>CM070875.1:164075429-165382929 GCA_036365515.1 Torymus aiolomorphi | reverse complement strand
ATAATAAAGTCATTGCGAAAGGCATACGGTGATACGCAGACGGCTGTCATTCAAATGCCATAAAAAATGGCTCAACAGATGATAGTAAAGCAGAAAATCAGGATAGGCTGGGTAGTATGCAGAATACGAGAGATGAAGCGGAACGCACGTCCACTTCGCTGTTATAAATGTCTAGGATTTGGAAATATCAGCAAAAATTGCACAATAATACAGGATCGAAGTAACCTCTGTTATAAGTGTCGAACCGAAGGGCATAAAGTAAGAGACTGTGAAAACAAACCGAGCTGCGTACTCTGCCAGGACAAAGGTGCAGTAGGAAAAATGGACCATGTTGCCGGTAGTTATGCATGCCCAGTCTACCGAGCGGCAGTAGCAGTACTAGATAGACGAAAAAAATGAAAATAGCGCAGTTAAATCTAAATCATTGTGCGACTGCACAGGACCTACTGAATCAGTACGTCCGCGAAACAGAGGTGGATATAGCAATCGTGTGCGAACAGTACAAAGATCTAGACGAACCATCGTGGGATATGGACAGCACCGGTAAAGCAGCGATCTGGGCATGCGGTGATACTGCTTTTCAGGAAAAAATGATAGATCGTGAAGAAGAATTTGTACGCGTTAAGGTAGCAGGTATACATATTTACAGCTGCTACGCTTCCCCCAATGCGTCAATCGAGCAGTTCGAACATCTGTTAGATCGGCTTGTGCAAGATGCTGGAGTGGGGCAGTCAAAGGACAAATCAGAGAGGTCGAATACTATTGGAAGCATTCGGGCTCTTAGATTTGGTCTTAGTGAACCAGGGATCTACTTACACCTTCAGAAGAGGAGACACCGGGTCTGTGGTAGATCTGACTTATGTTAGCAGCTGCCTTATTGACGCAGTTGACGCATGGACAGTGAGTAAACACTACACAAATAGTGATCACCAGGCCATAATAATGGAAGTAGAAAAACCAAGAAAAGGATCCAGCGTTAGTGTACAGACCAAGAGAGTCGGTTGGAAAACGAAGGACTATGACAAGGAGATGTTTCTGTTGGCACTGGAAGAAATGGAGCTGTCTGGGACGGCGAACAATAAGGCGAAACTGGCGATGGAAATAATCACTAGAGCCTGTGACGCTGCTATGCCAAGAAGAGTGACCAGCCATAGGCGACCACCAGTATACTGGTGGAATATGGACGTCGGGAGTGCCCGCAGCGAGTGTCACCGAACTAGGAGGCAGGAGCAACGGGCAAGGAAGAAATACTACAAGACTGGTCGAGGTCAGGAAATAGTGGAAGCCCGAAATCTGGAAATGAAAGACGCTAAACGGAAACTCAAGAAGAAAATCCGGGACAGCAAACGACGATGTGTTAAAGAATTACAGGACGACGTAGAGTTGGATCCCTGGGGTCGACCGTACAAGGTGGTGACGAAGAAAATAAAGGGAAGCTATGTATCCCCTCCTAAGTGCCCGGAACTATTACACCGGATTGTCACTACTCTGTTCCCCAGACAGCTGGAGGAACCATGTGTTATCGAAGCGGGGATAAGTGAGGACGCCTCTCCCCAAATCACAAAGGAGGAACTGCTAGCTGCATGCAAAGGGGTAGGAAACAAGAAGGCTTCGGGCCCAGATGGCATTCCCAATATGGCATTGAAACATGCTATCTGCGCACACCCAGAGGTTTTTGTAGACTTGTACAACTCATGTCTCGAAGAAGAAAAATTCTCCACTATTTGGAAGACACAGCGCTTGGTGCTACTGCCAAAAGGAAAGAAGCCGCCTGATGACTCAGCCTCGTACAGACCACTCTGCATGCTGGACACACTGGGGAAGATCCTAGAACGCATACTCTGCATTAGAATGGATCAGGCTATTGAAGGCGCAGGAGGACTGGCGGAACACCAGTATGGTTTTCGCAAGGAGCGTTCTACCCTGGACGCTGCTGGTCTGGTAATTGACACTGCGCGAACAGCGATAAATGGAGACAGATATGCTAATGGTAGCGAAACACATAGAAGATGTTAAAACAATAGCAGACGAGGCAATTTGTATAATACACGATTGGCTAACAGAAACAGGGCTGGAATTAGTCAGCCACAAGACAAAAGTTATCCTGATTTCGAGTAGGAAGAAGCTAGAGACGGTAACACTGATGGTGGATGGACATGAGATTGTATCTCAACCGACCATCAAGTACTTAGGCATCACCATTGATGCAAGATTGACATTCAAACAGCACCTTGAAATTGTGAGCGATAGGGCAGCGAAAGTGGGCGCCGCTCTATTACGATTGATGCCAAATGTAGGAGGGGTAAGTCAAAATCGAAGGTTACTCTTATCCAGTGTAACCACATCGATTATGCTGTACGGGGCCCCAGTATGGGCTGATGCCATGCTGGTAAAAACCTATGCACGAGCGATGGCTACCGTGTATAGGTGAATGGCGTTAAGGGTGGCGTCGGCTTATCGTACGGTATCGGACGAGGCGGTGTGCATCATAGCAGGTACACCGCCCATTGACCTCTTAGCCATGGAGAGAAAGGACGTGTACGAAGCAAGAAGATGTGCAAACGGCAACATCCGGAGGGAAATCTGGGAGGTCGCAAGAAAGAAGACGATGACTGTATGGCAAGCAAGATGGGATGCCAGCGAAAAGGGGCGATGGACACACCGTCTCATACCAAAGTTAGAGGACTGGATTGACAGGAGACACGGGGAAGTTAATTACTACCTCACACAACTTCTCACCGGACATGGATGCTTTCGAGCTTACCTGTACCGATTTAAGCTAGAAGACTCTCCAAGCTGCCCAGTATGTTTGGATGCAAATGACGATGCAGAGCACGTCTTCTGTGACTGCTCGCGATACCCACAGGAGCGAGAAGAACTCGAGAGTTATCTCCAGATCAGAATGACTCCCGAGTCTATTATAACGACGATGCTGGCTTCAGAGGATGGATGGAGCGCTGTCAGTAATTATGCTGCGAGCATATTCAAAAAGGTCAGGAAAGACGAGGAAGGAAGAAGAAGACGAGAGATGCGGCACGAAGCTGACGACCGGACGATGCGGTAAGAAGTAGACGGAAGAAGTAAAAGTACAGCCTGACGACCTCATGCAACAAGAGTAGGCAGAAGCCATACGCTCCCCCGCGAAGGATTACTTTGCGGCTGTACCGCGGGGATACTGAGCTAAGAAGATAAGAGGTGGAGTTTTAGTGGGTATACCTGGCGCTGGCCCGTGCCAGGGGAGTCCCACACGAGGGGATTCCCGTACGGCTCCTATCAGTGCATTAAGCATTTCTCCAACTCTTCGGAAAAACACACACACACACACACACACACACACACACACACACACACACACGCGCGCGCGCGCACACACACACACACACACACACACACACAGATGCACACACGCACACACACACGAAAAGCTCGATTATACAAAACAGTACAGTAATAATCAGTTGATTAGATTTCTGGCTGACTCGGGTGCTACAGAGCACATGACTAACTCTAAATTAATTTTTAAAACTTTAGATAAAACCAAAAGAATTGACATTAAATATGCGAACGATAATAAAATCAGCGATTATAAAATCGGAGGGAGTGGGTAACGTATCGGGTTACACTAATGATGACGCATTTCTGAGTTTAAAAAATGTAATTTATACAGAATCATTGTCAGAAAATTTATTGTCATTAAGGAAATTTGTTTATAAAGGTTTGGGTATTTATTTAGATAATACACGCATTGACATTTTTGGCCCTGTATCAAATAAATCTTTCATCTCTGGTATCTATAAGCAACCTTATTGAATAATAGAATTAAACACGAATAGCTTGAGTGAAGAAGATCGCAGTGACTTTTAAACAAATAAGGTTGTTGCATACATAACCACAAGGCATCGTGAGTACCCAATGAAAAATATGACTACGGTTGAACAAAATTAGCCTGAAACCAAACTTGAAATTGAAAATAATAAGCTGGATGAACCAATGCAAGTGGATGATAATTCAAACTCAGATGTAGAAATTGAAAGCAATGAGTTATGCTCTGGCTATTCAAATTTCTAAAATACATTGAGAGATAGAAAAATAAGCAATCTCAATGAATTGACTGATAGTAAAAAACTCGATTGCGAACCAGATATTAGTGAGAACAAAAATCTGCTCTGTAGGAACCAAGCTACGTTGTGGCATGTTAGATTAAGACATGCCTCTTTGAAGAATCTAAAAGAATTTCAAAGGAGATATCCACATATAAAAAGCTTGGAGGATGTTAATTTTGATAATTCGGTGTTGGATTGTGAAGTTTGCATCGTAGCTAAATTCAATAGATTACCTTTCAGTTCGACTAGACAGAGAGCTACTGAGCCGTTACAAGTTATTCACACTGATACGATGGGTTCTATTAGTCCTGTGACATCCCCTGGGGCCTGATTTATATCAGTTTTCATTGATGATCATTCACGACTTGCAATGGCATGTCCTAAGAAAAATAAAAATGAAACTTGTTACTATTTACAGTCTTTTATAAAAAGTTCGAGAAATCGGTTGAGATACGATGCGAAATTTTGTTACTGAATTGAAATTGGCTAGCCCAGGCACACCTGAGCATAATGGTGTTGCTGAACGTTTTAACGAGACGATTCAGAAAAGGACAAGAGCTTTAATGTGTGATACACATTTGCCTGAAAATATGTGGGATTTAGCCGTCAGAGCATCTGTCTATTTTACAATAGAACCCCACATAGTTCGAATAATACGGTGCCACCTTTAGTAAAATTTAATCCTAATCTCAAACTTAACTTAGAACAACTCAGATGTTTCGGATGAATTGATTATATTAAGGTACAGAGGAAAACGGGACCAAAGTTCGATTAGCTTAGAAAACGAGTTGTAGAAATTGGTTACAAGTCAACAGGGTACTTATTCTCGAAACCTGAGGAAGGAAAATACTATGAAAGCCAAGATGTTCGATTTAATGAAAAAATTGTATTTGGCGACAAATACAACAAATGTGACGTCAAATTAAAATTTTTCCTTTATTTCTTTCTCTTTTGGTCATATTCTTTTTGATTTCGAGAATTCTTAAATAAAAGTGCACTTAAATGTTACTCGCAATTACGACATCATCCGATCGTCGGTGATGCCTCAATCTACCAGTTTTAATTAATTGATTGTTTACACAGTTGTGTATACCGTCTGATGGAGACGTTCAAAATACATTTATTTTAGCACGCGCTGTCGCGCGATGCGTACAGCTCTATCAGAGGGTAAACTCATGTCTCTTATTCTTTTAAATTCTTCTAGAAATACTCGCGCTTAATTAAATATTTTTCGCAATCTAGACATCATCCGATATGTTTTACACCATCATTTTTAGCGATATTGTTTACACAGTTGTGCATACTATTTAATAGAGACGTATTTATGAAGTATATTTTTCGGGTTTTTCCCACCACGTGCTATCGCGTGATGCGTATGACTCTATTGAAGGGTAAACACGGGTGTTCTCTTTTTTTGTAATATTTAGTATAAAAGGGCTTACAAAATGCTCCTCACGGCTCTACAGTCCAAGATAGTCCGCGATACGCAACTCAGCTCAGGTCCGAGACCCCTCGTTAAAGGTCTACCGATGGAACAGTAGTCCGCGATACGCGACTTCCGCTAGGTAAATAATACTATAAATTATCTTAAATAAAGGACGCTTGCTACGAGTAGACTAAACGTGACGCGTCTAATCAACTCAAGTGCAGCTCCGTTTTCCGTTTTGAATCATAATTTCGATTGTAAAGGTGCCCGCTGCACCTCGGGTTCATATACATATTTTGGACCTGACTCCCTCACCTCAAGGGACCGTCAGTCTAGTTTTTGCTCTGCTCAAGTGCAGTACCTTTAGTAGCCTTCGACTTAAAATCTCACGATTATATTAACTTTAAGTATTTAAATAAAAGACTCGTTAGCTACCACATCTACTAGTATTCTTTCGAGCCCTGTGATTCCAATATCCTATTTTGCCAAACCATAAAATATATATACTTATAAAATCAGACAGAAGGAAGGAAGTAACAGGAAAGACGTTCCAGCGAATTTCATAAACCAACCAAAAGGTAAGCTTTTTATTTATTCTAACATTTCCGCTAAAACGACTCGCGAGTCGTTCGAGAATAAACCACCCTCTTGATGCCTACTCGCCACGCTAATGAAATCTCGTCAGTGCAAACCGCTCGGCGCTGAACGAGACTGTCACATTTTTCACGCGTTAGCTCTTTTCGTTATCTTTATTTTATAATTAAAATAAAATTCTGAATTAGCGACATGGGAATGTGACAGCTAACAAAAACTGGTGCCCATCGGTGGGGTTTTTCTCGAAAACCTTATTTCTTTTATTAATTGTCTTATAATACTTGATACATTTATTTTCTGTTGTTTTCCCTTCCCTCCTATCGTATTATAACAGTTAATAAAAACTGGTGTCCAACAGTGAGATTTTATTCTAAAGTTTTTCTGTCTACATCAATTAAAAATATATAATACAATAATTTTATGTCTGAAAATTTTATAAGAAAAATTCAACATTCATATACTTTACGATTCTTTGGAAAGTAATTTTCACCGTGTTCGCGTGCCGTCGGATCGTGTCAATCTCCCACAAAACTTATATCTTATATAATTATACATGCAATATATTTATTCATATACCGTATGCATGCGCATGTTATAAATTAACTATTAATATATTTATATATACACACATATATTTTCATAAAAATTTATAACATATTAAAGTGAACAATCTTTGCCGTCGGATCATACAGCAAACGCGCCGTGAGTGAAAAGTGTAAAATCAAACATTTACACATTTTAACTTAAACTAAAAATATCAGTTTCTTAAAAACTAACTTAAAAACTGAATAAAATACAAAATTAATAACTAAATCAAAATCTTACTTAAATTCTAAAAACCTATTTTCAACACTCTATAATAAAAATATAAAATAATCATTTTATAATTACGATTTATCGAAATATTTAATAATTCAAAAATTAAGTTAAAATTCTGTTTAAAACAAAAAAAAGGTAATAAGCAAATAAACTCAATATATTAAAACTTTAAGACTTTCACTTACTTAAACTAAATTGATCCTTTTGATTTAGTGCAATTTGACCTGACCTTTCAATCTGGATCGTGTACACAATAGGAAACGGCCAGGTGCGAAAGTCACCTACAACTTTCATCTTTCTATTCTAAATCAGTCAGGTCAAATTGCACTAAATCAAAAGGACTTTTCTAAGAATTAACATAACTCAAAATATTTGAAATTTAAAGAAAGTTTTCTTCTCTGGAGTCACTAACTACTCCAAGAATAAATTAAATCATCATTTTATCGCGAATAAATAAAATTTAGTTTTTTTCTTACTATACAAACACTTTAACAAAATTATTGTCATGCAAAATGGATAACTAAAAGATACAAATATTATAGAAACATATAATAAATATTATTAATAATAATATTAATAAATAAATAAATCGGGAATGTGCATAAACTGGAAGTTAACCTTTAGAGGACGGGGATTTGGGTTTACTGTTTTCTCTCACTTTTCTATAGAAATCGAGTTTTTGTGATGTCTCACATCTCAAAACTAACACATGTAAAGGGTCGATCATGGGCATGGCCCGTATAGGGGCCATCCCGTCCTCTAAAGGTTAATCGCATCACTCAAATACAAGTAAATTATTGCGTCGACTAAAAGCCAACCGCAATTAATAATAAAATTTTTTTTTATTATATCATTGTTTCATTTTTCGGTCTATGAGATAACAAAATTTTAACTTTGATACGAATAGAAAAGAGGTACAAAAAGTTACCGATAAATGATAAATGAAGATATAAAGAATTATTAAAGACAAGTATAAAGAAAAAGAATAAAAGAAGATTGAATGAAATAAATAAACTAATAAATAAGATTAACAAATTAATTCAACTGGGAAAAATATAGCCCAAGAATACGAGATAAATTGAATATGAATATGAAATAAAATGAAATAAAATTAAAACGCAAAAGCGAATGAATACGAAAAACTAAATCAAGACGAATAAAATATAAAATAAATATTAATCAAGAGTGTGTGTGAACTGGAAGTTCAATACATTACCTAAGTAAGAATAAAATATCGTGCATAAACTGGTAGTTCATCACAATATTTAGATTAAAGAAATATTTTCTTTTAAACAAATTATCTTCGGAAATTGAATGGAATAAAATGAAATAAAATAAAAACGCAAAGGCGAATAAAATACGAAAAACGAATAAAAGATAAAATTTAATACTAAATGGGGCTGTGTGTGAACTGGAAGTTCAATACATCACCCATATAGAAATGAATCATTGCGCATAAACTGGTAGTTCATCGCAATATTCAGATTAAGAAGAATACTTTTCGGGTAAGCAGTGCATGGACTGGTAATCGATCACTGCTAAAATAATCAAAAATAATAAAACCAATTTAAAATCAGAAATTAAAGAACAACCTTACAAGAGAGGAAGACTCCTTCCGTAAGAAGAAAACTCAATTAAAAGAGTAAAAATTTATCAAAAAATTAATTACATAAAAAAATTATCAACAAAATTAATTAAAGAAATAACTGAATACGATTATTATATTCTAATTACCAAACAAATTTAACTATTCTTTGATTTTAAATAATTAAATAAATCTTAAAATCAAAATAAATTTTACTTAAACTATAATAGTTTTTTTTCCTTAACTAAACTCGGAAAATTTTTTTTTTACATGTATACTCTCTGTTCTTAATTGCTCATTAACAAGGATTAAAAAAAATTATTTTTATAACAAAGGGATTGAAGGAATCACTATCTTGCAAGGTCACAATCATTTTCATTTAGAACACGCTTTAACCAGCGGGTTTACGAGTACGCTTTAACCAGCGGACTCAAGGAAAATTCATCAACTCATTTAGAACACGCTTTAACCAGCGGGTTTACGAGTACGCTTTAACCAGCGGACTCGAGGGTCCGCTAATTTGTGACTTAGGGACGCTTGCAGCGGCGGCCCTTGATATAAAAGTGATCCTTTCTTTCTTCAAATTATAAATTTATATTTCATGACAGGAACAATTAAAAAGAGAGGAGGTAAAAAGAGACAAACAAGAAAAGAAGCACTCTTGGCAGACATTCCCCCTGCAAATATAGATTTATACATCGAAATTGAAGAATTAAATGACTTATTAGAAAATAACAAACTGAAACCGAAGGCGAGAAACGTAAATTCAATAAAATAGTAGATTACCTAATTTCGCGTTAATAAATACGGTTACCAAGCCTCCAATTTAAAACTTTGAATTTGTTTACACAACAATTTTTCTTTTTTTTTTTAAACTGAGTCTGTTAGATTTTGACTTGACATCTATCAACCTTCCCCAATACAGTTCGTAAGGTGCGGCACTTTCGCACTCGAACCTTCCTCAACACAGTTCGTAAGGTGCGGCACTTTCGCACTCGAACCTTCCTCAACACAGTTCGTAAGGTGCGGCACTTACGCACTCGAACCTTCCTCAACACAGTTCGTAAGGTGCGGCACTTTCGCACTCGAACATTACTCAATACAGAATTGTCAGGTGCAGAACTGTTGCACTCACCTCTGTTCCTCTCCCCTCCCCGATCAAGATAGATGCCATGACAAAAACAAGCAGGTAGAAAGTACCAATTACGGAAAATCCAAGCCCAACTTTTAGAACCTTTAGTAAATCACAGACATTACTACGAAAAACCGAAACAAATATTAATGTATTGAAATAACAGAAAAGGACTGTACACTACACATACAGCACATTAAAACCAATAAACATAACAGTTTAAATAAATAATTATTTATTTAGTTACTCAATTATTGAAAATAATCAATAAAATATTAATAATCATTTTAATTCACAAATTATTTTTCTAATAGTTATAAATAAATATCTTACTTTAAGGGTAAATAAATGACGATTAATTAATAATAAATAAATACATAAATAAATAATTCATTAAATAGTATCAAAAAGATACCTACTAATAATATTCATTTTTTTAGTCCAATTTTTCATAAGAATTAGCGATCTCTTGTATTAAACCACTATTCACGAGAAAAACATCGACTTGCCATAATACCTAACTATTTAACTTACAATTAGTGTGATTAAAATTTTCGTCTTTTGACAAAACTGCTGAGGGACATGTTTAATAAATAGAATAAATAAAATAAAATTATTGACAATAAATTATTTAATTAAAAACATTAAACCATGATCTATTAATAAAAATTAAGAAATTTTTTTTTACTAACGTAAAACCACTGAAATTGAACCATTATAGCAAATATATATACAAATGAATACAAATAGCAAAATATTAATTTCAATTACTAGTTTTTCTAACAAATCAAAATTTCGGAATTCTGATCCGAAATGGTGACCGCAAAATCACAATAACTTGTCTACTTCCAACTATAAATAAATAAGTAAATAAACAATTGAACAAATAAATAATAACAAAGATAGCATCCTAACGTTAATATACAATACAGATTGTTATATAATATGCATTTAGACAACATGAATTACTCTAGGCCATTCTCATTATATGATCTTGTTAAGTCCGGAAATAAGTGGAAATAAGTAGTAATTGGGTTTATGTAGGTTTATTATATAAAATACAATAATTTATTACCAATACAATCTGCTGGCTTCTGGTAGATCGATGTGTTGTAATTTCAATTACAATTCTTTTCTATAACACTTGCTTTTATAAATTTACTATAAATAACTTATACGATCTGCTTACTAGACGAGTAAGGCTTACGATTACAATTTCAATAACTTATAAAATCTGCTTACTAGATGTGTAAGGCTTACGGTTTCAACTTCTCGATGTCGTAGAGGTACACGGAGTTCGCCAGGTTTCTTGTACGCTGTGACTGATTCGCGTGACACACATCACTTCTTTTATAATACAAAATAATTAGGTTAAAGATGAGCCCGGTGACAGTAAATCGAGATCATCTTATTTTGCAATGTAAACTTCGTCAGTCGTATACGATTCGGCGATGGCATTGAGAAATACTGACCTTAAAGAGAATATCGTACGTTGTTTTTCGCAAGTGTGATGACCTACTACGTTACGGCGCCGCATGAGCAAAATGCTGTGTTTGTAAAAAATTGCATTCCCGCTTTTATGTGTCAGGAAATATCTGATACTAATTATGCTTTTTCTTTAAAATGAGAATACGTCTCCGGACGTAACAATCTAGTAAGTGATTTACCAATATTTGATGGCAGTAATATTGATTTCAAAACTTTTGCGAATTATGTTAATTATAAAGCAACTTTTATTCCACCTTATCTATCAGGTGACTTTGTCCACATTTTAATTAATGAATGCTTGAGTGGTGCAGTAGAAAATTTAGCTTCAAAATATGAGTTCAACGATTATTCGGAAGTACTTAATTTTTTAAGCTTTTACGTCACCCATCTACAGCTACCAAAAATATAGACGGGATTTTTCAAAAAGTTTTGAAGGTATAAATATGCAATTAGACGAATCAGTGGAAGAGTACCACTATTGGGTTTCTAAAATAGTTGACAAGGAAAAACCTAAATTGACTTACTACTCTACTATATATTACTCCATTTCTAATAAGCTAAATGAAGAATTCCAGAAAATAATTTCAAGTTCATTTCTTAAAGGACTTACAGCGGAAATAAGAAATGTTTTACCAAACGATTCTTATGATTATCATGATTTAAGAACTAGAGCTCTAAGTACTGAATATTTAAACAAATTGCAACTCTATTTCGTAACTTTATCAGCTATAAATTATCATAATAAGCTTTCTTTATCCCAACTAAAAGAACTAAAACCTAGTAATGAGCAAAAGGAAAATATCGATGCACAAAAGGAAGTTAATAGTTTACCTCTGCCACTAGAATCAAGTGAAACTTGTTCGATTAAAGCTTCAAGTCGTCAAACTCTTATAATTGATCTGTCTAATCTTTTAAGTAATAACAATAAATCAAATATATGTAAGTACTTAGGTAAAATAAAAAATAGTTTTACAAATACAATTAAACTCATAATACGTAGAACTACAGATTTTCAAGAAAATTTTGAGAATCCGAATCAAAACATTCTAATTAACATACACATTTCTCTTAATCTACAAAAATCTCTTCGGTTTTGTAAAAACCGATCATCCTGTGATCTACGAATAGCTATTCTGTTTTTTTCTCTCTTCTCATGCTCATTTTTTTGCAATTTTCCCGCTTCTAATAAATTATATTTTGGTAGCTTCCAAACATATCCTTCTATAGTTTAAATAATAAATATTTGAAGTTTTCTCTTACGAATCCTGACTTTGAGTTAAACTATTCACCATAAATTAAAATCTTAAGCAAAACTCTTAAAACCATACAAAAATTTTCTGTAGTTGCTTACATACTAAAAGCAACTATGGTTTATAAATCTTTTTTTTTATATATCACCGACTAAAAGTATATATATATTGTAACGGCAGGCGCGTCTGTGTGTGTGTATGTGCGCGAACACGGAGCTCGGATCGAGCCGATCTCCGACGCACGATATACACACAGGTAGTTGACCGAAAACATAAACATACCGCGGCCTTGGAGAAGGCAAGGCCGACAATTGCGGCATGAGGATTCGCAACTAGAGCCGGGCTTGTCCTCGTATTTCTCCGGGGGCTTGCGTGTGTGTGTGTGTGTGTGTAGTTGCTCGCACGTGTAGCTGTGCGAAAAGTACCGAGCGCAACTACGACACACAATGAGCCCCGAAATGAAAACTCGCGACAACCTTGCGCGAGGGGGAAGGAGAGTGAGAGACAGAGCCCGGCAGTATCGCTTCTGCCGTAGCTGAGGCAGCTGCTCGTCCCCCGTGCGCGACGACTTGGAAAGAGAGAGAGAGAGAGAGAGAGAGAGAGAGAGAGAGAGAGAGAGAGAGAGAGAGAGAGAGAGAGAGAGAGTCGAAGTGAAGTGCACGAGGATCGTGGAGTGGGTGCAGTGTAGTGCACAAGAGTGAGAGAGAGAGAGAGACGCAGCACGGCTCCGAGAACCTCGTTCGCCGGTGGTTGAGGGAGAGGGAGAGAGAGCCACACTCGACCGAGGCAGCGAAAGAGCGAGAGAGAGCAGCGCGGCCGAGCTCACTCACGGGAGCGAGTGAGAGAGAGCATCGCGGCCGATACTCGCAGGAGCGAGAGAGAGAGGGAAAAAGGCGAGGCCCGTAGCAGCGAAGAAGGAGAAAGAGAGACACAGCGTCGCGCTGCAGCAGGCACTGCCGAGCGCATTCAACCGCGCCTTCTCGCTGCAACTAAGGAGGTAAGTCCTGGCCAGGCGAGCGCGCGCTTCCCCCGCGGACGACGAGCGTCCACGAAGCGGAGACGGGCGAACGAGCGAGGCCGCCGACGCGCGCGCGAGCGCCGATTGTGCGCGGCGATCGGCCGACGTGTGAGCCGCTTTTGCGCGTACGGGTGTGCGGCAGAGCACACACGTACTTCGCGTGCGCGGGCGCACCACCCGAATCGGCGCGTACCTAGAGTACGCGCCGCGCGTGTAAATAGTGAACAGCCTCCAGGGGCAATAAAGATAATTCTTTGCTTTTACTTGTTCGCGTATTATTTCACGCATCCTACTTTCAATTCCCTATTCGGTGGCACGGTGAAGAATACAGCCAGCCTCCGCGGTCGCGAGTACGTAGTACTCGCGTGATAACTGAGCAGCTGGGGCAGCACGCTCGAGAGAGAGAGCGCGACGACGAAGTCGCGCGTTGCAACGGGTCGAAAAGGCGCGGCTGCTGCTGAAAGCAGCCGACGGCGAGCAACAGCACGGAGCTGACGGGCCGCTAATCGTCGATGGTTGGCACGAGTAAGTGCTCGCGCCTGTCAATTGCTGCGCCGTTCATCGTTCATCGTTCATCGGCAAGTCCGCGTTGAGATATAGCGCACCGAGGACAGCTTTTAGCCCTTTACAATATATATTTTTTATACAGATAAAAATAAAATAAATTAAATATCATTAACAAATTCATAAGATATTTTCTCAATACAAGCAAAAATAAAAGTTCTTTACGAATCTTAATTTAATTAATAAACATATTGAAATCACGATAAATTCTTGAATAAAACAAGTATAAGGACATATACACTTCCTCTAACAAACGAATGACGAATCGAGGATCGCATTGAAGAGTCTTTCTCTGAATAAATAAAATACATATGTACAAAACTCAAAGGAGACTATTGAAATGAAAAAATCAATTGGTAAAACTCATCTGAGAACTACTAAATGATCCTGAATTTGGAACTTCAGTATTCGGAAAAACATTTAAAACCTGTGATTTCCGTTAGGTTGGTTACCACCTAAACAAGTTAACAATAGCGCACAGCGCCCTTATACTCTAGAGACTACACCAGAAACTGAATAAGACTCTGAAGAATCCTCTGAAGAACCTGAAGAAGTCATAGTAATATGCCAAGAAATAAAACCCTTGGACTGCATATCTCTGAAATTATTTTATCCAACAAATCTACGTAATCCAGAACATAAGATTGTGGATTCATCAGCCCTGACTAAATTGTTGCTCGATTTCGGCCGAATTGACATAAAAAATGTTAAACAAACAAAAGCAGACCAGGGTGAAGTAACAATTACTCCCTACGGGAAACATAAAATACATAGTGCAATTCTTTTAAAGAAACACTTTGAAAAATTTTCACGACAAGACCTGTATACAGTGCTTAAGAACGCAGGAGATGTTATAAAACGTTATAAACTAAAAACTATTATCAAAACAAAATGATTTGACAGACAAAATGCCCTTTTCAATCTTCTCGAACATATTAAAAGAAACTCTGAAGGATTTTGAAAGATATACTCTATTTGTTATGGTACAACCACCATCTCCCCCCCCCCCCCTCCGACGACATAAGAAATAAAATCATAGATGAAAACCACGATAGCATCATCGGAGGTCACAAAGGTATAACTAAAACTTACAGAAGGATTAGAGAAAAATACTTTTGGCAAGGTATGAAGCAAGACATCCCCGAATACCTACGCAATTGCACCAAATGTCAAGAATTAAAACTAGTAAGGATCAAAAACCGAGAACCAAAGATCATCACTGATATCCCTATAGAACCATTCGCAAAAATCTCCATAGACACCGAAGGACCTCTACCTATCACACCTGATGGTAACAAACACATCCTCACCATACAGGATAACCTAACAAAATATTGTATAGCCATCGCCATACCCAACACTCAAGCTGAAACAATAGCTGACGCTTTAGCTAGACACGTCATAACCATTTATGGATCACCACAAACAATACTCTCCGATAAAGCACCCGCACTAATTGGCAAAGTCATGCAACAATTATCAAGAATATTTAAAATAAACCAAGTCACCACTTCCGGCTACCACCCACAATCTAATGATGCTTTGGAAAGAAGCCATTTAGTACTAACAGAATATATTCGCCAATACATTGAAAAATATGAAGATTGGGATAAAATTTTACCATTCGCCACCTTTTCATACAACACAAGTGTACATGAATCTAGAAATTTCACACCATTTGAACTAATCTTTGGAAAACCCACAAGAGTACCTATCTCACTACCAACAGATAAACTAGAGACATATACAAACTACATGCAAGAACTTATCACCCGAATGGAGGATACGAAACGAATCGCTACTAATAACTTAATAAAATCAAAACATAGGACCAAGCGATACTATGACAGGAAGGTCAAAACCTGTTCATACTCCCCCGGCGACCTAGTATACGTACTCAAAGAACCCAGGAAAAATAAACTAGATAGAACCTACATAGGACCTTACAAAATAATAGAAATATTAGAAAAACATAACCTCGTTCTATAAACAGATACCAACAAGCGTATACTCAAACATATGGATAAAGTAAAACCAGCATATCGTCGATCAGTTTCAGATGATCCTTACTCTTCTGATGGTGATAGTAGTGCCAATTAACTGCGAACAAACACATCAAGTACAATCATTAAACCCCAACCCAGGAATATATTACGAAAAACTACAAGATATGCATTATACCGAAACAGACTGGAAGATAATTATATTTATAAATATAAAAACCTTGCATTACAATACCCTTCATTTTACCAGGACCTTTACAAAATTACGCGATTCTTGTGTACGAAGCCAAAACTACCCCGACCTATGTGACTCACTAGTAAAAAGAATATACTTTATTGAAAAAATAAACAAAACCACTAAGAAACTGTATAACAACCTTATCGATTCTATGAAGGAAGTAGAAGAATCAGAAACGATTCCTACCCCTAAAGCTTCAACAATCAAAAGGAGCGCCCCATTCGGATTTATAGGAAGCATAAGCCGAACACTTTTTGGAACACTCAATGAAAATGATGGGGAATATTACAACAAGAAAATAGAAGAATTATTCAAGGGAGAAACAACCCTTGCCAAACTTGTAAAAGAAGAGACTCACATAGTCCAACATCAACTCGCCTCGATAAACAAAGAATTAGCTGAAATGAAAATATCCATTAACCAGAGCCTCGAGGCATATGAACGAAAAATAGTAGAAATGAACGATATAAGCGATAAATGGCACTATTTCGAAATAACTAGGCGTTTTACAGAAATAACAAATGCCATTGAGACTGCTCTACATTTGTATAAGGATACATTTCAAACCTTAACACAAGCAATTCATTCCGCTCGTCTCGATCACCTCTACCCATCATTATTATCATCTACCAGCTTACAGAACATAATACGTCAAATTAGTGACATAGACCCTGGATATGAATTTCCCATACCCACAATGCATGCAAGGACCGACAAATTGTCAGAAGTTGCCTCAGTTAAACTAGGATACAGGGACAACAGTTTCTTAGCCGAAATTCCTATCCCACTGCTAAATAAATTTGCAACAGAAGTCTACCGAATGCATCCAGTACCTATACCTCAACAACACCAAGACCATTTAATATCAGCTTATATACAACCTCAAGCACCATACATATATCTCTTAGCCACGATAAACGCTCGTACAGTTTCCTCACACAAAATAATTTGAATCAGTGCAAACACACCTTCCACTACAGAATTTGCACACACAACCAACCCATTCATAAAGCCGACGATAGTACAGCCTGCGAGTATCTCCTATTAAATCAACCAAGTGAACATAACATAAAAAAATGTAAAGTAAAACTATTACCGAATTTTTAACCTTAATGGATCCATCTGGACTCCTTAGATGGATGGTTATTCTCAGTACACGACCCAAGCGCCTTACAAGTTGTGTGCCCTGGAGAACAACACAACTTAATAACAATCTCCGGAATAGGTATCGTACAATTGAAACCCAGATGTTTCGCCAGGCACGAACACACAACAATGGTCGGAATGGAAACAATAGGCTATTCTAGCGAATTCATATACATACCACAAATTAAACTTAATATAACAAGCATAGACAAACAATTCTTTATAAAATATCAGAGTTTAAACAAAACCCTGACTATGCCTAGAATCCTAGGAAAACCAAACCCCGAAAACCTCAAAACTGATCTTACTCTAGATTCAATACAAGATCAATATGAAGCATTCCTTGCAAACCAATCAGAAGTAACATTACGATCGCACCTACTGTACAGTACTATTGGATCCTACATAATTGGAACTATTATAATAGTATTTGTAATAGTTAACTGTGTAAAACATTTCAAATGCATACCATGGACAAAGAAAGAGGAACCAAAGCCTGCAATTCCAATAGTTACCAATTTGACGCCTTGCGACCAATAAATGTACCCGAACATCCACCTCATGCACTTCGCACCTTTTCCGGTCTAAGAGACGCACAGTGTTCTATTTTGAAAAAAAATGGACAAAATGAAATATCTCGCGAACGGATATCGATAGCCGGATGAATCCAACTGCATTTTAAAGTTGAAGTAATGTACAATAAAGGAAAATAGTCCAGTACTGATCATTTGACCCTGTGACCTTAGAAATGAAAAATGAAAGTCGAATAAATAACGAATTTTCGGCTTTTTCATTGTAGACTTTGTGTCTATCAATTTTTTCGATCAAAAAAAAATGTACTCCTGTAGTGTCTGATGCAAGGAATCCAAATTTGATGTCAGAATTGTCCTATCGCACACCAATTTGTTTTTAAAGCTGAAAACTCCATAAAAAATACGAAAAATTCACCCTGGAAGAAATGGAATATTATTGAGTAATTTCGACTTCGGATTTAGATTCAGCTTATCATAATACATGGGTACACAAACGCTTGTATTTAATACAATTTTATTAAAAAGCATGAAAATATTGTAAAAAATGACATTTTTTAATAACCCTTAAATTTTAATAATTCATATATGCACCTACAAATTTGTGTACTTGCATTTATGTACCCATGTATTTTGATTCGCTGAATCCGAATTTGAAGTCGAAATTACTCAATAATGCTCCATTTTTTCAGGGTGAATTTTTCATATTTTTTATGGAGTTTTCAGATTTAAAAACAAATTGGCGTGCGATAGGATAATTCTGACATCAAATTCGGATTCCTTGCATCAAACACTACAGGAGTACATATTTTTTTGATCGAAAAAATTGATAGCCAGAAAGTCTACAATGAAAAAGCCAAAAATACGTTACTTATTCGACTTTCATTTTTCATTTCCAAGGTCACAGGTTCAAATGATCAGTACTGGACTATTTTTCCTTTATTGTACATTAATTCAACTTTAAAATACAGTTGGATTCATCCGGCTATCGATATCCGTTCGCGAGATATTTCATTTTGTCCACTTTTTTTCAAAATAGAACACTGTGAGACGTCGACGGAATCGAACAAGCTCCAGACCACTCACAAGAAAGCGATAACTAAAAAGAAAAAAAAAAAGGTGTGGTGCATAAATACTTTAAAGATTTATGAATTATAAGTAACACCTAAGTACATATTAATCACGGTAACAATTCTTAGGCAATTCTCATTTTTTGTACCAACAGGAAGACATGATCGCTCTACTCTTCCTGTTTCACGTAACAGCTGTTATGGCTCAACCACAAATTACGTTAATACCCAAAAACCCCGGCCTATACTTCGAATACATAAGTAACTTGTCATTACAAACAAATCGCTACACCGTTATCACCGAAATCAACCTTCAGGACATCATTATAGACACACACATCACTTACGATCATATCTTACGTATAGCTCGTACTTGTGCAGATGATATACAATGCGAAACCAAGACGACCATACTTAAAAGAAAATATACATCAGTCATCAGGATCCTACAACAAATCTTCAGCCTTACGGAACCTATTCCGCCCCACCAACACAATAGAGAAGCTTATAATATTGATAATGGATTGAGCGAAAAATTGAAGATTATTCAAGAACTACGGAAATACGCAATCGACACACCTAGCTCCAGTGTGCACATACAATGGAACCTAATAGAAGCTTCTATCGTCGCACAAACTGAAGCATGTACAGCAATAGTCGAAATTATAAAATCATTCTTACAAGGAAAGGATACTTGGTGTCCGCCTCCGTTTTTCATGAAACTTCGCATATGAATAGAGTGTCAAAAAACATTCGACACGTATTTTTTTTTATCTGCGGAAAAATATATCTAAGAAGTAAAAACCGCCCTTAAAATTTACCCCCAAAAACCGTTTTTGTTTAATATCTCAAGATGAAATCGGAATTTTTTAATGAAACCAACGACTATTTGTTTCTTATGAAAAGTCGAGTTTTTCGACACAGTTTTAATGCTGGGGGTTGCATCCCCTATTTTTTATAAGGGTAAATATGATATTTTCCCTTGTATTTTTGATATAAAAATGTTTTAATGAGCTAAATTTGATTGAAAATTGCCATGCTATAAAGAAAATTGAAAATTACAGTTGACCTGTTTCGAGATTTAAAAATGAAAACATGTTGACGGGGTGAATTACCCCTAATTTAATTAATCACCTTTTTGATAGTGTCTGCCTCCGATTTTCATGAAACCTTGCAACTGGTTATGGAAAAATATTTGACACTTATTTGTTTTTTTATCTGTGGAGAAAGACATCTGGGGGTGAAAATCACCCTTAAAGTTCACCCCCAAAAACAGTTTTTTTTAATATCTCGAGATGGAATCGGAATTTTTTAATGAAACCAAAACCTATTTGTTTCTTATAAAAGAACGAGTATTTGGACACAGTTTTAATGATAAGGGGTTGCACCCCCTATTTTTATGGGGGTAAATATAATTTTTTTCACCCTGTTTTTAAAATAACAAAGTTTTGACGAACCATATTTGATTAAAAAATGCCATGTTGTAAGAAAATTAAAAATTATAGTTCCCCTGTTTCGAGGTTTAAAAAGAACACATAGAAGGGGTGAGCTACCCCTACTTTAGTTATTTATCCTTTAGTAATTAAAAAAAATTGATCACAACATTCTTTTTGATTTTTAATTTTGAGATGCTTATTTCAAACCATATTTTAAATGAAATACTAAAATTTACTACTAAAATTTAATACATTAAATGAAAATTTGCAAAAAAATTTTTATCGATTTTTTTTTTGTTTATGAAATTAATGATGAAATTATTTATAAACAAAGAATTTTTCTGGGTAAAATTCTATTAAAAAGTCATCTTTTTTTACATTATATTAAGATAATATTTCATTTCCCGTATTGATAGTTGTATTGTTGATGTCATAAAAATTTAAGTTTTTTTTATCAACGAAGGTTTCATTCTTACTGAAATATGCAATATAATTACAATTATATTAAATTTACATTACAACTGTCAATGTCATCACGCTTCTACGAATATTTGTTTCGCAACGACATTTATAAAAATATTGATAAGTTAAAAATAAACTTTGAATACGAGATAATTCTCGAGTAAACAAGAGATATTTTTATTCGACTGTGGTCAGTTTGTAGTGTTTCTTTGTATTGACTACACGCTAGTTACTAAACTGATTACATATCGTTGGTATTTATACAATTGTTTAAATTGATATAATTATAAATTTTATTATATATTCTTAAAAAAAAATTTAAATTACGCATTGAGGATAAAGAAAATATATTATTAAAAAGGGCTTGTGAGTATTGCTATTTTATTTTTAGTCGTATGGGCGAAACGTTTAAACAAATAAGAATTTTCTTGAAAAAAATAAAATAGTTTAAATATTAAAATGATATCTAAAGTCAAATAGTAAGTTTGATTAAAAGAAGTGATATAATGTAAATAGGATTATTATAAAAACGTAAAATAAAATAATGATTCTAATAATGTTCAATTTATTAACCCATTAATGCGCAAAACGCTAAATTTGTACATGAAACTTCGAGCCCACTGTGCTGTTAGAAAAACAAATCCATTTTTGTTCAAAATCCTATATAAGGGGTTTTTGGGGATGCTCTTTCAGAATCTGGCACTTATTTTGTAAAAAAAAAATCAAAATCAATATTTTTTTTGCATTTTAAAAAAAAAGTCACGAATTTTTAACGTTTTGTTTTTTAAATCAATTTTTACTAACGTTGCTGCATTCAAATAAGTAAATTATTGCCAGAAATCGTGACCTCGATGTCTGAGGTTTTCAAAACCCTGGTTGAGAACTTTTTTTCCCCCTTAGTTTTTCCAAAATGGCGGTTTTTGTGAAACAGCATGACCTTAAACTTCATGATTTTTTTTCATGACAGCTTTGAACCTAACGAAAAAAAGTTATAGAACAAAAAATGTTTAGAATCATCCAAAAAACATGTGGGAATTTTTTCAAAATTTTTTGAGCCATTTTAGAATTTTTCAAAAATAGGCCATTTTGAGAAATTTGAAATTCACTCAAAAACTTCTGGAAAAATTTATATATACTCTTTAGATGATTCGTTCTATTTATTTGTTCTATAACTTTTTTTCGTAAAACTAATGCTTTTCAATAAAAAAATATCAAAGTATTTTTCGGTTTGATAACAGTATAATCGTCACTTTGCCACTATACGTATATAATATGATACAGCGTTGCCCAGTTCTCACCACGAGGAGGTAGACGATAACAGAGAACCGTTTTTTTTGTTTCTTTTTGTTTTTTTTTTGTTTTTTTTTTTTTATATTTTTTTATTATTTTTTAATTTTTTTTTCTTTTTAGAATGTTGTTTTATATTTAGGTTATTTTGATATGAAGCATACAACGTTGTATAATTTGCAGTAATGAAATGACGATTATGCCCTGTCTTCAAACCATTGTAACTTTTTATCCATTACGTAATAAATAGTTTTATAATTTTTTTATTGAAAAGCATCAGCTTTACGAAAAAAAGTTATAGAACAAAAAGTGCTCGGAATCATCTAAAGAATATTTATAAATTTTTCAAGAAGTTTTTGAGTGAATTTCAAATTTTTTAAAATGGCCTATTTTTGAAAAATTCTAAAATGGCTTAAAAATTTTTTAAAAAATTCACACATGTTTTTTGGATGATTCTAAACATTTTGTGTTCTATAAATTTTGTTCGTAAGGTTCAAAGCTGTCAAGAAAAAAAATCATGAAGTTTAAGGTTATGCTGTTTCACAAAAACCGCCATTTTCGAAAAATTAAGGGGGGAAAAAAAAGTTCTCAACCAGGGTTTTGAAAACCTCAACCTCAGACATCGAGGACGCGATTTCTGGCAATAATTTGCTTATTTGAATGCAGCAACGTTAGTAAAAATTGATTAAAAAAAAAAAAAAACACTAAAAATTCGTGACATTTTTTTTAAAATGCAAAAAAAAAAATAATGATTTTTATTTTTTTTTACAAAATTAGTGCCAGGTTCTGAAAGAGCATCCCCGAAAACCCCTTATATAGGATTTTGAACAATAATGGATTTGTTTTTCCAACAGCACAGTGGGCTCGAAGTTTCATGTCCAAATTTAGCGTTTTGCGCATTAATGGGTTAATATAACCAGGATAAGAAGAATATTTCTAAAAGAACGTCGACTTGTTTTCATTTTTTTTCTAGAGTTAATAGAATTTATAATATTTGTTATATACATAAATATCATATCATGATATATTAATAAATTTTTCGTTTGCCTTTTATCGAGTGTATGTTAAATAATTACAATTATCTAAAAAAGTCGTCAGATTTTTGAACCCAAATATCTCACAGATACTATAAAAAAAATGATCCACAAAATTTCTGAAAATGATCTCCGCACAAATCGAAGGCCTGAAGTCGAGATTATATCAAGTAAATGTTTACATATTAATTTTTTAATTAAACACGTGGTGGCCGGTAAAGTTTCTTATTCTTATTCGACATGCCCTCAATAACTGTTTTAAATAAAACTAGTATAATATTTTATTGTAATGAGTATCTTGCCCATTTAATACAATTAATAAATAAAATTAATGAAATCGTATGAGCATGCGTGTGTAAGCGTGTGAGTGCGTGCACGCGCTTGAGTGTAAAAAAAAAAATATATATATATATATATAATTTCATAGTTTTATGTATTTATTATATTAAACTGGCACGATTCTCTCTACCATATAATAAACAAATAAAATAAATTAAATTATTTGTGTGTGTCACATAATATTGTAGTAATTATAATATTTATATTTCAGTGAAACATAACTTTATTTCAAAAAGAAGACTAGATCAAACGCGCGCTGCTCGCGGAGATGCACTATGCTTTGAATACAGTATTCAAAAATGTCAAAAATGGGAAAATAACCTTATAAAAAAAAATATAAACAAACAACATTACGTTGCCATGCACATAGCTACAGCATGGCAACGCTTCCGACCAATGAGATTACGAATAAAACGTGAAATAACATAGCCATCAATTTTAATAAAGGGGATAAAATTATAAAATATCTGAAATAAAAGTAAGTTCAATTAACGTTCATGAAAATAAAATAAAGTTATTTTAAGTAAAATAATAATTATAGAATAAATAATCTGCGGCTGTAGGTTGAACGTCATTGCCTCAAATAAAATTGAATAATGGCTATTAATCCACTGGTTCTAATATCTTTATTATCTATAATCTTTAATCCTAACAATGTTAAAATTGAAGAATCACAAGCTAACGAACAAGAGATAACTTTATATCATGTAATAGAAAATATAATAAAGGAGAGTGTAAATTACAATTTACATACAGAAGAAGAATATACTTTACTTTTTGAGGATGACCACAGTGATACACTTCCACAAGATATTGAAGAAGAGGATGAATTAAATAAAGATTATGCAGAGGTTCCAGTTTGTTTACCGAATGAAGAAGATGTAGACTTTGAATATAAGAAACAGGCAGTGCAGTATTGGCAAAGTGGAAAAAGAAAGCCATTATCCTTGACAAGTGTACAATCGAAGTATAGAAAAGTTACTTCCGATCGTCAATTGCGACGGTGGAAATTACAAATTGAAGCAGGGGGTACCAGAAAAACTATTCTATATGGAATAACAACTTATGTACTTCAAAAAGTTAAAGAAGCGATAGAATAAAAAATGACTTTGCACGATATTGATATAAAAAGATGGGCTCTCGTAAAGAAAGCAGAACTAAATATTCTGTGGTTTAAAGCTTTACATAGATGGATACAAATATTAAAAAAAAAACATCACATTGTTTCACGTAAAATATTAGCATAGATTTTTTGTTGTGGTAAGCCTGGTCTAATTATTATTGTTAATTTATTATCTCTGTTTAATTGTAAAATAAATTCTAACCATTTTGTATATTTTTTTAATAAAGCCTGAAGAGGTCAGTAATCAAGCTGGCGAAACGTCGCACAAGCTGCAATTGTGTTTTCTTTCTACGTATTGGCCCTCACAGGTCCCATATATATTACTATTTTTCACATATCATATTTACTCTTATAAAAAATAGGGGATGCAACCCCCAGCTTTAAAACTGTGCCGAAAAGCTCGACTTTTCATAAGAAACAAATGGGTGTTGGTTTCATTAAAAAATTCCGATTGCATCTTGAGATATTAAAAAAAAAACGGTTTTTGGGGGTGAACTTCAAGGGTGGTTTTCACCCCTTAGATATGTTTTTCCGCAGATAAAAAAAAAATACGTGTCGAATGTTTCTTGATACTCTACTCATATGCGAAGTTTCATGAAAATCGGAGGCGGACACCAAGTATCCTTTCCTTGTTAGATAAGAGAATTAGTTCCCAACTAATACCTTCCAACTTCTTAACAAATCTGAAGAAATTAATAAACGAACAGAAACCGAACGCAAAACTTCCAGATATAAACATCCACTCATTAGACTTCAAGAAGATTGCCGACATAGAGATCTTCAAAAGCAAGGGTATAATCACCTTCAAAATCAAAATTTTGCTATACTCCGCCGCCGAATTTCATCTTTATCGCATACATCCAGTACTTGCACCTTAAGGAAATAAAGTATCAGCAACCATTGAGTCTATAAACCATTTCATAGCCCAAAAACGAAACGAAACTCAACATATCTTACTAAAGACAATAGAAAAGTGTCTTCAACAAGATCAAACTATTTACTGCAACCAACTTCATGCCACAGCCACATGTGAGTCTCAAATATTACAAAACTCAACAATAATCAATTGGGATCTCTGCAATATCCGGGACATAATACAAACGCAGACACAGTGGACACACCTTCAAGTAACCAACGAATGGCTATTCTCCGCGCCATATATCGAGAAGATCGAAGTAAGATGCAACCAACAACCACCATCAAAACTATCGCTCCACGAATTTGGAATCCTCCAAACGGATCCAAACTGTAAGATCATTACTCCATTACTCCGGACATGATATTACCATATCATACGGAACCTAAGACTATCGGAGCCCACTTCAAATCTAATATACAACTAAGAGTGCCAACCACAACACAACTGGAGACCACACAAAGCAACATCACAACCATTCGAATCGTACTTTACACACTCATTGTCATTCTCCTACTACTCGTTACCTCATACATTATCTTCGTCATTCATGTCAAATACACCATACACTCAGCCACGTCGTCCGACTCGCTCCATACATATACAGTACTAGATACATTGGACAAAAGTAACACTTCGCCTATCAAAACCGCTACCATCACCACGTAAACAGAATTAAAGCCTAAAACTGTGTCTTTTGATTCATCCCACAAATACCAATTCAGCCCATCTACCACTCTTCGCCTCCCCGAACTAAAACCTTTACCCTCATTCGATGAACTTTTACAATCATGTACATCTATCGACTCTGAACCAAAAACTAATAATATTAATTAATCTTTATAAACTACTGATGGGAAAATAACTAACGCTTACGTGATGATCCTTAATAACCAATAAATACTAATAATTAATTAAGTACCGAACTAAAATACTAAAAGAAAAAAAAAGTAATAAAAAAAAATAAAAAGAGATATGTATGTATCAATTTAAACCTTAAAAAATGTCAATGAATGTTATTCACTTTCATTTACATTTGTACCTTAACTTTATATTGTATCTGTAATATTTATGTGAAACACTCGTCGTAAAATAGTATCGTAGAATGTGTGTATGCATGTAGTATTTAATAAACTTATATGTATGTAATACTTTTCCTCATAGATACCACCACTACAGGTAGAAAGGATACGAAAATTACCATCAACTTGAATTTTCCTTTGAACTCAATTAACTACAACCATTTGTATAGAATGTACAAAATCTGAAATCTCAGTATCACAAGGAAATCTAACCTTAACATTCATCGAGCCAGCTAAAGAATATATACTTATCGTCCAAGGTCAGCACAATCATACCTCTCTTTCACACGAAGACCTTCAAGACTGCATGAAAGGCCCTGGAAAAAGGTATTGCTTGCCACCAGCAATTCTCATATCAATCTCCTGTGATATTCAGCCTCTTATGGATTCAACCGATTTAGTCTAACATTCTGCAACATCAAAAATAAACCTTACAATGCAACTGAATGGACCTACCTTCAAGAAAGTGAAGAATGGATATATTCAACATCTACGTCAGACGACTTATTGATGGAATGCCACCCCAATTCTTTTTGTAAGTATCAAAATCGTAAGGATCGGTATGCTGAAGTTAGCTAGGAACTGCAAAACTTCCAATTGTTATGCAATATTAAAAGCAAGAGACAACAACAGAAGTATGGGATATATATGAGGCGTTTCACGTCAGCTCTCCAGGCGCGGCGCGCGAGCGCGAAATCATGCTGTTTTCAGCTTGTGTTTGAAGGGCTAAGATGTATCTAAAAAAAATAATCTCCAAGTGATTTAGATGTATTTTTTTCTCAGCTTTCCGATGGTGCTATTAGTTTCTCAAAATTTTTCAATTCTAACCTCAAAAAAACATAAAACGTGTTATATCTCAAAAACTATATTTTTAATATTTTTTTTGACCTGCTAGATCGAAAGAGGAGGAAATTTTACATGGATATAGCCTTTTTCTACATAGGGGTTTTTTGATTTTTTCGAGATATTATTCAAGAAATATTTAGAATTGAAAAATTTTGAGAAACTAATAGCACCATCGGAAAGCTGAGGAAAAAATACATCGAAATCACTTAGGGATTATTTTTTTTAGATACATCTTAGCCCTTCAAACACAAGCTGAAAACAGCATGATTTCGCGCTCGCGCGCCGCGCCTGGAGAGCTAACGTGAAACGCCTCATATATTCCCTGTCTGCCCTTATTAATTTGATGCAGATAATACACATACCAATGAAAGTTTGAAGCAATATCGAAGACACTCGCCCCAACTTTACCATCTTACCAATCTCATCATGATATTGTACTGCATATGGCCACTATCTACACGGTGACCCATTTTAATAGCCGCACTCGGATTTCTTGGAACCTAAGCCAGATAGAGAAAAATGGTTCAGACAAAAGTTATAGGGAACAAAGGGGGCCACATAATGGCGCTAATGTCTTTGACCTTGAGCTTGACCTTTGAGGTTATTTCAAGGTCAAAGTGGTTTTTTCATATGGAAACACCTACCTTTGACCCCGGTTTCGGAAAGAGCGGGAAATTTTACGTTCAAAATCATATTGAGAAATTTTTTCCAAGGTCATTTCAAGGTCAAATCTAGGTCAAACTCAGAAAAGTCCGTTTAAAATCGTTTTATTCCATGAACTACAGGCTAATCTGATTCAAATTGATCGTAGGCTTAATAGAGGAACCCACACACTCACATGCTGAACTGTTACACCCCGGTCCCACAACCATACCCCACACCCCCAGTCCCACACATCCCTACCCCACGCATGCTAATTCCATACACCCCAAACCCACACATCCTGAACCCTGAAAAATTTTTCTCAGGGGCAAAATGATTTTTTAACGGAAACTTTAAGATCGTTGAAGCTTCTGTTATAAATATATTAACCTTACTTTTTGCGCTACCCAGAAACAACGACGTGGACGTAGTAAGGATTGTTTCCTTTGGGATGCTTAATTAAAGTGAGTCCCCTTGCCACTCACTGGTCGGGGTGCTTGATTATAGTGAGTCCCCTTGCCTCTTACTGTTCGGAGTGCTTGATTATAGTGAGTCCCCTCGCCTCTCACTAATGTAAATAAATTTTTATTTAACCTCGAAGCAAGTGTTCGAAATGACGATCATTTGCTTCAAGGCACATAGTCAAACGCCTTTGAAAATGGCAAACTGTGTTCTGCAAAGTTTGTCTCGGAATGGCAGCGCATGCTCGACGAATCCTATCCTGCATATCTGCTCTTGTAGTGGGTTGTTGCTCAAAAACAGCATTTTTTAAATACCCCCATAAATATAAATCTGGTGATGTAAGATCGGGTGAGCAAGCAGGCCTGTTAACCGGATCTCCTCGACCAATCCATCTGTTACCATAGTGCTCATTCAAAAAAGCCCTTACATTTCGAGCGAAATGTGGTGCTGCACCGTCCTCCTGGAGCCACATTCTTCGTCGCATTTCTAAATCAACATCGTCCATCAATCCAGGTAGTTCATCTCTTATTAGCGTCAAATAGGTATGTTGATTTACATTTGCTTCAAAAAAATAAGGGCCAATCAAATATCCATTGATAATCCCGCACCATACCTTAGTTTACAGTTCTGACCCAACGAGGATTCACATCAAACCAATAATGGCAATTATGCCTATTCAGTTCCCCATCACTTTGAAATTGTGCCTCATCAGAAAAAAGAACAAAGTTAAAAAAGTCTGGATCATTTTCTATCATTTGTAAAGCCCATTGGCAAAACACAATACGCTGTTGGAAATGCTGAAACTGTAGCTCTTGAACCAAAGTAATATGATACGCATGATGTTGAAGAACCTTCATAATTCTTAAAACAGTATTTCTGGGAATACCAATTTCCCTTTCGACTCGACGAGCGCTAATGTGTGGGTCAAGATGAATTATTGCAAGGATAATTACAACTCGATTATCATTTTCATCATAGTCATGGCGCCTACGTTGGCGAACCATGTGTCCACCACGAGCTCTTTGAGTTAAACGTCTGATAGCTCTATCGTCAGGATGTCATCTGTCAGGATAGCGTTCAGCATAAAGTCTTGCCGCACCACGATAATTATTTTGGCTTGCTCCTAAAACCAAAATCATATCAACGATCTCGTTGGGCGGATAGTCAGCCATTTCAAAGCCAGCTATTAATTACTATTAAATTTAAATAGTAAAATGGTATCAAAAATATTAATAATTATAAGGCTCGCCCGTATACGGTCGCTCCTAAAAAGGAAAAACGTTGGAAAATTACGGTAACTTTAAGGGGTGCCATACTCAATTTTTACCGACCGAGTCGGTTCCGCGGTTTTCACTTTATAAAAAAAGAAATAAACTGAATTATGCAAAACGAAGAGTTCATTGCCCTAAGTTATATCATGCTCTACCCTCCTGCCAAGTTTCAAGTCAAAATATCCATTAGTTTTTGCGTAAACTTTGACAAAAATTTCGAGCTGGTGTTGAGTGAATGTCAAAATTTTTGTCAAAGTTTACGCAAAAACTAATAGATATTTTGACTTGAAACTTTGCAGGAGGGTAGAGCATTATAAAACTTAGGGCAATGAACTCTTCGTTTTGCATAATTCGCAAAAAAAAAAAGATTATTATATCATATGGGTAATGTGTAGCATCGCCACAGAATCACAATGGTGGCGACACTATTAGCCTTTGCCCGTGTGCTTGTACGCCCAAGCGCATGCGCACTGCCTAGTTCGTGGCGTGCGCCCATAGCGCCGGTGCGCGTATACACACACAGACGCGCGCAGCCACACGCAGAGTCAGGAGGAGAGGTAGCTACTAGCTAGTGAAGCAAGGGAACGTCGTCGTCGACGCCGCCGCTATGGGATCAAGGGTTTCGGCTGTGACCCCCCGTACCTGCGCCAGCAGTTCACCTGTTCACTGCACTCCTCGGCAATACCCGCACAGCGTCAAGTTCATTTGTATCGTCGTCCTCTTCTCCTACGGGATGTCCTACTCCGAAAATGCTATCCTCGTTCTCAGCATCACTCCGGGCTATTTACTGCCTCCGGCTTTCTGGATATGGACAGCCTTCGCCTCCTGCTTCCTGGAGATACACTCCTGGGATGTAATTCTTGCACATGAACTAATCTAAAAGATAGCTGAACTAAGATGAAGCAGTGAATTGTGGTGGACTCGCCCCTACTCCAATACTCCTGCATTCCTATCAGTATTTATACAGTTGTTGTTTCTTTGCAGCATAGTGAAAAAGTTACAATTGAAGAATTATGCAAAGATTTGTGGAGTATCTGTATCTGTAACCTCAAGTTCCACAAGATAATGTTTAAAAGTGCAAGATCAACACGCAGCTAACTATGATGAAAGCCATCCAAGGATCATTAGAAGATCAATCACAAGGTGATAAATTATGCTCATGGTTACACAGCCTGTTTCTTTAAAAATACAAAACAAGAAGGACATGATCGTATTGGTGATTGGACTACAGAAGTAAAAATGACAGGATCTTGATGAAGGATTATATTACTATAAAGAAGACCTTTGAGGAGACGACAGAAAAGTAAGTAATTCAAAAATTAATGTATTTATTTATTTCAACCCGAGTACAGTACATAGTTAAGTTCAAGACGTACCTCATATGTCTGAACCAACTTATACCCTATAAAGGTAGATGTAACTGTAGATTTCATGATTATAAATTAAACTGAATCTTGAAATAAATATATTTCTATTGTGCTTGAGTGTGCTTGAAAATACTGTCTCGTTGCCAAGCTAATTTGTAACTTCAACAAAACACTCATTGTACACTACTTCTATTAAACACTTTCACAAACTTATTAAATGAATATACTTTATTAAATATGATATACTAAATCTTTACTTTCAAATCTACTTTAGAGAGCAAAAAGTGAAAAATCAATTGAGAAACGCCGTATAAAGAAATTAGAAATCATAGTATTTACTATTATGATGACAGCAGTGTTTCCATTGATGCTAGCAGTCAGTTATGTGTAGAGGTATTATAGTTTATGGTTATGGTACAAACGCATAGGTGACCGTGCAATAATTTATTCTAAGCAGAATGTTTTGAAACATATTATTATTAATCTAATTCTTTAGTTTTATCTTATTTAATATAGTTACTTTTCATATTGAATCCAAAAAATTTCTATTATTGTTTTCCTTTCGCGGTAAAAGACTATGTTCATAGAAAATTTTTGATTTTCCTTTTTCTTCTCTACACGAGTCAGGGTATTCAAATCTAAAATAACAACCATTATTTACTAGACCAAATTTTTTTTTCCCAGTACGGTTCTTCAGCATCGATTGGAAGTTATGAGACTATCAATATGACCATTAACATGACCATCAATAACGCAGGAGACTTATGAGAAAATAGCACCAAATTGGGAATTGCAACTTTGATAAACTCAGCAACGGCATCACAGTGGGCAACCTTGAGTGAAGGGCTTTCTGATACGCACATCTTGACAGCATCATCTTCTTCCAGATTGTCCATGGAACCTGACCTAGTTTGTATTTATTTTAATACACTGTGACCACTTTGTGGTCTCTTCTTTGAATAATTATTATTTCAGTAATCTACTGCTTTCGACCATTGCTATCGCTTCATTTTTTGTTTCAGGGTTTTCCTTCCAGAAAAAGCAGCAACTATAAGAGGACACATGTCAGATTTAACAGCTCTACTCATCATTAAGTGTTGTTGATATTTACTTTTAGTATATGTGTTTTCGAACTTAAATTGAAAGAGTATAAGAATGATAGAAATCTGCTTCTATAATGCATTTCGTGCATTGCATGTATTTTTAAGCTGATTATGTATATTTTTAAGCCAATATCTTTTTGTAAGTAGGTATAATTTCATAAAAAAGAATTAAATTATGCAATTTTTCATATTTAGCTGAGGCAATGCTTGTATATTTTTTAGAACTGTCAAAAATGAAAAATTACATATTTTCATTTTTTTATTATATTATATGTACTTTCAGAAAGATAAAGTCAACTCTAAAGTACATGAGATGTCTGAGATGCATTACTGCAGCGGATATCTATCATTCTTATATTCTTTGGATTTAAGTACGGACACTTCACCTGAAAGTAAATATCGATAACATTGAATGGACAATACACCTGCTAAATCTGACAAGTGGCTTTTATATTGTAGGAGCCGAATGAATTTTCTTGTCAAGTTTTCAATTTTGGCCCTTTTCGTGTAGTGTAGTGTGAGTGTGTTCGAAAAATCTATAGATCTATAGGCCTGCTGTAACACCTGTGCTTACAAAATGCAAGGAATCAAATGGGTATTTTGAGGGCATGGTTGAGCATTAAATCTAAGTGCATGTAAGGATTGTGAAAAAGTTATTTTAATTTGTAAAATTCAGTTTCATTGTAGTAATTAATGAATTATTAATGAACATTGAGTTTTACAGGTTATAGTCAACTTTTCATAATTCTGACAGGTACCTAGATTTATTATTCAATCATATTCTCTTAAAGAAAAATTAAATACCATATTATAAGCAGGCCTATAAAGCTGTAGATCTTTCGGACAGACTCGCACTACGCGGAACTTCAGATTTCATAAGAGAAAACATATTTAATTAAATTGGCTGAAATTTACAACTAAAAAGACAAATTAATCCTGCTCATGTTAATATAAAAGCCGCCTCTCAGATTTAGCAGGTGTACTCATCATTAAGTATTGTTGATGTTTACTTTGAGGTAATGTGGTTTACCACTTAATTTAAAAGAGTATAAGTATGATAGAAATCCGCTTTCTATAATGTATTTCAGGCATTGCATGTTTTTTAAGCTAATTTTATCTTTCTGGAAGTAGGTATAATGAACATTAATTGATTTTTACAGGTTATAGTCAACTTATCATAATTCTGAGAGGTACCTAGATTTATTATTCAATTATAGTCTCTTAAGGTGATGTGATACCCTGATTTCAATATTTTTTTTAAATCAACATTCAAACGTTTATTTGGAAAAAGACGACTGTCAGACGCTCCGGACACGTAAACACTATATTCAGAATATTTTTTGAGCGATTCTATTAGTATTTTCGGTAGCTGTGCTCGTTTAAAAAATAGGTCAATTGCAGATTCCTACTTACCGACAGTACGGTTTTTATTTAATTAAATAAACTCTGATCATTTTTTTGGAAAAATATGTCTGTCAGGCGCTCCGTATATATAAATACTATGCTCAGAATTTTTTGTGGATGATTCTATTGGTATTTTCATGACATGTACTCTTTTTAAAATTATGTCGGTATATAACATCACCTTAAAGAAAAAATTAAATACCATAATCCAAGCCGGCCTATAAATCTATAGATCTTTAGGACAGACTCACACTACACGGAACCTCAGATTTCATAAGAGAAAACATTTAATTAAATAGGCTGAAATTTACAACTTGAAAAGACGAATTAATCCCGCTCATGTAATATAAAAGCCACCTGTCAGATTTAGCAGGTATACTCATCATTAAGTTTGTCGATGTTTACTTTGAGGTGATGTGTTTTAGTACTTAATCCAAAAGAATATAAGAATGATACAAAACTGCTTCTATAATGTATTTCAGGCATAGCATGTATTTCTTAGTTGACTTTATCTTTCTGTAAGTAGGTATAATTTAACAAAAAAAATGAAATTACGCAATTTTCCAGATTTAGCTAAGACACTGTGTATTTTTTAGAACTGTCAAAAATGAAAAATTACATATTTTCATTTTTTTATTAAATTATATGTACTTTCAGAAAGATAAAGTCAACTCCAAAGTACATATATGAGATGTCTGAGATGCATTACTGAAGCGGATATCTATCATTCTTATATTCTTTGGATTAAGTACGGACACATCACCTGAAAGTAAATATCGATAACATTGAATGGCCAATCCAACTGCTAAATCTGACAGGTGGCTTTTATATTGTAGGAGCCGGATGAATTTTCTTGTCAAGTTTTGAATTTTGACCCTTTCCATGTAGTGTAGTGTGAGTCTGTCCGAAAGATTTATAGATCTATATGCTGTGACAGCTATGTTGACAAGATGCAAGGCATAGAATATTTAATTTAAGGGGACATGGTTGAGCCATAAATCTGAGAGCATGTAAAAATTATAAAAAATTTATATTAATCTGTAAAAGTCAGTTTGATTCATTGACTTTGAAGGGGGTGCCATGCTCAATTTTTACATCGATAAAAATAGGATCTGGCATTACTTCAAAAATTTTAAATTTAAATTCTTAATTTTTATCTACATATTTGTAACAAGCAATTTTATTTCTGAAATACTGTTTTAATACTTTTATAATGATTGTAAGATTCTGTTTTTATTAATTTGTGAATTTGAACAAAAGTGTTATATTTAATTAAATATTATGAGTTTTTAATTTGTAATAACAAATAATTTCTTCTTTTTCAGTTAAAATCATGGCAAAATACTCAAAAGATTTGAAAAGACTAAACACACATAGGAAATTATAGATTTTTGTTTCCAGTGAGGAAACCAAGTTACTGCCTGCCAACACAATAGGATACCTACGCCCAGTTTCCAACTGACATAATGAATGCTGCGATAATAGTTGTAAGTTAGTCTTTTTTTAAATTTCCGAAAATCGCGTTTTTTTCGACTTCTGGAGTGGCGTTACCTCTTGAGGTGGTTCTGTTCGACTCCCTAGTCAAAATAAGTGCTAAATGATGAAGTTACCTAAAATTGAAAAAAACCATAGTTGTAATGTGATTTATTTATTATAAAGTGCATTTAACATGACTAAGATAACTTTTTTCACAAAATGTCGATATTGTAGAAACTAGATGTTGTCACTACAAACAACTATTGATAAATCACCGGAATCTTTTTTGTTTCTTTACTGATTTTAGATTTAGAAATACTATTTATGATGGAAACCCTTCATGAGTCTCTATACATTACTCCAAAAATAATAAAAAATGTTTGTAGTGACGATATCTAGTTTCTAAAATATCGCCATTTTACAATAAGTTACTTTAGTCATGTTAAATACACTTTATTTATAATACATTGACTATCTCTATTATTTTAAATAAATAAATCACATTAGTTAGTTAATTTAAAGAAGAAGGAAAAAAAATTTTAATTTTTGTGCAAATAATTGTATGAGTAAATTCATAACTAATAAAATGCAAAACTTTCAGGTTTTACGTCTGACTACCTGTGGTCAGACAGCAGATTTCCCATGGATCCGCAGTTCCTCAATCTAATTTAATCGCTTTATGCATCAACCGCATGATAAGGAGTATTCGGATCTCTGCCAGCTCCCGATTTTTCACCGGCAATATTTACACCTACGTTGGCAGTATACTGATCGTCCGGAACTCCTTCAAATTCTACCCGATTTATAATTCGAAATATATGAATCTTTATCAGAATCGAAGGCTCGGTCCGGACATATCGCCGCACATATCCGCGATAGCCGACGCGGCATATCACTGCGTGCTCAAGAAGAAGAAGAATCAGTGCATTGGGATAAGTGGCGAGAGCGGTTCCGGTAAGCCCGAGTCAACGAATTTTCTGCTCCATCATCTCACCACCCTCAGCCAGAAGGGCTCGCCCGCTTGCGGGGTCAAGCAACGATTCTAAGCGCCGGACCTGTGCTCGAGGACTTTGGTAATGCGAAAACTGTACACAAAAGATGAGACCACTTGGCTTGCATATTCAAGTGTATTTGTGTTATCAAGAGGACTGTCAATCAAGAGGACTGGCAATCAAGAGGACTTTGCCAATCAAGACGATTTTATCAATCAAAAGGGTTGTAAATCAAGAGGACTTTACCAATCAAGAGGACTTTATCAATCAAGAGGATTGTAAATCAAGAGGACTTTGTCAATCAAGACGATTTTATCAATCAAAAGGGTTGTAAATCAAGAGGATTTTATCAATCAAAAGGATTTTTTCGATCAAGAAGATATTCTTAATCAAAAGGACTTTTTAATCAAGAGGATTGATTTTATTAATCAAGAGGATTTTTTCATAATTTTTTAATTAAGACAAGGATATAAACCAAGAGGATTATTTTAGTCAAGGGGATATAGTAGATCATGTACAAAAAATTTCAAGAATAACAGGAATTAATTCTCAGCTCGGCTTCTCACATTAGTAGGCAATTAGTCTCAGTACTGAGGGAGCTCTGTCTAAGCATCTGGAATTTCCCCGGTAACCAAACGTTCTTCTACGTATTTTTAGGCGCGGAATTTGGATTTGTCTTTAAGCTTAAAAATGGTTATTTATTTTGGTACTAATAATTTTGTCCAAAAAATTTGCTTTTTTTATATAAAATTTAAATTCAAAATAAAAAAAAAACGTCATTCTATTTTAAGAAAAAAAAAATACGTTGAAATATTGTCTCAGTAAACCAATCAGAATAAATGATCTGTTTATTTGTTATTAACAATTATATGGCAATTCACTGTCTTTGTGTTTACCAAAGCATGATACATTATTTCAAAGTATTTTTTTTTTTCCTTAAAATGAAATGTTAGTTTTATTCTAAATTTACATCTTATAAAAAGAGCAATTTTTTAAATAAAATTGTTGGTGACAAACAAATTCACCGTTTTTTAGCCTGGAAACCACCAAATTTGAGTTCTGCGCCTCAAAATATGTAAAAAACGCTTGTTTACTGTGTCAACTCCGGTCGGAAACACGCCATAACGGAATGTGTGCGCGACGACACCTAACGGCAAATTTTTGTACATTACCGCCACACTCCTATGATAAAGAAGTTTTGTTCTTTAAAATCGAGTATGGCACCCCCTTAGTTAGCTAACTGTAATTGCCATACAACTTCGTTTGTCACATTTTTTAATTTTAAATTTTAAAATAAAATAATCGTTAAAACATTAAAGTTATTCAATTCAATAAAGCATTATTTCTTATTTTAATTGCAAATAAAACTTAAACTTTCTTTTATTTTTTTGTTTTATGTAAATAATGTGAATTAGTAGCGTTCGAATTTCAGAAATACTAATTTTGATAATGTAATCATTAAAAACACATTTACGAAGAACGTAGGTTCCGTCAATGGTTCTTTTAAATTTATTTTTCAGGTTCTAGCAGGATAGTGGAGCACCACATTTCACGCTCATAATAACAGCATTTTTTAATAAACACTTTAGTATTAGATGGATTGGTTGAGGAGGTCCGGTGAAATGACTTGCTTCTTCATCCCATACTTCACCATCAGACTTTTGTTTATGGGGGTATTTGAAAAATGCTATTTTTGAGCAACAACCCAATACAAGAGCAGATATGCAGGATAGGATTCGTCGAGCATGCGCTTCCATTTCGAGACAAACTTTGCAGAACACAGTTCGCCATTTTCAAAGGCGTTTGACTATGTGCCTTGAAGCAAATGGTCGTAATTTCGAACACTTGCTTTGAGGTTAAATAAAAACTTATTTACATTAGTGAGAGGCGAGGGGACTCACTATAATCAAGCACCCCGAACAGTGAGAGGCGAGGGGACTCACTGTAATCAAGCACCCCGAACGGTGAGAGGCAAAGGGACTCACTTTAATCAAGCACCCCAAACAGTGAGAGGCAAGGGGATTCACTTTAATTAAGTACCCCAAGGGAAACAATCCTTACTACGTCGACGTCGTTGATTCTGTGTAGCGCAAAAAGTAAGGTTAATACATTTATAACAGAAGCTTCAACGATCTTAAAGTTTCCCTTAAAAACTCATTTTGCCCTTGAGAACAATTTTTCAGGGTTCAGGATGTGTGGGTTTGGGGTGTATGGGATTAGCATGCGTGGGGTAGGGATGTGTGGGTCTTGGGGGTGTGGGGTATTGTTGTGAGACCGGGCTGTAACAGTACAGCTTGTGCGGACATGAAGTGTATGGGGTTAGGATGTGCGAGTTTGAGTTCTGTTTACTAGGATGTGTAAGTTTTGGGTGTGTGGGTTCCTCTATTAAGCCTACGATCAATTTGAACCAGCTTAGCCTGCGGTTCATGGAAAAAAACGATTTTAAACGGACTTTTCTGTGTTTGACCTAGATTTGACCTTGAAATGACCTTGGAAAAAATTGCTCAATATAATTTTGAACGTAAAATTTCTCGCTCTTTCCGAATCCGGGGTCAAAGGTAGGTGTTTCCATATGAAAAAACCACTTTGACCTTCAAATAACCTCAAAGGTCAAGTTTAAGGTCAAAGAAGTTAGCGCCATTTTGTGGCCCCCTTTGTCCTCTATAACTTTTGTCTGAACCATTTTTCTGTATCTGGCTTAGATTCCGAGAAATCCGGGTGCGGCGATTAAAATGGGTCACCGTGTATAATAATTAGTCTGACTGTAGCAGCTATGATCACCCTTTTTGTTTACAAACGCCAAATGATCCTGTTTCACGACTCCGTAACGTATCCAGCTATGGACATTGTTGAAGTTCCCAATAATACTCAACACACACAGACAGATTCAAATACTGAACCAGAAAAATTGCAGACTACTTTACGGATGATACCGGACGAACCAACTTATTCATATCCACTTCCTCCCGAAAAAGTTTCCTGCCCCCTTCCTATAACCTTTCAATTCTCTCAGAATCAATCCTTCACTTCCACACCCCCTGCACTAAGTTCCATAAGATTTAACCTCGATACCAAAATATCCAGCTGAAGAATATCGAAAGCTAATTCTTCCTTCAAATCTTCTTCCAGATGAACGCCAATCTAACCGACGATCAACCTATTTTCCTCAGGCAACTAGGATTCATGTATGCTAGGGTACCATGTCATCTTCGTTGGCCCACCAATTTCGAATCAACAGCTATATGTGACAACTGTCATAAACATTGGACTCAACCTCTCCAACGTTATTTTACGTACTGGGATAGGATTAAAGTCCGTAACACCAGACGGGGATAACCAATTACTTGACACCCTGGAACCGAACAAGAGGAATGCCCTAAGCGAGCACTATTCTCTCATGAACCCAGAAAAGTTCATCCTGAAAATGATTGGGAATAAGAAAATAAGAAAGAAGAAGAAGAAAAATGCTAAACACTAAAAGCACTATCGATTTCCTCCACTTCCTACTCAAATCGCTCCCTACCCTATAAGTTCTCTATCCTCCTGTAGACACTGTCTTCAAAATTTCTAGTCTTTCGTAATTATTCTGTTGTAACCATTGTAGATGCTCTATCCAGAAAACAAGGAGTCCTGGAATTCGTTAGACGTTTACCAGTGCCAGTGGACTGTCGTCGTCAAAGACCTCAACTTATGAGGTTAAATTACGGAGCAACTCTGTGCAGCTATTACTATCAATGCTGTTATGAGCTTCCAAAGGAACAACTCATCTTCTACGTCGACCCTATGAAAGTACTTCTGCCAATCAGCATCTACCTAGAGTTGAGACACTTCTTCTACCCCGAAGACATGGTCCGTCTAGCCAACTGCTTAACTCTCACCAAATAATCACCGTCAAGAACCCGTAACCACCGCTATAATTAATTAATGATAATAACTCCTTAATTAATTACTACTATATTACCTATCTTCAAGTCCACCTTTAGATATAAGCTAGTTTAGTTATAAATACATTTATATTGTGAAAGATTTCTCGAAATCCATCAAAATACGACTTTAAATCCATCGAGGATGATGAACCTTTCTAAGCAGGGAGGTGTGACGTCAAATTAAAATTTTTCCTTTATTTCTTTCTCTTTTGGTCATATTCTTTTTGATTTCGAATTCTTAAATAAAAGTACACTTAAATGTTACTCGTAATTACGACATCATCCGATCGTCGGATGATGCCTCAATCTACTAGTTATAATTAATTGATTGTTTACACAGTTGTGCATACCGTCTGATGGAGACGTTCAAAATACATTTTTTTAGCACGCACTGTCGCGCGATGCGTATAGTTCTATCAGAGGGTAAACACACGTGTCTTATTCTTTTGAATTCTTCTAGAAATACTCGCCCTTAATTAAATATTTTTCGCAATCTAGACATCATCCGATCACCGAATGATGCCTCGATTAATTGCTTTTTACCGATATTGTTTACACAGTTGTGCATACTATTTAATAGAGACGTAATTATGAAGTATATTTTTCGGGTTTTTCCCACCATGCGCTGTCGCGTGATGCGTATGACTCTATTGAAGGGTAAACACAGGTGTTCTCTTTTTTGTAATATTTAGTATAAAAGGGCTTACAAAATGCTCCTCACTGCTCTACAGTCCAAGATAGTCCGCGATAAGCGACTCAGCTCAGGCCCGAGACCCCTCGTTAAAGGTCTACCGACGGAACAGTAGTCCGCGATACGCGACTCCCACTAGGTAAATAATACTATAAATTATCTTAAATAAAGGACGCTTGCTACGAGTAGACTAAACGTGACGCGTCTAGTTAACGTAAGTGCAGCTCCATTTTCCGTTTTGAATCATAATTTCGATTGTAAAGGTGCCCGCTGCACCTCGGGTTCATATACATATTTTGTACCTGACTCCCTCACCTTAAGGGACCGTCAGTCTAGTTTTTGCTCTGCTCAAGTGCAGTACCTATAGTAGCCTTCGACTTAAAATCTCGCGATTATATTAACTTTAAGTATTTAAATAAAAGACTCGTTAGCTACTACATCTACTAGTATTCTTTTGAGCCCTGTGATTCCAATATCCTATTTTGCCAAACCATAAAATATATATACTTATAAAAGCAGACAGGAGGAAGGAAGTAACAGGAAAGACGTTCCAGCGAATTTCATAAACCAACCAAAAGGTAAGCTTTTTATTTATTCTGACATTTCCGCTAAAACGACTCTCGAGTCTTTCGAGAATAAACCACCCTCTTGACGCCTACTCGCCACGCTAATCAAATCTCGTCAGTGCAAACCGCTCAGCGCTGAACGAGACTGTCACATTTTTCACACGTTAGCTCTTTTCGTTATCTTTATTTTATAATTAAAATAGAATTCTGAATTAGCGACACGCGAACGTGACACTAACGTAGCATCAAAGACTGGGCAAATCCATTGGAAAATCAAGATCCTCGAACTTGTTTATAGAGTTCGACAAAGAGGATGAGATTTTGATCTCTGAAACGGAAGGAGAAAAAAAGAAAAGAGGTCGCCCAAGGAAAGAACAAGTGGTCGAAAAACCGATAGTCACATGAACTTGAATCAGATCTGAACTTGATCGAAAACGACGAATAATGCGTATTTGTGGCCGCTGTTTAAAATGACACAGGCTCATACAGAGAGGCTATGAGTACTGAAAATAAGCTTGAATGGAAAAAAGCCGTTAGAGCTGAACTGAAATCAATGGAGAAAAATAAAATTTGGAAAATAGTTGACAGACCATTAAGTTCAGATGGGAGAAAGACTAACATTATTGACTCAAGGTGGGTTCTAAAGAAAAAGTTGGATTGGAAAAGGAAATCAAATACAAAGCCCGACTAGTAATAATAGATTTCAAAGATAAAAACTCATAAATTAAGTGAAACGTATGCACCAATCCCACGCCTACTATTAATTAGATGAACTCTAGCTATCATAAACAAGTTCGATCTAGAAGTGTGCCAGCTTGACGTTAAAACAACTTTTCTGAATGGGACAATTGATATCGAAATATACATGGAAATACCTGAAAATATTGATGCTTCACCAAAACCCGACGAGAAAAAGTCTGTAAAATAGAACGTGCATTGTATGGTTTGAAATTAAGCCCGAAAAGATGGCATAAAATATTCACTGAAGCTACATCAAAACTTGGATTGAAATCCCACGTCTCTGAACCTTGTTTATTTACTTGGCGAAATAACGAGAAATACCTGTTGCTATTATTATATATCGATGATATACTAATATCCAGCAATGACAAAAACAAGCTAGATGAAATCAAACTGAAGCTTAAGTTGGAGTTTGAAATGTCTGACATGGGAGAGTCCAAGAGCTTTCTTGGTATTGAGATACATGGAGATAGACAAAATCATACAATGAAACTTACACTCGTGAGCTACATTGAGAAACTGTTAAAACGTTTTGGCTACAGCGAGATGCATCCTCAGAGAATGCCTATGGTGACAAGCCAGGTGGCTAACCGTGAAAGGCGAGACAGAGAAGAAGATGAAAATAAGATCGAAGTTACATCAGCCGAAACAAAGCCCTTAACGAGAGTTCATAGGTTCACTTTTGTATCATGCAAAAACTGTTCGTTCCGATATAGCATATGCTGTAAACGACTGATGAAGAGTGGAAAATAGTTAAACGTATATGTCGATACCTTAAATACACAGAAAGTCTGGGATTGATGTTTGAAGGAAAGTTTGATGATTTACAAGATTTTTCAGACGCAAGCTTTGCTGACTGCCAGGATTCGATAACAACGAGTGGATTCGTGATCAAACTGTATGGAGATACAGTTGCTTGGAAAATGCACAAGCAGTCATACGTATCTTTATCAAGCAGAGTACGTTGATATGAGCGAAGCTTGTCAGGAGATGGTATCTTTGCAGAATTCCTGAAGTTTGATATTAATGAAATCTTTCTTGCCCATGACAAGAAGAACTGAGGCCAGCTCTCAAGTGAGTTGCACTAATAAACTTAGACACATGACCGAAGTTACAGAACATTATGTCCGAGAAAGCGTAGCCAGAAATCTAGTAAAAATAAGTTGGATTGCCTCTAAACAACAAATAGCTGATATTTTCACAAAGGCATTGCCTTCTGAATTGCATGCTAAACTAACTGAATTACTTTTGAATAATAAATTGAATTAATTATAATGTTTTGTATATCTTTTCAGACACTAATGTATAAGCTCGATCAACAGCTTTCAAGCCTGAAGAAGCCACCTCAAGATGTTCAAGACACCAGATGTGTACGACAGTAATCTGATTGGGAGGGAGTGTTCGGTGTATGCAAGCAGAACTTCTCCGTATGTAGAAGGCGGTGATGTCATGTATGTATGTGTGATGAGTGTCGGGGTCTGCGTTCGCCCCCCACTCTTGAGTCTAAACTGTCCGGCGCGGCATCCGTCTCTCTCGCGGCGCTACTCACTCTTCCGTACCGTTGCATCAGCAACACACGTGCTCACGTAGTCTACCATTAAAACCGTTTTATTATATTACTCGCTCTAAAGTTCGTTAAGTTCGATTGCATTATAATCTGATAGTATAGCTCGAGGTTAAGTAAGTACGATCAATAAATAAGTATTGATATATCTAGTGTATACATTTATTTATCCCACACAGAAAACCTCTAGCGTTAATTAAGTCTCAACAAATAGTTATATAATTAAAATAATTTTCGCCCACGCGTATGTAAAGTGCGTAGGTTCTATAAAGTTTTGTAGAAGTACTGTGAGCTATTAAAACTCTTGGGCGTTAAGTAGGACTTTATGCCACTGGCTGAATAATTTTGAAGTTACAACAAGGCTGCAAAATGTAATTTTACATCCGAGGTACAAAAAGTTTTATTGTCGATACTTGACTACAATAAATTGATTTTAGTACTTCTTGTGTTTAATTTATGTAGAAGGATGAACAAATTTGAGTAAATTTCTGAGAACAGTCATACGGTGATGGTTTTGGAGAGTTGTTTGCATTACTTGACTATTAAAAATTGATTTCACATCTTTCGTTTGTTTGATTTGCAGTGAACAATGTAAATGTATTTACATATAATTTCTTGAGCATACATTGACTCAAAGAAGTAAAATATTATTTCACTAGTATTTATTTGATTTATTTAAAAAATCATAAATGTTATTCTTTTATAGATTACACAGAAAAAACTTAGATAATTGCCTTATTTTATACTTTTGTTACTTGCCTAAGTTTTTACTTTTATAAAAAAATTTTTTTGTAGAGATTTCACAACTTTTTAAGAGTGAAAATACATTTAAAATAAAACTGTACGTTAAGGGGGCTAGACACCTTTCTTCTCTGAAATAAAAAGTCACATTTTAATACATAAATGTAAACTAATTATTTCATACTTTTTACATATAAAAGTGGGTACATTTACCTTACCTTAAAACCTTCTCCGATGGGCCTTTTATATGGTCCAGAACCATAGTCATCGATGAAACAAGTTTTTTCACTAACCGTAGGCTTTGAAATTTTCCTGTGGATGGATTGACTCCAGATTTGAACTAAATTACTCTTGAATAGTATAATTCTCATATAAGTGTAGGGATTTTTGATCTAATGAGAAAAAAAAAATTGTGCTGTTTTTCAAGAGTTTTTTTTTAATTTTTTAAAATTTTTTATATTTTTTCATAATTTTTCTGATGTAAAAATTTTTTCCGACATTTAATCCTAAATCCCTACACTCATATGAGAATTATACTATTCAGGAGTAATTTAGTTCAAATCTGGAGTCAATCCATCCACAGGAAAATTTCAAAGCTTGCGGTTAGTGAAAAAACTTGTTTCATCGATGACTATGGTTCTGGACCATATAAAAGGCCCATCGGAGAAAGTTTTAAGGTAAGGTAAATATACCCACTTTTATATGTAAAAAGTATGAAATAATTAGTTTACATTTATGTATTAAAATGTCACTTCTTATTTCAGAGAAAGAAGGTGTCTAGCCCCCTTAAGTGATTTTACAACTTTTTTTTATTTGACTTTCAGCATCCTCGTGAAATAAATTGAATTAAAAACACCAAAAACTTATTATTTATTCGTAGAATCTCTTTTCATAAAATAAAACGTAAATAATTTTATAGGATTGTATAGGTTTCGGAAAATAATTCTTATCGTTTCGGAAAGAAGTTCTTACGGTTTTTAAAAGTTCTTGTAAAAGGATTGTAAAGGTTTCGGAAAATAATTTCCCATTGCTTGCAAAAGTCCTTAAAGATTGTTTACATTTTGTAAAATAATTTATCAAAGAATTTTTTAAAAGATGTGGTGATAGACCAATTTTTGAAGATATATTTTACAGCAATATTAATATTTAATTATAAATAATAATCATTCATATCTGTTATAAAATTTTTTTTTCAATAAAAATGCAAATAACTATTATTAGTAAGTTTTGTCATAACTTTCATTTGATGAATAAAAAAAGACAAATAATGTTCACTTTAAAGTTAATAATTTTCATGTTTCAACGTAAATTTCTTTTAATTAGTATTGGCACCGCCCAATTTTCGTATACATTTAAGGATTCGTATTAAAAATTTATGATTTTAGAAAAATCACTATTTGAAAGTGGATTATTCATCGTACTGTTAAATGTAAAATAATAAATTGTTTTCTTATTGTTTAATATTTAAGCTATAGTGTTCTTGCATAAAAGCGGTTCATTATCGAATACGAGCGTCCGATTTCGACCGAGGAATAGCATCCATGCGACCAATAGCATTCTTCTTCGTCTAAGACGAGGGAAAGTGCCCAAGTCCCACCTCCAGTCTAGCTTGCTCATCACCGCGTTCAGACATCAAGCCCCGTCAAGTGTCCGAAAACTCTCGGGAACGATCTCCTTTTTCTATCTCTTATTTCCAAACATCAAAATCTTAAACAATCGTCTCCCAGCCCTCAACCGAAGAGGTCCATGACCGAACTTTTTACTCTATTCATCTATTTTCAGGTCGAAAATTTGTCCAAGTGCCGCGTCTATACCGCTTGTACTCACGACCTTTTCTCAATAAATTTATTGTTTTCAAATTTTACTTATTTCAAAAGGAACATCTTCCTTCCCGTACCAATTTTCAACCAGAGATCAGCGAAGCTGCCAGTCTATAAAAAAAATGTTAAAACCATTTCATATTACTGGCTATACTTTCTTTTTAGATAGATAGAATTATTTCCCAAAATATCACCCCCATATCATGTCAATTTAAATCGCTATTTCATTGACAGTGCCCCACCTAAATCAAGTGTGGTTTTTTATATATACGTATTAATACAGAATCCTTTCAATTCGAGAAAAAACCAAGCTAAATCTAGCCTAAATATCAGCCGTACCGGCAGTTCACTGTCAATTCTTGATAATCTAGGTAAGTTAACCAAAATTAAACGGTTGCTGTAACGATTTCTTGTTTTACTATATTTTCAACTACTGCGTCGCGCACTTTTTGCTGCCCTTTATCTCAACTTATCTGCCGTAGTATTTAGTATCTAGCTCAAGCTCGAGCTATTAGGTTTCACCGCCTAGGCTCAAAAGTGGACAATTCGTTTCTCTTATAGAAACAAAATAGTTGGGTCTTCTTGGTAGACCCGACATAACAAGGCTTATTGTATAAGCCTAATATCCTCTCTTAAAAAAGCGATGGCCGGATGTTGTGAAACACTTAAAGAGTGATTTTGATTGGTCTGTAAGGAATAGGCGCGAAAATTCGCTACTTCCGCTATATTTGAATTTTTGAAATTGAATTTTTATTTTAAACTATATTTAAAACTAATTAAAACTAAATATTTAAATCAAATTAGAATAAAAAGATTAATTTTGTCATGCTTTGAAAAATGATCGGATTATCCTATCATTTAAACGAATCAAAATGAAATCATAATCTATAAAACAAAATAGTACGTGCGTAACGCGTTTGGATTTTACTAGTTATTGAAAACAGATGTTTCATGTTCTATTTGATACTCTAACAAAATTCAGTGATTTGAACCATTACATAGGATATATGAATAATATTAAGTTTCTAAATCAACCATATTAACAAAAACGTTAATTATTGGTTTTTCTTAATATTTCAAAAAATCATAACTTTTTTTAATTAGCTTCACCATATTTGGTTAAAAAAGCATTTTGAAGAGTTTTAAAAGTAGAATTCAAAAAATTTTGTCGAACAAGAAATTTTAATGCGTAGTCTCAATATTCTACGATGAACGTATGTCAAAAACCAACCAATCAAAGACTTTTAAAATGGGTCATAAAATAAATACTGACACATTCTACAGATAAAATGCAAACTTTTCTCCAATGAATGTGTTACGTGTGGAAGCATTCCACACGCGAGTTCGGTGGTACAAATAAAGCTGCAATTCAGCATTCGAGGCGTCGAGAACATCCGGCACTGCGCCGCCACTATGACGCGAGGAAACCGGAGTCGGTCAAATGGGTCAAAGCGGCCGAAACTGTGAAATCGGCACTAAGGGAAGAACGAAGCTCCACGTGCAGCCGACCCCCACCTATGAATAATTAGGAAAGTGGGAGGCACTGCATCGCGGGTATAAAAAGCGGCGTATCCGGCATCCGGATCTCTACTCCTACTCCTGCTAGCCACGGGGAACCTATGATATGACGACTCCAGGACGAGATATGACGACAACGGAGTCTTCAGCCATCAATCCACGAGGAAGCTACGAAGCCACGATCACGACGACTCATCCGCGCCGCGCACATACATACATTTACACGTCAGGACACCTCTCTCTCACGCATTTTGAGTATTGAATAAATACCACAGTTTAATTATATACTTCCTATCTTGTCGACTTCTTATTTCACGTAAAATCAACCTCTCCAAGTGCGTAACCCAGAGTGACCGGGAACTAAAAGATATCCCTCACACGTAACATTTTTGGTGCTAGGTGTGGGGTTCCCGTGTGAAATAATAAGTAACTTTTAAAATCGTAAAGTCCGCGTTTCACCGCTCCAACTACTCCTAGACAGGAAGGACAGGAAGGACAGGAAGGAAAGAAGCCAGGATGAGACCAGCCATCTTCTTGATTATCGTGTTCAGCTTCCAGTAAGTAAAAATTATATTATCCGAAATTTTGCATATTTTTGACCCGTCGAAATTTTATAAAAGGCTATACAAAACAAATTATACGCGTGCTAATCTTGATCGATTAAACGACGTAAATAGTTTTTTTCTCTGAGAAATACATACATCCTGATACAATATATCGTTAAATGAACATTGTTTTATATTGAATGGATGTTGGATCGTGGACTGGAGAGGTTCAAATAAAATGCGTCTTTCGTGTAGAGAGTGGTGATATGGCTTTATTGAGGGTTCCGTCGTGCCTCTGGGCGTACAGTCGTTGCTGTCTCTCTTGGCCGTCGCGCGTGACCTGAGCCGGCCGGCGCTGCGAAGTGCCGTCGGCGTGTCTTGGTCGAATGGAGGGGCGTTAAGAGAGACGCGTGGAGAGCGCTGACTGGCACGGATGTATAGGTGGCCGGAGTAGGGGAATGCTCTCGGCTGGTCGCGTTGAATCCCGAACATTCCGCCCACCTTCGCCAAACTGGCGAATGGTCCTTATTCAGCAGGGTGGAGACCGACGACCTTGGCGGTGAGGCGACGAAGAGTTGTAGTGATCGTGTGAAGCTTGACGACACGGGTGAGGCATCACTCCCTGGATGGATGGCTGTTTGCGTGCGATGGGCCATTTGGATGGAGGCGTGAGCTCGTTGCGAACGAGAACGAGTTCGCCCACGGTGACTGAGGGTTGTGGCTGTCTCCACTTCACACGTGAATGCAGAGCCGTTAAGTACCCTGTGGACCACCTGGCCCAGAAATGTTGCGTCATCTGGCTGATTAAAAGTCAGCGTTTTCCTGGAGGCACATTGGCGTCGGTGAGATCTTCTTCAGGCACTAAAAATGACGAACGCTGTATAAGAAAATGTGACGGTGAAAGGAAATCAAGGTCAGACGGATCATCAGTGAGAGCAGTTAAAGGTCTCGAATTTAGGCAGGCTTCAATTCGGCACATGAGGGTAGCGAGTTCGGAAAAGGTGAGAACTTGTTCTCCAATGACTCGGCACACATGATGTTTCGCCAATTTAACTGCGGCTTCCCAAATGCCACCAAAATGAGGCGCACCGGGAGGATTGAAGATCCAAGAAGTTCCGTCTTGAGCGAGAGAGCTAACAACATGAGATGAGAAAGACGACGCAGCATCGACCATTTCTCTTAATTGAACGTCAGCACCTACGAAGTTTGTTCCCTGATCTGAGTATAATTCCCTGCAATGACCTCTACGAGCTGTAAATCGATGGAAGGCAGCGATAAACGCTTCACTCGTGTAGTCTTCGGCTACCTCGATGTGTACGGCTCGGGTAGCCATGCAGATAAAAATCGTGATGTAACCTTTCATTGTGTCTTTTCCCCTAGTCTTAGTAAGACGAAGCTGAATGGGGCCGGCGTAGTCGACGCCTGAGCACTCGAAGGGCACACTCGAGCCTTGCTCAACTCACCCACTAATTGAGTTGGCACTCGAGCGGCCTGGCGCGAGCATGTGAGGCAGGCTCTGATGACTTTCTTAACCGCGGATCGACCTTTCACTATCCAGTACTGATGCCTGAGTGTGGCAAGCGTTAATTGAGTGCCACCATGAAGAGTGCGATGATGAGCATCTCTAATTAACAACGTTGTAAAGTGACAATCAGCAGGTAAAATTAGTGGATGCTTAGCATCTTCTTCGAGAAAAGAGTGAGAGAGTCGACCGCCCACCCTGAGCAAATGATTTTGTATCATGGGATTTAATGGCAAAAGAGTACTTTTCGTTGAAAGTTTACCTTTTCGCTGTAACTGTTGGAGTTCAAATTTAAAATAGGCTGTTTGAACTAGATAAATCAGATAAAGTCTGGTGTTTTCAATCTCACTAGCACTTATTTCCTCCGAAGTCGGAGTGTGATAGCATAGTAGGGATTGAAGAACAGTACGAAAACTAACAACCGTACTTGCAGTTGCTTCACGTTCAGCTTTCGTGCAGATTCTGTAGATGAATCTAAAACAGTACGCCGCTAGTCGATATAACTTATTAACGACGAATATTTGTTAATAAGACTCCAAGTTTCTGGTGTATTCTCGACAGAATTTGGCATGTCTTTGCTCGCGACTAGAGCATGACTAGGTTGAATATTCAAACTATTTACCGCAAAATTGAGCTCATCATGAGCCTTTGACCACGACTCGTGATTTTCGGAGAGCCAGGTGGGACCTTTCCACCATAAACTATGCGAAGCTAACTTTGAGGGTTCAATACCTCGTGAAATGACATCGGCGGAGTTGTCCGCTGATCGCACGTGATGCCAATATGCATCAGGTAGCAGAGTGTGAATCTCTGAACACCTATTAGCTACAAACACGCCCCATCTAGATGGGTGGTCTTTGAGCCAAAAGAGGACGTCTGCAGAATCGAACCATAGATGAATACTATCGATTTTACTTGGGAATGATTCGATGAACGTGTGAGTCAATCGTGCAAGTAGCAATGCAGCGCAAAGCTCTAAGCGAGGTATCCTTAACGTTTTCAGTGGAGCTACTCGCGTTTTGGTCACTTGAAGTGTGACTAGAACATTTTGGTTTTGAATTAAACGCAGATAGATTACTGCACCATAGGCAAATTTAGAAGCATCTGCGAATCCGTGGATTTCAAGAAATTCGCATTGTGGCGTGTATCCACTCCAGCGAGGGATTTTAATCAGACTAATAGGATGAAGATCTTGCAACCAAGTCTGCCACCGATTTGAGATATCGAGAGGAAGTTCTTCATCCCAACTAACCTTCATAATCCACAAAGAATGCATAATAATTTTTGCGGTTATTACGATAGGAGCCAACCACCCCATGGGGTCGAAGATGCGAGCAATTCTAGAGAGAACCGAACGTTTGGTAGATGCCGAATCAACGGGGGCATCTTCGATACGAAAACTAAAGAAATCTGTGTTAGGTTGCCAATCTATACCTAGAATTGGTACAGATGTTTCTGAGGCGAATAAAGTAATAGAATCAGCAGCTAACATATTCGTGGGTAAATAAAAAAGTACTTCAGCACTATTCGAAGTCCACTTTCGAAGATTAAGATGACCTTGCTTTAAGAGGTGAATTAACTCATCTTGTTTCTGCAAAGCTTCTTCAAAAGAGTGTGCACCAGAAAGCACATTATCAAAATACATTTCTGAGCGAACAGCTTCAGCTGCGATCGGATAAGTTTTGCCATAATCTTCGGCTAGTCTCAAGAGTGTGCGTATGGCTAGAAGCGGCGAACAGGCCAATTCATATGTCACTGTGGTTAGTCGATAAACTTTAATGGGTTCACTCTTGTTAAAACGCCATAAAATCGACTGAAAAGGTTGATCACATTGTTCGACACCAATTTGTCTGAACATTTTTTCCACGTCAGCTGAAAGTGCGATCTTATACCTACGCCAGGCACAGATCAAAGCGACGGAATTCTGAAGAAGATTGGGTCCAACGTGTAGAAGATCGTTGACCGAGACACCTGTTTTGGTTTTACTCGAACCATTAAACACAGTACGTAATTTGGCAGTTGTACTGGTTTCCTTCCCCACACCATGGTGAGGTAAGAAGGCTTGAGAGGTTTTAGATAACGAATCAAGGTTTGCGAGTGACATATTACCTAGGTCAATGTACTCCTTAATGAAGTCGGTCTAAACTAATTTCAATTTTTCGTCTTTAGCGAAGTTTGCTTCGAGACGATTGAGTGCGCGTAATGCGGCAGAATGAGAGCTCTCGAGATGAGCAGACGTCAACTGGTCTCGACTTTTCCAGGGTAGACTTACTATATATTGCCCTGTTTTATCTTGACGAGTAGTTTTTTTGATAAATTTCCTCGCAGGCTTGTTCGTCTGGCGAGTAAGATTTTTTGTCGACAGGTATTTCCTCCGCCCTCCAAAAATCTTGTACGAGCTCCAAAAGTTTGGCTTCATGCTCGCAGCTATTCGAACAATGAAGAGATATTGATTCTAGCCCTATTTCTGAAGTTGAAGAAGAAAGATTACCTATCAAGAGCCATCCGAATTTTGAACTCAGTGCTATAGATTGAAGACTTTGGCCCTTAACAATTTGATTTTCAATGATATGCGCATAGGCGCTTGCACCGAGTAGAATATCAATACGTGAAGGTTCGAGATACGTGGGGTCTGCTAGTTGCAGCCCCCTTAAGTATTCGAAATTAGAATTACCACCTACGACGGAGGGCTTATAGGATGAGAGTTTTGGCAAAACTATAAAGTCAACCTTTAGAGAGAAATTTGAAACAAAATGAGGTTGTATAGAAAGACAAGCTACCTTAGAAGAAACGTCAGTATCGTTTCGCCTATACCTTGAATGTGCGTGTAACTGGTTCTGCAATCTAGTGAGAGCAAGTTACACAAAGCTTGCGTAACAAGTGAGATTTGGGATCCGGGGTTGATGAGCGCACGAACTTGAATTTTGGTTCCGTTAGGACCATGGGCGTTATCCCTAGCGGTAGCTAAAAGTACTCCTGTACATTTAGTACTTTCTCCACGATTAAGGGAGACTGCTTGATGAGCATATTGAATGTCTTTTGAAATGACAAGATTGCCACAGTTTGGGCTAGGGAAGCTGGGCACAGAATCAATCTGATCAGTCTGCGATGAACTGATTACTTGATTGCTGTCAGTGTACACCAAAGTGTGATGCTTAGCTTTGCAAAGAAAGCATCGATACGTGGAAGTACAATTTTTAACGTTGTGCTTTCCTAAACAATTATAACAAAGATTAGAAGATCTGATCAATTCCTTTCGCTCAGGAATCGTTTTATTGAGAAATTCACATCTATTTGTAAAATGATGTTGATTACAAATCGAACATTTCTTTTTTGTTGGGTTCGAAGATGAGGTTTGATGCGAATAAACCGGCTGAGCATTGTCATGCTCTGATTTACGAGGTTTTGAATTTGTGGATTGAGCTTTTGAATTATTTATTAACGACCATCTAGTGCCAGCTTCGATGGCCTCTAGAGTGAGGGTTTGACTACGAAGAAAAGCTTGAAGTTGTTCCATTGTCGGAGGATCGACACTATCACCTAGATGCTTCTCCCATTCTTTACGAGTATTTAAATCAAGACGATCCAGCGTAAAATGAACAATTAAATCGCTACCTAACGAAGCCGCTCTATTTAGAGAGGTCAGACTAGCGATGGAATTGAAAATTTCCCTATAAATCCGTTTGATTTCCGACGAAGAATCTACCTTCATGGATTTAACTGAAAAGATTTCTGAGATGTGAGAGCTCACAATGCGACGTTGATTCTGGTAATATTCGATTAAAGCTGTCCATGCTCGCTCATAATTATCACCAGAAATTGGAAGCGATTTAATTTTCTCAAGTGCTTCACCCGTAAGGTGAGTGCGAAGCTAATGCAATTTTAGAACAAGCGTTAAGTCTTCGCGACGATGTATGACTGAACGAAAGACGTCTCTAAAATTTTCCCAATCCGAGAATTTCCCCGAAAACTTTGGTAAATCTACGTTCGGTAAAGATTGGGCTGAACCTGTAGTAACTGGGACAGCATTCGAATTAGAAGAATTGTGAGCAGCATCTCTAGTTTTAATAGATTCTAAGAAGTCAAGAAAATCTCCTCTGCGGTCGTAAAAACTATCCTTAACCAGATCACAGAGATTAGTTGTAAAATAGGCATGTTTTTTTATCAAGACCTTCAATGAGCATGAGTTTCTCGTGATTCTCACGAAAAGTCGTATAATTTGCTTCAAGTCCGGCTAAACTCGATTCTGCATAATCTTTCGTCATGTTATCTTTACCCTTAGATTTGAAATTTTTAAAAGAATTTGCAATTTTAACTTGAAGCTCCATCTACTTAGCATGAAACTCCTCCATTTTGAGATCAAAATAATTGGACTATTAACGAATTTGGCTATTTAAACTTTAGTATTGAGTTAACTATCCTTACCCACTCGAGAGTAGAGAAAGAGATAGTGAGAGTTTTTACAACTAAGTCTTAACCTAGGTTATAATACTTATGCTAGTATGAACGTTGAGATGCGCTTGTAGATGCGAAGTTGACTGGGTCTGCTAAAGTTCCCACGGTGAATCGGGAGATGATCCACAGCTTTGTCTGCTCGAAGAGAAGATACTGCAGGCGTTGTAATCTGCTATCCCTGTAGACAGGAATTCATCCAGATGTGGGCCAGCAATCGAAGTTGCAGCAATGGTGAAGTATCAGCGGACAGGTAGCAACGTTGCCTTGAGTTGAATGCAGCCGTTATCCAAGTAAACTGCAAGTTCAAGTAATATAAGTAAATTGCAATTATAAGTAATTGCACCCAAGATTTTTTCCTTCTCCTTAGACCAGTTGCCAACGACGGTCGATTCTTCTCCCCTTTTCCTTGAGGCCAGTTGTCAACGACGGCCGATTTTTTCCTTCTGCTTGAGACCAGTTGCCAGCGACGGTCGACCTCCTCAAAGATTCCAAAGAAAAGAGTGACAATAATCCGTCCCTCACCTACCTTCGAATTGGGTCAAAGACGAACTGAATGCTAGAAAACAGTAATATATTGCAACATAAGCAGGCTAGCGAAAAATTACACCTGCATAGGTTAATTAGGGAAAGGAGAACCCTCCGGTGGCGTTTAGTCCGAATTAATAGGCAAATTAGGGCCTGTTTGAGAATGCCATAATTTATAATGAGGACGTGCTGTGGGTGTTCACAAAATAAATTGAGAGCCAAACACTTTAGTAAATTAAACTATAATATATATTGAAAATGTCGATTGCATTAAATAACTATTACAAATGTCAACAAAGGTTATTATAACGATTGAAAAAAATGTGTGTGTAACTGTTACAATAAATTGGTTGAGTGTATACCTGTTTCATAATTGTTTGAGTGTATGAGTGTTACAAAATTCTGTGTAAGTCTATATGAGTTGTACAATTTGAGTGTATGAGTTTTTCGGTGTGAGTGTGGATGAGTTTTTCTGCGACACGTTACGAATCACTGATGAGAGTACCATGCAATAAACAACACAATCAAATATTATTGATTTGACTGTGTTTGAGTTTTCAATGAGATGACGCGATTAGATATTATTGATCTAATCATGACTGAGTATTCCTATTGTACCACGTAGTTATGCGTTCCGTATAGCAGCGCACCTCTGTATAAAATGGCCGCATGTAATTGAGTAATTACCTTCTCGTACGTTGCGATTATATTAATCGTCTACGCTGATGAGTTGTTCCAGTGATTATTCCGCAACGACGATGAGCAGTTGAGAAGAGATGAGTGGGAGGATGCGAAGCAGCCGATGAGAGAAGCGAGATAAAATCCATAGTTGAGAAAGCAGCAGTTGAGTGTTGCGTAGTGGTTGTTGAGAGTTGTCGCGGCCGCCTTGTGGCCAACTAGATGCAGCCAGTCGGTGAGGAGTGCCATGCGATGAGATGCCGGGCGAGCAGCACGGCTACACGAGGAGATGCCGCATGGGCGTCACCGCCATGTGAGAGACACTGCTGCATGAGAGATTCCGTGTGAGAGTTGCCAAACGTGCACACTAATGTTCTCCACGAGGCCGACCGTTTCAGAGAGAGAATTTGACTAGAGTGAGTGAGAATGCAGTGAGTCGGCCATGCGGCCACGTGGCGAGCACGCCGTCCAGACGAAAAAAGAGTATCGAGTAGACTAGAGTGAGCGAGAATGCCGTGTGAGTCGGCCATGCGGCCTCGTGGCGAGCACGCCGTCCAGGCGAAAAAAGAGAGTTGAGTAGACTAGAGTGAGCGAGAATGCCGTGTGAGTCGGTCATACGGCCTCGTGGCGAGCACGCCGTCCAGACTAACTAGATAGAAAGAGTGAGCACTTCCGTCTTCTTCCTCGCCTCGCTGTTATCGAGGAGTGAGTCAAATCAGCGTCTCTCTCATTTACATGTGTAAACGTGAGGGAGACAGTATGATTTTTTCCATTCTCGGCTAATCAGTGTAGCGATTCAACTGTTCCGCAGAGAACAGCTGATGAGTGCTGCCGTCGTGCGGCCGCCTGCTGAGTTATCCCTCAGTCACGCAACCGCGGGAAATTCAAAACATTGATAATTCCCAAACAGGGCCCAAGAGGAACTGATATAGTCAGCAGTATTACTACGCACTGCGGAAGTTAGGGAAGAAAATTCGGAAATAAAATCTTTCGCAGAAGTCAGTGAGAAATTCGATACATTAATAGCCTTCGCCGAAACTTCAATTTGCGAGAATAATAGGCCTACCGAAATGCCAGAGTAATAGTTAGCGAACTTTAGAGGCACGAATAGGATACATTCCAGCAATATGTTCAAATAAGAATGAAAGCAATGCCGGAGACAATAAAGGCCCAGATTATACATGACCACAACAAGATGGAGCGGCAGCACTCATTCGCGACGATTCACGCGAATCCATAAAAGCACTAGGAGCATGGAGTCGGGCAGTCATCAATAAGAAGGACAAAGCAACCATCGACCTCCAGGCGGCCCTGACCACATCGGAGCTAGCGGTCCAATACCCGCATATAAACTTAATAGAAGGAGCTCTGAAGAAGTTTGAGGATCTTCGCACTGAGGAATTTAACGAGCTCAGCGAAGACGAGAAGGAGATCGCCAAACAAGCGAACAGTCACGTGTACAGGATATACCAGGATATGGGAAATGAGAGGAGAAACTCAACAGCCACCTCACGGAATGCCCTCAATCAGTCTGACGTCGAAATCAAAAGCGATGATCCCGTGACCAAGGAGGAGGACGTTGATCAGCCGAGGCGTGCCACCACCACCAGGACAAAGCCAATAACAAAAAACGTGTCACAGCCTCTTGAAGTCCAGCGGGAATATGAAGGGCCACTCGAGGACCAAAAACACACGCCGAGAGCCCAGGATCAGAGCGACCCATGTGAACGACGGGGGGAATCACCGAGAAGCCGTCAACTCAGCCCGTTAAAAAGAGAGGATCCACTGACTACCCGCTACCACCTGCAAAATCTAGTATACCTTGAGTCCGAGCCGGAAAAACATCGCAGTAGGGAGCAGGACTACATCAGACGAGAATCGGAATACAGAGCAAGCGGGGACTCCAGCAGCCCACAGAAAGGAAAAGAGGCGAACGCGGACCTATATGTAAAACCATGTGGTAGCCCATAAAGGCATCTACAAGCGGCGTGGCCCTATCGCACACGAGAACAGAGACCCCCAGCGAGTCAGTGGGCAAGGGTTCAAGAATACACCCAATCAGAACCCGAATACAGAGCAGGCGTGGACTTCGGAAACCCGCTGCGTGGAGAGGAAGTAGATACAGAATGCTACAGGAGTCTATATGGCAACCCGCAACGATATCTACCGGCGGAGTGGTCCTATCGAGCACAAGAGCAGGCACGCCTAGCAAGACCCAGAGATCCGGGAATGGAGGCCAGCATCTACACGTAGTGAACCAATTGTGTCACTACGACGGCAACCCCGTCAGTGCCGCGTATTTCTGAAATTCTGTAAGGGAGGTCCTCAGGAATTATGGAGATTTTGCCAAACAAGCAATACTTAGTGCTTTCAGTTATAAGTTGAAGGGTAAGGCGCTGAAGTACTCTATGAACGATGCCAACCAATACACCTCTGTTGAGAAAGCGCTCGAATTTATTATCGAACGATATAAGTATCGCAGAGGCGCTGATCATGTCCTAGCCGAGATCAAAGTTATAAGCCAGAGACGAGAAGAGAGCGCCGGAGACTTTGGTGAAAGAGTAGAATCACTACTGAATAAACTGAGGAATTTATACGTCACTGACAGTTCACTGGGGGAGAGCCAGAAAATTACTTATCGGGAGAGCGGTGAAGCAGAAGCACTGGAGCAATTTTTGTTCGGATTACGGGGAAACCTGCAAGAGCAGGTGAGAGTGAAATTCCCAAGAAACTTAACCGGGGCAATAACGGAAGCAATACGGATCGAGCAAAAGAAGTGTGTGATGTGGTGAGCCGAAGATAAGTGAAAAAGTCATTACGAGCATGGCGATTTGAGCAGACACTCTGCTCAAGGATTTAGTGACAAAGATTTCCGTATTATCCACAAAAGGCATACAAAATGCGACGGTTCGATTAGCAACAGCGAAGTTGAGCTGCGATTACTGCAAGACCACCTCACATAGGGAGGAAGAATACTGAAAGAAAAGCTACGATATGAAAATATGCGATTATTGTAACATTAGGGGTCATACGCACGGAGAATGCTTTACCCTATCAAGAGCAATCAGAGAAGGCCGTGTTAATAAACAAACGGTTGATAACGCCATAGCTCATGCTCCACCGCTGAATCAGCAACCGGTAGTATATGCCGCATATCCAGCCTCCGGGCCCGCACCGGCGACTTATTCAGCACAGCCGCAAAGGATAAATGACGTAAAGGGATCACGCACAAACGCGGCTGGCCGACCGTCACGTGATTACGACGGGAGGAGATAATCAGGTGGACATCAAAAAGAGAACCGCTACAACTACCCGAGCAGAAATTACGACCGAGGTGATAGAGATAGGAGAGCCCGCGGACCCAATTATAGGCGAGGCTACGACTCCGACTACAGGAGAGGAGAAGGTTACCGACGAGGAGGTACAGATAGGCGATTTAATAGTGGCCGAGACAGGCGTTACGGACTGAGTTCTTCAAGGGACAGGAATGATTGAAACCGGCAGAACGACAACCGCCGAGATGATAACGAATACTGCGGAGATAGAGCCAACAACAGCCAAGTATTGGAAAGTAATACGACCCATTTAAACTCCCAAGATGCTCGGCACCATTGTCCTACCAGACCGAGCAACTAGAAGCGACGGCAATAAAAATTAAACATAAATGTAAGATAAGGATTGCCCAGGCAGGACGGAGGCCTAGAGCGGAATCGTGGCCGATTTTAAATAGATGCAGGAGCGGATGTGTCACTGGTTAAGGAAAATAAAGTCAACAAAAATGTGCCGATAGATAAGAGATGCGTGGTGTCAACAAGCGGCGTTACGCCGGGAGAATACGAGACGCTAGGGAGCGTCAAGGTAGAAATCAGTGGTTTCTTATGTGAGGCCCACGTTATTCCCGAGGAATTTCCCATCGATACTGATAGACTATTGGGCTGGGATATGCTGACTCAACAGCAAAGGTTGGTTTTGTCCCATTACAGGATCTGGGTACAGGTCTGCTATTCGGAGATTTTGTGGCCGAAAATAAGGACGGCAAAGCATACGCGCTTTGCTATAATACAGGTGACGACCCTATGGCGCTCTCGCCGCCTCTAGTCGAATTAGAATCCTCCGAAATAATGCGGGAAAAGGATGATCTTTCGACGAAGACATTAATAATGGATTTGAAGTCAATGAACTCGAGCGCATTCAAATTTTACGTGTATTTACGAACAAAAACAATGATCGGACTGCAAGGATACTTCGGAAGTTGGACCCGGATACGCTAAAAGGACTGAATGAGGAAGAAATAGAATACATGAAGGGTTTAATAAATGAAAGGCCACACCTTTTCGGGCTCCCAGGGGAGAAGTTAAAAGCAACGCATCTAGTAACGCATAAAGTAATAACCATTACCGACATTCCGATCCAGATTAAGAGGCATCGCCACCCACCCGCAATAAAAGAAGAAATGGAGCGGCAAATAAATAAATATTTAGATGAAGATATTATAAGACCATCGGATAGCCCGCATTCATCCATGATGTGGGTGGTACCAAAGAAGAGCGAAAAAGACGGCGAATAAAGATGGCGCATGGTAACGGACTTCCGTCAATTAAACGAGGTAACAGTGGGTAATAGTTACCCACTCTCGCTAACAACAGATACCATAGACGCGGTAGTGACAGCCAAATATATTACAGCCATTGATCTAAAAATCGGATTGTACCAAATACCAATGAACCCCGCTGATGCTCACAAAACAGTCTTCGCCGGACCCAATGGACATTAAGAATACATACAAATTGGCATGGGATTGCGCAACGCATCGGCCACCTTCCAGTCATTAATGGACCTGGTCCTAAGCGGGTTGCAGGGAGCTGAATTATACGTTTATTTAGACGATATTATAGCTTTCGCTTCCGATCTTGAAGAGCATGGCAAGAAGTTTAGACGACTGATGAAACGTCTAGACGAGGCCAATCTAACGATCGAGCCGAGTAAATGCCAATTCCTGCAAAGAAAAGCAAGCTTTTTGGTTCACATCGCGGGGAACGGGCAGATACGAACAGACCCCAAGAAAATAGAAGCAGTGCAAGACTTCTCGACACCAACCACTAAGAGGAAAGTAAAACAATTTTACGGACTCGCCAGCTACTATAGAAGGTTTATCAAAAATTTTGCCGAGATCGCTTATCCTCTGTCACAGCTGACAGGAGAAAAAGACGGGAAAAATCCTCGACTTTTCGTGTGGGGAGAGGCAGAGCAGAAATCTTTCGAACAATTAAAGGAGTGCCTGTGCAGCGAGCCAGTCCTTGCAGCACCCGATCTCAGCAAGGAATTTATTGTCACTACGGACGCCAGTGACTTCGCACTAGGAGCAATATTAAGCCAAATGGACGAGAAAATAAAAGTAGATCACGCATGCATATACGCTTCTCGATGTCTTAGAGGACCCGAGCTGCGATACTCTACCTACGATCGCGAATTACACGCAATAGTTCTCGCCGAAGACCAATTTCGGTATTTCTATATGGGAGGAAGTTAAAAGTAATAAGGGATCACGGACCGTTAAAACACGTCCATAATACCAAAAAACAGGACTTGCGGTTTAATCGATTGAAAGCTTATCTGTGTGGCTACGAGTTCGAGATAGAATACCGCTCAGGCGCGCGCAATTGCAACGCGGACGCCCTATCACAAAATCCCATTATTCACGAAGGAGAAGACAACCCGGAGAACCTCAGAGGTACCCTATATTAATTGGCAGCCAAGCAGGAGGAGGAGGATAACTACAATGAACACGAGCCTCTTAAAATAAGGTATGTCACCAGGTCAACGAAGACAGACAGACTTCAAGCAAATGCACTGCACCAAGGACCTGACGAGAGGCTAACCTCGGGCTCGGAAGATTCCGGTAGCCCGAGGCACAGAAAATTACCCAATCTAGATTTATCAATAGAATCGGATAATCCAGACGATTCATATACAGAGAAACGACACGTGAATAATGTAAGAAGGAAAAAACGAATATACAAAAAGAAAGCAGAGAAAAAGACGGACGTTAAATATCCATTATGCGAAAGAATCAGCGAAATTGGAATGCCGGATGACGAGCCGTCCTAAGCCAAACCGAGACCACCAACAGGGATCTAGCTTACATGCACAAAAGCGCCAATAAGCGAACCGAAATTGGAGGTGTTAGCACGCCTTTAGAAAATATCGTTTTAACCGCTCCAAAGCTTCCTCTTCAACGCCCAGGACTCAGACAAAAACTGAGATTCAGGGAAACTCTAATGGATACGGCCGGAGATAGCGAATCAAATCTAAATGACATAGCGGCGGAACCGGAAACGGAACAAACAAAAGGCGCAAAAGCAAAAACAGTCAATTCGAGCGTCTCCATCGCACGGCCACCGCTCCCATTACAAACGGGCCGGGAAATCCGATTCTGTAAGAACGAATTCCTCGCGGTAAGGAACGAGAACAAGGGATTTTTCATATGCCAAGCAACACGGCCAATAACCATGACTGAACATCAAATACGAATACACTGGCTCACACAGACAGAAGCCAACGCCGACATCTACGTCTTTGATTACCATGATTACATAAAGCCCGGCTGCATCCTTACAGATGTACGCTTAGAAAAAATCAAGGCAAATAAATATCGCCTACCTCAATCCGAGCGGGAATGCATCGAAGTAATTCTGAAAGAATCGATATTGGCGGACCAAGGAAACGCCTCGTTTCGAGCGGGAGCAGGCGACCAAGCGGTTACACCGACAGAGATATTGGGTAGAGGACAAACGTTGGAAAAAGAATTGTCAGAGGGCGATAATAATGGCGATGAGGGTAAATCGCCGCAGAAAGAGGGCACAGCAAACATAATTCAGAACCAAGAATCGCTTAAGGAGAGTGCAGAAAATATCCGTGACCAGCCAGCACAAAAAGACGAGATGCCACCAACCAACAAGAGCAAGAGCGTGGGCGACGCCAATGCAATGGACACGATATCGATAAGCACAATACAAGAAGAATTGCTTAATAAAAGTGAAAAGAAAAAATCTATATTCACCGTGGAGGTAGAAGAGCGCGAGGAAAGCGGAAAATCGAGAGTCTGAATAGACATTTGGAAAATTGACGAAAGAACGGCACCAAAATATGACGCCGCCATTACACCTCCGAGCCCAGAGCATAGGAGGCAATTTTTAACTCCGAGGGGACCCACTATTCAAGGCAGGCAGAATTACCTGTCGCCCAACCTTACTTATCAAAGAATATCACGAATCGGCTATAGACAACCACAAAGGCAGGACCAAGACGTATGATAAACTTGCTCATAGATATTACTGGCGAGCCATGCAATCAGACGTTCAACAGTTTATACGAGGCTGCCCCGACTGCCAATCGCAAAAATTATTGCGGGTTAAGACGATACTCTCAATGAAAATAAGCGACACCCCAGCCAGGCCATTTAGCAAAATATTTATCGACTACGTGGGTCCGAAGGAACCCAAGTCGTCGGGAAACCAATACATACAGACAATTCAAGATAACTTCAGTAACTATTGCGTACTGGTGCCTGTGCGCCAAGCGACAGCAGAAGAAGTCACCCATGCTCTAACAGAAAAACTAATCTGTTATTTCGGGTCACCAGCCACCTTAATATCAAAACAGGGATCTCATTTTATGAATCGTACTTTAGAAGAGTTCGCACGAATTTTTAAAATTAATAAATTTTCAACCACGACTTACCATCCCCAATCTAACGGCGGCATCCAGAGGATGCATCACACGATTAATGAATATTTGAAATTTTATTTAAAGGAATTTGCGGACTGGGATAGTTTGCTGCCGTTAGCGCAGCATTCTAACACCACTGTGCAGGAGGGATCAGGTTACTCACCGCATGAAATAGTATTCATCTTGAAAGCTCGAACACCGTCTAGTTTCCCGCCTAGGCAACACCTACTGACATACAGGGTGCTTCTGAAACAATACAACATTTATATACCACACTGATCAGCGTGAAAAACTGAGTCAAGATCACTTGGTCCCGAAAATTTTCCGATAAGTTTTCCACACCTCTGTTAAGCACAGGGGAATTTCCCGCATAGCGTCGGCCCTGGCAGAGCGGCGGCGCGAGCCGAGCGCGGCCGCCGCGGCAAAGAGTGGGAGGCAACCGTTGCTACGGAGTACGTCTACGGAAGCGGGAGGTAAGGGGGAAGCGGAGCAATCGAGGAGCGCAACGATTTAGTCCGCAGTAAAAATCGCTGTGAAATCGACTTGTCACAGAAATTACTGCACATTGGTTATAAGGTAAATCGAGGTCGCAAAAACCGATTTTGAAATTTGTAGATTCCTAGCTCCAAGGGTTCTATCCGAAAACAGCGTTTGAAAGTTTTATTTACTTATATCTCGAGAACCGCTTAGTCTACAACAAAATGGCTTACACCAAACGAAAGAGCGCAAAATTTTGAATCAGAAACGATTTTTTACTCGATTCCGATGAGTGCAAAGTTCCGAGATAATTAATCGAAAAGAAATGAACATGCCCCCGACTTTCCTCCCGCGCTGCGGTATGCTTCCCGTGTCTCTCGCTCCCACAGCGTTTATTTCTTTTCGATTAATTATCTCGGAACTTTGCAGTCGACGGAATCGAGTTCAAAATCGTTTTCGATGCAAAATTTATGCTCTTTTGTTTGATGCAAGCCATTTTATTGTTGACTATAATCAAATAAAACTTACGAACGTTGTTTTCGTATGGAAGCCCTGGGAAACTGAGAGAGCTGCAAATTTCAAAATCTGTTTTTGTCGACTTCAATTTACCTTATAAACAGAATTCAGCCATTTCTGTGACAAGTCGATTTTAGTACTGGACTCATTTTCAAGACAGCTGGCGAGGAAAGCTTTCGTTTGATCGGCCAAAAGCTAGCGAAACTATGAACGCATCATAGTTGATATGTCTTGTTGATAAATACAGAGAGAATCATGTATTCCCTTTTTTAAAAAACGTGGCCCCGATGTTGTGCAACATTTGAAAATTGATTTAGATTGGTCATAAAGAATAGGCGTGAAGATTTGCTATACTCCTTACATTTGAATTTTTATATTGAATTTCTATGCTTTAGGTATTTTAAACTAAATAAATAAATTAACATAAAATATGAAAATAATTTTTCGTTTAAAAAAATTATCTGATTATCCTATCATTTTACGTATTCAGAATTAAAGCATGATAAAATACTTTTATTTTATACTTTGATTTTGTCATTAGTCTTTACAAAAAACGAAAAATCGACGGCACTGCTATTTTAGAGTCTTACATGAAAAGTTCTTTAGTTTAAATCATGTTAACCATGGAATTTCTTGATGAAAACCCGGGAAACGTTCGTTTCGTTTCGTCACCAGTTCAACTTTTATTTTCAGACTCGTAAACAGCTGTACAGCCATGCAGCGACAAGCTCACTCGAAAAATTACGGACGATGCCGCCTTGCAGTATTACGACAAAAGTTCTTGCGCTAAAATGAATTTCTCATCCTCGCAAGCGCGTTATCCTTCTAATCATCAATGGATCATTCAATAAAAAAACGATAAAACAGTTACACGACCGTTGTCAAAATTTATGTAAAGGATTTTCTGGCTTAAAATATTATTTTAACCCCACGATGAGCTCAGGTGGCTGGTAACACATTACCCTTTTAAACACAAGCGTTTTTCTATTAGAAATCAAGAAATCGCGTACACAGGCACCTCGTATCCTTACGTAAAGAGTTTTCGTGCTTAAATAAATCTATCGGATTCGCTAAAACATCTAGATCAGCACAACACTCTACCCTATGATGCCCAAGAGTATTGTTTGTTGAAAAAATTGCAAAATTAGAGATACTGCCGCTACGCAGCCTTACAATAAAAGTTCTCGCGCTTTGAACATTAAAAGTTCACACAAAAAAGCAGATCTATCTACCTATAATCTTCAATAAACTGTAACGTAAATAGATAATCAGAATGTGAATTGAAAGGAAAACTTCTATTAATGGTAACAAAAATCGTATTTCTAGTTAACGAGGTTCATGCGCGACTCCCAAATAAAAGGAGTGTTAAGAGGATGTGGTACTCATGTACTCTGTTTTACCGGCAGAACACGGTAAATTCTATATTATTAAAATAAATATATCGAATTACGTCTTAAAAAGAGATAGTTGCTCTGCGCAATGTAATAATCTATCAACCTACGCAGCTTTGAGCTCAAATATCAGCGGCATCCTAAAAAATTTTGCGAACAAAAATAACCGAAATTTCGTTACTGAAATTCACCTAAATTTTGTATTAATTTTCCTTAATTTTGTATTAAGTTTCTCGTGAGTAGAACGTATTTATCATTATTTTCCCAAACTTTACCGAAACATAACATTAACCTTGTATGATGTTTTACGTAATTTAATCGTAAGATTTCAATCGGTTTTCCAAACTTTAAAAGAGATGAACCTAGCCAAAGTTAAGATAAACATATGAAGTATTTCCTAAGGCGCGTGTAAGATTCCTATTTTTACACGAACATTGACAGAAACTAATCTAAAGTTCATATTAAGTTTTCCGTTGATGGTTGTGACAAGCTTTTTCTAAAGTATGGCTGAAAGCATGGCTTAAAGTATGGCTGAAAGTATGGCTTGAAGTATGGCTTAAGGTATGGCTTAAAGTATGGCTTAAAGTATGGTTTAAAGTATGGATGAAAGTATGGCTGAAAGTTATCGTTTAGATTCCGTAAGGAGATCGTAGGTTCCGAATTATTTCCACAGCCTTGGCTCAAATTCACCTAAATTTTGTAATTAGTTTCTCGTGAGTAGAACGTATTTATCATTATTTTCGCAAACTTTTCCGAAATTTAACATTAACCTTGTGTGATGTTTTAAGTAAATTAATCTTACGAATTAAATTCGGTTTTACAAACTTTAAAAGAGATGAACTGAGGCAATATGAATATAAACATAAGAAGTATTTTATAAGGTGAGTGTAAGATTCGTATTTTTACACGAACATGGGCGGAAACTAATCTGAAGTTCATATTAAGTTTTCCGTCGATGGTTGTGTCAAGCTTTTTCTAAAGTATGGCTGAAAGTATGGCTTAAAGTATGGCTGAAGGTATGGCTTGAAGTATGGATGAAAGTATGGTTTAAAGTATGGCTTAAAGTATGGCTGGAAGTATAGCTGAAAGTATGGCTTAAAGAATGGCTTAAAGTATGGCTTAAAGTATGGCTGAAAGTATGGCTTAGAGTATGGCTTAAAGTATGGCTGAAAGTTAACGTTTAGATTCCGTAAGGAGATTGTAGGATTCGAATTATTTCCACAACATTAACTGAGATTCACCAAAATTTTGTATTAAGTTTCCCGTGCGTAGAACGTATTTGATCTTTCTTTTCCCAAACTTTACCGAAACTTAACATTAACTTTGTATGATGTTTTACGTAAGTTAATCATAAAATTTCAATTCGGTTTTCCAACCATTAAAAGAGATGAACTCAGCCAAAGTTAATATAAACATATGAAGTATTTCCTAAGGCGAGTGTAAGTTTCTCATTTTTACATGAACATTGGCGGAAAATAATCTGAAGTTCATATTATGTTTCCCGTCGATAGTTGTGACAAGCTTTTCTAAAGAATGGCTGAAAATATGGTTTAAAGTATGGCTTAAAGTATGGCTTAAAGTATGGCTGAAAGAATGGCTTAAAGTATAGCTGAAAGTATGGCTGAAAGTATGGAACTGTGCCAAAGTTAATATAAATATATGAAGTATTTCCTAAGGCGAGTGTAAGATTCCTATTTTTACACGAACATTGACGGAAACTGATCTGAAGTTCATATTTAGTTTTCTGTCGATGGTTGTGACAAGCTTTTTCTAAAGTATGGCTGAAAGTATGGCTTAAAGTATGGTTGAAAGTATGGCTTGAAGTATGGATGAAAGTATAGCTGAAAGTATGGCTGAAAGTATGGCTTAAAGTATGGCTTACAGTATGGCTTAAAGTATAGCTGGAAGTTAACGTTTAGATTCCGTAAGGAGATCGTAGGATTCGAATTATTTCCACAACCTTGACTGAAATTCACCTAAATTTTTGGTATTAAGTTTTCCGTGAGTAGAACGTATTTGATCGTTCTTTTCCCAAACTTTACCGAAACTTAACAGTAACTTTGTATGATTTCTACGTAAGTTAATCATAAGATTTCAATTCGGTTTTCCAAACATTAAAAGAGATGAACTCAAAAATGCCAATAAAAATCTAATTACGCTGTTTTTGGATCCCCGATAATTTTATTATCGGAATTCAATTTTCTCAATTCAGAATATCTACAAAAAATTTGGCAACCCCCAAAGCACCGCCGAAGACCACCAACTGCCACTTTAGTCCGAAAAATCGCAAAAAAATCTAATTCCGCCGCTCTTCAGATCCCCGATAACTTTATTCCCGTAATACAATTCTGCGGATCTGCTACAAAAAAATTGGCTACCCCCATAGCATCGTGGAAGACTCCCGAACTACCTCTAAAGCACAAAAAACTGCAAAAATAAATCTAATTCCGCCGTTTTTGAGACTCCCGATAATTTTAGTATCGGAATATAATTTTGAGCATGTAAGATAGCTAAAAAAAAATTGGCAATCCCCAAAGCATCATAGTACACCCACAAAGAATTTTTTTGCGATTTTTTCCTGCTTAAGGGATAGTTTGGGCATCTTCCGCGGTACTTTGGAGGTTGCCAATTTTTCTGTAGCTATCTTGCATGCTAAAAATTTTATTCCCGGAATAAAATTATCCGGGATCACAAAAACGGCGGAATTAGATTTTTTCGTGCTTTAGGAGTACTTTGGCGGTCTTCCAGGGTGCTCTGGGGGTTGCCATTATTTTTGTAGATATTCTGCATGGTTAAAATGATTAACTTACGTAAAACATCATACAAAGTTAATGTTAAGTTTCGGTAAAGTTTGGGAAAAGAAAGATCAAATACGTTCTACTCACGGGAAACTTAATGCAAAATTTAGGTAAATTTCAGTCAATGTTATGGAAATAATTCGAATCCTACGATCTCCTTACCGAATCTAAACGTTAACTTTCAGCCATACTTTAAGCCATACTTTAAGCCATACTTTAAGCCATACTTTCAGCCATGCTTTAAGCCATACTTTAAGCCATACTTTCAACCATACTTTCAGCCATAGTTTAACCCGTACTTTCAGCCATACTTTAAGCCATACTCTCATCCATACTTTAAGCCATACTTTAAGCCATACTTTAAGCCATACTTTAGAAAAAGCTTGTAACAACCATCAACGGAAAACTTAATATGAACTTCAGATTAGTTTCCACCAATGTTCGTGTAAAAATAGGAATCTTACACCCGCCTTAGGAAATACTTTATATGTTTATATTAACTTTGGCTCAGTTCACCTCTTTTAAAGTTTGGAAAACCGAAATTAAATCTTACGATTAAATTACGTAAAACATCATACAAGGTTAATGTTATATTTCCATAAAGTTTCGGAAAATAATGATAAATACGTTCTACTCACGGAAAACTTAATACAAAAAATTTAGGTAAATTTCAGTCAAGGTTGTGGAAATAAATCGAATCCTACGATCTCCTTACGGAATCTAAACGTTAACATTCAGCCATACTTTAAGCCTTACTTTAAGCCATTTTCTCAGCCATACTTTAAGCCATACTTTAAGCCATACTTTCATCCATACTTCAAGCCATACTTTGAGCCATAGTTTAAGCCATACTTTCAGCCATACTTTAGAAAAAGCTTGTCACAACCATCGACGGAAAACTTAATATGAACTTTAGATTAGTTTCTGACAATGTTCGTGTAAAAATAGGAATCTTACACTCGCCTTAGGAAATACTTCATAAGTTTATATTAACTTTGGCTCAGTTCATCTCTTTTAAAGTTTGGAAAACCGAATTGAGATCTTACGATTAAATTACGTAAAACATCATACAAGGTTAATTTTATGTTTCGGTAAAGTTTGGGAAAATAATGATAAATACGTTCTACGGGAAACTTAATACAAAAAATTTAGGTAAATTTCCGACAAGGTTGTGGAAATAATTAGAATCCTACGATCTCCTTAAGGAATCTAAACGTTAACTTTCAGCCATACTTTAAGCCATACTTTAAGCCATACTTTCAGCCATACTTTAAGCCATACTTTAAGCCATACTTTAAGCCATACGTTCATCCATACTTCAAGCCATACTTTCAGCCATACTATCAGCCATACTTTCAGCCATACTTTAGAAAAAGCTTGACACAACCATCGACAGAAAACTTAATATGAACTTTAGATTAGTTTCTGCCAATGTTCGTGTAAAAATAGGAATCTTACACTCGCCTTATAAGATACTTCATATGTTTATATTCGTTTTGCCTCTGTTCATATCTTTTAAAGTTTGTAAAACCGAATTAAAATCTTAAGATTAATTTACGTAAAACATCATACAAGGTTAATGTTAAATTTCGGTAAAGTTTGAGAAAATAATGATAAATACGTTCTACTCACGAGAAACTAATTACAAAATTTAGGTAAATTTCAGTAAAGGCTGTGGAAATAATTCGGATCCTACGATCTCCTTACGGAATCTAAACTATAACTTTCAGCCATACTTTCATCCATACTTTAAGCCATACTTTAAGCCATACTCTAAGCCATACTTTCAGCCATACTTTAAGCCATACTTTAAGCCATACTTTAAGCCATACTTTCATCCATACTTCAAGCCTTATTTCAGCCATACTTTCAGCCATATTTTAAGCCATACCTTCAGCCATACTTTAGGAAAAGCTTGTCACAACCATCGGCAGGAAACTTAATATGAACTTCAGAATAGTTTCCGTCAATGTTCGTGTAAAAATAGGAATCTTACACTCGACTTAGGAAATACTTCATATGTTTATATTAACTTTGGCTTAGTTCATCTCTTTTAAAGTTTGGAAAACTGAATTGAAATCTTATGATAAGTTACGTAAAGCTTCATACAAAGTTAGTGTTAAGTTTCACCTAAGTTTGGGGAAAGAGTGAGAAATACGCTCTACTTACGGGAAACTTAGTATTAAATTTAGGTGAATTTCAGTCAATGTTGTGCGAAAAATTCGAATCTAACGCTTTCCGTACGGAATCCTTTATACTTTCAGCCATACCTGCGTAGAAATCAAAACTATTGGATCTACATTGGTAATGTATTGGCAATAGATATTTGAAGTATATTGGCACTATATTGCAAAACCTATTTCCAATATATTGCAATTATTGTGCCAAAGAGGTATCTCACACATATCGCCAATAGGTTTGGCAATATAGTTCCCATATGCTACCCAATATATTTTCAATATACTAGCAATATATTGTCAATTTTTTAACTTAATATATCGATATTGAGGTCGGTCAAAGGCGGTATGGTCTTTAAACTTAATGAACTTCGATAAATTGACATAAAAACCAAACCTTAAATATTTTTCGAAAAAATAATTTTGCTATCTTTTTTATTTTTGTGCTACGTCAATTTTGACTGCATCATTGTGTTCCTCGGTCACCAAAACCCTTAGACTCACCGCTTTTCCAACCTTTTCACAATTTTCCAGGGAGAAAATCCAATGTCAGGATAATTTGGTTACACGGTATACACATGTAGAATGAAAATTGAAAATATATTAAAAAAAGAAAATTGAACAAAAAAAAAAATAGTACAAATCAATATTACCTATATAAGGGGAAAATAGTACATTACGATACAAGTGCGATAAGTGGCCCATTATGTCACGGCGTGAAGTTACGGCCCGAGCGTAGCGAGGGTCCTATCACGGCGTGTAATGGGTTACTTAACGCACTAGTATCGTACAATTTTTTATAACACTGCATGACTTAAGTTCGCTGTCACGCCTATCCGTGCGCTAAGCAGTCCATTAGGGCACCGTGAGGTTAGCGCACGAGCGTAGCGAGTGCGATAAACACGGTGAAATAATGGACTACTTATCGCACGGATATGCGTGACATAATTGCGGACTTAAGTCACGCAGTGCTATAAATGTAATTTACACAAAAAGCAAATAGAAAGCTTTATCAATGTTTTGTGTATATTCTGAAAAGAAAAATGGATAATGCTTTAAAACAGTTTGGGACATATTGGACAAGTGTTTTTTAGTGAAATATGTAATAAAAAAAATCGATTTTTCGTCATTTTAAAGGTCTGACCCCCTTAATCAATGTTTTTGGGTCTCGTCGAGGGAAAAATACAAAATCATTTATTATTCAGAATGTTATAACCATGACCGTGGTTGTTCATAAATTCGTGAAAATGGTAAAAGAAATGTATTTTTTAAATTTGCTTTAACTTCGAAGGTTTTGGATAATTATGAAATTTTTCTTCGGCAAGTAACAATGAAATAAATTAAGAAACAAAATCTTATCTTGAAAAATGAAATCGGTAGTTAATGAAAAAAGATCCCTGTGTTTTATCAATAATTGTTTGTACTGACGAAATCTGTTCCTGAAATGTCGACATATTGTTAAAAAATGTTTGTTTAGTTATGTTAAATAGACTTTTTTTATAACAGATTAACTATTTATATTATTTGAAATGGCTTAATTACATTACAACTATTGCTCTTACATATTTTAGACAACCTCTTGATTTAAGGGGGTGTCGTACCCATGCTCTCTGTTTTACCGGCAGAACTCGGTAAATTCTATATTATTAAAATAAATATATCGAATTACGTCTTATAAAGAGATAGTTACCATGTGCAATGTAATAATCTACCAACTTGCGCAGTTTTGAGCCCAAATATCAAAGGCACCCTAAAAAATTTTGCGAACGAAATTTCGGTTATTTTTGTTCGCAAAATTTTTTAGGATGCCGTTGATATTTGAGCTCAGAACTGCGTAGGCTGATAGATTATTACATTGCGCAGAGCAACTATGTCTTTATAAGACGTAATTCGATATATTTATTTTAATCATATAGAATTTACCGTGTTCTGACGGTAAAACAGAGTACATGAGTACCACACCCTCTTAACACTGCTTTAATTTGAGAGTCGCGCATGAACCTCGTTAACTAGAAATACGATTTTTGTTACCATTAATAGAAGTTTTCCTTTCAATTCACATTCTAATTATCTATTTACGTTACAGTTTATTGAAGATTATAGGTAGATGGATCTGCTTTTTTGTATGAACTTTTAATGTTCAAAGCGCGAGAATTTTAATGTAAGGCTGCGAAGCGACAGCATCTCTAATTTTGCAATTTTTTCAACAAACAATACTCTTGGACATCATAGGGTAGAGTGTTGTGCTGCTCTAGATGTTTTAGCGAAACCGATAGATTTATTTAAGCACGAGAACTCTTTACGTAAGGATACGAGGTGCCTGTGTACGCGATTTCTTGATTTCTAATAGAAAAACGCTTGTGATTAAAAGGGTAATGTGTACCAGCCACCTGAACTCATCGTGGGGTTAAAATAATATTTTAAGCCAGAAAATCCTTTACATAAATTTTGACAACAGTCGTGTAACTGTTTTATCGTTTTTTATTGAATGATCCATTGATCATTAGAAGGATAACGCGCTTGCGAGGATGAGAAATTCATTTTAGCACAAGAACTTTTGTCGTAATACTGTAAGGCGGCATCGTCCGTAATTTTTCGAGTGAGCTTGTCGCTGCATGGCTGTACACACACACACACACACACGCACTATTTCGTGAATATAGCACATATGCTATATTCATTAATAAGTAATTTAAGATGTACTAATTATTGTCTTATTCTTTTTAGAGATGTCTTTACATTAGTATATTTTTTAATTTTAGGCGGTGAGTGACTAGATTGTCATCATAAAGATGACAAGTTCGCTGGTTATACAGTTTGTACAGCGGCTGAAATCAAAGCATGAAGATGACAGGAATAAGGCAGCACGCGAGCTCTGTCTTTATGTCAAGACAGAGCTACGCGAAGTCACGCAAGAAGAAATCACAGCCTTCATGGATGAATTCAATCACCACATATTTGAAATGGTATCCGACTCAGATATAAATGAGAAGAAGGGATGAATACTGGCAATTGTCTGCCTCATTGGAGCAGACGTAGGAAACATCAATACTCGCACTATAAGATATGCCAATTACCTCCGATGATGTTGGAGTTATGGAAGTAGCTGCCAAGACAGTTGGAAAGTTACCTCTGGTATCTGGTACCTTTACTGCAGAATATGTGGAATTTGAAGTCAAGAGAGCTTTTGAGTGGCTCAGCGGTAACAGACATGAAAACAAACGACACGCAGCTGTCCTTGTTCTCAAGGAACTTGCAGTTTCCATGCCTACATACTTCTTCCAACAGGTGACAGAGTTCTTCGAGCTCATATTCAATGCTGTACGAGATTCTAAGCCCGTGATCAGAGAAGGAGCAGTCGAGGCTCTCAGGGCAGCTCTAGTGGTGACGGCCCAGGGCGAGACTGATAAGCAGATGCACAAATCCCTGTGGTACAAACAATGCCACGACGAGATAGTGGCTGGCTTCGAAGACGTCTACAGTCGCGAGAAGGGTTTTAACCGAGACGAACGTATTCACGAATCGCTTCTAGTTTCTGAATGAGCTGCTACGTTGCAGTAATCTTCAATGGGAACAACTTTACGACGATCTAATTGATCGACTAAACTGCTCCGCGCAAACGAACAAAAACGATATTCTATCGTTGATGCCCAGATTGAGGACGAGCCTCGTATCGAAATGGTCACCTGACAGAACGCATCGAGTGTCCAGCATAGCCTCTATCCGATTCATGAGGCAGCCGTCTGTCGCAGTCTCATGCTCGAGAAGCTCGATAGAACACTGTGCGAGGGGTGGGGCGGGCGAGGGGGGTCGAGGATGGGTGAGGTGGCGGGGGGGGGGGAGGTCCAGAACCGGCCTAGTTTACCTACTAGCTCATATGCTCAGTTGAATGATGACCAAAAATTTATTTTTGAGCAAATAAAAAATAGTAAACATAAAATTTATCTTATAGATGGTCCAAGAGGATCTGGGAAAACATTTTTATATAAAACATTAATTTAATATTTTACTATTATAACAAAAAATTTTTATCAATGGCATTGACAGGAATAGCTTCTATTTTATTACCTAAAGGAACGACAAGACATCGTACATTTAGATTACCATTAGATTTAAACAATATTGAAAATGCATTTCTAAAACATGATTCTGATAAAAAAAGGTTAAGAGAAGCAGATATCATTATTTGGGACGAAGCCTCAATGATACCTAAAAAAGTATTAGAAATAGTAGACAATACTTTAAAAGATGTATGTTCTACGGATTGTAACTTTGGAGGAAAATTGATTATACTAGGTGGAGATTTCAGACAAATTTTACCAGTAGTGAAACATGGATTTAGAAATACAATCGTAGAAGAGTGTATAAAAAATTCTTATCTTTGGCCTTTGTTTAAAATTTTCCATTTAAAAATCAATATCCGTACTCAAGATAATGATTTTGCATCATTTCTATTAGATATCGGAGAAGGAAAAATTGATGTATTTAAAATTCCAGACAAATGGAAAACAAATGATGTTTGTCATGAAATATATAAACATATTAATAACAATTATCATTTTTCAAAAAACGTAATATTAAGTTTACATAATGAAGAAGTAAATATATTAAATAATAAAATATTAAATTTAATTGAACATAAAACAATAACTTATTATAGTCTAGATTACGCAACACATAAAGGAGTAGAGCAAATGGATGAAAATATACATTTAAATTTTCCGATAGAAATGTTAAATAATATACGAGAAGGTTTACCTCCACATGAAATTAAATTGAAAAAAAAATTCAATTGTTATGTTAATTCGTAATCTTAGTATAGTTGATGGACTATGTAACGTAACACGGTTAAAAATAACAAATTTATATAAATATAACATTGAAGCTGAAATTATTACTGGAGAAAATAAAGTATTTATACCACGCATTACATTAAGTACTTGTGAGTCATCATCGTTACCATTCATTTTATATAGAAAACAATTTCCAATTGTATTAGCATTTGCCATAACTATTAATAAATCACAAGGACAAAGTTTTAACAGTGTAGGAATATTAAAAAAAAAAAATTTATTTTCCCATGGACAATTGTATGTAGCACTTTCACGATGTAAAAATCCAAACAATATATATATACAAAATGAATCTGAAAATAAAACAGAAGTAACAAATATTGTTTGGAAAGAAATATTAGATAACTAATTTTCTCTATAAGATAACGATATTGTGATATAATATAAATAGAATAATAACATAAATAAACCATGTTAAAATAATAACACAATATAATTGATCAAAGTAATTTATGAAAAAATATCAGAAAATAATTAATCAAATTTAATTCAATTTTAAATTTAATATAAAATAATTTACTTAATCTAATTAACTATTATTTAGTAAAATTATTAGTAAGATGGCTGAACAAGGTGATTCAAGACCCAGTCCATTAAGATGGGATCCTGTAGAAAATATATATATTGAAGTGAGTAGTATTAACGAATATAGACGCATATAGAAGCGTCCGGCTTAAGAAACTTTTGGACGAAGTCACTGGATAACAAGCCAATTAGTTCTGTTATCCATCCGCGAGATGGTGCTGACTGCCGCCCAATATATATAGATATATAAGCCTGTATAAGAAGAGTATATACACATGTATATAAGATATCAGACTAATAAAATAATTGTTAATGAATTAAAATAAAATGTTATTTTACAAATTATTATTGTTTTGATTTATTTAAAAGATTTTACTGCATTTAAAATAATATAAACTATTCTATGAAACTGGATAATGTAATGTTTTTGTTTCGGCAATCGCGCGGGAAGCGTGTAATATAAGGCGGAGTGTCTTTCTGACAGCGGAGGCAGGAGTGTTGCAGTTCCGACGGCGTCTTTCACTTCAAGAGTCTTGACTTCCTTTTAAAGTATTTTTATTAGTTTTTTGAGAAATTTGAGTCATGGCACCATCTCGAGCACGCTGTGCGTATGAAGGATGCACAAACACGAATGCGAAAAACCATACACTGATTTTTCATCGCTTTCCAAAGGATGAAGAACGGTTAGATTGTATTGATTAACTTTTTCTTTATAATGAATAGTTTTATATTAAATAAATTGAAATTGTTATTATCAAACAATGATTGATAATCTTTAGAGTTATTTTGGGCGAGACCTGGCAAACAATTAATGAAATTATTATTATAGGTTATATTTCTGAGCTAATAATAAATTAATTAAATAATAAATTAACTTTAAAACAATTTTAATTATTTAGCTACTAAATTTATTTTCTTTTTATTTTTGTAATAATGAAACCATTTAAATTTGACAAATTTTTGTTGTAAGTGTGTGTGTATAGGGTGACTACACCAGTATTGGAACAGTCACCAGTTAACGAACATTTTCTTTTTATATATGAATTGTATATTTAACATGACGATAATTTTCGAATCCTTGAAAATTTTTATTTCATTTTATACATGATGTAATTAATAGATGTGCAAATTTTATCAAGATCGTGTTACTTTTTGACATATTTGATATTTAAAAGTTGTTGTTTTTGTTGTACAGTAACAATGGAGGGAAATTTTATGATTTTTGTAATTTTATGAGACTATCGACATGAAAATTTTAATTTGCAATTTTTCAATAATGTTTTTTACGTATCTAGATAACATTCCTTTACATACACGCTCATATAAACGACATATGAAAATAATTTTTTTTTCTTAACTATTGTCGCTATGACTTCTGGACCATCATATGGCGCGTTTTTTATACGAAACCTGAACGCTGATTTGCTGTTTAATGGATTTATTGTTCGACGTTAAATTGGTGCTATTATTTAAAATATGGGCATTAAAAATTAATAAGAGACATAAGTAGATTAATATTGTGGAATCCACGAGTTACTGAATTGTCAGCAGTTTTTTTTTCACAAATCTGTACTTTCAATCTGCTTCTCAAGACTTTATTACGCTGAATTAGTGCCAGACATCGTTGTGTATTTTAATTTTTGCTTCGTCTTAGAGGAAGCTTTGTAATACTAAAATTTTAAGTTTCTTTAAATTGCTCTAGAAGTATGACTAAAGGTGTTCGTTGTTGAGTTCTTTGGGCAAAATAATTGGTCCATAAATTTCAGAGATATTTGAGGTAAAAATTAAAAAAATTTTTTTTTAAATCGTAATTTTTCGAGAACGGTTCGATGAATCAGCTCCAGATTTCTAGACAATTTTTTATGTGATATAGATATTATGTATGTGAATTTTCATCAAGATCGTACGATTACTTTTTGATATTCAAAATTTTCCTATTTTACAAAGTCATTTTCTTTGTCGCCTGATAACACGAGAAAACTTGTTTTAATTTCTTTAAAATTTGGCAGAGATGTAGAGTGTATATTATTTATTATATGTGTTTTTAGAGTAAAAGAATTCGTTTATGAATTTCAGAGATATTCGAGGTTAAAACTGATTTAGCCCTCTTTTCAAATCGTAATTTTTCGAGTATATCTATAGTAGAAAATGGAAATGACGCGTGCTACGCGAGTGCGTTTTTCACTTACTTTTGTTTTTTATTGAGGTTAATTTACAGCGCGCTTCGCCGATACATGAAATTAGCTAGATACGCTAGCGAATTAGAAGCCGAAAAATACGTTTAACAATACTTTTGACTGCACTTCAATATTAATCGCGTTCTCTCTTTTTTTACATTTTATTTGCACGATCAGTTCGTGTTCTATTGTGTTAAATTTTCAAATTTGGCTTTAAAAATTAATTAAATGAATCAATAAATTAATTTTGAGGAAGCCACGTGCCAATGAATTGGCAGCGGATTTTAATTTATAAACATCCGCCCGCCTACGCACGAAACTCATGTAGGTGGAAAAAGCGTGCCTGTTTGTTAAGGCCCCCGTTACATAAGCGTGTGCACGCGAATGCACGCGTATGCGTGCGTAAGATATTTAGTAATTGTCGATGCAGCCAACGTGATAAGGGATTATCTATACTGCGGGGTGCATCATGGGGCGCATCCAAGCTGAATTTACTTTTAAAAATATAACTGATTATAAAGATTGAGTACTTACTTATGGTATGAGGGAGTTACGATGACAAAATAAGCCAAACGAGTATTTATATTATTTTATAACCCAAGTAGGCAGAGGGTATGAGGTCCACGCATATAAGGGAATCATGTAGACATGAAAAATTGAGGCAAACGATTATTTAAATAATTTTTAAACCCAATAGCCGGGGGATGCGAGGTGCACGCATATTAGGGAATAACGTAGACGTGCAACAATAAGCAAGACAATTATTTAAACCGTTTTTAAACCTAAGAAGGCGGGGGATATGAGTTCCACGCGTATACGGGAGCGCGTCAGACGTACATACAAGGCAAAATAATTATGTAAATAATTCTTAACCCTAAATAGGCGGGGGGTGCGAGTTCCACGCGTATACGGGAGCGCGTCAGACGTGCATACAAATAATTATTTAAATAGTTCTTAACCCCAAGTAGGCGGGGGATCCGAGTTCCACGCGTATACGGGAGCGCGTCAGACGGGCATACAAGGCAAAATAATTATTTAAATAGTTCTTAACCCCAAGTAGGCGGGGATGCGAGTTCCACGCGCATACTGGAATAAGGCAGACGTGTATACATGGCAAAATAATTATTTAAGTCATACTTAACCCCAAGTAGGCGAAGAGGCGAGTTCCACGCGTACACGGAGGTGCGTCAGGCGTGTATACATGGCAAAATAATTATGTAAACAATTCTTAACCCCAAGTAGGAGCGGGATGCGAATTCCACGCATATATACGGGAGCGCGTCAGTCGTGCATACATGGCAAAATAATTTTTTAAATAATTGTTAACCTCAATAGGGCGGGGGATGCGAGTTCCACGCGTATACTGGAATAAGGCAGACATGTATACATGGCAAAATAATTATGTAAACAATTCTTAACCCCAAGTAGGAGCGGGATGCGAATTCCACGCGTATATCGGAGCGCGTCAGACGGGCATACAAGGCAAAATAATTATTTAAATAGTTCTTAACCCCAAGTAGGCGGGGATGCGAGTTCCACGCGTATACTGGAATAAGGCAGACGTGTATACATGGAAAAATAATTATTTAAATCATTCTTAACCCCAAGTAGGCGGGAGATGCGAGTTTCAGGCGTATACGGGAGCGGGTCAAACGTGCATACAAGGCAAAATAATTATCTAAATTGTTCTTAACCTCAAGTAGGTGGGGGATGCGAGTTCCACGCTTATACTAGAGTAAGGCAGACGTGTATTATAGCAAAATAATTATATAATAATTGACATCGTGAAAACGCATTTCAAGAAATTTTACTGCAAGGTTTTACGAGGCTTTACCGAAATTTTTCTCGGAAACTTTCTCTAAAGAAACATTTTATGAAATATTACAAGAAGTTTTCAAAAAGCTTTCTTGGAAAGATTTTTTTATAAAACTGAAAATATAAAAAAATATTTCCGAAACCTTTCAAAAATATTTCACGAAAGGTTATAAGGAAACATTTCAAAAAATTTTTCAGTATCATTGCCTAAAACGTTTTAGCAAAGTTTACGCAACGTTTTGGAAGTTTTGAATACGGTATTGACTTCGTGAAACCGCATTTCAAGAAATGCTACTGCAAGGTTTTACGAAGCTTTACCGAAATTTTTCTCGCAAACTTTCTCTAAAGAAACATTTTATTAAATATTACGAAAAGGTTTCAAAAAGCTTTCTTGGAGAGATTTTTTATAAAACTGAAAATATAAAAAAATATTTCCGAAACCTTGCAAAAATATTTCATGAAAGTTTATAAGGAAATAGTTCAAAAACATTTCCTGTATCATTGCCTGAAACTTATCAGCACGGTTTACGCAACGTTTTGGAATCGGCAATGACATCGTGAAAACGCATTTCAAGAAATGTTACTACAAGGTTTTCCAAAGCTCACCAGAAATTATTCTCGTAAAAATTCTCTAAAGAAACATTTCATGAAATATTACGAAAAGACTTCAAAAAGATTTCTTGAAAATATTTTTTATGAAACAGAAAATGTATAAAAAATTTCCGAAACCTATCAAAAATATTTCACGAAAGGTTATAAGGAAACATTTCAGAAACCTTTCCTGTATCACTGCCTGAAACGTTATAGTAAAGTTTACACAACGTTTTGGATACGGTATTAACTTCGTGAAACCGCATTTCAAGAAATGTTACTGCAAGGTTTTTCTAAACCTTCCAGAAAGTTTTCTCGCAAACATTCTGTAAAGCAACATTTCCCGAAATATTACGAAAAGCTTTCAAAAAGCTTTCTTGGAAAGATTTTTTTATTAAACTGAAAATATAAAAACATATTTCCGAAACCTTGCAAAAATATTTCACGAAAGGTTATAAGGAAACATTTCAAAAAACTTTCCTGTATCACTGCCTGAAACGTTTTAGCAAAGTTTACACAACGTTTTGGATACGGAATAGACGTCGTGAAAAAGCATTTCAAGAAATGTTACTGCAAGGTTTTCCAAAGCTTTCTCAAAATTTTTCTCGTAAAAATTCTTTAAAGAAATATTTCGTGAAATATTACGAAAAGGTTTCAAAAAGCTTTCTTCGAAAGATTTTTTTATAAAAGTAAAAATACAAAAAAAGTATTTCCGAAACCTTGCAAAAATATTTCAAGAAAGTTTATAAGGAAACATTTCAAAAATATTTCCTGTATCATTGCCTGAAACGTTTTAGAAAAGTTTACGTAACGTTTTGGAATCGGTATTGACATCGTGAAAACGCATTTCAAGAAATGCTACTGCAAGGTTTTCCAAAGCTTTCTCGAAATTTTTCTCGTAAAAATTCTCTAAAAAACATTTCATGAAATATTACGAAAAGGTTTCAAAAAGATTTTGTGGAAAGATTTTTTATAAAACTGAAAATATAAAAAAATTTTTCAGAATCGTTGCAAAAATATATACAAAAGGTTTTAAGGAAACATTTCAAGAACATTTCTTCTATAATTGCTTGAAACGTTTTAGCAAAGTTTACGTAACATTTTGGAATCAGTATTGACATCGTGAAAACGCATTTCAAGAAATTTTACTGCAAGGTTTTACGAGGCTTTACCGAAATTTTTCTCGGAAACTTTCTCTAAAGAAACATTTTATGAAATATTACAAGAAGTTTTCAAAAAGCTTTCTTGGAAAGATTCTTTTATTAAACTGAAAATATAAAAAAATATTTCCGAAACCTTGTAAAAATATTTCACGAAAGTTTATAAGGAAACATTTCAAAAACATTTCCTGTATCATTGCCTGAAACGTTTTAGAAAAGTTTACGTAATGTTTTGGAATCGGTATTGACATCGTGAAAACGCATTTCCAGAAACGTTTCTGCAAGGTTTTTCAAAGCATTCCAGAAAGTTTTTTCGCAAACATTCTGTAAAGAAACATTTCATGAAATATTACGGAAAGGTTTCAAAAAGCTTTTTTGGAAAGATTTTTTTAAAAAACTGAAAATACAAAAAAATATTTCCGAAACCTTGCAAAAATATTTCACGAAAGTTATAAGGAAATATTTCAAAAACGTGTCCTGTGTCATTGCCTGAAACGTTTTAGCAAAGTTTACGCAACGTTTTAGAATCGGTATTGACATCGTGAAAACGCATTTCAAGAAATGTTACTGCAAGGTTTTACGAACCTTTACCGAAATTTTTCTCGCAAACTTTCTTTAAAGAAACATTTCATGAAATGTTGCGAAAAGGTATCAAATAAAATTCTTGGAAGGATTATTTTGTGAAACTGAAAATGTGAAAAAATATTTCCGAATCCTTGCAAAAATATTTCGCGAAATTTTATAACGAAATCTTTCAAAAATATTTCCTGTATCATTGCCTGAAACGTTTTAACAATGTTTTCGTTTCCTTTTTGATACGTTATTATTGACACCATGAAAAAAATATTACAAGAGATATTAGTTCAAGGTTTTACAAAGCTTTCCCGCAGTTTTTCTTACAATTTTAGGGGAACGTTTTTAAAAGATTTTCTGCAATATTTTTTTTCACGTGGATAAAAACAACAAAAAATATTTCTAAAACCTTTCAGAAATATTTTCTGAAAGGTTATTAAGGTAACCTTTAAAAAAATTCTAGTATCATTGCGTAAAACGTTTTTGAAATATTTTCGCATCAATTTAATACTGTATTGTCGCCATTTTTCCAAAGAGACATTACATTTCATGAAATATTATGGGAAGGTTTTGTAAAGATTTCTTGGAAAGTTTTTTTCAGGAGAAGAAACTGTAATAAAATATTCCCAAGAGCTTGCAGGAATTTTTACGTCATGTTATGAGGAGACCTTAAAAAAAATTGAATGTATCATTGCGTTAATTATTTACGAAATGTCTTAGCAACATTTATGATATGGTATTGACGCCATAAAAAAAATTTCAAGACATATCTGGACCAGGTTTTACAAAGATTTAAAGAATAGTTTATTACAACCTTTCCATAAAGAAATATATTTTCTGTCAGGTTTTTCTTCTCACACTTCCTTCTCTCGTCAATCAAACGTTTCCTCGATTTGACTAAATATTTCTTAGATTACATGAAATATTAATTTGGTTTAACTAAATATTTTGCTTTTTTATTTATTATCATATTAGTTCTACTAATTATTTAATCAAATCCAATACTTATTTATTTGATCTTGCAAATATTTTGGTAAATCAAGTGAATGTTTAATTGACAAGAGTACGAATTTAAGGTCATATGAAGTACCGACACGATCCATACCTTATCGGTATCTAAACTTGAGTTCTTTTATCGTATTTAAACAAAAATTTTAGAAAAAGCATTCTTTCACGCCCTCCGGTCGTAAAGCCATATTTAACTCAAACGTAGATCCCTAACTTATCGGCACATAAATATTATGCTTTTATCACATCTAAACAAAAATTTTAGGAAAAAGCGTTTTTTCACGCCCACCGAAATGGGATTATGCATACCTTATTAAATTTCCAAATGATTCCATTCATTAGATTTTCCCAAAAACGATTTTCAAATTAGTAATTAACCAGAAAAAAGCATCAAACATTTCAAAATCCATTTTAGAAAAATCTAATTAATACAATGATGTAAAAATTTAATAGGACATTTCACTTAATGTTATTTCGGAGAGCATGAAGAGCGCCTTTTTTAAATTCTTGTATAAATACGATAAAAGAATTAAAGTTTAGGTGCCGGTAAGGTAGGGATCGTGTCGGTACTTCACATGGCCTTAACAAAAGAATTAGTTGAGTTTATTAAATATCATAGTCGAATGTACTCAATATGTTGTCTTTTAATCAAATGTTTGCAATTTTTATTCAAGTCTACTCTATATTTAGCTAAAATTAAAATTTTGTACGGTAGAAACGTTACGTAGCGTAATGGTTAGACCGTCAGCCTTGTAATCCGAGGGACTCGAGTTCGATCCCACCTTAGGTCAAAATTTTTTTCTGCGTTTTTTCTGTAAGATAATTTGTAAATGCGAAACTGCGAGCGATAAATAATATAAATTAATGCAAATATACAATAATTTAATATTAAAAAACATAACTGATATAATAATTATATTCAGATATATTAAGTTGCAGGAGTTCAGGAAGGATCATCAAATTGAAAAGTCTATAAGGAAAAAACTTGTTTTCAAAATTGTTAAAAAAAATTATTAAAAAATTTATAATTCCGATATTTTTTAAAAAATATTTTTGAAATCTTTTTAAAATGTTTCAAAAACCTTACTTGATGGTTTTGAGGCCTCTTAGAAACTTGCATAAAACATTGTCATATCCTTTCAGAAATATTGCACAGAACTTTTCAGGAAACCTTTCCAAAATCTTTCACAAAATATTACTTGAAATATTTTTAAAAAATTTTCAAAACCTTATGTAATGGTTTTGCGACCTCTTAGAAACTTGCGTAAAACATTGTCGTAATATTTCAGAAATATTTCACAGAACTTTTTCAGGAAACCTTTCAGATACCTTTCGAAAAATATTTTAATAAATCTTTTTAAAATATTTCAAAAACCTTTCGTGACGGTTTTGAGACCTCTTAGAAACCTATGTAGAACATTGTCGTAACTTTTCAAAAATATTTCACAGAACTTTTCAGGAAACCTTTCAGATACCTTGCGAAAAATATGTTTTGAAAACTTGTTGAAATATTTTGAAAAGTTTTCGTAATATTTTGAGACATCTGAGGCACTTGCATGAAATATTGTCACAACCTTTCAGAAATATGTCTTGTAACTTTTCAGGAAAACCTTTCAGAAAAAATTTCCAGAATTCTTTTCAAAAAGTTTTAAAAACCTTTCATGAAATTTTTTGGTATCTGAGGTACTTTCCTGAAACATTGTCAAAACCTTTTAGAAAACTTTCATGTAACTTTTTAGGAAAGGTGTCAAATATATTTCAAGAAATGTTTTTGAACGTTTATTGCACGGACATATGAACTTTTTAGAAACCTTTTTCCGAAATATTTTTGCAAGGTTTCCAACCTTTCATGAAACCTTTTGAAAACCTTGCAGAAATATTTCGTGCTATGTGGGTATACCTATTCAAAAGGCTTCAGATACTGATTCGAATGATTCCGGTGACGTTGAAGAACATGATGGCTCTGGAATTGATCTTCCTCCTACCTCTGAAGACAGATCAGTTATTGATTTAGAAACACCCTTTATAACAGAAAGAAGTAACAACATGCCACAAAACTTTGAGGGAATTGATTTAGAAACATCTTCTTTAATAGAAACTAGTCACAACATTCCTCAACACTTTGATGCAGCAGAACCATCTTGTTCAGGAATGCAAAGCAAGTCGAACTTTGATTGTGACTCTACCGGAAAATCATTAAATGCAAATGTTCAAACTAAAAAGTATGAAACTTTAGTTCAAAAATTGCAACATGAAATTGCGAGTTTAAAAGAGCAGTTAAACAAAAAAGATAAACAATGTAAACAAGCACAGTATGTGACTAAAACAATGAGTGTACGAAGAGATGTGTATAAACAAAAGGCTATTAATCTTTCTAAAGATATTCGTAATAAAGATAAAAAGATTAAAAATCTTGAACGTAAAATTGAAAAATCTAAGGAAGCAGTTTCTTTTTATGATGAGTATTTAAAGCTTAATGCAAATGTATTAAACTTTTTTAAAATGCAAATGAATCATGTCAAACTCAGAAAGTGGTCTAATGATGAAAAAGAATTTGCTGTAATTTTATTTTATACATCTCCAAAAGCTTATTGTTATTTGTGTGACCAAAAGAAGTTTGCCTTACCATGTATTAGTTTGATAAGACGATGGATTAATGAACTTGATTTGGAGCCTGAAAATAACATTAAGTTATTTGAATTTTTAAAAATAAAATCAAGCACAATGACAGTAAAAGAGCGCGAGTGCGTATTAATGTGGGATGAAATGAGCATAAAAACGTGGTTAGATTGCAACCCAAAAAAGGATTTGATTGAAGGTTACACTGATATGGAAAAGCATGGTCGTAATGCAAATCGTGGTAATCATGTTTTAGTTTTTATGTTACGAGGTAGGCAAAATGATTGGAGACAGCCTATTTGCTACTATGTTCCCCATAACAGTGTAAATGGAAAGTTATTGCACAAAATCATTTTAGATGTGATAGATTACGTTGAAGGTATTGGTTTTCTATTAAAATCAATGGTATGTGATCAAGGATCGCCAAATCAATCGGCTATAAAAAATTCGGAATAACCAAAAATAAACCATTTCTTGAACGAAACAATCGTAAAATTTCCTTCAATTTTGATGCCCCCCATTTACTTAAATGCCTTCGTAACACTTTTCGCAAACGTAAATTTGAAATTAATGAGAAACCCGTGTTATGGGATGCGATTCGGGAATTAAGAAATCGTGAAAAAGATCTTCCAACTAAATCTGCCCTTAATCTAATAGACAGACATCTAGATCCTAATGCTTTTCAGTTAAGGGGGTGTGGTACTCATGCACTCTGTTTTACCGGCAGAACTCGGTAAATTCTATATTATTAAAATAAATATATCGAATTACGTCTTATAAAGAGATAGTTGCCCTGTACAATGTAATAATCTATCAGCTTGCGCAGTTTTGAGCCCAAATATCAACGGCACCCTACAAAATTTTGCGAACGAAATTTCGGTTATTTTTGTTCGCAAAATTTGTTAGGATGCCGTTGATATTTGAGCTCAAAACTGCGTAGGTTCGTAAATTATTACATTGCGCAGGGCAACTCTCTCTTTATAAGAGGTAATTCGATATATTTATTTTAATAATATAGAAATTACCGTGTTTTGCCGATAAAACAGAGTATATGAGTACCACACCCTCTTAATGAAAGTTAGTCTTGCGGCTCAAATTTTTAGTAACAGTGTTTCTTCAGCTTTATTAGCAGGCGCGGTCGCATCAGAAAAACCTTTCATTCATTCCGATTGCATTGCAACAGCAAATTTTATTAAAAAAGTAAACGACCTTTTTGATTGTTTAAATAGTAGAAATTCTCGAGATGGTAATCCTTTGCGTCGTCCTTTGTCAAACTTAAGTCCTCAAGTAGTACAGTATTTGAAAGATTCTTTGAATTGGATCGAAACCTGGAAATGCGTTGATAAAAACGGTAATCCGCCATGCTTTGACAGTTTTTATTTCACAATTAACAGTATACTTTTGCAATGGGAAGATATGGCATCAAACGAGGGAATATATTTGTTAACAACGCGTTTAAATCAAGATCCGTTAGAAAATTTATTTTCGGTTTTAAGAAGTCGTTCTGGTCACAATCAAAATCCAACTGCGATGCAAGTGAGGCATAATTTACAGTATAGTATTACTGCAAATTTAACGTCTTCATCGAAATTAACAAACTGCGAACCTGACGAAACAGTAGCGTTACTAGCAATTTGTACGAAAAGTACTAACCTTGATTTACAAGAATCGTTAGAAAATATGACCAATCCTGTGCCCGCGTTTACTGAAGACATTGACGATAATACGGATCGTATTACTTGTAATTTTCTTGCACATGACAACAGTATCATCGAAGTAAATGCAAGTAATGAAAATGATGAATTAATTAACGATGATATTGAAGACGTTTGCAGTGAAATTTCATTCGATGGAGTAAATGAATCTGTTCATTTCAATGAAAATGAAGATACTTTCGTTGAAGAGATGTCTGATTCAGACACAGTTGTAGGTGATGTTAATGATAATATATTTCAAGAAGTATCTAATTCATTAAATGAAGGGAATGAGAATTTGAATAATATAGATAGGAGCTTGTCATCCGAAACTTATGATAAAATGAATAGTGTTTTGACAAATTATCACAATCGCCAAGATTCATGTACTCCTTTACGGGGAGCAATAAAGTATGCTGGATATATAGCTATGAAATGTATTTCAAAATTTAATTGTTCTGCCTGTAAAGCTTCTTTCACTAGAATTAATTGTAACATGGAAAGTAACGATGATCTATTACTTTTTTTTAAAGCGTATAAAGTATTTAATGTGACCAATGAACTTCGAAATCCTTGCGTTCCTTCTGACGCTTTTTATAGAATCATTATAACAGCTATTGAAACTTTTGATACACTATTTTCTGAAGTAAGTTAACAGAGAGAAGTTAGTAAAGTTTTAATTGATAAAATCACAGCTGAAATTCTTAAATATCATGCACAGTTTTGGATTACTGACGAACCTTGTAAATCGCATCGTGAGGCTGTAATTGTGTTTTTTGTTAGAGTTCAAGTAGTAAGGGGACCGGTATAGCGAGACGGCCCCTCGCGGTGCGGTGTGTAGGGGCCATGTGGTACCCCGCTGTGCGGCGTGTATGGGTCTCCAAGTGTGACAAGGTCATTAACCCAAGTGTTTACAGTAGCAAGTGTGGCCACAAGCTAATTAGTGTAAACAATGGGGGGTGATTTATTACCCCATAAATAATGGCCCACTTATGGCACCCGTCATGACGTCATGCCGCTATACATGCCCTACGTGTGTTGCCGTATATGCCTTGACTCGAGGTGGTGGGGGGCGAGCGCTTTGGCTGTCCGCGCTACGCCATAAAGACCCGTAGGGTGCTAGGCCTCTCGCTGTATAGACCGTGTGCTGTGTGTATGGGCCCCAAGTATGAACAGAATTATTACCCCATAAATAACGTCCTACTTATCGCTCGCGCCATGACGCTATGCCGCTATACATGCCCGGCGCGTGCCGGCGTATATGCCTCAACTCGGGGATGGTGGGGGAGAGACTTTTGGCTATACGCGCTACGCCATAAAGACCTCTCGCTGTATAGACCGCGTGCTGTATGTGTATGGGTTCCAAGTGTGACAAGGTCATTAGCAGGTGTGAACACAAGATAATAATGATAAACAATTGGTCGGATTATTACCCATAAATAACGGCCCACTTACCGCCCCCGCCATGATGCCATGCTGCTATACCTACCAGGCGCGTGCCGCCGTATATGCCCCGACTCGCCGTCGTGGTTGTGATGGTGGTGGCAGAGACCTTTGGCTATAGGCTCTACGCCATAAAGTTCCATAGAGTGCTGAAGCGGGCCCTCTCGCTGTATAGACCGTGTGTGTGTGTGTGTGTGTGTTTGTTTGTTTGTGTGTGTGTGTGTGTATGGTCGTAATAAGTTGGGGGTGGGAATAGGGAGTTGGTGTAAAGGAGAGGTCTGCAAATAAAAAAGCTGTTGATGAACAAAAAAATTTTTATTTATTTAATCGTAGAAGAAAGTTAGTCTTACGTTAACATAACTACCGACATCACGAACGCACAATTTTTATTTTAACTTATACACGAATTACTATTTTACAGTTGGTCTTACGGCAATATAAATATCGACATCACTAACGCACAATTTTTATTTTAACTTATAATACGAATTACTATTTTAGAAGCACACCATACGCATTCAGTCAATCGCAAACATATTATTTCGGTTGCACTTTTTAATCATTGTTTTTAAGCGCGAAATATAAAATTTGTATTAATAATAACTATGCTGACACTTGCACTACTTAGCGCGCACGCACACACACACACACACACACACACACACACACACACACACACACACACACACAACCACCGCATTGATACTGATTGCTCCCTGTCACTTTCGAGGCATGCAAATGCACCGTCGATGGCGACACGTGATGCACGCTGCGTATCGTAGCTCTCAAATAGAGCACGGACGCAACGGTTTTTTGAGTACTTCTTGCGTATGTTGACACCATCGCCATCCTGAAGGTAATTTTTCGGTATATGCCATGGCATGCCTGTGCGCCTTATCAAATTTTTCTAGGGCGATATTTGCCGCGGTATTTAACTTACACAGCACAGCCGTCATCTCCTCCAGGAGCTCGCTGTAGTATTCGCGGGTATCAGGCGATGTTGCCGCGGCAAACCGACAACTAATTTCGGCTACAAATTCCGTCATAAAGGCTGAATCCCGCTGCACAGCGCTAAACGCGGCAATATTAACTTTGATGTATTGCTGTATTTTGGCGCGTTTGTACGACAGTTTGTTGTAGTACGCGAGTCGACGCGTACTGATCGCCTTCATTGCGTTGGAATACTACACTACACGCACTAATCACCGAGCCACTTTATGAGGAGCGCGGGCTATCCAGGTCGCTCAAGCACGGACAGCTCGCACTGCTGCTGCACTGAGGGCACCGAAGTATATCGCACCTCCAACAGCGCACCCAATTCAGTGCTGTACGTTGATACACTCCGCAGTCAAAACACCACTCCTGGATGGTTGGAGCTGTAGGTGGTGCTGGTGGTGGTGGTGATGGTGGTGTTGGTGTTGCTGCTCTCGCCCGGTGTTCCAACAGGTTGCGCCGCCACTGACGGAGATGTCTTTGGCGCAAGCGTTTTAGCACTTTCAAGTGCCTTATCCGCTCCGTGTATACGGTCTTCTTCGAAGTTCAAATCGTCAATGCTTGCCGATTTCTGAGTGAGATTCTTCGCCACTTGGCGAGACGCGCTTCGAATCTGGCTAGTTGCTGCTGGAGACTGGCCATAACTGACTGACTCGATGTTCGCTAACAGTGTTGGAGGTTCACGGGGATGGTGGGGTTAAACTGCTGTTAGTGAGGGTAGCTAGAGTGGGGATGAGTAAAAAACGTAAAAAAGCAATGTGTCGTCGGTACATCTTTCTTTCGGGGATGCCACGACAGACTGTATTTCGACGCTTTTCGAAAATGAAATTTACGACATACCGGGTTTCCAGACGCTCTGATGAAAGCGCATATGTTTTGCCGCGGAGAATCTCGGCGAAATTTTTCCCGAATGAAAATTTTTTATTACTCTTTCATGGTTTAAGCACAGCGGCCTCGCAGAAGTTTCTGGCTCTACGAGCGCGCGCACGGAACGAGTAGTTAAGTATCTGCACATGAGAAAAACAGAAACACGTGTAGGCGTAGAAAACAACCCTTGGAAGGATACTTCGGGTTTTTACAGGAAGAGATTTTTAACATCTGTAGAGTTTCTTTTCTTATCGAAAAGCTGTACGACTGCCATAGTAATCGTACCCCGCTTCGCGGGGGATTCTCAATTTTTCTTCAAACCCGTCGGCACGCGTGACGAAAACCTTTGGAGCTAAACTATCGCTACGTGACAGGACCATGCAATAATGCCAAGGGGTTATCCTCGAAACTTGCATCCGCTGCGAAGAAAGTAAGCCCCGTTGTTTTTTCGAAACAATATATCACGGTAGCAGCCCCGCAACAGGATGTTTCGCGTGTAAAGCTTACGCACCGGGGGTTCCTTCGCGCGAACACGCATAGCAATACTCGGGGGTTATTTTTCACCCAGCTACACATTTTTAACGGAAAAAAGTTACCTCTTTCTTCAAACCCGTCGGCACGCGTGACGAAAACCTTTCGAGCTAAACTATCGCGACGTGACAGGAGCATGCAATAATGCCAAGGAGTTATCCTCGAAACTTGCATCTGCTGCGAAGAAAGTAAGCCCCGTTGTTTTTTCGAAACAATATATCACGGTAGCAGCCCCGCAACAGGATGTTTCGCGTGTAAAGCTTACGTACCGGGGTTTCCGTCGCGCGATCACGCACAGCAATAATTGGAGTTATTTTTCACCCAGCTACACATTTTTAACGGAAAAAAGTTACCTCCTGCGCTTTGGTGAGATTTTCCAGAGACGGCACGAGTACATAACGTAAACAGATGCTCAAAAACTCCGAGGGAAAGGTATTTTCTGATACCATGTGTATACTATATTCAAAACACTCGAGGGCCACTTACGGTCCTACCAGTCTTTCTTTCGAACGAGAAGCGTCACCATGGAGAATTTTGTCGCTTGTAAAAGTTTACGGGAAGCTGTATTGCGTCTCGCAGCGCAATCACGCTATAGTAGAGGCGGCGCGTGGCATACACGACTGAGGACGTTGTCTTCCACGGAACTTGTCAATCAGTTACGACGCTTGTTACGGCTGACTGGCTATCGGGCGATAGCAAGATTATTTCGTACATTCAGGCATTCGCGAGATGTACAGCGTACCATCGGGGAATTTGTGGTCGAGTGCAACTTGGACAGATTGCCTGTTTTTAGAAAGCTCATGAGCGAGCACGAGGAGCTAATGGGTAAGTGAAAAAATTTTTAATATTTTTCCTAAAATTTTTTAAAAATTTAGTTCTCTAAAAACATTTTTTTCCAGCCTTAGAAGATTTATTGCGCGACAGCGATTCTGATAGCGAAAATATCGAAGCTGATGACGAGGAGAGCAGCGATGCCACTCACTTTGAGTGGAATGCCGATGATACACCGTCTTAACCAGGGCCGTCGGGGTGGCAAGCGGTTCGGCGCGCACTGATGGACAACAAAATCCTGTAGCTCGCAGGCTATCGTTTGACACTGATAGCGACGCGGCTGATGACGGTAGCTCGCAGCAGCAAATCTGGATCGCCGACGTACACAACGCACCTCTTTCCGACGATAATCCGCCTACAGAAACGGTGTCTGACAGCGAAGAGGAGCGCACCGTAAGCCCGAACCTTATTAATGCGGAAGACCATGAAAGGGCGAATCTAGAAATGGAGGCGGTAGAAAATGAGCGAGAGTATATACTGGAGGCGTTATCATCATACGTGGAGCCGGGGGAAGCCGTTCACCGGGCGTTTTTGAGCGATCGTCCTCAGGCGTCAGCAGATGTAGGCATCGCGAATACCGCTGAAAATCGCTACAACATCTTGAGCAATTTTTACCTTGGAGATCCCGGAGCATACGATAATAACTTTAACCCGTGGGACGAAGTTCATCTGCGTATAAATGAGCGTACGTTAAATTAATTTTTCTTTTTTGTAATGTAAAAAAAAAAAAGAGCATGTTGTTGAAAAAAATATTTTTCTTTTTTAGTCATAAGACATCGGGATAGTATATCGTACCACTATCCCTATGACATTCCCGATATACCTGGGGTTTACGAGCGGTTTTTGAATATGCTCCATTCACCACGCGCACAGGTGTTGCGTTGGTTTCATGACCAGGCGGAAAATATATTTGCTCCGTTGTATACGGAAATAGATCTCGCGGATCTATTAGTACGTGTAAGCGAAAGTTTTCGCGGGCCACCGGAAGAATAGAAAATGACTAAAAAAGAGAAATGTTTAAATAATATTAAAAGCTGACGATAATTCATTTTATTCATTTAGAGACCCGTCAATCCCCTCTTCAGGTAGGCGCTGGTGAAGGTCGTAGCAGAAGCAACAGCAGCCACAGCAGCAGTAGCAGCATCACGCGCGACGACGAGGCTGACGCAGGGCCCGAGCAGTTTATTATAGCTGCCGAGGGAGAGCAGTACATGCGTAGGTTTGCTGTTCACGGCCGCACGGTCAGTTTTAATATACGTGACCCACCTGCCGGGGAAAACCCTGTATTATGGCTCGAGGAAAGCATTAGAGATATTTACGAATACATTACATCTAACGTTCCACCTAGCACATTAATCGGCGTGAGTATTCGTAGTGATCGGTTTGCGCGGGGGCCCGGAGGGTTGTCGTTCAGGCCTATTGAAAATTTCAGTTACTTAGATTTATGGAATTTGATAAATTCTATAAGTCAAAGTAACGCAGTTTTGGGTATCGATGACACACTAGCCTTACAAATATATTACGTTGAAATACCTGTTGGCGCAGGGAGACCATGACCAAAACAAGCGCTAAGCATAGGTAGTCTTCGTAAACGCTCGATCGTAACAATAAAAAACGAGGACAATTTATGTTTACCGCGCGCGCTCGTAGTAGCGAGAGCACACTTAGCTCTTAAAACATCCGAATGCCCGGCGACGCGCGACGAGTGGCGCGTAATTCGCGACGGCCGGCGAAAATTACAGAAAGAGCGCGCAGAGAAACTCGTGCACGATGCAGGAGTAATTTTACCGCTAGAGGGGTGTGGATTCCGCGAGTTGACGGCGTTTCAAGATTTTTTTGCTGCGGAGGGTATTGCTATGGTTATATTTGAAAAGTGTAACCTGGGTAGCGGCGAACCCCCGTTATTTGACGGCCGAAACAAGATTCAAGATTTAAATGCACCGCTTCACGGTGTTATTTATTTAATCTTTGAGGAGCAGTCTAGACACTTTAACGTGATCACTAATTTATTTGCTGCAGCCGGGTCAAAATTGTTTTGCTCTTATTGTAACAAGGGTTTTCGCCGTATTGGGCAACACAAGTGTAAACGAACTTGTGAATCTTGCTTTGTTACACCTCCATGTAGGAGTGACGGTGTAGAAATGATAGAGTGCACAGAGTGTGGACGTAAATTTTTCGGGCATGGTTGTTTCGTTAATCACAAACGCGCGGGTTCGTACAAAAAAAATAATCGCAAAGTGTGCGACGTCGTGCGGCTATGCGAAAATTGTTTAAAAATAGTAAATACGCAGCACAGTCAACACGAGTGTGGTATTAGTAATTGCAAACAATGTTCGAAGCGGCAGCCGTTCAATCATGCATGTTTCATGCAACTAATTGGTGGTGGTGGTGACTTGAAAGCGAAAAAAATTTTTATACATTTTTTACGATTTTGAGACCCGTCAGGATACGCCGTATGGAGAAAACGCCCGAATTCACGTGCCGAATCTCTGTGTCGCGCATCAGGTTTGCACGGATTGCATAGACGTGGACGATCTTAAAATCATTTGTAGCAAATGCGGCGTGCGCGAGTTCATTTTCACAGACGATCCGGTAAAACAGCTCTTGAACTTGTGCATTCGGGAAAGCACTGAATTTTCCGAAATTGTATGCATCGCGCACAATGCCGAGGCTTTTGATGCTCAATTCATTTTAAAAGAATTGGCCGAAAACTCTGAGCGCACAGCCCCCAGCGTCATTTTGAACGGTCAAAATATTACAATGTTGAAGTACGGCCGAACCAAGTTTATCGACAGCATCAACTATTTTCAAATGAAATTGAGTGCTCTACCAGCTACCTTCGGTTTACCCGAAAGTAGTAAGAAGGGCTATTTTCCACATCTGTTTAACACCCTTGCGAACCAGCGGTACGTTGGGCCTCTACCAGCGCTAGAGTTTTATTGCCCTGAAACTATGTCGCCAGCTGAGCGGGCCGTTTTTCTCGAGTGGCATGAAAATACAAGTCCTAGCTATATATTCGACTTTCAAAAAGAGATAGTCGAATATTGCCAGATGGACGTGGAAATACTGAGGCGCGCGTGTATACAATTTCGAAAAATTTTTCTCGAGGTAGGCGAAACGGATCCGTTCGTATCAGCGTGTACAATCGCGTCGGCGTGTTCGTACGTTTTTCGTAAAAATTTTTAGTTCCGAATACTATAGGAATAATTCCACCGAACGGTTATAGGCGCGCTGACAAACACTCGCAAAAATCAATAGAGTGGTTGCTGTATTGCGAGCGCGAGATCGGTCGGGAGATCGTACATGCAGGGAGGACGCGTGAGTTTCGCTTGCCCGAGGGATTTTTAGTGGACGGTTACCTACCTGCTTTCCCTCCCGGAGAGAGGGAAGCAGCTAAGGGAATCGTTTTTGAATTTCAAGGTTGTTACGTGCACGGTTGCCCGCGATGTTTTACGAATAACCGAGAATCGGTAAAAAATAAGTTTAATCAAACATATGCACAGGCGCACGAAAGTGTACAGGTAAAAGTCGGACGAATGCGGAGTCTCGGCTACGAAGTGCGCGAGATGTGGGAGTGTGAATTCGATGGGATAAAAAGGCAACAGCCCGAGTTCGTATGGTATCTGGATACTCACCCGATAATGAGTAGAATAACGCTCAATCCGCGGGATGCGTTTTTTGGTGGGCGAACTGAAAATATAGTCACCTCATGCACTGTAGAGCCGGGTGAAGAGATCAAATATACTGATATTTGCTCTCTTTACTCGTATATATGTAAGCGAGGCCGCTTTCCTATCGGTCACCCGCACATTTACATAGGCTCGGAATGCGCCGCGTTAACGAATGGCCAGAATAACAATCTCGCGCGCGTCGAAGGGCTCGTCAAATGCAAAATTTTGCCACCGCGAAATTTATTATTGCCCGTATTACCGGTAAAAATGCACGGGCGCCTTATTTTTGGTCTCTGTCGTTCCTGCTGTGAGGAAATGCGTCAGGACGACTGCAACCACGAACAAGTCGCCGAGCGTGAGTTTAGCGGGACATGGGTAGTGCACGAGTTACAGAAAGCAATCGAATTGGGCTACAGCGTGACTGAGATATTTGTCATATGGCAATATAAGAGCACACAGTATGACCAGTGCAGCGGTGAGGGTGGTCTGTTTGCCGCGTACGTAAATACCTTCCTTCGGTTGAAACAACAAGCGAGCGGGTGGCCGTCTTGGTGTACGGACGATACTACCAAGGAGCGTTATATTGACGAGTACGAGCGCGAAGAAGGAATAAGGTTAGACCGGAAAAAGATTGAAAAAAATTCGGGTTTACGTTCGGTCGCAAAACTCTGCTTAAATTCATTTTGGGAAAAGTTTGGGCAACGCTCGAATTTAAAACAAACGGATGTGGTCAAAACGCGCGAGGGGCTACTGAAACTGCTCACGATGCCTGAAAAGGAAGTTTTCGACGTGCTCCCGGTTAGCGAGGATCTTTTGTACGCAAATTGGCGCTATAAAGAGGACGCTGTAGAGTCGTCGCCGAACACAAATGTGGTACTAGCAGCCTATACCACCGAGCAGGCGCGTCTCGAGATTTACTCGTATATAGAAAAGCTTTCGGCCAACCGCGTTATCTACCTGGATACCGATTCGTGTATATTCAAGCGCGGCGAAAAAGACCCTTCAGAGTATAGGCCTCCTTTAGGCATTCTTCTCGGCAGCATGATGGACGAGCTCAAGGGCTACGGAGAGGGAGCTTATATTACCAGCTTTCTCTCCGGCGGTCCGAAATTGTATGCCTTTCGTGCGATCGTCCCATCGACCGGTATCACTCACGAGTGCTGTAAAGTAAAGGGAATTTCTCTTAATAGCGCCAATACGAGCAAGATCAATTTCGCCAGTATCGAGCGCTTGATCACAGAGTATTTCGATAACGACGAGAGCTCGCCTATCGTTTTGAAATACAATGCGATCAGACGCACTCGCACGCACGAGGTCATTACGCGCAGCGAAAAAAAATTCTGTTCCATAGTTCTGAGAAAGCGAAGATATTTCCAACACGACGTTTCGCTTCCTTTCGACTATAAGCGCAATTGAATAATTGTATATTTTAATGCGTTGAATGTTGTAACTTTTGTATATTTTTCATGATAATAATAATAAAAATGTATTGTAGATATTTAAACTTTTTTTATATGTTAATTATTTTTCCCCCATATCCCCTCATCCCACGTACCTATTTATAGCGGAGATCAGCTAACCCGCGCGCGCGCGCGCGCCGCGGAGATCAACGGACCAATGCATTAAACACGCAGCGATGGTTGCTTATAGCCGCGAAAGTCACCTGATCAACGCGGTAAATATACTTATCCGCGCGAGGGCCGGAGTATGCTAATGACTGCGGAAGTCACCACCGCGGAAGTCACCACCGCAGTGATATGGTGATCTCCGCGCGCGCGCGCCCGCCCCGCCGCCGCCGCCGCGGGGATCGTAAATATCGTAGCATAGCTATATGCGGTGATTTTTTTCACGTACTTCATCGTCAGCTGAGCGCGTGAGCGAGTTAAGGGTTTAAAAAAGGCTGCACGCGTGTAATTTTCTTTATTCGCGTCGTAAACATGGACACGCGATGGAAGCATCCTTTTACTTGCTGCGTGTGCGGCCCCACAGGCTGCGGTAAAACTTTATTCGTTAAAAGCTTTCTCGCCTACCTGCCAGAGGTCTGCGACACACGTTTCGACCGTGTCTTATTTTATTACACCGAATGGCAAGACGCGTACAGACGAGATTTTAAACCCAACGGGCCACCCATCGAGTTTCGAGAGGGCCTTCCACAGATGGCGGATTACTCGAGTGACAATGAGAAAAAAAAGTTACTCATTCTCGACGACCTCATGCGTGAATCGTCGAGCGATGTTATTTTAGATTTATTTACAAAGGGTAGTCATCACAAAAATATTAGCGTAATATTCGTTACGCAAAACGTATTTCACAAAGGTAAGGTACAGCGCGACATTAGTTTGAATACCAAGTATCTGGTATTGTTCAAAAATCCTCGCGACAGAGCACAAATACAGCACCTCGCGAGACAAATTTTTCCGGAAGATTCGGCTTTTGTGCGTGAGGCCTATCTAGACGCCACGCGTGAACCTCACTCCTATCTTTTATCGATCTCTCTCAAGCCTGCTTAGACGAGTTTAGATTTCGAGCAAACATATTTCCCAATGCCGGGACGCACGTTGCCTACGTGCCCAAGTACTTTAAATCGCGGTGAATGAGGCGTGCGTTAATCAGTCGGGAAAAACTATGGCGCCGATAGGTCGTAAAGCGATAGCCTGCGGTAAACATTTCTCGAAAAGAAACCTTGCTCTCTTGAACGCTCTTTGTCATGGGGACAAAAGACATCGTGTTGCTATAGCGCGCACAGCTGATAAACCTCTCGTCAGATGCATATGCGAGTGTGTGTTGAACGTTTTGCAGGGCGTCGTAAAACTAAGTAATTCCGAAAAGGTCCGATTGCGTAAACATAAGCAAACGCTGCGTAAGCTGATCCGTACTGGTGATAGAGGCAGCGGTACTTGGAAATCGAAGAAACGTGTCATTATACAAAACGGCGGGTCGTTTTTACCACTCTTACTCGCTCCGATCGTAGGAGCGCTTATCTCAAAAATATTTGGCTCGAAACATGGAGCGAGCTCGTAAGATGATCCTTGTGCCGGAGCCACCACCGGAGACATCGCAATCTAAAGTCATGGAGGAGGAGGGGGCGAGGAATACGAATGAAAGAACTCTGCAAACACCAGGTGATCATTTTTCTCGTCTGGATGGTGAAATGTACGATGTTTTACGCTCAAAAGCAGCTAGAGACGATTACGAGAAGTGCGTAAAATATCTACAGATTTTACGTCGCTATCTTTTCTTCCGTGATAACGAGCGTAGCGCTGTACGTGAGGAGCACCCTGAAATAGACGAGGTCGAAGAGGCGCTTGCACCACTGTCCGAGGACGACATACTCGTGGGGGTACCGAAAGTACACGCGCGCAAAGCGCGTCTCTTGCTTCGCCATTGGAAAGTCACTGTACCCGAGCGTCTCAAGTGGGATAACTCAGGCACCATTACTATAGATGGTCGTGTAATGGCTCGGTCCAATATAACAGAGTTAATCATCGACGCATTGAAAAAAAAGAACAGTAAGGATGAGGAGGTGCCCGTTGGCCGCATTGAATTTGCAAAATTTCTCAAAACTTCCGAAACGCCGGGAAATTTAATTAATAATCCAGCAGTTTTAAAAATTGGGCAAATATTGACGGATCCTCAGCGCTCGGCCAAACGACGTCTATCCACACCAATACAGTACGAATCACCCCATCCGTCTATACAGACTCGCAGTAAAAAACAAGCGAAAAAAAGTGGCTCACGCTTGGTTTGTAAAATAAAAAAATGACGTACGAAAAACAATACTACGACCTTGAGCATGAAGCAGGCTACGCTGGGGCGCGCAATCTTGTGCGCTTGAACGCTAAAAAGGAAAAGAAAAAAATTTACTCGTCGCTGAGCAATCAAGATGCCTACACGCTCCATCACCCGATACGAAGGCGATTTCCACGATTACGCTACAACGTGACGAACATTGACGATGTTTGGGAGGCTGATTTGCTACAGCTCACGACGATAAAAGATTACAACGACGGTTACAACTACATTCTAGTGGTGATTGACGTACTCGGTAAGTACGCATGGGTGGAACCGATAAAAGATAAGACCGCGCGCAACGTTGCCGACGCCTTCGCACGGATTATCGACCGAGCACATCCCCGACTGCCTATATGCGTGCAAACCGATCGAGGCAAAGAGTTTACCGGTTCAGCATTTCAGGCGCTCCTCCGCCGAAAAGAGATAACATTCAGAGTCGCTCGCAACCCCGACATTAAAGCAGCTGTGGTCGAAAGACTCAACAGAACGTTACGCGAGCGAATCTGGCGATACTTTTCTCATAGTAACACAAAGAGATACATCGATGTCGTGCAAAAGATTGTACACGCTTACAATCGCACGCTACACAGTGGTACACGCATGAGACCTATCGATGTCACATTGTACAACGCGCCGACAGCGATCGAAAATTTAGCCAAACGCGCGAGCTACAATTATCGAAGGCGACCACCGGCGCTGCCTAAATTCAAGGTGGGCAACCTCGTGCGCATCAGTCGTACCAAGAACACCTTTGAGAGAGGATACGAAAAAAATTTTAGCGAAGAAGTGTTCAAGATAATCAGTGTTTCGACGCGTCAAAATCTCTATACATACGTGCTCGAAGATTTGAACGAAGAAATTATCGATGGTTTCTTTTATCCCGAGGAGCTCGTGTTAGTCGGCCGTGAACGCCTCGCGCCCGATAAGCGTTTCAAAGCACAGAAGGACGGGGCGCTATAAAGAGAGCACTCGTTAAGTGGCTCGGTTACCCTGATAAATTCAACTCGTGGGTAAAAGCAAGCGAGCTTGAAAACATCTGAAAAAAAGTGGAAACGAGCGATGATTTTTATATGGTACTACCTAGTAACAGCAGCATGACGTATTTTCCCGAAAATACAACATGTTGTTTTACGAAAACCAGCTGCAGCGCGAGATAAAGTTACACGGCGAGTGACTCGTGGGCCTCGTTGAAATTCACATACCCTGCAGTATCGTACATTTTCAAGATGACGAAGCAAGTTACACTTTTTACTCGGCTGAGGATAATGAGGGTCTCATCGACAAAAAACTGTGTCGTATACCCGTAGATATTTACGATTCACTCGAACAACTAGTAGACGCTATAAACGCGGCGAATGACACATATAAGCATCAAATGCTCGAGCCCCATAAAGATCGTAAGGGGTCTTACATCATAAGACGCAAGTGTGACTGCTCGCAAATACACATTACGGATTTCAACGAAAAAATCATGCGTGTATTCGGCTTCGACGAAGCAGGTCAAAAAGGTTCGTTTACAACGCATGAAGGTTACCGCGACATTGCAGCCAGCAGACCTGCCTCGCTTTCTCGAGCCTTGCCCGACCAGATGTATATCTATACCGATATATGTGAACCTTATACAGTAGGTGACACACAAGCTGCCCTACTGCGCATAGTTTCTATAGACAACTCCAGCTTTAAGTACGGTTGCAGTACTGTACAGCGTTTTGCACCCGTTCACTATATACCTCTTCTCTATCACAATTTTCGTAGCATCGTTATCGATATAAGAGATCAACATGGGCAACGTATACCATTCGAGTACGGCACGTTGATGGTCACGCTACACTTTAAGCGCAAACGTTAAGATGAGTCATTACGGGCGCTACTACGACGAGCAGCTAGGCGGGGGTGGAGTGAGAAATGTTTTTGCTGGTTCGACTTTTCAGAGAGGTCGCGGGGTAGGAGCCTGGTTAGGAGGCCTTTTTCGTCACATCCTGCCATACATCACGAGCGGGGCCAAGGCTGTAGGTAAAGAGACACTACGCGCAGGTATAAAGCTTGTTGACGACGTTGCCAACAGAGGTGTCAATTTCAAGGAGGCTGTAAAATCACGAGCCAAAGAATCTGGACGCAACCTCAAAAGAAAAGCTGCTGACAAAATATCGGAAATAATGAAAGGCTCGGGATATAAAACAGGCGTGAATGGCAAGCGGTGGCGCCAGCCGAGAAAGAAACACACTCGGACGCGCACGGCAGGCGGTAAGAAAAAACCCGGCAAAAGAAAGCCCGCTGTGAGAACGAGCAAGAAGAAGAAGAAGAAGAAGAGGAAAGCCCTTCGCAACATAAACGATATTTTTGGTCCAAAGTAAAAAATGGCCTTCTTGCACTCGCACTCTAACGAGTGCATGTCGAGCGAGCTCGACATTTTCACTCTTCCGGCGACACAAACGTCGATTGAGAGTAGTAGTTTTTTACACTATAAACCTGTGTCCTCGCTCAGCGACGAAGGAGACGCGCCCATAGAGTTCGTCATCCCGAGCGCAAGCGAACATTATATAGATCGCGCGCACACCATGCTCTATGTCAAAGCTAGAATACAGCCGAATGCCGAAACCCCTGCTGAAAACTTAAAAGTTGCCCCAGTAAATAATTTACTGCATTCAATGTTTAATCAAATCGACGTTTTTCTAAATCAAAAACTCGTTTCTCCACCCAATAATGCACAAAAGAATCACACTTAACGGCCGGATTGTGGTACGATGATACGCCCGGTTTATTCGAAGCTCAGCCGCACATTCAAGGTAAAATATCTAACAAGGGCGCTCTCCATCGTCAGCAATTCACACTCAATGGAAAAACCTTCGACATGATTGGCCATCTGCACTGCAACGCCTTTAATCAAGACAGAATGCTCATCAATGGTGTAGAAATGAGAGTACGACTAGTACGAAGCAAAGATGCCTTTTGCCTAATGGACGCCTCCGAAGATGGTAAATTCGGCCTGAAAATAAAGGAAGCCACGCTCATCGTTCGGCGCGTGAAGATAAATCCGGGAATTTTAATTGCACACGCCAACGCTCTCGCTAAAGCAACGGCCAAGTATCCCGTCACGAGAGTAGAAGTCAAAACTTTTACGCTTCACGCAGGTATACATGGCGATACCATCGATAATGCCATTCTTGGGCAATTGCCTAAAAGAATAATAATAGGATTTGTCGATAATAAGGCATTCAATGGCAATCGAATATTTAACCCGTTTAATTTTCAACACTTTTCAATAAATCACCTCTGCCTCTACGTCGATGGTTCTCAAATTCCGAGCAAACCGTTACAGCCGCGCTTTGCTGCTAACGATAGTATGTTTATAGATGCATTTCAAACCCTCTACTCGGGCACAGGTATACATTTCCTCAACGAGGGTCTTGGCATAAACCGTTTCAACTATTCACTGGGCTACTTTCTCACGGCTTTCGATCTCACACCCGATTTATTGGCCCACTGCGCCTCGCATTGGAATCTCGTTCGCTCGGGTAGCTTACGCATAGAGGTGGGATTTGTGTCGGCTCCAACAAGCACAATAAATTGCGTTGTTTATGCCGAGTACGATAACGTTCTCGAAATAGACTCCACCCGCCAAATATTATCCGATTTTAGTACGTAGTCGTTAAAAAGGTGGGGGACCGAGGACTCGAGAGGACGCAGGCGGCGCCATCAAGCCTCACTTTTCTCTGGGCGCTCGCTACGCACACACGTATAATGGATTACGTCGTGGATGTACAAGGGTTTCGAGACACTGAAAGGAAGTTTTTACCAAAGGAGGTGGCGATCATTTGCCTACAGAAACCCATTGTCGACCACTGGATTGTACAAGCACCGTGCAATTTCATCAAGCTGCCCGAAGACGTAAAAATACAAATTCCTACTGCGCTGTCGATATTCACGGTATTAACTGGTTCGAGGGCGAAGTATCACTCAGACAGCTATATCGTTATCTCTTCAATATTGCAAGAGCAGCAAGACGGATTTACGTTCGCGGCGAGGAGAAGGCCTGGTACCTGGAATCTTTACTCGGTCGAAACATATGTAATTTAGAAAAATATGACTCGCCGACGTTCGGAAAACTCAACAACATGTTTTCTGACGTGCTGGTATCTTCTACGCACGCGACTCAGAGGTTTAAAAATAAACAAGGTTTTTGCGCGCTCTTCAAAACACACCAAATAAAAAAGTGGATGCGCTCATACTACCCGGAGAGTGGAAGCTGATCAACAAAGACCAAGTACAAAGGCAAATGTTCTACACTATACTTCATCAGTATCAGCAGAAGCAGCGCAAAAAATTACTCCGTTTTCACCCGGGCAGCGAGCAGTCCACTGAGGAGGAGGAGGAGGAGGAGCAGAACGACGACGGCCGCGACGAGACGGATGTGGCCCCAGAAATAGCAAGTGACAGCGACAGCAGCACATATTTCACATTTAGCGAAAACGCAGAATGAATACGAAACAAATCACGAGGGCCATTAGTGGCCTCAGAGCAAACTCGATATGTGTATACGCAGCTGATCACATCCCCAGAAGCTTGAGTCTTCCAGCCGCTGTTGTAACCAATGTCGATACCTCAGATAAACCTGGATCCCACTGGGTGGCATTCTACATAGACAAAAATGCAAAAGGAACATATTTCGATAGCTATGGAGTCGCCCCTGTGTCACGACATCATATCGATCGACTTCGAAGAAATTGCGTAAGCTTCAAGTGGAACGAGAAGAAACTGCAGAGTGTTAATTCTAAAATTTGCGGCGAATATTGTATTATGTTTCTTTGCTATATGTGTAGCGGTCGCACTTTACGCGCGTTTTGTAACGTCTTTTCACGTGATTCACATGTAAACGACGCTCTAGCCGCAAAATTTTATGAAAATGTAAAAAGAAAAAATCACCGAAAAAGACTCCGTCGTGCGAACAATTTCCCCAGCATTATTTCCAAGGGCGCTGGCTCGTTCTTTCAAAAATGTATAGCATTTATATAAAATGTGCGTGTGCGCGCGTGTGTGTGTGTGTGTGTGTGTGTATGTGTGTGTGTGCGTGACTTAATTTTTATTATAATATTTCTATTTAATCCTACGTCACATTCAATTTTTTAGTTTGTAATATTTCTTTTTTATCCAGAAACACATTCAATTTTTAGTTTATATTTACACTTTATGTACATTGTAAGTTTTAGAATTGTAAAAGCTGATGTGTGCGTGTATCCGTCTTTCTTAGTTTATAAGGTTTTGTATACTACGTTTGTCTTGGCCTTTTTTAGCTTGTAATTTTATATTATTCATATATTTGTAAGTTTAAAATGTATTTTTTTTAATTTGATCGAACAATAAAAAAAAGTTAAACAAACATCGTATTCATTTAACGACCTTGCCCGCTAAATTTAATTCCTTACCTTTTTTATCTTGAAACGAATATGTACTATTCCATGAAGAAACCGAAAAGCATATGCGTAACGGTTTTTTCAAGTGGTGAAAAACACAGAAGGCGCTTTCTTCTTTGAGGCTTTGAAACATAAGTAGCTTGAGTCACCGAAAAGCATATGCGTAACGGATTTTCAAGCGGTGAAAAATACATTAGACGTTTCCTTTTTTCAAGTGGTGAAAAACACATGTGCCGTTTTCTTCTTCTTCTTCTTCTTCTTCTTCTTCTTCTTTGAGGCTCAAAACCCTTAACGGGGAAAATTTATGCTTCTGTTTCTCAAGGGCTCCGCGAGTTTCCCAACGCTTCTCCCCACTCTCCGATACATACGCGTAAACGTTCATGATTGGGCGCTCGGATTTTACGTAACAATCGACCAGCCAATCGTAGCTCGTGGTAGAAAGGAGGGGATTCGCGCTGGAGAGAGAATAAGTACGGGGCCTAGCCGCGCCACCCTCAGTCAGTCAGTCGCTCTACCTCGACAAAGTCGTGACAATTTTACCAACGTTAAGTCAGTATTTTTTTAAAATGTCTCAAACAAAGCTAGTGCCGAATTTACTGTACAATTCGACTTACGCTCTCAACTATTCGTACTCCAAGTTCGTTTACGTCGGCTTGGATTATGCTGCTGGCTATTTCCGACCCGTCATCAGGTTCGGCGGGCATACATCACCGCATAAATATATAACTCTGGATATCGACAGTTGGGAACAATTAAAAACCCATTTCAAGACCTTCGGAGAGTATTTATGGGCATCAGGCGATTTTGTAAAGCAAGGCAAATATGCTAAAATATATTTACCGCACCACGACGTCGAATTGACCACAGCCTACGGTCATAGAACCGTATCAATCACCGATAAGCCCGAAGTAACACTGCCATCGTTCACCCTTCAGTACGAACACGAGGCTCAACAATTCGACTTTGAAGACGATAACGCCAATCAGGAGGCAGCCGCCTCCACTGCCAGTGACGAACCTACTACAAAAAAGAAGAAGTCTGAAAAACCACCGAAGATTATGATGCAGTATACAACTTTCAACGGATTGAAACAGTTCTAACAGTGTATAGACTATAAATTAAAAAAGTTAGAAGAAATGTCGGGTTTTGTGAACAAGGTTTTCGGTATAATGATCGATGTTATTAAAACGGAAGCAATTAGCAAAAACGACGTGCATTTACTAGACCATACAATCATCGGCGTTGTATTTAATGAACTAGAAGCCAAAATGAAAGAACTCGCGCTAAATCAATGTTTGCAAATTTTAGCGAGAGTTCTCTCGAAATAATGTTTTTGGAAGTATATGCCGAGTATTTAACAATTCTAGAAAAAAATGTTGTTAGTGCGTTAAAAGTTTAAAAATGTACATAAATAATTTTTTTTTTATTTTATATAATAAAATATATTTTACCTTATCACACTTTTTTATTTAAGGACCCTTCCTTTATACCTACTCCTATTTACGCCCCAAACTTCTCATTGCGCTAGCACGCATATATTTATATATACAGCATTATACATAAGTCATTCGTCGAAAGACCACCGAGAAGGCAACATCATGGGGCCCCCGTTCAGCAAGCACCAGGTCAAACCAGATGACAAAGAACCTCTCATCAACAAGGCAGACAAGAAAGACTCTTGGACAAACAAAAAAAATTCTCCACCGCACCATTCCTTTTCCACCAATTCCTTCTCCTTCCCAAAAAAAGATGGTTATTCAAAATATAACGAATAATAAACGGTCCCTTTAAGGACAACATTTATGTTAATGAGAAAAAACTGTTCATAAAATAGGGGGTTTCACCCCGTTTAAATAAATAAATAAAAATTTATTTTTCCTCAACATGCTTTTTTTATTTGTAAACCCCTCCTTTACACCAACTCCCTATTCCCTCCCCACAACTTCTCATTGCGAACACACACACACACACACACACACACACACACACACACACACACACACACACACACGGTCTGTATAGCGAGAGGCCTCGCACCCCATGGGTCTTTATGGCGTAGCACGTATAGCCAAAGGTCTCGTCCCCCACCACCACGAGTCAGGGCATACACGGGGGGCATGCGCAGAGCAGATATAACGGCATGACGTCATGGAGGGAGCGATAAGTGCGTCATTGTTTACCCTAATTAGCTTGTGTTCATACACGTGCTACTGTAAACACTTGGATTAATGAACTTGTCACACTTGAAACACATACACACAGCACGCGGTCTATACAGCGAGAGGTCTTTATGGCGTAGCGCGTACAGCCAAAGGTCGCGCCCCCCACCACGAGTCGGGGCATATACGACGGCACGCGACGGGCAGGTATAGCGGCATAGCGTCATGGCGCGAGCGATAAGTGGGACATTATTTATGGGGTAATAATTCACTCCATTGTTTACCCTAATTAACTTGTGTTCACACTTGGGACCCATACACACCGCACACGGTCTATACTGCGAGAGGCCTCGCACCCTATGGGTCTTTATGGTGTAGCGCAGACAGTCAAAACGCTCGCCCCCCACCACCTCGAGTCAAGGCATATACGGCAACACGCGTGGGCCATATATAACGGCATGACGTCATGGCGGGCGCCATAAGTGCACCATTATTTATGGGGTAATAAATCACCCCCCATTGTTTACACTAATTAGCTTGTGGCCACACTTGCTACTGTAAACACTTGAGTTAATCACCTTGTCACACTTGGGGACCCATACACACCGCACAGCGGGGTGCCACATGGCCCCTACACACCGCACCGCGGGGGGTCGTCTCGCTATACCGGTCCCCTTACTACTAGTTCATATTTTTAATAAGGTGAAATGGATAAATTATAATTTGCGAGATGCTAAAAGTTCAAGAAAAAGACATTTTGCTGGTAACAAGCCTAATGCTAAGTTGCAGAAATTGAGTCATGAGTAAAAAAAGAACATATTAGATTTTATTAACGTCTATATTACTTAATGAGAAACTAAATTAGAATATGTATTTTTTAACACAAAGGAAATAATTTTTTTTTTCATGATGAAATTTCAACAAGTTGTTACGCTTATTGTATTGTCTTAAGCTAATATGAATATATGTTTATTTCCTTATAGACAATTATTTTTGTGATTCAATAAAAGGTGACATTTAACGGCCATTTATTAATATAAAGCATGATTTTTAATTATAATATTCATGATTATCTTCAAATAAGTAAAATACTAGTTATTAATTTTGAATTTCATTTTGCTTCATAGAAATTTTTCACTTTTTTCAATGCTATATGATAATTTATTTATAATTAAAGATGATATAGATCTTCATGTAAAAAAAGTTTGTGTAGTTGTATTTAATTGTATAAACATTTTTATTGCTAATTTGATAATAGTAATTTCCATTTCGTAGTTACAATATTAATTCATTTTGTAAAATTATTGAAGTAAAATTATTAGAAATATAATGTCACTTTTTATACACTACGATTTTTTTTTATATTGCATGTATATACTATATTAAATTGTAAGACAGCATTTATACTAAATTATTCTATAGTTCTTGGGGTATGAGCGCTGTCATGCCGTATCAATTATCGTCTTTTTGTTTATAATCCATATTTACGTTCATAAATGATTTAGATTATAATACTTTGTTCGGATAATCAGAAAGTACTTGAATTCAGTATTGATTCACGTAATAGATATAAACTTGAAATTAATAACAATCACTTGTAGTAACGTGCATAAAGCAATATAATTTATAATTTTGTTTTATCTTTTGTAATAAATTGTGGTGAATAGTTTCGCATGGTAACTAATTTGCATTTCTTTTTGTAGATTATTGAAATGAAAAAATATCTGATTACAGGCAAAAGATTTTAATTTTTAGTGCATGTTAAGAATATTTAAAAATATTGATCACCCTTTCTTCCTTAACCTAATATTCCTGTGTTTCCTATCCTATCCTGATGGAAAGTATCTTCCACCTCGGATCTCCCGCTCGGTTTTCATCGAATAATATCGAGTTTGCATATTATTTCTATTGTTTTTAAATAATTAATGAAATTAAATTACTGAAATAATGTGTAAAACATATGTTAAAATTATTTATGCAAACACGTATTAACTGAGAACAGAACATATTAACGAACATTCCCTGAATTTAAGGGGGTTGTCGCGATATTTAAATGGGTTTACTATTTAATTGTAATGTCATAAATTATTGATATATAATAATGTAAGTACACACTCATATGAAAGGCAAATACTTTCTGAACAGAAAAAAAATTGTGTTATAAAAAATTGTTAATCGAAGACGTAGATATTGTTTAATAAGTAAAAATTTACTTTCGCTTCTTACCAATTTTTTATTTTTCATTCGATTTTAATATTTCACATCTTATTTTACTCATTAAACATTCGTCTAAGACCCATCCACGCTTATATTATGAAATAATTAATATATACGAAGCAGCATGTAATTGTTTACAGTTTGACCACAATAAATTCAAGTTATACTGTATTGTACTGTAAACAATTACATGCTGCTTCGTATATATTAATTATTTCATAATATAAGCGTGGATGGGTCTTAGAAGAATGTTTAATGAGTAAAATAAGATGTGAAACATTAAAATCGAATGAAAAATAAAAAATTGGTAAGAAGCGAAAGTAAATTTTTACTTATTAAACAATATCTACGTCTTCGATTAACAATTTTTTATAACACAATTTTTTTTCGGTTCAGAAAGTATTTGCCTGTCATATAAGTGTGTACTTACATTATTATATTTCAATAATTTATGACATTACAATTAAATAGTAAACCCATTTAAATATCGCGACAACCCCCTTAAGTAGAATTAACAATCATTTTGGTATAGCAGGGTCGATTTTTGTGTTTTTCAATTTTAAAAATCGATACTACGTTTTTTATGCCTGATCCATTACTTTGAGATTGCTGCAGCATCTTTTTATCCACAGGGGAGGTATTTTATCAGAATGGTGAAATGTTATATAGATATTTTATTAAATATAATGTGGCCATTTCCTTCAAGGAATATCTTAAATATAAAGTCGTTTAAAATATTTTCCAAATCTGATACTGTCAATTACAAACGGGAGCTATTCAGAACACGAAAGGAATTCTTTTTAAAAATAAATATTAGAAAAATTCTCGTCTATAAAAATTAAAAACAAATTGCATAAACTTACAAACTTTCAACTAGAGGAAAAACATTCCGGAAAATGTAAAAGATGTATTCCCATAAGATTTTTAGATCATCTGTCGACGTAGGGCTTAATTCTCCTAATCACCGCATTTTCTATAGTTTCATCGTTAGGTGGAAATGGTATTGGAAATATCGATATCACATATCATATTAAAATAATTTAATGAGAATATTATGGACTTCTTGCCATGTTTTTTTAAATTTTTATATACTAATCTTTAAACATTTATACCACTGTAACCTCAAAATCATAACTTTAACATAATTATTCGGCTCTCGTGGTTAAAATACGGTTCGAAACTGGTGCGTAATATGATTTTGAGTTCGTGTCACTTTTCTCACTCGCATCGGTCGTGCGAAGAACGCGTTACATCCCCGATGGAAATGGAAAATGTATATAAATGTAAAAAAATGTATTAAACTTATATAATAAGTGTTTATAAAAGTTGTAATTGGAACATTTTTTACGTTTATATACGTTTATATACATTTATATAAGTTTTTTTTTACAAAAATTTTCACTTATTTACATTTATATATTTTTTCTTACATTTTGAATAGTTGTATTGAAAATTTGTATTTTTGTAAATATACATATATTTAGTTTTTTTACAGATATATACATTTATATACATTTATATATTTTTTTTAAATTTTCGCTATATAAGACTTTTTTTCTTAATTTTATGGAAGTGTATATAAATGTATATAAATGTAAAACAATATGTATAAATTTAAAAAATTTCTTTAAAATCACCCATCTGACAATTTAGTTGTCTGATATAAATACCCCCGCGTCTTTTTTCTTAAACTTTTATTGATATATTGATTATGATGAATAAATTGTGCACCCAAGGGCTGGTGGGCTTTTTTATATCGCGAGTTTGCAGAGACTCGTGCTAACTTGCCTTCGATTTGTACTTATAAATACTCGGTCTGCTAAATTCAACGTTGAGTACACCCTTGATACACAATATATTATTTTACAGTGAATATGAAAATTAATATAATGGTTGCATACAGTCGAAAAGTGATATGATATATCAAGTTAAATAACTGTACATATATGACTACATAACTAATTATTATTATTTATTTTCTTGTATAACAATTTATATCTTTTTTTATTTCTTTCAATTATTATTTTTTTAATCAAATAATTGTAAGAATTTATTAACTTTTAATAATATTTAATATAATTTATTTGTAAATTAAATTTTATTTAATCATTATTAAATTGTTATTTATAAAAAAATTTTATAACATGTCAAATTGCAAATCATCATGCAGTCATGCTTTACGGCGCTTGTGCCCGGATCATCGTGAACGGCGCGGGCCGGCGCACTATGGGCGATTTGGGAAAAAAAATTTTCAAAATCAAATTGCACCTCTCAAAGAAGAGATAAAGCAATATTTTGTTTTTAATTTGAAGGATATATGATCTGCAATAAGGAAAAATTGCTAAGAAATGTGGGTCTGAAGGTATACATATGTATCACTCATGAAAACAATGAAAATTAAAAACAATATTTAAAAAAAATGAAACGGAACCAACTTGAAAGTATATTTTTTATTTATAAACATTTGATCATTACTTAAATCATTCTAATAGAAAAAAGATGCCAATATAATATTTTAAATATGAAGTGAATAAAATAAGGATACCATTAAATTCAGTACATTTTAAATAATAGGAAATGCTGCTGCTTAAATCATAAATTTTCATGCAAGAGCCTCCTTAAATTTCAGTACTCCCGTAAATACTGACGATACAATGAATAATAACTTCTCAAAAAAAATTAAATTTTAGTAAGTTTACCCGTCTCATACAATCACATTTGCAATGTATATAATGCAGTAGTTTATGTAGTTATTTATTTAATTTTTTTTTTAACAGTGATCACTGCACTGTCAATAATTATCTAAAAACGTTAAACGTAAGATACAAATGAAATGTAAACACCTGTGTGTAAAATCATTAAAACTTACCTCACCTTCTGAGATTAGAAGCTTTCGCCTCGGATTCCAGACAAAGACTGGACTGGTAGTAGTTTAGGTAACAAGCTGTACGATTACTTTTGCGATACAGCGTTTATAAACAAAGATTTTATGAGTGTGTCTACTTAGCTCCACGAGCTCCCTAAATTTATTTAAAGAGAACGTATGAATTTATCACAAGATTATAAAAAAATTTAGCGCGCGAAGCATTAACAAAAATATAGTACTACGATATGTTTTCATAAGTACTATAATTGTATACCTTTAGACCCACATTTCTTTGCAATTTTTCCTTATTATAAATCATAATTGTTTAACTGTTTTATTGTTATTGGCTAGAGTACGTTAAATTACTATTTGTTATTCATTATTGAACATGAAATAAGTATTTAACAGAGTTACTCCCTTATTTATGTACAATTATGTAGTATACATATTTAGTATATTTATTCATATATATTTATTTAATACATATATGTAGTTACATGTATAGTGTATGTTCTTCTTAAAAAAAGAAAAAAATGTGACTGTTAATATATATACTTTATCTTTTTATCTAAAAAGATAAAACTTAATTGTATTCAGGTTAACTAAATCTTTTAATGAAAATTAGAATGATTTAAGTAATGATCAAATGTTTATAAATAAAAAATATACTTTCAAGTTGGTTCCGTTTCATTTTTTTTAAATATTGTTTTTAATTTTCATTGTTTTCATGAGTAATACATATGTATACCTTCAGACCCACATTTCTTAGCAATTTTTCCTTATTGCAGATCATAAATCCTTCAAATTAAAAAAAAAATATTGCTTTATCTCTTCTTGGAGAGGCGCAATTTCATTTTGAAAATTTTTTTTCCCAAATCGCCCATAGTGCGGCGAGCCGCCGAGCCGCGATTCGCAGAAGTGAGAAGAGAAGCATACAAGTCAATGCTACGGCCATCACTTGGTCAAGGCGGAACTAATTTTTTTTCGTCCTCGCCCCCCATCTGACGTACGCTTCTATATGCGTCTATATTCGTTGGTAGTATACAACACGCAAGAAAATTAGATGAATTAAATGAACAGTTATAGAATCACATAAATGAACAAGACGAATATGAAAGATATTTAAATAATTAAATCAACGAATACAATAATAATGTTACGATACAAGCACAGTTAATTTGGGATCCGGCACAAAATAAATACGTAGAAGTATATAATTTAAAAGAAGCTATAAAACTAGACAAATTGAATGAAATAATAGAAGCCTATGAAAAAGAAGAAAATAAATATAATGACTATTATAATAATTTACTTAAAGAATATGACTTAAATTGTTTACAAAATTTAATTGAAAAATATGAAAAATAAAATTAACGAGATTTTCAATATATAATTTCAACTCAATTTTTTAGTATAAGATATTCGAAATTTCACAAAAATGGTATTAAGCTATATTAATTTCTAAATCTATTATTTTACATTTATTTCTTTCACTTATCCAATAAAATGTTTAAAAGCATAAATGTATATAACAGAAACAATAAAAATATATGTTTCCATATTGTAAATAGGTTACAAAAACGTTACAGGATATGTTAAAGACAAGAAATTTAAAAATTGATTTTTCATAAATATTTTTGTCAAATTAAATAGACGTAAAATACAAAGTAAAATATAAAAGTATATACAAAACTATATACATATACAAGCTATAAAAGAAAATTATTCTTAAGTAAATTATTATTACATATTAATATGAAAGATTTGACATTTTACGAAAATTTAACTATATTAATTTTTAAATCTACTCCAGTAGACTACATTGTATTAGATTCTTTCATGTATCCAACATAATGTTTAGAAGCACAAATACATATAACAGGAACAATAAATATATATGTTTCCAAATTGTAAAAGCTTACAAAAACAATTAAGGATATATTAAAGATAATATAAATAAAAACAATATATTTTTAATAAATTTCTATTCAACAATTTTCGATAAATATTTTCGTAAAGGACCCCGCACACAATGTATGGGAAAAAATCATTCGGTCAAATTTTGGGGGGTTTTGCCCATGAGAACTTTTGTTCAGGACCTCAAGATCTATCTTTTCCCCAAGTTTGATCCAATTTGACCGAATGATTATTTTCCATACATTGTGTGCGGAGTCCTTTCAAATAGAAATCAAATATAATGTAAATCATATAAAAATATATTTAATAATTATAAAATTTTAGGCTACAGTGGTAATGTAGAGCTACTGGCGAAGGATACCACTTAAAATAACAATCCAACGCGTTCATGAACAGTACCCCCAGGGTGACGTGGAAAACTGTTCGTTTCATCAACCAATCTTTATAGTTAAATCAATTTAAAAAAAAATAAATAAATATACAAATAAATAAATATCAATATTATTACATAGAACTTGCTATACTCGACAATTCTTCTAATTAATTATATCATGATTTATAACTTATTTAATTTCCTCTTTAAATATTCCTGATTATATGTCCGATATATCTTCCATTCTAAAATGTCCCCGATAACAAAAACTTTTTGTCCTTTGATAATGTCCATTTCTTCAGAACAATGATAAAATTTTTAATAATATAAATATTCAGTGCTACTGACTATAGATTTGTATTTTTTATTATAATTACAACATATCGGGGGTTGGCGAGCGGAGCGAGCAGAGGGCGAAGCCCCACTAGTATATATATATATATATATATATATATATATATATATATATATATATATATATATATATATATATATATATATATATATATATATATATCTTCCTATATTATATAGATGAATGTTACCACGTAGCCCCACCTCACCCACACCTCAGGCGCACCTGACTCCCACCTCAGCCCCCCTCGCCCCCTCCTCACCCCCACATCAGCGCCCGCCTCAGCTCCCTACTCAAAATAACGTAAAATTCCGTCATTTTTTACGTTATTTCGTGACTTCTTATTCTGTTAGAGCCCCCCCTCATCCCCTCCTCAGCGCCATCTCAACCCCACCTCAGCGCCCCCTCAGCTCCCTCCTAGCCCCCCCCCCCCTCAATGTCTCTTAAACAATGTCGTAATCCAAAATGGAAAGAGCTTAAAGAAGTTTTACAGAATTTTCCAGAACAAACAACACCCAATGATATTCCCAATATAAGAGTTCGTTTATTTTATGCAAAATTTAAAATGTTATTAAATGATATAATAAAAAAAAAATATTTTTGGTCCTGTTTCATCTTGCGTATATTCTATAGAATTTCAAAAAAGAGGTTTACCACATGCGCATATTATTGTAACATTGCATCCCAACCATAAATTATTCTCTTCAAATGCAATCGATAAACACATTTCGGCTGAAATACCATCGAAAAATTTTAAATTACAAAAATTAGTAATCAAACATATGTTACATGGACCACATACAGAAAAATCTCCTTGTTTTAATAAAGACAAAAATTAATGTAAAAAAAAGTTTCCAAAACCTTTTCGTGATAGTACAATATTAAAAGAAGATAAATATCCTGAATACAAACGTAGAAATAATATTTCAGATAACCATATATATCATTTAAAAAAAAGTAATAAAATTTTTCCAGTAGATAATTCTATGGTAGTGCCTTATAACAGTTTTTTATTAATAAAATATAATTGTCATATAAATATTGAATATTGTGCTTCAGTAAAAAGTATAAAATATATTTTTGATTACATTCATAAAGGTGGAGATAAGGCTTACTGTAAAATAAAAAAAATGATGCAGAACATGAAAAGAATGAAGAAGTTTACGATGAAATTACTCAATACATTGACGGTAGATATTTAAGTCCAATGGAAGCTGCATGGCGGTTACAACAATTTCCATTGTGTGGTAGAAGTCATACAGTTATAAGATTATCTATTCATACAGAAAATCAACAGAAGATTATTTTTGATGAAAAGAATGTATTAAGTGCATTAAATAAATGGGAAACTACATTAACAGCATGGTTTACATTAAATAAAAATGATGATTTTGCAAAAAAAATAAAATATGTAAACATACCAAAATATAATATTTTTTCTAATGAAAAAAGTGGTTGAAACGTTCAAAACAGCGAATAAAAAGGCTATTGGTAGATTGGTAGATTAAATGTAGTATCACCGAAAGACACTGAACGTTTTTTTCTTAAACTAATACTTAATCGAGTAAAAGGAGCAACATCATTTAATGATCTAAGAACATATGAAAATAAAACATATAATACGTATAAAGAAACTGCTATTATCATGGGTTTAGTCGAACACGAAACACAAAGGCTATAGCCGGATAAGCATGTTAAAATTGCCCCCAACGTAATCGACAAACTAACTTTACTGGTCGATAGAACATGTAAAAAGAACTTCTGCGCTAAATTCTTAGACCATAATACCTTTCCCATGACTAATTAACACCAAAAACGTGTTTTTTCGATTTTATTTTTTTCCGAGTGTCAGTTAACTTTTAAAAATCTGAAAAAATTCAGAGAGATGTATATGTAGGTCCCAAATAACCATGAATTTTTTCAGATTATGCTAATTTAAATTGGGCTCTAAAAAATTCCTAAAGATTTGTATTGATTTTTTAAATTGGTTGCCTATCAATGGCTAACTTCCAATACCATTATCTTTTTGTATTTTTTTCGCTCTTTCGATTTCCATTATAAAAACTGTGATAAAATGGGGTGGAACACCATCAAAAATAAAAAAAACTGTTTTTTCTTCATTTTTGGCATGTTCTTTTATCCAAGCGTCAAAAATAACCCCAAAAATCGAATCAACGCATAAGAAAATCCTCTAGAATAAAGTAAAAATATAAAAATTGTCATAACCCACCTAATACCAACGAAAAAAAATCTATATTAATCGTGTAAAACCGTGTAAATAACGATTTAGCTTAAAAAATAACTTCATAAATCGATTTGGTGCATCAAATATCTCGTAAAATACAGAAAAAATATAAAACTTCTTATAACTTACCTTACACCACTGAAGAAACTCTATATTAGTCGTATGAAACGATAAAATATAAAAATTATGATAACCCAGCTATTTGCAATGACAAATCTTTATCTTATTTGTGTAAAGAGATAGATGCTATTATATAATCTCAACAATAACTATTAATGTTGTGCACACCTGGACTCCGCAAAAAAATGATACTTTACTCCTTAAGTGGATAAATTCTAATTCAAATGTCAGCCAAAAGTGGGATAACATCTGGATATAGGAATTAGTGAGCAGTAGATAAAAAAGATAGAAACAAATGAGCTATAATTATCAAGCATATACTTAAAAAGATGTTTTATAATAGAACACTATACGATAAGTAAGAACAATAGTTGTAGTTTAAATAACTAGCGATCGAGCTGCGCTTCGCGCCGATATTAGTTTTGGGCATATTATATTCAAAATCATTACATTTTGCATTTATAATAGAGAGGTATCAAACTTTAATTTTTGAGGTTAGAATTTCAAACAGAACGTCACGTTCTATCAATCGAGATTTCTGTCGTCGCCTTCTTAACATAAAACAAAAAAATTCAATTGATTGAATAAATAATTATTTGGTTTATTTAAACACATGAATATTAAAAAAACTACAATAATATTATTATTTCTAATCAGAAATATTAGAATATAATATTGTAATTTTATATTAAAAATCACATTACAATTAATATTAGATTCATATGCTAGGTTAGAAATTATCTCAAGAATTGAAGATATGTATTATATGTAATGTCATATATTTGGAAAACAATAGAATTGGGCAATATCACACTAATTGTAAGAACTATTTCATTTTTATTTTTCCCGAATTTGCTCTATATTAAAACTATTCGGTAAAAGAAATGTTAAAAGTTCAATGTTGTTCAATTAATTAAGAATTATTTTTCAGCAACATTTATCTAAATGTAAAAAAAATCTAGTATTGTACCAATACTGATCCAATACTGATCCAATACACCATGTTTTTGTACATTTGTGATTGATTTATAAAAAATGTATGCCTTTCTTCATACTTAAAAGCCGAAACAATATTTTTTTTAAAATTGCATTTCTTAGAAATAAATGTTGTGAATAAAAGAACAACCAATGAATAACAACTATTTATATGAAACCATCGAAGTCCTCATTATATATTTTATTAAAAATTCTTCTATTTAAAAATGTAATTGAGACAATTTAATTTAATGATATATTTTTTCCTTTTCATATTGGAAAACAAAATAATTCATTTATTACAAATGTTTACATATTTTATACACAACATTAAAAGGTTACCTAAAAAAACGGCCAAAAAACCACTTGGGTTGCTAAATGTGATGTTTCTCGAGTTCAAATATTATTTTTATCTTTTTCTCAATCGGTAACTGATTTTATAATTCAATTTATACATTTATTTTTGCTCCTTTTTAATTAATTTTTTAGTTACTTGCACCGTCAACAGATAAAGTTAGTATATATACACGTGTATATTACACGTGTAAACGTGTATATTAAGTATAATATAGTAGAGACAGAAAAATCTATCATCTGACAATGCAAATATACTTATAGTTACAACTAAATAATTAATTATTAAATTGATAAATAAGTGAGAATCAAATTACAAAAATTAAAAATATTTAAAATAATTAAATTAAATTAATAAATTGAATTAGTAAATTAATAAATTAAATTATTAATTGCCAGCTGATATGAATTACTCGTACACTCATGTGAGCGTAAACTGTAGAAGTGCTGAATAAATATTCTATAAACATAAATATCGAATGTGCGCGTTTGCATATAGATACAGACATACTTAATGTAATTTTGATTCTAATTAAGTATATTTATAGCACTCTAACCTCAAAATATGGCAACTATAATGCCAATTTTAGGCCCTCTTGCTGTAAAATACTATATAAAACTGGTGTGTAAGTGATTATTGGCTTGTGCGACTTTTCACCATCGCTTCGCTCGGGCGCCGACATGCGGGTCAATTCTGCACATATTTCGTAATCTATATACTTTGAGTATCACTTGTTGACTATAAAATTACCAATTCTGTCTGTTACACTCAATTTCTTATTAGCTACATATACAGGGAGTACTAACGGTTTTTTATATACGAGTATTAACAGTATTGTAGAACTTTCTATATGCGCTGAATAAATTTATGGACTTACTTTTAGGCTAAATCACGCTTATCATCGCTTCATACGATTAATACAGATTTTCTTCGTTGGAGTAAGAAGTTTTAAGAAGTTTTATATTTTTTTCTGTATTTTAGGAGATTTTTTGATGCACTAAATTGATTTATGGAGTTATTTCTTAGGCTAAATCGTTGTTTACATGGTTTTACACGATTAATATAGAATTTTTTTCGTTGGTATTAAGTTGGTTATGACGATTTTTATATTTTTACTTTATTCTAGAGGATTTTTTTATGTGCTGATTCGATTCTTGGGGTTATTTTTGACGCTTGGATAAAAGAACATGCCAAAAATGAAGAAAAAAACGTTTTTTTTTATTTTTGATGGTGTTCCACCCCATTTTATCACAGTTTTTATAATGGAAATTGAAAGAGCGAGAAAAAAAAACAAAAAAATAATGGTATTGGAAGTTAGCGATTGATAGGGAACCAATTTAAAAAAGCAATACAAATCTTTAGGAATTTTTTTAGAGCACAATTTAAATTAGCATAATCTGAAAAAATTCATGGTTATTTGGGACCTACATATACATCTCTCTGAATTTTTTCAGATTTTTAAAAGTTAACTGACGCTCGGAAAAAAATAAAATCGAAAAAACACGTTTTTGGTGTTAATTAGTTATGGGAAAGATATTATGGTCTAAAAATTTAGCGCAGAAGTTCTTTTTACATGTTCTATCGACCAGTAAAGTTAGTTTGTCGATTACGTTGGCGGCAATTTTAACATGCTTATCCGGCTATAGCCTTTATAATATTTTCGAAGAAGCATGTCAAATAATGCTTCCCTTCCAGTTACGAAAATTTTTTGCTACTTTTCTTTTATGTGAAAATATTCAAGGTAATATTATTTGGGAAAAATATAAACAATTTTTTACAGAATTTTTTGTTATTTTGTAAACAGATTTACAGAATATTTTATGTAGATAAAGAAAATAAAGCACTTGGACATATCAATGGAATATTGAACACTGAAGAAATGTCATGTACCGATTTTGGTTTACCTGAACCAAATATAAACGAAATATGTGAAATAGATGAATTTAATTTAGAAATTATAAACTACAGTAAAGAAAAATTTAATAGTATGTTCAATCAATTGAATGAAGACCAAAAATATATTTTTGAAACAATAATAAATAATACTAATGAAATGTATTTCTTAGATGGTTCAGGTGGTTCCAGAAAAACTTTTTTATATAAAACATTGATTCATTATTTCATTACAATAAAAAAAAAATTTTATCAATGGCTTGAACAGGTATAGCATCTATTTTCTTACCTAAAGGTATGACAAGCCATCGAACATTCCGATTACCACTAGATTTATCTAATATTGAAACTGCTTTCCTAAAATTAGATTCAGATAAAAAAAATTAAGAGAAGCTGAAGTTATTATCTGGGACGAAGCTTCAATGATACTTTAAAAAGCTTTGGAAATCGTAGATAAAACTTTAAAAGATGTATGTTATAATAATAATCCCTTTGGCGGAAAATTAATTATTTTAGGTGGAGATTTTAGACAAATTCTTCCAGTAATAAAAAATGGATTTAGAAATAGAATTATAGAAGAATCCATTAAATATTCATATGTTTGGCCTTTATTTAATATTTTTAAATTAAAAATAAATATACGTACTAAAAATAAAGACTTTGCATCATTTTTATTAAATATAGGAGAAGGAAAAATTGATCAATTTATTATTCCTAATGAATGGAAATCAAATGATGTTTGTCATATAATTTATAAAAATATTAACAATAATTATGATTTTTCAAAAAAAGTTATATTAACTTCACATAATGAAGAAGTAAATATATTAAATAATAAAATATTAAACTTAATTAATCATGAAACTATAACATATTATAGTATAGATTATGCAACACATAAAGGAGTCGATCAAACAGATGAAAATATTCATCTAAATTATCCAACAGAAATATTAAATAACATACGTGAAGGTTTACCTCAACATGAATTGAAATTAAAAATAAATTCAATTGTAATGTTAATTCGAAATATTCGAATAAGTGATGGATTATATAATGGAACCCGACTCAAAATAATAGGATTATATAAATATAATATAAAAGCTGAAATCATTGCAGGAGAAAATAAAGGAAAACAATTTTTTATTCACCGTATAACACTTAATACTTGTGAATCATCTGCATTGCCGTTTATCTTATATAGGAAACAATTTCCTGTTGTATTAACTTTTGCTATAACTATTAATAAATCTCAAGGTCAAAGTTTCGATAACATGGGATTATTTCTAAAAAAATCTTTATTCTCTCATGGTCAATTATATGTTGCTCTTTCAAGATGTAAAAATCCAAATAATATATACATACAAAATGAAACAGAAAATAAAAGTCAAATAACAAATATTGTTTGGAAGAAAATATTAGATTTATTACATTTTTTTATCTTATTTTCTTTTATTATATTATGATATTTAACATTTTTAACTGTAACACATTTAATATAATTACACATAACTTAGTAAAATACCAAATGGCTAATCAAGGAGATTCAAGACCCAGTCCATTAAGATGGGATCCAACACAGAAAAAATATGTCGAAGTAGAAAGTATACAGCATGCAAGATATTTGGATGAAATAAACAAACAACTACAAAATCACATTAATGAGGAAGATGAATATGAACATGATTTAAATAATCAAATCAATGAATATAATAATGATATCACACAAGGAAAAATTCCATTGATTTGGAATCCAGAACAAAATAAATATAATGAAGTAGATAATTTAAAAGATACCGTTGAACTTGATAGGTTAAATGAAATGGTGGAAAAACATGAAAAAGAAGACAATAGGTACAATGAGTATAATAATAACTTACTTAAAGATTATGATATGAATTATATAAAAACTTTAATCGAAACATATAGATAATAATTAAATTCAATTGATAAAAATTAATGAATATTGCACAAAAAAGTTTAAGAGTTAAAATAATTATTAGAAGTCAAAAAAATTAATTTCTTTAATATATGTCCTAACAATTAACTACATATAAAAAAGGAACAATAAAAATCTACAAGTTCCTAAAATACTTATGAAACCTTAAAGGATTATATTAAAGAAAAATTTTATTAATAACATTTTTCGTATTGTTCAAATGATAACAATTAAACTTTTTTAAAATATATAATATTTACAATTTTACGAAAATAGTAATAAAATTTTTAAAATGTTATAAGTTCATTAACATCTTTCACATATTCTACATAATGTTAACATATAATGCTAAAATACATATAAAAGGAACAATAAATATATGTTTCCTAATTATGAAAAGCATACAAAAAAGTAAAACATTAAAGAATATGTTAAAGAAATATTTTCCCAAATGAAAAATTATCAAAATTTTCGTAAATTTTAACTATTATTTAGTAAATAATACATGAAAAATATGTAGTAAAATAAGTCATATATAAAAAGTATACCAATTTAAAATTAAACATCGAAAGTGGTTACGTAGGGCTATTGGCGAGGGATGCCACTTTAAAAAAAATCCAACGCGCCTATTCACAGTACCTCTAAGGTGGCGTGGAAAACTGTTAAATATATATAACTTATTTATTATACATTTCTTATCTTTATAAACATTTTTCCAATGGGATCTTTGTGACAATTATACATTTATATCTTTCGTTATAAAATTATTCCTAAGTATACAATTTAAAACATTTTTTATTATAATTACAACACATCGGGGGTTGGCGAGCGGAGCGAGCAGGGGGGCGAAGCCCCACTAGTATATATATATATATATATATACATTTCGGAAACCGGTACTTTTGAGGATCTATAGTTTTTTTCTCCAGAGTTCGTATATGCTTGGCTAAAGAAATAACCTCCATCAGTAAAATTTTCTGATCTTTCCATTTCCGGGGTCGAAAGTAGGGATTCTCATTTAAAAAAATCACTTTGACCTTGAAATAACCTTGAAAATAGAGTTCAAGGTCAAAGTCGTTGTTACCATTAGCTGACCCCCTTTGCACCCTACAACTTTTGTTTTTAAAGTTTTTTTCCATCTCTCATACTTTTCATGATATTTGCCTGGGGCGATTAAAATGGGACACCTTGTATATGTCGTCGATTTGCAAGTTGCAACCTGTATAGTTATATGACAGTGTGCTTTGTTTGAAGGTTTATCTAGTTACAATACCGTTGTGTGCATGTGTAGATATACTATATTTGTTACAGAACTTTGTACATTGTAGGCGTTGTATGTTATTGGGCAGTATAATGGATCATGTTAAGAAAATTTTCTTAAAAAAATTAATTGCATCAGACGATTTCAAATATATATATGACGAACGAGATGTTCATCATAATAATCCAAGCAAGACAAGCTGTTATTTCAATAGCGTAAGACGTGATCTAGAAGAGAATAATGTTATTTATGACGGTAATAAGGAAAAGACTTTTTTATAACAAATATAAACCAGTTATAAAGTAATCAATATAATTTTTGTCATTACAGAACAGCAATTAAGGAAAATGTGGAAAGAAATTCGAGAGAAATTTGTTAAAATTAATCTTCGAAAAGTTCGATTATTAAACATTTCTGATAAACAAGAAAGATTTTATAACTATTTTATTTTCTTAGAAGATTATATCTCCCATAAAAATGATCCTGTGTACAAAACACAAAATAAAAAAGAAATTATGCAAACAGTATACGATGAAATTATGGAGAATACAGATGAATACGTTGATAATGTTGAGAATGCTGCAGAAAACCTCATTGAAGTAGATAGTGACAAATCATTTGATATAAATGAATTCCCCGATGCCAGCAGTATTAATAATTTAGAAGAAATTGAGGTTTTGGATGGATATGAAGATATTGTGAATAAGAATTTAAAAGATGAAAAGGCCAAAGAAATGCATACAAATATAGATAATCAAATAAATAAAAAAGCAATTTCTCAAGAAAAGAAGCTAGATAAGTCACAAACTGCTATAACTCTAAAAAAAAGTAATATATATCCATTTTCATCAATAATGTCACCTTTCCAAGAAATGAGCAAGACAGAGATGAAAGTTGGAAGCTCTAGAGCCAAGTATGAGCAGTACGTTAACACCAAAAAAGAGGCTGTTGTTATGGAAATTGTGAAAATTCTCAATCAGGCTATTTTGGAAAAAACTACGCTCAAGTTAAAAACATTATATTTACAAGCTATTTTGAAGTCGATCAAAACATTTTGTGTCAACCACTAGAGTGACCATGAATAAAGAAATTATAAGAAATAAATTCTAAGCTTTGTAATCAGATTATAATTAAAAAATGTAATTAATATTAATGTAAGAAATGGAATTAACACTAATAATTTCTAAAAAGACTATAAATTCCTATTAAGATTAGAAACAGGATTTCTTTTTTACTTATCTAATCCTTTATTATAGAACATTTTCTTATTTAAAATAATTAAATTTTCATGAGGGTGATAATTTTGGTAGATAATTGATATGTAGGTTTTAACTCTATAGGTATTAATAGTAAAATATCATTAAAAAAATTATGAAAATTATATTTTTAGATTATTTTTATTGAAAAATTTTGTCTAGATCTTCTCCCATTGGAAAGGAACAGATCCCAATGGTGATACAAAATAATTGGTTAAATTCATTCGTAAGGTCAACGCAGTAACTCCATTTACACCAACTTCATTAAGGGCCTGATAATTAATATGTACCCTATTAATATTTTCCGTTTGATCCATACCATACGGTCTATTTACAACATTATTTTGAAAATCTAGTAAAAAATTATGCAAGCACACTGTACTCATAATTATCATTCTGCACGTACTCAATTTCCAAGGTAATGGAATTTGATTTATTAGCCATCTCTCGCTTAAAATTCCAAAGGCATTTTCTATGACTGAGCGTGCATGGCTTAATCGAAAATTAAAAACTTTTTGAGGCACAGTCAAATTGTTTGCTCTTAGATAGGGCTTCATTATGTAAGTTTTTATGGGAAATCCCCCATCACCAATAAGAAAATGAGGGCTTTGAATGTCTGTACCAGGTAGATTAACGGGTGGTGGTAAATTTATCGTTGCATTTGCAAGGCCTTGTCCAAGATCACTGAAGGCAAAAATTCCTGCGTCATTATACGAGCCTAGCAACATTAAAACATTATTAAAGACTCAATTTATTTTATTTATTTAAACTATGTCAATTATATATTATGACATTATAAATTACAAAATTTTAGATAAAATATCTTACCACAATCACCAATGTTCACCCATATAAAGCGTTTCTTGGCATCACAACACCCCATTAAAACAATACTGAAGAACTTTTTGAAATTCCAAAACATACTACCGCTATTGATTGCTTTACGTATTGGACAATGCCTCCTATCAAGGGCTCCAATACAGTTTGGAAAATGTAAATCATTTTGGAATTCATTTGATATTATTGAAAATTCTTCAGCACAAGGGAAAGCTAAAAATATAGGTGCCATTAGTTCACAAAGAACTTCACAAACTTCTGGAATGATTTGGTGAATAGTTGAAACACCAATTGCATAAAACCATGCATTTTTTCGTACACAATCGCCATGTGCTAAATAGCTGTAAAAATATATGTAAATTAACATTCAATCTAAACTTGCATTTATTATATTAACTTACTTTAGCGTTATACACAGTCTTAACTCTGGAGGTATTGGTACTCTCCGACTATATTTTGTTATTCTATCTTTAACTAAATTATATAAATACATAAATGCTTGTACATTCATTCTAGTAAAATTCATGAACTCTTCTTCGTCATTCATCTTAAAATACATAAAAACTCTCTCATAAGCACCATATCCTGTTAAGTAATTATTTATAATTAATGGTTTGCACCACCATCTTCTGAATTTTCTTTTTCGATTTCTCAGTAATTGCATTAATCGAAGATAATTAATGCTTATTTCCAGTACTTCAACAACCAGATTATGGTCATCCATTTTACATTAATTGAAAAATTTTCAAAATAATGTACAAATCTTCTTATAATAAAATCTCTAAATAACTAATATTCTTGCAACACTCGACTCTTTGTTTTTGTTAGAAAGCAGAAACTCATGTTTTGATCTTTTTAGGTGTGTTCAGTGAAAACAATATTTAGGGTTAATTTTTTACGGTTGGCTCTTCATACATCACTAACCCCCTCTGATGATTTTTGCGCATGCGCCAAAAAAAATCGGTGGTTGTAGACAGGGCATAATTGAATAATGTTATTCACATTCTGTAAACGTTAAAATATTTTAAACAATGATTTTCAATGATCATAAATATTTTGGTTGGATTCCAACTGTTTACGTCTAGGCTTTTGTGTGACATTTGCCTATTTTATTATTATTATTATTATTAGTTAATATTATTTATTATTTATAAAAATTGTTGTTTTGGTCAATTCTGACCAGATCCGTTGGGAGCAGGAAAGAAAATAGACTACGATGCTAAGTAGTTGCAACGTTTCGTCGACAAACCCGTTCCGTGGTCCGTTCTGGGCACTCTGTTACATTTGATTGTGTAAGGCCGGGCGAGACCCCGACGCTGACGTGTTGTTCGAGTTCGGGCTCGCCGGGGTTGATTGTGAGCGAGCCCCGTGGGAGTTTAAAGACGATGAAGGTCCAGCTGTATTTGCGCTAAACTGCGTTTGGCCATTGTTGTTTATAGGTGGCGTTCCTCCGGTGGAAGCGTTCGGGTAATATAACCGCGGGTCTTGATAGCTTTCGAACCGCGGCGCACCTTGAGTATATCCGCCTCGGCCTCGGGATCCCCGTCGAGGTGCATATCCTCTTCGACCTTGGAAAGATCCTCTCTCAGCATGGATGGGGTAGTAAAACGGGCCACATGAAGCATCGTGTAAGTTAGTCACAAAGTAGCCAACGAATGGGGTTTCGTTTGGTTCGGCGTATTCTGGTTCCGCTATTCCACTTGTCTCTTCAACACACCCGACATATGCTGGGCTCACCCCATGCTGTTGTTGGGCCTGTTGTGATTGGTGGCCACTAGAACAGTTCGAGTAGGATTGTGTAAAATTTCTTCCCTTTAGGTTTTGGGAGAGTTCCTGGTCTTCGTGGTAGCGATTAGAGTAAGCCGTCTGATTTCGGCGATCTGGAAGTATTCTAGAGCGAATACGTGACTCAATGCGTACAGCTTCCTTATAAGCTGCATCTAGATCTGCGGGGTGACACGCATCAACCCCGTTACTTATGTGGGCGAGAAGTCCTCAGATGAATATGTCCACAGCGGCTTCTCTCATGGGAACCATCATATACCCTTTGAAGGCAGCGCCCTTCTCTTCCCTTAGAGCACTTTCAGCTCCCATGAGAAGAATATTAAATTTGTCTCGGAAATCCCCAACCGAGTCTCCTTGGACCATTCGGAGATCATTAAGCTGGGAGTTATAATATGAAAAATTCTTTCCGGGTGCGAATCGCTGTTTCAAATGTTTCACGAGGTCGTCTATAGTGGTAAACGTGACTCAGTAGGTAGAGTTGCGTGCAGACCCCCTAAGCCTACCTAGTACCTTCTTTATAAATGATTCCCGTTGAGCTTCGGGAATGTCTGCGTCTGCATTTCGCACGTCCTGGATGAAGTCCTTCAAAGGAATATTCTTCCCGTCAAACACAGGGATTGCTGCGATAGCGGCTTGCACGGCCATAATGGTGGCCATGCTGATCATAAGAGCCGAATTGTTTGTAACTGTCATGGTGGTGGCAAACTCTTACAACGCTGACGACGATGACAAGAAGAAAATGTATGGAAAGTAACAAAATTCGAGCGTATCCCCTTATTTACAGCAAGATGAATGCATGCAGCAGCGAGAATCAACAGAAAAACAATGGAGCGATCGACTCCAAAAGGGAAAATCACTTAGGACTGAGGCCGTTAAAACTCTGAGCTAACTGATCGACTTCGATTTCAAGGTCTCTAAGTCGCTTGATGACCACCAAGGTTTCTCTCATAGACCGTCTGACCCACCTTCCGACGTATTGGCCGACCCTAGTGACCTTAGAGTTGACCCGGCAGCAAATCCCGAGAAGAGATATGCGATGGGCCTTTTTTAATCGTAACTCGGATTTAACCTCACAGAGTTCGGCTTCGAGAATACGGTGTGGAATTCAGGGACCATACCACGGACGCGATGGATTAAAAATGAAATAAAATATCTAAGGTTGCTCAACGAAAAGAAAACAGATTGAGATATAAAGCTGCAAGCATCAACGCAATGACGATAGAGCGGAAGAGTGAAAAAGAATAATAGCAATCAAGAGCTAGACACAAAGGCAACACAAATAATAGGGTTACACTAGGATAATTTTATGGGTATATATATATATATAGGGATATTGTATGTATGTATGTTATTTATATATTATAAAATATTATGTATATATTCTTATGGACTAAGTTATGGAGCAGGCACGTGTAATCGAGATAACTGTCCGTTGACAGTCGGAAAAAAAAATCGGGGACCTATCAAAGAGAAAGGTAGATTTTCGAAAACTACACGAGCGAGAATCCTCAATATGATAGCACAGTGAGGTTAGAGCGACAAACCACGCTCCGCTACCAAATTTGTTACGTAAGGGTCGCAATTAAGACGATACTCACGTAACTTCGATTATTTCTTTCAAAATTACCGATTATTGGTAGTCACTTCGGGGCATCTATCATCCCCGCCACAATGGGACCTTACCTGTGCTATTGCTTCGGCTCAATATTCCCATACATATTAAGCTATATGAGGATTTTGTATGAATATAAAAAGGGGAACAGATAGAGAGGTTAAAGAAAATGCGGAACAAGAACTATCTAGTTATTTAATATTTATTATGTCCCTTATTCCCATACAATGTGTGATCGCGTTCGTAAAGCCGTGTATATAAATGTATGTATATGTGTGTGTGTATCTATACACACATATATATATTTACTTATCTGTGTATAATTAATTATTTGTTCATCTACCTTTTTGTCTTCAACGTAATAGTATGATCGTTTAAAATAGGCCTGACCCTGATTATCGCGCGAAACCAACGCCAATGTAACAGGGAACGCGTGGACTCACGGGCAGAGTGATATACTCACGTGGTTGGCTCTTAAGGCAGCAGACGCGCGTGAGCAATACAAGCAGACCTTTATGTGTGCGATCCGCCGCTTGGAGTATTGCGCCGATAGACCGCGGTCTACATGTATACTGGTCCCGCGGATAGAAACTAACCTTTCGTGAGGCGAGTATCAACAGCCCTGGAGACGAGGAGCAGAAGGATAATATCGTGGGTTCGTAGCGGAACGGATAATTGGGGATAAAGGAGATTTAATCCTTGTCAGATAAGTATAACCTTTTAGTCTATTCTTGTTTATCGAGAGGATTCGTTGATCCTTTGTGGCCGTGTTTTCTTCTTTTTATTTCAGATTTATGTGCAGATGGAGCGTGAGCTAAGTAGGCCCACGCACTCAGCTTCCTTTGGTTTGGACTGCGTCTGGTTTCAGTGGTCTGTTATTGTCAGTGTTCGGCTGGATGACTGCTCTGACTCCAAGGAAAATGACAAGTGGCCTTCCTTCCAACAGGTTGTCACAAAGAGGTGGATATGGGCCACTGTCCTACAATGGCTATAGTATGTTCGTGTGGAGGAAAAATCTCTGCTTTCCTTCTTCCTTCAAGGCCCACATACACATACAAGGAAAGGATACAAAGGAGAGGGGCCTGTTAACGTATCGGATAAACCCGACCAGTTCAGCACTGCTAATATATATGCAATTTAGTGTTTAAAACGAACACTTATTATCCTTAAGTAAAATCACCATGAGTATAGGCGAATATAGATAACCATGTATTTATACGCACACACACAACACAATTATGCATACAATTAAGTAATTAAATTCAATAACTATATTGTAATGTTGAATTATAGATTAACTTAAATTAATTGCAATATTGACTTAATACGAAATATTATATAAATTCTCTTAGCAACCAGTGCGTTGCCATGCGTTTTCCATATAATATTACAATATTGTTGTTAATATACTTATTACTGGTTATACGTTTATTATTCACACCTAGAAGTTATTGGGAACCGTAGTTCTATACACTTCTGTATGCTATTCTTAACTTACGCCTTGAATTGTTATTCCAGATTTGCTTAGTTTTAAATTGGCCTTTATAAACCTTTTGTCCTTATACAGGTATTTATGCTCGCCTATCCTCCAAATCTATTTTATTGCTCCTAGTCCTATTCAATTTTGGTTAAGTGTAAGGGGAGCAGCGAATAACCGTGGGTTGGGGTGTCTAGTTATAAAACTGAGAAGTCGTATTGAAATTTTCTAAGTGGGCGTATTTAACTTATATACTGGGTTTTTCTTTCTTTAATAGTGCAATGTAACTATTCTATTTCCATTGATATAATATGATAATAAAAAAAGGGGTTTGGTCTAGCTTGAAAATTTCTGTTACTTATCCAATACTGGATACTAAGGTTCTTTTTCTTGTCCCAAAATAGGAATCTACAAGGTTAGTGCGACTCAATGGTTTGCACCACAGGGCCCTGCATTAAGAGAACTCGCACCAAGAATGACAAATGGACTATCACACTTCCCTGAGGTCACACGTGCAAGCTCCACCGTCCAAAAAGGATGAATATGCTTATAGGGATGAATCTGATTTCAACGAGTCGTTAAAGAAATTTACTGTGTCACTTCAGTAATTAATATTGTTCTCCTTTGGTTAGTAAAACCTATTATTAACTCTTTATATGGTAATAAAAAAAAATACATATATATGTAAAATAAAACCGGCGTTTTGAATGCGCGACGCCATTTTAGCAGGAAACTATAGCAAAATCCCATGTGTAAGACGAAGACAGACGATCGCGTGACTAAAGAAATAATATCCCTATATATATTGACTTTTTGAATGCCGCATTCAAAACGTCAGTTGATTGCATTTTTAACATGGGAACATATAGAATCTATAGGAAGTTGCGCATTCAAAACACCAGATTTTCATACTTATATATATATATATATATATATATATATATATATATATATATATATATATATATATAACTATGGGACTTGGTATATTTGAAGAGATATCAACGTATAGATCGTTACTTTTGAAGAGATGTCGGCATTTTGAAGAGACTTCTCAAATTTCTCAAAGCAAGAATCGCGACTTTTGAGGATAAATCTATACCCCCTTTTCCCAGAGTCGGTAGCCTGAGGGCCACTATTTCTTTAGTCACATTGTCCGAACTCTGAGCGAAAGGTTCACATCTCCTCAAAAGTACCAATTTACAAGCATATCATATATATATATATATATATATATATATATATATATATATATATATATATATATATCTTAGTACACCGCTACCTTCCAGGATACCTACAGGTTTTCTGCAACAGAAGTAGGTATAAAACGTTAAACAGTATATAAGTGACTAAAGAAATAATATCCCTCAGGGTGTTGACTAACACCACGACGCACAGTGGGCTATAAAATGCAAAAAAGTATCAAAATTCTCGATACACTAGAAAAATGAATATTTCTTGATTATTTTTGCACAAATCGATAGTTTCAAACATTATCTTTAATATTATTTTGATCGTTTACAGGATTATTTCATTCTACTGAAACTGCTCGAGCTTTACTCGAATAAATAATAAATAATAACTTGAGTTTGTAATTGTATTCACAATTTTACTCCCCATTGTCAAATGTAAAAATTGTTGTTTTGGTCAATTCTGACCAGATCCGTTGGGAGCAGGAAAGAAAATAGACTACGATGCTAAGTAGTTGCAACGTTTCGTCGACAAACCCGTCAACGAAACGTTGCAACTACTTAGCATCGTAGTCTATTTTCTTTCCTGCTCCCAACGGATCTGGTCAGAATTGACCAAAACAACAATTTTTACATTTGACAATGGGGAGTAAAATTGTGAATACAATTACAAACTCAAGTTATTATTTATTATTTATTCGAGTAAAGCTCGAGCAGTTTCAGTAAAATGAAATAATCCTGTAAACGATCAAAATAATATTAAAGATAATGTTTGAAACTATCGATTTGTGCAAAAATAATCAAGAAATATTCATTTTTCTAGTGTATCGAGAATTTTGATACTTTTTTGCATTTTATAGCCCACTATGCGTCGTGGTGTTAGTCAACACCCTGAGGGATATTATTTCTTTAGTCACTTATATACTGTTTAACGTTTTATACCTACTTCTGTTGCAGAAAACCTGTAGGTATCCTGGAAGGTAGCGGTGTACTAAGATATATATATATATATATATATATATATATATATATATATATGATATGCTTGTAAATTGGTACTTTTGAGGAGATGTGAACCTTTCGCTCAGAGTTCGGACAATGTGACTAAAGAAATAGTGGCCCTCAGGCTACCGACTCTGGGAAAAGGGGGTATAGATTTATCCTCAAAAGTCGCGATTCTTGCTTTGAGAAATTTGAGGAGTCTCTTCAAAATGCCGACATCTCTTCAAAAGTAACGATCTATACGTTGATATCTCTTCAAATATACCAATTCCCATAGTTATATATATATATATATATATATATATATATATATATATATATATATATATATATATATATATATATATATATAAGTATGAAAATCTGGTGTTTTGAATGCGCAACTTCCTATAGATTCTATATGTTCCCATGTTAAAATGCAATCAACTGACGTTTTGAATGCGGCATTCAAAAAGTCAATATATATAAGGATATTATTTCTTTAGTCACGCGATCGTCTGTCTTCGTCTTACACATGGGATTTTGCTATAGTTTCCTGCTAAAATGGCGTCGCGCATTCAAAACGCCGGTTTTATTTTACATATATATGTATTTTTTTTTTTTATTACCATATAAAGAGTTAATAATAGGTTTTACTAACCAAAGGAGAACAATATTAATTACTGAAGTGACACAGTAAATTTCTTTAACGACTCGTTGAAATCAGATTCATCCCTATAAGCATATTCATCCTTTTTGGACGGTGGAGCTTGCACGTGTGACCTCAGGGAAGTGTGATAGTCCATTTGTCATTCTTGGTGCGAGTTCTCTTAATGCAGGGCCCTGTGGTGCAAACCATTGAGTCGCACTAACCTTGTAGATTCCTATTTTGGGACAAGAAAAAGAACCTTAGTATCCAGTATTGGATAAGTAACAGAAATTTTCAAGCTAGACCAAACCCCTTTTTTTATTATCATATTATATCAATGGAAATAGAATAGTTACATTGCACTATTAAAGAAAGAAAAACCCAGTATATAAGTTAAATACGCCCACTTAGAAAATTTCAATACGACTTCTCAGTTTTATAACTAGACACCCCAACCCACGGTTATTCGCTGCTCCCCTTACACTTAACCAAAATTGAATAGGACTAGGAGCAATAAAATAGATTTGGAGGATAGGCGAGCATAAATACCTGTATAAGGACAAAAGGTTTATAAAGGCCAATTTAAAACTAAGCAAATCTGGAATAACAATTCAAGGCGTAAGTTAAGAATAGCATACAGAAGTGTATAGAACTACGGTTCCCAATAACTTCTAGGTGTGAATAATAAACGTATAACCAGTAATAAGTATATTAACAACAATATTGTAATATTATATGGAAAAACGCATGGCAACCCACTGGTTGCTAAGAGAATTTATATAATATTTCGTATTAAGTCAATATTGCAATTAATTTAAGTTAATCTATAATTCAACATTACAATATAGTTATTGAATTTAATTACTTAATTGTATGCATAATTGTGTTGTGTGTGTGCGTATAAATACATGGTTATCTATATTCGCCTATACTCATGGTGATTTTACTTAAGGATAATAAGTGTTCGTTTTAAACACTAAATTGCATATATATTAGCAGTGCTGAACTGGTCGGGTTTATCCGATACGTTAACAGGCCCCTCTCCTTTGTATCCTTTCCTTGTATGTGTATGTGGGCCTTGAAGGAAGAAGGAAAGCAGAGATTTTTCCTCCACACGAACATACTATAGCCATTGTAGGACAGTGGCCCATATCCACCTCTTTGTGACAACCTGTTGGAAGGAAGGCCACTTGTCATTTTCCTTGGAGTCAGAGCAGTCATCCAGCCGAACACTGACAATAACAGACCACTGAAACCAGACGCAGTCCAAACCAAAGGAAGCTGAGTGCGTGGGCCTACTTAGCTCACGCTCCATCTGCACATAAATCTGAAATAAAAAGAAGAAAACACGGCCACAAAGGATCAACGAATCCTCTCGATAAACAAGAATAGACTAAAAGGTTATACTTATCTGACAAGGATTAAATCTCCTTTATGTCCCCAATTATCCGTTCCGCTACGAACCCACGATATTATCCTTCTGCTCCTCGTCTCCAGGGCTGTTGATACTCGCCTCACGAAAGGTTAGTTTCTATCCGCGGGACCAGTATACATGTAGACCGCGGTCTATCGGCGCAATACTCCAAGCGGCGGATCGCACACATAAAGGTCTGCTTGTATTGCTCACGCGCGTCTGCTGCCTTAAGAGCCAACCACGTGAGTATATCACTCTGCCCGTGAGTCCACGCGTTCCCTGTTACATTAGCGTTGGTTTCGCGCGATAATCAGGGTCAGGCCTATTTTAAACGATCATACTATTACGTTGAAGACAAAAAGGTAGATGAACAAATAATTAATTATACACAGATAAGTAAATATATATATGTGTGTATAGATACACACACACATATACATACATTTATATACACGGCTTTACGAACGCGATCACACATTGTATGGGAATAAGGGACATAATAAATATTAAATAACTAGATAGTTCTTGTTCCGCATTTTCTTTAACCTCTCTATCTGTTCCCCTTTTTATATTCATACAAAATCCTCATATAGCTTAATATGTATGGGAATATTGAGCCGAAGCAATAGCACAGGTAAGGTCCCATTGTGGCGGGGATGATAGATGCCCCGAAGTGACTACCAATAATCGGTAATTTTGAAAGAAATAATCGAAGTTACGTGAGTATCGTCTTAATTGCGACCCTTACGTAACAAATTTGGTAGCGGAGCGTGGTTTGTCGCTCTAACCTCACTGTGCTATCATATTGAGGATTCTCGCTCGTGTAGTTTTCGAAAATCTACCTTTCTCTTTGATAGGTCCCCGATTTTTTTTTCCGACTGTCAACGGACAGTTATCTCGATTACACGTGCCTGCTCCATAACTTAGTCCATAAGAATATATACATAATATTTTATAATATATAAATAACATACATACATACAATATCCCTATATATATATATATACCCATAAAATTATCCTAGTGTAACCCTATTATTTGTGTTGCCTTTGTGTCTAGCTCTTGATTGCTATTATTCTTTTTCACTCTTCCGCTCTATCGTCATTGCGTTGATGCTTGCAGCTTTATATCTCAATCTGTTTTCTTTTCGTTGAGCAACCTTAGATATTTTATTTCATTTTTAATCCATCGCGTCCGTGGTATGGTCCCTGAATTCCACACCGTATTCTCGAAGCCGAACTCTGTGAGGTTAAATCCGAGTTACGATTAAAAAGGCCCATCGCATATCTCTTCTCGGGATTTGCTGCCGGGTCAACTCTAAGGTCACTAGGGTCGGCCAATACGTCGGAAGGTGGGTCAGACGGTCTATGAGAGAAACCTTGGTGGTCATCAAGCGACTTAGAGACCTTGAAATCGAAGTCGATCAGTTAGCTCAGAGTTTTAACGGCCTCAGTCCTAAGTGATTTTCCCTTTTGGAGTCGATCGCTCCATTGTTTTTCTGTTGATTCTCGCTGCTGCATGCATTCATCTTGCTGTAAATAAGGGGATACGCTCGAATTTTGTTACTTTCCATACATTTTCTTCTTGTCATCGTCGTCAGCGTTGTAAGAGTTTGCCACCACCATGACAGTTACAAACAATTCGGCTCTTATGATCAGCATGGCCACCATTATGGCCGTGCAAGCCGCTATCGCAGCAATCCCTGTGTTTGACGGGAAGAATATTCCTTTGAAGGACTTCATCCAGGACGTGCGAAATGCAGACGCAGACATTCCCGAAGCTCAACGGGAATCATTTATAAAGAAGGTACTAGGTAGGCTTAGGGGGTCTGCACGCAACTCTACCTACTGAGTCACGTTTACCACTATAGACGACCTCGTGAAACATTTGAAACAGCGATTCGCACCCGGAAAGAATTTTTCATATTATAACTCCCAGCTTAATGATCTCCGAATGGTCCAAGGAGACTCGGTTGGGGATTTCCGAGACAAATTTAATATTCTTCTCATGGGAGCTGAAAGTGCTCTAAGGGAAGAGAAGGGCGCTGCCTTCAAAGGGTATATGATGGTTCCCATGAGAGAAGCCGCTGTGGACATATTCATCTGAGGACTTCTCGCCCACATAAGTAACGGGGTTGATGCGTGTCACCCCGCAGATCTAGATGCAGCTTATAAGGAAGCTGTACGCATTGAGTCACGTATTCGCTCTAGAATACTTCCAGATCGCCGAAATCAGACGGCTTACTCTAATCGCTACCACGAAGACCAGGAACTCTCCCAAAACCTAAAGGGAAGAAATTTTACACAATCCTACTCGAACTGTTCTAGTGGCCACCAATCACAACAGGCCCAACAACAGCATGGGGTGAGCCCAGCATATGTCGGGTGTATTGAAGAGACAAGTGGAATAGCGGAACCAGAATACGCCGAACCAAACGAAACCCCATTCGTTGGCTACTTTGTGACTAACTTACACGATGCTTCATGTGGCCCGTTTTACTACCCCATCCATGCTGAGAGAGGATCTTTCCAAGGTCGAAGAGGATATGCACCTCGACGGGGATCCCGAGGCCGAGGCGGATATACTCAAGGTGCGCCGCGGTTCGAAAGCTATCAAGACCCGCGGTTATATTACCCGAACGCTTCCACCGGAGGAACGCCACCTATAAACAACAATGGCCAAACGCAGTTTAGCGCAAATACAGCTGGACCTTCATCGTCTTTAAACTCCCACGGGGCTCGCTCACAATCAACCCCGGCGAGCCCGAACTCGAACAACACGTCAGCGTCGGGGTCTCGCCCGGCCTTACACAATCAAATGTAACAGAGTGCCCAGAACGGACCACGGAACTCAACGACTACGCCTCGAGTCCTAATGACTCGAACACAAGGAATCTCGTACGGATTGGTGCCTGTGGCCCAACTGGAAGAGACAATCCGAGGGAAGACGACCCCACGGTGGTAAGAGTCAGGGTGCCTGAAGGTCGGCGACCTTGGTTGACCTTTATGATCGATAATGGGGCGGCCGTTAATCTTATTAAGATCGGTGCGCTGGACCAAACGGCCTTGGTGGACACTACTCAATCAATTCCTTTGATTGGGATTAGTGACCAAACAGTGAATATCCTAGGCACTACTATACTCAACATCAGAGGTAATCCTGTCTCGTTCTTGGTGACGTATGATAATTTCCCTATAAGCCAAGATGGAGTCTTAGGAAGGATCTATCTGAAACAAGAACAAGCTGTGATTTCCTATCACTATAACGCGCTTATGATAGGAGGAGATGTGATGCATCCCCTCCCATTTATTGACCTGCACGAGAGTACACCATGACCTGGGCCTGCCGTCAACCTATGTGATGCATATACGGAAACAATATTGCCAGAATCAACCGAACCAGAGAAGGTTGAGGAAACTAAACCGCCTGAAGAAATCACGACAAAACCCATTCCCATACGATATATCATGCCCAAGAGATCACATAAAGTCATCCGAATTAATGTTATCAATAAAGGGGTGCAAGAGGGATATCTTCCTCGCATTGACGTTGGGTAAGACGATGTCTATGTAGGAGAGGGAGTAGTACGTGTCGATGATGGAGGATGTCAGGTGCTCGCCATAAATACGCGAGACGATGATGTCTCCATCGAAGTTGACCCACGCGAGATCATTCCTTGTGACTTCGCACCCCTCGATTTCGAACCAGGCTCAGGAGATGAAATAGAGGTTGGTTCAAATAACCCTATTCTAGACGCGGCTGAAAGAATCCGACAACTGAGGACACTCATTTCGGCGGATCACCTAAATTCCGAAGAAAAAGCTAGCGTGGACAAGTTGATCACCGATTGCCCTTAAGTGTTCCTTCTACCTGGAGACGCTCTGCCGTGCACCGATCTGGTAGAACATTATATTCCTACTGAGACCAACCTGCCGGTGAATGCGAAACAGTATCGCCACCCTATGGTCCACAAAGAATTCATTCAGAAGGATATAAACAAGAAACTCCATGATGGGATGATAGAGGCCTCAACGAGCCCCAGCAACTCACCAATTTGGATTGTCCCCAAGAGAGCTGATGCTGACGGAAATTCAAGATAGAGGATGGTGGTCGACTTCCGCGACCTGAATCAAGGCATAGTAGGAGACGCCTATCCCCTACCTAATATCGCGGACATTCTCGACCAATCAGGAGGAGCCATATACTTCTCTGTATTTGATTCGGCTTCTGGATTCCACCAGATCAAAATGGCGGCCGAAGACAAGTGGAAAACGGCTTTCTCCACCCCTGCAGGGCACTATGAGTTCAACCGCATGCCCATGGGACTGAGGAATGCGCCAGCGACCTTCCAAAGGATGATGGACCAGATCAAAAGGGGATTAGAATGCGAAGAAATGCTAGTGTACATGGACGACGTTATTATACATGCAAAATCCTTAAAGGAACGCGATCGACGAGTTCGCAAGTTTTTCGCTCGTCTAGCTGAGACGAAACTTGTACTACAACCAGAAAAGGTGCACTTCCTCAGAAAAAAAGTTGCATTCTTAGGTCACATCGTTAGTGAGCGGGGAGTGGAACCGGACCCAGAGAAAATTAAGGCCGTCAAGAACTTCCCCCGACTCAAGGGAGTGAGAAATGTAAGGGAATTTTTAGGCCTCATAGGTTATTACCGGCGCTTTATAAAGGATTATGCCAAGATTGCAAAACCTTTGTATGATTTGCAAAAGAAGAATTGAGAGTTTAACTGGGACGAACCCCAAGAAAAGGCGTTTGAACGCCTCAAGGAATGTCTATGCCAAGACCCCATCCTACTGTTTCCTGACTTCGACAAACCATTCACCTTAACTACGGATGCCTCAGATGGAGCGGTAGGTGCCCTGTTAAGCCAAGAAAAGGATAATTTTGACCACCCCGTTTGGTATCTCTCCCGAGCTCTCAACAAGGCAGAATGTAATTACAGTACGACTGAAAAAGAATGTTTACCTGTGCTATATGCCTTGAATCACTTCAGACCTTATCTATTAGGTCGAAAATTTACCTTGATAGCTGACCATGAGCCACTCAATTGGATGCATAGTCGGAAGGATCCGGGGCAACGATTCATGCGGTGGATGTTCAAATTCACCGGGTATGAATACACGTTTAAATATAAACCCAGAAAATTGAACTGTAACGCAGACGCGTTATCACGGAATCCAGCTGATCCTCCCGCTGAAGAGGATATCAACGAACAGCTACCTCGGATTAAAATTATGGTTTTAAAGGGTAAGACGGATAACGAAACCAACGCAGAAAAGAAGGAAGGGAAATCCACGGAACTAAGTACGTCCCGTCCGCTGTCATTACCTCCAAGAAATCCAGCCCCGGCTGTCCCGTCTACGTCTGGAGCCAAACAACACGGGAGACCAGTTGACGCTGCCACTCGGGAAACTGCGCCGAATCTGCATCATAGTGTCATCGCTCACCGAACTCGACAGAAAACGGCAGTGCCACCCAAGAAGGAAATCACCCCGCGTAAGCGGATATTATCTGCTTCTTCTACTCTGATCCCGAAAGGACGATCTACACCCGTTGGGGAGAAGCAAGACAAATCTATCGATGTCTCCCTTGTACCTCAGTTCAACCAATCTTCATCCATCATGTCATCCATAACCGTGAAAGAATCTGATGAATCCAGTGACCAGCAAGCTCCCCCGATATATAATCCACAAAGGAGTGCACTCCGATTGGATGACTCAGAATCCCTTCCCGTTATAGAAGATAAGACTGACAAATCCGAACCGTCTCGCGATGGGGATGAGGATAGAACTGCCAGTAACGCCGAAATCGAAGTCACAGCTCCTGCCACCACAGACTCGGAGGCGGGAGAAACAGAACCTCTCGCGGGGACTTCCTTAACCCACGATGAAGTCCTCGATTCTGCTAGAAGATTCGAGGAAAGCATGAGGATTCTCGAGGAAAGGACTCGAGAAGAAACCGAAGAACCTTTTGTCGTACCCTTGCGTCGATTTTCAGATGGAGACGTCGTCGATGACCTCACACGCAGCGTGCTGGATGAATTGGATCCCTACGACCCCGCAGTACGAAAACCCGATGATTTGGCGATAAAGGTAAAAGAATTAGTGGAACGCGCCGCGGCGCTCACTCAAGATTCCGCTGCGGATTCTCCCGGCGCCATCAAGAAAAGAGCCGGCGAATCAACAACAGCTTGCGAGACCGCCACGGAACCTTCAGAGATAAGGGAGCCTCCCTTCCGAGCCATTTCTCTAACACCACAAATCAAAACCAGACCACCTGTCGCTAAGAGTACGCCCTTAGACCCGAACTCAAAACCTATGTTGCGATTTCCAAATTTAGGTCAAATCCAAGAAGAAACCTAGGATTCACAATCTGCCAACCTCAACTTTACGGACCCACCATCAGATTCTTTGACCCTCCTCATGTCCTTCTTTGGGCAACATACGCCTTTCAATCAGCATGTAGACCCCCGGGTTCGTACAGAGAGCTCATCGTCCGGACAGGAAAGCAACGCTGACACCAACAAGGATAATCGAATTATCCCCTTACCTCTCAAAAACAACATTGTCACGTCCCGGCAATGTCTGACATATAAAATGGACAATTATGTCCATTTCTTGTCCAGAGATTGTGAGGGCCAGTGCTTCGTCGCCCGATTATTGTCCGAAATTGGAGCAGTCGACCTAAAGGGCCTTCACGCTAAGAAACCAAAACCGGGACAAATCCTTGCTACTCCATACAGGAACCACAACATCTTTTCCTTAATAGTTAAGGAAAAATATTACGATTCTACAACTATCCCTGGTGTCAAAAGAGCTTTAAGAGCCCTTAAGAGTGTACTGTTAAAGAAAAACTTAACGAGCAGACGAATCTCGCGGCGAGGAGATTTGACGGATACACTAGACCCAGGCCAGCTGACGGAGCTACTCGTCGAAATATTCGGAGGAACACCCATCAAGGTCGTCCTCTGCTACGGTAAAGTCTCCTTGCCCTCGTCGGAAGAAAGGAAGAACATCATTGAAACATTACTCGATAGTCTTGTTGGCGGATATAAGGGTGTCAATCGAACGTATCAGAAAATCCGAGAACGATACTATTGGCCTGATATGCGCAATGATATTCTGGACTATGTGCGACGATGTCCTAGCTGCCAAGAGAAAAAGATCGAGTGGATCAAGACTCGAGAGCCTATGATCCTCACTGATACACCGATTGAAGCGTTTGATAAAGTATCCATCAACACGGTAGGAAAGTTAAGAATAACGCCGCGTGGGAACTGTCACCTGCTGACAATGCAATGCAACCTTACGAAATACGTAATTATCATACCCCTTCCCAATTTGCGTGCCACTACCATCGCTGATGCTCTGGCCAAACATCTTGTCTGAAAGTTTGGTGCCCCACGAGCGATTCTATCAGACAGAGGCACGAGTTTCTTATCTGACATTGTAGAAAGCCTCCTACGAATTTTCAAGATCCACCATCTCACCACTTCTGGATATCACCCTCAAACCAATGGATCTCTGGAGAGAAGCCATGCCCCATTGGTGGATTTAATCCGAACTTACTCCCAAAGATTCGACGATTGGGACAATCTCTCACCCTTCGCATCGTTCACATACAATACCAGTGTACATTCTGCAACCAACTTCACACCGTTCGAACTCGTTTTTGGAAAACTAGCTAGGTTCCCGATTCAGATCCCTGCAGACGAGAAATTGAGGACTTATAATCTATATCTTCAAGACCTGGTTAGTAGGTTAGGCGAACTACAAACTCTCGCGGGGGAAACTCAAATCGCGAATAAAATAAAGGCGAAGACGCATTACGACCAAAAGATCAAGGCCCTCAATGCTCAGGTCGGTGACTACGCGTGGGTACTTAAAGAACCGCGCGTATCAAAGTTCGATAGTTTTTATAACAAACCTTTAAAAATAGTAGAAATTTTAGGGAAAAACAATGTCCTCCTTGAATTGCCTAATGGCAAAAGAATCCGTAAACATACGGACAAACTTAAACTCGTCCCTTCCTCTGAATCTTCTAACTAGTATTTGCATGTACTTCAGGTGTCCTCTCACTTGACTTCACTATGCGCTCTCTACTTTATGCTATGCTTGCGTGTGCGGGAACACTTGTTGCCGCTGGACCTTATTATGAGTTGACAGCCATCGAGACGAACCCTGGAATATATTACAAAAGGGTCCGGCCAGTACGAGTCCAAAAGGGCAACTGGAAAATAATCATATATCTAGATCTCCACGCCTTCGTAGGAAATCATGGGCCCAAGATGAATCTCGATGATAGTCATAAACGGTGTGCTATTCACTTCGACGAGCTACGCTGCGACACAATCCTGAACAAGGACCTACTCGACATCAAGACACGGAGTTTAGCACGATTACATGAAGAGATACTACTAACCGCCGAGAGGATGGACGTCAAGGAAATCAATAATTCACCTCCTCTAATGGATATGAGGGCCAAAAGAATAGCACCTCTTGGAGTTATTGGGAGCCTCAGTAAAAGTATGTTTGGACTTATAACCACGGACGATGCAGACGTAATCAACAACAATATCGATCAGCTATTTCATGAGCAAACCAATCTTGTCAAACTTACTGAGGAGAAGACGCACATCCTCTCCGCTGGCTTAGAAGAATTGTACAACATCACCGCGACTCACCGTTCCCTATTGAAGAACTTAGAAGTCACCTTACAGAATAAGGTTATTGCCTTAACCAAAGAATCGGAAAGGAACACCTTTCTATGGGAGTTGAGCATCCTTTCTCGTCAATTAGAGGCCAAACTCGACCATTTATTGTATTGTATCTCCCGATACCTTCGCATCACGGGAGAGCGGAGGAGGTTGCTAGAATAGCAACCATAGACGCTACTTACCACAACGGTAGGGTAATTGTGAGTTTGGCACTTCCTTTAACTGAGAGGACCGCTTATGATTTGTATCGGCTGCACTCGGTGGCCATTCCTCAAAAATCGGCCATGCCAAGTCGCCACCCTATGGCATATGTGATATCCGAATATGATCATCTCGTCTTAAGCAAAGACCAACAACGATACCTTCAATTCAACGAACAACACTTGAAGGGGTGTCTAGATACCCATTATGGATATATCTGCACACCTCGGGGTATAATCTTCAAGGCAGCGTCTCAAAAAGTTTGTGAAGTCGAAATGCTGATCAACCCCAGTAAGAATACACTCTCCCTGTGCTCTGTCGTCATGAAGTCCGATCCCTTTACCCAATGGACATACTTAGACACCGACGGAACATGGCTGTACTCAACCCCAACAAGTGAAACTCTCAGAATCTCCTGTACAGGAGAAGTCTATCAAGCTGTCACAATACAGGCGTAGGGATTTTACGACTAGCTGATAGATGTACAGCCCAAACTACTCTGGCCATTTTGACCTCCACCTGTGTTAAAACATCTAACACCCAATATATATATATGTATATAACCCGGACCTCTCGCTAGATATCAGAGACTTATATCCCGAGTTCGAAACCCATAACACCACCGATGTCGCTCAATACGAAGCTTTCGAACAAGCCACTTCCAACCAAATGAACCCTTGGGGACCCAAGAAAGAATCTTTACATACTATACGATATTATATATAGCAACAGCCATATATAATATCACGTATGCACGAAATTGGTCAACACCAACGCTCAATTACTTTTACCCATACGCTCATGTACAGTGGAATCGCTTTGCAAGTTCTGGTTGTTATCGTGATTGTTTCCCTGTTTGTCGCTCGGCGCCGGCCCCGTCGTCGAGACCAAAGAATCCTTCCGGTATACAACTCCTCTCCATAGAAAAATGAAATCCTCATTCCAACAACTAAGATGTCCCCTAATCCTCGATGAACCCTAAGGGCCTCTTTCAAATCGATACAGGGGTCCAAACCTTTTATTCCCTCAGCAGAAACTGTATCCAACTCAGGAGAAGTGTCCGAAGACGAAGATGGATACCACACTCCTGATTTATCCCAGGAGGAAGACATTGTGTTGCCAGAAGATCACGCTCCATGCATCCTCCAATAAAACCTCTGAGTAACTGCAACCATAAATAATTTACTTTTATTCCTACCCTTAAAAAAAAAAGAAAAAAAAAAAACTTTTATACAACCTGTTATCATATGATAATAAAATCTACCAGAGTTAAGAGGAAAAGGACAAAATTACTTTTTTCCCAACCCAGTCACCGTCCTACTACCATCTCAGCTCCCTCAAACTTCCATGCTGATACGAAGACACTCAGGACTGAGGCCAGCTATCTTCAGAAATCTCCCACACATCTGCTACAGCAACCCACCTTTTGCCGAGGGCGGCAACATTCTCAAGAAAGGGGTGTTGTTACGTGACTCATATTTTACTAATGTTTTTCCGTATTTTTGCATATTTGTTCAACTAAAATTCCAATCCGGGACCAAGTACGATTCATATAAAGAGAAAAGAATGTGCTCTTAGCGGCTGAAGTTTAGTCAAGGCCACAAAGCGCTCATTCTTTTCCACGCGCAATCAGTGAAATATAACACCCTCTTCCGACCACGTGCAGGGGAAAGGTAAATGCGATGAAGTTTCTGGAGCTGACCACGCAGCAACAGCTAGCCGACGCACGCGAACGAAGAACTGCTCGACGCGGCCACGATGTATCAAGGGCAGCACCGCCTGGGCCCATTACCCGCAAGCTTGCTTACCGGCCACATCTGAATGTATGAGTGCGAGATAGACAGAGTGAATGAAGAGCGGGGACGAAAGCATGCGTGCCTGCTCAACAAGTATGCTATATTAAATTAGAACAGTTTAAACTCCTGAAAGAACAGGACGTACAAATAAATTAGATTTAACCAAGGAAAAGTATAAAGGCCACGTGCCCTCGATTAATTTTAATTTCATAATTTCACTCGCGTTATAAATGTGTTAATAACTATATTCAAAGAAAAAAAAGGGATATATATATAGATAAATATACAAAAATAAGATCCAAATAAATTAAATTAGAACACAAGGAATTAAAAACAAAGGAAATCTATATAAAGAAAGGTCATTTTTCAAGATTAGATAATTAGGGCCAATAGACCGAAAGTATTAAAGAAACGAAAACACGGAGCAAAGCGGACTTCTATCTCCAACCTAGGCCCTTTCCTTGATTCAGACTTTCTACCGCAATCTGAAACACAAAAAGAGTGAGTGCCATTATTTAAATTTATAATCAAGAATAAAAAAAAAAAGGAATTCGAAAATAATTTAAAAGTACCGATCCCAAACGTTCATAATTTGGTATGAACAGTTAAAGAAATTTATTGTAGATGCATGAAATTGATTGCACTTCATTTATTATCCATTACTAGAAGAAGACAAAATTAAATGTAGATTAATCTATATACCTATTAATTGATTTGAATAACATATATAGATTATTTTATCTTAGTTGTAGAAGCTGATGGTAGAGTTGTTTAATAATAAATGTAGTTGATCCTAATGGCCGTATCTACCAAGTGGTGTGTTGTTTGTTATGTCAAAGGTTGTAATAAAACACAACACATCTATATATTTTCTTTCATCGACGTTTCGGACATTTTTTATTGCATGTCCCTCTTCAGAAGATAAAAACTTAGTCAATTTTGTGATTTTGTTTTACATTATTTGTTATAAATTTTAGGTGGTTAGGAAACACTCGATAAAATCTGCACTTTGTTAAAAAAATTTTTCGTTCATTATAGCATTTTTCTTTATATAATAAGTTTGTTAATTTTTTGAATTGTTTTTTTACCGTTAAAAATATTACTTAGATCGACTGCAATTTACTATCAACTGATAAGAATTTTTCTATCGGTCTTACAGTCTTAAAATTAAATTAAAATAATTAATATTTATGGCAGTCAGATTGCCCTTGTTTATAATCTCCCTGGCAGAATCTGAAATAAAAACTTAATTAAAACCTGGAAAAAACTTTGTTAGCAAAGGACGATCTGACTGCCCACCACCACCACGACATTGTCCAACGATTCGAGCCTGCTCCGGCTTCTCCTCAGGGACTGAAATGAAACCCGCGATACACCTCCTTATATACCCCTATACCCCCTTCTTTTTTCTTACCCCCACCACCATCCACATTCCTCTCTCCAACTTTCCATTCTTACTTAAATTAAAAAAGAATGATAAATGTCATCTAATTTACTTGACTCTATCATTAAATTTACATTATTTCGATTTCTTATAATGTGAATACTTTCAAGGCTTTCCCTCTTATATTTATTCTTAATCCCTTGTTCCAAAATATCCACACTCCCAAAATCGAAAGAATGCAAACTATTTAAACAATGTTCTTTCAAACCCGATGTACAACTTGAGCTCCGTAAACTATATTGATGTTCATATATTCTCTTTTTCAAATATCTACCCGTTTGACCAATATAACAACCATTACAATCCCTACAATTAATTTTATAAACTACTTCCGATTTTAAACATTTTTTTGTTTTTTTTCTGAAATAAAAACTTAATTAAAACCTGGAAAAAACTTTGTTAGCAAAGGACGATCTGACTGCCCACCACCACCACATTGTCCAACGTTTCGAGCCCGCTCTTTTTTTTTTCTGAAATAAAAACTTAATTAAAAACTGGAAAAAACTTTGTTAGCAAAGGACGATCTATTTCTATAATTTCGAGCGGGCTCAAAACGTTGGACAATGTGGTGGTGGTGGGCAGTCAGATCGTCCTTTGCTAACAAAGTTTTTTCCAGGTTTTAATTAAGTTTTTATTTCAGAAAAAAAAAAATAATAAATGTTTAAAATCGGGAGTAGTTTATAAAATTAATTGTAGGGGTTGTAATGGTTGTTATATTGGTCAAACGGGTAGATATTTGAAAAAGAGAATATATGAACATCAATATAGTTTACGCAGCTCAAGTTGTACATCGGGTTTGAAAAAACATTGTTTAAATAGTTTGCATTCTTTCGATTTTGGGAGTGTGGATATTTTGGAACAAGGGATTAAGAATAAATATAAGAGGGAAAGCCTTGAAAGTATTCACATTCTAAGAAATCGGAATAATGTAAATTTAATGATAAAGTCAAATAAATTAGATAACATTTATCATTCTTTATTAATTTAAATAAGAATGGAAAGTTGGAGAGGGGAATGTGGATGGTGGTTGGAGTAAGAAAAAAGAAGGGGGTATGGGGGTATATAAGGAGGTGTATCGAGGGTTTCACTTCAGTCCCTAAGGAGGAGCCGGAGCGGGCTCGAAACGTTGAACAATGTGGTGGTGATGGGCAGTCAGATCGTCCTTTGCTAACAAAGTTTTTTCCAGGTCTTAATTAAATTTTTATTTCAGATTCTGCGGGGGTGATTATAAACAAGGGCAATCTGACTGCCATAAATATTAATTATTTTAATTTAATTTGTAAGACTGTAAGACCGATAGAAAAATTCTTATCAGTTGATTGTTTTTTTATGTCATAACCGAAGTTTCTAAATATTAAATATAATGCCTAAACCTAAGTTTATGTCTTCTCTATATTCTAAATAATAACACAATAATTGTTTTTCAGTATTGTGTTGGTATAACATACGTGTATGAGTATTTTGTCGTTATGTAAAATTCCATGTAGATGCCATGGTGCAGTAGATAAAGATGCTCTTCGGAAGTGATGTTCTTGAACTGGGAAGATGATCTTATTGGTTTACAACGTATAATTCGGCCAAACGTTGTGTTAATTAACTTAGTTGTAGAAGCTGATGGTAGAGTTGTTTAATAATAAGTGTAGTTGATCCTAATGGCCGTATCTACCAAGTGGTGTGTTGTTTGTTATGTCAAAGGTTGTAATAAAACACAACACATCTATATATTTTCTTTCATCGACGTTTCGGACATTTTTTATTGCATGTCCCTCTTCAGGAGATAAAAACTTAGTCTTGACTACAACCTTTGACATAACAAACAACACACCACTTGGTAGATGCGGCCATTAGGATTAACTACACTTATTATATATAGATTATCAATATAAGGTATTTATTATAAACATATAATTAAATAAAAACAAACAAAAATATAAAAATCAAACCAAATCAAATGTAACGATTGTGACGCATCATATGTAGGTCAAACGGAAAGACGCTTAGGTATTAGAATTAACGAACATTTCAAAAAATGCGAAAATAATGATCGAGGGTCTGCTATTTATACTCATATGGAAGAAACGGAACATAAGTTCAATTTTGAAAAAGTGAAAATTTTACATAATGAACGTTTTTTGTTTAAACGAAAGTTAGCTGAGATGCTTTTCATACATGCGCAAAAACAATATATTAATAATCAACAAGACACAAAAACACTCAGGTTCAAATATAAATCTTTTATCAATAAAAATCATTTTCTACAACAGCAATATCCTACAAACACAATCACAGAAGATAGAAGGTATTAGGAGAGTATGTTAGACAAAGAGATGGCCACGCCCAAAATATAAAATCACAGTCATCTTGGGCCCTCCCCGTCTCTTTGACACCTCTTTGACATATATTTGTCTAATACTCTCTCTCTGTACAACTAATAAGCACCGCCTTATACAATGTATGATTGGCTTCTTGTATTAATGTAACAAATACATATGTAATTCTCCACTGTATATAAAGGCCAAAATGTTGCGAATTTACTTTCAATTGACTGGTGGTATCGCTGTGACCACCTAAAAATTTGTTAGACTATTGTTTCTTGTAAGTAATTATGTGTAATTTGTATGTAAAAATTTTTCTATCATTTTTGTATCAAAAGTTTATAATATATGATTTTTGTATTAGAGTCTTGAGAAGGGACTCAATAAAAAAAGAGTCCGAAACGTCGACATTAAGCTAAACACTCGGCTTGTCATTTACCATCCTGACTCCTTGGACAGCACGACCGTTAGTATCGATAGAACAAAGAACTCTTGAAGCAGCTGTCGTTAGAATCATCATCTCAATCAAACAAAAATATATATATATATATATATATATATATAAATAAAAATATATACATATATAAATATATATATATATTAAATAGTTGAGGACGATCTTTGGAGGCAAAATAAAATGATCTTATTTCTTTATGGCAACGTTTCGTTGGCTTAGTACGCCAACCTCATCAGGCCTTTATTCAAAACACAGAAATAAATTAACATATAAAACTTTTTTTAAAGACAATTAAACCACAAAGTGTAAATACAAAAATCAAAATTACCGAAATTATAAACGTATATATCATACATCGATCAGATGTTATTCTCGACTGAAAACAATAACACGTACACTGTATTTATATACGCTGGACAATGTTTACACAAAGAGTTATACAGCATCAAGTTCGTTAATAATAGGAAAATACATTGTACTTAGTCTTTGGATATCTTCCTTTTTATTAATACTATTTTGATTGCTTTTTATATAGATCATTTCGGAAATCAGTCTTTTTTTGTAATTGCTTTCAAAATCTAAAATGGATGTATTTTCCCAATCGAACTCATGTTTGTTTTCTAATCGATGTGTACTGACCACAGACTCTTTATTTTTGTTTATTTTATGTTCATTAATGCGTGTGTGTAACGATCTTTTAGTTCCTCCTATGTATGTAGCAGAGCAATTTAGGCAATCAAATTTATACACCACATTAGTACGATCCCATTTTTTGGTTATGTCTTTGCCTAACCGAATGATCGAAGACAAACTTTTATTCAATAATGGGATTGTACAAATGTTATAAGATTTTAACATATTAGATAGACTATTAAAATCTTTGGTAAACGGTAAAGACAATTTTGGTAATTTTTCATAGCAATTTTGGTGCGTATTATATCTATAACCATACTTAAATTTTTTAAATCTAATTTCGATGTGTTTTTCTATAAACCACATAGGATAATCATTGTTACGTAAAATCTTCTTTATGAGTTTTATGTTGTCTAAGTGAAAATTAGAATCTGAGAGTAAAAACGCCCTATCAAGTAGGTTAAAAATAATATTCTTTTTTTGCTGTGTTGGATGATTTGAAAAATAATTGATTACACGTCCCGATGATGTCGGTTTTTGGTACCAATTTGTCAAAATTTTATTATCAGTTCTAATTAATGTCATACCTAAAAAATTAATTTTTTATTCTCTTCTAGTTCATAAATAAATTTTAAATTTATGTCATAAGCATTAAAAACTTTAATCACTGTGTCAATGTGTTGTTTCTTAAAACAAATAAGCGTGTCGTCAACATATCTGTAATAAGAAATAGGGATACAGTCATAATGTAGTTCTAATTCTCGTAAGCAATTCTTTTCCAAATCATCCATTACAATGTCCGCAAATAATGGTGAAATCGGTGAACCCATCGGGGTTCCATAAATTTGTTAATAGGTTGGACCATTAAAAGTAAAAAACGTATTATTAAACAGAAAAGCGGTGCATTCTTTTAATTCATCAAGCGGGATCTTACAGTGATTATGGATGGAAACCGCTCTTCTATCTAAACTATCCAACACTAATTCGCACGAGATGTTTGTAAATAACGACGTTACGTCTAATGACAGTAAAGTGTACTCATCCGTTATTATTATATTTTTTAATTTTTCTTTCAATTCAAAACTGTTATTGATATGTGAACTAGGCTTAGGTATCGCATTCTTAAGTTCTTGATATACTATTTTTGCTAAGAAATACGTGGGGCTATTAACTAATGAAACAATAGGACGTAACGGTACATCAATTTTATGAATCTTTGGTAATCCATAACATTTCGCCAGTGTCGTATCAGATTGAGTTAAACTATTTTTATGAAAATTTTTGTACAAAAAACCATTATTATTTAAATAATTTAACATACTATATCTTCCATCTTTTAAACGTTTCAGTGGATTTTTACTTATCTTTTTATATGTTTTATCATCCGATAATAGATTCACCATCTTTTCGTTATAGATGGATTTTTCTAAACAAACCGTTACATGGCCTTTATCTGCTTTTGTAAAGAAAATATCATTATGCGTTTTTAAAAAGTTTTTGGTTATTTTTAGTTTTTTTGATAAAGCTCTGCCTGTATATGGTATATGTATATCAGTATTAACAGCCTTTCTTAACTGTTAAGTATAAAAATGGATGGCTTTATACATTCAACATTAAATATATATATATATTTTTTTTATTATCATATAAAGAGTTAATAATAGGTTTTACTAACCAAAGGAGAACAATATTAATTACTGAAGTGACACAGTAAATTTCTTTAACGACTCGTTGAAATCAGATTCATCCCTATAAGCATATTCATCCTTTTTGGACGGCGGAGCTTGCACGTGTGACCTCAGGGAAGTGTGATAGTCCAATTGTCATTCTTGGTGCGAGTTTTCTTAACGCAGGGCCCTGTAGTGCAAACCATTGCGTCGCATTACGGCGGTCTTACATCTATAGGCCTTTCTGGCCAAAATTACCTAAAAAAAATATAAAAAATATTATTATAATAAAATAATGGAAATATATTGTAAATATAACTTATTTTGAATAAAATGAGCCAAGGGAGAGGTCCTTAAACTCATTTTATCCTCAGTTATAGCATTTTCAAGAAAAAAAGTTTGTCGTAGCTTTCCTCTGAGACCGCATGATTGATTTTCATGGGACAAAGTGCAAATTATTCCTAATTTATGTAGTTATGGGCGTAAGAGTTGCAATTTTAAGGTTTTTATGTATAAGTATTTTTTTCATGGCAAATAAGAAAGTAAAATTTAAAAAATTTTGAGAAATAGCCTATTCTGAGCTGCTCCATCTTCTAATCTCCCTCAAACAAAAAAATAAGTATATTAGTTATTATTTTTTGCAATTACATACAAACCTATATCATGGCATACATAACCTGAGCTGTCAAAACACATGAAAGCAACCCTGCCTTATCGACTGATCCAATAGAATTTTTTCAAATAAGCTTAATTGAAAAATTCCATCCAATAGAACTTTTTAAATATTTAAATTATTAACTGACTTTTTTCAGTTACTTGGAATTCTTGAATCTGAAAAGATAAAGAATAGATAAGTCAATTTTTTTAAGAATTGTATTACTTTAATTTATAAAATTGTATTTTATTTTTATTTTTATACTTAAAATATATGTTTTATTGATTTTAATAGTATATTAATATGTAATAATGAATGTTTAATTGAGTGAAAATTTTATTGGTTAGTTTAATAAATTAGTGAAGTATTTTTAAGTGTTACATAAGTGAATTAAATTATAAGTGAATAGTGAATAATGAGGGTGACAAAAAGACCTCGCACCAAGCAAGTGGATAGGAAAAGAAGTCAATCGTCTAGATACAGAAGGAAAAAGGCATGGAATAAAGGAATTTCTGCAAGTACTTTGAGAAAACATCAAAGTACATCAGCAGCTAAATTGATAAATTAAGACTATCCAGAATCTAATTTCAAGGGATACAGAATTTTTGATATTGAAATATTATCAAAAATACTTACTGATGTCATTTGCTGCAAGCTCTATGGAAGAGATGTAGTTCTCGAAGAGGAACGAACATTTGGTCTTGGAGGTGATTATACCTTAAACTGTCAAGGATGTGGCTTCATTCAACATTTTTCAAACTGCTCCAAGATTGGAAGGCGAAACACCGGCTATGCGATCAATCAAAGATCAGTGCTTGCTTCAAGAATGATTGGCATTGGACTCAGTGACTTGAGGGTTTTTTGTGGATTTGCCACCACCAGTAAATCCAAGTGCATTTAAAAAGCTTCAAACCACTGTGCTTCAAGCTGCGTCTGAAGAAGTTGGTGCTAGCATGAGGAAAGCTGTAGAAAAAGAACTCATCTTAAGAGAAGAGAGGGAGGAGAAGAAGAAACAGATGACGAAACAGAAGAAGAAGGAGATGAATCAATGGAAGAGGACAATAATCCAAAGCCACTTGAAGTCAGCAGCGATGTTACATGGCAGAGGAGAGGATATAAATCCTTAAATGGAGCAGTATCAATTATTGGTACTGCAACAGGAAAAATTCTTGACCATGAAGTGCTGTCTTCATATTGCCAGGCATGCACAGAATGGAAACGAAAGAATGGTCAGCCTCAAGGTGAAAAATGGAATGACTGGTACAGTACACATAGGCTTCTGTGTAAACAGAATTATTCTGGATCATCCGGTATGCTGGAAAGTGCTGGTATGATCAGAATATTCAAAAGATCAGTCGAAAAGTATAATGTGCAGTACACAAAATATATTGGAGATGGTGACTCAAAACCCTACTGCAATATTGTCAAAGCACAGCCTTATGGAGACCAAGTTGAAATTGAAAAACATGAGTGTATTGGTCATGTGGAGAAGCGTTTTGGCTACCACATGAGAAAGTTAAAGACTGTATTGAAAAAGAAACGGCTAAGTGACGGGAAGGGTCTGTGTGGAAAAGGGCGTTTAACAGAAAACAAGATAAAAAGCATGCAGACTTACTATACAGGAGCAATCCGCAACAACCCTGGATCACTTTGTGGAATGATTCGAGCTATCTGGGCCATTTGATACCACATGGGCTCGACGGATGTCAATCCACAACATCAGTTCTGCCCAGTTGGCAGACACTCCTGGTGCAAATACCAACGAGCTGTAGCTACAAAGCAGTTTAATGGTTTTCGTCACAGCAAGGCCTTTCCAGCAGCAGTAATGGAAGCTATTAAACCTGTCTTTTCCCAGATGACGTCTATTACTCTTCTGAAGCGTTGTCTTGGTGGGAAAACACAAAACCCTATGAATGCTTCAATAGCATTATATGAAAAATGTGTCCAAAAGCCATCTTTGTTGGTTTTGACATATTGAATATTGGAGTGAAGACTGCGACAATTATTTTTAACGATGGAATGTGTGGCATCTTGAGGCTAATGCAAAGGCTCAATATTTTTCCAGGCCTTCGTGCTATTTCTGCTGCGAAAAACGAAAGATCAAATGAGAATAGATAAAGCAGAAAATTAAAAGAAAGAAGACATCAAAAAGAAGAGAGTTATTTATAGGAGATTGAGAATCGACTTACATGAAGATCAAATAGAAGAAGAAGGAGAACACTATGAAGCAGGAGCATTCTAATTTTAATTATCCCACTTCAAATTTTATCAAGTAAGTTTTAATTAATGTTATTCTTTTTTTTTAGATGCAACATCACTGCTAACCTTAACGCGCGTGAGAGGAAAACACATGCGATCGTAAACACGCCGCTGACTGACAGGTAAGGGAGCGATCATATGGCGACGTTACGCAGCGCCCCGCCCCATGCAGCGGCGCTGTTGCAAATTGAAATTTGGCGGCGAAGTTCAACTTTTTAAAGTATATTTTATGTATGTATTTATATAATATATATAATGTAAATATTATTAATCATTAAATACATTTTTTTATTTTTTTTTTTTTTTAGACCAGATCGATCGTTTTCGATGTATTTTTTTATGATTTGTTTTATAATTTTTAAAATTATATTATAATATATCAAAAAATTAAATATTAAATTGTAAAATTTGAAGTTTAATTTTTTTTTTTGAGCAGGAAACCGGTCGTGAATTGGACACGGTGTGCCTACGTTCGCCTGACGAGACCCAAGAAAGTCGAAACCGGTAGCTCACGTTATCGTGACTTTTTTTTCATTTTCGCTTGTATCTTTGAAAATTGTTCGAAGACTCTACTCAGACTTTTTTTTATGTATTTAGAATAGCATATAGAATTAAAAAATCGAATAAAAAAAAATCGATTTTTTCAAGATTTTTAGGTGTAAGACCACCTTCACCTTGTAGATTCCTATTTTGGGACAAGAAAAAGAACCTTAGTATCCAGTATTGGATAATTAACAGAAATTTCCGAGCTAGAACAAACCCCTTGTTTTTATTATCATATTATATCAATGGAAATAGAATAGTTACATTGCACTATTAAAGAAAGAAAAACCCAGTATATAAGTTAAATACGCCCACTTAGAAAATTTCAATACGACTTCTCAGTTTTATAACTAGATACCCCAACCCACGGTTATTCGCTGCTCCCCTTACACTTAACCAAAATTGAATAGGACTAGGAGCAATAAAATAGATTTGGAGGATAGGCAAGCATAAATACGTGTATTAGGACAAAAAGGTTTATAAAGGCCATTTAAACCTAGGCAAATCTGGAATAACAATTCAAGGCGTAAGTTAAGAATAGCATACAGAAGTGTATAAAACTACGGTTCCCAATAACTTCTAAGTGTGAATAATAACGGTATAACCAGTAATAAGTATATTAACAACAATATTGTAATATTATATGGGAAAACGCATGGCAACGCACTGGTTGCTAAGAGAATTTATATAATATTTCGTATTAAGTCAATATTGCAATTAATTTAAGTTAATCTACAATTCAACCTTACAATATAGTTATTGAATTTAATTACTTAATTGTATGCATAATTGTGTTGTGTGTGTGCGTATAAATACATGTTCATCTATATTCGCCTATACTCACGGTGATTTTACTTAAGGATAATCAGTGTTCGTTTTAAACACTAAATTACATACATATTAGCAGTGCTGAACTGGCCGGGTTTATCCGATACGTTAACAGGCCCCTCTCCTTGGTATCCTTCCCTTGTATGTGTATGTCGGTCTTGAAGGAAGAAGGAAAGCAGAGATTTTTCCTCCACACGAACATACTATAGCCATTGTAGGACAGTGGCCCATATCCACCTCTTTGTGACAACCTGTTGGAAGGAAGGCCACTTATCATTTTCCTTGGAGCCAGAGCAGTCATCCAGCCGAACACTGACAATAACAGACCACTGAAACCAGCCGCAGTCCAAACCAAAGGAAGCTGAGTGCGTGGGCCTACTTAGCTCACGCTCCATCTGCACATAAATCTGAAATAAAAGGAAGAAAACACGGCCATAAAGGATCAACGAATCCTCTCGATAAACAAGAAAAGACTAAAAGGTTATACTTATCTGACAAGGATTAAATCTCCTTTCTGTCCCCAATTATCCGTTCCGCTACGAACCCACGATATTATCCTTCTGCTCCTCGTCTCCAGGGCTGTTGATACTCGCCTCACGAAAGGTTAGTTTCTATCCGCGGGACCAGTATACATGTATACCGCGGTCTATCGGCGCAATACTCCACGCGGCGGATCGTACACATAAAGGTCTGCTTGTATTGCTCGCGCGCGCTTGCTGCCTTGTTATGAACTACGATCGCGTGAACGAGTAACAGAATATTTAGGATCAGTCTACAATCATAATTTCGAATTTAAAAGATTGATTTCAAAATAAATATTAAATAAATCAACCAATTAAATAGCAAACGTATTGAAACATATTCCCATAAAATAAAAATCTGTTGGAGATTTTAACAATAAAATCATGAATTTGTTTCAGATAAATTACATCAACCGTTCCGTAAATAAATAATAAATAAATAATAAACGAATTTACGATAACGCGAATAGAAATAAATGACTGACGATAAATACGAATTCCGTACGTAATTAAATAAATAATAGACAGGTGATCAACAATTTGATAATTAATAGCTTGCGATTCAAATGAACTAATAACAATTAATTAATAACAATATAGGCATTAATAATAATAATTAGGAGTCTATTAATATTAAGATTAAATAAATTATAACAGGATAAAACTCGCTCAGGGAAACGCTCATTCCTTTTCTAAATATATAATTCCTAGAGATGTTTACTCCATATAATTCCTAGAGTTGTTTACTCCGTATAATTCCTGGAGTTGTTTACTCCGCATTATTCCTGGAAATATTTACTCCATATTTTCCAAGAGTTGTTTGTCTCCCCCCCCCCTCTTCCTGTTTCCCTTCTATTTTTAGAGTCATCAAGGTCAACAGAGGGAGCCCGATAAATCCAGTTATAACTGACCTAGTCACTCCCACTCTCGAGGACGATCCAGATTAAACTAGAATTATCCAGCGAGGCCACTCCCACTCTCAAGGACAAAATCGAATTAAACTAGAATTCTCCAGCGAAGCCACTCCCACTTGAGGAAGGGAAATAGTTTTGATTGGTTCCACTCCCACCACCAACCCGGAGTTCCACCTGCAATTTAGAATATAAATAGGGCCTCCTCACCGGCCTCCAGTAGTCACTCCGAGGTCTCTGTGCAAGTGCCTCAGAGCATAATATTCAAGGTCAATTTAAATTATATCGAGTCACGTTTAAAAGACTTTATATGTTGTTAAAGTTCCAAAGTATTTTATTAATTGAATAAAACTTCAAAGTTAAAGTTTATCTCTTCAAGTTCGAGTTTTCATTTCAAAGTTCCTGCATTTCCTTACGCTTCAGCGCTTAATCGGACAACGAACGCACAATCTAATTGGTCAACGAGGCGACCATTGCAGAAGCGCCCTTCTGCTCCCAGACCCGACTCGGGTCGTAACAGCCTTAAGAGCCAATCAGGCGTGTATATCACACGGACCGTGAGTCCACGCGTTCCGTATTACATTAGCGTTGGTTTTGCGCGATAGTCAGGCTCAGGCCTATTTTAAACGATAATATAATTATGTTGAAGGCAGAAAGGTAGATGAACAAATAATTAATTATACACATATAAGTAAATATATATGTGTGTATAGATACACACATGCACACACACATATACATACATTTATATACAGAGCTTTATGAACGCGATCACACAATGTATGGGAATAAGGGACATAATAAATATTAAATAACTAGATAGTTCTTGTTCCGCATTTTCTTTAACCTCTCTACCTGCTCCCCTTTTTATATTCATACAAAATCCTCATATAGCTTAATATGTATGGGAATATTGAGCCGAAGCAATAGCACAGGTAAGGTCCCATTGTGGCGAGGATGATAGATGCCCCGAGAGTGACGACCAATAATCGGTAATTTCGAAAGAAATAATCGAAGTTACGTGAGTGTCGTCTTAATTGCGACCCTTACGTAACAATATGTAAAACTTTATCTTTAGTTGTAAATTTGTCAAAATTTCTAGAATTTATATCACTTTTTATGGTAGCTATATTCATGTTAGTATAATTATATCAATACCTACTATTTTAATTTTTGGATTAATTAACTCTTCTGTTTTTATGTTACAGACTGATTCTAGCTGATCTTTTAATAAATTTTCAGTCACTTTGACACTTTCTACATCCATGCAACTAATAATAATGCCCTTATTTTCTTTCACTTGTATCTGTTTTGCCTGTATTTTTGTTTCATTTGTAATACACTTTGTAATACACTGTTTGAAATTATCACTTCACTATCTTTATAAATTTTTTAGCAATGATCTTTGGCACACGTTTTGGTTGCGGTTTAATGTTGCTAACTGTATTTGAGAAACACTTTTTAGTAGTATTTTCCTTGTTTTTGTTAAGCAGCTGTTTCAGCAATTCATTTTTTTCTTGCAATTCCTTAATCAATTATTTTTGCAGAGTATTTTCAGTTTTTAGCAATTCAACATCGACCTCATTATAAACAATTGTTGAATTAAGCAATTCTTGTGATTTGTTAGTAACTTCTGCTAATATTTCTTTCCTGACTTCTTCTGAACTTCTCATCTTTATTTGTGCTATTAATATTTTGACTGGCTCATTTAACTTTCCTTCATCGTTATTTGAGGTTATGTATTGCTGCTGTTTATGATCTGGGCAGATTATCAGCCTTTCTCCTACATACTTAACATTTTTTAATCTGTAAAAAAACTCTGATGATAGGCAGCTTCGCAAATGATACACGTTACCGTTATACAATTTGATTTAGTACAACACTTAAAATTTGATTCACTGGGCTTATCGGGAGGTTCTTTCACCTCGCCCGCCATCTTGATTAATTTCATATATATATATAACTTAGTACACCGCTACCTTCCAGGACACCTACAGGTTTTCTGCAATAGAAGTAGGTATAAAACGTTAAACAGTATATAAGTGACTAAAGAAATAATATCCCTCAGGGTGTTGACTAACACCACGACGCCTGCGGCGCCCCCGTTCAGTTCTGCAGTATTTTACGTTGATTTCGGAAAAATTTTACGGAAAAAAACGTTGTGAAAGAAACCCTAAATGTCCTGAATAATACAAAAATGTCCTGAAAGGTAGCGGTAAACATATTCCTAATTCAGTACAGTCCTGAAAACATGCAAATGTCCTGAAACATAGCGGTAAACCAATGAAAAGTCCTGAAACATAGCGGTGAACATATATATATAAGTATGTGGGTGAACCGGTTTTGGAGAGGTATAGTTCTTTTTCTCAGAGTTGCCTATGTTAACGTGACTAAAGAAATATGGACCCTGGAGTTATAGACTCTAGAAAATGGCCGACAACTCTCCAAAACCGGTCATATATATCTTTGCCGGTGTGAAAAGGCTCTTCAAAACCGGAGAAACTCTTCAAAACGGGTATATAATATCTAGAAAAACTCTCCAAAACCGATAAACGACATAAATATACTAGTGGGGCTTCGCGCCCCTGCTCGCTCCGCTCGCCAACCCCCCATTAAGAAAATTGTTATGATTTTTATATATAAATTTAAATATATCGACAATTTTCTATAATAAATATATTTTCTTTGTATAAAAATAGTAATTATGTCGTTTTAAATCATTAACAGTTTTTCACGCTACCCTGGAGGTACCACCGTTCAACTATTTAATTACCATATAATTAACTTCATAAACATGAAGAATAATATGGATTTTAATAGTTTAGGCGCGTTGGATTGTTTTTTAAGTGGTGTCCCTCGCCAATAGCACTACGTAACCACTTTTTATCTAAAATGTTCAATTTATTAATTGGTATTAATAATATTATTGTGTGTGTGTGTGTGTATGTGTGTATGTGTGTGTATATATATATATCAAATGCAGCTTTTGAAGATCTATGTCAGCACGGATTCGATACTTTGAGGATTTATATTAATACCTTCAACGCAGAGAGGGAGTTATTTCTTTAGCCAAGCATATACGAACTCTGGAGAAAAAAACTATAGATCCTCAAAAGTACCGGTTTCCGAAATGTATATATATATATATATATATATATATATATATATATATATATATATATATATATATATATATATATATATATATATACTAGTGGGGCTTCGCCCCCCTGCTCGCTCCGCTCGCCAACCCCCGATGTGTTGTAATTATAATAAAAAATGTTTTAAATTGTATACTTAGGAATAATTTTATAACGAAAGATATAAATGTATAATTGTCACAAAGATCCCATTGGAAAAATGTTTATAAAGATAAGAAATGTATAATAAATAAGTTATATATATTTAACAGTTTTCCACGCCACCTTAGAGGTACTGTGAATAGGCGCGTTGGATTTTTTTTTAAAGTGGCATCCCTCGCCAATAGCCCTACGTAACCACTTTCGATGTTTAATTTTAAATTGGTATACTTTTTATATATGACTTATTTTACTACATATTTTTCATGTATTATTTACTAAATAATAGTTAAAATTTACGAAAATTTTGATAATTTTTCATTTGGGAAAATATTTCTTTAACATATTCTTTAATGTTTTACTTTTTTGTATGCTTTTCATAATTAGGAAACATATATTTATTGTTCCTTTTATATGTATTTTAGCATTATATGTTAACATTATGTAGAATATATGAAAGATGTTAATGAACTTATAACATTTTAAAAATTTTATTACTATTTTCGTAAAATTGTAAATATTATATATTTTAAAAAAGTTTAATTGTTATCATTTGAACAATACGAAAAATGTTATTAATAAAATTTTTCTTTAATATAATCCTTTAAGGTTTCATAAGTATTTTAGGAACTTGTAGATTTTTATTGTTCCTTTTTTATATGTAGTTAATTGTTAGGACATATATTAAAGAAATTAATTTTTTTGACTTCTAATAATTATTTTAACTCTTAAACTTTTTTGTGCAATATTCATTAATTTTTATCAATTGAATTTAATTATTATCTATATGTTTCGATTAAAGTTTTTATATAATTCATATCATAATCTTTAAGTAAGTTATTATTATACTCATTGTACCTATTGTCTTCTTTTTCATGTTTTTCCACCATTTCATTTAACCTATCAAGTTCAACGGTATCTTTTAAATTATCTACTTCATTATATTTATTTTGTTCTGGATTCCAAATCAATGGAATTTTTCCTTGTGTGATATCATTATTATATTCATTGATTTGATTATTTAAATCATGTTCATATTCATCTTCCTCATTAATGTGATTTTGTAGTTGTTTGTTTATTTCATCCAAATATCTTGCATGCTGTATACTTTCTACTTCGACATATTTTTTCTGTGTTGGATCCCATCTTAATGGACTGGGTCTTGAATCTCCTTGATTAGCCATTTGGTATTTTACTAAGTTATGTGTAATTATATTAAATGTGTTACAGTTAAAAATGTTAAATATCATAATATAATAAAAGAAAATAAGATAAAAAAATGTAATAAATCTAATATTTCCTTCCAAACAATATTTGTTATTTGACTTTTATTTTCTGTTTCATTTTGTATGTATATATTATTTGGATTTTTACATCTTGAAAGAGCAACATATAATTGACCATGAGAGAATAAAGATTTTTTTAGAAATAATCCCATGTTATCGAAACTTTGACCTTGAGATTTATTAATAGTTATAGCAAAAGTTAATACAACAGGAAATTGTTTCCTATATAAGATAAACGGCAATGCAGATGATTCACAAGTATTAAGTGTTATACGGTGAATAAAAAATTGTTTTCCTTTATTTTCTCCTGCAATGATTTCAGCTTTTATATTATATTTATATAATCCTATTATTTTGAGTCGGGTTCCATTATATAATCCATCACTTATTCGAATATTTCGAATTAACATTACAATTGAATTTATTTTTAATTTCAATTCATGTTGAGGTAAACCTTCACGTATGATATTTAATATTTCTGTTGGATAATTTAGATGAATATTTTCATCTGTTTGATCGACTCCTTTATGTGTTGCATAATCTATACTATATATGTTATAGTTTCATGATTAATTAAGTTTAATATTTTATTATCTAATATATTTACTTCTTCATTATGTGAAGTTAATATAACTTTTTTTGAAAAATCATAATTATTGTTAATATTTTTATAAATTATATGACAAACATCATTTGATTTCCATTCATTAGGAATAATAAATTGATCAATTTTTCCTTCTCCTATATTTAATAAAAATGATGCAAAGTCTTTATTTTTAGTACGTATATTTATTTTTAATTTAAAAATATTAAATAAAGGCCAAACATATGAATATTTAATGGATTCTTCTATAATTCTATTTCTAAATCCATTTTTTATTACTGGAAGAATTTGTCTAAAATCTCCACCTAAAATAATTAATTTTCCGCCAAAGGGATTATTATTATAACATACATCTTTTAAAGTTTTATCTACGATTTCCAAAGCTTTTTTAAGTATCATTGAAGCTTCGTCCCAGATAATAACTTCAGCTTCTCTTAATTTTTTTTATCTGAATCTAATTTTAGGAAAGCAGTTTCAATATTAGATAAATCTAGTGGTAATTGGAATGTTCGATGGCTTGTCATACCTTTAGGTAAGAAAATAGATGCTATACCTGTTCAAGCCATTGATAAAAATTTTTTTTTATTGTAATGAAATAATGAATCAATGTTTTATATAAAAAAGTTTTTCCGGAACCACCTGAACCATCTAAGAAATACATTTCATTAGTATTATTTATTATTGTTTCAAAAATATATTTTTGGTCTTCATTCAATTGATTGAACATACTATTAAATTTTTCTTTACTGTAGTTTATAATTTCTAAATTAAATTCATCTATTTCACATATTTCGTTTATATTTGGTTCAGGTAAACCAAAATCGGTACATGACATTTCTTCAGTATTCAATATTCCATTGATATGTCCAAGTGCTTTATTTTCTTTATCTACATAAAATCTTCTGTAAAAAATTGTTTATATTTTTCCCAAATAATATTACCTTGAATATTTTCACATAAAAGAAAAGTAGCAAAAAATTTTCGTAACTGGAAGGGAAGCATTATTTGACATGCTTCTTCGAAAATATTATAAAGGCTATAGCCGGATAAGCATGTTAAAATTGCCCCCAACGTAATCGACAAACTAACTTTACTGGTCGATAGAACATATAAAAAGAACTTCTGCGCTAAATTTTTAGACCATAATATCTTTCCCATAACTAATTAACACCAAAAACGTGTTTTTTCGATTTTATTTTTTTCCGAGCGTCAGTTAACTTTTAAAAATCTGAAAAAATTCAGAGAGATGTATATGTAGGTCCCAAATAACCATGAATTTTTTCAGATTATGCTAATTTAAATTGTGCTCTAAAAAGAAATTCCTAAAGATTTGTATTGATTTTTTAAATTGGTTCCCTATCAATCGCTAACTTCCAATACCATTATTTTTTTGTGTTTTTTTTTCGCTCTTTCAATTTCCATTATAAAAACTGTGATAAAATGGGGTGGAACACCATCAAAAATAAAAAAAAACCGTTTTTTTCTTCATTTTTGGCATGTTCTTTTATCCAAGCGTCAAAAATAACCCCAAGAATCGAATCAGCACATAAAAAAATCCTCTAGAATAAAGTAAAAATATAAAAATCGTCATAACCAACTTAATACCAACGAAAAAAATTCTATATTAATCGTGTAAAACCATGTAAACAACGATTTAGCCTAAGAAATAACTCCATAAATCAATTTAGTGCATCAAAAAATCTCCTAAAATACAGAAAAAAATATAAAACTTCTTAAAACTTCTTACTCCAACGAAGAAAATCTGTATTAATCGTATGAAGCGATGATAAGCGTGATTTAGCCTAAAAGTAAGTCCATAAATTTATTCAGCGCATATAGAAAGTTCTACAATACTGTTAATACTCGTATATAAAAAACCGTTAGTACTCCCTGTATATGTAGCTAATAAGAAATTGAGTGTAACAGACAGAATTGGTAATTTTATAGTCAACAAGTGATACTCAAAGTATATAGATTACGAAATATGTGCAGAATTGACCCGCATGTCGGCGCCCGAGCGGAGCGATGATGAAAAGTCGCACAAGCCAATAATCACTTACACACCAGTTTTATATAGTATTTTACAGCAAGAGGGCCTAAAATTGGCATTATAGTTGCCATATTTTGAGGTTAGAGTGCTATAAATATACTTAATTAGAATCAAAATTACATTAAGTATGTCTGTATCTATATGCAAACGCGCACATTCGATATTTATGTTTATAGAATATTTATTCAGCACTTCTACAGTTTACGCTCACATGAGTGTACGAGTAATTCATATCAGCTGGCAATTAATAATTTAATTTATTAATTTACTAATTCAATTTATTAATTTAATTTAATTATTTTAAATATTTTTAATTTTTGTAATTTGATTCTCACTTATTTATCAATTTAATAATTAATTATTTAGTTGTAACTATAAGTATATTTGCATTGTCAGATGATAGATTTTTCTGTCTCTACTATATTATACTTAATATACACGTTTACACGTGTAATATGCACGTGTATACACTAACACTATAAATACGAGGGTCATTTGATAAGTACCTAGCCTACAAGTGAAAACACCAAAATTTTACAAAAAATAAAATTTATTTTTCAATGTAGTCTCCTTTTAGTTGAATACACTTGGTCCAGCGGTGTTCCAATTTTTTTAACCCCGTTGAAAAAAATGTTTTCTCTTGGTTTGCAAAATAGGCCTCCGTGGCGGCGATTATTTCGTTATTGGAGTGGAATCTCTTCCCGGCGAGCGAATTTTTTAGGTTCAGAAACAAAAAAAAAGTCGCACGGAGCCAAATCTGGAGAATACGGTGGATGGGGCAGCAGTTCGTAGCGTAATTCGACCAATTTAGCCGTGGCGAGTGCAGAAGTGTGAGCCGGTGCATTATCGTGGTGGAAAAGCACTTTCTTTTTAGACAAATGGGGCCGTTTTTCTTCTAACACGGCGTCAAATTGGCTTAATAGTTCGGCGTAGTACTGTCCTGTGACCGTTTTACCCTTCTCCAGATAGTCAATAAAAATCACACCTTGAGAATCCCAGAAAACAGTGGCCATCACCTTTCCGGCCGACGGGACCGTCTTCGCCTTCTTCGGAGCAGGTTCACCGGGTAAGGTCCACTGTTTTGACTGCTCCTTGGTCTCTAGAGTGTAGTAGTGAATCCATGTTTCGTCGACGGTCACGTAACGACGCAAAAACTCTTTTGGATTGCGATTAAACAGCTTCCAAACACTGCTCTGAACTGGTCACACGGATGCGCTTGTTGTCTGCAGTCAGCAAACGCGGCACCCACCTTGCTGACAGTTTCCTCATGCCTAAAATCTCATGTAGGATATGCCACACGCGTTCTTCTGAGATGCCTACTATCGCAGCTATCTCGTGCACCTTTAATCGGCGGTCTGACAAAACGATATCGTGTATTTTTGTCACGTTCTCCTCCGTAGTGGCTGTTTTCGGAGCACCTGGGCGTGGATCATCAAAAACCGACGTACGACCACGTTGAAACTCGTTATACCAAAATTTAACGGTCGCCATCGAAGGAGAAGCATCCCCATACACTGCATCCAAGCGTTCTTTAATTTCACTGCGCGATTTCCCTTCCAAAAACAAGAATCGAATCACCGACCGATATTGTTCTTTCTCCATTTTTTCAAAAATCAACGGACACATTTGCTTTCACACGCTCTCAAAAATAAACTACAACTCCGATCCGGCTGAAATTTCGTCTGTAACCGTTTACAGGAAGATACTGCACTGTAGTGTATTTCTGGTGCGATAGTGGCACCATCTGGCGGTGAGGCTAGGTACTTGTCAAATTACCCTCGTATATATTTTTTTTTTTATTTACGATCATTTGAGCGAAAAAAAATTAATCCACATGATGCAAACGAGAAAAACAGTGCAAGCAATAGTACTTGTCGCTATCAGTGCAAAAACTGCTAGTTCTTTGACGACATCCCTCGTAATTACATAATGCTCTAGTTCTAGTTTCATACTCACAAGATTGGAAATCGCCCAATTTAGAATTCGACAAATACACTCTACTGATTTCTTTACATAAACCTTTTGTCGTTACATGTGTAGTTTTGTCGTTATTGCAAGTGTTTCAAAGTGTTAAAGCATTTGTGACTGAAGCTTCAATGATACGTACAAAAATGTTGAATGTCCATTTTTTTGAGCTTATGCTTGGGGAAGCTTTTTTACATCGAAAATCGTGCAAGTTTGCGCCTCCCATAAATTTGTTGTACAATGAAAAGGCAAAAAGAAATCTTATTTCTGTTCTATCTTTAGCAGTTCTTGAATACCTTTTCATCGGTTTTAAAGGTGTAACACCAACTGCTGTAGATAAAACAGATACCTCTTAAATAGAAGAATTTTTTATAAAATATATAATGAGGACTTCGATGGTTTCATATAAATAGTTGTTATTCATTGGTTGTTCTTTTATTCACAACATTTATTTCTAAGAAATGCAATTAATTTAAAAAAAATATTGTTTCGGCTTTTAAGTATGAAGAAAGGCATACATTTTTTATAAATCAATCACAAATGTACAAAAACATGGTGTATTGGATCAGTATTGGATCAGTATTGGTAAAATACTAGATTTTTTTTACATTTAGATAAATGTTGCTGAAAAATAATTCTTAATTAATTGAACAACATTGAACTTTTAACATTTCTTTTACCGAATAGTTTTAATATAGAGCAAATTCGGGAAAAATAAAAATGAAATAGTTCTTAAAATTAGTGTGATATTGCCCAATTCTATTGTTTTCCAAATATATGACATTACACATAATACATATCTTCAATTCTTGAGATAATTTCTAACGTAGCATATGAATCTAATATTAATTGTAATGTGATTTTTAATATAAAATTACAATATTATATTCTAATATTTCTGATTAGAAATAATAATATTATTGTAGTTTTTTTAATATTCATGTATGTTTAAATAAACCAAATAATTATTTATTCAATCAATTGAATTTTTTTGTTTTATGTTAAGAAGGCGACGACAGAAACCTCGATTGATAGAACGTGACGTTCTGTTTGAAATTCTAACCTCAAAAATTAAAGTTTGATACCTCTCTATTATAAATGCAAAATGTAATGATTTTGAATATAATATGCCCAAAACTAATATCGGCGCGAAGCGCAGCTCGATCGCTAGTTATTTAAACTACAACTATTGTTCTTACTTATCGTATAGTGTTCTATTATAAAACATCTTTTTAAGTATATGCTTAATAATTATAGCTCATTTGTTTCTATCTTTTTTATCTACTGCTCACTAATTCCTATATCCAGATGTTATCCCACTTTTGGCTGACATTTGAATTAGAATTTATCCACTTAAGGAGTAAAGTATCATTTTTTTGCGGAGTCCAGGTGTGCACAACATTAATAGTTATTGTTGAGATTATATAATAGCATCTATCTCTTTACACAAATAAGATAAAGATTTGTCATTGCAAATAGCTGGGTTATCATAATTTTTATATTTTATCGTTTCATACGACTAATATAGAGTTTCTTCAGTGGTGTAAGGTAAGTTATAAGAAGTTTTATATTTTTTCTGTATTTTACGAGATATTTGATGCACCAAATCGATTTATGAAGTTATTTTTTAAGCTAAATCGTTATTTACACGGTTTTACACGATTAATATAGATTTTTTTTCGTTGGTATTAGGTTGGTTATGACAATTTTTATATTTTTACTTTATTCTAGAGGATTTTCTTATGCGTTGATTCGATTTTTGGGGTTATTTTTGACGCTTGGATAAAAGAACATGCCAAAAATGAAGAAAAAACAGTTTTTTTTATTTTTGATGGTGTTCCACCCCATTTTATCACAGTTTTTATAATGGAAATCGAAAGAGCGAAAAAAATACAAAAAGATAATGGTATTGGAAGTTAGCCATTGATAGGCAACCAATTTAAAAAATCAATACAAATCTTTAGGAATTTTTTTAGAGCACAATTTAAATTAGCATAATCTGAAAAAATTCATGGTTATTTGGGACCTACATATACATCTCTCTGAATTTTTTCAGATTTTTAAAAGTTAACTGACACTCGGAAAAAAATAAAATCGAAAAAACACGTTTTTGGTGTTAATTAGTCATGGGAAAGGTATTATGGTCTAAGAATTTAGCGCAGAAGTTCTTTTTACATGTTCTATCGACCAGTAAAGTTAGTTTGTCGATTACGTTGGGGGCAATTTTAACATGCTTATCCGGCTATAGCCTTTGTGTTTCGTGTTCGACTAAACCCATGATAATAGCAGTTTCTTTATACGTATTATATGTTTTATTTTCATATGTTCTTAGATCATTAAATGATGTTGCTCCTTTTACTCGATTAAGTATTAGTTTAAGAAAAAAACGTTCAGTGTCTTTCGGTGATACTACATTTAATCTACCAATCTACCAATAGCCTTTTTTATTCGCTGTTTTGAACGTTTCAACCACTTTTTTTTTCATTAGAAAAAATATTATATTTTGGTATGTTTACATATTTTATTTTTTTTGCAAAATCATCATTTTTATTTAATGTAAACCATGCTGTTAATGTAGTTTCCCATTTATTTAATGCACTTAATACATTCTTTTCATCAAAAATAATCTTCTGTTGATTTTCTGTATGAATAGATAATCTTATAACTGTATGACTTCTACCACACAATGGAAATTGTTGTAACCGCCATGCAGCTTCCATTGGACTTAAATATCTACCGTCAATGTATTGAGTAATTTCATCGTAAACTTCTTCATTCTTTTCATGTTCTGCATCATTTTTTTTATTTTACAGTAAGCCTTATCTCCACCTTTATGAATGTAATCAAAAATATATTTTATACTTTTTACTGAAGCACAATATTCAATATTTACATGACAATTATATTTTATTAATAAAAAACTGTTATAAGGCACTACCATAGAATTGTCTACTGGAAAAATTTTATTACTTTTTTTAAATGATATATATGGCTATCTGAAATATTATTTCTACGTTTGTATTCAGGATATTTATCTTCTTTTAATATTGTACTATCACGAAAAGGTTTTGGAAACTGTTTTTTACATTAATTTTTGTCTTTATTAAAACAAGGAGATTTTTCTGTATGTGGTCCATGTAACATATGTTTGATTACTAATTTTTGTAATTTAAAATTTTTCGATGGTATTTCAGCCGAAATGTGTTTATCGATTGCATTTGAAGAGAATAATTTATGGTTGGGATGCAATGTTACAATAATATGCGCATGTGGTAAACCTCTTTTTTGAAATTCTATAGAATATACGCAAGATGAAACAGGACCAAAAATATTTTTTTTTTATTATATCATTTAATAACATTTTAAATTTTGCATAAAATAAACGAACTCTTATATTGGGAATATCATTGGGTGTTGTTTGTTCTGGAAAATTCTGTAAAACTTCTTTAAGCTCTTTCCATTTTGGATTACGACATTGTTTAAGAGACATTGAGGGGGGGGGGGGGGCTAGGGAGCTGAGGGGGCGCTGAGGTGGGGTTGAGATGGCGCTGAGGAGGGGATGAGGGGGGGCTCTAACAGAATAAGAAGTCACGAAATAACGTAAAAAATGACGGAATTTTACGTTATTTTGAGTAGGGGGCTGAGGGGGCGCTGAGGTGGGGGTGAGGAGGGGGCGAGGGGGCTGAGGTGGGAGTGAGGTGGCGCTGAGGTGGGGGTGAGGTGGGGCTACGTGGTAACATTCATCTATATAATATAGGAATATATATATATATATATATATATATATATATATATATATATATATATATATATATATATATATATATATATATATATATATATATACTAGTGGGGCTCTGCCCCCTGCTCGCTCCGCTCACCAACCCCCGATATGTTGTAATTATAATAAAAAATACAAATCTATAGTCAGTAGCACTGAATATTTATATTATTAAAAATTTTATCATTGTTCTGAAGAAATGGACATTATCAAAGGACAAAAAGTTTTTGTTATCGGGGACATTTTAGAATGGAAGATATATCGGACATGTAATCAGGAATATTTAAAGAGGAAATTAAATAAGTTATAAATCATGATATAATTAATTAGAAGAATTGTCGAGTATAGCAAGTTCTATGTAATAATATTGATATTTATTTATTTGTATATTTATTTATTTTTTTTTAAATTGATTTAACTATAAAGATTGGTTGATGAAACGAACAGTTTTCCACGTCACCCTGGGGGTACTGTTCATGAACGCGTTGGATTGTTATTTTAAGTGGTATCCTTCGCCAGTAGCTCTACATTACCACTGTAGCCTAAAATTTTATAATTATTAAATATTTTTTTATATGATTTACATTATATTTGATTTCTATTTGAAAGGACTCCGCACACAATGTATGGAAAATAATCATTCGGTCAAATTGGATCAAACTTGGGGAAAAGATAGATCTTGAGGTCCTGAACAAAAGTTCTCATGGGCAAAACCCCCCAAAATTTGACCGAATGATTTTTTCCCATACATTGTGTGCGGGGTCCTTTACGAAAATATTTATCGAAAATTGTTGAATAGAAATTTATTAAAAATATATTGTTTTTATTTATATTATCTTTAATATATCCTTAATTGTTTTTGTAAGCTTTTACAATTTGGAAACATATATATTTATTGTTCCTGTTATATGTATTTGTGCTTCTAAACATTATGTTGGATACATGAAAGAATCTAATACAATGTAGTCTACTGGAGTAGATTTAAAAATTAATATAGTTAAATTTTCGTAAAATGTCAAATCTTTCATATTAATATGTAATAATAATTTACTTAAGAATAATTTTCTTTTATAGCTTGTATATGTATATAGTTTTGTATATACTTTTATATTTTACTTTGTATTTTACGTCTATTTAATTTGACAAAAATATTTATGAAAAATCAATTTTTAAATTTCTTGTCTTTAACATATCCTGTAACGTTTTTGTAACCTATTTACAATATGGAAACATATATTTTTATTGTTTCTGTTATATACATTTATGCTTTTAAACATTTTATTGGATAAGTGAAAGAAATAAATGTAAAATAATAGATTTAGAAATTAATATAGCTTAATACCATTTTTGTGAAATTTCGAATATCTTATACTAAAAAATTGAGTTGAAATTATATATTGAAAATCTCGTTAATTTTATTTTTCATATTTTTCAATTAAATTTTGTAAACAATTTAAGTCATATTCTTTAAGTAAATTATTATAATAGTCATTATATTTATTTTCTTCTTTTTCATAGGCTTCTATTATTTCATTCAATTTGTCTAGTTTTATAGCTTCTTTTAAATTATATACTTCTACGTATTTATTTTGTGCCGGATCCCAAATTAACTGTGCTTGTATCGTAACATTATTATTGTATTCGTTGATTTAATTATTTAAATATCTTTCATATTCGTCTTGTTCATTTATGTGATTCTATAACTGTTCATTTAATTCATCTAATTTTCTTGCGTGTTGTATACTACCAACGAATATAGACGCATATAGAAGCGTACGTCAGATGGGGGGCGAGGACGAAAAAAAATTAGTTCCGCCTTGACCAAGTGATGGCCGTAGCATTGACTTGTATGCTTCTCTTCTCACTTCTGCGAATCGCGGCTCGGCGGCTCGCCGCACTATGGGCGATTTGGGAAAAAAAATTTTCAAAATGAAATTGCGCCTCTCCAAGAAGAGATAAAGCAATATTTTTTTTTTAATTTGAAGGATTTATGATCTGCAATAAGGAAAAATTGCTAAGAAATGTGGGTCTGAAGGTATACATATGTATTACTCATGAAAACAATGAAAATTAAAAACAATATTTAAAAAAATGAAACGGAACCAACTTGAAAGTATATTTTTTATTTATAAACATTTGATCATTACTTAAATCATTCTAATTTTCATTAAAAGATTTAGTTAACCTGAATACAATTAAGTTTTATCTTTTTAGATAAAAAGATAAAGTATATATATTAACAGTCACATTTTTTTCTTTTTTTAAGAAGAACATACACTATACATGTAACTACATATATGTATTAAATAAATATATATGAATAAATATACTAAATATGTATACTACATAATTGTACATAAATAAGGGAGTAACTCTGTTAAATACTTATTTCATGTTCAATAATGAATAACAAATAGTAATTTAACGTACTCTAGCCAATAACAATAAAACAGTTAAACAATTATGATTTATAATAAGGAAAAATTGCAAAGAAATGTGGGTCTAAAGGTATACAATTATAGTACTTATGAAAACATATCGTAGTACTATATTTTTGTTAATGCTTCGCGCGCTAAATTTTTTATAATCTTGTGATAAATTCATACGTTCTCTTTAAATAAATTTAGGAGCTCGTGGAGCTAAGTAGACACACTCATAAAATCTTTGTTTATAAACGCTGTATCGCAAAAGTAATCGTACAGCTTGTTACCTAAACTACTACCAGTCCAGTCTTTGTCTGGAATCCGAGGCGAAAGCTTCTAATCTCAGAAGGTGAGGTAAGTTTTAATGATTTTACACACAGGTGTTTACATTTCATTTGTATCTTACGTTTAACGTTTTTAGATAATTATTGACAGTGCAGTGATCACTGTTAAAAAAAAAAATTAAATAAATAACTACATAAACTACTGCATTATATACATTGCAAATGTGATTGTATGAGACGGGTAAACTTACTAAAATTTAATTTTTTTTGAGAAGTTATTATTCATTGTATCGTCAGTATTTACGGGAGTACTGAAATTTAAGGAGGCTCTTGCATGAAAATTTATGATTTAAGCAGCAGCATTTCCTATTATTTAAAATGTACTGAATTTAATGGTATCCTTATTTTATTCACTTCATATTTAAAATATTATATTGGCATCTTTTTTCTATTAGAATGATTTAAGTAATGATCAAATGTTTATAAATAAAAAATATACTTTCAAGTTGGTTCCGTTTCATTTTTTTTAAATATTGTTTTTAATTTTCATTGTTTTCATGAGTGATACATATGTATACCTTCAGACCCACATTTCTTAGCAATTTTTCCTTATTGCAGATCATATATCCTTCAAATTAAAAAAAAAATATTGCTTTATCTCTTCTTTGAGAGGTGCAATTTGATTTTGAAAATTTTTTTTCCCAAATCGCCCATAGTGCGCCGGCCCGCGCCGTTCACGATGATCCGGGCACAAGCGCCGTAAAGCATGACTGCATGATGATTTGCAATTTGACATGTTATAAAATTTTTTTATAAATAACAATTTAATAATGATTAAATAAAATTTAATTTACAAATAAATTATATTAAATATTATTAAAAGTTAATAAATTCTTACAATTATTTGATTAAAAAAATAATAATTGAAAGAAATAAAAAAAGATATAAATTGTTATACAAGAAAATAAATAATAATAATTAGTTATGTAGTCATATATGTACAGTTATTTAACTTGATATATCATATCACTTTTCGACTGTATGCAACCATTATATTAATTTTCATATTCACTGTAAAATAATATATTGTGTATCAAGGGTGTACTCAACGTTGAATTTAGCAGACCGAGTATTTATAAGTACAAATCGAAGGCAAGTTAGCACGAGTCTCTGCAAACTCGCGATATAAAAAAGCCCACCAGCCCTTGGGTGCACAATTTATTCATCATAATCAATATATCAATAAAAGTTTAAGAAAAAAGACGCGGGGTATTTATATCAGACAACTAAATTGGCAGATGGGTGATTTTAAAGAAATTTTTTAAATTTATACATATTGTTTTACATTTATATACATTTATATACACTTCCATAAAATTAAGAAAAAAAGTCTTATATAGCGAAAATTTAAAAAAATATATAAATGTATATAAATGCATATATCTGTAAAAAAGTAAATATATGTATATTTACAAAAATACAAATTTTCAATACAACTATTCAAAATGTAAGAAAAAATATATAAATGTAAATAAGTGAAAATTTTTGTAAAAAAAAACTTATATAAATGTATATAAACGTATATAAACGTAAAAAATGTTCCAATTACAACTTTTATAAACACTTATTATATAAGTTTAATACATTTTTTTACATTTATATACATTTTCCATTTCCATCGGGGATGTAACGCGTTCTTCGCACGACCGATGCGAGTGAGAAAAGTGACACGAACTCAAAATCATATTACGCACCAGTTTCGAACCGTATTTTAACCACGAGAGCCGAATAATTATGTTAAAGTTATGATTTTGAGGTTACAGTGGTATAAATGTTTAAAGATTAGTATATAAAAATTTAAAAAAACATGGCAAGAAGTCCATAATATTCTCATTAAATTATTTTAATATGATATGTGATATCGATATTTCCAATACCATTTCCACCTAACGATGAAACTATAGAAAATGCGGTGATTAGGAGAATTAAGCCCTACGTCGACAGATGATCTAAAAATCTTATGGGAATACATCTTTTACATTTTCCGGAATGTTTTTCCTCTAGTTGAAAGTTTGTAAGTTTATGCAATTTGTTTTTAATTTTTATAGACGAGAATTTTTCTAATATTTATTTTTAAAAAGAATTCCTTTCGTGTTCTGAATAGCTCCCGTTTGTAATTGACAGTATCAGATTTGGAAAATATTTTAAACGACTTTATATTTAAGATATTCCTTGAAGGAAATGGCCACATTATATTTAATAAAATATCTATATAACATTTCACCATTCTGATAAAATACCTCCCCTGTGGATAAAAAGATGCTGCAGCAATCTCAAAGTAATGGATCAGGCATAAAAAACGTAGTATCGATTTTTAAAATTGAAAAACACAAAAATCGACCCTGCTATACCAAAATGATTGTTAATTCTACTTAAGGGGGTTGTCGCGATATTTAAATGGGTTTACTATTTAATTGTAATGTCATAAATTATTGAAATATAATAATGTAAGTACACACTTATATGACAGGCAAATACTTTCTGAACCGAAAAAAAATTGTGTTATAAAAAATTGTTAATCGAAGACGTAGATATTGTTTAATAAGTAAAAATTTACTTTCGCTTCTTACCAATTTTTTATTTTTCATTCGATTTTAATGTTTCACATCTTATTTTACTCATTAAACATTCTTCTAAGACCCATCCACGCTTATATTATGAAATAATTAATATATACGAAGCAGCATGTAATTGTTTACAGTACAATACAGTATAACTTGAATTTATTGTGGTCAAACTGTAAACAATTACATGCTGCTTCGTATATATTAATTATTTCATAATATAAGCGTGGATGGGTCTTAGACGAATGTTTAATGAGTAAAATAAGATGTGAAATATTAAAATCGAATGAAAAATAAAAATTGGTAAGAAGCGAAAGTAAATTTTTACTTATTAAACAATATCTACGTCTTCGATTAACAATTTTTTATAACACAATTTTTTTCTGTTCAGAAAGTATTTGCCTTTCATATGAGTGTGTACTTACATTATTATATATCAATAATTTATGACATTACAATTAAATAGTAAACCCATTTAAATATCGCGACAACCCCCTTAAATTCAGGGAATGTTCGTTAATATGTTCTGTTCTCAGTTAATACGTGTTTGCATAAATAATTTTAACATATGTTTTACACATTATTTCAGTAATTTAATTTCATTAATTATTTAAAAACAATAGAAATAATATGCAAACTCGATATTATTCGATGAAAACCGAGCGGGAGATCCGAGGTGGAAGATACTTTCCATCAGGATAGGATAGGAAACACAGGAATATTAGGTTAAGGAAGAAAGGGTGATCAATATTTTTAAATATTCTTAACATGCACTAAAAATTAAAATCTTTTGCCTGTAATCAGATATTTTTTCATTTCAATAATCTACAAAAAGAAATGCAAATTAGTTACCATGCGAAACTATTCACCACAATTTATTACAAAAGATAAAACAAAATTATAAATTATATTGCTTTATGCACGTTACTACAAGTGATTGTTATTAATTTCAAGTTTATATCTATTACGTGAATCAATACTGAATTCAAGTACTTTCTGATTATCCGAACAAAGTATTATAATCTAAATCATTTATGAACGTAAATATGGATTATAAACAAAAAGACGATAATTGATACGGCATGACAGCGCTCATACCCCAAGAACTATAGAATAATTTAGTATAAATGCTGTCTTACAATTTAATATAGTATATACATGCAATATAAAAAAAAATCGTAGTGTATAAAAAGTGACATTATATTTCTAATAATTTTACTTCAATAATTTTACAAAATGAATTAATATTGTAACTACGAAATGGAAATTACTATTATCAAATTAGCAATAAAAATGTTTATACAATTAAATACAACTACACAAACTTTTTTTACATGAAGATCTATATCATCTTTAATTATAAATAAATTATCATATAGCATTGAAAAAAGTGAAAAATTTCTATGAAGCAAAATGAAATTCAAAATTAATAACTAGTATTTTACTTATTTGAAGATAATCATGAATATTATAATTAAAAATCATGCTTTATATTAATAAATGGCCGTTAAATGTCACCTTTTATTGAATCACAAAAATAATTGTCTATAAGGAAATAAACATATATTCATATTAGCTTAAGACAATACAATAAGCGTAACAACTTGTTGAAATTTCATCATGAAAAAAAAAAAATTATTTCCTTTGTGTTAAAAAATACATATTCTAATTTAGTTTCTCATTAAGTAATATAGACGTTAATAAAATCTAATATGTTCTTTTTTTACTCATGACTCAATTTCTGCAACTTAGCATTAGGCTTGTTACCAGCAAAATGTCTTTTTCTTGAACTTTTAGCATCTCGCAAATTATAATTTATCCATTTCACCTTATTAAAAATATGAACTAGTAGTAAGGGGACCGGTATAGCGAGACGACCCCGCGGTGCGGTGTGTAGGGGCCATGTGGCACCCCGCTGTGCGGTGTGTATGGGTCCCCAAGTGTGACAAGGTGATTAACTCAAGTGTTTACAGTAGCAAGTGTGGCCACAAGCTAATTAGTGTAAACAATGGGGGGTGATTTATTACCCCATAAATAATGGTGCACTTATGGCGCCCGCCATGACGTCATGCCGTTATATATGGCCCACGCGTGTTGCCGTATATGCCTTGACTCGAGGTGGTGGGGGGCGAGCGTTTTGACTGTCTGCGCTACACCATAAAGACCCATAGGGTGCGAGGCCTCTCGCAGTATAGACCGTGTGCGGTGTGTATGGGTCCCAAGTGTGAACACAAGTTAATTAGGGTAAACAATGGAGTGAATTATTACCCCATAAATAATGTCCCACTTATCGCTCGCGCCATGACGCTATGCCGCTATACCTGCCCGTCGCGTGCCGTCGTATATGCCCCGACTCGTGGTGGTGGGGGGAGAGACCTTTGGCTGTACGCGCTACGCCATAAAGACCTCTCGCTGTATAGACCGCGTGCTGTGTGTATGTGTTTCAAGTGTGACAAGTTCATTAATCCAAGTGTTTACAGTAGCACGTGTATGAACACAAGCTAATTAGGGTAAACAATGACGCACTTATCGCTCCCTCCATGACGTCATGCCGTTATATCTGCTCTGCGCATGCCCCCCGTGTATGCCCTGACTCGTGGTGGTGGGGGACGAGACCTTTGGCTATACGTGCTACGCCATAAAGACCCATGGGGTGCGAGGCCTCTCGCTATACAGACCGTGTGTGTGTGTGTGTGTGTGTGTGTGTGTGTGTGTGTGTGTGTGTGTGTTCGCAATGAGAAGTTGTGGGGAGGGAATAGGGAGTTGGTGTAAAGGAGGGTTTACAAATAAAAAAGCATGTTGAGGAAAAATAAATTTTTATTTATTTATTTAAACGGGGTGAAACCCCCTATTTTATGAACAGTTTTTTCTCATTAACATAAATGTTGTCCTTAAAGGGACCGTTTATTATTCGTTATATTTTGAATAACCATCTTTTTTTGGGAAGGAGAAGGAATTGGTGGAAAAGGAATGGTGCGGTGGAGAATTTTTTTTGTTTGTCCAAGAGTCTTTCTTGTCTGCCTTGTTGATGAGAGGTTCTTTGTCATCTGGTTTGACCTGGTGCTTGCTGAACGGGGGCCCCATGATGTTGCCTTCTCGGTGGTCTTTCGACGAATGACTTATGTATAATGCTGTATATATAAATATATGCGTGCTAGCGCAATGAGAAGTTTGGGGCGTAAATAGGAGTAGGTATAAAGGAAGGGTCCTTAAATAAAAAAGTGTGATAAGGTAAAATATATTTTATTATATAAAATAAAAAAAAAATTATTTATGTACATTTTTAAACTTTTAACGCACTAAGAACATGTTTTTCTAGAATTGTTAAATACTCGGCATATACTTCCAAAAACATTATTTCGAGAGAACTCTCGCTAAAATTTGCAAACATTGATTTAGCGCGAGTTCTTTCATTTTGGCTTCTAGTTCATTAAATACAACGCCGATGATTGTATGGTCTAGTAAATGCACGTCGTTTTTGCTAATTGCTTCCGTTTTAATAACATCGATCATTATACCGAAAACCTTGTTCACAAAACCCGACATTTCTTCTAACTTTTTTAATTTATAGTCTATACACTGTTAGAACTGTTTCAATCCGTTGAAAGTTGTATACTGCATCATAATCTTCGGTGGTTTTTCAGACTTCTTCTTTTTTGTAGTAGGTTCGTCACTGGCAGTGGAGGCGGCTGCCTCCTGATTGGCGTTATCGTCTTCAAAGTCGAATTGTTGAGCCTCGTGTTCGTACTGAAGGGTGAACGATGGCAGTGTTACTTCGGGCTTATCGGTGATTGATACGGTTCTATGACCGTAGGCTGTGGTCAATTCGACGTCGTGGTGCGGTAAATATATTTTTGCATATTTGCCTTGCTTTACAAAATCGCCTGATGCCCATAAATACTCTCCGAAGGTCTTGAAATGGGTTTTTAATTGTTCCCAACTGTCGATATCCAGAGTTATATATTTATGCGGTGATGTATGCCCGCCGAACCTGATGACGGGTCGGAAATAGCCAGCAGCATAATCCAAGCCGACGTAAACGAACTTGGAGTACGAATAGTTGAGAGCGTAAGTCGAATTGTACAGTAAATTCGGCACTAGCTTTGTTTGAGACATTTTAAAAAAATACTGACTTAACGTTGGTAAAATTGTTACGACTTTGTCGAGGTAGAGCGACTGACTGACTGAGGGTGGCGCGGCTAGGCCCCGTACTTATTCTCTCTCCAGCGCGAATCCCCTCCTTTCTACCACGAGCTACGATTGGCTGGTCGATTGTTACGTAAAATCCGAGCGCCCAATCATGAACGTTTACGCGTATGTATCGGAGAGTGGGGAGAAGCGTTGGGAAACTCGCGGAGCCCTTGAGAAACAGAAGCATAAATTTTCCCCGTTAAGGGTTTTGAGCCTCAAAGAAGAAGAAGAAGAAGAAGAAGAAGAAAACGGCACATGTGTTTTTCACCACTTGAAAAAAGGAAACGTCTAATGTATTTTTCACCGCTTGAAAATCCGTTACGCATATGCTTTTCGGTGACTCAAGCTACTTATGTTTCAAAGCCTCAAAGAAGAAAGCGCCTTCTGTGTTTTTCACCACTTGAAAAAACCGTTACGCATATGCTTTTCGGTTTCTTCATGGAATAGTACATATTCGTTTCAAGATAAAAAAGGTAAGGAATTAAATTTAGCGGGCAAGGTCGTTAAATGAATACGATGTTTGTTTAACTTTTTTTATTGTTCGATCAAATTAAAAAAATACATTTTAAAGTTACAAATATATGAATAATATAAAATTACAAGCTAAAAAAGGCCAAGACAAACGTAGTATACAAAACCTTATAAACTAAGAAAGACGGATACACGCACACATCAGCTTTTACAATTCTAAAACTTACAATGTACATAAAGTCTAAATATAAACTAAAAATTGAATGTGTTTCTGGATAAAAAGAAATATTACAAACTAAAAAATTGAATGTGACGTAGGATTAAATAGAAATATTATAATAAAAATTAAGTCACGCACACACACACATACACACACACACACACACACACACGCGCGCACACGCACATTTTATATAAATGCTATACATTTTTGAAAGAACGAGCCAGCGCCCTTGGAAATAATGCTGGGGAAATTGTTCGCACGACGGAGTCTTTTTCGGTGATTTTTTCTTTTTACATTTTCATAAAATTTTGCGGCTAGAGCGTCGTTTACATGTGAATCACGTGAAAAGACGTTACAAAACGCGCGTAAAGTGCGACCGCTACACATATAGCAAAGAAACATAATACAATATTCGCCGCAAATTTTAGAATTAACACTCTGCAGTTTCTTCTCGTTCCACTTGAAGCTTACGCAATTTCTTCGAAGTCGATCGATATGATGTCGTGACACAGGGGCGACTCCATAGCTATCGAAATATGTTCCTTTTGCATTTTTGTCTATGTAGAATGCCACCCAGTGGGATCCAGGTTTATCTGAGGTATCGACATTGGTTACAACAGCGGCTGGAAGACTCAAGCTTCTGGGGATGTGATCAGCTGCGTATACACCTATCGAGTTTGCTCTGAGGCCACTAATGGCCCTCGTGATTTGTTTCGTATTCATTCTGCGTTTTCGCTAAATGTGAAATATGTGCTGCTGTCGCTGTCACTTGCTATTTCTGGGGCCACATCCGTCTCGTCGCGGCCGTCGTCGTTCTGCTCCTCCTCCTCCTCCTCCTCAGTGGACTGCTCGCTGCCCGGGTGAAAACGGAGTAATTTTTTGCGCTGCTTCTGCTGATACTGATGAAGTATAGTGTAGAACATTTGACTTTGTACTTGGTCTTTGTTGATCAGCTTCCACTCTTCGGGTAGTATAGAGCGCATCCACTTTTTTATTTGGTGTGCCTTGTAGAGCGCGCAAAAACCTTGTTTATTTTTAAACCTCTGAGTCGCGTGCGTAGAAGATACCAGCACGTCAGAAAACATGTTGTTGAGTTTTCCGAACGTCGGCGAGTCATATTTTTCTAAATTACATATGTTTCGACCGAGTAAAGATTCCAGGTACCAGGCCTTCTCCTCGCCGCGAACGTAAATCCGTCTTGCTGCTCTTGCAATATTGAAGAGATAACGATATAGCTGTCTGAGTGATACTTCGCCCTCGAACCAGTTAATACCGTGAATATCGACAGCGCAGTAGGAATTTGTATTTTTTACGTCTTCGGGCAGCTTGATGAAATTGCACGGTGCTTGTACAATCCAGTGGTCGACAATGGGTTTCTGTAGGCAAATGATCGCCACCTCCTTTGGTAAAAACTTCCTTTCAGTGTCTCGAAACCCTTGTATATCCACGACGTAATCCATTATACGTGTGTGCGTAGCGAGCGCCGAGAGAAAAGTGAGGCTTGAGGGCGCCGCCTGCTTCCTCTCGAGTCCTCGTCCCCCCACCTTTTTAACGACTAGGCACTAAAATCGGATAATATTTGGCGGGTGGAGTCTATTTCGAGAACGTTATCGTACTCGGCATAAACAACGCAATTTATTGTGCTTGTTGGAGCCGACACAAATCCCACCTCTATGCGTAAGCTACCCGAGCGAACGAGATTCCAATGCGAGGCGCAGTGGGCCAATAAATCGGGTGTGAGATCGAAAGCCGTGAGAAAGTAGCCCAGTGAATAGTTGAAACGGTTTATGCCAAGACCCTCGTTGAGGAAATGTATACCTGTGCCCGAGTAGAGGGTTTGAAATGCATCTATAAACATACTATCGTTAGCAGCAAAGCGCGGCTGTAACGGTTTGCTCGGAATTTGAGAACCATCGACGTAGAGGCAGAGGTGATTTATTGAAAAGTGTTGAAAATTAAACGGGTTAAATATTCGATTGCCATTGAATGCCTTATTATCGACAAATCCTATTATTATTCTTTAGGCAATTGCCCAAGAATGGCATTATCGATGGTATCGCCATGTATACCTGCGTGAAGCGTAAAAGTTTTGACTTCTACTCTCGTGACGGGATACTTGGCCGTTGCTTTAGCGAGAGCGTTGGCGTGTGCAATTAAAATTCCCGGATTTATCTTCACGCGCCGAACGATGAGCGTGGCTTCCTTTATTTTCAGGCCGAATTTACCATCTTCGGAGGCGTCCATTAGGCAAAAGGCATCTTTGCTTCGTACTAGTCGTACTCTCATTTCTACACCATTGATGAGCATTCTGTCTTGATTAAAGGCGTTGCAGTGCAGATGGCCAATCATGTCGAAGGTTTTTCCATTGAGTGTGAATTGCTGACGATGGAGAGCGCCCTTGTTAGATATTTTACCTTGAATGTGCGGCTGAGCTTCGAATAAACCGGGCGTATCATCGTACCACAATCCGGCCGTTAAGTGTGATTCTTTTGTGCATTATTGGGTGGAGAAACGAGTTTTTGATTTAGAAAAACGTCGATTTGATTAAACATTGAATGCAGTAAATTATTTACTGGGGCAACTTTTAAGTTTTCAGCAGGGGTTTCGGCATTCGGCTGTATTCTAGCTTTGACATAGAGCATGGTGTGCGCGCGATCTATATAATGTTCGCTTGCGCTCGGGATGACGAACTCTATGGGCGCGTCTCCTTCGTCGCTGAGCGAGGACACAGGTTTATAGTGTAAAAACTACTACTCTCAATCGACGTTTGTGTCGCCGGAAGAGTGAAAATGTCGAGCTCGCTCGACATGCACTCGTTAGAGTGCGAGTGCAAGAAGGCCATTTTTTACTTTGGACCAAAAATATCGTTTATGTTGCGAAGGGCTTTCCTCTTCTTCTTCTTCTTCTTCTTGCTCGTTCTCACAGCGGGCTTTCTTTTGCCGGGTTTTTTCTTACCGCCTGCCGTGCGCGTCCGAGTGTGTTTCTTTCTCGGCTGGCGCCACCGCTTGCCATTCACGCCTGTTTTATATCCCGAGCCTTTCATTATTTCCGATATTTTGTCAGCAGCTTTTCTTTTGAGGTTGCGTCCAGATTCTTTGGCTCGTGATTTTACAGCCTCCTTGAAATTGACACCTCTGTTGGCAACGTCGTCAACAAGCTTTATACCTGCGCGTAGTGTCTCTTTACCTACAGCCTTGGCCCCGCTCGTGATGTATGGCAGGATGTGACGAAAAAGGCCTCCTAACCAGGCTCCTACCCCGCGACCTCTCTGAAAAGTCGAACCAGCAAAAACATTTCTCACTCCACCCCCGCCTAGCTGCTCGTCGTAGTAGCGCCCGTAATGACTCATCTTAACGTTTGCGCTTAAAGTGTAGCGTGACCATCAACGTGCCGTACTCGAATGGTATACGTTGCCCATGTTGATCTCTTATATCGATAACGATGCTACGAAAATTGTGATAGAGAAGAGGTATATAGTGAACGGGTGCAAAACGCTGTACAGTACTGCAACCGTACTTAAAGCTGGAGTTGTCTATAGAAACTATGCGCAGTAGGGCAGCTTGTGTGTCACCTACTGTATAAGGTTCACATATATCGGTATAGATATACATCTGGTCGGGCAAGGCTCGAGAAAGCGAGGCAGGTCTGCTGGCTGCAATGTCGCGGTAACCTTCATGCGTTGTAAACGAACCTTTTTGACCTGCTTCGTCGAAGCCGAATACACGCATGATTTTTTCGTTGAAATCCGTAATGTGTATTTGCGAGCAGTCACACTTGCGTCTTATGATGTAAGACCCCTTACGATCTTTATGGGGCTCGAGCATTTGATGCTTATATGTGTCATTCGCCGCGTTTATAGCGTCTACTAGTTGTTCGAGTGAATCGTAAATATCTACGGGTATACGACACAGTTTTTTGTCGATGAGACCCTCATTATCCTCAGCCGAGTAAAAAGTGTAACTTGCTTCGTCATCTTGAAAATGTACGATACTGCAGGGTATGTGAATTTCAACGAGGCCCACGAGTCACTCGCCGTGTAACTTTATCTCGCGCTGCAGCTGGTTTTCGTAAAACAACATGTTGTATTTTCGGGAAAATACGTCATGCTGCTGTTACTAGGTAGTACCATATAAAAATCATCGCTCGTTTCCACTTTTTTTTTCAGATGTTTTCAAGCTCGCTTGCTTTTACCCACGAGTTGAATTTATCAGGGTAACCGAGCCACTTAACGAGTGCTCTCTTTATAGCGCCCCGTCCTTCTGTGCTTTGAAACGCTTATCGGGCGCGAGGCGTTCACGGCCGACTAACACGAGCTCCTCGGGATAAAAGAAACCATCGATAATTTCTTCGTTCAAATCTTCGAGCACGTATGTATAGAGATTTTGACGCGTCGAAACACTGATTATCTTGAACACTTCTTCGCTAAAATTTTTTTCGTATCCTCTCTCAAAGGTGTTCTTGGTACGACTGATGCGCACGAGGTTGCCCACCTTGAATTTAGGCAGCGCCGGTGGTCGCCTTCGATAATTGTAGCTCGCGCGTTTGGCTAAATTTTCGATCGCTGTCGGCGCGTTGTACAATGTGACATCGATAGGTCTCATGCGTGTACCACTGTGTAGCGTGCGATTGTAAGCGTGTACAATCTTTTGCACGACATCGATGTATCTCTTTGTGTTACTATGAGAAAAGTATCGCCAGATTCGCTCGCGTAACGTTCTGTTGAGTCTTTCGACCACAGCTGCTTTAATGTCGGGGTTGCGAGCGACTCTGAATGTTATCTCTTTTCGGCGGAGGAGCGCCTGAAATGCTGAACCGGTAAACTCTTTGCCTCGATCGGTTTGCACGCATATAGGCAGTCGGGGATGTGCTCGGTCGATAATCCGTGCGAAGGCGTCGGCAACGTTGCGCGCGGTCTTATCTTTTATCGGTTCCACCCATGCGTACTTACCGAGTACGTCAATCACCACTAGAATGTAGTTGTAACCGTCGTTGTAATCTTTTATCGTCGTGAGCTGTAGCAAATCAGCCTCCCAAACATCGTCAATGTTCGTCACGTTGTAGCGTAATCGTGGAAATCGCCTTCGTATCGGGTGATGGAGCGTGTAGGCATCTTGATTGCTCAGCGACGAGTAAATTTTTTTCTTTTCCTTTTTAGCGTTCAAGCGCACAAGATTGCGCGCCCCAGCGTAGCCTGCTTCATGCTCAAGGTCGTAGTATTGTTTTTCGTACGTCATTTTTTTATTTTACAAACCAAGCGTGAGCCACTTTTTTCGCTTGTTTTTTACTGCGAGTCTGTATAGACGGATGGGGTGATTCGTACTGTATTGGTGTGGATAGACGTCGTTTGGCCGAGCGCTGAGGATCCGTCAATATTTGCCCAATTTTTAAAACTGCTGGATTATTAATTAAATTTCCCGGCGTTTCGGAAGTTTTGAGAAATTTTGCAAATTCAATGCGGCCAACGGGCACCTCCTCATCCTTACTGTTCTTTTTTTTCAATGCGTCGATGATTAACTCTGTTATATTGGACCGAGCCATTACACGACCATCTATAGTAATGGTGCCTGAGTTATCCCACTTGAGACGCTCGGGTACAGTGACTTTCCAATGGCGAAGCAAGAGACGCGCTTTGCGCGCGTGTACTTTCGGTACCCCCACGAGTATGTCGTCCTCGGACAGTGGTGCAAGCGCCTCTTCGACCTCGTCTATTTCAGGGTGCTCCTCACGTACAGCGCTACGCTCGTTATCACGGAAGAAAAGATAGCGACGTAAAATCTGTAGATATTTTACGCACTTCTCGTAATCGTCTCTAGCTGCTTTTGAGCGTAAAACATCGTACATTTCACCATCCAGACGAGAAAAATGATCACCTGGTGTTTGCAGAGTTCTTTCATTCGTATTCCTCGCCCCTCCTCCTCCATGACTTTAGATTGCGATGTCTCCGGTGGTGGCTCCGGCACAAGGATCATCTTACGAGCTCGCTCCATGTTTCGAGCCAAATATTTTTGAGATAAGCGCTCCTACGATCGGAGCGAGTAAGAGTGGTAAAAACGACCCGCCGTTTTGTATAATGACACGTTTCTTCGATTTCCAAGTACCGCTGCCTCTATCACCAGTACGGATCAGCTTACGCAGCGTTTGCTTATGTTTACGCAATCGGACCTTTTCGGAATCACTTAGTTTTACGACGCCCTGCAAAACGTTCAACACACACTCGCATATGCATCTGACGAGAGGTTTATCAGCTGTGCGCGCTATAGCAACACGATGTCTTTTGTCCCCATGACAAAGAGCGTTCAAGAGAGCAAGGTTTCTTTTCGAGAAATGTTTACCGCAGGCTATCGCTTTACGACCTATCGGCGCCATAGTTTTTTCCCGACTGATTAACGCACGCCTCATTCACCGCGATTTAAAGTACTTGGGCACGTAGGCAACGTGCGTCCCGGCATTGGGAAATATGTTTGCTCGAAATCTAAACTCGTCTAAGCAGGCTTGAGAGAGATCGATAAAAAGATAGGAGTGAGGTTCACGCGTGGCGTCTAGATAGGCCTCACGCACAAAAGCCGAATCTTCCGGAAAAATTTGTCTCGCGAGGTGCTGTATTTGTGCTCTGTCGCGAGGATTTTTGAACAATACCAGATACTTGGTATTCAAACTAATGTCGCGCTGTACCTTACCTTTGTGAAATACGTTTTGCGTAACGAATATTACGCTAATATTTTTGTGATGACTACCCTTTGTAAATAAATCTAAAATAACATCGCTCGACGATTCACGCATGAGGTCGTCGAGAATGAGTAACTTTTTTTTCTCATTGTCACTCGAGTAATCCGCCATCTGTGGAAGGCCCTCTCGAAACTCGATGGGTGGCCCGTTGGGTTTAAAATCTCGTCTGTACGCGTCTTGCCATTCGGTGTAATAAAATAAGACACGGTCGAAACGTGTGTCGCAGACCTCTGGCAGGTAGGCGAGAAAGCTTTTAACGAATAAAGTTTTACCGCAGCCTGTGGGGCCGCACACGCAGCAAGTAAAAGGATGCTTCCATCGCGTGTCCATGTTTACGACGCGAATAAAGAAAATTACACGCGTGCAGCCTTTTTTAAACCCTTAACTCGCTCACGCGCTCAGCTGACGATGAAGTACGTGAAAAAAATCACCGCATATAGCTATGCTACGATATTTACGATCCCCGCGGCGGCGGCGGCGGGGCGGGCGCGCGCGCGCGGAGATCACCATATCACTGCGGTGGTGACTTCCGCGGTGGTGACTTCCGCAGTCATTAGCATACTCCGGCCCTCGCGCGGATAAGTATATTTACCGCGTTGATCAGGTGACTTTCGCGGCTATAAGCAACCATCGCTGCGTGTTTAATGCATTGGTCCGTTGATCTCCGCGGCGCGCGCGCGCGCGCGCGGGTTAGCTGATCTCCGCTATAAATAGGTACGTGGGATGAGGGGATATGGGGGAAAAATAATTAACATATAAAAAAAGTTTAAATATCTACAATACATTTTTATTATTATTATCATGAAAAATATACAAAAGTTACAACATTCAACGCATTAAAATATACAATTATTCAATTGCGCTTATAGTCGAAAGGAAGCGAAACGTCGTGTTGGAAATATCTTCGCTTTCTCAGAACTATGGAACAGAATTTTTTTTCGCTGCGCGTAATGACCTCGTGCGTGCGAGTGCGTCTGATCGCATTGTATTTCAAAACGATAGGCGAGCTCTCGTCGTTATCGAAATACTCTGTGATCAAGCGCTCGATACTGGCGAAATTGATCTTGCTCGTATTGGCGCTATTAAGAGAAATTCCCTTTACTTTACAGCACTCGTGAGTGATACCGGTCGATGGGACGATCGCACGAAAGGCATACAATTTCGGACCGCCGGAGAGAAAGCTGGTAATATAAGCTCCCTCTCCGTAGCCCTTGAGCTCGTCCATCATGCTGCCGAGAAGAATGCCTAAAGGAGGCCTATACTCTGAAGGGTCTTTTTCGCCGCGCTTGAATATACACGAATCGGTATCCAGGTAGATAACGCGGTTGGCCGAAAGCTTTTCTATATACGAGTAAATCTCGAGACGCGCCTGCTCGGTGGTATAGGCTGCTAGTACCACATTTGTGTTCGGCGACGACTCTACAGCGTCCTCTTTATAGCGCCAATTTGCGTACAAAAGATCCTCGCTAACCGGGAGCACGTCGAAAACTTCCTTTTCAGGCATCGTGAGCAGTTTCAGTAGCCCCTCGCGCGTTTTGACCACATCCGTTTGTTTTAAATTCGAGCGTTGCCCAAACTTTTCCCAAAATGAATTTAAGCAGAGTTTTGCGACCGAACGTAAACCCGAATTTTTTTCAATCTTTTTCCGGTCTAACCTTATTCCTTCTTCGCGCTCGTACTCGTCAATATAACGCTCCTTGGTAGTATCGTCCGTACACCAAGACGGCCACCCGCTCGCTTGTTGTTTCAACCGAAGGAAGGTATTTACGTACGCGGCAAACAGACCACCCTCACCGCTGCACTGGTCATACTGTGTGCTCTTATATTGCCATATGACAAATATCTCAGTCACGCTGTAGCCCAATTCGATTGCTTTCTGTAACTCGTGCACTACCCATGTCCCGCTAAACTCACGCTCGGCGACTTGTTCGTGGTTGCAGTCGTCCTGACGCATTTCCTCACAGCAGGAACGACAGAGACCAAAAATAAGGCGCCCGTGCATTTTTACCGGTAATACGGGCAATAATAAATTTCGCGGTGGCAAAATTTTGCATTTGACGAGCCCTTCGACGCGCGCGAGATTGTTATTCTGGCCATTCGTTAACGCGGCGCATTCCGAGCCTATGTAAATGTGCGGGTGACCGATAGGAAAGCGGCCTCGCTTACATATATACGAGTAAAGAGAGCAAATATCAGTATATTTGATCTCTTCACCCGGCTCTACAGTGCATGAGGTGACTATATTTTCAGTTCGCCCACCAAAAACGCATCCCGCGGATTGAGCGTTATTCTACTCATTATCGGGTGAGTATCCAGATACCATACGAACTCGGGCTGTTGCCTTTTATCCCATCGAATTCACACTCCCACATCTCGCGCACTTCGTAGCCGAGACTCCGCATTCGTCCGACTTTTACCTGTACACTTTCGTGCGCCTGTGCATATGTTTGATTAAACTTATTTTTTACCGATTCTCGGTTATTCGTAAAACATCGCGGGCAACCGTGCACGTAACAACCTTGAAATTCAAAAACGATTCCCTTAGCTGCTTCCCTCTCTCCGGGAGGAAAGCAGGTAGGTAACCGTCCACTAAAAATCCCTCGGGCAAGCGAAACTCACGCGTCCTCCCTGCATGTACGATCTCCCGACCGATCTCGCGCTCGCAATACAGCAACCACTCTATTGATTTTTGCGAGTGTTTGTCAGCGCGCCTATAACCGTTCGGTGGAATTATTCCTATAGTATTCGGAACTAAAAAATTTTTACGAAAAACGTACGAACACGCCGACGCGATTGTACACGCTGATACGAACGGATCCGTTTCGCCTACCTCGAGAAAAATTTTTCGAAATTGTATACACGCGCGCCTCAGTATTTCCACGTCCATCTGGCAATATTCGACTATCTCTTTTTGAAAGTCGAATATATAGCTAGGACTTGTATTTTCATGCCACTCGAGAAAAACGGCCCGCTCAGCTGGCGACATAGTTTCAGGGCAATAAAACTCTAGCGCTGGTAGAGGCCCAACGTACCGCTGGTTCGCAAGGGTGTTAAACAGATGTGGAAAATAGCCCTTCTTACTACTTTCGGGTAAACCGAAGGTAGCTGGTAGAGCACTCAATTTCATTTGAAAATAGTTGATGCTGTCGATAAACTTGGTTCGGCCGTACTTCAACATTGTAATATTTTGACCGTTCAAAATGACGCTGGGGGCTGTGCGCTCAGAGTTTTCGGCCAATTCTTTTAAAATGAATTGAGCATCAAAAGCCTCGGCATTGTGCGCGATGCATACAATTTCGGAAAATTCAGTGCTTTCCCGAATGCACAAGTTCAAGAGCTGTTTTACCGGATCGTCTGTGAAAATGAACTCGCGCACGCCGCATTTGCTACAAATGATTTTAAGATCGTCCACGTCTATGCAATCCGTGCAAACCTGATGCGCGACACAGAGATTCGGCACGTGAATTCGGGCGTTTTCTCCATACGGCGTATCCTGACGGGTCTCAAAATCGTAAAAAATGTATAAAAATTTTTTTTTCGCTTTCAAGTCACCACCACCACCAATTAGTTGCATGAAACATGCATGATTGAACGGCTGCCGCTTCGAACATTGTTTGCAATTACTAATACCACACTCGTGTTGACTGTGCTGCGTATTTACTATTTTTAAACAATTTTCGCATAGCCGCACGACGTCGCACACTTTGCGATTATTTTTTTTGTACGAACCCGCGCGTTTGTGATTAACGAAACAACCATGCCCGAAAAATTTACGTCCACACTCTGTGCACTCTATCATTTCTACACCGTCACTCCTACATGGAGGTGTAACAAAGCAAGATTCACAAGTTCGTTTACACTTGTGTTGCCCAATACGGCGAAAACCCTTGTTACAATAAGAGCAAAACAATTTTGACCCGGCTGCAGCAAATAAATTAGTGATCACGTTAAAGTGTCTAGACTGCTCCTCAAAGATTAAATAAATAACACCGTGAAGCGGTGCATTTAAATCTTGAATCTTGTTTCGGCCGTCAAATAACGGGGGTTCGCCGCTACCCAGGTTACACTTTTCAAATATAACCATAGCAATACCCTCCGCAGCAAAAAAATCTTGAAACGCCGTCAACTCGCGGAATCCACACCCCTCTAGCGGTAAAATTACTCCTGCATCGTGCACGAGTTTCTCTGCGCGCTCTTTCTGTAATTTTCGCCGGCCGTCGCGAATTACGCGCCACTCGTCGCGCGTCGCCGGGCATTCGGATGTTTTAAGAGCTAAGTGTGCTCTCGCTACTACGAGCGCGCGCGGTAAACATAAATTGTCCTCGTTTTTTATTGTTACGATCGAGCGTTTACGAAGACTACCTATGCTTAGCGCTTGTTTTGGTCATGGTCTCCCTGCGCCAACAGGTATTTCAACGTAATATATTTGTAAGGCTAGTGTGTCATCGATACCCAAAACTGCGTTACTTTGACTTATAGAATTTATCAAATTCCATAAATCTAAGTAACTGAAATTTTCAATAGGCCTGAACGACAACCCTCCGGGCCCCCGCGCAAACCGATCACTACGAATACTCACGCCGATTAATGTGCTAGGTGGAACGTTAGATGTAATGTATTCGTAAATATCTCTAATGCTTTCCTCGAGCCATAATACAGGGTTTTCCCCGGCAGGTGGGTCACGTATATTAAAACTGACCGTGCGGCCGTGAACAGCAAACCTACGCATGTACTGCTCTCCCTCGGCAGCTATAATAAACTGCTCGGGCCCTGCGTCAGCCTCGTCGTCGCGCGTGATGCTGCTACTGCTGCTGTGGCTGCTGTTGCTTCTGCTACGACCTTCACCAGCGCCTACCTGAAGAGGGGATTGACGGGTCTCTAAATGAATAAAATGAATTATCGTCAGCTTTTAATATTATTTAAACATTTCTCTTTTTTAGTCATTTTCTATTCTTCCGGTGGCCCGCGAAAACTTTCGCTTACACGTACTAATAGATCCGCGAGATCTATTTCCGTATACAACGGAGCAAATATATTTTCCGCCTGGTCATGAAACCAACGCAACACCTGTGCGCGTGGTGAATGGAGCATATTCAAAAACCGCTCGTAAACCCCAGGTATATCGGGAATGTCATAGGGATAGTGGTACGATATACTATCCCGATGTCTTATGACTAAAAAAGAAAAATATTTTTTTCAACAACATGCTCTTTTTTTTTTTACATTACAAAAAAGAAAAATTAATTTAACGTACGCTCATTTATACGCAGATGAACTTCGTCCCACGGGTTAAAGTTATTATCGTATGCTCCGGGATCTCCAAGGTAAAAATTGCTCAAGATGTTGTAGCGATTTTCAGCGGTATTCGCGATGCCTACATCTGCTGACGCCTGAGGACGATCGCTCAAAAACGCCCGGTGAACGGCTTCCCCCGGCTCCACGTATGATGATAACGCCTCCAGTATATACTCTCGCTCATTTTCTACCGCCTCCATTTCTAGATTCGCCCTTTCATGGTCTTCCGCATTAATAAGGTTCGGGCTTACGGTGCGCTCCTCTTCGCTGTCAGACACCGTTTCTGTAGGCGGATTATCGTCGGAAAGAGGTGCGTTGTGTACGTCGGCGATCCAGATTTGCTGCTGCGAGCTACCGTCATCAGCCGCGTCGCTATCAGTGTCAAACGATAGCCTGCGAGCTACAGGATTTTGTTGTCCATCAGTGCGCGCCGAACCGCTTGCCACCCCCGACGGCCCTGGTTAAGACGGTGTATCATCGGCATTCCACTCAAAGTGAGTGGCATCGCTGCTCTCCTCGTCATCAGCTTCGATATTTTCGCTATCAGAATCGCTGTCGCGCAATAAATCTTCTAAGGCTGGAAAAAAATGTTTTTAGAGAACTAAATTTTTAAAAAATTTTAGGAAAAATATTAAAAATTTTTTCACTTACCCATTAGCTCCTCGTGCTCGCTCATGAGCTTTCTAAAAACAGGCAATCTGTCCAAGTTGCACTCGACCACAAATTCCCCGATGGTACGCTGTACATCTCGCGAATGCCTGAATGTACGAAATAATCTTGCTATCGCCCGATAGCCAGTCAGCCGTAACAAGCGTCGTAACTGATTGACAAGTTCCGTGGAAGACAACGTCCTCAGTCGTGTATGCCACGCGCCGCCTCTACTATAGCGTGATTGCGCTGCGAGACGCAATACAGCTTCCCGTAAACTTTTACAAGCGACAAAATTCTCCATGGTGACGCTTCTCGTTCGAAAGAAAGACTGGTAGGACCGTAAGTGGCCCTCGAGTGTTTTGAATATAGTATACACATGGTATCAGAAAATACCTTTCCCTCGGAGTTTTTGAGCATCTGTTTACGTTATGTACTCGTGCCGTCTCTGGAAAATCTCACCAAAGCGCAGGAGGTAACTTTTTTCCGTTAAAAATGTGTAGCTGGGTGAAAAATAACTCCAATTATTGCTGTGCGTGATCGCGCGACGGAAACCCCGGTACGTAAGCTTTACACGCGAAACATCCTGTTGCGGGGCTGCTACCGTGATATATTGTTTCGAAAAACAACGGGGCTTACTTTCTTCGCAGCAGATGCAAGTTTCGAGGATAACTCCTTGGCATTATTGCATGCTCCTGTCACGTCGCGATAGTTTAGCTCGAAAGGTTTTCGTCACGCGTGCCGACGGGTTTGAAGAAAGAGGTAACTTTTTTCCGTTAAAAATGTGTAGCTGGGTGAAAAATAACCCCCGAGTATTGCTATGCGTGTTCGCGCGAAGGAACCCCCGGTGCGTAAGCTTTACACGCGAAACATCCTGTTGCGGGGCTGCTACCGTGATATATTGTTTCGAAAAAACAACGGGGCTTACTTTCTTCGCAGCGGATGCAAGTTTCGAGGATAACCCCTTGGCATTATTGCATGGTCCTGTCACGTAGCGATAGTTTAGCTCCAAAGGTTTTCGTCACGCGTGCCGACGGGTTTGAAGAAAAATTGAGAATCCCCCGCGAAGCGGGGTACGATTACTATGGCAGTCGTACAGCTTTTCGATAAGAAAAGAAACTCTACAGATGTTAAAAAATCTCTTCCTGTAAAAACCCGAAGTATCCTTCCAAGGGTTGTTTTCTACGCCTACACGTGTTTCTGTTTTTCTCATGTGCAGATACTTAACTACTCGTTCCGTGCGCGCGCTCGTAGAGCCAGAAACTTCTGCGAGGCCGCTGTGCTTAAACCATGAAAGAGTAATAAAAAATTTTCATTCGGGAAAAATTTCGCCGAGATTCTCCGCGGCAAAACATATGCGCTTTCATCAGAGCGTCTGGAAACCCGGTATGTCGTAAATTTCATTTTCGAAAAGCGTCGAAATACAGTCTGTCGTGGCATCCCCGAAAGAAAGATGTACCGACGACACATTGCTTTTTTACGTTTTTTACTCATCCCCACTCTAGCTACCCTCACTAACAGCAGTTTAACCCCCACCATCCCCGTGAACCTCCAACACTGTTAGCGAACATCGAGTCAGTCAGTTATGGCCAGTCTCCAGCAGCAACTAGCCAGATTCGAAGCGCGTCTCGCCAAGTGGCGAAGAATCTCACTCAGAAATCGGCAAGCATTGACGATTTGAACTTCGAAGAAGACCGTATACACGGAGCGGATAAGGCACTTGAAAGTGCTAAAACGCTTGCGCCAAAGACATCTCCGTCAGTGGCGGCGCAACCTGTTGGAACACCGGGCGAGAGCAGCAACACCAACACCACCATCACCACCACCACCAGCACCACCTACAGCTCCAACCATCCAGGAGTGGTGTTTTGACTGCGGAGTGTATCAACGTACAGCACTGAATTGGGTGCGCTGTTGGAGGTGCGATATACTTCGGTGCCCTCAGTGCAGCAGCAGTGCGAGCTGTCCGTGCTTGAGCGACCTGGATAGCCCGCGCTCCTCATAAAGTGGCTCGGTGATTAGTGCGTGTAGTGTAGTATTCCAACGCAATGAAGGCGATCAGTACGCGTCGACTCGCGTACTACAACAAACTGTCGTACAAACGCGCCAAAATACAGCAATACATCAAAGTTAATATTGCCGCGTTTAGCGCTGTGCAGCGGGATTCAGCCTTTATGACGGAATTTGTAGCCGAAATTAGTTGTCGGTTTGCCGCGGCAACATCGCCTGATACCCGCGAATACTACAGCGAGCTCCTGGAGGAGATGACGGCTGTGCTGTGTAAGTTAAATACCGCGGCAAATATCGCCCTAGAAAAATTTGATAAGGCGCACAGGCATGCCATGGCATATACCGAAAAATTACCTTCAGGATGGCGATGGTGTCAACATACGCAAGAAGTACTCAAAAAACCGTTGCGTCCGTGCTCTATTTGAGAGCTACGATACGCAGCGTGCATCACGTGTCGCCATCGACGGTGCATTTGCATGCCTCGAAAGTGACAGGGAGCAATCAGTATCAATGCGGTGGTTGTGTGTGTGTGTGTGTGTGTGTGTGTGTGTGTGTGTGTGTGTGTGTGTGTGTGTGCGTGCGCGCTAAGTAGTGCAAGTGTCAGCATAGTTATTATTAATACAAATTTTATATTTCGCGCTTAAAAACAATGATTAAAAAGTGCAACCGAAATAATATGTTTGCGATTGACTGAATGCGTATGGTGTGCTTCTAAAATAGTAATTCGTATTATAAGTTAAAATAAAAATTGTGCGTTAGTGATGTCGATATTTATATTGCCGTAAGACCAACTGTAAAATAGTAATTCGTGTATAAGTTAAAATAAAAATTGTGCGTTCGTGATGTCGGTAGTTATGTTAACGTAAGACTAACTTTCTTCTACGATTAAATAAATAAAAATTTTTTTTGTTCATCAACAGCTTTTTTATTTGCAGACCTCTCCTTTACACCAACTCCCTATTCCCACCCCCAACTTATTACGACCATACACACACACACACACACAAACAAACAAACACACACACACACACACACACGGTCTATACAGCGAGAGGGCCCGCTTCAGCACTCTATGGAACTTTATGGCGTAGAGCCTATAGCCAAAGGTCTCTGCCACCACCATCACAACCACGACGGCGAGTCGGGGCATATACGGCGGCACGCGCCTGGTAGGTATAGCAGCATGGCATCATGGCGGGGGCGGTAAGTGGGCCGTTATTTATGGGTAATAATCCGACCAATTGTTTATCATTATTATCTTGTGTTCACACCTGCTAATGACCTTGTCACACTTGGAACCCATACACATACAGCACGCGGTCTATACAGCGAGAGGTCTTTATGGCGTAGCGCGTATAGCCAAAAGTCTCTCCCCCACCATCCCCGAGTTGAGGCATATACGCCGGCACGCGCCGGGCATGTATAGCGGCATAGCGTCATGGCGCGAGCGATAAGTAGGACGTTATTTATGGGGTAATAATTCTGTTCATACTTGGGGCCCATACACACAGCACACGGTCTATACAGCGAGAGGCCTAGCACCCTACGGGTCTTTATGGCGTAGCGCGGACAGCCAAAGCGCTCGCCCCCCACCACCTCGAGTCAAGGCATATACGGCAACACACGTAGGGCATGTATAGCGGCATGACGTCATGACGGGTGCCATAAGTGGGCCATTATTTATGGGGTAATAAATCACCCCCCATTGTTTACACTAATTAGCTTGTGGCCACACTTGCTACTGTAAACACTTGGGTTAATGACCTTGTCACACTTGGAGACCCATACACGCCGCACAGCGGGGTACCACATGGCCCCTACACACCGCACCGCGAGGGGCCGTCTCGCTATACCGGTCCCCTTACTACTTGAACTCTAACAAAAAACACAATTACAGCCTCACGATGCGATTTACAAGGTTCGTCAGTAATCCAAAACTGTGCATGATATTTAAGAATTTCAGCTGTGATTTTATCAATTAAAACTTTACTAACTTCTCTCTGTTAACTTACTTCAGAAAATAGTGTATCAAAAGTTTCAATAGCTGTTATAATGATTCTATAAAAAGCGTCAGAAGGAACGCAAGGATTTCGAAGTTCATTGGTCACATTAAATACTTTATACGCTTTAAAAAAAGTAATAGATCATCGTTACTTTCCATGTTACAATTAATTCTAGTGAAAGAAGCTTTACAGGCAGAACAATTAAATTTTGAAATACATTTCATAGCTATATATCCAGCATACTTTATTGCTCCCCGTAAAGGAGTACATGAATCTTGGCGATTGTGATAATTTGTCAAAACACTATTCATTTTATCATAAGTTTCGGATGACAAGCTCCTATCTATATTATTCAAATTCTCATTCCCTTCATTTAATGAATTAGATACTTCTTGAAATATATTATCATTAACATCACCTACAACTGTGTCTGAATCAGACATCTCTTCAACGAAAGTATCTTCATTTTCATTGAAATGAACAGATTCATTTACTCCATCGAATGAAATTTCACTGCAAACGTCTTCAATATCATCGTTAATTAATTCATCATTTTCATTACTTGCATTTACTTCGATGATACTGTTGTCATGTGCAAGAAAATTACAAGTAATACGATCCGTATTATCGTCAATGTCTTCAGTAAACGCGGGCACAGGATTGGTCATATTTTCTAACGATTCTTGTAAATCAAGGTTAGTACTTTTCGTACAAATTGCTAGTAACGCTACTGTTTCGTCAGGTTCGCAGTTTGTTAATTTCGATGAAGACGTTAAATTTGCAGTAATACTATACTGTAAATTATGCCTCACTTGCATCGCAGTTGGATTTTGATTGTGACCAGAACGACTTCTTAAAACCGAAAATAAATTTTCTAACGGATCTTGATTTAAACGCGTTGTTAACAAATATATTCCCTCGTTTGATGCCATATCTTCCCATTGCAAAAGTATACTGTTAATTGTGAAATAAAAACTGTCAAAGCATGGCGGATTACCGTTTTTATCAACGCATTTCCAGGTTTCGATCCAATTCAAAGAATCTTTCAAATACTGTACTACTTGAGGACTTAAGTTTGACAAAGGACGACGCAAAGGATTACCATCTCGAGAATTTCTACTATTTAAACAATCAAAAAGGTCGTTTACTTTTTTAATAAAATTTGCTGTTGCAATGCAATCGGAATGAATGAAAGGTTTTTCTGATGCGACCGCGCCTGCTAATAAAGCTGAAGAAACACTGTTACTAAAAATTTGAGCCGCAAGACTAACTTTCATTAAGAGGGTGTGGTACTCATATACTCTGTTTTATCGGCAAAACACGGTAATTTCTATATTATTAAAATAAATATATCGAATTACCTCTTATAAAGAGAGAGTTGCCCTGCGCAATGTAATAATTTACGAACCTACGCAGTTTTGAGCTCAAATATCAACGGCATCCTAACAAATTTTGCGAACAAAAATAACCGAAATTTCGTTCGCAAAATTTTGTAGGGTGCCGTTGATATTTGGGCTCAAAACTGCGCAAGCTGATAGATTATTACATTGTACAGGGCAACTATCTCTTTATAAGACGTAATTCGATATATTTATTTTAATAATATAGAATTTACCGAGTTCTGCCGGTAAAACAGAGTGCATGAGTACCACACCCCCTTAACTGAAAAGCATTAGGATCTAGATGTCTGTCTATTAGATTAAGGGCAGATTTAGTTGGAAGATCTTTTTCACGATTTCTTAATTCCCGAATCGCATCCCATAACACGGGTTTCTCATTAATTTCAAATTTACGTTTGCGAAAAGTGTTACGAAGGCATTTAAGTAAATGGGGGGCATCAAAATTGAAGGAAATTTTACGATTGTTTCGTTCAAGAAATGGTTTATTTTTGGTTATTCCGAATTTTTTATAGCCGATTGATTTGGCGATCCTTGATCACATACCATTGATTTTAATAGAAAACCAATACCTTCAACGTAATCTATCACATCTAAAATGATTTTGTGCAATAACTTTCCATTTACACTGTTATGGGGAACATAGTAGCAAATAGGCTGTCTCCAATCATTTTGCCTACCTCGTAACATAAAAACTAAAACATGATTACCACGATTTGCATTACGACCATGCTTTTCCATATCAGTGTAACCTTCAATCAAATCCTTTTTTGGGTTGCAATCTAACCACGTTTTTATGCTCATTTCATCCCACATTAATACGCACTCGCGCTCTTTTACTGTCATTGTGCTTGATTTTATTTTTAAAAATTCAAATAACTTAATGTTATTTTCAGGCTCCAAATCAAGTTCATTAATCCATCGTCTTATCAAACTAATACATGGTAAGGCAAACTTCTTTTGGTCACACAAATAACAATAAGCTTTTGGAGATGTATAAAATAAAATTACAGCAAATTCTTTTTCATCATTAGACCACTTTCTGAGTTTGACATGATTCATTTGCATTTTAAAAAAGTTTAATACATTTGCATTAAGCTTTAAATACTCATCATAAAAAGAAACTGCTTCCTTAGATTTTTCAATTTTACGTTCAAGATTTTTAATCTTTTTATCTTTATTACGAATATCTTTAGAAAGATTAATAGCCTTTTGTTTATACACATCTCTTCGTACACTCATTGTTTTAGTCACATACTGTGCTTGTTTACATTGTTTATCTTTTTTGTTTAACTGCTCTTTTAAACTCGCAATTTCATGTTGCAATTTTTGAACTAAAGTTTCATACTTTTTAGTTTGAACATTTGCATTTAATGATTTTCCGGTAGAGTCACAATCAAAGTTCGACTTGCTTTGCATTCCTGAACAAGATGGTTCTGCTGCATCAAAGTGTTGAGGAATGTTGTGACTAGTTTCTATTAAAGAAGATGTTTCTAAATCAATTCCCTCAAAGTTTTGTGGCATGTTGTTACTTCTTTCTGTTATAAAGGGTGTTTCTAAATCAATAACTGATCTGTCTTCAGAGGTAGGAGGAAGATCAATTCCAGAGCCATCATGTTCTTCAACGTCACCGGAATCATTCGAATCAGTATCTGAAGCCTTTTGAATAGGTATACCCACATAGCACGAAATATTTCTGCAAGGTTTTCAAAAGGTTTCATGAAAGGTTGGAAACCTTGCAAAAATATTTCGGAAAAAGGTTTCTAAAAAGTTCATATGTCCGTGCAATAAACGTTCAAAAACATTTCTTGAAATATATTTGACACCTTTCCTAAAAAGTTACATGAAAGTTTTCTAAAAGGTTTTGACAATGTTTCAGGAAAGTACCTCAGATACCAAAAAATTTCATGAAAGGTTTTTAAAACTTTTTGAAAAGAATTCTGGAAATTTTTTCTGAAAGGTTTTCCTGAAAAGTTACAAGACATATTTCTGAAAGGTTGTGACAATATTTCATGCAAGTGCCTCAGATGTCTCAAAATATTACGAAAACTTTTCAAAATATTTCAACAAGTTTTCAAAACATATTTTTCGCAAGGTATCTGAAAGGTTTCCTGAAAAGTTCTGTGAAATATTTTTGAAAAGTTACGACAATGTTCTACATAGGTTTCTAAGAGGTCTCAAAACCGTCACGAAAGGTTTTTGAAATATTTTAAAAAGATTTATTAAAATATTTTTCGAAAGGTATCTGAAAGGTTTCCTGAAAAAGTTCTGTGAAATATTTCTGAAATATTACGACAATGTTTTACGCAAGTTTCTAAGAGGTCGCAAAACCATTACATAAGGTTTTGAAAATTTTTTAAAAATATTTCAAGTAATATTTTGTGAAAGATTTTGGAAAGGTTTCCTGAAAAGTTCTGTGCAATATTTCTGAAAGGATATGACAATGTTTTATGCAAGTTTCTAAGAGGCCTCAAAACCATCAAGTAAGGTTTTTGAAACATTTTAAAAAGATTTCAAAAAATATTTTTTAAAAAATATCGGAATTATAAATTTTTTAATAATTTTTTTTAACAATTTTGAAAACAAGTTTTTTCCTTATAGACTTTTCAATTTGATGATCCTTCCTGAACTCCTGCAACTTAATATATCTGAATATAATTATTATATCAGTTATGTTTTTTAATATTAAATTATTGTATATTTGCATTAATTTATATTATTTATCGCTCGCAGTTTCGCATTTACAAATTATCTTACAGAAAAAACGCAGAAAAAAATTTTGACCTAAGGTGGGATCGAACTCGAGTCCCTCGGATTACAAGGCTGACGGTCTAACCATTACGCTACGTAACGTTTCTACCGTACAAAATTTTAATTTTAGCTAAATATAGAGTAGACTTGAATAAAAATTGCAAACATTTGATTAAAAGACAACATATTGAGTACATTCGACTATGATATTTAATAAACTCAACTAATTCTTTTGTTAAGGCCATGTGAAGTACCGACACGATCCCTACCTTACCGGCACCTAAACTTTAATTCTTTTATCGTATTTATACAAGAATTTAAAAAAGGCGCTCTTCATGCTCTCCGAAATAACATTAAGTGAAATGTCCTATTAAATTTTTACATCATTGTATTAATTAGATTTTTCTAAAATGGATTTTGAAATGTTTGATGCTTTTTTCTGGTTAATTACTAATTTGAAAATCGTTTTTGGGAAAATCTAATGAATGGAATCATTTGGAAATTTAATAAGGTATGCATAATCCCATTTCGGTGGGCGTGAAAAAACGCTTTTTCCTAAAATTTTTGTTTAGATGTGATAAAAGCATAATATTTATGTGCCGATAAGTTAGGGATCTACGTTTGAGTTAAATATGGCTTTACGACCGGAGGGCGTGAAAGAATGCTTTTTTCTAAAATTTTTGTTTAAATACGATAAAAGAACTCAAGTTTAGATACCGATAAGGTATGGATCGTGTCGGTACTTCATATGACCTTAAATTCGTACTCTTGTCAATTAAACATTCACTTGATTTACCAAAATATTTGCAAGATCAAATAAATAAGTATTGGATTTGATTAAATAATTAGTAGAACTAATATGATAATAAATAAAAAAAGCAAAATATTTAGTTAAACCAAATTAATATTTCATGTAATCTAAGAAATATTTAGTCAAATCGAGGAAACGTTTGATTGACGAGAGAAGGAAGTGTGAGAAGAAAAACCTGACAGAAAATATATTTCTTTATGGAAAGGTTGTAATAAACTATTCTTTAAATCTTTGTAAAACCTGGTCCAGATATGTCTTGAAATTTTTTTTATGGCGTCAATACCATATCATAAATGTTGCTAAGACATTTCGTAAATAATTAACGCAATGATACATTCAATTTTTTTTAAGGTCTCCTCATAACATGACGTAAAAATTCCTGCAAGCTCTTGGGAATATTTTATTACAGTTTCTTCTCCTGAAAAAAACTTTCCAAGAAATCTTTACAAAACCTTCCCATAATATTTCATGAAATGTAATGTCTCTTTGGAAAAATGGCGACAATACAGTATTAAATTGATGCGAAAATATTTCAAAAACGTTTTACGCAATGATACTAGAATTTTTTTAAAGGTTACCTTAATAACCTTTCAGAAAATATTTCTGAAAGGTTTTAGAAATATTTTTTGTTGTTTTTATCCACGTGAAAAAAAATATTGCAGAAAATCTTTTAAAAACGTTCCCCTAAAATTGTAAGAAAAACTGCGGGAAAGCTTTGTAAAACCTTGAACTAATATCTCTTGTAATATTTTTTTCATGGTGTCAATAATAACGTATCAAAAAGGAAACGAAAACATTGTTAAAACGTTTCAGGCAATGATACAGGAAATATTTTTGAAAGATTTCGTTATAAAATTTCGCGAAATATTTTTGCAAGGATTCGGAAATATTTTTTCACATTTTCAGTTTCACAAAATAATCCTTCCAAGAATTTTATTTGATACCTTTTCGCAACATTTCATGAAATGTTTCTTTAAAGAAAGTTTGCGAAAAAATTTCGGTATAGCTTCATAAAACCCCGTAGTAAAATTTCATGAAATGCGTTTCACGATGTCAATACCGTATCAAAAACGTTGCATAAACTCTGCTAAAACGTTTCAGGCAATGATACAGGAAATGTTTTTGAAATGTTTCCTTACAAACTTTCGTGAAATATTTTTGCAAGTTTTCGGAAATATGTTCTTATATTTTGAGTTTTATAAAAAAATCTTTCCAAGGATGCTTTTTGAAACTTTTTCGTAATATTTGATAAAATGTTTCCTTAGAGAAAGTTTGCGAGAAAAATTTCGGTAAAGGTTCGTAAAACCTTTCAGTAACATTTCTTGAAATGCGTTTTCACGATGTCAATACCGATTCTAAAACGTTGCGTAAACTTTGCTAAAACGTTTCAGGCAATGACACAGGACACGTTTTTGAAATATTTCCTTATAACTTTCGTGAAATATTTTTGCAAGGTTTCGGAAATATTTTTTTGTATTTTCAGTTTTTTAAAAAAATCTTTCCAAAAAAGCTTTTTGAAACCTTTCCGTAATATTTCATGAAATGTTTCTTTACAGAATGTTTGCGAAAAAACTTTCTGGAATGCTTTGAAAAACCTTGCAGAAACGTTTCTGGAAATGCGTTTTCACGATGTCAATACCGATTCCAAAACATTACGTAAACTTTTCTAAAACGTTTCAGGCAATGATACAGGAAATGTTTTTGAAATGTTTCCTTATAAACTTTCGTGAAATATTTTTACAAGGTTTCGGAAATATTTTTTTATATTTTCAGTTTAATAAAAGAATCTTTCCAAGAAAGCTTTTTGAAAACTTCTTGTAATATTTCATAAAATGTTTCTTTAGAGAAAGTTTCCGAGAAAAATTTCGGTAAAGCCTCGTAAAACCTTGCAGTAAAATTTCTTGAAATGCGTTTTCACGATGTCAATACTGATTCCAAAACGTTACGTAAACTTTGCTAAAACGTTTCAAGCAATTATAGAAGAAATGTTCTTGAAATGTTTCCTTAAAACCTTTTGTATATATTTTTGCAACGATTCTGAAAAATTTTTTTATATTTTCAGTTTTATAAAAAATCTTCCCATAAAATCTTTTTGAAACCTTTTCGTAATATTTCATGAAATGTTTTTTAGAGAATTTTTACGAGAAAAATTTTGAGAAAGCTTTGGAAAACCTTGCAGTAGCATTTCTTGAAATGCGTTTTCACGATGTCAATACCGATTCCAAAACGTTACGTAAACTTTTCTAAAACGTTTCAGGCAATGATACAGGAAATATTTTTGAAATGTTTCCTTATAAACTTTCTTGAAATATTTTTGCAAGGTTTCGGAAATATTTTTTTTGTATTTTTACTTATATAAAAAAATCTTTCGAAGAAAGCTTTTTGAAACCTTTTCGTAATATTTCACGAAATGTTTCTTTAAAGAATTTTTACGAGAAAAATTTTGAGAAAGCTTTGGAAAACCTTGCAGTAACATTTCTTGAAATGCTTTTTCACGACGTCTATTCCGTATCCAAAACGTTGCGTAAACTTTGCTAAAACGTTTCAGGCAGTGATACAGGAAAGTTTTTTGAAATGTTTCCTTATAACCTTTCGTGAAATATTTTTGCAAGGTTTCGGAAATATGTTTTTATATTTTCAGTTTAATAAAAAAATCTTTCCAAGAAAGCTTTTTGAAAGCTTTTCGTAATATTTCGGGAAATGTTGCTTTACAGAATGTTTGCGAGAAAACTTTCTGGAAGGTTTAGAAAAACCTTGCAGTAACATTTCTTGAAATGCGGTTTCACGAAGTTAATACCGTATCCAAAACGTTGTGTAAACTTTACTATAACGTTTCAGGCAGTGATACAGGAAAGGTTTCTGAAATGTTTCCTTATAACCTTTCGTGAAATATTTTTGATAGGTTTCGGAAATTTTTTATACATTTTCTGTTTCATAAAAAATATTTTCAAGAAATCTTTTTGAAGTCTTTTCGTAATATTTCATGAAATGTTTCTTTAGAGAATTTTTACGAGAATAATTTCTGGTGAGCTTTGGAAAACCTTGTAGTAACATTTCTTGAAATGTGTTTTCACGATGTCATTGCCGATTCCAAAACGTTGCGTAAACCGTGCTGATAAGTTTCAGGCAATGATACAGGAAATGTTTTTGAACTATTTCCTTATAAACTTTCATGAAATATTTTTGCAAGGTTTCGGAAATATTTTTTTATATTTTCAGTTTTATAAAAAAATCTCTCCAAGAAAGCTTTTTGAAACCTTTTCGTAATATTTAATAAAATGTTTCTTTAGAGAAAGTTTGCGAGAAAAATTTCGGTAAAGCTTCGTAAAACCTTGCAGTAGCATTTCTTGAAATGCGGTTTCACGAAGTCAATACCGTATTCAAAACTTCCAAAACGTTGCGTAAACTTTGCTAAAACGTTTTAGGCAATGATACTGAAAAATTTTTTGAAATGTTTCCTTATAACCTTTCGTGAAATATTTTTGAAAGGTTTCGGAAATATTTTTTTATATTTTCAGTTTTATAAAAAAATCTTTCCAAGAAAGCTTTTTGAAAACTTCTTGTAATATTTCATAAAATGTTTCTTTAGAGAAAGTTTCCGAGAAAAATTTCGGTAAAGCCTCGTAAAACCTTGCAGTAAAATTTCTTGAAATGCGTTTTCACGATGTCAATTATTATATAATTATTTTGCTATAATACACGTCTGCCTTACTCTAGTATAAGCGTGGAACTCGCATCCCCCACCTACTTGAGGTTAAGAACAATTTAGATAATTATTTTGCCTTGTATGCACGTTTGACCCGCTCCCGTATACGCCTGAAACTCGCATCTCCCGCCTACTTGGGGTTAAGAATGATTTAAATAATTATTTTTCCATGTATACACGTCTGCCTTATTCCAGTATACGCGTGGAACTCGCATCCCCCGCCTACTTGGGGTTAAGAACTATTTAAATAATTATTTTGCCTTGTATGCCCGTCTGACGCGCTCCGATATACGCGTGGAATTCGCATCCCGCTCCTACTTGGGGTTAAGAATTGTTTACATAATTATTTTGGCATGTATACATGTCTGCCTTATTCCAGTATACGCGTGGAACTCGCATCCCCCGCCCTATTGAGGTTAACAATTATTTAAAAAATTATTTTGCCATGTATGCACGACTGACGCGCTCCCGTATATATGCGTGGAATTCGCATCCCGCTCCTACTTGGGGTTAAGAATTGTTTACATAATTATTTTGCCATGTATACACGCCTGACGCACCTCCGTGTACGCGTGGAACTCGCCTCTTCGCCTACTTGGGGTTAAGTATGACTTAAATAATTATTTTGCCATGTATACACGTCTGCCTTATTCCAGTATGCGCGTGGAACTCGCATCCCCCGCCTACTTGGGGTTAAGAACTATTTAAATAATTATTTTGCCTTGTATGCCCGTCTGACGCGCTCCCGTATACGCGTGGAACTCGGATCCCCCGCCTACTTGGGGTTAAGAACTATTTAAATAATTATTTGTATGCACGTCTGACGCGCTCCCGTATACGCGTGGAACTCGCACCCCCCGCCTATTTAGGGTTAAGAATTATTTACATAATTATTTTGCCTTGTATGTACGTCTGACGCGCTCCCGTATACGCGTGGAACTCATATCCCCCGCCTTCTTAGGTTTAAAAACGGTTTAAATAATTGTCTTGCTTATTGTTGCACGTCTACGTTATTCCCTAATATGCGTGCACCTCGCATCCCCGGCTATTGGGTTTAAAAATTATTTAAATAATCGTTTGCCTCAATTTTTCATGTCTACATGATTCCCTTATATGCGTGGACCTCATACCCTCTGCCTACTTGGGTTATAAAATAATATAAATACTCGTTTGGCTTATTTTGTCATCGTAACTCCCTCATACCATAAGTAAGTACTCAATCTTTATAATCAGTTATATTTTTAAAAGTAAATTCAGCTTGGATGCGCCCCATGATGCACCCCGCAGTATAGATAATCCCTTATCACGTTGGCTGCATCGACAATTACTAAATATCTTACGCACGCATACGCGTGCATTCGCGTGCACACGCTTATGTAACGGGGGCCTTAACAAACAGGCACGCTTTTTCCACCTACATGAGTTTCGTGCGTAGGCGGGCGGATGTTTATAAATTAAAATCCGCTGCCAATTCATTGGCACGTGGCTTCCTCAAAATTAATTTATTGATTCATTTAATTAATTTTTAAAGCCAAATTTGAAAATTTAACACAATAGAACACGAACTGATCGTGCAAATAAAATGTAAAAAAAGAGAGAACGCGATTAATATTGAAGTGCAGTCAAAAGTATTGTTAAACGTATTTTTCGGCTTCTAATTCGCTAGCGTATCTAGCTAATTTCATGTATCGGCGAAGCGCGCTGTAAATTAACCTCAATAAAAAACAAAAGTAAGTGAAAAACGCACTCGCGTAGCACGCGTCATTTCCATTTTCTACTATAGATATACTCGAAAAATTACGATTTGAAAAGAGGGCTAAATCAGTTTTAACCTCGAATATCTCTGAAATTCATAAACGAATTCTTTTACTCTAAAAACACATATAATAAATAATATACACTCTACATCTCTGCCAAATTTTAAAGAAATTAAAACAAGTTTTCTCGTGTTATCAGGCGACAAAGAAAATGACTTTGTAAAATAGGAAAATTTTGAATATCAAAAAGTAATCGTACGATCTTGATGAAAATTCACATACATAATATCTATATCACATAAAAAATTGTCTAGAAATCTGGAGCTGATTCATCGAACCGTTCTCGAAAAATTACGATTTAAAAAAAATTTTTTAATTTTTACCTCAAATATCTCTGAAATTTATGGACCAATTATTTTGCCCAAAGAACTCAACAACGAACACCTTTAGTCATACTTCTAGAGCAATTTAAAGAAACTTAAAATTTTAGTATTACAAAGCTTCCTCTAAGACGAAGCAAAAATTAAAATACACAACGATGTCTGGCACTAATTCAGCGTAATAAAGTCTTGAGAAGCAGATTGAAAGTACAGATTTGTGAAAAAAAAACTGCTGACAATTCAGTAACTCGTGGATTCCACAATATTAATCTACTTATGTCTCTTATTAATTTTTAATGCCCATATTTTAAATAATAGCACCAATTTAACGTCGAACAATAAATCCATTAAACAGCAAATCAGCGTTCAGGTTTCGTATAAAAAACGCGCCATATGATGGTCCAGAAGTCATAGCGACAATAGTTAAGAAAAAAAAATTATTTTCATATGTCGTTTATATGAGCGTGTATGTAAAGGAATGTTATCTAGATACGTAAAAAACATTATTGAAAAATTGCAAATTAAAATTTTCATGTCGATAGTCTCATAAAATTACAAAAATCATAAAATTTCCCTCCATTGTTACTGTACAACAAAAACAACAACTTTTAAATATCAAATATGTCAAAAAGTAACACGATCTTGATAAAATTTGCACATCTATTAATTACATCATGTATAAAATGAAATAAAAATTTTCAAGGATTCGAAAATTATCGTCATGTTAAATATACAATTCATATATAAAAAGAAAATGTTCGTTAACTGGTGACTGTTCCAATACTGGTGTAGTCACCCTATACACACACACTTACAACAAAAATTTGTCAAATTTAAATGGTTTCATTATTACAAAAATAAAAAGAAAATAAATTTAGTAGCTAAATAATTAAAATTGTTTTAAAGTTAATTTATTATTTAATTAATTTATTATTAGCTCAGAAATATAACCTATAATAATAATTTCATTAATTGTTTGCCAGGTCTCGCCCAAAATAACTCTAAAGATTATCAATCATTGTTTGATAATAACAATTTCAATTTATTTAATATAAAACTATTCATTATAAAGAAAAAGTTAATCAATACAATCTAACCGTTCTTCATCCTTTGGAAAGCGATGAAAAATCAGTGTATGGTTTTTCGCATTCGTGTTTGTGCATCCTTCATACGCACAGCGTGCTCGAGATGGTGCCATGACTCAAATTTCTCAAAAAACTAATAAAAATACTTTAAAAGGAAGTCAAGACTCTTGAAGTGAAAGACGCCGTCGGAACTGCAACACTCCTGCCTCCGCTGTCAGAAAGACACTCCCGCCTTATATTACACGCTTCCCGCGCGATTGCCGAAACAAAAACATTACATTATCCAGTTTCATAGAATAGTTTATATTATTTTAAATGCAGTAAAATCTTTTAAATAAATCAAAACAATAATAATTTGTAAAATAACATTTTATTTTAATTCATTAACAATTATTTTATTAGTCTGATATCTTATATACATGTGTATATACTCTTCTTATACAGGCTTATATATCTATATATATTGGGCGGCAGTCAGCACCATCTCGCGGATGGATAACAGAACTAATTGGCTTGTTATCCAGTGACTTCGTCCAAAAGTTTCTTAAGCCGGACGCTTCTATATGCGTCTATATTCGTTAATACTACTCACTTCAATATATATATTTTCTACAGGATCCCATCTTAATGGACTGGGTCTTGAATCACCTTGTTCAGCCATCTTACTAATAATTTTACTAAATAATAGTTAATTAGATTAAGTAAATTATTTTATATTAAATTTAAAATTGAATTAAATTTGATTAATTATTTTCTGATATTTTTTTCATAAATTACTTTGATCAATTATATTGTGTTATTATTTTAACATGGTTTATTTATGTTATTATTCTATTTATATTATATCACAATATCGTTATCTTATAGAGAAAATTAGTTATCTAATATTTCTTTCCAAACAATATTTGTTACTTCTGTTTTATTTTCAGATTCATTTTGTATATATATATTGTTTGGATTTTTACATCGTGAAAGTGCTACATACAATTGTCCATGGGAAAATAAATTTTTTTTTTTAATATTCCTACACTGTTAAAACTTTGTCCTTGTGATTTATTAATAGTTATGGCAAATGCTAATACAATTGGAAATTGTTTTCTATATAAAATGAATGGTAACGATGATGACTCACAAGTACTTAATGTAATGCGTGGTATAAATACTTTATTTTCTCCAGTAATAATTTCAGCTTCAATGTTATATTTATATAAATTTGTTATTTTTAACCGTGTTACGTTACATAGTCCATCAACTATACTAAGATTACGAATTAACATAACAATTGAATTTTTTTTTTCAATTTAATTTCATGTGGAGGTAAACCTTCTCGTATATTATTTAACATTTCTATCGGAAAATTTAAATGTATATTTTCATCCATTTGCTCTACTCCTTTATGTGTTGCGTAATCTAGACTATAATAAGTTATTGTTTTATGTTCAATTAAATTTAATATTTTATTATTTAATATATTTACTTCTTCATTATGTAAACTTAATATTACGTTTTTTGAAAAATGATAATTGTTATTAATATGTTTATATATTTCATGACAAACATCATTTGTTTTCCATTTGTCTGGAATTTTAAATACATCAATTTTTCCTTCTCCGATATCTAATAGAAATGATGCAAAATTATTATCTTGAGTACGGATATTGATTTTTAAATGGAAAATTTTAAACAAAGGCCAAAGATAAGAATTTTTTATACACTCTTCTACGATTGTATTTCTAAATCCATGTTTCACTACTGGTAAAATTTGTCTGAAATCTCCACCTAGTATAATCAATTTTCCTCCAAAGTTACAATCCGTAGAACATACATCTTTTAAAGTATTGTCTACTATTTCTAATACTTTTTTAGGTATCATTGAGGCTTCGTCCCAAATAATGATATCTGCTTCTCTTAACCTTTTTTTATCAGAATCATGTTTTAGAAATGCATTTTCAATATTGTTTAAATCTAATGGTAATCTAAATGTACGATGTCTTGTCGTTCCTTTAGGTAATAAAATAGAAGCTATTCCTGTCCATGCCATTGATAAAAATTTTTTTTTATAATAGTAAAATATTAAATTAATGTTTTATATAAAAATGTTTTCTCAGATCCTCCTGGACCATCTATAAGATAAATTTTATGTTCACTATTTTTTATTTGCTCAAAAATAAATTTTTGGTCATCATTCAACTGAGCATATGAGCTAGTAGGTAAACTAGGCTGGTTCTGGACCCCCCCCCAGCCACCTCACCCATCCACGACCCCCCTCGCCCACCCCACCCCTCGCACAGTGTTCTATTTTGAAAAAAAATGGACAAAATGAAATATCTCGCGAACGGATATCGATAGCCGGATGAATCCAACTGCATTTTAAAGTTGAAGTAATGTACAATAAAGGAAAAATAGTCCAGTACTGATCATTTGACCATGTGACCTTGGAAATGAAAAATGAAAGGCGAATAAATAACGTATTTTCGGCTTTTTCATTGTAGACTTCCTGGCTATCAATTGTTTCGATCAAAAAAATATGTACTCCTGTAGTGTTTGATGCAAGCAATCCGAATTTGATATCAGAATTGTCCTATCGCACACCAATTTGTTTTTAAATCTGAAAACTCCATAAAAAATACGAAAAATTCACCCTGAAAAAATGGAGCATTATTGAGTAATTTCGACTTCAAATTCGGATTCAGCGAATCAAAATGCATGGGTACATAAATACAAGTACACAAATACAAGTACACAAATTTGCTTTAAAAACAAATTGATGTGCGATAGGACAATTCTGACATCAAATTCGGATTTCTTGCATCAAACACTACAGGAGTACATAATTTTTTGATCGAAAAAATTGATAGCCACAATGTCTACAATGAAAAAGCCGAAAATTCGTTATTTATTCGACTTTTATTTTTCATTTCTAAGGTCACAGGGTCAACTGATCAGTACTGGACTATTTTTTCTTTATTGTACATTACTTCAACTTTAAAATGCAGTTGGATTCATCCGGCTATCGATATCCGTTCGCGAGATATTTCATTTTGTCCATTTTTTTTCAAAATAGAACACTGTGCCTCGTCTACGGGGCAGGACGTCACAAACCTTCTAGAGAGGCAGACCCCGCAATGACGTCATCGAACCTTCTCGAAGATTGCACAATAGCCCTCAACGTGTGCAATTGTGCGACCCTGGGCCTGCTTGAGCTCGCACGCGCGCGTTATTCGTGCAGGGACATGCAGCGCATAGGCCGATATTCGCTACCACCTTATCGCAGCGATTCTCAGAACTCCAATTATTTTAATCGCGACCGCCTCACGAGCAGCCCCCATCCCCCTGCGGAATATTCGATGATGACATGTGCGATCCTGTAGGAGGTGTCAAATTACAGATAACAATTGTTATTCCGATTGACGTCATTACGCTGTATACCGTCATTAAATGTTTTTTTCCAAAACGCGCGTGCGCGTGGATCGCAGCTGCGGTGGGCATCGCGGAGCATACGTGGCCCGGGGCCCATGCAGTGTAGAGCATACTGTGTGATATCAGATGTCATCGAGCAAGTATTTCAATTGCGCTCTCCTTCTCCACACTCTTTCGTTTTGTCTTATAAAATTAAGGATTACTAATTTGTTAATAAAAATTTTATTTGACAATGTCAATGGGTAGATGGCCCGATAACTACGTCTCATGAGGAATCAAAAATTTGATTATTTTTTCGATATCTTGAGCCGTTTACGAGATATAGAATTTATTTGATTTTAGCTTGAGTTTATCATATATTGATGTCCCGTATATGCAATGCGTTATCTATCGCACCTCCTCTTTGTTCCGATATTCGCACCGCGCGATTCTTGGAACTGGAGAGTATTTCAATTGCGCTCTCCTTATCCACTCTCTTTCGTTTTGTCTTATAAAATTTAGGATTATTAATTTGTTAATAAAAATGTTATTTAACAATGTCAATGAGTAGATGGCCCGATAATCACGTCTCATGAGGAACCAAAAATTTCATTATTTTTTCGATATCTTGAGCTGTTTACGAGATATAGAATAAAATTGATTTTAGCATGAGTTTATTGCTGAGATTTCTTATAAGCTATTTAATACTTTAATTTACGTATGAGATATGAGGAAAGAAAAATGAAAACAGTAATATTCAGTATAAGAAATGTTTATTAAGCACAATTTTTACATGTATTGCGTAATAATTTTACATTCATTTCAATTTATTTCATTGAACTGCAGCCCTTTATTAAACATAATTTTTTACAAGGAAGTTTTTCATATTATATTAATTCCACAAGCTAATAAGAAGATTGTAGGACTAATGAAAGATGAATTTAATGGTCAAATTATGACTGAATTCGTTGGACTACGGAGTAAACTATACAGTATACGCATAAATGGAAAAGATAGCGTGAAAAAAGTTAAAGGTGTTAAAACTGGAGTTGTGGATAGAACCATTACTTTTGATGATTATGTTCAATGCTTATTAAATTCATCTATACAGTACAGAGTGTATTATACGTTCTAAGGCTCATGTGGTACAAACAGTCAAAGAAACAAAGTTGACTCTAAGTCCCCATGATGACAAAAGGTATTTAATATCCGGTGAAACAGATACTTTACCGTGGGGACATTATAAGATAGCTAAAATTGATGATAATTAATTGTATAATGTATATGTTGTAAATAGGATATAAATAAAAGACATTATATTTAATATACATATTTATTATTTAAATCTGATTTTTTTATCCAACTATTATGTGTATTATCAAATCCTAACCATTTAACATACATTTTATCGCCACGTTTTTTAAGTACTTTTTCTACAACATCTGGATATGCAGCTTTAAGAAGATCTTGTTCGTAAAAACTACCAGCAATGGGCTCATCTCGATAGTCTTTCAGCTTGTAGGTGGTTGGATTGGTAGGCATGACATGGCGGATTGTAAAAATTTCAGTTGACCAATTAGGTGTATAGCCCTTCTCAAACACTTGCTTAATCTTGCTAAGTCTTACTTTATCTCCAACTTTGAATTTTGGCTTTCTACTTTTTGTAACCTTTTGAGAGAATTTCTCAAGTACTTGTACCTCATTTGTCAATGTTACGTCATTGGGCTTTATTCCTGTAGTACGATGTTTACTGCTATTATATTCCTTCAACAAGTCTGATAATATATCAAGCCACTTGTATTTTCCACGCAAACTAAATTGCATCCACATCTTTTGCTTGAGGGTGCGATTGAAACGCTCACAAATAGATGCTTTGAGATTACTATATGTTGAATAGATATTAATTCCATAGCGTTTCATGAGAGTTTGAAAGGTGGCATTATAAAATTCTTTCCCTTGATCAGTTTGTAAATTTTTTGGTTTGCGACCTTGCTTCAAGATCGACTCCATCGCCATAGCGACATCACTGCCAGTCTTTTGCTTGACAGGTTCAGCCCATGCATACTTGGAGAACACATCGATAACAGTGAGCATATATCTATAGCCATTGTTTTCTCGAGCATAAGGCTTCATCTCCACTAGATCAGCTTGCCATGTTTCATCCAAGCCACATACAATAAACTTGCGTCGTCGGTAATTTCGACGTGCAGGTGTATGAAGTTCCTTAACTACTTGCTGCTGCATGATCTTCATTCTGAATTATTGAAATCTCTTGTAATTTTGTCGTTCAGGTAAGGAAAAAGTATTAGAAGAAAATTTATTCTTAAAATTATTCCCTGTGATTCGCTCTTTTGTTTATCTTTTTGACTATTGTCAGAAAGTTTTGTATATGGTATATTGCTGTTCGCAGTACTGTTTGATTTATCCATTCTCGACGAGTGGTTGAACGATACTGTGATAAATTTATAATTGGAGAGCTATTTATAAGATCTACATAGGCTTGTTTGATAATTTATAATTGCGTATATAAGCTTCTTGACTATCTGCTTTCACATCTTCTATACTCTGAATTGATGACTGTAATTTTAATACTTTCGTATCAATTTCATTTTTTTGAGCCTCAACAATAACGTCTAAATTATCCAAGTCTCCGCGTAATTTCGCAGTTACTTCATACAAGCTCCTTACTTCTATTTTAATCATACGTTGTAGAGTATCCAAATGAACAGCATCACCCGGTTGAGTAGGCTCAGCAATGTTACATAACCTCTTGCCGTCAATGTCGTATTGTCCACCAGAAGTTACTTTGAAGCCAACACCTGGAGGACCACGACTACCTTCAGCACGCGCGAGATTACGTCCGAATACATTGACACTCATGTTGCAACTGACTGCAATACCATCGATTTCAATCAATTTATACTCAAATATGTATTATATTTATGTACGAGCACAGGCGTAATAATTTCAGATAATCTTTGAATTCGCATTCGAAAACGCTCTCGATCACGTGCTATCTGTTCCCATTCTCCGTGACGTGCGGCTCGACTGGCATAGGACCACACATGCGTCACATGAATAAATGGTTTAGTATCAAAGTGAACTCTCTTCGAAGACATCTTAATGTATGTAACCTGCTTCTTTGGGTTCTTCAATGATTGAATGAATCTCATTTGTGTGGCTCTAATTGCCAGCTTCCAGTTCAGCCAAGAGTAAGCGAAGACGATCAACTAATTCGTTAGGATCATCCCAGTATACATAGTCCATACGCACATCTTTTCTTGCAATCTTATATTTAGGGAAGAGGCCTGAGCCACTAACACTTCTGTTTATTGATTTATTGAAATAGGGACCTATGAAGTCTTTATATTTGTTACTGTTACTCTTACGCAGAGGTTGAGTTTCACTATAATTTCTTCTAAAAGCATTCGTTACTTCTACGATTTTTCGATAATTTTCAATATCATTGAAACCTATGTGCATCAAGTCAGGTCGCTTCTGAAAGAGCAATTGAAGTAAACCTGCTGTTTTTGGATAGTTTACATTTTGAACTTTCATATAAGATTTTGTAAAATCTATAGGTGAATCACCAATTTTCATTACATTATCTTCTATTCGTACGATTATAACTCGTACAACTGTGGACATCTCTGTTTAAAGTTTCTGAGTGAGGCTATATAAAACAATGTAAATGTTGTACATAGTCAGTATTAATTATGCAGTCATGTATACTAGAAGCTCAATACTTTCCACCAATTGAACTCTTGGCAAATAAAAGATACGTTCGAGGATTGGTTGAACTTTTAACCTTCAATTCAATACCCAATATTGATATTGGAAATAACAAGTTTTACGTCGGAGAAGAGATAGTGACATTACCGACAGGTAGCTGGGAGATTGAAGACATTGAGCGCCATCTACAGAAAATACTTACACCTAAAGGCATAGTACTCAGCCTTAAACCTAATAATAATACTCTTCGCAGTACTATAAAGTGCAGTCATACGATAGATTTTCAACCGCAAGATTCTATTGGAAGATTATTAGGTTTTACACAGCGTACTCTTTCAGCAAATATTACTCACGAATCAAATTTACCTGTAGCTATTCTCAAGATTAACGCTTTGCGAGTTGAGTGCAACATTACAGCTGGAGCCTATATAAACGAACAAAAAGTACATATAATACACGCTTTTTTCCAGCTGTTCCTCCAGGCTATAAGATCATTGAAATTCCAAAACAAGTTATTTATTTACTAATTACAGTTCATACTATCGATAATATACAGTTGCGAATTGTCGATCAAGACGGGAACTTTGTGAATTATCGTGGAGAAATTATAACAATTAGACTACACATCAAAGCAGCATCATAATTATGGGAATCGTATATAACCGTAAAAGCTATATTAAGAACAAACCATATCACCAGTAGATCAGTCATCAACGAGCAATGAAAGAGTTAACACCACAGAACATTCGCTTCCTAAGAAGCCTAGGTCTCAAGGTCAAAAGAAACGTTGGAAGAAAATAAGTTGTCTGCTGTTTCAAAGATGGAAGACATATTAAACGTACAATCACCCGTGGAATTCGACGAATCTGTCGCTCATTATGAAGTGCACGCACATCAGCCTTACACTTCATCCGCTTTCAATAACAGCGATGAAATTCGTATCGTCATACAGCATCAAGACCTCTATCTACTACCTTGACGTAGTTCATTACATATTCATGGTCGATTAACTAAGGCAGATGGTACACCTGCCATCAACACTAAGTTTGTAAATAACGCCCTCTGTTCTGATCTTTTCGAAGAAATACGATATGAAATTAATGCTGTAGAGATCGATAAATGTAAAAATGTGGGCTTGACAAGTCTAATGAAGGGTTTCGTATCATTTAATTCTACACAAAACTTGGAAAACGTAGGTTGGATTGATATTGGAGAAACTCAACAAATCACCAATAATGCTGGCTACTTTGATGTGTCCATACCGCTAAGTATGATTCTAGGCTTTGCGGAAGACTATCGTAAAATTATAGTCAATTGCAAACATGAGCTTGTTCTAACAAGATCAAAGAATGATGTAAATGCTATTGTGCAAACGCAAGCAGAAGAGTTTAAAATGAATCTAATTAAAATTGAATGGTTAATGCCATATATGGTATTATCTGACAAGCATAAAATACATTTCCTTCATTACCTACAAAAGGAAAAATCGATTGCTATGAGTTTCCGTAGTTGGGAGCTATACGAGTATCTCCCAACCACATCGAAGCATGTTTGGACTGTAAAGACATCGAATCAGCTGGAAAAACCCCGATTCGTCATTCTAGGCTTTCAGACTAATCGTAAAGGACAAAGTGGATCTAATGCTAGCCGCTTTGATCATTGTAATATAAGTAATGTGAAATTATTTCTCAATTCACAATACTATCCTTATGGAAATCTCAATCTTAACATTGATCAAAATCAATTCGCTTTATTATATGATATGTATGTAAGCTTTCAAAGTGTGTATTATGGAAAAGAGGCAGCAGAACCTATTGTCAAGAAGGGAGAGTATATACAGCATGCTCCCCTAATTGTCATCGATTGTTCAAAACAGAATGAGTCGTTGAAGCAGGCTCCCGTTCACGTTCGTCTTGAATTCGAGGCTAAAGAAAATTTTCCAGCCCAGACATCAGCCTACTGCTTGATATTACACGACCGTATTATTGAATATAATCCCATAAGTGGGGATATTAAGAAATTAGTCTAAGGAGGGGATGGGGGTATAAAAGACCCTACAAAGCCATTTGAACAGTCAGTCAACATGGAGTACGTGGTGGATGTGCAAGGGTTCAAGCAACCCATCAATGAATTTATTGTCAAAGAATTAGCCATTGTTCCTCTGAATGGAAACGTGAAACCAGCTGTGTTTACCTTCAAGCCACCCACACCTTGGTGTAGACTTCCAGCAAAGTATAAAAGTCAAAATTGCTGATTGGAGCGTAATTATCACGGTTTATCATGGAACTCTAGCGAATTGCCATATGAAGAACTCGAAAATGTGCCACGCAACAGCCTACATGATGCAAGTGTTGTTTACGTTAAAGGCCTGGAGAAAAAACAATGGCTTGAACAATATAACCTCAACGCATATGATATGAGTGACATGTGCTGTCCATCACTACAGAGACTCAGGTTTGATGTGTTGGAGCAACTATACCCACATCATAGACTTGCTTATAAGGCAAATTGTGCATATAAGAATGTACTATTGCTCAGAAAATTTTATTATGATAATAACCCATCGCTGGAGCGATCGCTCAAGATATTTTTTCGCACTGAACATTTATCATTTATGAGTCCTACAGATATTGCTCAGTTGCCTAAGGCATTTCTCAGAACGTTCGGAGCAAATAGTTTCGAGCAGGCGTGGGATAAGCTGCCTGAAGTGATGAAGAAATTTTAAAATGTCTACGTTGTCGAGAGCACAATTATATGGAAACTGCAGTGCCACCTTTAAGAAGAGATTGTATTCAATGTAATGCTAATATAATATAAAAAACTTCCTTGTAAAAAATTATGTTTTATAAAGGGCTGGAGTTCAATGAAATAAATTGAAATGAATGTAAAATTATTACGCAATACATGTAAAAATTGTGCTTAATAAACATTTCTTATACTGAATATTACTGTTTTCATTTTTATTTCCTCCTATCTCATACGTAAATTAAAGTATTTGTTGAATAAAGGTACAACGGGGTGATAGGTAATATATAAGTTTATTGATAGACTTAGCCTAAGTTACATAATAACCGTTCTCGGCGCAGGCTGGACACACAGTGAGTACCGTGGCCCGCGGCAGCGTCGCTCGCTGTTCTCGCATACCTCGTGACTCTCTCACGTACATGGAGTGGGGAGGCGTACATGTGTGTGTCGCGCGCTGTCTGTATCGCAAGTTCCTTTCACACTATACAATATAATATGTATATTCTCAACACGCCTCCTTACATTTATATTGTAATATTTCATCAATTTCATTTTACATTTAGCAATTCTATAAATTTAGTAAATTTTTCTTTGCATAGCGCCTTTGTAAAAATATCTGCAATATTTTCATTTGAGTCAACCTTAACTATTTCAATTTCTTTTTCTTTTACACATTCGTGAACAAAATGATAATTTATTTCAATCTGTTTTGAGTTCTTTGTAAAGTTTCCATACTTTGCTATATTTATCGCACCTATATTATCTTCATAAATTTTAACTGGATTTCTTAATTTTAGATCAAAAATATTTATTAATTCTTTTATAAATTTAACTTCACTCACAGCTTCTGATAAAGCTACATACTCTGCATACGTCGACGCTTTCGTAACACATTTTTGTTTCCGCGATTTCCAATCAATTACATTTCCAAAAACTCGAATTACATAACCGGATGTCGACTTCCTATCAACATTATCTCCAGCCCAATCTGCGTCTACATAGCAATCAATTAACTCACAATTTTTATTTCTTTTATATTGTAAACTTAATCCTTTGGTTAAATACAAATACTTTAAAATTCGTAATGCATATTTCCAGTGTGTCTCGGTATAGCAATTTTGGAATCTACTCAAATAGTTTACGCTATGACTAATTTCTGGTCGAGTACCAGAACTTACATATAATAATGCGCCAATTAAGTTCCTATATTTTATACTCGGCTCACATTCCTCAGTCTTCTCAATTTTCAAGTTACTTTCCATCGGAGTACTATATAATTTACTGCCTTTTATTTTAAATTTAGTTGCTAGTGACTCAATATATTTTTCTTGACTTAATTTCATATTACCGTTTATATAATCATACTTTACGTTTATGCCTAGATACTCATTTATTTCACCTAAATCTTTCATTTTGAAACGATCAGATAACAATTTCTTTATTCTTTGTATTTTCTTTTCATCTTTTCCACAAATCAACAAATCGTCTACGTATATTAATAGATAAACAATGTCTTCGTCTTTTCCATGAATGTATAGGTATAATTCTACATTACTTTTCCTAAAACCAAGTTTCATAAAATACTCATCGAAACACTCATACCAGTCTCTAGGACTTTCTCTCAATCCATACAACGCTTTTGATAATTTATATACTCTTTCTGTTCCATCCTTATAACCTTTTGGTTGATTGACATATGCTTCCGCAGTTACTCTTCCATTAAAAAATGCTGTCTCTACATCTATTTGTTCTATTCTGAGCCCATTTTGGCAGCAATATGATAATAAAAGTTTTAACGTTTGATTTTTCGCAACTGGGGAATATATGTCATCAATTACATCCGTTTGTTGAAAACCTCTTACAACTAGCCTAGCTTTGTACCTATTATCTGATTTTCTTGTGTATACCCACTTTACATCTATAATTTTTTTATTTTGTACTCTATCGACTAATGTCCACGTTTTATTTTTATTTATGCATTCGATTTCTTTACTCATGGCTTCTTGCCAATTTTTACTCTCTTTACTATTCATCGCCTCCTCAAATGTACAAGGCGTATCTACTCTGCAGTATCTTACATATATATTATAACTTTCCTTTTCTGGATATCTTATGGGACTTTTCCTATCGCGCGTAGATTTTCGCGGAACTTTCAATGTTTCATTATTTGTATCGTTACATTTTCCCGAAGGTTGATGTAACGATAAGTTATATTTTTCTTTTTCCTTAGCTTGTTGTTTTTTGTATTCATCCGCGTCTTCAAAAACATCATCCGATGAATCATCATCACGATCATTTTCTTCTCCTCTACTTGACTCGGGAGTAGAGGTAGAAGAAGATGAATGTTTTGTCTCTACTTCATCAAATCCTATACATTTTACGTTTTCCTCTACTATCTCTACATGTCTAGCAACAATTATTTTACTATTTATCAATACTCTATAGCCTACGTCACTATAACCTAATAAAATACCCATTTCTGCTTTCTTATACCACTTAGAGAATCGATTTTGTTCTGGCTTTCTTACAAAAACTTTACTACCGTATAATCGTAAATGTTCTACATCTGGTTTTATCATAAAAAAAAATTCGTAAGGAGTTTTTCTTTCTATCGTGTTTGCTAGCGTACGATTTTTCAAATACGTCGCGGCACATATTATTTCTGGCCAGTAACATTTGTGTACCTTTGCCTCTGCTAGTAAACAGCGCGCCATATTCATTATCGTTCTATTAAATCTTTCAGCTGTGCCGTTTAATTCGTGTACATACGCTGGACAATTATTCATAGTAATACCCTTTTCTTTGGCAAATTTATAAAACTGATTGTTTAAATACTCTTTCCCGTTATCACACCTCAATATTTTGACTTTCTTTCCAGTTAAATTTTCAGTTTCATTTATAAATTGAACTAAGCAATCAAAAACTTCATCTTTAGATTTTATGCAATATACTTTAGCTATTTTGCTATAATCATCAATAAAAGAAACAAAATATCTTTCTCCCTTAAACCCAGTAGTTTTAAATGGACCGCATACATCCGTATGTATAATTTCTAATATATCTTTCTCCTTTGTTCTATTATTACTAAATGGCAAGTTATGCATCTTATTTTCAATACAAGTTTTACATTTCATAAATTCGGATTCAAGTTCATTTGGAATGCCCGTTAATAACTGTTGTTTACATATCGTATCCAAATATCTAAAATTTACGTGACCTAACACTCTATGCCATCTTTCCTATTGACTCATGTTATAGTTTCGTTCGGCATTATTTACACATGCAACCTTGTATTTTAATTTACTTTTCATTTTATAAAGTCCGTTTTCTCTTATGCTATCGCTGTAACCCTATTATTCTTATCAATAATTTTTGCAAAGTTTCTTTTAGAAAGAATAGTATTATTATTATCCGTTAATTTTCCATAACTAATTAAATTTGCTTTCATTTCTTTCGCGTAAAATACATTACTCATTTTTACTTCATTATTTTTGCCGGACGCGTTAAAGTAACTTACTACCGTACCTATACTCGTTGCTTTTATCGGCCTATTATCTGCTACGTAAATATTTACCGGTTCCTTAAGTTCAATACAATTCTCAAAATAATTTTCGTTATTTATTATATGATCGGAACACCCGCTGTTGAGTATCCATTCAATTTCGCTAATATTTGACCTATTTGTTTCGTTGGTGTACGGAACGTGTGTCGTCGCTGTCCATGCGCTCGTACCTTCACCGCTCTGTTCACTCGTGCTGGTTCCTTGTTGTCCATGGAAATTTCTGCGCCCTCTGCCGTAGCTGCCTCTTCCGGCTCTATCTCGGCTGCGGCCCCGTGTTGAGCCTCGCCATGTTCCACCGCCGCGTCCCGCTTGGCTGCCATCTTGACATTCTCGTGCGAAATGCCCAGTTTTTCCGCACTTGTAGCAGCTTCCTTTTCTTGCGGCAAATACATTTGTCCTTTTTTCGCCATGTTCTTTTTGCTTTTTCATTTCGGCTGTTTTTATTCTATTTCTGACGTAGTCAGCCGTTTGATCTTCATTTTTTAATGTGTCTATCAAATCACCTATGTAGCTATACGATTCTGGCAATGTGTTGAGCATATAATTCAATTTTTCCTTCTCACTAATTTTAGCACCCGCGCCTTTTAACTCATTTACAGCTTTTTCAAAATCACTAAAAAATGCCTCAGAATCACTATAGTTTCTTAATCTTAATTTCTCAAGTCTATTCCTGTAGACTATTTGTAACGCCGTTGATTCTTTCAAATACATACCGTCTAGTTTTTTTATTATTTTGTAAACCGTTTCCTCTTCGCTCACAAATTCTAATTGTTTGTCCGAAATGGCACTGTAAATTATATTTATTGCCTTCAAATCATTCTGAATCCATTCGTCTGCTTTATCTGATTCAATCTTTTCTCTTTCTATCACAATTTCACATTTTTTCAACTTCATGAACACTTGGATCCTCTTTTTCCACATACTGTAATTTTCTCCATCAAACACCGGTATCGAAACATCCTTTCTATCCATTTCGTCTTCTTTGTTCTCGAACGTTCCTTCGTGTTCAGAATCTTCTTCTTCTTGCTTGACCTTCGGTGTTGTGGCTTCTTCCTTCGACTTGAGCGTTCCTTCGTGCTCGGAGTCTTTTTCTCCCCTTTTGTCAGGCGTCTTGATATAAGCCCTCTATCTTTTCCCGAAGGTTAAGATAGAGAGCTAAGAAAGAACCACTGACCTGCTACCATGTTGAATAAAGGTACAACGGGGTGATAGGTAATATATAAGTTTATTGATAGACTTAGCCTAAGTTACATAATAACCGTTCTCGATGCAGGTTGGACACACAGTGAGTATCGTGGCCCGCGGCAGCGTCGCTCGCTGTTCTCGCATACCTCGTGACTTTCTCACGTACATGGAGTGGGGAGGCGTACATGTGTGTCGCGCGCTGTCTGTATCGCAAGTTCCTTTCGCACTATACAATATAATATGTATATTCTCAACAGTATTAAATAGCTTATAAGAAATTGTATGCGAAAACTCAACAATAAACTCATGCTAAAATCAAATTTATTCTATATCTCGTAAACGGCTCAAGATATCGAAAAAATAATGAAATTTTTGGTTCCTCATGAGACGTGATTATCGGGCCATCTACTCATTGACATTGTTAAATAAAATTTTTATTAACAAATTAATAATCCTAAATTTTATAAGACAAAACGAAAGAGAGTGGATAAGGAGAGCGCAATTGAAATACTCTCCAGTTCCAAGAATCGCGTGGTGCGAATATCAGAACAAAGAGGAGATGCGATAGATAACGCATTGCATATACGGGACATCAATATATGATAAACTCATGCTAAAATCAAATAAATTCTATATCTCGTAAACGGCTCAAGATATCGAAAAAATAATGAAATTTTTGGTTCCTCATGAGACGTAGTTATCGGGCCATCTACCCATTGACATTGTCAAATAAAATTTTTATTAACAAATTAATAATCCTTAATTTTATAAGACGAAATGAAAGAGTGTGGAGAAGGAGAGCGCAATTGAAATACTTGCTCGATGACATCTGATATCACAAAGTATGCTCTACACTGCATGGGCCCCGGGCCACGTATGCTCCGCGATGCCCACCGCAGCTCCGATCCACGCGCACGCGCGTTTTGTAAAAAACATTTAATGATGGTATACGGCGTAATAACGTCAATCGGGATAACAATTGTTATCTGCAATTTGACACCTCCTACAGGGTCGCACATGTCATCATCGAATATTCGGCAGGGGGATGGGGGCTGCTCGTGAGGCGGTCGCGATTAAAATAATTGGAGTTCCGAGAATCGCTGCGATAAGGTGGTAGCGAATATCGGCCTATGCGCTGCATGTCCCTGCACGAATAACGCGCGCGTGCGAGTTCAAGCAGGCCCAGGATCGCACAATTGCACACGTTGAGGGCTTTGTGCAATCTTCGAGAAGGTTCGATGACGTCATTGCGGGGTTTGCCTCTCGAATGTTCTAGAAGGTTTGTGACGTCCTGCCCTATAGACGGGGGTGCGCGAGGGGGATCGTGGATGGGTGATGTGGTGGGGGGTCCAGAACCGGCCTAGTTTACCTACTGGAGCTGTTAAATTTTTGTTTACAATAGTTAATCATTTCTATGTCATTTTTATCTGTTTCTTCTATATCAATCTTGTTTGGTTCAGGTAAACCAACATCTTTACATGATATATCTTCAATACTTAAAATTTGATTTATGTGTGCAAGTGTTTTATCTTCTTTTTGTTCAATAAAATCTTCTGTGAAATATTTTTTGTATTTTTTCCAAATAATATTTCCTTGAATATTTTCACATATAAGAAAATTTGCAGAAAATTTTCGTAATTGTACTGGGAGTATTATTTGACAGGCTTCTTCAAATACGTTAAAAATTTGTGTTTCGTGTTCTATTAAACCCATGACGATAGCTGCTTCTTTACATGTGTCGTAAACAATTTTTTCATATGTGCGTAAATCTTGGAATGATGTTGCACCTTTTACTGTATTTAGTATCAATTTTAAGAAAAAACGTTCACTATCTTTTGGTGATACAACATTTAATTGTCCGATTGTTACATGTTTTTCATTTCTTGATCTTTTTATCCATTTTTATTTTTAAATTTATAGTAATTCGGTATGTTTGCATATTTAACTTTTTGGAAAAATCATCTATTTTATTTAATTTAAACCATGCTGTTAACGTTGTTTCTAAATTATTTAATGATTCTTCAATATTATTTTCATCAAAAATTAGTTTCTGTTGATTTTCTGTATGAACAGATAGTCTTTCTACTGTGTGATTTCTACCACATAATGGAAATTTTTGTAATCGCCATGCTGCCTCCATTGGACTTATATATCTTCCATCTATATATTTAGTTATTTCATCATAAACTTCTTCATATCCTTCTTCTTTTTTTTTTTTTTTTTGTATCTTGAGTCTAATGGCCAATTGTCTACCAGGAAAGGTTTAAATAAATGGACACCATTTATTTTTAACCGACGTTTCGGACACTTTTTTCGTGTCCCTCTTCAGGTGCTATTACGTCAAGATGTAATAATAACGGGAGACTGTCCGTTTCGTCAGTGTCCTTCATTATTCGTTTGTATTTTACAACAAGCTCTATCTCCACCTTTATGAATATAATTGAATATATGAGGCGTTTCACGTCAGCTCTCCAGGCGCGGCGCGCGAGCGCGAAATCATGCTGTTTTCAGCTTGTGTTTGAAGGGCTAAGATGTATCTAAAAAAAATAATCCCCAAGTGATTTCGATGTATTTTTTCCTCAGCTTTCCGATGGTGCTATTTGTTTCTCAAAATTTTTCAATTCTAAGTATTTCTTGAATAATATCTAGAAAAAATGAAAAAACCTCTATGTAGAAAAAGGCTATATCCATGTAAAATTTCCTCCTCTTTCGAGCTAGCAGGTCAAAAAAAATATTAAAAATATAGTTTTTGAGATATAACACGTTTTATGTTTTTCTGAGGTTAGAATTGAAAAATTTTGAGAAACTAATAGCACCATCGGAAAGCTGAGGAAAAAATACATCTAAATCACTTGGGGATTATTTTTTTTAGATACATCTTAGCCCTTCAAACACAAGCTGAAAACAGAATGATTTCACGTTCGCGCGCCGCGCCTGGAGAGCTGACGTGAATCGCCTCATATACTTAATACTTTGTACAGTAGCACAGTATTCGATATTTATATGACACCTATATTTTAATAAAAGAAAGCTATTATAAGGGACCACCATAGAGTTATCAACTGGAATAGCTTTATTTGTTTTTTTTAAATGATATACATGATTAGCTGAAGAATTATTTCTTCGTTTATTCAGGATACTTATCTGGTTTGAGTACTGTATTATCTCTGAACAATTTTGGAAAATTTTTTTGCAAATATTTTTATTTTTTTGTAAACAAAGAGATTTTTCTCCATGCAGTCCATGTAACATATGTTTGATTACTAATTTTTGCAATTCTAAATCTTCTGAAGATGGTATTTCGGCTGAAATATATTTATTAGTATCTTCTGGGCTAAACAATTTATAGTCTGGATGTAACGTTACTATTATATGAGCATGTGGTAAACCTCTTTTTTGAAATTCAATTAAATATATATAACATTACCAAAAATATTATTTTTTTCAATATCATTAAGTAACATTTTAAATTTCGCATAAAATAAATTTACTGTAATATTTGGAATATCATTTACAGCTGTTCCATCTGGAAAGTTTTTTAAAATTGTTTTAAGTTCTTTCCATTTGGGATTACATGTCATCGTTATAAATAAATCTGTTTTTCCTGTATTTCTCATTATTGCCATTGCATCTTGATAATATTGTTGCATATATCTTGGACTTCCGATATATGATGATGGTAATATAAATAAGTTTCCAATTCTTTCTTTCTCAAAATTTTTGGAAATGTTTGATGCACTATATTTTACATGATCCAATAAACCTTGATAACATTCAATTCTTAACTCTTTTTGATGATTTCTAAAATCATTCATTCTATTACTTTCAATCATTATGTAAACATGTATAAAAAATTGTTGTGTTAACCTTCCGCTATATAATAGAGGGCTAAAATTATTAGCACCTAGTCTATACGATAATCTATATAAATAGTATTGAAGTGCAGTAAGATCTTCTTCTTTACTAGATTTTTGTTTGCTAGTATCAATAACATTCTTATAATTATAAATTTTTTCCACATTAACCTTTTGTATTTTTTTAAACCCAATACTCCAACCTAAATCTCCTAACGGAAACATTATTGGAAAAACCATTGGATCCACGTGATGTGATAATTTGTTTATATAAGTATTAGTAACTTCATTTTCTGGTACTTCTTTTGGATATATACAAATGTCATAATTGTCTGGGATGCCTGAGTTTGATACTATAATAGCGCCGCATTCTGATGTTAATGGTTTATTATAGAGATGTTTAAGTTTATTATTTTTTCGAATGAAATATAATTTATAATTTGGAAGATTTTTTATATTGGATATATAATGTAGATGTTTATAATTTTTACTATATGGATTGTTATTCATTATTTTAGTTAAGATAATCATATGTTCATTATTTAATTTATCGTTATTTTTTAATCTTTTTCTTAGTAGCAGCTTCATATCGTATATATATAATTGACCACATGAGGCTTCTTCATTATTAGATGGTAATAAACCATTAGGTGTTGTATGACATATTTGTCCTTGAATTTTCAAATTGTATATTGCTTTTTCTTTGTTATGAACAACATTCGCATTGAATGTTGCGAAACAAAATAAATTGTTATAATATCGGATTAAATGCCTAAATATTTTATCATTTAACAATAAAAATTTTAATTTTTCGTCATATTTACTTAATGGGGGTAAACTAATAGTTCCTTTTGAACAACAGTTAAATTTTTTCACTTCTTCTTTCCAAAACATAGCACTGCAATATTGACATTTTAAATTCATTTCTTCAAATGTTGATGTAATATAAACTTTTATCTTTTTTTGGACGATTAATTGCTTTTCTTATTTTTCTTTTTTTTATACAAATTTTTTTTTTTAAATATCATTAATTAATTTTCTTTTAAGATTGTATTTATGATTTTTATTTTTATTATTTTTTTTGGTTATATTATTGTTATCATAACCTATAATATCATAATGTCCAGAATCATATCTTCCACTATATAATAAAAATAATTTCAAATCATTAGAATCATTTCCAAACAAATGGACAACTTCTGTGTTATTAAAACTTATTTTAACAAATACATTGTAAATTTCAACGAAACTTTTGATTTCTATATATGTTCCATATATTGTAGTTTTTGACATAAATTTACAATAATCAAAACTATTAAATATATTTTCATAATTATCATTTCCGAGTATAAAGAATTTATACTCTTTCCAATTAGTAACAACATTTTGTACTATAGCATGTCTAACTTTCATATGATATCTTTGATCATTATATAGAAAATAGGAAAAACATCGGAATAAACAGTTTCCATCTCCAATAATTTTAACTAAATTTTCCATTGGTATATATGTATATGTATTATATGTTTATATATTTTTAAAAATTAAAATTTTTGAAATCTAATACTATCGAAATATTTATAAATTTAATAAACTATATACTTAAACTCGTTACCTTATAAAAAAAATCCTCTATTTACTTTCAAAATATAATACAAAAAACACAATACAGAATAAACAAAACAAAAATTATTCCCCTATATTTAAAATTTTAATCTATAGTTTTAAATTTCTGAATGAAATTTTTACATTAATGAAAAGTTTAAATAAGTGAATTATTTTAAATCTTAATAAAAATTTATCACAAAAAGATTAAAATTGTGGACACACTCCGAATGTAAAGTTTTTAAAAATCTTTTATTATTGAAATTATTTATACTCAACAAAAAATGTCCCCGATAACAAAAACATTTTGTCCTTTGATAATGTCCATTTCTTCAGAACAATGAGATACTATTATAAGGGTGGTTATACCTATTGGCGAAGGATACCACTTCTAATTAATTATATCATGATTTATAACTTAAACAATTGAGGGGGGGGGGCGAACTTCTATCAATTTCTTTCAAAAAAACGTCGAACCAGTCACATTTTTACGTTATTTTGAGGGGGGTGAGGGGGGCGCTGGGGGGGGGGGGGCGAGGGGGGCGCTGAGTCGTAAACATTTTCTTACAACTATATAATATAGGAAGATATATATATTTGTACGTTGATCATTGACTATATTATGGGGACATCAACACCTTTCTCTTAGAGTTGGCCTATGTTAACGTGACTAAAGAAATATGGACCCTCAGGCTATTGACTATAGATTTGTCCCCGAAATAGTGGATTCGTCCATTTTATGATGGGGGACAGTCCCCATACTATTGGATTGTTCCCGAAGTATGGTGAATGTATACGTTTTTGTCCCCGAAATGGGGCAAATGTGTATATATATATATATATATATATATATATATATATATATATATATATATTTATCTTCGACGTAGATATTTAAAGTGAGTGTAATATGTTTAAGACTATGTATAAAACTTGAATTTTATTTAAATTTTACGGAAATATTTATGTATAATATATGATATCATTTATAAGTGTTCGATAAAAAAATTTTCTTTAATACATTCTCTAATGTTTTATTCTTAAGCTTTTCATATTTTTGAACTTATTTATGGTTATTGTTCTTGATATATGTATTTTAGCTTATATAGAATTGTATAAACATTATTGTAGAATACATAAAAGAAATATTTATTCAATAATATATAAGTTACTAATCTTAATATCATTTTCGTAAAATTTTCAATATTCTATATTAAAACGAAAAATTAGTGATAAAATTATTTTCTTTAAGATATTATTTCCGTATATATGTATATGTATATATGTTTATAACTTAATTAATTTTATGTTCATTATGTTTTAATTATTTATAATTTATGTTTTCATTACTTATATTTTTCAATTAAATTTTTTAAGTAATTCAAATCATGTTCTTGAACTAACATTTCACAATATTGATTATACTTACTTTCTTCTTTTTCATGACTTACAATAATATCGTTTAATGTATCTAGTTTTACAGCGTCTTCTAGATTTTCTATTTCAACATATTTTTTTTGTTCTGGATCCCAAATAGTAGGTATATTGGCTTCAATATTATAGTCATTAAGTTGACTAATTAAATAGCTTTCATATTCATCTTGTTCATCAATATGTTCTTGTATTTGATTATTTATTTCATCCAATTGCCTAGCATGTTGGATACTATTGACTGTTATATACATATTTTTCTGTGTGTCCTATCTCAATGGACCTGGAGTTGAATCACCTTGATCAACCATTCTGTCTCATTAAAATATAGTTTATTAGATCAAATAATAAATTTAAAATTATAATTACAATAATACTTATCCAAAGTTACTTTTATAAATATCTTACACTATTGTAAAATAATTTAATTATTAATAATTTATTTAACATTTATTACATTAAAAAAATTAATTATTATTATTTATTTTGTTATTATATCGTCATTTTATTTAAAAATTAATTATTTAAAATTTCTTTCCAAACAATGTTTGTTATTTCTTTTTTATTTTCAGATTCATTTTGTATATATAAATATATATTATTTGGATTTTTACATCTCGAAAGAGCTACATATAATTGTCCATGTGTAAATAAAGATTTTTTTAAATATATTCCTACGTTATCAAAACTTTGACCTTGCGATTTATTAATTGTTATTGCAAAAGCTAAAATAATAGGTAAATGTTTTCTGTATAAGGCCGAATCCATTTCAAATCAGGTGGACCGCGTATGCCTATGTCACCGATCATTTAGGAATTAAAGTATTCATGTTCTTCTCCAAAAATTATTTGACCCGTATATTTTTATTTTTTTGTTGCATCAAAATTTCATGCGTTCAGCAATGGCAAAAAATTCCGAGAAAAACCTTACTTAGAAAAAAAATTTTTCAATGTAATTTTCAAACCGCTACTGCTTCACCAGTTTTTTAAGCTTTTTAGCGTGTAACACATAATTTCACTAAGGTTTGAGCCCTCTTTCACGTTCTTTATGTTATTTAAAAAAAAAATAAAAAATGCACGAGTTATGTACTTTTTACTGAAAAATCCACTTTTTAGAAAAGTGCATTTTTCTCAAAAACGCCATTTTTTTTTGCTCAATTTTTTTTTGTCCTGATAGAGGACCTAAATACCTATCTAGACCTATTTGTGAAATTCCCGACCCGTGCCCAGGAATAGCGATCATTAATGAGATAATACACATTTACACAAACAAATTTTTCACGCTTAACCCTTACATATAGTCAATGGTATAACAGTCAATATAAAGGTTTTTATCTTTGTGCGTAAGCAATATACAAGTACACATAGTATCTGTTGTATTTTTTATTTTTGTCTTTTAGATTTTTTATTTTTATAACTACCTTTGTTTTTAGTAGTTAAGTAATACATATATGTACACGTATGAGTTTATGTACTTATACATTGGTCCGCTAGATGGCTATCGTTAGATCTTTTATATACCAAGAAAAGTTCGGTTTCTGCTATACTCGTAAGTACACCTCCAGTATTTTTTAAAACTATCATATTTTTGAAAATTATTATATATTTCACCTGATTAACTTAACTACGATGTCTCAAAATTATTCAACGAAGAGAATCAAATGTGCAGATTTTTTAAAAAAGCACAAAAAAATTTTTTACGAACCTAATTCCGTGCGTTTTAAACAACTTGAGAATCTGGCTCACCATTGAAGCTTCTCTATCCTGATTTACCTTTGACCCCCTCTACATATCTGTGTAGACGTTGTTACGAGCATGCTTTAGAATTGGTGACTAGCACTGACAATGAATTTTTAACGGATGATAATTTTATCGACAACGGAATCGATAGAGATGAAGATTTTTTGCCAAGTACTCCAGAACGCGTGGAAGAATTTAATAATAAAATAAGTACATTTTTCTCAGGATGTGTATCGCCTCTTAAGAGGAAAAATCTTATACGTGAAAAATCAATTGAAAATTACGTAAAAAAGAAAACGAAAAATATACTTTCAACATTGTCTAATGCCCTCGATGTGAAGTTGAATAATGTTTATGACGTTTCTATAAAAGCAAACGAATCAACTGCATGCCGTTGTACAGAATGGGTACAAAATGTTGGTTTAGCCTTGCAAAAGTGTTCTACGGTATCAGAAAAAGTAAAAATTCTGACTGTGCTACCCTCATCCTTAACGAAAAATGAAATTTTATCTTTATTTCCAGACTTAACATTGTACATGATAGAAAGAGCGAAAAGTCTTGCACAAGAAAAGGGAGTTTATTCAGAACCAGAAGCGTACACAGGCCATCCAATTGACGAAAGGACCGAACAAATTGTTATGGAATATTATATAAATGACGATTTTAATTGTTCAAGACAGAGTCCTAATAAGATTGTCGTTATTACCGTTAAAATAAATGATAAGAAAGAGAAGAAAGTTAAACGTTTTCTTACTCAAAGTCTGAAAGCAACGTATAAAGCATTCAAAAATGATTATCCGGAATTAAAAATTGGTAAATCGAAGTTTTATAGTTTGCGACCAAAATATGTTTTACTTAGCCCTATCAAAGAAGTTTGTCTCTGTATCTATTGCGCAAATTATGATTTATTTCTTACAAGCTTGATTAATTTCAGAGGCAGTAACATTACAGAGTTGGATGAACTTCGGTCAGAAATAATAAACGCAACAAAGTGTTCTGAGCCATCTGATTTATGTTATTTGCAGGAATGTAAAATTTGTCCAGGCAGTAACGGAATTACGTTTCATGTTCTAAAACTGCAAGATGTAGAAAGCACAGAAGAAATTACGTATGCTTTGTGGGAAAATGGTAACTTGATTAAAAAAACAGTGCCAATTTCTACTTTTAAAGAGGAACTTTCGGTTTGGACCATGAAGATTAGTACTCACATGTATGTAAAAAATATACAACGCAAAGCTATAAAAGCAGAAAGAGAAAATGCTAAAAAAGATCCACATCATTTAGTTCTTCAAATAGACTTCGCTGAAAACTGGGCTGTAATTCATAATAAAGCTGTTCAAGGAAATCATTGGGTTAATGATCAAATTTCTATTTTCACAGCAGTATCTTATCAAGAGGATTCGACACAAAGTTTCGCACTCATAAGTGATGACCGAAAACATGATTCAGCGTATGCTTTGCTAGCAATAGAAAACATTATAATCTACTTGAAAGACAATTGTCGTGATTCGATAAAAAAAAATTACCATTGTATCAGATGGCGCCGCTAGCCACTTTAAAAATCGCTTTCAATTATATGAATTAAAACGAGCACCATTTGATATAAAATGGTTGTTCTCTGCTACTGGGCACGGCAAAGGAGCTGTAGATGGTGTGGGTGGACTTATAAAGCATTATGCTACTTCGCATAATCTTCGAGGCCCCCATGAAAAATCCATTCAAAATGCTAATGATTTTGTAGAGCACGCTCAAAAATATACAGATGCAATTAAAATAATACATTTACAAGACGTTGACGTAGAAGAGTTTAGAAAAGTAAAAATGTTGATTGGCTTGCTACTCCTAAGTATCCTGGAATTCAAAAAACTCATTTATGGATTAAAGAAATGTGCAATGATAAAGTACATTGTTTAACAGCAAAGACCGCTGATTGTCCCCTTACTGAAGTAAGAACAATGAAGCAGAAAAAGAAAGGTAGATATAAAAATAAAAATCTAAAAGACAAAAATAAAAAATACAACAGATACCAACAGATACTACGTGTACTTGTATATTGCTTACGCTCAAAGATAAAAACCTATATGGCCGAATCCATCTCAAATCAGACAGCCCGCGTATGCCTATTTCACCTATCATGTTGAAATAAAAATATTTATGTTCTACTCGAAAAAATATTTTACACGTGTTTTTTTATTTTTTTGTTTCACCAAAATTTCATGCGTTCAGCGATGCCGAAAAATTCCGAGAAAATTCTTTCATTGAGAAAAAAAATTTTCAATGTGATTTTCAAACTGCTATTGTTTCAGCAGTTTTTCGAGCTTTTAAACGTGTAACACACAATTTCACTCAGTTTTGAGCCCTCTTTAACGGCCTTAATGTCATTTTCAAAAAAAATAAAAAATCCACGAGCTATGCACTTTTTACTGAAAAATTCATTTTTTAGGGAAGTGCCTTTTTCTCGAAAACCCCATGTTTTTTTTGCACAATTTTTGTTGTCGTGATAGAGGAAGGTAATGCCTAGCTAGACGTATTTGTGAGATTCGGTACTTTTTCCCTGGGATAGCGATCACTAATGAGATAACACACAAACAAATTTTTCACGCCTAATGCTTATATATAGTCAATGATATTAGAGTCAATGTAAAGGTATTTGTCTTTGTGTGTATGTAATATACAGGTACACATAACTATGTATTTATTTGTTATTTGCGTCTTTTTGATTTTTTATTTTTATACCTTTTTTTCATTTGTATACCTATTTTACTACCTTTGTTTTTCTGCTTCATTGTTCTTAATTCAGTAAGCGGACGATCAGCGGTCTTTGCTGTCAAACAATGTATTTTATCGTCACCTGTTTTTTAACCCATATATGAGTTTTTGAATTCCAGGATACTTTGGAGTTGTAAGCCAATCAATATTTTTTTCTTTTCTGAATTGTTCTATTTCAGCATCTTGTAAATATATTATTTTAATAGCATCAGTATATTTTTGAACATGTATTGCAAAATCATTTGCGTTTTGAATAGCTTCTTCAAGGGGCTCTCGAAGATTATGTGAAGTAGCATAATGCTTTATAAGTCCACCCACACCATCTACAGCTCCTTTGCCGTGCCCAGTAGCAGAGAACAACCATTTTATATCACACGGTGCTCGTTTTAGTTCATCTAATTGAAAGCGATTTTTAAAGTGACTCGCAGCGCCGTCTGATACGATGGTAATTTTTTAATTGAATCACAACAATTTTCTTTCAAGAATTTTATAATTTTTTGTACTGCTAGCAAAGCATACGCTGAATCATGTTTTCGGTCATCACTTATAACTGCGAAACTTTGTGTCGAATCCCTTGATAAGAGACTGCTGTGAAAATAGAAATTTGATCATTAACCCAATGATTTCCTTGAACAGCTTTATTATGAATCACAGCCCAGTTTTCAGCGAAGTCTATTTGAAGAACTAAATGATGTGAGTCTTTTTTAGCACTTTCTCTTTCTGTTGTTATAGCTTTGCGTTGTATATTTTTTACATACATGTGAGTACTAACCCTCATGGTCCAAACCGAAAGTTCATCTTTAAAAGCAGAAATTGATAGTGTCTTTTTAATCAGGTTTCCATTATCCCACAAAGCATATGTAATTTCTTCTGTGCCTTCTACATCTTGCAGTTTTAAAACATGAAACGTAATTCCCTTAATCCCTGGACATAGTTTACATTCTTGTAAATAACATAAATCAGATGGCTCAGAACACATTGTTGCATTTATTATTTGTGACCGACTTTCATCCAACTCTGTGACGTTACTCCCTCTAAAATTAATTAAGCTCGTAAGAAATAAATCATAATTTGCGCAATAGATACAGAGACAAACTTCTTTGATGGGGCTAAGTAAGACATACTTTGGTCGCAAACTATAAAATTTCGATTTTCCAATTCTCAGTTCTGGATAATCATTTTTAAATACTTTATACGTCTCTTTTAAACTTCGAGTAAGAAAACGCTTAACTTTTTTCTCTTTTTTATTGTTAACTTTAATTGTAACAACGTCACATTTATTAGGACTTTGTCTTGAACAATTAAAATCATCATTTAAATAATATTCCATAACAATTTTTTCCATGTTTTCATCAATCGGATGGCCTGAATATGCATCTGGTTCTGAATAAATTCCTTTTTCTTTAACAAGATTTCTCGATTTGTTGATCATATACATTGTTATTTCTGGAAATAAAGATAAAATTTCATGTTTTGTAAAGGATGAAGATAGCAAAGTCAGAATTTTTATTTTTTCTGATACCGTAGAACACTTTTGCAAGGCTAGACCAAGATTTTGTATCCATTCTGTACAATGGCATACAGTTGATTCATTTGCTGTTATAGAAACGTCATAAACATTGTTCAACTTCACATCAAGGGTATTAGACAATGTTGAAAGTATTTTTTTTTTCTTCTTTGTTACGTAATTTTCAATTGATTTTTCATGTATAAGATTTTTTCTTTTAAGAGGCGATACAGAACCTAAGAAAGATGTACTTATTTCATTATTAAATTCTTCAATGCGTTCTGGAGTACTTGGTAAAAAATCTTCATCTCTATAAACTACGTTATCGGTAACTTCATTATCCGTTATAAATTCATTGTCAGTACTACTCACCAATTCTAAAGCACGATTGTAACAATGTTGACACAGATATGTAGAAGGTGTCAAAGGTAAATGAGGATAGAGGTGCTTCAATGGATGAGCAAGATTCTCAAGTTGTTTTAAACGTACGGAACTAGATTTGTAAATAATTTGTTTGTGTTTGTCTAAAAGTCTGCACATTTGATTCTCTCTGTTGAGTAATATTGAGACATCGTAGTTGAGTTGATAAGGTGTAAATATGTAATAATTTTCCAAAAGATGATGGTTTTAAATAAGACGAGATGTGTGATATATAGCAGAAACCGAACTTTTCTTTGTAAATGTTAAGTCAAACCATATCCATCTAGCAGACAAATGTACTAGTACATATACTCCTATAAGTAGGCGCACGTACATGTATATTACATACGCACAAAGATAAATACCTTTACATTGACTGTAATATCATTGACTATATATAAGCGTTAAGCGTGAAAAATTTGTTTGTGTGTTATCTCATTAGTGATCGCTATCCCAGGAAAAAAGTACCGAATCTCACAAATACGTCTAGCTAGGTATTACCGTCCTCTATCACGACAACAAAAATTGTGCAAAAAAAACATGGGGTTTTCGAGAAAAAGGCACTTCTCTAAAAAATGAATTTTTCAGTAAAAAGTGCATAGCTCGTGTATTTTTTATTTTTTTTTTAAAATGACATTAAGGCCGTTAAAGAGGGCTCAAAACTGAGTGAAATTATGTGTTACACGTTTAAAAGCTTGAAAAACTGCTGAAACAATAGCAGTCTGAAAATCACATTGAAAATTTTTTTTCTCAATGAAAGAATTTTCTCGGAATTTTTCGGTATCGCTGAACGCATGAAATTTTGATGAAACAAAAAAATAAAAAAACACGTGTAAAATATTTTTTCGAGTAGAACATAAATATTTTTATTTCAACATGATAGGTGAAATAGGCATACGCGGGCTGTCTGATTTGAGATGGATTCGGCCATATATTGACTGTTATACCATTGAATATATGTAAGGGTTAAGCGTGAAAAATTTGTTTGTGTATTATCTCATTAATGATCGCTATTCCTGGGCACGGGAATTTCACAAATACGTCTAGATAGGTATTTAGGTCCTCTATCAGGAAAAAAAAATTGAGCAAAAAAAAAAATGTCATTTTTGAGAAAAATGCACTTTTCTAAAAGTGCATTTTTCAGTAAAAAGTACATAACTCGTGCATTTTTTATTTTTTTTAAGATAACATAAAGAACGTGAAAGAGGGCTCAAACCTTAGTGAAATTATGTGTTACACGCTAAAAAGCTTAAAAAACTGGTGAAGCAGTAGCGGTTTGAAAATTACATTGAAAAATTTTTTTTCTAAGTAAGGTTTTTCTCGGAATTTTTTGCCATTGCTGAACGCATGAAATTTTGATGCAACAAAAAAATAAAAATATACGGGTCAAATAATTTTTGGAGAAGAACATGAATACTTTAATTCCGAAATGATCGGTGACATAGGCATACGCGGTCCACCTGATTTGAAATGGATTCGGCCATAAAATGAATGGTAAAGATGATGATTCACAAGTATTTAATGTTATACGAGGTATAAATACGCTATTTCCTATGTTTTCTCCAGTAATGATTTCTGCCTCTATATTGTATTTATATAATTTTGTTACTTTCAGACGTGTTCCGTTACATAAACCATCAACTATACTAAGATTACGAATTAACATAACAATTGCATTTTTTTTCAATTTAATTTCATGTGGAGGTAAACCTTCTCGTATATTATTTAACATTTCTATCGGAAAATTTAAATGTATATTTTCATCCGTTTGATCTACTCCTTTATATGTTGCATGATCTATACTATAATATGTTATTGCTTCACCATTAATTAAATTTAATATTTTATTGTTTAGTATATTAACTTCTTCATTATGCGAACTTAAAATTACACTTTGGGAAAAATGATAATTTTTGTTAATGTTTTTATAAATTCCATGGCAAACGTCATTTGTAATCAATTTATCGGGAATCAAAAATGGATTAATTATATCTTCTCCAATATCCAATAACAATGACGCAAAATCATCATTTTATGTACGAATATTTACTTTAAAATTAGAAATATTAAATAATGGCCAAAGGTACGAACTTTTGACAGTTTCTTCTATAATAGTATTTGTAAATCCATTTTTAACTACTGGTAAAATTTGTTGAAAATCTCCAGTTAAAACAATTAACTTTCCTCCAAAAGGTTCATCCTTGCAAGTGACATCTCTTAAAGTGTTATCAACAATTTCTAACGCTTTTTTCGGAATCATTGAAGCTTCGTCCCAAATTATAATGTCTGCTTCTCTCAATTTTTTTTATCAGAATCTAATTTTACAAATGCTCTTTCAATATTACTTAAATCTAAAGGTAATCTAAATGTACGATGACTGGTCATACCCTTCGGTAATAACATAGAAGCTATGCCTGTCCAAGCCATAGATAAACATTTTTTTTTTAATGAAATAAAATCATATATTAATGTTTTATATAAAAATGTTTTACCAGATCCACCAGGACCATCTATAAAACGTATTTTAACATTATCATCATGTATTATTTTGTTGAAAATAAATTTTTGATCGTTGTTTAATTTAACATACATACTTTCATACTCTTGTTTACAAAAAGTTATAAATTTTAAGTCGTATTCATTTATATTTTTTATATTGTTTTCATTTGGTTCAGGTAATCCAAAATTTTTACATTACATATCTTCAGTACTTAAAATTTGATTAATATGTGCAAGTGCTTTATCTTCTTTATTTTCAGTAAAATCTTCTGCAAAAAAGTTTTTATATTTTTCCCATATTATATAACATTCAATGTTTTCACATAAAAGAAAAGTTGCAAAAAATTTTCGTAATTGTACTGGAAGCATTATTTGACAAGCTTCTTCAAATATATTATAAAGTTGTGTTTCATGTTCTATTAAACCCATAACAATAGCTGTTTCTCTGTATGTATTATATGTTTGGTTTTCATAAGTTCGTAAATCTTTAAAGGATGTTGCACCTTTTACTCGATTAAGAATTAATTTGAGGAAAAATCGTTCACTAACTTTTGGTGATACAACATTTAATCTACCAATTGCTTTACATTTTCGTATTCTTTTTCTTTTTATCCAACATTTATTTTTAAGGTTATAATATTGTAGTAAATTAACATATTTAATTTTTTTAGCAAAATCATCTTTTTGATTTAAATCAAACCATGCTGTTAACGTAATTTTCCAGTTATTTAATACATTTTCCACATTATTTTCATCAAAAATAAGTCTTTGTTGATTTTCTGTATGAATAGCTAATCTTTATTACTGTATGACTCCTACCGCATAATGAAAATTGTTGTAATCGCCATGCTGCTTCCATAGGACTTGAATATCTACCATCTATATAGTGATTTATTTCATCATATACTTCATTTTCTTCTTTATCTTCATTCTCTCGTTTTTTTTAATTTTACAACGAGCTCTATCTCCACCTTTATGAATATAGTCAAAAATATATTTAATACTTTGTACTGAAGCACAATATTCAATATTTATATGACAATTATATTTCATCAATAAAAAACGATTATAAGGAACTACCATAGAATTATTGACGGAAATAACTTTATTACTTCTTGTAAAATGATATATATAATTATCTGAAATATTATTTCTTCTTTTATATTCGGGATATTTATTTTTTTTAAATAAGGTTTGATCCTGAAATGGTTTTGAAATTTTTTTTTTGCATAAATTTTTATTTTTATTCAAACAAGGAGATTTCTCCGTATGTGGTCCATGTAACATATGTTTAATAACCAGTTTTTGTAATATTAAATTATCTGAAGGAATTTCAGCAGAAATATATTTATCTATTGCTTCTGGAGAAAATAATTTATCGTTTGGATGTAATGTAATAATAATATGGGCATGTGGTAAACCTCGTTTTTGAAATTCAATCGAATGTATACATGATAAAACAGTTCCGAGAATATTATTGTGTTCTATATCATACGTTAACATTTTCAATTTTCCATAAAATAAACGAACAGTAATGTTCGGTATATCATTGGGGGTTGTTCCTTCTGTAAAATTTTTTAAAACTTCCTTAAGTTCTTTCCATTTTGGATTACACGTCATTGTTATAAATAAATCAGGTTTTCCTGTATGTCTCATTATAGCCATAGCATCTTCATAATATTGTTGCATATATCTTAGACTACCAATGTATGTTGATGGTAAAATAAATAGATTTCCCAATCTTTCCTTTTTTTTCAAAATTTGAAGAAATATTTGAGGCACTACATTTTACGTGATCTAATAAACCTTGATAACATTCGATACGTAGCGGATCTAAGATGGTAACCATATATTCAAATATTACTGGAATTCGCTGAAAATTGTATATACGGAGTTTCTGGATTTACTGATTACGAATCTGAACTCACATTTCCAAATCAAAATGGCCGCCAAATATTGAAATATTACTGAATTTTTCAATTGTATATGGGGGATTTCTGGATTCGTATGATGACGAATCTGAATTCAGATTATAAAAATTCAAAATGGTGGATCGAAGATGGCGGCCAAATATTGAAATATTACTGGATTTTGCTGAAAATTATGTACAGGGTTTTACTGGATTCGCTGATTAGGAATCTGAACTCAGATTTTGTAAATACAAAATGGCGGCCAAAAATTGAAATATTACTAGGTTTTGCCGAAAATTATATATAGGAGGTTTCTGGATTCGGTGATTACGAATCTGAACTCAGATTTTGAAAATTTAAAATGGCGGACAAGAATTAAAATATTATTGGATTTTGCTGAAAAATTAGTTTCTAATCAATAAATAACAAATAATATCAGAGCTGACGTAATGAACGACATATATATTATGCATTATTTTGTTAAATATAAATATACCTAATATTTTAAAAATTAATAAATGTTAAGAATAATTTTTTTAAAAAACATTACAGAAAATTTAAAAAAAAAATGTTTCATGATATTATTTAATAGGGGGTTATCCTTATTCATTATTATCAATATTTATTTTCATATCAAATATAATCCGCAACTACAATTATAAGATTAATTTTAAATCACATTATTATATTTTTTAAAATAATCAATTTTTATAAATAATTAAAACTTAAACAACTTTCCATATTTATTTGATCTAAATTTTTGTGATTATTCCCTGAATGAATATTCGAGCATATCTAGCAAATTTAGAAAAAAACTATTTTTAAAAACAAAATTCAGTTTACACATATTCTAGAAAACGATTTCCAGTTGTATTAGCTTTTGCTATAACATTTTTTTAACAATTCACACTAAAAATGGGGGTTGGCGAGCGGAGCGAGCAGGGGCGAAGCCCCCCTAGTACATATATATATATATATATATATATATATATATATATATATATATATATATATATATATATATATATATATGTGTGGTGTGTGTGTGAAGTCCCGGATAAAGGAAATAACTTATACACTTGTATACTTGTAAGGTTCTTTGACTGTTAACAAGAGCCTTACCCAGGAAGAATCACCTCTTTGACCATACTGCATTACTTTTGTATTTATATTGTTTTAAAGTTAGAAGGAAGGTTACAAGGACTATTAACAAAAGCTTTACTCTAGAGGAATCACCTTTTTGTTGTCAAAAGTTCGAAGGAAGCTTAGATTTTACTTAAAATTTTTATACAGAGACATCAAGGTCGCTAATCACAATCTTGCTATAAAACTATTCAAATTAAAAACGTCGGGTCTAATATGGCTTTTAGAATTTCGAAAAAAGCTTAATTATTTCTCAAATATATTGTTTTAAAGTTAGAAGGTTCTTTGACTATTAACAAAAGCCTTGCCCTAGAGAAATCACCTTTTTGATCACGGTATCCTATTTATTCCACAGCTTTTAGAAAGTGGTTGTAGGGCTACTGGCGAAGGATACGATTTGAAATAGTACCCCGAGAGTGGTGCCAAAAACTATTCAAATAATGACATTATTTTGAGGGGGGGAAGAGGCGGTAGCTGAGGCGGGAGCTGAGGCGGGATCGAGGCGGGAGCTAGGCGGTGTGAGGCGGGAGCGAGGCAGCGCGAGGCGGGAGCGAGGGGGCGCGATGGGGGGCGCTTAAGGGGAGCGGATCTTCTCAAAACACGTATAAATAATCACATTTTTTCGTTATTTTGAGGGGGCGCTGAGGGGGTAGCTGAGGAGGGAGCGAGGTGGGAGCGAGGGGGAAGCGAGACGGTGCGAGGTGGGAGTGAGGTGGGGCTGAGCGGTAAGAATTTTGAAACATCTATATAATATAGGGATATATATGTACATATATATATATATATATATATATATATTTCTCTAACGGGATTTATAAAGCCCGATTTTTTATATATAGGGGTTTATCGAGCGCGACTTGGATTATGCAGTCATAAGCTTCATAAAATTTTGAAATATAGGGGTTTATGCGGCCCGACCTAGAGTCCCGACTTTGAGAGTTCAAAAGTAAATTTCCGGAAAAATTCTGCGGAAACTAAAGCGGACACCGCAGGCGTCGTGGTGTTAGTCAATAACCTGAGGGATGTTATTAGTGTAGACAATGGTGGCGCGTAGCGCCGCCCTTAGCTCCTTATAGTGCGGATCTCTGGGGCATAGGTACTAATATACAGGTCAAAGTAATTTTTTAAAATAGGAACCCTTATTTTTGACATTGGAAATAAAAAGAGCAGAGAATTTTGCGTCCAGATTTGACTTTAATACTTCCAAATTTGACCTCTGCAGGTCAAACTAACTGTCATTTATAGAAAGGCATAATAATACGAGAAGTAAGAGTCGCAACAAAAAATGCCCAATACAATATTTGTAGGATTTTTTCCTAGCTATAAGATGACGACATTGTATTTGACCTTGACCATGACATTGAAGGTGATTTCAAGGTCAAGGTCAATTTTTAAAATGGAAAATCCTATTTTTGACGTTGGACATAAAAAAGCAGAGAATTTTACATCCGAAGGACTTTCGAGTTCTTGCAAATTCGACCTCTAAATGTCAAGCTGTCATTCATAAAATTTGATGGATACAAATTTTGCATCCATCAAATCAAATCTAGAATTTTCCCCTAGTTATCAAACGGTACCTTAAGATTTTATCTCTACCAACCATGACCTTGGAGGTCATTATCTGTTCATGGTGATTTTTTTAATAGATCTCCATACCTTTGACCACTAGTAACTGAAAATCATTCATTTCATCCATATTTTACCACTTTCGTTTATTTTTTACCAGTAGCAACCGAAAATGATCATCCATGACCGTGTTCGATCTCTAATAGAAATCAATGACCAACCATGACCGTGTTTGTACCCACGTTGATCAAGTATGACCGTAGGTGACTACTTATAATCACTTTTGAACCCCAAAAGCAATTAGTTGGAATCAGTCACCAATATTTCCATAAACCATTTTCTCAAGTTGTTATCAAACCAGTTTACAATTTTTCGCTTCAATTGTTATTTCTTCGATAGTCTTTAAGATTAGTTGGCAAAATAAAGTCTTATAATAGTTTCAGCAGAACTTTTTAAGATAGTAAGTCCATTTGCGTTTCAGCCTGCCTGTTTCTCCAACATTATTTTTCAGCATACTTAGCGGTCTTTTGTAGGTACATTATGATTGTTATTTCGACATTCCTTTTTAGGATAATTGTTGGAGGATAGTAAAGAGCATTCGCGTTATAACTTAGCTGCTTAAGTGGTCTTTGTTTTTGATGCTTTTACCTGTATTATTCTTCTCTTTTACTAACATGCAACGTCTTAGTGAAAGAGAAAGAATATCGCTTTTGATGATGAGAGAGTGGGATGAGGTTACCCGATCTTACATTCAAGTGAAAAATATTTTTAACGCAACATTTACGATGGGTTTATATCAGATTTCAAAATCTACAGTCGAGCGAACTATCCGAAGATTCGAAGAAACGGGAAGTGTGAAAGATCGTCCTCGTTCTGGAAGACCGAAAGTCGCAACAAATGATGAGAAGACCTTGGACGTGTTATTAAGATTTAAAGAAGATCCTCATGGCACTATTCGTAGAGCCTCTCAACAACATGAAATAAGTACATTTCCTCTTCATAAGATATTAAAGAAAAATAAATTTCATCCATTCAAAATCAGACTTGTTCACGAGTTGAACGAAGATGATTTTCTTAGAAAAATTGAGTTTTGTGAGGATATGATGTTTAGAATCGATGAAAATCCTAACTTTCCATCAAACGTAGTTTTTTCACACGAAGCTACATTTCAATTAAATGGTATTTTAAGTAGGCATAATTGTAGGTATTAGGCTGAAGAAAATCCTTTTTGGATGAGGGAGGATAATATCCAGTACCCAGAGAAATTAAATTTTTGGGCTGAAATATTAAATAATCAATTAATTGGTCCCTTTTTTATGGATGGCAATTTAAATCCTATTCAGTATGAAAACATGCTTCGAATGCAAATCGTTTCCAGGATCATAGAGATACCAGGGGTGAACTTTGAACATACGTGGTTTCAGTAGGATGGTGCTGCACCGCACTACGGACGCCACGTTCGTCAGTATTTGAACGTAGTGTTTGCTAATCAATGGATAGATCGCAGAGGCTCCATTGAATGGCCAGCCAGATCACATGACTTCAAACCACTAGACTACTTTTAGTGGGGTTACTTAAAAGATCGAGTTTTTAAAATTAAACCACAAAATTTAGACGAATTGCGTCAAAAAATAATTGATAAATGTGCCTTAATTCCTCCAGAGTACTTTCAAAATGCTATAAATAGTTTTTATAACAGATTGGGTTACTGTCAGCAAAGGGACGGTAAACAGTTTGAGCACCAACTGCAACAATGGTATGGCATTTTCTTAATATCAAGTGAGATAGAATGCGACAATTTTACCTTATCTGGCTAGACATAGCTCATTCTTCCATTAACTGACTGAAAATGGCTCGGTCTTACCTTAGCTGGCTCAAAATTGCTCGGTCTTGCCTTAACTGGCTGAACATAGCTCATTCTTCCCTTAACTGACTGAATATCGCTCGATCTGCCTTAGCTGGCTGGACATTGCTCGGACTTGCCTTAACTGACCGGCACAGCTCATACTTGCCTTAACTGGCTGGACATGGCTCTCTCTTGCCGTAACTGGCTGGACATTTCTCGGTCTTGCCATAACTGGCTGGACATATCTCATTCTTCCCTTAAGTGACTGAATATGGCTCGATCTTGCTTTAACTGCCTGGACATTGCTCGGTCTTGCACTAACTGGCTGGAAATAGCATATTCTTCCCTTAACTGACTGAATATCGTACGGACTGGCCTTAACTGGCTGGATATTGCTCGGTCTTGCTTCAACTGCCTGAACATAGCCCATTCTTCGCTTAACTGACTGAATATCGCAGGGACTGACCTTGACTGACTGGATATTGCTCAGTCTTGCCTTAACTGTCAGGACAAAGCTCATTCTTCCCCTAACCGACTGAATATGGCTCAATCTGGCCTTAACTTGCTGGATATTGCTCGGTCTTGCCTTAACTACCTGGACATAGCTCATTCTTCCCTTAACTGACTGAATATCGCTCGGACTGGCCTTGACAGACTAGATATTGCTCAGTCTTGCCTTAACTGGCTGGACATAGGTCATTCTTTCCTTAACTGACTGAATATTGCTCGGTCTGGACTTAACTGGCTGGACATTACTTGGTCTTACCTTAGCTCGCTGGACATTGATCAGTGTTGTCTTAACTGGCTGAACATGACTCGGTCTTGCCTTAACTGGCTGAACATTACTCTATCTTGCTTTAACTGGCTGGAGATTGCTAGGTCTTACCTTAACTGGCTAGAAATTGCTCTGTCGTGCCTTAACTGGCTGGACATAGCTCATTCTTCCCCCAACTGACTGAATATAGCTTATTCAGGCATTACCTGGCTGTACCTTGCTCGGTTGTGCCTTAACTGGCTGGATATAGCTCATTCTTACCTCAAAAGAGTGAATATGACTCGGGCTGACCTTAGCTGGCTGGACATTTCTTGGTCTTGCCTCAACTGACTAGGCATAGCTCATTCTCCCCTTAACTGACTAGATATGGCTCGATCTGGCATTAACTGGCTGGACATTGCTCGGGCTGGCCTTAGCGGGCTGAACATTGATCGGTGTTGCCTTAACTGGCTGAATATGGTTCGATTTTGCCTTATCTGGCTGGACGCCGCTCTGTCTTGCATTAACTGGATAGACATTGCTCGGTCTTGTTTTACTGGCTGGACACAGCTCATTCTTCCCTTAACGGACTAAATATGGCTCGGCCTGGCCTTAATTGGCTGGACATTGCTCGATCGTGCCTTAGCTGGCTGGACATTGATAGGTGTTGTTTTAACTGACTGAATATGAACGGTCTTACCTTAACTGGAAGAACATTGCTCTGTCTCGTCTTAACTGGCTGGACATTACTCGGTCTTGCCTTAACTGGCTGAATATGACTCGTTCTTGCCTTAACTGGCTGGGCATTGCAGTGTCTTGCCTTAACTGACTGGACATTGCTCGGTCTTGCCTTAGCTGGCTGAATATGTCTCAATCTCGCATTAACTGGCTCGGCATTGCGGTCTTGTCTTAAATGGCTGGACATAGCTCATTTTCCCCTTAACTGACAGAATATGGATCTGTATGCCCTATCTGGCTGGACATTGCTCGGTCTTACGTTAACTGGCTGAATATAGCTCTGTCTCGACTTAACTGGCTGGAGATTGCTCGGTCTTGCCAGCTGGCTGGACATTGATCGGTATTGCCTTAAATGGCTGAATATGGCTTGGTCTTTCCTTAACTGGCTGGAAATTGGTCGGTCTTGTCTTAACTGGCTGGACATTTCTTGGTCTTATCTTAACTGGCTGGACATAACTCATGCTTCCCTTAACTGACCGAATATGGCTCGGTCTATTAACTGGCTAGACATTGCTCGGTTTTGCGTTAACTTAACTTTTGCCTAGGCTGGACATTGGTCGGTCTTGCATTAACTGGCTGTACAATGCTCGGCCTTGCCTTAATTGGTAGGACATTTCGGGGTCTTGCCTTAACTGACTGGACATTGCTCGGCCTTGCCAAACTGGCTGGACAGAGCTCATTCTTCCCTTAACTAACTGAATATGGCTCAGTCTGGCCTTAAGTGGCTAGATATTGCGCTGTCTTGCCTGAGCTGGCTAGACATTACTCCGTCTTTCCATAACTGGCTGGGCATACCTCATTTTTCCCTTAACTGACTGCTTATGGCTCGGTCTAGCCTTAACTGGCTGGACATTTCTAGGTCAAGCCTTAACTGTCTAGACATCGCTCATTCTTCCCTTAACTGGCTGAATAAAGCTCGGTCATGACTTAACCGGCTGGACATTGCTTTGTCTTGCCTGAGCTGGCTAGACATTACTTCGTCTTGCCATAACTGGCTGGACATACCTCATTCTTCCCTTAACTTACTGCTTATGGCTCGGTCTAGCCTTAACTGGCTGGACATTTCCAGGTCATGCCTTAACTGTCTAGACATCGCTAATTCTTCCCTTAACTGGTTGAATAAAGCTCGGTCATGACTTAACTGGCTGGACATTGCTTTGTCTTGCCTGAGCTGGCTAAACATTACTCCGTCTTGCCATAACTGGCTGGACATACCTCATTCTTCCCTTAACTTACTTCTTATGGCTCGGTCATGACTTAAGTGGCTGGACATTGCTTTGTCATTCCTTAGCTGACTGTACATGGATCAGTGTTACCTTAACTGGCTGCATATGGCTCCTTCTTCCCTTAACTGGCTGGACATTGCTTTGTCTTGCCTTAACTGGCTGGACATTTCTCGGTCTTACCTTAGCTTGCTGGACATAGCTCATTCTTCCCTCAACTGACTGAATATGGCTTGGTCTAGCCTTAACTGGCTTGACACAGCTCAGTTTACCTTAAATTAACTTTTGCCTAGGCTGGACGTTGCTCTGTCTCGCATTAACTGGCTGTTCATCGCTCGGTCTGGCCTTAGCTAGCTGGACATTGCTCGGTCTTGCCAAACTGGCTGGGCAGAGCTCATTCTTCCCTTAACTAACTGAATATGGCTCAGTCTGGCCTTAAGTGGCTAGATATTGCGCTGTCTTACCTGCGCTGGCTAGACATTACTCCGTTCTGCCTTAACTGGCTGGACATACCTCATTCTTCCCTTAGCTGACTGATTATGGCTCTGTCTAGACTTAACTGGCTGGACATTGCTAGGTCTTGCCTTAAGGTAATGTGTACTTACCGACAAATTTTAGAATGTATATTTCTTTTGCAAATAATAATAGAATTACTAACAAAAAAAATTGAGTATAGTATTTACATATACGGAGCGCCTGAAAGAGCTGTTTTTCCAAAAATTTACTTAGAATTTATTTAATTAAATAAAAGCCGCAATGCCGATAAGTAGGGATCTGTATACTTCGAATTTTGCCAGTTTTAAAAAGGGTTTATCTCATGGAAATGCTGATAGAATCGCACAAAAAAAAATCTGAGCATAGTATTTACATACACGGAGCGCCTGAAAGAATTGCTTTTCCAAATAAACGTTCGAATGTTTATTAATTAAATAATGAAATTGGGTTGATTTTGAGGTTTACATCGCCTTAACTGTCTAGACATCGCTCATTCTTCCCTTAACTGGCTGAATAAAGCTCGGTCATGACTTAACTGGTTGAATATGGCTCTGTCTTTCCTTAACTAGCTGGTCATTGCTTTGTCTTGACTAAATTGGCTGGACATTTCTCGGTCTTGCCTTAACTTGCAGGACATAGCTCCGCATATAGCACTGAATATTTAAGGAATATTCCCTCAAGATTTATTTGCCATTTTCGCTATTTTCGCTAATATTCCCTCAGCGTTCATAAACATGGGAGAAACCTTGAGGGAATATTCCTGCAAACCAAAATGATCGTTTTTCCATTCGAAATTTTTTAATTCGAATATTTCATTTCAATATTGTAGAAATATTCCTACAATATTATTGGAAATATTCCTACAAGGTTATATAATAATGAGAAAAGTTAATTTATTTAAAAATAAAAAATTACACTTATACGCAGAGAAATGATTCCATTTGGTGTTATCATACGTATAAAAACACCCAAAGGGGTCATTTCTATGCTTATATGTGTCATTTTCTATTTTTAAATAAATTAACTTTTCTCATTATTATATAACCTTGTAGGAATATTTCGAATAATATTGTAGAAATATTTCTACAATATTGAAATGAAATATTCGAATTAAATAATTTCGAATGGAAAAACGGTCATTTTTTAGCTGTCTTCCCTTAACTAGCTGGACATTGCTTTGCCTTGCCTTAACTGGCTGGACATTTCTCGGTCTTGCCTTAGCTGGCTGGACATTGATCGTTATTGCCTTAACTGGCTGAATATGACTCGGTCTTGCCTTAACTGGCTGGACATTGCTCGGTCTTGCCTTAACTGTCTGGATATAGCTCATTCTTCCCTTAACTGATTGAATATGGCTCGGTCTGCCCTTAACTGTCTGGATATTCCTCGGTCTTACCTTAACTGGCTGGAAATTGAACGGTGTTGCCTTAACTGGCTGAGTATGGCTCGGTCTTGCCTTAACTGGCTGGACATTGCGGTGTCTTGCCTTAACTGTGTGGTCATTGCTCGGTCTTGCCAAACTGGCTGGAGAGAGCTCATTCTTCCCTTAACTAACTGAATATGGCTCAGTTTGGCCTTAAGTGGTTAGATATTGCGCTGTCTTGGCTGAGCTGGCTAGACATTGGTCCGTCTTGCCTTAACTTGCTGGACATACCTCATTCTTCGCTTAACTGACTGATTATGGCTCGGTCTAGACTTAACTGGCTGGACCTTGCTAGGTCTTGCCTTAACTATCTAGACATCGCTCATTCTTCCCTTAACTGGCTCAATAAAGCTCGGTCATGACTTAACTGGTTGAATATGGCTCGGTCTTTCCTTAACTAGCTGGACATTGCTTTGTCTTGCCTTAACTGGCTGGACATTTCTCGGTCTTACCTTAACTTGCTGGACATAGCTCATTCTTCCCTAAACTGACTGAATAGAGCTCGGTCTGGACTTAACTGGCTGGACATTGTTCGGTCTTGCCGTAACTGGATGGACATTGATATGTGTTACCTTAACTGGCTGAATATGGCTCGGTCTCGCCTTAACTGGCTGGACAGAGCACATTCTTTCCTTAAATGACTGAATATGGCTCGATCTGGCCTGAGCTGGCTGAACATTGCTCGGTCATGCCTTAACTGGCTGGACAGAGCACATTCTTCTCTTAAATGACTGAATATGTCTCGATCTGGCCTGAGCTGACTGTACATTGCTCGGTCTTGCCTTAACTGACTAGACATAGCTCATTCTTCCCTTAACTGGCTGAATAAAGCTCGGTCATGACTTAACTGGTTGAATATGGCTCGGTCTTTCCTTAACTAGCTGGACATTGCTTTGCCTTGCCTTAACTGGCTGGACATTTCTCGGTCTTGCCTTAACTGGCTGGACATAGCTCATTTTTCCCTTATTTGACTGAATATGGCTCGGTCTGGCCTTAACTGGCTTGACATTGCTCGGTTTTAACTTAAATTAACTTTTGCCTAGGCTGGACGTTGCTCTGTCTTGCATTATCTGGCTGTATATTGCTCGGTCTTGCCTTAACTGGCTGGACAGAGCACATTCTTTCCTTAAATGACTGAATATGGCTCGATCTGGCCTGAGCTGGCTGAACATTGCTCGGTCTTGCCTTAACTGGCTAGACAGAGCACATTCTTCTCTTAAATGACTGAATATGGCTCGATCTGGCCTGAGCTGACTGTACATTGCTCGGTCTTGCCTTAACTGACTAGACATAGCCCATTCTTCCTTTAACTGACTGAATATGGCTCGGCCTTGCCTTAATTGGCTGGTCATTGCGCTGTCTTGCCCTAACTGGCTGTACATTGCTCGATCATGCCTTAACTTGCTGGACATAGCTCATTCTTCCCTTAACTGTCTGAATATGGCTCGATCGGGCCTTAACTGTTTGGACATTGCTCAGTCTTGCCTCAGCTGGCTGGACATCGATATCTGTTGCCTTAACTGGCTGAGTATAGCTCGGTCTTGCCTTAACTGGCTGGATATTGCCCTCTCTTGCCTTAGCTAGCTGGATTGCTCGGTCTTGCCTCAACTAGCTGAACACAGCTCATTCTTCCCTTAACTGACTGAATATGGTTCGGTCTGGCCTGAGCTGACTGTACATTGCTCGGTCTTACCTTAACTGACTAGACATAGCTCATTCTTCCCTTAACTGGCTGAATAAAGCTCGGTCATGACTTAACTGGTTGAATATGGCTCGGTCTTTCCTTAACTGGCTGGACATTGCTCGGTCTTGCCTTAGCTGGCTGGACATTGATCGGTGTTACCTTAACTAGCTGAATATGGCTTGGACTTGCCTCAACTGGCTGGGCATTGCTCGGTCTTGCCTTAACTGGCGGAATATGGCTCGGTCTGGTCTTCACAGTCTGGGCATTGCTCGGTCTTGTATTAGCTGGCTGGACATTGGTCGTTATTGCTTTAACTGGCTGAATATGACTCGGTCTTGTCTTAACTGGCAGGACATTGCTCGGTCTTGCCTTAACTAGCTGGGCATAGCTCATTCTTCCCTTAACTGACTGAATATGGCTCGGTCTCGCCTTAACTGTCTGGATATATCTCGGTCTTGCTTTCACTGGCTGGACATTGAACGGTGTTGCCTTACCTGGGTGAGTATGGCTCGCTCTTGCCTTAACTGGCTGGACATTGCGGTGTCTTGCCTTAACTGACTGGTCATTGCTCGGTCTTGCCCTGACTGGCTGGACATAACTCATGCTTCCCTTAACTGTCTGAATGTGGCTCGGTCTGGCGTTGACTCGCTGAACATTAATTGGTGTTGCCTTAACTCCCTGAGCATGGCTTGGTCTTCCCTTAACTGGCTACGAAAATGCTTAGTCTCCGTTCGCATCGACAGTCATATTGTATCGTATGTTATTATGATCTTCGGTAAATGACCTTCAAAGGTCAAATCTGGGAGAACTCCAAATCATATCGGGATGTCAAATACTCTGCTTTTTTTATTTCCAATGTCAAAAATAGGGTATTCCATTTTAGAAAATGACCTTGACCTTGAAATCGCCTTCAAGGTCATGGTGAAAGTCAAATACAAGGTCACCATCTGATGGCTAGGGATAAATCCTGCAAATATTGTACTGGACATTTTTTGTTGCGACTCGTACTTCTCGTATTATTATGCCTTTCTGTAAATGACAGTTAGTTTGACCTGCAGAAGTCAAATTTGGAAGTACTAAAGTCATGCCTGGACGTAAGATTCTCTGCTATTTTAATTTCCAATGTCAAAAATAGGGGTTCCTATTTAAAACTTTGGCCATGAAATAACCATCAAGGTCATAGTCGAGTTTAAATGCAAGGTCACCATCTGATAGCTACGGAAAAATGCTACAAATATTGTATTGGACGTTTTTCTGTGGGACCCTTATTTTCCAAGTTATTTGAGGGTCTCGGGACTTTCCTATCACCCTGTGTGTGTTTTGTGTGGGTGTGCTGGCGTGCGTCGTGCGTGCGTGTATGTGTGTGTGTGAAATAATATATGGTTTCGCGTGATTGCATTTTAAAAATAAACATTCAAAGAAAGAATTCATGTAATAATAATTTAAAAAATTTTATTTTTATTTTGCAATATTACCAGCAACCAAATATTTCCAGCAACAATATTTCTAGCAACCAAATCACGAATAAATTGATGTCATAACAAATCCATAATTTTTTTAAGATAAGATAGAATTGGAAACTTATCGTAGCAGGCATCAATACTAAAGATAAGGCCTAAAAACAGAAAACGTGTTTTGTTTGTTAGTATTTAAACTACTTACGCCTGAAAACTCATGGTTGTCCCGTCAAAGCTGGTAGAATATGAAACACCCAAACATTGCAAATCAGGAAGCCTGTTGTTTGCTTCAGCCAAAACAACCCATCTTGATGTTGTTATTGACTTTGTCGAAGAACCATTTCTCTTGCTGTGTAGCATCGACAACAACATATTCCAAGTGAACAGAAGAACAAGCTGAAAAAGTATAGTAAAAAGTATATAAAAAGCTGCCAACCAAGAACCTGCACAAAGAAGAGCTATCAGCTTGACATCTGATAGTTATAATCATTCACAGGATATAAATAATGTCAAAATTCTAGTTGCCAGAAACCTGCCTTACAAATTTTTAATACTTTAACACAGAAATCTGTCAAAATCTTGTATATTTTTTCGCTATACAAGTAAAGAAAATTTTTAAAAACTTTATTTATACTCTTCGCCCTCGTCTACTTGACTGGTTTTACCGTGAGAAAAATCCATGAAAAATTGCACGAGCAGAGTACTTAGCACTCGCAGTGCATTCTCCAGGAGAAGGCGATCCTCGTCATCGTTGCCACTGCCATTCCACTAAGTATCACGATTCTTGGGCCCAAACACTGGCAACAACACTCACTCACGTCGATTCACCGTTATTAAACCGAAACGCGTTCGCATGGAGCACGAGAGTGAGACAGAATGAGGGTCACGAGTGACGAGTGTCACGACACTCACGACAGTATATATCTCGACACAACGAACGACTCCAGTTATCGAACAAATATTTCGATACAATTCAAACTCGTCGAGTAGAGTACCCACACACCCCTAAAAAATACAAGAAATGTTTATACTTATACTTGATAAGAAAGTCAATCGATATTTTTCCATAAAATGATAAGAAAGTCAATCGATATTTTTCCATAAAATGATAAGGAAAAATCTTGTTCTTCGATGCATGTTTTCTTAAACATGTTGGTGTTATTATAATAGATTCAAATAGCATAAATTAATATTATTATTAAGAATAACATATTTCACTGTCCACATGTAATAACATGTTCCAAAAAATTAGTGGATATTTATTAGAACATCGGCGTCGGCACCATGAGCCAGTTCTTACAAAAATGTGGTTTTAGTTAATTTAGTGGATACAGACGCGATCTATTTTGACAAAATAATAAAAAATTCTTCTAATAAATTAAAATTAATTATTAAAATAAATTAATTTTCTTTTTTTCATTGAAGCCCAATTAAAAAAAAAATTAATAAAATTCATTGATACATCGCATTTCATGCCCTGAGCAGGTTTCAATTATCGCCGCGCCACCTAGAATACGAAACGAAATGCCGCTCCCGTATAAAGAATTTGTGTATCATAATTGGCAGCACTATTTCTCTAGAATGCTCATTGAAGTTCGCCGTTACGCCGGCCGGCCATTGTCTTAGCAGCTATACATTCGGCAAAGACAGGGACACAAAGAAAATGTCAGGTGGCAACAGTAAGTAGTAAATATTAATATAATTAATATGCATAAAAATATGAATTTTCATCGGAGTAGGCGTAAGGTACATCCTGCTGTGCAGGCGTAAAGCAATTACTTTACTCTTACTATGACGGAAAATGGTATATGCACAACGGGAGAAAAGAAGACCAGCCCAGAGTATGCGGAAATTTGTACCCAAGCCGAAGGCGACTTGTCTTCTCATTTACTCCCTAGGTGCATAATCTACTATTGATTATTAATAATCATTATTTATTTTCAGAAAAATATAATACCCGTCGCAGTGCCCCAGCAGGGAATGCAGATCTATTGCCCACAGACGGTCTCGTGGGCAGAAATCTGCTTATTCTCCGAGACGAGGTCAGAGTTGTCCGCCAGGCTTTAGTCATGCAGTGGAAGGAGCTTGATGAACGCTACGCTTTAATGCAACGAGACACCGAAGCTGCAGTTGCCGAGATGTGACGTGTAGCAGCAGAGATTGCGGCGCAGCAAGCAATCGTGGCAGAAGAAGCTGCCGCTGCCCGGCAAGCGACCCACGAGGCAGCTACTGCCCAGGAGGCCGTTGCAGCGCAACGTGCGACACTAGAAGCGGCAGCAACCCAGGAGGCAGCCATCGCAGCGAAACGTCCAGCCGCAGCTCAACGTACAGCTGCAGCTCAAGAAACTGCCGTGCTGGAAGCATCACTTGCCCAGGAACTGAGCGCAGCACAGCGTGCGGCCACCGAAGCCACCGCTGTCCAGGCAGCTGCGAAGCCCAGCGTGCAGCCGCAGCTCAAGATACTGCCCGACACGTAGCTCTGGAAGCCGCATATGCCCAGGAAGTAAACGCAGCACAGCGTCCGGCCACCGAAGCCGCCGCTGACCAAGAAACTGACGCTGCCTGGCAAGCGGCCCGTAAAGGGGCCGTTGTCGAATATCGAACTGCCCTTGCAGCAGATCCGCAGCGGGAAATGTTAATCAAGGCTCAACGGGAGCTGCAGCGCATCGCTCAGGACCTCGGGGATGATGCGCTGCAGTAACTTCCAGGAAATTAGCAGGCCAATCACCTCCCAAAACAGTTCCCGCAGCCAGATAAGCTGTTCTATACTGCTGAACAATACGAGAAAGTAAAAAAGGTAAGAAATTCACAGTTTAAAATAAATTATATTATTTAAACATTGGTTGCCTGTATTTCTGATATGGCACTAAACTATATTAAAATTTGAAATGTTTACAATATAAATCAGTAACATATCCAGTACACAACCAAGCAATATTTAAATAATCACTCTTTTGCGTATAAATGTTAGCATATGATTCCGATCAATTATTTAGTTTAGAATATTTATTTTATGTAACATTTTAGCGAGATTTGAATTATTCTAGTTATGAGGTTTTATAATATAAAATATAATGTTTTATTATAATATAAAATATAACATTTTATTACAATATAAAATATTATATTTTATATTATAAAACTTCATAACTAGAATAATTCAAATCTCATTAAAATGTTATATAAACTGTATATTTTAAACTAAAAAATAATTGGTCGGATTCATATGCTAACATTTTTATACGACAGAGTGATTATTTAGATATTGCTTGGCTGTGTACCGATATGTCACTGATCAGTGCCATGTCAAAAACACAGTCAGTCAATATTTAAATAATTACTATTACATTAAAATGGCAGCATCTGAGTCCGAACAATTATTTAATTTTGAATGTTCAGTTTTCATAACATATTCATGGATTTGACTAAAAAATTGTTCACTGATAGTGAGAGAAGGAAAATGTGTTTTTCCAGAATTTAGTAAACCTGTTTGTCAGGAAAATAATATATTTTGCATTATTAATGAAAACTTCATATAACTGGATTTATTCAAATCTCCCTAAAATGTTACGCAAACTGAATAATAAAAACTAAATATTTATTTGAATTTCGATCATGTTATTTTTATGTCATAGTGATTATTTAAATATTGCCTGCCTGTGTACTTGATATAATACTGATTTACATTGTAAACTTTTCAGATTTGACTATAGTTCAGTGCCATATCAAGTATAAAGCCAGGTAATATTTAAATAATCATTCTATTACATAAAAATACCAGCATCTAAATCAGAAAAATTTTAACAACAATATTATTTAGTTTTGAATATTAAGCTTGCGAAACGTCGTATTCATTGGACTTCAATTGATTCACTCACAAATTTTTCACACAGAGCAGATAATATGAGTCCTCTCAGAATTTAGAAAGCCTGTTACACTCAATCAGGAAAGTCATATATTATTAATAAAAACTTCATAACTGAATTAATTTAAATCTTAGGCAAAATCTTAAGTAAAATGTTAGGCAAACTGAATATTCAAAACTAAATAATTGTTCGAATTTGAGATGCTGGCATTTTTAAGTAATAGAGTGATTATTTAAATATTGCCTATCTGTGTACTTGATATGGCACTGAACCGTATTTAAATTTGAAAAGTTTACAATAAAAATCATTACTATATTAAGTACACAGTCAAGCAATGATTAAATAATCATTGGTTTACATTGTTATGGCAACTTAATTTCAACATGTTAATTTGATAAATATTTCAACATGTTTTTCTTAATTGTTGCAGGAAAACAAAATTCTTATTTCCAATAACAAGAGTATGAAGGAGCGATTAGCCCAATTAGAATATTACATTCGATAGCTTGAAAATGAGAAACGAGATTTGGTAAACAAAACTTTATTTAATGAATTATTAACCCCAAAATATAATTATTTTAATACGCAATTATCTTATTTTTTTATTTTTTTTTTTTGCAGAATGATCGTCTTAATCGTCAGTCAAGGAATAAACAGTACGACTGGTACAAGCGATAATTTATTTAATGTTTTTGTACTTTTTTAGTTTAATTTTCAATACTTAATGGATTTTTTGTATTATTTAATAATAAATAAAATATTTCTGTAATTGTATATAATTTATTTAATTTATAAAATAATTTTGTCGTATTTTCCTATTCTAAATTTTGTTGTTTATTGTTTAGGTAGCTTGTTAACAAGATATGTGGATTAGCTCTGATAAGTATATGCATAAAGTTTGCCTAGTAAGATCTTGTAATTAACTGTGTCAAAAGGTTTTTTCAGGTCCAAGAAAATAATCGGAATAAGCTTACTCTAATCTAATTTTTCATATATTGTTTGTAAAATATAGCTTAGAGCATATTCTGTACCTAAGTTTTTATGAAGCCAAATTGTTTGCTATTTAGTATTTTATATTCTGAGATAAAATCAAGAATTCTCCAAGATCTTGGCAAAGATTGAAATCAATGATAGTAGTCTGTACTTTTCCATCTAGCGTTTTTGTATATAAGGATGTCAAGTATTATTTAATAATCTTAAACAAGTACTCAATATTTCTTATTAGATTAAAATGCAGGAGTCTGTCTAACAAATATTTTCTTATATATTTTTCAAAATCCCATAACATTAAAAATGTTTTCGATTCTTAGTTTTTTAAAATACTTAATTATATATGTATATATATTTTTTATCTAAATTAATTCCAAAATGGATACTATAATACATGGATCGAAAGTTAATTTTGTGTAGTTTAGGATATGCTGTTATTTCATCGCACTATATTATTTACGTACTACGTACGTTGTCACGTAACTACATAGAACGTAACATAATAGTACATTTCGATACTAGTGCGAGGATTTGATTTTCCCCTCGTGTGACTGTTTGCACCCGAGCGAAACGAGGGTGAAAAAGTCACACGAGGAGAAAATCAACTTCTCACACAAGTGTCGAACCGTATTTTTTGACACGACGTGCGAGAAGTGAGATTTTTGCACGCATCGTTTAACGCAGCGTGCGAGAAATCGAACTTCTCGCACGGAGTTCAAAAATATTTTTTTCTATACTTAAAGAAACTGAGTCGATATTAGTGCTGTGTTCTTGTACATATTTACTTAAACACCAATTAAAAGATTATGCCGAATGAACATTAAAATACAGAAAAAAGCCAAAATGATTTGTTATTGTTGTGAAAATTTCAACGAATAAAAGTGTTCAGTTAATCTAATTTTATAATTTTCTCACGGAGGAGACGTCAAAATGTTTCAGAGGATTTCTCAGTAAATATTTTTCTACACAAGATTCAGATAATTATTTGAAAAAGTATACAAGAATGTTAAGAAAGCTTTTATTATCAGTAATTATAGTTCATAAACTGATTGTTTTTAATTTTACAAGATGTGTGCGGCAATCATGAGTTATTAAATTAAGCTGTTTTATACTTTCTACTATAAAAGAATATCGAGAAAGCTTTTTTCTCCCAATGATTCTTAGTTCATAAACTTTTGTTTTTAATTTTGCAAGATGTGTGTGATAGATTATTAATTCAAGTGGTTTCTAGTGAAAACTTCAACGAATCCAAGTGTTGAAAATAATGTAATTAATGATTGGCTTATGGTGAGAGGCACCAAATGATTCAGAGGAGCCAATTGTTCTGTGAATATACAGTACATGAAACCATAATATAAATTACTGTAATGGCTACTTTTTGAATCTGCAACCAACATTTTAATTTGCTAGCTGATTGTGATGCAATAGTATGATTATTAGATCTAGTACCCTTGCAAGTCTTTGATAAAATATTATGAAAAAGAAATATGTGGATATCAAAATAATGAAATGAGTTCCAGCTTTAGAATGTGCAATAAAAGACTAAAGGTAAATTTTAGCACAAATTTAATAATGTAATAATAATTTGTCAAAAAAACAAAAGCAAATGGATGCATAAGAGTGTTTCGTAAAAAAACTTAGTATCAGGTTCTGTTACGTAAGGGCAGTTAACTTGGCAAACTTTGAGCTTCGCATTTTGTAAAGGCTAGAGGATTAGGTGATTTCAGAGAAATAGATGCGAAAGAATAGTTTTTAAAAAACTTTGTACCGCCTGCTGCTATGGAAATGGCAGTTGACATGAGAACTCAACTTCTCAGCCAACTTTGAGCTTCAAGTTTTATAAAAGCAAGAGAATCAGGTGATATAGAGATTTGAATTGTAATTCTGAGAACTTGTACTTTTTTCTTTTATTCCTTGCGATAGCTACAATAAATACTAATAAAAGTTTAATGTTTTTATCCAAACAATCTTGCTCTCAACAACTGTCCAACTCTCTATAAAGAACTTGACTGAAAGCATAAATGTTTTTTTGAAACAATTATAATAAACACTTTTAAAATCTATTTTTTAAAGAATTATTCATTATTATATTTTCTCTAAAAAATATCTCAAAAAATGATCCATTTCTATATCTTTTAAAAAATCCATTAATAAATTATTTTACAAAACTTCTACAATCCTTTACAAACTTTTGCAAGGAACGAGAAATTCTTTTCCAAAATCTTTACAATCACTTTACAAAAATTTTTACAAACGATAAGAATTTTTTCGTAAACCATAAGAATTATTTTCCGAAACCTATACAATATCCTAAAAAATTATTTACGTTTTATTTTATGAAAAGGAATTCTACGAATAAATAATAAATATTTGCGTTCTAAAGTCGAAATAAATTTCTTTCACGCGAATACTGAAAGTCAAACCCAAAAAAGTTGTGAAATCAATTAAAGTGCAGTTTTATACTTAACAGACATTATTTACAATGTAGTTTTACTCTTAAAAAGTTGTGAAATCTCTTTAAAAAATTATTTTACAAAAGTAAAAACTTATAGGCATGAATAAGTTTGGTTACTATTCTACATAGTTTGTACTTAACAAACATTATTTACTAAACTCTCCCACCCTCTCTTCCCCCTCTCTCTCTCCCACTGTACCAAAAACTTTAATGAGAGCTTAAATATTTTTTCAAAACAATCAACACGTTCTTTAAAAAACTAATCTTTTAAATATATTCTATCCACACCATTTGTCTATAGTCCTTTTATTTATTCTGATCTCATATATTCAATAACCACTCTCTACAAATGGTAAGAATTTTTTCCATGACTGTACAAATAACTTTTATTTATTCGAATCTCATCTATTCAATAAGCACTCTGCAAATGCTAATAATTTTTTTCATGACTGTACCAATAATAATATTGTTAATATAATACTTTCTACGAAAGTATAAAATAAGGCAAGTATAGACGTTTTTTCTGTATAATCTATAAAATAATAATATTTATGTTTTTTTAAAAGAAATCAAATAAATGCCAGTGAAAAAGTCTTTTACTTCTTTGAGTCATTGTATGCTGAACAAATTATATGTAAGTAAGTACATTCAAATTGTTCATTGTAAATCAAACAAATGAAAGTTGTGAAATCAATTATCGATAGTCAAGTAATGCAAACAACTCTCGGAAACAACTGTATGACTATTCTCAGAAATGTACTAAAATTTGTTCATCCTTCTATACAAATTAAACACAAGAAAGTACTGAAATCAATTTATTGTAGTCAAGTACCCATAAGTTAACTTGACTGAATAATATAACTTTTCGTAACTACTTAAAAATATTCAGTCAGCGGACATAAAGTACTACTTAACGCCTAACACGCGTAATAGCTCCCATACTCCTACCAAACTTTATAGAACCTACGCACTTTACGCCCGTGTGAGCGAAAATTATTTTAATTATATAACTACTATGCCTTCTTTTTATTTCTAAAATTCATAAGAATTTTATCAGATGTTTACGAAAAGTCAAAGCCTATATAAAAAAATTACATAGTTACCATCACATCTCCATTTTTCATTGATCTTTCTCAATTTTGAAATTTCTATAATATTACGCATCTTGGGAGGACAATAGAAGTCTATAGAGCTGCTCTAGCAGGGGTGGTCCTCCAATCTCCCATACATACTTGGCGGGCCCGACGGTTTCCAGTTTACTGGTGGGCTTTGTAAATGTAGAATACTAAATTTTTGCATAAATTCATTAACAATGTTTATACCTATAAACCCATTATAAATAATTACATTGGCTCTAATTTTTAATTGATACCGTTTAAATATAATATCCCTACATGTGCAGAATCTCATGATTTACTTTCATTACCGAAAATATTTTTCTTGTGTCCGTCTTTTTTAAACGGGAATGGGATAAAAAATACATATAAATTTATTGTCTACTCAAAAGTGCTCAAAAGAAACAGGCCCATTTTTATCAAAAATAGTTCATTTTAGACATAAAATAGCTTTAATGTAGGAATAAAAGGCCGATTAAAAAAAACCCTGTCACATTATTTATTGAAAGAATGTATTTGCTTCAGTTTTAGCCAAATCTAGGACCCGCATCACTGATGATCTCTTTATTAGAGTAAACACTATCAAACCTAAATGTTGAATAAATGATAAATTGATAAATTTCATAAATGCTATAGCTTGAGATTGAGAATATTTTATTCGCTTATCCCGCCAATTTGCAGTTTGGATGAAATCGCTAAAAACTTGGTATACTTATGCCGACAGGTATATAACATGCGTTATATATAAAAACACTACAAGCTAGATCGGTTAGTGGATAGAATATAAAATATTCTCAATCTCAAACTATAGCATTCATTAAATTTATCGATTTTTGGCATAAAAGAACGCCAATTAAGCGTAATATAATCATATAAGATCAATGCACCATGAGGCATGACCAGTCACCAGTATGTGTCCACTCAGTTAAAAACTATAAAAATTAATATTTTTCGTATTTTAAAGTGCGTAAACTTTAAGATTTACAGCAGTTTTTGTAGAATTTCATGTTCAATATAAAATGTTATGCCTTAAATTGTAAATATGGGGGATGATCATTCACTGCTGTTTTTGCATATTTTATGTTTTTTAATTAATTTTACATTTATTTATAGATTTTTGCAAAAATAATTGACATTTATTAGAAAGTGCAAGTATCGTGGAATCAATATTTAATGCTTATTTTTATTTAATTGATCTACATATAAAATATCTATTTATAATCAGACAAATCCTTAATTGGTCATTCACTGGTGCATTAACCCTACTACGGCAATGTTAAAATTTTATTTAAATGACAATTTGTCAATATGTTTTATTATTTATTTAAAACTTTAAAAAGGTCGATAGTAAGACTGATAAGTTTATAGTAAAAATAATATTCTATACATTTTTTATGATTGATAATGAAACTGAATTAGAAAAATACAATTTTCTTTAAAAGATTGTGCACAGGTGCCAACTTAAATTTTCACGAAAAACAATAATTTCTGAGATAGCATGTTCTCCATATCTCAGTGAGATAGCACGTTTTTCAACGCATTTACGAGACAGCGTCGTTTTCAACACATCTACAAGATCGCATCTTTTTCAACGCTTTGACGAGAGGGCCTTTTTTTCCTCTAACCCGACGAGTCATTATATGTTGCTCTCACAGTAATACCAAATATGCTGCAGAGAGTGTCGACAGCAATACCTTACTTTGATACATAAACTTGGTTACACTGAGAAAACTGTCGTAGGAAAATTTACTGAAAAACTAACAAAAATTACTATATTTGATAGCAACGCGGGGATATAAGCAAATTATAAAAAATTTTGCTATAGTTCAGGAATATTTACAAGGTATCTTAATAATTTTTACTACTACACATAGCAAAAAGTGCCCTCTACATGTAGTACTTATTGCGTGCACGCCGGGAGCACGTGTCTGATTGAGGTTATGTTTCTCCCGCAATTTGAGATTATCTTCCTTTTAAGTTATCAAGAACATCGACAATATCGATTCAGTTGTTTTATTTTTACGTTGTGCAGGTGGGCTATGAGTTATTTCTTTATATTATCATAGTTATTTATTGCTATCAAATAATCATCAAAGTTCTCTCGTAAGCGAAGGTAGCCAATGTATCAGTTCCAAAATTTTGTACTCAAGAAGCTCACGTGGGTAAGAGGTTAGCGCGTCTGCCTAGCGTGCGGAGGGTCCAGGGTTCGAATACACAACCACCGTAAAAAAAAAATTTTTATTTCCTTATTTATTTCTTGTATAGCTAAATTTAATTAATAATATATTAAATATTGTATAAATATTAGGTATCCTATAGATATAAAATCATGAAAATCAATTTTTTTAAAGTTTAAGCTTGGCTACAAAAATTACTATATTAGTTAGCAAAAGTACCTAAATTTCCATGATATCCCATCGTTGCTATAAAAAATAGTAATTTTTATTAGCTTTTCAGTAAATTTTCCTACGACAGTTTTCTCAGTGTAGGTAAAAAGTTGGTTAACTAAACTTGGTATTACCGTATACTCAATAGTGTTTTTTCATAACTGCAAATGGTAAATGATTGTTAATTATTGTTATCCGTACCATTACTTCTACAGTTCTTATTTTTAAAAACTGTAAATAAGTCTAAATACTCCAATGGAAATGGAAAATCTATATAAACATAAATAAGTGTATATAAATGTAAATAAGCTTATGTAAAAGTTGTAAATTGAACACTTTGAACATGTATATGGGATATTTCACATGAAGTCAGCAGCTCAAAATTTTAAAATCCCTTAGGCTTGGCGAGTTTACAGTTTTTGGTGTAAACATGATCCTAGATTTTTAGACCAATATTTTAATTATTACAAAAGTTATTCTACATGAAAAATTGTTATTTTTTGCAATTTTTGGTGAAAACTGAACATTTGTCATTTGTTGTTTCTGAAGAATTGTTTCTGAGAAAACGATAGGTCGGACGATAAAAGATGTCAGGACCTTTTTTGCTCAAATGAGACAAAGAATATAAGCATATTTTTTTCAGAGCGATAAAGTTTATTTTACTAATTTGTTTATAAAAATTTGTTATAACTAATTACCTGACTATTTTCGAGATTTCTACCCAAAAAATTCGGATTGAGGAGACCAGAAAACATTATGTAAGCTTTGGTAGAGCTATGGACCTCAAAAATGCAACGGAACCCTACCTGGCGCCTAGACTAAATAGCGTTCTCTCGACCGGTATGCAGATAATGTACTTGGACAGAGCGCACCGCGACCTCGAGATGCAAGCAAACGTTTAACACGAGAAGCTAATGTTGATGCATCTGCAGTAGCAACAACGTCCGGATACATAAACGTAGTGCGGAGTTAACCCGAAAACAGAAAAAAAAGTAGAAACAACGTTATTTTTTTCTCCGTGTAAGTAAATTGTCTTTTTTGCATTGATAAGTTTTTGTGCATGTAAAATCATAATCTATAGAATGCACTACTGTCTAACTGTGTCAAAGTTGTATTACAAAGTTTGAATGTATTGTGCATTTATTATATAGCCAGACAGTAATTTCAGCACACACAAATATAATCTCTAATATAAATGATGAACGCAAACCCACAACTTCGCTCAGACGGTGCAGTTGTTTTCTTTCTCGCAACTGTTGTTTTTCTCCCTCATATGCGGCAACTATCTCGCCCGACTGCCGCGGAATAATTTTCTCCCGAAAACGGAGAACGGTTATACCTACAGTGGAAGGGGAAATCCTGCGCCGCGAAAAGAGCAAATCTCGCACCGCTGCCGTTTCAGTGAAATATTATAAAAATTCCAAATTTTTTTTCTCACTGCAGCGGAAATCTTTTTTAAAAAACTGTAAATAACTCTTATAAACTATTTCGTTTGAGACATTAATAAAAAAAAATTCGCAATTACTTACAGTTACTTGCAGTTATTTATAGTTACCCCGATGGAAATCGAAAATGTTATAACGATATGAGATTTGGGGTTAGTCGGCACATGAAAGGGACCTGTATTACCTGCGCTTGGTATGGGAGCAGTGAGATCGGTAGCCCAGTGGTTTGCGCGATCTACCCTTGTCAACGCAGGTTGAGTTCAATCCCCGATGCCATCACGTACTTTCGAGGTTACAAAGTATATAAATGTAAAAATGTGTAAATTTCTGTAAAAAACGTATATAAATGTAAATAACTGCATCTACACGTTTTAATTGGAACATGCATTTACATTTATTTCTATTTATATACATTTTATTAAAGAAATTTAGACTTATTTATATTTATTTATTTTTCCTTACAATTTAATTACAACTTTATAAAAACTTTTGTCTGCAAATAAATTTTTTCATATAATTAAATTTTTTTACTTTTACATATATTTTTCTACATTTATATGTGGATATACACACACTCATATATATGGGTCGTTCTTGTGCTTTTCAGCAACAACCGATCGGGGGGGAGGTCTTCGGATTTAATCGCTGATTAAATCGCAAATATCAGCCCTCCACATCCAATATTGAGACAACTACACTGTGCTGCATTTCGGAAAATGGTCAAAAAATGGCTATTTTCGAAAAATTCTGTGCGGCTCTTTTTTCGATCAATTTGAATGATTCAAGAAGAAATTTTTGCGCTATTTTGTCAAATTTTAGGAAAAAAAATTGTGGAATAAAAAAAACGGAATGAAATTTTTACACAAAGGAAACGTAAATCTAAATATTTTCGTTTTTTAGGTTATATTTGAACCTTTGTAGTGTCTCGAGTTTTATAGATTTTGAAGAAGGGTAGGGGCTATTTTCTTCGCCTTGAAAAGACGTTTCATTTTCAGTCGGCCATCGATTGATTTAGTTAACTAGAAGCAAAGATACAGCTCTTTAAAAATTATCGATTTTCGAAAATCGCAATGTTGGCACCCCTGTAACTTTTTTCTATTAAAATCGATTGGGTTCAAATTTGGCGGAAAAAACGTTTTAACCTTGTAGAAAACGATCCAATTGGTTTTAGTCATTAGTCACTAGTGCTTAGTTCGAACATTTTTTACTCTATGCTTGCAATAGTAATTTAATTATATATCTTGTATATAATATTGTACATAAATAAAAAGTTGTAAGAGTGCGTATGCCCGTTTAATGATGAAATAAATAAATAGAATAAATAGGAACAATTGAATTGTTTCTTCCTATTCCTTCTGTTCCTCATATATCGTCGCCCGGTACGAAGAAAAACCAACTATAAGTTACAGGCGTAGAAAAGCCAAAAACGCATCTAAGTCGAAGAAAAGCCAAAAAACGGCTTTGCCGCGAAAAAAGCCAGTTTGCGCCCTCTCAGACGAGGAAAAGCCAGTTTACCTTTTTCCAGGCGAAGAAAAGCCAGTTTGCGCCATCCCTGGATGAAAAATACCAACTGACGACATTTTCTGCGAGAAAAAAATCCAATTCTGTTAGCGAAAATACTTTTACGTACATGTATTGATAAATAATGCTGTATAATATGCTTGTAAATTTTAATTATCATCATAATAAAATTACTCTTAATACTATTAATAAGCGGTACTAGGAATCTGGAATCAAAATTTTAACTCCATTATAGTAATTTACCTTCAGCTTTTGTACACATAATAATAGATTACTTATTAAATTTAATTTTGAGTAGATATGAAGAATGCGAATAGAGTGTATTAGCAGAGTAAGCGGATCCCGTTAAAATTTCAGGAAAGTAAGTATAAATGTTATTATAAGCCTGTTCAGTTGAAAATACTGTTGAAAATAGATGTTTCATGTATTTTTTATGCTTTGACAAAATTCAGTGACAAGATCCATGACGTGAGATGTATGAATAATAATATTAAGTTCTCAAATACATCCAATTGTCAAAAATACAAATTATTTGTTTCTATTGATATTTAAAAAATATACAACATTTCTCAAGAGGGTTTGCCAGTCTCGATTCAGGGCTTATTTTAAAGCATTTTTAATAATCAGAAAAAATTTTGTCGAACAAAAATATTCTGCTATACTATTTTTTTTTTTTTTTAGATGAAGGTATACTATAAGAAGCCGCCACTCAGAGACTTTCAAAATGGGTCATAAAATAAATATGGCCACATTCTACAAGTAAAATGCAAACTTTTTTCTAATCAATGTTCTATACAAAAAGTTTCAGAATTTTTAGTAAAAAAATGACAAATGTTCAGTTTTCACCAAAAATTGCAAAAAATAACAATTTTTCATGTAGAATAACTTTTGTAATAATTAAAATATTGGTCTAAAAATCTAGGATCATGTTTACACCAAAAACTGTAAACTCGCCAAGCCTAAGGGATTTTAAAATTTTGAGCTGCTGACTTCATGTGAAATATCCCATATACATGTTCAAAGTGTTCAATTTACAACTTTTACATAAGCTTATTTACATTTATATACACTTATTTATGTTTATATAGATTTTCCATTTCCATTGGAGTATTTAGACTTATTTACAGTTTTTAAAAATAAGAACTGTAGAAGTAATGGTACGGATAACAATAATTAACAATCATTTACCATTTGCAGTTATGAAAAAACACTATTGAGTATACGGTAATACCAAGTTTAGTTAACCAACTTTTTACCTAACCAAGTTTATGTATCAAAGTAAGGTATTACTGTCGACACTCTCTGCAGCACATTTGGTATTACTGTGAGAGCAACATATAATGACTCGTCGGGTTAGAGGAAAAAAAGGCCCTCTCGTCAAAGCGTTGAAAAAGATGCGATCTTGTAGATGTGTTGAAAACGACGCTGTCTCGTAAATGCGTTGAAAAACGTGCTATCTCACTGAGATATGGAGAACATGCTATCTCAGAAATTATTGTTTTTCGTGAAAATTTAAGTTGGCACCTGTGCACAATCTTTTAAAGAAAATTGTATTTTTCTAATTCAGTTTCATTATCAATCATAAAAAATGTATAGAATATTATTTTTACTATAAACTTATCAGTCTTACTATCGACCTTTTTAAAGTTTTAAATAAATAATAAAACATATTGACAAATTGTCATTTAAATAAAATTTTAACATTGCCGTAGTAGGGTTAATGCACCAGTGAATGACCAATTAAGGATTTGTCTGATTATAAATAGATATTTTATATGTAGATCAATTAAATAAAAATAAGCATTAAATATTGATTCCACGATACTTGCACTTTCTAATAAATGTCAATTATTTTTGCAAAAATCTATAAATAAATGTAAAATTAATTAAAAAACATAAAATATGCAAAAACAGCGGTGAATGATCATCCCCCATATTTACAATTTAAGGCATAACATTTTATATTGAACATGAAATTCTACAAAAACTGCTGTAAATCTTAAAGTTTACGCACTTTAAAATACGAAAAATATTAATTTTTATAGTTTTTAACTGAGTGGACACATACTGGTGACTGGTCATTCCTCATGGTGCATTGATCTTATATGATTATATTACGCTTAATTGGAGTTCTTTTATGCCAAAAATCGATAAATTTAATGAATGCTATAGTTTGAGATTGAGAATATTTTATATTCTATCCACTAACCGATCTAGCTTATAGTGTTTTTATATATAACGCATGTTATATACCTGTCGGCATAAGTATACCAAGTTTTTAGCGATTTCATCCAAACTGCAAATTGGCGGGATAAGCGAATAAAATATTCTCAATCTCAAGCTATAGCATTTATGAAATTTATCAATTTATCATTTATTCAACATTTAGGTTTGATAGTGTTTACTCTAATAAAGAGATCATCAGTGATGCGGGTCCTAGATTTGGCTAAAACTGAAGCAAATACTTTCTTTCAATAAATAATGTGACAGGGTTTTTTTTAATCGGCCTTTTATTCCTACATTAAAGCTATTTTATGTCTAAAATGAACTATTTTTGATAAAAATGGGCCTGTTTCTTTTGAGCACTTTTGAGTAGACAATAAATTTATATGTATTTTTTATCCCATTCCCGTTTAAAAAAGACGGACACAAGAAAAATATTTTCGGTAATGAAAGTAAATCATGAGATTCTGCACATGTAGGGATATTATATTTAAACGGTATCAATTAAAAATTAGAGCCAATGTAATTATTTATAATGGGCTTATAGGTATAAACATTGTTAATGAATTTATGTAAAAATTTAGTATTCTACATTTACAAAGCCCACCAGTACACTGGAAACCGTCGGGCCCGCCAAGTATGTATGGGAGATTGGAGGACCACCCCTGCTAGAGCAGCTCTATAGACTTCTATTGTCCTCCCAAGATGCGTAATATTATAGAAATTTCAAAATTGAGAAAGATCAATGAAAAATGGAGATGTGGTGGTAACTATGTAATTTTTTTATATAGGCTTTGACTTTTCGTAAACATCTGATAAAATTCTTATGAATTTTAGAAATAAAAAGAAGGCATAGTAGTTATATAATTAAAATAATTTTCGCTCACACGGGCGTAAAGTGCGTAGGTTCTATAAAGTTTGGTAGGAGTATGGGAGCTATTACGCCTGTTAGGCGTTAAGTAGTACTTTATGTCCGCTGACTGAATATTTTTAAGTAGTTACGAAAAGTTATATTATTCAGTCAAGTTAACTTATGGGTACTTGACTACAATAAATTGATTTCAGTACTTTCTTGTGTTTAATTTGTATAGAAGGATGAACAAATTTTAGTACATTTCTGAGAATAGTCATACAGTTGTTTCCGAGAGTTGTTTGCATTACTTGACTATCGATAATTGATTTCACAACTTTCATTTGTTTGATTTACAATGAACAATTTGAATGTACTTACTTACATATAATTTGTTCAGCATACAATGACTCAAAGAAGTAAAAGACTTTTTCACTGGCATTTATTTGATTTCTTTTAAAAAACATAAATATTATTATTTTATAGATTATACAGAAAAAACGTCTATACTTGCCTTATTTTATACTTTCGTAGAAAGTATTATATTAACAATATTATTATTGGTACAGTCATGAAAAAAATTATTAGCATTTGCAGAGTGCTTATTGAATAGATGAGATTCGAATAAATAAAAGTTATTTGTACAGTCATGGAAAAAATTCTTACCATTTGTAGAGAGTGGTTATTGAATATATGAGATCAGAATAAATAAAAGGACTATAGACAAATGGTGTGGATAGAATATATTTAAAAGATTAGTTTTTTAAAGAACGTGTTGATTGTTTTGAAAAAATATTTAAGCTCTCATTAAAGTTTTTGGTACAGTGGGAGAGAGAGAGGGGGAAGAGAGGGTGGGAGAGTTTAGTAAATAATGTTTGTTAAGTACAAACTATGTAGAATAGTAACCAAACTTATTGATGCCTATAAGTTTTTACTTTTGTAAAATAATTTTTTAAAGAGATTTCACAACTTTTTAAGAGTAAAACTACATTGTAAATAATGTCTGTTAAGTATAAAACTGCACTTTAATTGATTTCACAACTTTTTTGGGTTTGACTTTCAGTATTCGCGTGAAAGAAATTTATTTCGACTTTAGAACGCAAATATTTATTATTTATTCGTAGAATTCCTTTTCATAAAATAAAACGTAAATAATTTTTTAGGATATTGTATAGGTTTCGGAAAATAATTCTTATGGTTTACGAAAAAATTCTTATCGTTTGTAAAAATTTTTGTAAAGTGATTGTAAAGGTTTTGGAAAAGAATTTCTCGTTCCTTGCAAAAGTTTGTAAAGGATTGTAGAAGTTTTGTAAAATAATTTATTAATGGATTTCTTAAAAGATATAGAAATGGATCATTTTTTGAGATATTTTGTAGAGAAAATATAATAATGAATAATTCTTTAAAAAATAGATTTTAAAAGTGTTTATTATAATTGTTTCAAAAAAACATTTATGCTTTCAGTCAAGTTCTTTATAGAGAGTTGGACAGTTGTTGAGAGCAAGATTGTTTGGATAAAAACATTAAACTTTTATTAGTATTTATTGTAGCTATCGCAAGGAATAAAAGAAAAAAGTACAAGTTCTCAGAATTACAATTCAAATCTCTATATCACCTGATTCTCTTGCTTTTATAAAACTTGAAGCTCAAAGTTGGCTGAGAAGTTGAGTTCTCATGTCAACTGCCATTTCCATAGCAGCAGGCGGTACAAAAACTATTCTTTCGCATCTATTTCTCTGAAATCACCTAATCCTCTAGCCTTTACAAAATGCGAATCTCAAAGTTTGCCAAGTTAACTGCCCTTACGTAACAGAACCTGATACTAAGTTTTTTTACGAAACACTCTTATGCATCCATTTGCTTTTGTTTTTTTGACAAATTATTATTACATTATTAAATTTGTGCTAAAATTTACCTTTAGTCTTTTATTGCACATTCTAAAGCTGGAACTCATTTCATTATTTTGATATCCACATATTTCTTTTTCATAATATTTTATCAAAGACTTGCAAGGGTACTAGATCTAATAATCATACTATTGCATCACAATCAGCTAGCAAATTAAAATGTTGGTTGCAGATTCAAAAAGTAGCGATTACAGTAATTTATATTATGGTTTCATGTACTGTATATTCACAGAACAATTGGCTCCTCTGAATCATTTGGTGCCTCTCACCATAAGCCAATCATTAATTACATTATTTTCAACACTTGGATTCGTTGAAGTTTTCACTAGAAACCACTTGAATTAATAATCTATCAGACACATCTTGCAAAATTAAAAACAAAAGTTTATGAACTAAGAATCATTGGGAGAAAAAAGCTTTCTCGATATTCTTTTATAGTAGAAAGTATAAAACAGCTTAATTTAATAACTCATGATTGCCGCACACATCTTGTAAAATTAAAAACAATCAGTTTATGAACTATAATTACTGATAATAAAAGCTTTCTTAACATTCTTGTATACTTTTTCAAATAATTATCTGAATCTTGTGTAGAAAAATATTTACTGAGAAATCCTCTGAAACATTTTGACGTCTCCCTCCGTGAGAAAATTATAAAATTAGATTAACTGAACACTTTTATTCGTTGAAATTTTCACAACAATAACAAATCATTTTGGCTTTTTTCTGTATTTTAATGTTCATTCGGCATAATCTTTTAATTGGTGTTTAAGTAAATATGTACAAGAACACAGCACTAATATCGACTCAGTTTCTTTAAGTATAGAAAAAAATATTTTTGAACTCCGTGCGAGAAGTTCGATTTCTCGCACGCTGCGTTAAACGATGCGTGCAAAAATCTCACTTCTCGCACGTCGTGTCAAAAAATACGGTTCGACACTTGTGTGAGAAGTTGATTTTCTCCTCGTGTGACTTTTTCACCCTCGTTTCGCTCGGGTGCAAACAGTCACACGAGGGGAAAATCAAATCCTCGCACTAGTATCGAAATGTACTATTATGTTACGTTCTATGTAGTTACGTGACAACGTACGTAGTACGTAAATAATATAGTGCGATGAAATAACAGCATATCCTAAACTACACAAAATTAACTTTCGATCCATGTATTATAGTATCCATTTTGGAATTAATTTAGATAAAAAATATATATACATATATAATTAAGTATTTTAAAAAACTAAGAATCGAAAACATTTTTAATGTTATGGGATTTTGAAAAATATATAAGAAAATATTTGTTAGACAGACTCCTGCATTTTAATCTAATAAGAAATATTGAGTACTTGTTTAAGATTATTAAATAATACTTGACATCCTTATATACAAAAACGCTAGATGGAAAAGTACAGACTATTATCATTGATTTCAATCTTTGCCAAGATCTTGGAGAATTCTTGATTTTATCTCAGAATATAAAATACTAAATAGCAAACAATTTGGCTTCATAAAAACTTAGGTACAGAATATGCTCTAAGCTATATTTTACAAACAATATATGAAAAATTAGATTAGAGTAAGCTTATTCCGATTATTTTCTTGGACCTGAAAAAACCTTTTGACACAGTTAATTACAAGATCTTACTAGGCAAACTTTATGCATATACTTATCAGAGCTAATCCACATATCTTGTTAACAAGCTACCTAAACAATAAACAACAAAATTTAGAATAGGAAAATACGACAAAATTATTTTATAAATTAAATAAATTATATACAATTACAGAAATATTTTATTTATTATTAAATAACACAAAAAATCCATTAAGTATTGAAAATTAAACTAAAAAAGTACAAAAACATTAAATAAATTATCGCTTGTACCAGTCGTACTGTTTATTCCTTGACTGACGATTAAGACGATCATTCTGCAAAAAAAAAAAAATAAAAAAATAAGATAATTGCGTATTAAAATAATTATATTTTGGGGTTAATAATTCATTAAATAAAGTTTTGTTTACCAAATCTCGTTTCTCATTTTCAAGCTACCGAATGTAATATTCTAATTGGGCTAATCGCTCCTTCATACTCTTGTTATTGGAAATAAGAATTTTGTTTTCCTGCAACAATTAAGAAAAACATGTTGAAATATTTATCAAATTAACATGTTGAAATTAAGTTGCCATAACAATGTAAACCAATGATTATTTAATCATTGCTTGACTGTGTACTTAATATAGTAATGATTTTTATTGTAAACTTTTCAAATTTAAATACGGTTCAGTGCCATATCAAGTACACAGATAGGCAATATTTAAATAATCACTCTATTACTTAAAAATGCCAGCATCTCAAATTCGAACAATTATTTAGTTTTGAATATTCAGTTTGCCTAACATTTTACTTAAGATTTTGCCTAAGATTTAAATTAATTCAGTTATGAAGTTTTTATTAATAATATATGACTTTCCTGATTGAGTGTAACAGGCTTTCTAAATTCTGAGAGGACTCATATTATCTGCTCTGTGTGAAAAATTTGTGAGTGAATCAATTGAAGTCCAATGAATACGACGTTTCGCAAGCTTAATATTCAAAACTAAATAATATTGTTGTTAAAATTTTTCTGATTTAGATGCTGGTATTTTTATGTAATAGAATGATTATTTAAATATTACCTGGCTTTATACTTGATATGGCACTGAACTATAGTCAAATCTGAAAAGTTTACAATGTAAATCAGTATTATATCAAGTACACAGGCAGGCAATATTTAAATAATCACTATGACATAAAAATAACATGATCGAAATTCAAATAAATATTTAGTTTTTATTATTCAGTTTGCGTAACATTTTAGGGAGATTTGAATAAATCCAGTTATATGAAGTTTTCATTAATAATGCAAAATATATTATTTTCCTGACAAACAGGTTTACTAAATTCTGGAAAAACACATTTTCCTTCTCTCACTATCAGTGAACAATTTTTTAGTCAAATCCATGAATATGTTATGAAAACTGAACATTCAAAATTAAATAATTGTTCGGACTCAGATGCTGCCATTTTAATGTAATAGTAATTATTTAAATATTGACTGACTGTGTTTTTGACATGGCACTGATCAGTGACATATCGGTACACAGCCAAGCAATATCTAAATAATCACTCTGTCGTATAAAAATGTTAGCATATGAATCCGACCAATTATTTTTAGTTTAAAATATACAGTTTATATAACATTTTAATGAGATTTGAATTATTCTAGTTATGAAGTTTTATAATATAAAATATAATATTTTATATTGTAATAAAATGTTATATTTTATATTATAATAAAACATTATATTTTATATTATAAAACCTCATAACTAGAATAATTCAAATCTCGCTAAAATGTTACATAAAATAAATATTCTAAACTAAATAATTGATCGGAATCATATGCTAACATTTATACGCAAAAGAGTGATTATTTAAATATTGCTTGGTTGTGTACTGGATATATTACTGATTTATATTGTAAACATTTCAAATTTTAATATAGTTTAGTGCCATATCAGAAATACAGGCAACCAATGTTTAAATAATATAATTTATTTTAAACTGTGAATTTCTTACCTTTTTTACTTTCTCGTATTGTTCAGCAGTATAGAACAGCTTATCTGGCTGCGGGAACTGTTTTGGGAGGTGATTGGCCTGCTAATTTCCTGGAAGTTACTGCAGCGCATCATCCCCGAGGTCCTGAGCGATGCGCTGCAGCTCCCGTTGAGCCTTGATTAACATTTCCCGCTGCGGATCTGCTGCAAGGGCAGTTCGATATTCGACAACGGCCCCTTTACGGGCCGCTTGCCAGGCAGCGTCAGTTTCTTGGTCAGCGGCGGCTTCGGTGGCCGGACGCTGTGCTGCGTTTACTTCCTGGGCATATGCGGCTTCCAGAGCTACGTGTCGGGCAGTATCTTGAGCTGCGGCTGCACGCTGGGCTTCGCAGCTGCCTGGACAGCGGTGGCTTCGGTGGCCGCACGCTGTGCTGCGCTCAGTTCCTGGGCAAGTGATGCTTCCAGCACGGCAGTTTCTTGAGCTGCAGCTGTACGTTGAGCTGCGGCTGGACGTTTCGCTGCGATGGCTGCCTCCTGGGTTGCTGCCGCTTCTAGTGTCGCACGTTGCGCTGCAACGGCCTCCTGGGCAGTAGCTGCCTCGTGGGTCGCTTGCCGGGCAGCGGCAGCTTCTTCTGCCACGATTGCTTGCTGCGCCGCAATCTCTGCTGCTACACGTCACATCTCGGCAACTGCAGCTTCGGTGTCTCGTTGCATTAAAGCGTAGCGTTCATCAAGCTCCTTCCACTGCATGACTAAAGCCTGGCGGACAACTCTGACCTCGTCTCGGAGAATAAGCAGATTTCTGCCCACGAGACCGTCTGTGGGCAATAGATCTGCATTCCCTGCTGGGGCACTGCGACGGGTATTATATTTTTCTGAAAATAAATAATGATTATTAATAATCAATAGTAGATTATGCACCTAGGGAGTAAATGAGAAGACAAGTCGCCTTCGGCTTGGGTACAAATTCCCGCATACTCTGGGCTGGTCTTCTTTTCTCCCGTTGTGCATATACCATTTTCCGTCATAGTAAGAGTAAAGTAATTGCTTTACGCCTGCACAGCAGGATGTACCTTACGCCTACTCCGATGAAAATTCATATTTTTATGCATATTAATTATATTAATATTTACTACTTACTGTTGCCACCTGACATTTTCTTTGTGTCCCTGTCTTTGCCGAATGTATAGCTGCTAAGACAATGGCCGGCCGGCGTAACGGCGAACTTCAATGAGCATTCTAGAGAAATAGTGCTGCCAATTATGATACTCAAATTCTTTATACGGGAGCGGCATTTCGTTTCGTATTCTAGGTGGCGCGGCGATAATTGAAACCTGCTCAGGGCATGAAATGCGATGTATCAATGAATTTTATTAATTTTTTTTTTAATTGGGCTTCAATGAAAAAAAGAAAATTAATTTATTTTAATAATTAATTTTAATTTATTAGAAGAATTTTTTATTATTTTGTCAAAATAGATCGCGTCTGTATCCACTAAATTAACTAAAACCACATTTTTGTAAGAACTGGCTCATGGTGCCGACGCCGATGTTCTAATAAATATCCACTAATTTTTTGGAACATGTTATTACATGTGGACAGTGAAATATGTTATTCTTAATAATAATATTAATTTATGCTATTTGAATCTATTATAATAACACCAACATGTTTAAGAAAACATGCATCGAAGAACAAGATTTTTCCTTATCATTTTATGGAAAAATATCGATTGACTTTCTTATCATTTTATGGAAAAATATCGATTGACTTTCTTATCAAGTATAAGTATAAACATTTCTTGTATTTTTTAGGGGTGTGTGGGTACTCTACTCGACGAGTTTGAATTGTATCGAAATATTTGTTCGATAACTGGAGTCGTTCGTTGTGTCGAGATATATACTGTTGTGAGTGTCGTGACACTCGTCACTCGTGACCCTCATTCTGTCTCACTCTCGTGCTCCATGCGAACGCGTTTCGGTTTAATAACGGTGAATCGACGTGAGTGAGTGTTGTTGCCAGTGTTTGGGCCCAAGAATCGTGATACTTAGTGGAATGGCAGTGGCAACGATGACGAGGATCGCCTTCTCCTGGAGAATGCACTGCGAGTGCTAAGTACTCTGCTCGTGCAATTTTTCATGGATTTTTCTCACGGTAAAACCAGTCAAGTAGACGAGGGCGAAGACTTTCAATATAATCAAAAGGATAGCCAAGCAGTGTACCTCTACAGCTATCGATCTATTTATTATGCAGTCACTCTGTATTAAAGAAGGATATCCAACCACTGCTCCCTGTGTTGCGAAATGCTCTCCTTTCTTAAGGCTGCAGTTTTCCATATTAATTATTCAATGAAAAAAAAAATGAATGCAAGACTGCGTTTTTACAGCTTGACAAGTGCAGCCGTGGATAGTATTTTCAAAGTGTATGAATCGTTCCATTACATTTTTTCTGCTATGGATATTATGGACTACTACTGGATCCTAGCATCTCATCATTTTTAATGTTGTGTCTCTTGGAGCAGATTCATGATGAGTCTTTTTTATGCCTGTTATGTCACCGGACATGTTTTGGAACTTTTATTCAGAAAACTTGAACAGGTAAATAATGATTCATTTTAGTCATTAAAAATGAGTTAGTGTACATTTTTATTATGTTTTCCTCCGTGAAAGAAATTCAATTTGAAAAAGGTATGAAATTAACTGTATCTTGCACAAAAAATGAATAAAAATTATATAAATAGTGTCATGGACAAGTCTTAGAAGATTTTCGTTATACAGCAATCTGAAGTATGCCAAGTTCCATGAATCATATTTGGATAATGCTGCGCTTAACCCGTTAATAGAAATTTAATTAATTAATTTCCACCTTGTTTTCGAAATGCAGTTAAAATTATAATTTCTTAGAATATAAAGTACACATACAGAATAAAAAATAATTAAATATGTATACTGACCATTTTCAATAGATGAATCAAGACTCAGTTTTCGGATTAGGTAGTCCCAATAGAAAATAAATACTGACAAGATGAGTCGAGGCTCCTAGAGCCTATAAGGTCAAATGGCAAAACAAGGGTATCTTTTTTTGAAGTACTGTAGTGAGTGGCTCGATTTGATCCCAAGCAAATCCCTGACCCAAACTCCCCTTGTAAGCACACTCTATAAGAGCAAACTATCAAACTTAGCAGACGTTTTTTACCAGTATGTATTGCTTTTGAAGTTGATATAAGGAAAGATTGAGCTTTGATAATATCATGTGACCTGCCATTGAAAACATTTAGTTTTGTGTAGCACTAAATTAATTTATAAAAGCAACCAAATCAATCAATAGTTAAATGATTATAAACTTCAATATCGGCTTGTTTCAAACTTCATGTTTTATAAAATGTTATATAAAATAGAGTATAAATAAAGTTTTTAAAAATTTTCTTTACTTGTATAGCGAAAAAATATACAAGATTTTGACAGATTTCTGTGTTAAAGTATTAAAAATTTGTAAGGCAGGTTTCTGGCAACTAGAATTTTGACATTATTTATATCCTGTGAATGATTATAACTATCAGATGTCAAGCTGATAGCTCTTCTTTGTGCAGGTTCTTGGTTGACAGCTTTTTATATACTTTTTACTATACTTTTTCAGCTTGTTCTTCTGTTCACTTGGAATATGTTGTTGTCGATGCTACACAGCAAGAGAAATGGTTCTTCGACAAAGTCAATAACAACATCAAGATGGGTTGTTTTGACTGAAGCAAACAACAGGCTTCCTGATTTGCAATGTTTGGGTGTTTCATATTCTACCAGCTTTGACGGGACAACCATGAGTTTTCAGGCGTAAGTAGTTTAAATACTAACAAACAAAACACGTTTTCTGTTTTTAGGCCTTATCTTTAGTATTGATGCCTGCTACGATAAGTTTCCAATTCTATCTTATCTTAAAAAAATTATGGATTTGTTATGACATCAATTTATTCGTGATTTGGTTGCTGGAAGTAATGGGTTGCTAGCTTACAAAAACAAAAGTCGCGCGAAATTCTAAATTACGGCGCGCAATGCGCGCTTAGAGACGACGCTTGTATCACACTCGTTTAATATAATTGACATATAATAGACTAAATATTCACCAACAAATCCATTTATTAATGCAAGAAATCAAAACTAAGAAAAACAGTGTATAAAGAAGCTGTTGATATCACAGTAATTGTGCAAATTACAGCTGTTTTCTGTTGCTATGAGGATGGGCAAGAGAGACACGCTGTGCGTGTCAGCCAAAATGTACACTAGGCAGAATGCCGTGCATTTTCAGCCGCACTCGGTGCATCCTTAAACCCATATTCGATTGCGAGGCGGGATGTCGTACATCCTCGGCCGTCCGAGCCAAAATGTACACTGGGTGGAATGCCGTGCATTCTCAGCCACACTCGGTGCATCCTTAAACCCATATTCGATGGCGAGGCGGGATGGCGTACATCCTCGGACGTCCGAGCCAAAATGTACACTGGGCGAAATGCCGTGCATTCTCAGCCGCACTCGGTGCATCTTTAAACCCATATTCGATGGCGAGGCGGAATGTCGTACATCCTCGAACGTCCGACTAACCTCACGATCAATCTTGTGCACGAAGCAAGATTAAGGGCTCGAAGCCGACATGCGAGCGACATGTAAGATTCGTCATTGCAGGCGGGGATCACGGTCCCTCGGCCGTGGTTTGTGACGTGCCAACGGGGCAACGCAGCTCCGGCGAGCATTATTTCGGAGAACTCGTCAGGGAAAGGGAGCACGTTGCGCACCAGTCGCATACGCCGGTCTTGGCACGCGCTCGCGACGAGTCGATGATTCTCATTCCGGCAGCCAACAACTCATGTAAATCTCAACACGAAACCGTTAGAAAATAAATCTTTATCTGCACTTGAATTCTCGGATCCACCATTAACAATCACCTAACCACATTCAAATTATTAGAATTCCGCGCCGCGAGTTTAGGTAGGAATTGAATCAAAGAACACTTTCTAATGTGATTTTTCGAATCATGTAGTGTTGTCTCTATTCAAGAGGGAAGGCTTGTGTACGCATAAAACATTGATGCCTCCTTTGATGTTGGTCGCTTGCACCCTCACCACTCATCGACCCATAAACCACATCCGGCCGAGTTAGTCGAACTCACCAGATACGTCGCTACGAAAACCATCGATTGAACATCACGATTCATACTCCACGACGCCCAAAAGAGGAGAGGTCTTCAAGCTACGAAGCACTGGGCCGAATGCCGTGCATTCTCAGCCGCACTCGGTGCATCCTTAAACCCATATTCGATGGCGATGCGGGGTGTCGTACATCCTCGGCCGTCCGACTAACCTCACGATCGATCTTGCGCACGAAGCAAGATTAAGGGCTCAAAGCCGACATGCGAACGGCATGTAAGGTTCGTCATTGCAGGCGGGGATCACGGTCTCTCGGCCGTGGTTTGTGACGTGCCAACGGGGCAGCGCAGCTCCGGCGAACGTTATTTCGGAGAACTCGTCAGGGAAAGGGGGCGCGTTGCGCACCAGTCGCATACGCCGGCCTTGGCACGCGCTCGCGACGAGTCGATGTTTCTCGTTCCGGCAGCCAACAACTCATGTAAATCTCAACACGAAACCGTTAGAAAATAAATCTTTATCTGCACTTGAATTCTCGAATCCATCATTTACAATCATCTAACCACATTCAAATTTTAGAAATCTGCGCCGCGAGTTTAGGTAGGAATTGAATCAAAGAACACTTTCTAATGTGATTTTTCGAACCATGCAGGTGTTGTCTCTATTCAAGAGGGAAGGCTTGTGTACGCATAAAACATATATTATAATTATTATATTAATGGTTAAAATATCATTTTCAGATTCGCCAAATATATAATGTTTTATTTTTCAGGATATCAGTTAATTCCCATTTCGTTAGGGTACTTGAAAGAAATGTCTCGATCTTGGCTTCTGTGTGACGTCCTGCGTGATGAACCCTTAAAGAAATCTAATGACTGTATTCACGCCTGAAAACAATACTAATTCATTATTATTTATTAAGTAATTTTAAATTGTTTTATGTTATTTTAACTCTTTATCTTATTGTAAAATAAAAACTATACTGAAGAACATTTAAATAAATAATATTATTATTAGAGTAAAATAATATTAATGAAATACCTTTCAAATTGCTGTGTAATTTTATTTTCAGTCGTGCTGTCGCTTCAGAATCAATTTCTGGCATTATAACTATCGATAAAGTTTTTCGGCATCAAAAATCTGGGTACTGCCGCGTGAACAAAATTCTAAAAATCTTCGTCGTCAACGATACCAAAAGGTGGTAAATCTTAATTAAGAGATGGTAAATCGACAATCATTAATGAAAGCCCTCAGATCATTAATGATCCAAGGCAATTGCCTTGGACTTCTCCAAATCCTTATCCAAAGGATTAATGATTTTTACAATTTGGTGATGACACGACCTTTTCATTTATTTGTGAATGTGTGTGTTTGGCAGTGTAAGTCGATCAAGATCACTACTACTACCTCTTGTAGTTTTCAATTTTCCATTACATAGATTACACTGAACAGTAGAGCGATCTATTTTGGAGAAATGGTACCACACATAACTGCTATTGTTCGCCTTTTTGACTCAGAAATACGATCATAATCATCAGTTCGATGATTTCAAATAGTTTGAAAAATCGAACAGTTCGATCATTTTGACATACTTAGCCATTTCATATTAATTGATCATTTTGAATTTTTCGATCGTTCGAATTACTTGATCGTTTCAAACTATTTGATCATTTCGAACTATTCAATTGAAGCTTGAGTAGTTCAGTGTTTTTGAGTAGTGAGTTCGGCTCGACTGAAGTTCGTCGAGTCTCGAGTATTAAGACCGAATAGTTCGCCACCCCGTCTTTTTCTTTTAGTTAAAAAAGTTGATGTTATGTGTATTTATATGTATTATATTTCATAGAATAGATTCCCAAACATAGAAACAAAGTTGTAAGAACGCCATGCTATGTTGCAAGCAGTAATAATAATAGAGCAATAATAAAAGAGTCCATCTATAGATCAAAAATAATCTCAAAATATTGATTGAATGCGATTAGAACATTTTATGTCAAATGCCAGTTTTTTATTTTATATGAGAAGATTTTTATAAAGATTTTTGCATCCTCATAGAGGAAGCTTTGTGATAGTAAAAAAAAAGTTTATGAGATAATGTGTTAGAAATGTTATTTAGCAAATTTGGAATCGAAATACACTATTTTTAGAAAATGTCCGTATGGATGTGTGTGTGTGTGTGTGTGTGTGTGTGTGTGTGTGTGTGTGTGTATGTCCGTATACGCTGATATCTCATGATCTACTCGACCGATTTTAACGGGAGAGTGATCACTTTTTTAGATTTTGCTTCCACAATTGGGGTCAATATTCTATTTTTGTAAAATTTAATTTTTTTTTTTATAGCCATTTTTTAATTTTCAAAATTCTTTTTTTTCGATTTTTTTAATATTTAGAACAAATATTGTTTATATATCATGAATTCTCTGCATGTAGGATAAAATTATCTACAATTTAAAAAAAAAAAAGTCGGTAGCTATATTTCGTCATAAGTTATTGATGAAAACGTAATTTTTTGTAAATAGGTTATATTTCGAAATTAAAAAAAGATATTAACATGAATATTTTTTTGGTTATAAAGGATATTAAGTACTATAACTTACTAAATTTTTAGGTTTTTTTATTCATTATTTTTTGAGAAAAAAAATAATTTATAAAAAAAAGTGATTTTTTTTGTCGTTTAATAACTATAGTAAAATTGGCTTCATCACTTTAAAATTCTTTGTAGGGGTAGCTTTTGTATACCAATCGAGTGAGTTCTTTGGGCAAAAGGATTGATCCATAAATTTCGAAGATATTTGAGGTTAAAATATTTTTCAACTTTTTTAAAATCGTAATTTCTCGAGAACGGCTCTATGTATCTAAATGGGGTGGGTGTTAATCGAAAGAGAATTAAATTACCTATATTTTAAAAAAAAATTAATTCTCTAGCTACCACGGTTCTTTTGTTATTAACAAAAACGTAACAATTGAAAAATGGAAAAAATGAGTTTTATATGTTCAACTATTACAAGAGTAAAATTGTCTGATTCGCTTCAAAATTCATTGTAGAGGTATATTATTGATAGTTTTCGGATGTGTTCTCTTGGCAAAGTGATTCGTTCATAAATTTCAGAGATATTTGAGGTTAAAATTTTTCTAGACATTTTTAAAATCTATTTCTTGAGGATAACTGTGTGTATCTGAATGGGATGGGTAGCATTTGAAAGAGAATTCAAATATTTATATTTTCCAAAAAGAAAAACTTTTTAGTTATCGCGGTTTTTTATTATTAACAAAAATGTAAAACTTGAAAAATTGAAAAATGCAAACAAAAATCTGTCTTTATCTAATTTTTTAAAATACATCCCCTCACATTATAACAGTCTTTCCACATAATGCATTCAATATAACACGTTCAATGTTCAACGTAACACGAAAATAAATTTGTTGTCCGACATGTACCAATTTCATACTCAGTGGTAGTGGTGCAGAATTCTGTCTTTCTGAAGTATTAAAATTTCATACTCAGTGGTAGTGGTGCAGATTTCTGTCTTTCTGAAGTATTAAATTTTCAATATTGGAATTGTAACGGGATGGCTAGTGGAGGGAAAATCCCAACAAGCCACAGGCCAGCGATGCCCTAGAACACGGTGCCGCGGGTGTCAGACTAAAATGACTTGCCCGGGGATCTGCTCCTGGAATCCCGAAAACAACGCGAAGATCGCACACGAACTTCGCTTTCCAACTAATTGGATCGCTGAGTGAAAAGCGCGCGCTCGAAGAGTAAAGCGCGCGGCCGCTATGCTCAGATATGAAAACGACCGGCGGAGTCGTTTTCCCGCGGAGGCGGCGGTATCCGGGAGAAGGACAGGTTGTAATGAACAACGCGACGAGTAACTAGATATCATAATATATTCACAATCACTAATCTCTACAAGCACAACGCACGTGCTGATTAGAACAAAGAGTTAGTTCGCGCGCGACCGTTAATATTCAAACGCGCGAACTACACGGCGCGCGGCGAAGCTGCTAATTTCACGCGCGGTGTTAAAGTACGGCGGGGTGACACACACCCCCACGTACACGGCACAGAAGGCTTGCACGGGGCGATTTCCGTGCGAGCCTTTACAATGAACCCGCGAGAGGAGAGTAGAAAACTTACGTTAGGAAGGAGCAGCCGGTGCACTCGACTCTCTCTCTCGCTCCCTGTCGTTCGCACAGCAGTTGCGCTCTCTCTCTCTCTCTCTTTCGCTGTATTGGGTCGGCAGGCGGGCTGGTTGCCGGCTCCTCGCTCGCAGGCTCGTTCTGCTCGTGGCACAAGCTACGCGGTATCGCTCTCTCTCTGTCTCTCTTGTGCGCGCCTCCACTATTTGCGGCGCCTCCACTACACTCGCGGGGTCTCACAAAACGATCGAACGGCGTGGACAAGTAAACTCACGAAGAACGGAGGAGATCCTACTTGCGCGACGGCAGACACGAAGATGGCTCCCTTTTCTCGCGGGAACCAGTTAGCAGCTTCGCGACGGATGACGGGCATTTTACGCGTCGCGAGACCGATTCGCTACGCGCGGCGCGCCTCGATTCGGCTGCGCAGGAGTTGCGCGCGCGCGCTCACTACCTTCGCGCGGTAGATTAGAATCGCGGCTAGACACGCGTTACAGAATTAAAAATTAATTAAAGGAATTAGTAAATTAAGTTTGAGGAAGCTACGTGCCAATGAATTGGCAGCGGTTTTTTAGACAGAAATTGTAGATAAACACATACTTGCCTACCGTATACTTTTTTAAATGTAATTTTAAGGAACAAAGATTATAACATTAATGATATATATATATATATATATATATATATATATATATATATATATATATAATCATATGAACATCGACTTATGCTGACACCAATGTATAAGACCACGTGACCTGTCTGCATAAGTGTAGTACCGTTTATACAAGTGTCTGCACAAGTCTAGCGTGACTAAAGAAATAATCCCTCTACTTATGCTGACGTCTGCATAAGTCGGTCTCTGTCTGCATAAGTCTATTTAAATTTCGGAAAGTGTCTGCATAACTAGCGTTTCATATATATATATATATATATATATATATATATATATATATATATATATATATATATATATATATATATATATATATATATATATATATAATCATATGAACATCGACTTATGCTGACACCAATGTATAAGACCACGTGACCTGTCTGCATAAGTGTAGTACCGTTTATACAAGTGTCTGCACAAGTCTAGCGTGACTAAAGAAATAATCCCTCTACTTATGCTGACGTCTGCATAAGTCGGTCTCTGTCTGCATAAGTCTATTTAAATTTCGGAAAGTGTCTGCATAACTAGCGTTTCATATATTTATATATATATATATATATATATATATATATATATATATAATATCTAAAGCCTGAATTTGAAATATTTTTCTTGCACCCTACACAAGATCCGCTACAATTTTCAAGCTAATACGTAATAAAAAAATATACGTAAAAAAATTTAAACTCAAATATTCTTTAACTCCATCAAATTTCAAAACGCTTTAATCAATTTAATCATTTCATGTACCGTACTTGAATTAAACAAAAATTTTTTCAGTGAATTTACCTAGGTCAAAATGCTCGATCAGATTAACAAAATTTCAGAGAGGTACGGTACAAAAATCCTAAAAGCTGATAAAAAACTTATTTTAAAAGCAGCGGTTTGTACACCGTGGTTTTTGTGGATTGCGTTAAAGCTTATTGGTTGGTATTTTTAATCATTTTTAAAATGGACCACTCAGAAAGCGTTTCATTTTAAACGATTTTTTTCGTCGTGTTGGCATCAGTAGCAAGTATATCGCGAGTAACGCAGAACTCTTTTGTTACATTGACGTCGATGGTCTATACATAAAATGTCGCTGATATTGTTGACGCAGACTCTCTTCAGCAACAAACTCTGTATTCTTCTCGTACTACCCGAATATTTTAATTGCAACCATTGATACAAAATATAGTTGATATAGCTTTATTCATAGTTTAATTAGTTAAGTTTAAGTCATGGCTTCATCTCAGTGGAAACGGAAGAATGGAAGATGTCATGCTTCATCAAAAAGAAAGTCGAAAAATCACAAAATTCGAAAAAGGTTTGTTTTGAGTACAGTAAATATTCATCGGTGAAAATTTCAACATATTTAATTATAAATGGCCTTATAACTAAAAGGTTAAAATTTTACTTTCACCTATAATTTATCACAAATTTATGTATCACTGCCGGATGAAAAATGCTATAATTGTAAAGATTGCATTATAATTAACATTATTTTTTTATTTTCCCTACAAGTGATAGAAAAATTGTGGCAAAGATTTCTATGGTCTTACGAGCTCACGGTCAAAAATAAAATATTAATTATTTTCTAATTAAAAACAACAAAAGAAAATACAAGTATAAATTCACAAAATTATCAGAAAAATAAAAGTTTACATAGGACTAATAATCTTCAATTTCAAACATAAACAAGTTCAAAGTAAAAATGGCCACGTTCAATCGTAAGAATTCAGTGAGCGAATACAAAACCGACCTCTGTTGAATTCTGAGAGATTCATGTAAACTAACCTAACCCACTATGGTAATGCGCTGAGACATAAGACTAACAGTAAATGCAACTTTTTTTTTTATATACGATACTTTAAAAAAATGATGTTTATCACATTTTTAAACAAAGATATCAAAAACCATTACAATGCAATTGTATATCAATATTTGAATAAACATTAATGTGTAGCAAGATGTTTATATGTAAAAGTTATTTTTATAAAGACAATCAAAAAACGGCTCTAGGTGACCGACACCAAACGGTTTTCCAAAACCTCTGTCGCTTTCCTGGGTATTATTTATTGATTCACGAACTTGCTTGCGGATGAACATTTTTTAACATTTATACCGGATATTTGATACTCATACATTTCATTAAAGGGCCGCTACACTTGTTTTGTTAAAATCCTGTTGAGTCTTCCTAGGTATATCTTGAAAGAGTGTTTGAGTTGTTGGTAGCTTAAATAAACGTACATATTACAAAATACATTTTCGCCATAACCTAGCCGAAAGTACCACTTTCGCTCCAGCCTCAAAAACGCGAATGTGGTATTTTCAGCCCGGGTATGACCGAAAATAGTATACGCACCACGGGAGGAAAATTAGTCAGCCTACAGCTCGTGTAAATTGCCACCCGACTCGAAGGACAGTCCAAGTTTTTTTCTCCCTAGACGCGTAATATACTATAAATTTCGTTTTATAACATTGAAACTAAACTCGGGTTTAAAGTAACCGATTTTAGAGTCTCGTAGTGGGTCCAAAGGTGCCGAGCGAGCGCAAAAGTACAGGAGCGCGCGCAATAATAAAGGTGTAGCGGAAGCAAAATTGGCGTAGTGGGCAAAAATGTGCCATAGCGAAAATCCAAACCTGTGTCACAAAAAATATCGTGTGCATCAAAGGCTAAGTGGCAGTTTTGACCTCGTGTGATTGGAGTATTCATCTTGAGCTCGGAAAGCACAATTCGACTCGCACTGCTATAACTCCACACTCGATCAAGAAAGGCACATTTCTTGCCCTGAGTACACCATATACTATTATTTATTCAACGTTATATACTTACATCTTGGAACAACCGACCGAATCGAACAACCCTGCCTATTGATTAACCGAGTTCATGAATTGTTAGCGGATTAAATAGTCCTTTTAATGATAAATATTCTTAAGTACAATAAAATACATTATTTATTTTAAATTTTATGTCTATATTTTGGAACGAACCACCGTGATACTTTTTTTGTCAACATCCTGTTCAGTATCCCTGGGTCCACATTGAAAGAGTTATTAATTTCTTTGACATATAAATAATTGTTTTTATGATAAATACTTTTATGTAGAATGATATACATTATATATTGAACTTTTTATGCCTATAGTTTGGAATGAAACACCGTAAAACTTTTTTTGCCAAATCCTGTTCAGCCTCCCAACGTCTACATTGAATGAATTCTTGATTCACCGCTATACATTTTTGTCAAAATCCTGTTCAGCCTCCCTACCTCTACATTGAATGAGTTCTTGATTTGTTAGTGGACTAAATAACCGTTCTTATGATAAATATTCTTAAGTACAATCATGTACATTGCTTATTCAACGTTTTATGTCTATATTTTGGAACGGACCACCGCGATACTTTTTTTGTCAAAATCCGATTCAGCCTCCCTGCGTTCACATTGATAGAGTTTTTAATTTCTTTGCCGATTAAATAATCGTTTCTTAGATAAATAATTTTATGTAGAATAATATACATTTATTGAACGTTTTATGCCTATATTTTGGAACGAACCACCGCGATCCTTTTTTTGTCAAAATCCTATTCAGCCTCCCTGGGTTCACACTGATGGAGTTTTTAATTTCTTTCCCGAAAAAATAATCGTTGTTATGATAAATACTTTTATGCAGAACAATATACATTAGTTATTCAACATTTTATGCCTATGTTTTCGAACGAACCAACGCGATACTCTTTTTGTCAAAATGCTGTCCAGTCTCCTTGCGTTCACATTCAGAGCGTTTTTAAGTTCTTTCCCGATTAAGTAATCGTTTTTCTAATAAATATTCTTAAGTAGAATAATATACATTAGTTATTTAACGTTTTATGCCTATGTTTTAGAACGAACCACAGCGATAAATACTTTTATGCAGAACAATATACATTAGTTATTCAACGTTTTATGCCTATGTTTTCGAACGAACCACCGCGAAAATTTTTGTCAAAATCCTGTTTAGCCCTCCTACCTCTAGATTGAATGAGTTCTTAATTTGCTAGTTGACTAAATAATCGTTTCCATGATAAATATTCTCAAGTTCAATAAAATACATTATTTATTTAAAATGATATATCTATATTTTGGGACGAACCAACGCGATACTCTTTTTGTCAAAATGCTGTCCAGTCTCCTTGCGTTCACATTGAGAGCGTTTTTAAGTTCTTTTCCGATTAAGTAATCGTTTTTCTGATAAATATTCTTAAGTAGAATAATATACATTATTTATTGAACGTTTTATGCCTATATTTTCGAACGAATCACCGCGATACTTTTTTTGTCAATATCCTATTAAGCCTCGCCACATCTACATTGAATGAGTTCTTGATTCACCGTGAAACTTTTTTTGTCAAAATCCTGTTCAACCTTTCTGTGTATAGATTGGTTGAGTTCTTGATTTGTTCGCAGATTAAAAAATCGTTTTTATGATAAATATTCTTAAGAACAATAATATATACATTATTTATTGAACGTTTTATGCCTATATTTTGGAACATACCACCGCGATACTTTTGGTGTCAAGATCCTGTTCAGCATCCCTACCTACACATTGAATGAGTTCCTGATTCACCGCGAAACTTTTTTCGTCAAAATCCTGTTCAGCCTTTCTTGGTATAGATTGGTTTAGATCTTGATTTGTACGCAGATTAATAGTACATTACGGTACAAATGACGAAAGTGGAAGTTCCGCCACCGCGTGAAGTTGGCGCCCGAGGCGAAGCCGAGGCAATACTGGGACAATGCTTGGAAGGCTGCGCTGCGCGTCTGCAGTTCGGAGCCGTTGCTCTTTTTTCGGATATATCCGAAAGCGCAATAAACCTGCGATTGCGAGTGCACTATAATTCATGAACGGCGTTGCAGTGCTTTTAACATATTTTTAAAGTCACTGACAAACCAGGAACTGTCAGTACATTGATTGAAGATTATTAGTACTGCTTATTAATAGTATTAAGAGAAATTTCATTATGATAATTAAAATTTACAAGCATAATATTTATCAATACGCATACGTAAAAGTATTTTCGCTAACAGAACTAGATTCTTTTCTTGCGCGAAATGTCGGCGGTTGGGATTTTTCGTCCAGGGACAGCGCAAACTGGCTTTTCTTCGTCTGGGTAACTTCAAAGTTGGCTTTTCTTCGAATCGCACGACGATATATATCGCATACATTGTGGTTATTTTGCAAAATGCAAATTCACGCACACGAGGCATAAATTAAAAAATGTTGGAAAATTTAGTTTCTACTAATTAAACAGTGATCATTGGTGCCGAGGGTCGGCGACGCCGGCCTCGAGGATCCAACCAATCACTATTTAATCAGCAGAAACTAAATTTTCACGACATTTTTTGCTTTACGCCTACTATGACGAAAAATATTTTTTATTTTACCAAATGTTCGGAGTTCGTTTTCTTTTATTTTTACAATAATGATTGAGTCTTTTTCATAACTTGTTTCATTTATTGTTACATACTTAAAGTAAAAAACTCTTTGCTTAACAAAAATATGATCAAAATGCGCAAAGGTGATTTCAAAAATTTCAAAAAAGTATCGTATAAAAAACAATTTTTGGGTGCAGTATTTACATATACGGAGGGCATGCTAGCCATATTTTTTAAAAAAATATATTCAAAATTCTGTTATTAAATAAAAACGGTATTGTCGATAAGTAGGAATTGACATTTTTATCATTTTATCTAATTTTAAAACAAGTATATCTTATGAAAATACTAATAGAACCATTCCAAAAATATTTCTGAGTATATTAATTGCATGTATAGAGGGCTTGATAAACGCGTTTTTCAAATAAACGTTTGAAAGTTAGTTTCATATAATTTTTTTCATTAAACATTCAGCATATTTTAACTGATTTTTCAGTGCCAAAGTTTTTAGAAGATGTGCGTGTGTGTTTGTGAGTGTGTGTGTGTGCGCGCGTGTGTGCGTGTGTGTGCGCGTTGGAGTATATATTGAAGTACATATCCTACTTTTCAATTTTATTGATTTTCTTTTGATTTATAATTAAACAACGATTTTGAATTTTTCGTTTTTCTCATTTTTTAATATGTTCAGCAAGTATTAACATAATAAATTTTTATTGAATGGTCTTTAAATTACCTACATTTTCTTTTCTTAATATTTAAATTACCTCAATCTGTCATTTGTTATTAATGAAAATATCGTTTATAGTTCCTTAATTAATTTGTAAAAAAAATATTTTATTTATCGACACAAATTTGAATCACTTATTACACTTATTGTTTGGCAAATAATCCTTTTTAAATTGATAATTTTAAGAAGTTGATGGCCTTGTTACGACCAATCTCGGTGTTTTTTATAGTGGTGGTGAAATTTTTGTAGAATAAAACGCCGTTTTTTTAATTAATAACGACATTTCGGACATTTATTTTCTATATGTCCCTCTTCAGGAATCATCTAATACAACAAATAATAATACAAACAGTTATAACAAATTATAAACACGTTGACAAACACATTTTTATAATACAAACCAACAGTAGAGACTTACAATTAATATGAAGTCAAGTGTATGATAGCGGGAGACAATCCGCTCGTCAATGACCTTATACAGTATGAATATTGGCTTTTATAGTGTGACTGTTCATAGTGTGTGTGTAAATTCGTGTTGTACGTGTGATTAGGTATATTAACGAACATACACAGTATGTGCGTATATATATACTCGGTCATTATATCAGTTAGGAAGATAAAAATTCGCATTTGTTAATCAAAACCCTGTATTCTTTCAGTAATATGGCTATTTCAAATTGTTTGTTCATAAATCTTTTTTCGCTATGTATGTGAAATGCTTCAGAGAATAATCTTCTTTGTATATTCCGTTCCGTATCTAATATTTTAACATTATTGAAATCTATTGTATGATTGTTTTCTTTTTTGTGTATGAACAATGATGAATTTTTATCTCCCTCACTATATTTCTTTTTATGTTCTCTGAATCTTATAACTAGTTTTCTATTCGTCTGTCCCACATACGAAGTGTTACAATCAGCGCAATTTATTTTATATACAACGTTATTACTATTTAATTTAATATTTTATTCTTACCTAACACTATAATATAACTCATTTTGTTGATCATACTATATACGACATTAGTGTTAATTTACTTAAAAAAGCTTTTTGTGAAATAATCAATATCTTTTACAAATGGCACACATATATGTTTTTTCTAATTTATTATTATCTAATTTATTCTTCTGTGATGCCTTACTGTCAAACCTGATCTTTTTTAATCTCATATTTATATGTAATTCAATAAATTGCTATGGATAATTGTTTTGTGCTGTAACGGGATGGCTAGTGGGGAAAAATCCCAACAAGCCACAGGCCAGCGATGCCCTAGAACACGGTGCCGCGAGTGTCAAACTAAAATGACTTGCCCGGGGTTCTGCTCTTGGAATCCCGAAAACAACGCGAAGATTGCACGCAAACTTCGCTTTCCAACTAATTGGATCGCTGAGTGAAAAGCGCGCGCTCGAACAGTAAAGCGCGCGGCCGCTATGCTCAGATATGAAAACGACCGGCGGAGTCGTTTTCCCGCGGAGGCAGCGGTATACGGGAGAAGGACAGGTTGCAATGAACAACGCGACGAGTAACTAGATATCACAGTATATTAAAATCAATATTAACTACATGCACAACGCACATGCTTATTAAAATAATCAGTTAGTTCGCGCGCGACAGTTAATTTCAAACACGCGAACGTTACGGGGCGCGCGCGGCGAAGCTGCTGTTCTCGCGCGCGTTGTTAAAATATGGCAGGTTGACACTTTATGCTCCTCGAATGTCTCTGTGACTACAATTATATCGTCGAGATACGAGTAAGCAAAAGGTTCGAGTTCGGGGCCAATGACTTTATCAATCAGCCTCTGGAAGAACGCTCCGGCATACGAAAGACCGTAGGGCATTCTCGTAAATTGGAAAAGCCTGGCACAGTGAAGGCCGTAGTCTCTTTGGACTCCGGACTAAGTGGTATCTGGTGGTACGCACTGTTTAAATCGAACGTGGAGATGTATCGCGCTTTCTGTAGTTTGCGCAAGATACTTTCCATGTATGGTAACGGGTACGCGACTGGCCTTGACGCTGCGTTCACTTTTATGAAGTCCACGCAGAAACGGAACTTCCCGTTGGACTTGCGTACCATTACCACTGGACTTGACCAGCCACTTGTCGAGGCCTCTATTATTCCCGCGACTAGCATTTCCTCCACCTGTTTGTGCATCTCTTCCTCGAGTTTCTGAGATACAGGGTAGTACTTCTGTTTAATGGATCTTGTAGATCCGACGTCTATTGCATGCTCGATCCACGAAGTACACCCTAGTGGTGCCAGGCTGTTACCGATCAGCTGAGCTACTAAAGCTTCTACGTCTTTGCGGTGTTCCTCTGTTGGGTCCGCCAACCCTATAGCTGAGACGGACACGGTGTTGTTTGCGGTTATGGCGGCTACTTCTAACTTTACGCTTGTATCGTCATCCTTGAGATGCAGCGTATTATCTGTGGGGTCTAAGATGGCGCTAAACTTCTTAATGAAGTTTAGCCCCAAGTAGCACTCCGTGTCTAGATCTGTCATTATTGCGACGCGTACGTCTTTGCACACGTCAGCCACGACCATAGGCAGATACAAATAGCCAACCACTGCTATGCTTTGCCCATTTGCCACCCGTGCCGTTAGGCCGCTGGCTGGGATTAACTCTTTTCCACAGGCCGTAGAGAGCTGTAGGCCGATGGAATTCATCCTAGTACAGGAAGCTCCTGTATCGAAGACTGCTGGTAGCCTGTAACCGGCTACACCTACTTGAAGCCACCATCGCGAGCAAGTTTCTTGGTTGACTTCATTCGGTTGAATCACGGGCACTTCTTCGCTATCCACTCCAGACGATTGGACCGAGTTACCCTCGGCCTCTGGTGAGAGAGCTGGGGCGGGTATGTGGTCGTGATTACCTGCCTCCCTGGCCTTTTCCCTATTGGTTTCCGGCAACATTAGGCTTGTTGCCTCCCTTTTACTCATATCCGGGTTCTCTTCGGTACTCTGGCCTTTGTGGAGGTCCGTTATTTCTCGGACTTAGCGGCCTAGCCTGGTGGGTCGAGCGACTACCCCCACTAGGCTGGTTTGTTATTTGCCCGCCCTCCCGCCGTCTATTTTCCCAGTTACCCTTCTTCTTAGGTTTTCTGGTTGGCGGCGGGCTAGGCTTTTGCCCCTTGTTCTCGTCGGTGCCTTTCTTTGTCAAGGCCGATAAGCATTCGGCCATGACCCGACGGAACATAGCCTCGAGGCTCTCTCGAGGCTCGTGCTGATGGTGCCCCATCGCCGCCACACTTGGTTTCTGCTTTTTCCGCTGATCCGTGGGCGGCTCTGTCGGCACGTAGAAAAATTCTGGCATGTACTTGTGCTCGGGCGGTGGTGGCGAGTGATACACCTTATCTGCCGCGAGCGCTAATTCGGCTTCCCGGGCCAGGTCCAGGAGCCCTTGGTAATCCGTAATTTGATTACCATCTTTTGCAGTTCTGACAGCATGTTCCGGTGCAACATGTCTAACTGTTGAGCAATGCTAGGCACCGGAACCAACTTGAGGATCATGGCTTGTAGATTTACTACGTAGTCACGCGTAAGTTCATCTCTGCCTTGAGTCCTCGCGTTTATTTCCGCCAGGACGCGTTGCTGATGTCCCCTGTCCCCGCCATACATGTGCGTTATGGCCTCTTTGAAATCTGGCCACGATCGCCATGTGTGGCGGTTACTCCGGTACCAGGTGGCTGCTACCCCTGTTAGGAGCTCTGACAACGACGAAAGTACCTCGTCGTGTGTCAGATTAGCTAGAGTTCTGCATGCCTCTATTCTCGTGAGGAATAAGTCGACGCTCTGCTCCTTTGAGGACCCTGAGAACCTGATGTGCCATTTTCGGACTATCTGGCCCACATCACGGTTCGTCTGCTGAGGCAAATATGTATACCTCTCAGACAGGTCCTGGATCGCGCCATTCCTTGTCTGGCGCTGGGAAGAATTTCTGGTATCATTCCTCCCAGCCTCTGTTGGGGACTGGAGACGGGCTGCTGCTGTTAAACTCCACATACGTGAACGTGTCTTGGAAGTTCACATGCGGTGATCCTCGTCTACGGCTCGTGCTTGTGGGTTGAACTCCCTCAAAGTGCGTACTTGAGGTTGGATGCCGAGCTCCTTGAAGTATTCGTACACTCTCTTTAAGCTCTTCAACGTCTTCGACGAGTGTTTTGATCACTGCCAGTAGCTGCTCTGATAATATACTGTCTCCGACTGCTATCTCAGCGGTTCGCGACTCACGCTGTCGCGGCCACTCCAAGTTTTGCGGCTGTGGCGGGTTTCGCTATTGCTGCCAGAACCCGTGCTGCCCATTTCGTGCTAACAACGACTCTTCTTCATAGTTACGCTGGTATTGTCGTTGCCTGCGCTGCTCTTCCAGGAGCACTTGCTGCCGCTGCTGCTGCTCCTGCTGCTCCTGCTGTTGCTGCCGTTGCTGCTGCTCCAGCCTTTGTTGCTGCTGCTGCTCCAGCTGCTGTTGCTGCATTTGTTGCTGCTGCATTTGCTGCTGCTGCAGTTGTTGCTGATGCAGTTGTTGCTGTTGGAGCTGTTGCTGCTGAACCTGTCCCTCGGCTTCGGCTGGAGATGTCCCGGTGGGTGCTGCAGAGCTCACTAGCTCTGTTCCGGGACCCTCCTGACCGTTTGCCTCTTCCGCTGGCTCCAACACTGCATTATGTGCTTGTTGTGGAGCGTTCATCCTCCGAGACTCCGAGAGTTTCTGCATCACTATCGGGTCATCAAGGAGCGTTATGAACGGGTGCGGGTGGTCTGGGTCAGTATTGGGATCCACAATAGTTGACCCAGACTTGTTCATCAACGTTAAGTCGATGAACGCCCTTCGGGACTGCTCGCGTTTAGCAAACGCTTGCTGCTCCGACAGCTCTGGCTCTGGCACGAAATCGGCGGCACTATAATCGCCCATAAGCCACTTGATCGCTGTGAGCATATTTACTGACTGCAGATCTGACTGCTGTAGACCAAGGACTTGCATGGCCTCGTTAATTTCCTCTTCGGGCTGTGTATACGCCCAATTGAGTATCGCAGATTCCACAAACTCGATGATCGGACCATGGTGACAATTGGCTGTGCGCTTCCCCACGGACTTATTTTACTAGCGCGAGTAGTATCCGGATTGATGGCAGAGAGAGTTTGCCTTTTCAACCCGTGAGCTAGCTTTTTCAACGCAAACCCGGGTTATTTTCTAAGAGCTACAGCGGTTACTCTTAACCTCAATAACGCACGAGGGTGTCCCGTATGTGGCTCTAAAAAATAAAAGCTATTTTTGTAATTAATCACTATTTGTAATTAATTACGCTCAACTACTCCCACTTGTAATTTTAAAATAAATATATGTGAAAAAAATATATATATATGTGTCAAAACGGACAATATCACAAAAAAACACAAAAAAATAAATACAATTTTCACTGAAAAAAAATAAAGAAACAACTTTGAAGTTGGAGGGGATTTTTGCGCTCGAGTTTTTAGTCGGGCTCACAGTCAACTTTTTGTTCCGAGAGTGCTTGCCGACTTTCTCTGGATTTACCACTAACTGCACGAGAAAAGGAAAAAAAATTTTATTTTTCAAAAAAAAAAATTCGTACCAGAAAGACGAGAGATAGATAGATAGATAGATACGATTTATTTGCCTTCGCGGCAAAATAATTAATACAGAATTTATACAGTGTATAACTTAAAATAAAATACAGTAAAATAAGATATAATAAAAATATATAAAAATAAAAGTAATACAACCTGATACAAATATATAAATTATACATAAAAATATGTTTGTCTACGAAGACCTTCAATTACGATAAAAAAAATAATAAAAAAGAACCATATGATAAAATAAAAATAAAATACATAAAAATCATTAAAAATCACGAGGACCCTTCATTAAGACAAAATAAATAAATAAAACTAGAGAAAATATCACAGCTGGTACTATACGCTAAAAGGAAAATATTACAATTATACATTAACCATTTCATAAAATATCACAGTAAGGTATCACAGCCGCTTAGTCAAAAAATCACAGATCAAAGTTAATCCGCAGTCTAATACTAAACTAGATAAAGGTCCCCGCACTGGCAGCTCTAAGCATCCTTATAGAGAGGCTAGGCGTCGAGATCAAGCAGGAGTTGGCGCACAGCCCTCTTGAATGATGAAAGTGATGGAAGGTAGCGCAGGGAGGGGGGGAGGGAGTTCCAAAAGCGGGCACCCTGAGCCAGAAACGCTCTATCACCCGTCTTATAGTTCAAGGCAGGGAAAGCAAGCTCCGGCTGCACTCCCCTGCTTGTTGGCCTAGGCTTGTGCACCGTAAAAAAGGCAGCCAAGTAACTGGGCTCACGCATCCGAATTATTTTATATAGTAGCAGGGCTGCGAAGTAGAATCTGCGTGAGTCCATACGGAGCCAGCCCAGACGTCTCAAGCAGGGGGTGATATGCTCATCCCTCCTAGCCCCAGTAACGTACCTCACACATGAATTGCTCAATCTTTGCACTCTCGCTCGCTGTTCGTCAGACGCGTCCAAGTAGACCACCGTACAGTAGTCAAGGTGGGGTTGAACTAGGGACTCGACTAATCTTTTGCGGAGAATCTCGGTGGTACACGCCCTAATAAACCGCAAACTGTATAGGGCTTTATTGACTTTCTTTGTGAGTTGGTCAATGTGCGGTTTCCATGTTAATTTACTATCCAGTGTAACACCGAGACTCGCAACTTCGCTACTGAACGGGATGCGTTCTCCAGGCCGCACACCAATACCTGGCAGATCTAATGAGTTTATATGATTAACTCCTACCCTGGAGCCGAATACAATGGCTTTGGTCTTACCAGCATTGAGGTGCAGGCCCGAGTTCGCCGCCCATTCAGCCACCATTTGCGCCGCATGGGACAGCCGACCAATACCCTCCAGAATTTCGTCTTTTGTCGTGTGTAAGTAGATTTGAAGGTCATCTGCGTAAAATATATGTCTGATAGTATTACCGTCAAGTACGTCACGTAAGTCGTTAACGTAGAGACAAAAAGAGAAAGAGAGTTGAGAAAAAATTAATTAAAAAAAATTATCGCTTAAAAAAAATTTTTGTCGTTAAAAAAAAATTTTAATTGTTATTAAAAAAAAAAAATTTAATTGTTAAAAACAATTATCCAACGTACAAAAATTGTGCGATCGAGATCTCCTCGCCGGCACTCTAGGTCGAGGGTTATTGGCTATCGCTCGCCTAACCTGTCGACCGCACTCTCGCAACAGCACGGCTGTGTCACGCACACGCACACACGCGCCTACCAGCTGCTGCACGAAGAGCCTTTCTTTGCAGCTTACGCTCAGCTACGCTGCTGAGCTTCTTCGCGCCAAGTTTCACCGCGAATCACGTACGCGCCGCGTGTCCTTCTTCACCCCTAAAACGTTGTGGCGCCAGTTGTAACGGAATGGCTAGTGGGGGAAAATCCCAACAATCCACAGGCCAGCGATGCCCTAGAATACGGTGCCGCGGGCGTCAGACTAAAATGACTTGCCCGGGGATCTGTTCCTGGAATCCCGAAAACAACGTGAAGATCGCACGCGAACTTCGCTTTCCAACTAATTGGATCGCTGAGTGAAAAGCGCTCGCTCGAACAGTAAATCGCGCGGCCGCTATGCTCAGATATGAAAACGACCGGCGGGGTCGTTTTCCCGTGAAGGTGGCGGTATCCAGGACGACAGGTTGCAATGAACAACGCGACGAGTAACTAGATATCACAGTATATTAAAATCAATATTAACTACATGCACAACTTACGTGCTTATTAAAACAATCAATTAGTTCACGCGCGACAGTTAATTTCAAACACGCGGGCTGACACACACCCGCACGTACACGGCGCAGAAAGTTTGCACGGGGCGATTGCCGTGGAAACCTTTACATTTAACGCGAGAGATGAGAGTATAAGACTTACTTTAAGAAGGAGCAACCGGTGCACTCGGCTCTCTCTCGCTCTCTCTCGCTCGCACAGTCGTTGCGCTATATGTCTCTCTCTTTCTGTCTCTCTCTCTCCTACTCGCTGGAACGGATCGGCAGGCCGGCGGGCTGGCTGCCGTCTCCACGCTCGCTGTCTCTTGTGCTGCTTGTAGCACACGTGGCACGGTATCGCTCTGTCTCTCTCTCCCTTACTCGCACGCTAGCCCGCGCCTCCACTTCACTCGCGGTAAAGCTATATCTAAAAAACTATACGGCGCGAACGCGGTAACTTTCCAGAGAAACGGGGGAGATGCTCACGGCGCGATGGCAGACACGAAGATGGCTCCCGTGACTCGCATAAAGCCGTAGCAGCTTCGCGGGTACGCGGGCATATTACGCGTCGCGAGACCGTTCTAATCCGGTCAGAATGCTCGCGCGCTCGCACCCCCAGTGAGCATGCCTGCTCGGCGCGGGTAATTCGAATCTCGAATTACCTAACTCGCGCACGCGTTACAGTGCTAATATTTCTTTTATAAACGTGATATTTTGTTTGTGAAAAGATTTGTGGGATGGTGAGATTTAAAGTTTAAGTGCCTTCCTGAAAAAGTTTGGTTTCTATACCAGTTTGTTTTTATAAATCTACTTTTATCCACAATAATTTTTACATCTAAATAGCTAATGTTGTTGTTCTGCGTTCGTTCATCTGTCAACTGTAAGTTTTCGTCGTAAGTGTTGAGTATATTCAAAGTTACATCTATTCACACTGAAAAAAAAATTAGTTATTTTAACTATTATTATTATTATTATTATTATTATTATTATTATTATTATTATTATTATTATTATTATTATTCTCCCGGGTTCTATCCAACGATAGATGAGCATTTTTCTATGCTACCGGGCGCGTCCCCAGGTTGTGGATCGGGGAACGGCCAGCATAGTCTGGTCAGCCGTGAATATAATGAATAAGCGGTCGCGAACAAAGAAATCGTGAGAATGGCAGAATGAATGAGCATTGTGCGAATGGGCTGCGGCCGACGGATTGTGGATATTCCTGCTAGACTAGCCAAAGGGAGAGTAGTAAACTCCCTAACCGGGGTGGCACGAGATGTCAGTACCTAACCTCTGCGTTTATTATTATTATTATTGATAAACGCATGTTCAATGTGGAAGGACCGCTCTAGTGCTCACTGACTGGAGCCAATGGTGGGGTTGAAGCAATCATTGTTGGGCGCAGGTCTGAAGGATTACCTGGTCAGTATTTCCTTATACCCGAAGTTGCGTAGGGCAAATCGCACACCATCTAGCCCGAGGTTTGGGTCAGGTGTTGGGACGGACCCGACATCGCCCACTCGGTAGGGGTGACGTTAAACCTTTGTTTCATTATGGCGCGGGCCTATCCCGTAACCTTTTTTGTAGAGTCACTAGGTGCCGATAGGAGTGACCATCCGACAAACCGCCTCTCGGCTTCGGCATCCATAACTAGGGTTCCTTATAGGCGGGGATAGTAGCCACACCGAGGTGTGGCTCCCATAGTGGGCGAACCGTCTTAAACAACATATTCTATGCATGATGAATTCAAACACCCAACACAACCAACAAACTAAGGAGAAAGAAGGTGTATGCCAGACTGCGGTGGAGAAGGTGCTCGCAGAAATGCGAGCGCTCCTCAAGGTTATGGTGCAGGCGCTAAAAGCTCAGCCTAATATCAAAAACGATATTAAAAAGGGGTTGCCAGTTATGATAGACCAACTGGAGCAGCTCGAAAGCGCCGTGAAAATGGAACTACGTGCTGCTCAGCAAGCCAGGGCTTACACACCAGCCAGGAGGCAAAGGACAATGTCCTTGGTAGAAAGTATGGGGACACCAACAGGGTCACTTGGCCCCGAGCCACTTGGCGGCACGAAGAGAGGCGCCTCTAGCCCACCTAGCCTGGATACGGGGGAAAAGCAAGTGAAGAAGAAAAAGGCGGATATCCCTAAGGAAGATTGGGTTGCTGTAAAAAGTAGAAAAGGGCGGAAGCAGTCGAAACAACAGCAGCAGCAGCCACAGAAACAGCAGCCGCAACAACAGCAGAGGAAGCAGAAGACAAAGAAGAAGGGAAAAAAGGTAACAAAGCCGGATGCGATCGTGCTCAAACCGGCAGGCGGTAAGTCGTATGCGGACATTCTGTCCACCATACGTAAGGCTGTCAAGCCGGAAGAGAGTGGAGTAGAGATCCGATCCATCCGGCAAACAAGAGCAGGTCAGGTACTCCTCGAGCTGAAAGAAGGCAATTCAGTAACAAGAACTGCCTTCTCAGAAGCACTCAGAGAAGCTACTGGAAACGACTGCACCGTTGTTAGGGAACTGATCCCCAGAGTCATCCTGGAGATCAGAGACCTCGACAGTTGCACGTCCAGTGAGGAAGTAGTGGAGGCCTTAAAAAGAGACCTGCAGGACTATAAGGGGTTCCTGCAGTCTGTCTTGACTAGGCCAAATGCGAGGGCACAACGGATGACCATAGTGACGGTGGACACACCGGCTGCGGAAAAGCTAATGGCCACCGCCCGCATAAAGATAGGCTGGGTCAACTGCAGGATCCGCAGGAGAGCCACGGTTACCCGTTGCTATAAATGTCTGGGCTTCGGCCATCTTAGCCCGGACTGCAAAGGGCCCGACCGCAGCAAGCGATGCTATCGCTGCGGGGCGGAAGGCCACATGATCGCAGGATGTAATGCCACCCCACGTGCTTCCTGTGTCAAACCTGATTCCCGCAACCATACGGCGGGATCAGGAGCCTGTAGGGCCTTCCGAGAGGCACTTGCAAATGCCAAGAAAAAATGGCGGTAGTTCTGCAGGGTAATATGCACAGGAGCAGGGCAGCTCACAACCTCCTGGAACAGATCTGTTTCGAGAAAAACGCTGATATTGTACTAATCAGCGAACAGTATCGAAACAGAGATGGTCCAGGATGGTTTGCCGATGACCTGGGCACCGCAGCCATCTGGAACCGTGACCCGCAGAATATCCACATTGCGGGTCATGGCGGCGGCAGCGGTTTTGTTTGGGTGAGGCACCAGCAAACTCACTACATAAGCGTATACCTCACTCCAAACCAGACCATCAGCGACTTCCAGGCCAAGCTGGAGGGCCTGGAGGATGCAACACGGGAGATGCAGGGTGAGCTGATTATCGCCGGGGACTTCAATGCTAAAGCCCCGGAGTGGGGGAACCTCGGTCGGATCGTAGGGGCCGGCTGGTTATGGATATGGCCAGTCGGCTAGACCTCGTGGTACTAAATAAAGGTACCACGTCGACCTTCAGACGACCGGGCTACAGGGAGACCATTATCGACGTCTCCCTGGCAAGCGAACGCCTAGCCGGGCGAATCCAGAGCTGGCATGTGATCGAGGACTATACAGGAAGCGATCACATGTATATCACGTTCCGTGTGCGTGATAGCAGACCGGCTCCGTTTCCGCACAAGCGCGGCCCCCCCAGGTGGAACATCGCCAAGATGAACTATGAGAGGTTTGCCACGGCGATAGAACACGGACAGCGAACACTGCGTGAGATCCTGGAATCGCTGCCGCTATCTGCACGGGCAAAAATGGTGACCGACTACACCATGAAGGTCATCGAAAAGGCCTGCGCGGAGACGGTTCCCAGGAAATTAACACGTGGGTCAAGACGATCTGCTTACTGGTGGACGAACGACATCGCGGACCTTCGTAAGACGTGCCTGCAGTTGCGACGCAGAATGCAGAGGGTCAAAAAACGCGATCTCGACGCAGCCCCCTTGGCCGCAGAGTACAAGGCGGCCAAGAAATCCCTAAAGAAAGCCATCAAGTCCAGCCGGCAGCGATGCTGGAAAGAGCTGGGGGAAGAGATGGATCACGATCCGTGGGGATTAGGGTACAAGATCGTTATGCGCAAGCTGGCGACCTTCGGTTCGTCAGCGTCGAAAGATGCGCAAACGATCACGAACATCGTACGTGCCCTTTTCCCCGAACTCCCAAGGAGACCGGATGGCCCAGCAACATCCGGCCCGTTCGAAACTCATCTGTTTACGAACATGGAGTTCTCCATCGCAATAAAATCTTTGCGTAATAAGAGAGCTCCGGGGCCGGATCGATTACCAGCAGAGCTGCTGAAAGCCATCGGCGGCAGTCACCCGCGCCTCTTGCTGGACATGTACAACTCCTGCCTGAAGGCGGGCATTTTTCCTGCCCGCTGGAAGACAGCGAGACTTGTCCTCATCAGCAAGGACAAGGGTCCAGCAGACAGCCCGTCGGCCTACCGCCCGCTGTGCATGCTAGACACGGCGGGAAAACTCCTGGAGAAACTGCTGAAACCTCGCCTCCAGGCAGCCATAAGTGCGTTCGGAGATTTGGCTCCGCGGCAGTATGGCTTCAGGCGAGATAAGTCAACCGTAGACGCAATCCAGGAGGTGGTAAATGCCGCCAGGTCAACGGAACAGGGCAACCATTACTCTCGCCCTATTTGTCTGCTGGCCACCTTGGACGTTAAAAACGCGTTTAACTCAGTTAGGTGGGACAAGGCGCTGGAAGCTTTCGAGCGGGACTTTCGTATCCCCGCGTATCTTTTACGCATTCTTAGGGATTATCTGAGGGACCACTCGATAACTTACGACACTGAGGATGGACCAATAAAGAGGGAAATAACATCTGGGGCAGCTCAGGGCTCCATGCTGGGTCCCGATATATGGAATGTATTCTATGACGGGATCCTGCGCATGGAAGTGCCCGAGGGCACCTTCCTGGTTGGGTACGCTGACGACATAGCGGTGGTCATCGTAGCCAGAGACGTTGACCTCGCTAGGCTGCTACTCAACCGGGTAATACGTCGCGTTTTCTCCTGGCTGGAGGATCACGGGCTTGAATTAGCCACAAAGAAGACGGAGGTCGTGCTACTCACGAAGAGGCACATCAATACCATGTGCCCCTTTCAAGTAGGAGACGCGACGGTCCAGGCAAAGAGTGCGGTGAGGTACCTGGGGGTGACGCTTGATAACAAGCTCACCTTCAGGGAACACCTCACCATAGTGACGGAAAAGGCGGCAGCAGTAACATCCTCGCTGAGTAGGCTCATGGCCAATACCGCCGGCCCCCGGCTTTGTAAAAGGCGCCTACTCATGCGTGCCGCCGAAGCCGTCATGCTGTACGGAGCGGAGGTCTGGGCCGATGCGCTGCGGAAAGACGTGCACAGGAAGCGTCTCGCCGCGGTGCAACGGAGAGCAGCACTCCGGATCGCGTGCTCTTACCGCACGGTCTCCGAGCCCGCGATATTAGTGGTCGCTGGGGTAATACCCATCGACCTTCTTGCACTGGAGAGACGCTTCGTCCATCAGCAGAAGCCTGCTCTTGGGGTAGTGGAGGCCCACCGAACGGCGAGGGCCAATACCATCCAGGCTTGGCAGCATCGGTGGGAATCCTCCACTAAAGGAAGATGGACGGCCAGGCTGATCCCACAAGTGGACACCTGGCTGTTCCGAAAAGAGGGTGAGGTAAATTACTACCTCACCCAATTCTTGACGGGGCACGGCCTGTTCCGCGTATACCTACATAAGATGGGTAAAGTCGCGGAGCCAGGCTGCGCCTATTGTGAGGGCCTCCCGGACGACGTATTCCACACCTTCTTCGTATGCGGAAGATGGACCGTCGAAAGGGGGGCACTAGAGAGGGACCTTGGCTGCATATCACCTGACAATATAGTCAGGCTGATGCACCAAGGTCCTCAACAATGGGCGAAAGTCGCCTCCTACGTGGTGGCGATCTTGCGCCAAAAAAGGGAAGAGGAGAACAGCAAATCAGCCGTCCGCAGGGCGCCGTAGCTGTTCACGGGAAAAAAAAGACCCCTGCGAGTCTCAACGGCCGAACTGAAGTGAGAACGTGCCGCTCAGGCGAAGCAAGCCCTCCCCTGAAGTAATGTGTAAAACGGTGCCGGGGGAGGGTCTGTACAGTAGTGCAGAGCAGAAAGGGTTAGTGTTTTTAGTGGGTAGGAATCCCACACGCCGTGGGAGTGCGGAGCCTCTTGCGGTGTCTCCTGGGCTGGCATGGATATGCGGCCCAGGCGGTCCGGTGGAGCATTTGGTCCACCGGACTGATGTAAGATTTCACTGCTTCCCTCGTAAAAAAAAAAAAAAAAAAAAAATTATTATTATTATTATTATTATTATTATTATTATTATTATTATTATTATTAGAGAGAGTTGGGGCACATTACGTGGCCTCCAGACGCATGGGTAATCCCTTGGCGTCCCTCAGTTTCGGGTGGATTCAGCCCATCACCTTCTCGTAAAATTGAAGGATCCTTCTGGCGTCCTTTACCTCGCTGTTATTTGCCAGTGCAAAGGGATCCCCCAGATAAAGGCGCCCCCTCTCCACTAGTGCAGGGCATTCAAGGATAACGTGCAAAAAGGATGACGTTTCATCCTTTTTTTTCACAGAATCTGCAGGACGGGTCCTTAACAAGTCCCATCGTGTGGCTGTGTTTCCGAAAAGTGCCATGCCCGGTAATGATACCCACCACGGTCTTTGCGCTCTTTCTACTCATTGCAAGTATTTGCTCCGTCCATCCCTCCATCTCTGAATCCTTGATGAAAGTATTGGCTATTCGACATCCCCGGGCGTTTTTCCACGCCTCCGAATATTTTTTGGCGGTCCATCTGTTAATCTCTGCATTGATTACAGTGTCGCATATTCCAGTTGCTGGTTCTGGTCCAATTAAGACCTCCTTCCTCGCCTGCCTGGCCAGCCTGTCCGCTATCTCATTTCCTTTTATTCCCGTATGGCCCGGCAGCCAGAAAATGGTTAGTGGACGGCTCTCTGCCAGCCGATTCAGGATCCGATGACTGTCGTACACTAGCCTTGAAGTGGTTGTGTACGCTTTAAGGGCCTCAATGGTGCTCCTACTATCTGTTCCGATATGTAGGTGCTCCTCACCGCCCTCCGCTTCCACCCAGAGAGCGCAGTTCAGCACCCCTACCAGTTCGGATTGCAGTACCGCCCCAGTGGAAACGTGCAACCCTTCCCCTTACCTCCCCCTCCCTGCGGCGGTAGACTCCGGCACCTGTTCTCCCTACCCCTTTGGATCCATCCGTGTACCAGATTTCACCGTTGGCTGGTAGCTTCTCCCGGCCTGTTGCCCAGTCAGATCTATCCGCCAGGCTAATCCGGTATTTCCTATCGACCATGAATGCCTTGGTCATCTTGTCGCGGGGCATCATGAAGACGCCTCAGGACTTCAAGACCTCCGGTATTATGCCCTGGAAGTTCTCCCCAGAGCCCTTTCTGACTCTGAGCAGCCCTCTTGCAGCAGCCGCAGCAATGGTCAGGTGGAGAGGCTCCATACATAGTGCAGCCCCTAGGGCAGCCGCTGGCGTGAACCTCCCCGCTCCGATGATGCACCATCGTACCAAGCCTCTCAACCTTTCCAGTTGGCCTTCTGCTGTTTTCAGATGCGTTCTATCCCACCAGACCGCCGCTGCATAGGTAAGTCAGGGCTTTAGGATTGTATCATACAGCCATTTCATCGCTACTGGTTTTAATCCCCAGTTTCTGCCCATGGCTTTTCGCAGTTGCCATAGGGCTGCGGTGAATTTCCGGCATTTTTCCTCTAGGTGTCTCCCCCATGCCAGCTTGCTGTCCATGGTGATTCCTAGATATTTGACCTCTTTGGATAGCTTGAGTGCCTTTCCATTGAGCGTTAGTTGGCATGTTCGATGCCACTTATATTTCCTGGTGAATACCATGACCTCCGTTTTATCTGGGTTGACCCCGAGGCCCGTGCTCCTACACCAGGCTTCTACAATCTGTAAGTCCCCTTGTGTTAATTCCATGAGAGTTTGTAGAAAGGATCCGCGCCTTATGATCAATATGTCATCGGCGTAACCCACAACCTGGCATCCCTCCTCACTTAGGTTTGTTAACAGATTGTTCACTACCAAACACCACAGCAGGGGCGACATGACCCTCCCTTGCGGACAGCCCGAGGAGACACAGCCCCTTACCGTGGTGCTGCCTTTGGTCACTTCTAGTTGCCTGTTTCCGAGCACATGGCTCGTCCAGTCCACTAGTATATCAGGCACTCCAAACCTCCTCAGGGCATCACTAATGACGCCTCTTGAGGTATGGTTGAACGCCTCTTCTATGTCCATGAAGGTTCCGACAGCAAAGCCTCCGTTCTCCAGCTGGGGCTGAATTAGCTGTATCACCCTTTGTAGGGCTGTCTCCGTGGACATACCTGCCCTGTATGCGTGTTGCCCCGCATGCAGGGTTTTTCCTCTTAAGGTAACATCTCTGATATACCGATCAACGAGTCTTTCAGAGGTTTTAAGCAGGAAAGAAGTCAAGCTTATGGGGCGGAAATCCTTCGAAGAGGTGTGTCCGCTTTTTCCTGGTTTCCGTATGAACACCACCCTCGCCCCCTGCCAAGCAGCGGGCACGTACCCCAGCATTAGGCTCGCCCTGGTCACTTTAACCAGTGATCCAACTAGGACGTGATCCGCCTTCTTTAGGTGCGCGGGGTATATCCCGTCCGGTCTAGGTGATTTGTATGGTTTAAAGGAGTTTATGGCCCATTTTATCCTCTCCGGGTTCACTATCTGGTTTGCCAGTTTGCGATTTTGGCGCCATATCGGCGCCCTCAGTCGCCTACCGTTCGCTTCCGTGTCCTCCTTCGGGATCGGCCCTTCCTCATTCCACTCCGTAAAACTGGGGAAGTGTGCCTTTATCAGGCATTTCAGAGTCTCGTCATCTGATGTAGAGAAACTGCCATTCGGGAGTTTTATGGAGCCAAGGACAGCCTCTGGATTGCTTGAAAGCATTTTGTTCAGTCTGGCAGCCTCGGCCCCTCCTTCAACTTCCTCACAAAAGGAGGCCCACTTCGTCTGCTGGGCCTTCCTAATTTCTTTTCTGTATCGATCCCTCTCCTGGTTATATTCCTCCCAGTCGAGGGGGTCGTTACGTTTCCTGGCTTTTCTAAGAAGGGCTCTAGTCCTCTCCCTAAGGGCAGCCAGGCCTTTATTCCACCATCTAACTTGGCCTCTGGGCCTGAGTTTTGTGAGATAGCAGTTGTTGTGATATACATTCAGTATCTCGTCCTTTAGCATATTGGCGGCCGCCTCTAACGTCGGTACGTTGTCAATTGCTTTAGGGAAGTCCCTAAGGGATTCCGCGAGATCTGCTGAGTAGTTTACCCAGTCCGTGTCTCTGGGGTTTCTTTTCCATTGGGGTTTCTCGGGCGTACCCGCCACCAGATCGAACCTGATCTGTTTGTGGTCTGATAGCGATGGTTCGTCCGACACCCCTCAGTTGGCAATCCTGTCTGTAAGGTGTATTGTGCCGTTCACTATCCATGGTTTTTGGACCAATGATAGGCCTGTGTGCACCGCAGCCAAGCCCTTCTGCAAGATCGCAGAGGCACCCTTGCTGTGGTGCAAGTTGATCTGGGTTATTGGCAGTGACGGAGGGGCCATTATGCCTGTTCCACCGTCATTGCCTCAACCCCAACCCCTTCTAGAGCCTGGTGAGATACCTTGAAGGTGACTCTACCTAACTCCATCCAGGGCCTATTGTCAAGGGCTTCTAAGGCCCTGACCTGAGATTCGGGCAGCTGGAACACCAGAACGTATTTCTCTCCGGTGTCCTGTCTTCCCGAGTCCTTCTTAAGTGGTGCCGCTTTTACCCCATGCCATCCGCTCATGTTCAGAGTGGGGTTGTAGGCCCCCAGTCGGTTCATGACCTCGGCCTGCTCCTCAGGGGGTCCTGGGAGCCAGACCGTGGTCTTGTGTAACCTCTGGATGAGCTCTACCCCTTCCACCCTGAGTTTCGGGCCCTCGAGCTCAAGGGTGACCACCTTATTTAGTAGCCACTCCTTTGACCTTTGGTCGTAGGCCAGGAAAACGAAGGCCCCCACCTTTCCCGAACGATGTCTCTATTCCGGGCATCTGTTCCGGGGGAGTCTTCTTAGCCAATTCCCTAAAACTGGCCCTAAGGCGGATAAGTCCTCCTGGGTCAGTAGGACCTCAGGGTACTCTTCCGCCGTAGCAACCACGGTCAGGGGGTTCGTCCTCTGGACGGCGGTGAGCCCGACCCCGCCGCCAGCACCTTTTTGAGGCGCCCCCGACGGACCCGTGCCCCCCGCCACCTTTTGACCGCCACCCTTGGGCGATCTATGTTCCTCCCTACGGGTCGGGCCTTTGGTGGCGCGACCCCTAGGGGGCTCATAGCCCGCCCTCCGTGGCCTCTTGTCGTCTCGGTGGGCGGAGGGCCGGGTGTAATTCTCTCCCTTCTTCCTCTTTTGAGTCCTCTGGGACTGGACCGCTGGTGCCTCACCTTGCTGCAGTGGGGTTCTGAGGTTACCCTCTGCCTCCCTCCTGAGTTTGGCCAGTTTTTTACGGTATACATCGCATTTCTTAGCGGGTAGGTGTGGTCCGTAGACCACCAAATCCTCCCCTTTGGGTGTCGGTTCGTCCTGGGTGTGTTCTCCGTCTGCCAAAGTAGACGGGGCGATGACCTCAGAAGTCATCGACATTTTCTCTGTTGTGGGGGCTGCCAGGGTGTGGGGCTTTGAGGATTGACTCCTCGTTTCCTTCACCTCCCCAGTCGCCTCCCTTGGTGATTTTTTCATATTTAGGTACTTCTCCATTTGAGTCCCACGAGTAACTAGGGAAATAAAGGTCCGCCGCCGCAGAGCTCCGCTTGCGGCGGTAAGGTGACTAAGATACTCAGAGGTTGCGCCAGGTGCCTCTGAGGCTCCGTTGGAGACCCTCCAATACCCTGAGGGCCATGAATCCTATCGGCACGGGTCGCCTGACACCTTCAGATCAGGGGGTGGATATACCTATCCAGTCCACCACCTTGGATGGGTGGGCTGCTTGTTGGCCATCGGCGCGATCCGGCCCGGGCTAGGCGGTAGCCGGAACTTACCTGCCCTACACTCACTTGGACGAACCCTGTTCCGGGTTGCCATCACATTCACACCAGGCCTCCCGTTTATAGGGGCCCCCCCACACACCAGGACTACCCGTTTATAGGGCGCCACATGCATGCAGCTACGCCTCACCTTTGCCCTCTCGCGCCGACTGAGCCTCCCCACCGGGCCATCCGGGTCTCCTACCAAGGTAGGTCACCCGCCTGGCACTCGACAAGGTCCTTTAGCCCCTAGGGGAGGTATTTCAACTAAATATTTAGTAAAATATATAGTACAGTCGTTATTAGTTAAATCAACTAAATATTTCTCTGAAACAACTACATAAAGATTAAAATCAACTAAATTATTTAGTTAAAATAATAATTAGTAAATTTAATTAAACATTTAGTTACTTCAAACATAGTACGGTTGATTCAATTAAAAGGTTTCATTGAAAGAACTAAATTCATTTTCTTGAAACAAGAAAATAACTTCAAATAAATGTTTATTGTTTTTAGCAAAACCAATTGGTAGAGTTAACGAAATATTTACTGAAATCAAATAACTGAAATATTAATGAACCCAATTTCTAAAAACAAATAACTGTTTGTTTGAAACAACTATATATTTGGTTGATTTAAACAACTAAGAACAAGGAAATATCTCCGACGCAATAACTAAACCATTCATTCTTTTAACAAATATTTTGTTAACTCAACTATTTATTTAGTAACTTCAACAGCATGATTTTGTTCAACTAGCTAAAAGATTTATTAAAGAATCGAATCTTAATTTACAAAATCTTTACTTGTTACTACTAACTATTTCTTAGATTCAAATAAATAATTAGTTGAAGTGCCAATGTCTGTATATCCAAATATGTTGTCATTCTTACTAAATATTTACTTGTTTTGAAGAAACCTTTTATTAAACCGACAAGATATTTAGTAACTGCAACAAATAGGTTTTGCAATCTGAACGAAAATGATTCGTTAATTTTCTTCTCTCGTCAATCAAACGTTTCCTTGATTTGACTAAATATTTCTTATATGACAATAAATATTAATTACAATTAACTAAATATTTAGTTAAACAAGCACTATGACAATATAAAATTATGTAGTTACTTTGACTACATATTTCTTGGTTTCAAATAAATCTTTTGTTAAAAGGAGTAACTGCGTACTTCTGTCTACAAAATTATTTCCTTACCCCAACAAAAAATTGGTTAAAATTTCTCTCCCGATTACTAAGTTACAATTGTTGACTTGAATAAATGTTTGTTAGGTCTGACTAAAAAATTAGTTGAATTGACAATGTCTGTATATTCACATAATGTTGTCATTCTTACTAAATATTTACTTGTTTTAAACAAACATTTTATTAAACCAACAAGATATTTAATAATTGCAACTAACAGGTTTTGCAATCTGAACGAAAATAATTCGTTAATTTTCTTCTCTCGTCAATCAAATGTTTCCTTGATTTGACTAAATATTTCTTAGATTACAATAAATATTAATTAGATTTAACTAAATGTTTAGTTAAGGCAATGTGATACTCAAGTGAAAATTTCTACGTTACCGATATGTCGGTAACATGCTATATATTAAATAATAATTAAATTACTAATAATTTGTATGACGAAAACGCTCTTTCAGGCGCTCGAAAATTCTTTGATGATGATTGTGTCAAATTTTCAGAACTGAAATGATAACTGTCATAAAGTTATTCACTTTCTAATGAAATTTTTTATCTAAAAAGTGGATATAAGCTCGAATTTACATCGGTCTGCCTGAAATTTTACACATATGCTCGCCATAGCATTTGCGAGCGCCTGAAAGACTTCTTTTTTTGAAAATCACCAAAAAGTATTATTTTATCTTTTTTCATAAATAAACTTTCGACAATAACTTGTGAGGTTGGCAAAACTGCTCACCACTAACGTGATATGGCTGTGCGTGGTGCAAAGTAAGTTGTACCAACCTCTTTTCGCGCGTCATATCTGTTTACGTTGTGTAGGTCTCGTAAATTACTCTAGATGGCGCTATGACTACATTTTTGTAGAATAAAATTATAAATTATATTATAAAATAATAATTGAAGTGAAATAGAATTAATAAACTTCAATTTTGCAAATTATCTAACTGTATTATATGATATAAATTAACCAAAACGATATAATAGCGATGCATTGCATTTATAACCTCAAAAAGTAAATTAGATTATGTTTGAATTATAAATATTATTACGGTACAAAAATATTTGACTTGGCAGGAAATAAATAAATAACAATTTTAATAATTATTTATTACATTTTATTCGTGTGTTCATTTTGCAGGTGTTGTTTCTGATTGTTTTAACAGAGATTTCAACGTGACCGTTGTTATTATTGATCGATTTTCAGATGAAATCAAAGCTTATCAACAAATTTTTATTGTACCTTATAATAACTACTAATTTATAAAAGTTTAAACCATTATTTTCCTCATAATTTTCTAGAAATATGGGTGTGCAACATTTTTAGGCACGACCGCTTCTCGGGACAGCCTTATATATGAGGCGTTTCACGTCAACTGCCCCAGCGCGGTTTTTGAGATATAAGATGTTTTGTAGGTTTTGAAGGTGAAAATGGAAAATTTCGGAAAAACTGCCTATACCATTGGAAAGCTGAGGAATAAACACGTTGAAAACGCTTATCAAACAATTTTTTAGAGTACATTTTAGTATCATAAACATGAGTTGGAAATAGCACGATTTGGCACTCGCGCGCCGATTTGGGGCAGTTGACGTCAAACGCCTCATATTCGTCAGGGCGAAAAGTAACACTTCAAATTCTAAAAATTTACAACATAATCTAAAACTAATTAAAACTCGTCTTTTTTACGTTGAAATATTTTTTCTCCAAACAATATTTGGCAATACAATAGCGGAAAACCCACTAAAAACATAAAAAATAGTCGTTTTTTTTTGCTATTACTTTGCAGGATTTGACTTTACATAAAGATGTTAAATGTTATTGAACATTTTTTTCTACGATCAATTCCCGACGAGTTAAACTCATAAAAACGATTTTTTACGCCTACATATACATAAAATGGACGATTTTCGACTATAACTTGACAGAATTTAACTTTACATAAATATGATAAATATAAAAGTTATAGATTATAATAAAACAAAAAATTTTCTCGTATAACATTTTTATGTATAATCAATTTCTGATGATCTAAACCTATAAACACGATTTTTAACAGTCAATTTTCACTTATTATTTAACAGAATTAGATTTGTCATAAATATTGGATACAATAGCTATAAATAAGATCGGAAAAATCAATAAAATATTCCAAAAATCATATAATTATAAAAATATAATTACAAAATTGTAACGGGATGGCTAGTGGGGGGAAAATCCCAACAAGCCACAGGCCGGCGATGCCCTAGAACACGGTGCCGCGGGTGTCAGACTAAAATGACTTGCCCGGGGATCTGCTCCTGGAATCCCGAAAACAACGCGAAGATCGCGCACGAACTTCGCTTTCCAACTAAATTGCCGCTGAGTGAAATACGCGCGCTCCAAAAGTAAAGCGCACGGCCGCTAAGTTCAGCTATGAAAACGACCGGCGGAGTCGTTTTCCCGCGGAGGCGGCGGTATCCGGGAGAAGAACGGGTTATATAAATAATAACGCGCTGAGTACGAGAAATAACAATGTATTAGAAAACACTTAGAACTTACATGCACTACGCAAGTGTTATTCAAAATTACAGTTAAATCACGCGCGGCAGTTACTATTCAAACGCGCGAACGTTACGGCGCGCGCGAAGCTGCTATTCTCGCGCGCAGTGTTAAGTACGGCGAGCTGACACACACCCGCACGTACACGGCACAGAAAGCTTGCACGGGGCGATTTCCGTGCAAGCCTTTTACATGAAATACGCGAGAGGAGAATATAACTTACCGATCTAAGGAGCAGCCGGTGCACTCGACTCTCTCTCTCGCTCTCTCGGCAGTTCCGCGCTCGCTCTCTCTCTCCCTCTCTCGCTCTCGCTTACAAGGTTGGCAGTCTGGCTCGCTGCCGTCTCTCGCTCGTGGTACAAGCGGCACGGACTTGCACTCTCTCTTGCTCTCTCGCACGCTTGCAGGTCGGCGCCTCCACTCTACACTCGCGGTAATAAAAATAAATAGGACGGCGCGGATACTAAAATATGAGAGATGGCAAGCCGACGATGTGCACAGCACGAGAGTATACACGAAGATGGCTCCCTTTTCTCGCGGGAACAAGTTAGCAGCTTCGCGACGGATGACGGGCATTTTACGCGTCGCGAGACCGATTCGCTACGCGCGGCGCGCCTCGATTCGGCTGCGCAGGAGTTGCGCGCGCGCGCTCACTACCTTCGCGCGGTAGATTAGAATCGCGGCTAGACACGCGTTACACCCCCCCGCCAGACGCTGCTTAGGGGACCGAGAGCAGCTCTGCTAATCATGGCCGTCGTCGTACCTACTAATATGGTAGTAATGATTAGGAGAAGGAGGTTCGAAAAGGAATATTGAAGAATCGGAGTCACAGGTTTTTCTTTTTAATTTTTATTAAAAAAATATAAAAAAAACTTCAGGGCCTCTCCCCTCTTCAACTGGCCCGGGAATACGATCGGCGCCCCTTGTGACGAGCTTGGTTGGGGCAATATTTAGACTTTTTCACCCCAAGCTCGCCACACATGAAGCACCGGGGGATCGCGTTACTGTCGAGCGCATCCCGGGCCGCTCGTTCTTCTTCGAGCGCCCTCCTAAGGCGCTCTTCTTCTTTTTGGAGACGGCGCTGGGCCTCTTCCTTGACCCGGCGCGCCGTCTCCTCCGCCTTTTCCCTGGCTCGCCTGGCCTCTTCCATGCGCTCCTGCGCACGAGCCAGGCGAGCCTCCTCCGCCTTTTGGAAGGCTATGCGGCGCAGCCTGGCGGCCCTGGCCTCTGCGGCGGCCGCGAGCTCTTCGCGCCGGCCTTGGGCCATTCCGACCCATTTGCCGGCTTGCCGCTCTCCGGCCTTACCGTGGCACTGGAGAAAGACCTCCAGTGCGGCCAGGGCAGCGTCCTCCGCAGCGCGCGAGGACTTGCTGAGGCGCCGCGCTTCCTCGAGGGCCTTCTCCACTGGGACCCAGGCCGCACCGACTTCATCACTCGGTGCCCACTTGGGGGCCTGGGTCGGAGAACTCTCTTTACTTTCTTCGTCGGCCCGAGCCGCGCCGGCGTTTCCTTCCGGCGCCATCTCTGAGGCTCGGACCGATGCCTCTTGCGAAAGCCGTACTTCCCGGCTTTCCTGCTGCTCCTTCGGGGGACGAGGTCGCCGAAGCGGACTAGGACCGGCCTCTACCCAGGCCGGCTCCGAAGGTCCCTTTCTTGGCTTCGGCGCCTCTATCTCCTCGATCATGACGGTGGAGGGCTCTTCCACTGGCTGGGGTGCCAGTGTCACAGCGTCGATGCCCTCCACGACCTGCTCCAAAAAATCGATGACGGCGGGATCAGGATTGCACTGGATTAATCCAGCGATCACCTTCTTCGCCGTCTCCGCTATTTCGGGAGTCAGGCCTTGCATGTCCTGAAACAGGTAAATCGATCCCGGGGAGGAGTGAGATTGAGGACTGGAAAATTAAGACGAACACAGGTTAGTACGTACGACACAAGTTGGACGGCACAATTATTGCTTTTTATACGCTCGGGTTCTACGAGGACTAATTAGTCCGGCATCAGCAGGTACGGGCTTCTTCTTCGAACCCTTTGGCCTCCCTGGGCCTCGCTTGGGTTCTGTTGGACCGGCCACACGCATAGGCCGGCCATCGCTCGCACGCTTTCCTGGCCTAACTAATAGCGCGGTCTTAAGAGGTGGACCGCACCTCTTAGCCGTCGCCCGGGGCTGTACATTCCCTCGGCTAACTCTGTGTCCCTCTGACGTGTTCCGTTCGGCTGAAGAGTCCCTCGCTGGTAGCGCCTGGGCTACTTCTGCTGAGACGTATCTCTTGAGTTGCTGCGCATGGACGGGACGTATCGTTCGACCATCCTCACCTTGGATCTCATAGGTGTTTTCGCCTAGAATATTCACAATCGTGTAGGGCCCCGCGTACTTCGGGGCTAATTTGGCAGAAATCCCCTCAGCTGCTGAGGATAGTACCTTATTCTCTCTCCATACACGATCGCCTAGACAGAATTCTGGAGGTCGACGATGAGCGTCATAATATTTGGCTTGTCTCGCCTGCTCCGCTTGCGCGTCGGCCGCCGCCCGAACGTGCATTTCGCGGAGCTTGTCCATACGTACCACCCAATTGTTTATCGCCTCTTGCTGCCCTTGCTCTTCGGCTAACCTGTCTTCCTCCCGCCTTAGTGTCTTCGGTGGGTCAGGTTGTCCGCCGTAAATGAGCATGGCAGGACTTATCTTTGTGGAGCTGTGTTCGGCAGTATTGTACGCGAACGCCAGCTCATTCAGTTTCTCATCCCAGGACCGGTGATTTTCCTCTGCGTAAGACATAATCATTGTCTTCACCGTTCGATTCACACGCTCGACAGGATTGGCCTGAGGGTGATACGGAGGTGTAAATGTGTGATGCACGTTTCTCTCCTTTAAGAATGCCTCTAATGGTGCATTTTTAAATTCAGTCCCATTGTCTGAGAGAAACACCTCCGGGACTCCGAATCGCAGACATACTCGCTCGTTGAGTCCCTTAATTACCGATTTACCATCTGCCCTTTTTATCGGAATTACTTCAATCCAGCGTGTGAACAAGTCCTGGAATATGAGAATGTATTCGTGGCCGTGCGTGGTTTTTGGGAGGGGCCCCATAATGTCGCTGGCCACGATTTGCCATGGACGCTCTGTAATTCGGCGTCCCATGAATCCTGTTGGAGCGCGCTGTTCGACTTTGCACTGCTGGCAAATTTGGCACTGGCTCACGTATCTGGCTACATCACGAGACATGTGTGTCCAATAATACTTCCGCTTTACTCTTTCTAGCGTTTTCTCGCGGCCCAAGTGCCCAGCAGTTGGAAAGTCATGGCATTCTCTCAGTACTTCGCGTCGCTTTTCGTGAGGGACTGCTAACTTCCATGCATCATCGTCGCCGAGAGACTCGTCTACGACTTCATCAGGTTCGTACTTGTACAGTCTCCCCCCCGCCAGCTTGAACGTGGGGAAGTCTCGCGGCCGCTGTCGAACCTTTTTCACAATTTCGAGGTACCATTGGTCGTTTGTATCGCGTTTGAGCTCTAACGCGGCGACCGCTGGCTCCTCTTCCTCGAACATCCGCGAAAGGGCATCTGGGACATTGTTCAAAGAGCCCTTTCGGTGTTCAATTGTGAAACTGTGGTTTTGTAGTTCCAAAGCCCATCTTGCTAACCTGCCTGATGGGTTTCGGAGATCACGGAGCCACTTCAAGCTGCTATGATCCGTGATGACCTTGAAGTCATAGGCCTCTATATACGGACGGAACTTTTTGATTGCCCAGAGAATTGCTAGACACTCTCGTTCCGTCACGCTATAATTCTTCTCGGCCGCGCTCAGAGTTCGACTAGCGAACTCTAGGACTCTTTCGTCGCCGTCTATTATCTGGTATAGCACCGCTCCAAGTCCTGTATCGCTCGCATCAGTTTGCACCACGAACTGTGCGTTAGATACCGGTCTGTGGAGAATCGGTGCAGAAGCAACTAGCGCTTTTAGTTTTGGGAAGGCCTCTTCTTGTGCCGTTGACCACTCGTATTTCCGATCCTTTTTCGTTAGTTCGGTCAGTGGTTCAGCAATTGTGGCGAAGTTTGATAAAAACTTTCTATACCACGAGGCCATTCCTAGGAAGCGTCTCAGCTGACGGAGGTTTTTCGGCACCGGATATTCCATAATGGGCTTTATTTTCTCGGGGTCTGGTTTAAAACCATCCCTATTTACTATGACCCCGAGATATTGGACCTCATCGCGACAGAAGACACTCTTCTCGCGATTTATTGTGAGGCCCGCGTCCTTTATCCTATCTAGAACTCTTTTTAGAACCTCTTTATGCTCCTCGAATGCTTCTGTGACTACTATTATGTCATCGAGATACGAGTAAGCAAAAGGTTCGAGTTCGGGACCGATGACTTTGTCAATCAGCCTCTGGAAGGACGCTCCGGCATACGAAAGACCGTAGGGCATTCTTGTAAATTGAAATAACCCTTTGCCTGGCACGGTGAAGGCCGTAGTATCTTTGGACTCCGGATTTACTGGTATTTGGTGGTACGCACTACTTAAATCCAACGTGGATATGTATCGCGCTTTCTGCAGTTTGCGTAAGATACTCTCCATGTATGGTAACGGATATGCGTCTGGCCTTGACGCTGCGTTCACTTTTCTGAAGTCCACACAGAAACGGAACTTCCCGTTGGACTTGCGTACCATTACCACAGGGCTTGACCAGCCGCTTGTCGAAGGTTCTATTATACCCGCGAGTAGCATTTCCTCCACCTGCTTGTGCATCTCTTCCTCGAGTTTTCGAGATACTGGGTAGTACTGCTGTTTTATGGGTCTTGTGGAGCCGACGTCTACTACATGCTCAACCCACGAAGTACACCCTAATGGTGCCGGGCCGTTTCCCATCAGCTCAGCTACTAAAGCTTCCGCTTCTTTGCGCTGCTCTTCTGTTGGGTCCGCCAACCCTATAGCTGATACGGACACGGTATTATTGGCGGTTATGGAGGCTACTTCTAACTTTACGCTTGCATCAGCATCTTTGAGATGCAGCGTATTGCCAGTGGGGTCTAAGACGGCGCTAAACTTCTTAATGAAGTTCACCCCCAAGTAGCACTCCGTGTCTAGGTCTGGCATGATTGCGACGCGCACCTCCTTGCACACGCCTGCCACGACCATGGGTAGATACACATAGCCAACCACTGCTATGCTCTGCCCATTAGCTACCCGTGCCGTTAGGCCGCTGGCCGGGATTAATTCTTTTCCACAGGCTGTAGCGAGCTGTAAGCCGATGGAATTCATCCCAGTCCAGGAAGCTCCAGTATCGAAGAGTGCCCGTAGCCTGTAGCCGGCTACACCTACTTGAAGCCACCATCTCGAGCATGTTTCCTGGTTAGCTTCGTTCTGCTGAGTCGCGGGCACTTCTTCGCTCTCTCCTTCAGGCAATTGGACCGAGTTACCCTCGGTCGCTGATGTGAGAGCTGGGGGCGGGCGTGTGGCCGTGTTTACCTGCCCCCTTGGCCGTTTCCCTGCTGGTTTCCGGCAGCATTGGGGTTGCGGTCGCTTCCCCTTTGCTCGTTGCCGTAACCCCTTCGGTACTCTGGCCTTTGTGGAGGTCCATTACTCCTTGGACTTGGCGGCCTAGCCTGGTGGGTCGAGCTACTACCCCCACTAGGCTGATTATTACTTTGCCCGCCTTCCCGCTGCCTGTTCTCCCAATTATTCTTTTTCTTGGGCTTCTTGAACGACTGTGGGTTTGGCGTTTGCCCACTATTTCCGTCGGTGCCTTTCTTTGTCAAGCTTGACAAACACTCGGCCATCACCCGACGGAACATAGCCTCGAGGCTTTCTCGAGGCTCCTGCTGTTGGTGCCCCATCACCGCCACTCCTGGATTCTGCTTTTTCCGCTGATCCGTAGTTGGCTCTGTAGGTACGTAGGCAAACTCTGGCAAGTAAGTGCGCTCTGGCGGTGGTGGCGAGTGATACACCTTATCTGCCGCGAGCGCTAATTCGGCCTCCCGGGCTAAATCCAGGAGCCCTCGGTAATCCGTAATTTGATTACGCATCACCATTTTTTGCAATTCAGGCCGCATGTTCCGGTGCAACATGTCCAATTGTTGGGGCATGCTAGGCACCGGAACTAACTTGAGAATCAAGGCTTGCAGATTCACTACGTAATCTCTCGTGAGTTCGTTTCTGCCTTGAGTCCTCGCGTTTATCTCCGCTAGGATTCGCTGTTGATGGCCCCTGTCACCGCCATACATGTGTATTATGGCCTCTTGGAAGTCTTGCCAAGATCGCCACGTATGACCCTTACTCCTATACCAGGTGGCCGCTACTCCACTCAGGAGCTTTGACAATGACGAGAGTACTTCGTCGTACGTCAGATTTGCTAGAGCTCGACATTCCTCTACTCCCGTGAGGAATAACTCGACGCTCTGCTCCTTCAAGGACCCAGAGAACTTGATGTGCCATTTCCTTACGATTTGGCCCACATCACGGTTCGTCTGTTGAGGCACGTACGTCTGCCTCGTAGACTGGTCCAGTGTAGCGCTCACCCCCGCCTGACGCTGTGTAGGATTTCTTCCGCTATTCCTCCTAGCGTCCCTTGGCGATTCAGTATTGGGACTGCTGCTGTCAAAATTCACATATGTGAACGTGTCCTGAAAGTTCACATGTGGTGATCCTCGTCCCCTGCCCGCACTCGGTAGTTGGACTCCCTCCAAGCGCGTGCTTGAGGGGGGTGTCGAGCTTCTTGGAGTATTCGCACACTCTCTTTGAGCTCTTCCACCTCTTTGACGAGTCTATGGATCACCGACAGCAGCTGTTCTGAGACTACGTTGTCTCCCACAGCAATCCCTGCGGTACGCTGTTCCCCCGCACTTGGCCACTCAAAACTCTGTGGCTGCGGTGGACTTCGCGTTTGCTGCCAGAACGCGTGCTGCCCATTTTGTGCCGACAACAACTCTTGTTCTTGACTCCGCCGGAATTGTCGTTGCCTGCGCTGCTCTTCTAGCAACGCCTGCTGTCGCTGCTGCTCTTGATGCTTTTGCTGTTGCTGCCGCTGCTGCTCCTGCTGTTGTTGCTGTTGCTGCCGTCGCTGCTGCTTCATCTGCTGCTGTTGCTGCATTTGTTGCTGCTGCATTTGCTGCTGCTGCATTTGCTGCTGTTGCAGTTGCTGCTGCTGCATTTGCTGCTGCTGCATTTGCTGCTGCTGCAGTTGTTGCTGTTGAAGCTGTTGCTGTTGGAGCTGTCCCTCGGCTTCGGCTGGAGATGTCCCGGTGGGTGCTGCAGAGCTCAATATCTCTGTCCCGGAACCCTCCTGGCCGCTTGTCTCGTCCGCTGGCTCCACCACTGCATTATGTGCTTGTTGTGGAGCGTTCATCCTCCGAGACTCCGAGAGTTTTTGCATCACTATCGGGTCATCAAGGAGCGTAATGAACGGGTGCGGTTGGTCTGGATCAGTATTGGGATCCATAATAGTCGACCCAGACTTGTTCATCAACGTTAAATCGATGAACGCCCTTCGGGACTGCTCGCGTTTAGCAAACGCTTGCTTCTCCGACAGCTCCGGCTCTGGCACGAAATCGGCGGCACTGTAATCGCCCATAAGCCACTTGATCGCTGTCAGCATATTCACTGATTGCAGATCTGACTGCTGCAGACCAAGGGCTTTCATGGCCTCGATAATTTCCTCTTCGGGCTGTGTATACGCCCAATTGAGTATCGCAGATTCCGCAAACCGCGATGATCGGGCCATGGTGTCAATTGGCTGTGCGCTTCCCCACGAACTTATTTTACTAGCGCGAGTAGTATCCGGATTGATGGCAGAGAGAGTTTGCCTTTTCAACCCGTGAGCTAGCTTTTTCAATGCGAACCCGGGTTACTTTCTAAGAGCTACGGCGGTTGCTCTTAACCTCGATAATGCACGAGGATAAAAAAAAAATAAAAGCTATTTCTGTAAGTAATTACGATTTGTAATTAATTACGCTCCACTACTCGCACTTGTAATTTTAAAATAAATATATGTGAAAAAAAAAATATATATATGTGTCAAAACGGACAATATCACCAAAAACACAAAAAAATAAATACAATTTTCACCTAAAAAAAATAAAAACAATTTTTAAGTTCGAGGGGATTTTTGCGCTCGAGTTTTTACTCGGGCGCACAGTCAACTTTTTGTTCCGAGAGTGCTTGCCGACTTTCTCTCGATCTTCTTCTAACTGCACGATAAAAGAAAAAAAAATTTTATTTTTCGTCCAAAAAAAAATAATTCGTATCGGAAATACGAGAGGACGAGAAGAAAAAAAAATTTTCGAGACGAGAAAAAAAATTAATTAAAAAATTAATTATCGCTTAAAAAAAAAAATTTTGTCGTTAAAAAAATTAATTGTTATTAAAAAACTTTAATTGTTAACAATAATTCCTCAACGCGCCAAAAATTCCGCGATCAATATCTCTCCTCGTCGGCACACTAGGTCGAGGGTTATTGGCTATCGCACGCCTAACCTCTCGACCGCACTCTCGCAACAGCACGGCTGTGTCACGCACACGCACACACGCGCCTACGAGCTGCGGCACGAAGAGCCTTTGTGTGCAGCTTACGCTCAGCTACGCTGCTGAGCTTCTTCGCGCCAAGCTTCGCCGCGAATCACGTACGCGCCGCAGGTCCTTCTCCACCCCCAAAACGTTGTGGCGCCAGTTGTAACGGGATGGCTAGTGGGGGGAAAATCCCAACAAGCCACAGGCCAGCGATGCCCTAGAACACGGTGCCGCGGGTGTCAGACTAAAATGACTTGCCCGGGGATCTGCTCCTGGAATCCCGAAAACAACGCGAAGATCGCGCACGAACTTCGCTTTCCAACTAAATTGATCGCTGAGTGAAATACGCGCGCTCCAAGAGTAAAGCGCGCGGCCGCTAAGTTCAGCTATGAAAACGACCGGCGGAGTCGTTTTCCCGCGGAGGCGGCGGTATCCGGGAGAAGGACGGGTTATATAAATAATAACGCGCTGAGTACGAGAAATAACAATGTATTAGAAAACACTTAGAACTTACATGCACTACGCAAGTGTTATTCAAAATTACAGTTAAATCACGCGCGGCAGTTACTATTCAAACGCGCGAACGTTAAGGCGCTCGCGAAGCTGCTATTCTCGCGCGCAGTGTTAAGTACGGCGAGCTGACACACACCCGCACGTACACGGCACAGAAAGCTTGCACGGGGCGATTTCCGTGCAAGCCTTTTACATGAAATACGCGAGAGGAGAATATAACTTACCGATCTAAGGAGCAGCCGGTGCACTCGACTCTCTCTCTCGCTCTCTCGGCAGTTGCGCGCTCGCTCTCTCTCTCTCTCTCTCGCTCTCGCTTACAAGGTTGGCAGTCTGGCTCGCTGCCGTCTCTCGCTCGTGGCACAAGCGGCACGGACTTGCACTCTCTCTTGCTCTCTCGCACGCTTGCAGGTCGGCGCCTCCACTCTACACTCGTGGTATTAAAAATAAATAGGACGGCGCGGATACTAAAATATGAGAGATGGCAAGCCGACGATGTGCACAGCACGAGAGTATACACGAAGATGGCTCCCTTTTCTCGCGGGAACAAGTTAGCAGCTTCGCGACGGATGACGGGCATTTTACGCGTCGCGAGACCGATTCGCTACGCGCGGCGCGCCTCAATTCGGCTGCGCAGGAGTTGCGCGCGCGCGCTCACTACCTTCGCGCGGTAGATTAGAATCGCGGCTAGACACGTGTTACAAAATATAAAATATAAATTGACGTTGAACTAAAAGATTCAAAATTACGTAATATTATACATAGGGGATATTTTAGGTGAAGTGAGCCGGTCAAAATTTTAAAATCACTGAAAATCGGTTTGCTTCTAGTTTTGTAAGAAAAAAAAATGTTCCTAGAGTTTTAGACCGAAATTTTCAAAAGTAAAAGAGTTATGGAACATTGAAAATTCAATTTTTAAAAAATTTTTGGTCAACACTCAACTTTATTCATTTTATTACTTAAAATTTTGAAACTTTTTGTATAGAACATTTATTGGGAAAAAGTTTGCATTTTACTTGTATAACGTGCCAGTGTTTTTTTGTGACATTTTATGAATGTCTCTGATTGGTTGATTTTTATTATCCCTTCAGCGGAGGATATTGAGAGAGCCGTGTAATATCTTTAGTTCGACAAAATTTTTTTGGATTCTTCTTTTAAAATCCTTCAAAATGAGATCTGGATCAATACTGGCCAAGCTAAGGGAAAAAAGTTATAGTAAATAACCTTTAGTCTTTGCACCCATAATCTTAGATTATATATTAAATTCAATTTTAAGTAGATACAAAATGAATGAGTCAAGCACATTAGTAAGGAAAGTGGTTTCGATTGGATATTCAGAAAAATGAAACTGAATGTAATTCAGAATTCACAGTTACGTAAGACTTATTATATACGTCTAATATTATTGAAAATAGACGTTAAATGTTCTATTTAACCCATTAACGCGACAAACGCCCAAATTTCAAGTAAGTTTTCAACGTGATTATTTCTTATGTTATCTGCTTTGGAAAAATTCTGCTTTCATATATTCCGACGTGAAATTTCACGCTCTTTCAGAATCCGTCGTCAGAATTACGATTTAACCTCAAGAAAAAAAAATATGGCCGATTTAAACGTAAAAAACGTGAAAATTTTCGAATAAATTTTTTCTGGATTTTTTTTCGCAATGATACCGCAAAGGTATCCCCTTATAATTATGATCAGAGGTGATCATGGCAGTTGAAGTTTGACAGGAAATTTTTATATTAATGTTAAACAACCGCATTTTTACAAAATGGTGGCTGAAACAAAATTTTTTTTGTTTAAACTTCATCAATTTTTTTTTCGAAAACTATGGACTTTAGCAAAAAGTTCACAAGAACAAAAGTGTCTTAGAATTAGTCAAGAAACACTCTAGAATTTTTTCAGAATTTTCAGAGACAATTTTTTATTTTCTGAAAAACTCGGGAAATCCAATTTTTCAAAAGTGTCTAAAAAATTCTGAAAAAATTTTAGAGTGTTCCTTGACTAATTCTAAGACACTTTTGTTCCTGTGAACTTTTTGCTAAAGTCCATAGTTTTCGAGAAAAAAAATTTATGAAGTTTAAAACTTGAAGTTTAAAACTCCAGATCTACACACAGGCAATAATATTTGCCTCAGTAGGATTTACTTACTTATGTATATTTCGTATATAATAATGTAATGTAAATGTTTTTCTGGAAATAAAAAAAAAAAAAAAAAAAAATTGTTGCAGCCGCCATTTTGTAAACATGGGGTTGTTTAACATTAATATGAAAATTTCCTGTCAAACTTCAACTGCCATGATCACCACTGATCATAATTATAAGGGGATACCTTTGCGGTATCATTGCGAAAAAAAATCCAGAAAAAATTTTTTTCGAAAATTTTCACATTTTTTATGTTTAAATCGGCCATATTTTTTTTTCTTGAGGTTAAATCGTAATTTTGACTTCGGATTATGAAAGAGCGTGAAATTTCAGGTCGGAATATATGAAAACAGAATTTTTTCAGAATTTTTTTAGACATTTTTGAAACATTGGATTTCCCGAGTTTTTCAGAAAATAAAAAATTGTCTCCGAAAATTCTGAAAAAATTCTAGAGTGTTTCTTGACTAATTCTAAGACACTTTTGTTCTTGTGAACTTTTTGCTAAAGTCCATAGTTTTCGAAAAAAAAAATTGATGAAGTTTAAACAAAAAAAATTTTGTTTCAGCCGCCATTTTGTAAAAATGGGGTTGTTTAACATTAATATGAAAAATTTCTGTCAAACTTCAACTGCCATGATCACCTCTGATCATAATTATAAGGGGATACCTTTGCGGTATCATTGCGAGAAAAAATCCAGAAAAAATTTTTTTCGAAAATTTTCACGTTTTTTATGTTTAAATCGGCCATATTTTTTTTTTTTGAGATTAAATCGTAATTCTGACTACGGATTCTGAATGAGCGTGAAATTTCACGTCGGAATATATGAAAACAGAATTTTTTCAAGGCAGATAACATAAGAAATAATCACGTTGAAAACTTACTCGAAATTTGGGCGTTTGGGCGTTAATAGGTTAATGATTTAAAAAGATTCAGTGAGTGGATCCATGATGTAAGATGTATGAATAATAATAATTTTCTAAATCAATCATACGGTCAGAAATGCCAATTATTGGTTTTTCTTGATATTTCAGAAAATTTTAACTTCTTTCCCTTAGGTTGACCAGTATTGATTCAGATCTCATTTTTAAGGATTTTAAAAGAAGAATCCAAAAAAATTTTGTCGAACAAAAAATATTACACCGCTCTCTCAATATCCTTCGCTGAATGTATAATAAAAATCAAGCAATCAGAGACATTCATAAAAGGTTACAAAAAAAAAACCGCTGCCAATTCATTGGCCCGTAGCTTCCTCAACCGTAATTTGTTGATTCCTTTAATTAATTTTTAATAACAAAATTTATAATTTTTTAAAATTTTATTGCATAATTATAATTAAATTCATTTATGAATATTAAAAATTGTTAATTTTTAAATTTATTTATTTATTTATTATTTATTTATATCAAATTTATATACATTTTGAGCTAATAAATAAAGTTATCATTTAAAATAGAAGTAAAATATCTATATTTTATAATAAAACAAATAGCTATCACGATTGTTTAGTTATTAACAAAAACGTGTTTTTTTTTTTATATTTCATAATTCATATTTTTTAAGAAAAAAAAAATTTATAGCTATCATTGTTCTTTTGTTATTAACAAAAACGTGTTTTTTTGAAAAAGTTCATAACTCACAAATAAATTATAATAGTGCAGAATATAATGCATTCATAATGCATAATTCATAATTATAATACATTATAATAGATATAATTTTTAAACATTTTAATTCATTTTGTTGGTTAGTTTTTTAAAAATTAAAAAAAAATCATCGAATGCCTACTCAATGACGTTTCCTCATTCCACACCACCTAGCGGTAGATATCACTGCTCGTTTTTTAAAAATAAAATATAAATCTTTTTTAATTTAGAGATTAAATTAATTTTTGTAACACATGAATGATTTTCGGCATTTTCCCACATAAAAATATGTTCTAAAAAGTGACTTTTTTTACCTATCGTGTAAAGAAATTCATTCTCTCCCTCTGCTCTAAAATTATGTAAAATCGCGAAAATGAATTTATCCTTACTTTTTAGGTTTAAAAACGCATAAAACCAATACAAAAAAAATAAATAAAAGCTTGAATTTAATGTTATCCCCATTTGTATAATATAATATTTAATTTTCTTTTTTTTTTTGTTTTTCCTTGGTTCTAGGTGAATCTTCTTAGGCGCCCGTTCTTTCTTTGCAGGTTTAGCAAGAAGAAAGGCCTACTAAGACCATCACGAAGTATCGGACTTCGTGGTGTGAGGGATTCGTACCCCCTAAACACCCAAAACCTATTCCTAATTCAGCCTCGGCCTGGAACCGCTTTCGCATTACTTCAGGTCGAGGCGATTCGGTAGGTGAATTCAGTAACTCAACTATAGATTATCGTGTTTCTTCTAGGAAAATAACATATATATCTTTACTGTATTTGGGCCAAATTTGTTTTTTTACGTTCAAATCATCTACTCTTATCCATGTATTATTTTTTCGTAACATATTTGTATAATGTCCTTCATCAATGCTATTGCTCCTCCTTGAAGTACAATCATGTGCCTACAGTGGAACTGTTGGATGTGGAAGTACGCACAATGCACGACGCACCGCACCGTTTAGACGTGTATGCAGTACTGCGGGATTTGTGACTAACCCACAGCTTGTTGGACCCTGCCGGAATACATACTGCACTACACGCTACCCCGATCGGAGCGCCGCCGACTCTTATACTATTTCAATTATTCATCAGTTTTGAATACTTAAACTCAAGAATTCAATTTTGAAAATTCAAATATATTACATTTTGACGCCAATACTATATACTTTTATAATACACTTATGATAACATCATTGGAGTTATGAGTTTTTAAAAAAAAACACGTTTTTGTTTTTGATGATAACTAAAGAACCGTGATAGATAAAAAATTAATTTTTTTAGAAAATATAGGTATTTTAATTCTCTTTCTAATGCCATCCACCCCATTCAGATACATAGAGCCGTTCTCGAGAAATTACGATTTTAAAAAAATGTCAAAAAATTTTTAACCTCAAATATCTCTGAAATTTATGGACCAACCATTTTGTCCAAAGAACTCGACCGAGAACTATAAAAAAATCTACCTCTAAAAAGAATTTTGAAGCCATTAAGTCAATTTTACTCTTGTAATCGTTTGACATACAAAACTGATTTTTTTCATTTTTCAGTTTTGTACTCAAAATCTAGCCTACAGAATGTATTCAAATTTTAACAGATTATAGCTATTTATATTCTCTATTATCATGATTTTTCTCAAAAAAATTGACCGTTAAGTTTAGGAGTTATAAGCTTCTAAAAAAAACACGTTTTTGTTAATAACAAAAGAACCGTGATAGCTAGAAACTTTTTTTTAGAAAATATAGGTATATTAATTCTATTTCGAACGCTATCCATCAGATTCGAATAACTCGATCCTATGATTAAAAAAAATTAAAAAACAGTTTTGAGAAAATCGAAAATTTGAAAAAAAAACAAAAACGCATCGCCCCAATCAAAAAACGGATTTGTGACCCACCATCACGCAAAAAAAAACAAAAAAATGAGACCTATCCGGTCAAAATCGACCGAGTAGAAGCTGAAATCCAGGCGTACACACACACACACTCACACACACACACACACACACACACACACACACACACACACATCCATACAGACATTTTTCAAAAACCATGTATTTTGATTCCTAACACCTCGGAACACAATTATAACATGTTTTTACAACAACTCAAAAATTTACTATCACAAAGCTTCCTCTAGGAGGAAGCAATACTGGTACATTCTACAAGTAAAATGCAAACTTTTCCCCAATCAATGTTCTATATAAAAAGTTTCAAGATTTTGAGTAAAAAATGAATAAAGTTGAATTTTAACCAAAAATTTAAAAAAAATTGGATTTTCCATGTTCCATAACTTTTATTTTTGAAAATTTCGGTCTAAAACTCTAGGAACATTTTTTTTCATACAAAACTAGAAGTAAACGGATTTTTAGCGATTTTAAAATTTTGACCCGCTCACTTCACCTGAAATGTCCTGTAATATATGTACATATTAAAGTAATATCATTTTTACGAAAAACGAATTGTGTAATGTATGTGCTATGAATGGAATGCCTTTACTCACGTACATTATATACAATTACTTATGTTCATTGATTTTTCAAATTTATTTTCTAACAGGTTTAGTACGGCATGAGTTAAATATGACTCATGAAATCTGCCATACTTTAAATTGCTGTAGAAGAAAAAACTGAAAATTTCTTAGATTCTTTTTTACACTTTGTAAACTTAATGTATTTTTTCTTATACATTATCCGTACTAAACCTCTTAAAATACATATTTTCTCTAATATTCGAGCAGAAGTACATTCGTTGAAGTGAACAGGTTGTGCCTGGGCTTTAATAATTTAAATATAAATAATATAAATTATATTAATTTAAATATAAAAAATCAAAAACAGAAATCTATAATTGAGTAAGGTCTCCCATGGCAAATTGCTATATAGATAGGTAAGTCTTGCTGGGAAGTCTACGAAATACATAATGATGTATCTTAATACAACAGACACTCTGAGGCGAGTTCTTACACCCTGGCCAAACTTAGAAATTAACCAGCCGACCTTATCTTACAGCGACAACTACCTACCCGTATTGTATTTAACCACACACACACACACACACACACAGCACTTTTATGGCATTCCTCAGTTCCTAATTACCTATCCCCTCACATTCTAAAGTACTGACATGCAAAGATCACTGATAGAGCTGCAGAAGCAGCAAAATGGGACTGGATGCCCCAGGCTGGCGCTACCCCATGGATGCCAGTCTTCTTAGGATCATTTAACTAGCAGCCATCTGCTAGGTCAGTAGCTACACCATCTGGGAGGGAAGGACTGGCAGAGACGTTCAATTATCATCACTATCTGGGACAGCTACAGCAGAGAAGTTGACACAGCACAAGCAGCAGGTCTGCTGATTATCTGGTGGCCAAGCGTGGAGAGTTGAGCACCTAAAAGCCACATATCACTAATAAGTAGTTGACACAAGAAAATATCACATATGAAAAGAGAGTCTGCAGCAATGGTTGTTCTCCACTCCCCTTGGTGCACCAGCTACCTGCAACAAAAAAAAAGTATCCTCAGCCCACATATCAAAGAGGTTAGGAACATAAAAAGACTTACCAAATCCGCTGTCGTAGGCGACCCTGCTGCTTCACTGTCTCCGAGGCACCACCACCAACCGACAGACACGACGAGGGAAAAGATGTTTACTCGAACCTCGCACCTTAAAAACCGCTGGAATCGTCGAGAACGTCGGAAGCCGGGCGACGTGCGACATGATTGTATACAATAGGTATCACAATCACATGTGCGCATATAGCGCCTGCCGTCGGGCTGTGCTGTGGCAATAGTACTTCACGCGGTCGCTGATACACGTGGCGCCAATGTCAAGGCGCGGAGGCCGAAAATAATATAGCCAGATAATAGCCAGATTATCCCCTTCTCTCCCTTTCGCCGTGTTAGTGTGTGTGTGTGTGTGTGTGTGTGTGTGTGTGTTTTTTTTTTTTTCCGAAGAGGTGGAGAATGCTTTTTACGCACCATGTCAAGATGTCCGCTGCTCGGAGCTCCCTGTGTGTGGGGCTCGCCAAGTTGATGGACTAACTTATCTGGTCAGATGGATGGACCAGATCCCGCTGTGCAGGACCCCTACCCACTAAACTCCAACCTCTTTGTCTTTCGTACGCCTAAACGAAACCCCCGCGGAACTGCCCCTAACTATTACTTCGCGGGGGAGGCATTAGCTAATTTGCTCTCCCTTCTTGCTGTCATTCCCTACATCCCCCAACTGATGTTAGTTGGTTGGAGGTTCAGGATAGGTCGCCTTCTTCTCTTCCTCTTGGTTATCGTCTTCTTCTTGCTGCATCGTCCAGTCGTCTTCTTCTTACTGCATCGTCCGGTCACCTGCATGAAGAAAGAAAGCCTACTATTCTATAGCCTGGTGCCCCGCATCTATCATTCGCTGTTCTCTTCTCTTCTTCTCTTCTTTCCGTAGCTCTTCAATGACTTCCCTGGCGAAGTCCGTTGCGGCAATCCATGCCTTCTCTGATGCAAGCATCTGTCGAACTAGGTTCTCTGGCGTGACCGCCGTCACAAGGCGCGGAGGCCGAAAATAATATAGCCAGATAATAGCCAGATTATCCCCCTCTCTCCCTTTCGCCGTGTTAGTGTGTGTGTGTGTGTGTGTGTGTGTTTTTTTTTTTTCCGAAGAGGTGGAGAATGCTTTTTACGCACCATGTCAAGATGTCCGCTGCTCGGAGCTCCCTGTGTGTGGGGCTCGCCAAGTTGATGGACTAACTTGTCTGGTCAGATGGATGGACCAGATCCCGCTGTGCAGGACCCCTACCCACTAAACTCCAACCTCTTTGTCTTTCGTACGCCTAAACGAAACCCCCGCGGAACTGCCCCTAACTATTACTTCGCGGGGGAGGCATTAGCTAATTTGCTCTCCCTTCTTGCTGTCATTCCCTACATCCCCCAACTGATGTTAGTTGGTTGGAGGTTCAGGATAGGTTGCCTTCTTCTCTTCCTCTTGGTTATCGTCTTCTTCTTGCTGCATCGTCCAGTCGCCTTCTTCTTACTGCATCGTCCGGTCACCTGCAGGAAGAAAGAAAGCCTACTATTCTATAGCCTGGTGCCCCGCATCTATCATTCGCTGTTCTCTGTTCTCTTCTCTTCTTCTCTTCTTTCCGTAGCTCTTCAATGACTTCCCTGGCGAAGTCCGTTGCGGCAATCCATGCCTTCTCTGATGCAAGCATCTGTCGAACTAGGTTCTCTGGCGTGACCGCCGTCACAAGGCGCGGAGGCCGAAAATAATATAGCCAGATAATAGCCAGATTATCCCCTTCTCTCCCTTTCGCCGTGTTAGTGTGTGTGTGTGTGTGTGTGTGTGTGTGTGTGTGTGTGTGTTTTTTTTTTTTCCGAAGAGGTGGAGAATGCTTTTTACGCACCATGTCAAGATGTCCGCTGCTCGGAGCTCCCTGTGTGTGGGGCTCGCCAAGTTGATGGACTAACTTGTCTGGTCAGATGGATGGACCAGATCCCGCTGTGCAGGACCCCTACCCACTAAACTCCAACCTCTTTGTCTTTCGTACGCCTAAACGAACAAGTGTTCTTTCGAGCTTTCGTCTTTGTATGTTAAATCTGGGACATGAGAAAAACACATGCCTTGCGTCCTCCTCTAGTCCGTGACATGTTGGGCATTCTGGGGAGTCCTCGTGCTTATACTTGTGCAAGTATTCTCGAAAACATCCATGTCCAGTCAGCATCTGCGTCAGGTAGTAGCTTGGATCTCCATGTTTCCGGCTTAGCCATTCCGCTATCCGCGGGACGAGCTCGTGGGTCCATCTACCCTTTTCGGAGCTGTCCCACTGTGCCTGCCAGCGTTGAAGACTTTTGTATCTTTCTCTTTTCCTACAGTCATCTGCATCTGACTGCCTTTGGCTTCTGTGCTGATATATCCTCATCTGCTCCTCAGCCAGGATCTCGATTGGTAGTAGCCCTGAGATGACGTGTGCAGCGTCACTGGAAACTCTCAGCGCCATTTGCCAGCCTACTGGGTATATCCTTCTTTGGCACTCCTGCAGCTGTAACGCACTTGCCCAAATTGCAATACCATAGGTCAGTATTGATGTAACCACTGACGCTAGGAGAGCTCGTCTTCTTGGTTTGGGCCCACCGACATTTGGCATGAGGCGGGAGAGCGCTCCTCCAACTGCTGCGGCTTTAGAGCTGGCATTCTCGACTTGATCCTTGAAGTTGAGACGCGCATGTATCATTACCCCTAGGTAGCGGATAGATGGTTTTAACTCAATTTCGTGCTCACCGACTTGTAGTGTGATTTTTTCGCATGTCTTCCTGCTTGTTATAAGCGTAATTTCTGTCTTATGCTTAGCCATCTTGAGTCCTGATTCGTTCATCCATCCAGCATACTTGCTGAATGTCACGTTGAACAGATTTTTAATATCCTCGAGGTGCTTGCCTACAATTACAAGAGCAACATCATCTGCAAATGCAACGGGCGTTACCATCCTTGAGATCATCAGCTTAAGTAGGCCGTTGTACATGATGATCCATAAAAGCGGCCCCAGTACCGAGCCTTGCGGCACTCCTCCAGTGACTCTATATAGCTTAAGTCCATCGTCTGTGTCATACTGCAGGATTCTGTCCGTGAAGTAGCTAGCTATTAATTTTTGAAGGTACTTTGGAGTACCGAACTGGTCGAGTGCTTCCATGATTCGGTCCCACCTCGCAGAGTTGAACGTGTTCTGCATGTCCAGCGTCACTACTGCGCAGTATTGCTTCTCACCATTTTTCCATCTAGTCCCTGAGATCGCATCCTTCGCGATGTTAACTACTAGCTTAATCACGTCTACGGTTGACCTTCCTTTTCGAAATCCATACTGTCTGTCTGACAGGTCCTTTTCGGCTATAGCTTCAATTCTCGTGTACATGATCCGTTCGAGGATCTTCCCCGCCGAGTCGAGCATGCAGAGGGGACGATATGCTGATGGTGCGTCGGGCGGCTTGTTTCCTTTTAAGAGAAGGACCAGCCTCTGCGTTTTCCATTTGGCAGGAAAGTAACCTTCTTGTAGGCATCTGTTGTACATATGAAGAAACATATCCGGTGCTATACTTATTGCCTTTTTTAAGGCAATGTTCGGAATGCCATCCGGTCCAGGGGCCTTCTTGTTTCCCAGTCTAGAGCACGTAATCTTCAGCTCTTCCAGTGTTATCGGTGGTATTGGTTCCTCCGTGTTAAGGTCACCGATCTGCAGATCCGGTTGCTGTGGGACGAGGTTTGTGACAATCTTCTCCAGCAGGACCGGGCATGTGGGTGAAGACAGTGGCTGTGGTTTCACTCTTTTCATCACCACTTTGTATGGTCTACCCCATGGGTCGCTTTCTACTTCATCAACCAGCTCTTTCCAGCAATTTGCCTTGCTACTTTTGATTGATTTGACCAGTTTAAGTCGTGCTGCTTTGTAAGATTCCTGGAGATCTCTGTAGTTTGATTTTTTTCTGGCTCCCGTTGCTTTTCTTCTTGCACGGATGCTTTCCTGTCGACTTTTGGCAATATCATTGTTCCACCAGTACATGGGCTGATGGCCGTTGTGGGGGCGCTTTCGTTGTGTGTGTGTGTGTGTGTATGTGTGTGTGTGTGTGTGTGCGTGTGTGCGTGTGTGTGTGTGTGTGAACGTAGAAGAGATCTTCTTGTAGTAAATATACGATATTTTGAGTTCTAACAATAATTCTTTGATTTTTCAAGAAGGAGCTGAATCGTGTATGAAAATGCTAAAATTTTATGGACTTGGAATTTAACTACCATTAATCGTATCCATTTTACAGCGATTTAAACAATTAAATTGTTTATAACTTTTTAAGGACGCATTTTCAAACTTATCACCTTCGAAATTCGTAATCAGGGGGTCAAAATAAATAAGAACATCTTTGGTGAGTGACTACCCTACTGAAAAATCTCACGTGAGATTTTTCAGTAGGGTAGAGCTCAATCGGCCACGGGGACCCCCTTGGCGCCTAGACTAGTAGGGGAGAGGCACGTTCGTATTGCGCCAGAAAAGTGCGATCTGAGCGGGCGAGGCTACGGGAGTCGCGCCCGTCTCGCTGCACCCGACGGGCGCGACTCCCGTAGAGTAGCGGTACGATGTACGTCGCGTCTACAGTGATGGAAGAAAATACCATTGACCCCTATGATAACGAGGATGGTTTTCATCGATCCAAATGTTGCTTATAACTATATTCCAATTTCTAATTTGTATCTGAAAATTCTATTCAGAAGAATTTTTGGTTATTGACGAGCATCCATAATATACGATGATAAACTTTTATTGCCAAATGCAGCTCTATCGAAATATTTCCTTTCTTTCGTACATTTACCTAAATATTTCCTTTCTTACGTGCATACTTATCTAAAAAATATCAGACTCACTATTAGAAAGCAATAATAGTCGGTGAAGTGGGAATATTACGATAAAATAACGCGATTTAACCACTTTTAGTTCAAAATATAAATATTCGTAATTACTTATCTAAATGTTTCGTTATTGCGTAGGGCCATCGCTATATACCCATTGCAGGGAAGAGTCACGATCGTATCACGCCAGAAAAGTGCGATGTGAGCGAGCGAGGCTACGAGAGTCGCGGTTCGCTATACGTCTCGTCTACCATGATGGAAGTAAATACCATTGACCCCTATGATAACGAGGATGGTTTTCATCGATCCAGATATTGCTTATAATTATATTCCAATTTCTAATTTGCATCTGAGAAATTCTACTCAGAGGAATTTTTGGTTATTGACGAGCATCCGTAGTATACGATGATGAACTTGTATTACCAAATGCAGCTCGATCGAAATAATTCCTTTCTTTCGTACATTTATCTAAATATTTCATTTCTTACGTGCATATTTATCTAAAGATATCAGACTCACTATTAGAAAGCAATAATAGTCGGTGAAGTGGAAATATTACGATAAAATAACGTGATTTAACGTCTTTTATTTCAAAATATAAATATTCGTAATTACTTAGCTAAACGTCTAGTTATTGCGTAGGGTTATCGCTATATACACATTGCAGGGAAGAGTCACGATCATATCGCGCCAGAAAAGTGTGATGTGAGCGGGCGAGGCTACGGGAGTCGCGCCCGTCGGGTGCAGCGAGAGTAACCATAGAGTAGCGGCGCGCTATACGTCTCGTCTACAGTGATGAAAGAAAATACCATTTACTCCTATCATAATGGGGTTGGTTTTCATCGAATCAGATGTTGCTTATAATTATATTTCAATTTCTACTTTGTATCTGAGAAGTTTTATTCAGAGGAATTTCTGGTTATTAACGAGCATCCGCAATACACGATGATTAATTGTATTGCCAAATGCAGCTGTATCGAAATATTTCTTTTCTTTCGTACATACTTATCTAAAAAATATTAGAGTCACTATTTGAAAGGAATAATAGTTGATGAAATCTGAATGTCACGATAAATTAACACGATTTAACCTCTTTTATTTCATAAATTCGTGAACCAGAACTCCTGTATAACGAAAACTGCACATTCTTTTACTACAAACGAAAGCTGTATAGCAGGCACATTTAGTAGTCTACGGGCGGCCAGAGCCGTTCGACGCTCGACCGAACTCGACCTCCTATAGAGTAGCTGGCCACCGACAGGCTCTGTCGGTTTCGGTCTTTTAATTGCGTACTATATAATAACCAATTGCGTGGCACTAGTATCACTAGAATCTTATGTTCTGGCTGATTTTCATAGCATATCGATCTATCAGGGCTCAAATTAAAAGCAGAACAAATTCTGTATTGATAGTTTGTGTGCAGTTTTCTCAATATAGACAAATAAACACACTAAAAACATAAAGAACAACTGGATTATCGACCTTTTTTAATTTTGTGTACGCTGCAAAATATTTTGAGCTTCCATTCATTTGCGTGCTTATTGTAAAGAACGTGTGCTACAGTCTTCTGAATTTTAAACTTTGTAGCTCCCAAAATGTTAGAGCTCCCAAAGAGTTTTACGGGTATACGAATCCATCTATAAAAAAGAGATTGTCACATTACGATGTATTGCGCGCGTATCTGATGACGAAAGCAATGGTTACTTTTTCCAATTCGATCAGCAGATATACATGGGATAGCAGAAGCTAAAATCTTACGGCGCCTGGGCCAGCCGAAATCACTAACAGCTGAGAAACGGCTTGCGACAGCCAAAGAAACTCAGTTCCCAGTTTACGTGGGCTCATATGATAACGTAGCAGCCAGCGGCAATTTTCAGAATTCTTCCAAACGCCCCGAGCGTCGTCAAAGCGTGCGCCCGGGTTATTGATGCCGTAGTCGTGCCGCCGCACTCCGCAGGCGAGATTTGACAACACTGCGCTTTTGCGTAGTAGGAAGCGACAACAACACGGCTGGACGTGGCGACGCCGGCACGCCGCGGCTGCGCGAGAACAGTGATGAGCAAACACAAACATACACACAACACGTACGCGCACAGTCGGAAAGAGTGCACATTCCGAGAACATCACCGAGACGGACACGACGGGGAAGCGACGGCGATGGTGCAGTTGAAGGAAATCCACGCTCCCGCGACCGACTTGAGTAAGTACTTTACTTCGGACTTTATTCTGTAGTATCTGTAGTATAGCCGAACCTAACCTCCAAATTTCCATCTGCCTGATTTCCTCACCCTAGAAGTTCGATACTGCTTTCCTCATTCCTAATGCTTGACACATTATTAATATATTTTGTTCTGCCTAAAGCGAAGAGCTGCTGTATATGACCACGCGCTTTCACATAATTCGACTTCCCTCGAGAGCTGCCGGTGCAGCTATCACTTCCCGAGGACATCACCGAGGCGAACATGACGGAGAAGCGCCGGAGATGGTGCGGTTGAATGAAGTCCACGCTCCTGCAACCAACTCGAGTAAGTACTTTGATTCGGACTGGAACTTTATTATGTAGCATAACTGAACCTAACCTTCAAATTTTCGTCTATCTGCTCCACTTTTTCTGGCAGTTTGATACTGTTTTCCTCATCTCTAATACTTGACACGTTATTTATATATCTTGTTTTACCTAAAGCGAAGAGCTCCTGCAGATGATCACACGCCTTCATACGATTCTATTCCTCTCGAGGGCAGCATTAATACAAATTGGCAATACAATGGAGAAGCGTTGGTGACGCTGTGATGAGATCGCATTTTGTTCCATGGCACCTAGCTGTGCAGAGGTTCTCCTGGTGAAGTGTAAGTTGCGGAGTGCTTCTGGAGTATCAACGTGTACAGCTGCCCTACGCTGTAAATAACATGGGGCAAACCTTAGTGAGAAATCTGTGATGTGCATAATTAAAGGCACTGATACTATCATCGACACTTCTACGGTGGATGTAAATGAACTGGCAGCGATATATATGTATAGGGGCTGTCTGAGTTACTGTTGTGCGAGTGAGTTCTTATCTCTTTTAACATCATGTGGCTAAACCCCTGGTGCCAATGAAGCTTCCCAATAGCTGTCGCTGTCTTTTCAGCTGGTGAGTATACTTTCAATGTCATTCTCTTCTTTCAGCAGAGGCAGAATGGATTATGAAGTTGTGTGTTGCATGCCTGGCTAGCCTCCAAGAGCGTTTACAGGGCAATTGTGATTGTAACAGGTATCGTTTCAACTATTGTTTATTCTTATTCTTTTATACGCCATGCAATGAGTGATTCTAGTCCAACTAATCCTTTTCTTTATATTACAGGTACGATATAACATATGAGAAAGATAAAGTTCTGCAAGGCCCAAGGGGATGTAAGAGGAGCCGACAAGAGGCCAACATCACTACGCCTCAGGCAGCTGAACTCCTATTGCCATCCTCTAATAATCGTTGGGGCCTATAGAGAGCTTACTGTTGCTAGGAAAATACATTACAAGTAAATCGTTGCGTCTAGAGGGTTGATTTAGGCTGCTCAGAGCCTTCCCTAGATCTGACCTCTCTGTGTAGATTTTCTAGTCCACACTTCTGTATTATATATGTCGACTCTAAATATATACATTTTCTTTATTGTAACATCAACCTTTGCACTCCTGGCGTTATTGTGTGTACAGCTGTCCTACGCTGAAAACAATACTAGTGAAGGCATTGCTGAAGAGGCTGTCCTAGTTGACAGTCTTTACTGTGGTTGTTGACAGCTAATGGCTGTCTGCTATATCACTTATATACTACAATACTGTAGGAATCGATTTTGTATCGATCTGCAATCAAATATTATGTTTCTGATATTGTATGCTATCGTAAAATACTGTAGTAATTGATAATTTGTTTATCAATTTATAATCAAAGATCGTTTTGCATGTGTGCATTATTGCATGATTTTATTCAATGCAAAAACAGTAATTGATGATTTCTTCATCAATTAATAATTATCATAATTTTGTATATTATTTATTCTGCAGTAATAGATCACTTCTTTATTGATTTGCAATCAAATATTTTTTATAACTAAATGTGCATGTTATTTTATATAAATATGCTTTTTTAATCTGCGATCAATTATTGTAGAAAAAATTTTGCATGGTTTTATTTAATATCGCAGTAATTGATTGTTTTATCGATCTGCAATGAAAATTGTTTTTATGGTTTTGCATGTTATAAACAAAATCAACAATTGATCATACCCTTATCAATTAACAACCAAGGACTGTTTTCCTAATTTTGCATGATATTATATAATCTGAAGCTCACGATAATTTCTTTATTTTATAATCAAAAATACTTATTAGAATTTATTATGATTTAATCTGCAGTAGTTGATAATTTGTGTATCAATCTGCAATCAAATATTATTTTTATGATATTGCATCTTATCGTAAAATACAACAGTAGGTGATAAGTTCTTTATCAATTTGCAATCATAGATCGTTTTCATAATGTTGCATGGTATTGATATAAGTATTTTTTATTTATCGATTTATAATGAAATATATGTTTACGATATTGCATGTTATCGTAAAATACTGCCAAAATTGATAATTTCTTTATCAATTTGCAATCATAGATCGTTTTCATAATGTTGCATAGTATTTATATAAGTATTTTTTATTTATTGATCTATGATGAAATATTATGTTTACGATATTGCATGTTATCGTAAAATACTGCCAAAATTGATAATTTCTTTATCAATTTGCAATCATAGATAGTTTTCATAATGTTGCATGGTATTTATATAAGTATTTTTTATCTATGATGAAATTATTATGTTTACCATATTGCATGTTATCGTAAAATACTACAAAAATTGATAATTTCTTTATCAATTTGCAATCATATATCGTTTTTATAATTTTGCATGGTATTTATATAAGTATTTTTTATTTATCGAACTGCAATCAAGTACTATGTTTGTGATATTACATGTTATCGAAAAATACTGCAGAAATTGATAATTTCTTCATCAATTTTCAATCACAGATCATTTTCATAATTTTGCATGATAATTTATATGAGTATTTTTCATTTATAGATCCGCAATCAAATGAAATTGTTACAGCCCTTAATAATTTCTTTATCATTTATCATGAAAATAACGACGTATAACGTCTTATTCTCGAAAAATTTACTTATAAGAATTGTTGTTTGAAATAAATGTACAAACTTGATATGAATATTTTCATAATTTTTTATGAAAAAAATGATTGCTTATATTATACACTCAGAGAACAACATGTTCAGTTTGAATTCGAAATTACAATATTGTAACTGTTACATATTATATTTGAATACAGAAGAGTTTAAACGGCAAATCTCATATTGTAACTATTACAATATCAATATTTACAGCAATACATTGAAATTGTTTAAAAAAGCATGGTGACTTAACTGTTACAATGCGTATATAAATATACGCATTTTATTAGTTACGAATGTTACGAGGCCATGTTATTATTAAAAAAATGTTCTCAGTGCACACCATCTGTGAGTATTTTTGGAACTAAAAGCTCGACGCATAGATTAAGTATTCGCCTTGTTAAGACCAGCGTCAGCGCCCCTCGCGGCCAAAATTTGAACTGCTTATTAAAGGATCAACACAGCTGATTAGCATGAGCGGTATACGAACCAAAGATTATTTAATTAAAAAATAAAATAAGTAGTGATCCGATGAACGTCTTAAAATCATTTATTGATTTGTCTGATATTATCAGATATATTGACAATGGAACAAGGCCTTATGTGGAAGGCGAAAGAGTTTATAAGGCTAATCATATAATATTTTGTGGGGTAGCCAAAGAAAGTAATGATTGCTCAGCAGAGATAATAGCACTATGCCTAAAAACGTCGGGTTTACAAGAATCTCCTCATGAAATAAGAGTAAAGATCTCTTCAAATGTATGTGCTGATGAAAATATCATTCATTGTGTGTGCTGTTGTAAAGCTGGTATTTTGGGAAAATGCAAACACTCTGTTGCAGTTTTAATTCACCTTCACAAATCAGTTCAAAATTATTGTTTTGTTTATTTTTTTAATGATGAGTAAATATTTAAAGCATTTACTTATAAAAAGTGTTAATTCTTTTAAGAACTCCATCATGTGTTATTCAAGATGCATCTTGCACGGATTTAAAACAACAGTGGGGTAAGCTAAAACAAACAGCTTAAAAAATGTATGAAACTGTAGAATTGAAGCATTTTTGCCACTGGAAGAAAACAGATTCCAAATTCCTCAAAGTGAAATGTTCTTGTAAACCCGACGTTTTTGGGCACAGTGCTATTATCTCTGCTGAGCAATCATTACTTTCTTTGGCTAACCCACAAAATATTATATGATTAGCATTATAAACTCTTTCGCCTTCCACATAAGGCCTTGTTCCATTGCCAATATATCTGATAATATCAGACAAATCAATAAATGATTTTAAGACGTTCATCGGATCACTACTTATTTTATTTTTTAATTAAATAATCTTTGGTTCGTATACCGCTCATGCTAATCAGCAGTGTTTATCCTTTAATAAGCAGTTTGAATTTTGGCCGCAAGGGGCGCTGATGCTGGTCTTAACAAGGCGAATACCTTCAGCGCCATCTGCTGTTTAATATACAGTAGTTGGCACCCACCTACATTATCAACTGAACTTAAACAATTTTTCTTGGGTATCACATGGCCTTAACATTTATAACTTCCGTCATTTCAGTAATGTAGTCGCTTATGTAAACCACCAGACCATCATTTTGATCAATATAACTTTTGTTATAGCACATTTTGTACCCAGTTATATTAAAAGATTCAGGGTATACAAGTTTCCGTGTTTCACTGCAAACAATTATGCATGACTTTATCTGAAGGCTTTTTAAGAAAGCAAGTTAATTGTTAAAATTTGCATTTAGGCCCCTTATATCTGCATTTAAAATTGCTTCCTTTTCTTTAGCCATGTATTTGTTTAGTTCACCTATGTCGTCGCAATTATAGTCTCTATTAATTATATCATTTTGTATATCCGCAATCAAATTTATACTACTATCCATTTTGTATTGTTGTTGTTGTTGTCTCCGTGTTTTGGCTCATTGCTGATGCTATTTCCGCGTTATGGGACTGTTGCGAAACTCTCGAGTCAACATTGCTAGTCTCTCTCTTCTTATCGGTCTTCTGCTGAATATGTGGACTTTCTACTTTACCTAGGTATCTAGGGTAAGTAGGATGCGTTGGATAGTCCGTCATTTCAATGTACTATTTTATTTTAGATTTTAATATTTCACATAGTTCACTGTCAATTGCACTATGGTTAATGTTATATTTGGTATTGTACTTAGCATTACTATAGACACAGTTTGCACATCTACTCAATGTACTTGTACACTTCGCTGGTAAGTGTGCATCCGCACACTTATTACACGTGACTTGATTTATACACTTTTTACTGCTATGTCCAAATCTAGCACATTTATTGCACGGAGTTGTGTTAATAATATCAAACACTCTACAACTTTGGTGCCCAACAAATAATCTGCTTTTATTGTCTTTGACGTGTTTATAAATGCTAGATGTAACCTCTATTATTGCATATTTCCTCTTTGTTTTTTCATTAGTATATACATGTAGTAACTTGCACTTATCATTCATGTTACTGAAGTTCCTTTCATTTATGTCAAGTTCAATTTCATTATCACCTCCATGATCCATATCAATATCTATTACTTTTAGTTTTGGGTTATTTATTTCTTCTTTTTCTATTTTAAAATTGTTTGATAGTTTTCCTCCTAGTGAATTCAAAAGTGAGTTTATATTTTCTTCATTCATGCAGTTTATTATCACTGTATCCTTGTTCTTGCATGAGACACTTTTTGTTTATATTGTTTTGTCTTGTATTAGATGTTGGAGAACTGTCCTTTCCAAGTCTGTACTATCTTTGTTGTCAGTTTTTTTATGATTAGTTTAGGCACTCTTTTAATTTTAGGTTTGGTATTAGCTGTAATTTCTGCGAAAGTCTTGATTTTATAGTTGATGCCCTGTTTTTCTTTGGTAAGCAGTTCATTTAAAACTCTATTTTTATCTTGCAATTCGTTGTTTAGTTGTTTTAGCAATTGGTTTTCTATTTTTAGGGATTCTAATTCACTATAATCTTCATATACTGTATCGTTAAGACCCTTTTGATTGTTGTTGTGTTTTTCCAGATTTATTTCACTAATGATTTCTTGTTTTATTTGCTCTCTTGTTGTTAGTTTAATTTGGGCAATTAATGGCTTTGCTTCACTGCTCAGTGTACCATATGGTAAGTTTGAGGTTAGGGCCATGTTGGGATGGCCCTGGCATATCATTAGTGAGTTGCTAATGAGTTTCACTGGTCATCCTGCGTTATATTTTGCCACTATTTCATTAGTGTGACAAAAGTTATCACACAGTAAACACAATACCGCTCCTACTTTGGCTGTAGGGTGGCACTTATAGAATTTTGTAAGAATGGTATCGGATGGCTCCTTGCCTCCCGACGCCATGTTGGCGACTTTTCAATTCCAATAGGATTATCAATACCATGTCGTATTATATCTTCTATATAATCATGTAGAAGTTGTTCATCTTCGTTTACTTTTGGACGGTCAATTTCGATTTTATTTGGATTAAAAGTTAAAGATAATAATGTAACATCAGTTATTGGATTAATAATCATGGTAAAAAATCAAGAAAAAGAAATAAAATTATTGAATATAATTTCAACAGTATTACGTTGGTTACAACTTTCTTCTATGTACAAGCAGCATATATTGTAGTGGTTTTCAAATTATTGGTAATCTACTATATTTTCAGATTATTTATGAAAAATTGAGAAATCTATGAATACGGAGAAATACGTATAGTTCCGAAATTCAGAAAGTAAAAATATTTTACAGTTGATTTTAAGAATTATTTTTAGATGGCAAAAATAAGAAAAGCACGTATCGAATATTTTTAGTATACACTTGGATAAACAGAAATCGAAATCAATTATAACTCGGTTTCAGCGTCAGCTGCTTACAAATAGTATATCACAGACGTACGATGTATGAATAGAAAAATCAACATTAACCAGTTAATAATGATTTTTTTGAAATGTCATACTTTTAAAACAAATACTAGTACATTATGCAACAAGAAAGTATAGTTGGAGATTATTATTCCCGCAGGTGTCTATAAGGCAGTAATCACTCGAGGAAATAATCGACTTTACTCCGTGCTGCATGCACCGTGAACTGTATTCACGACCTAATTGTGTAGCCCCACTTTGTTGTCATGAAAGACCTCCTCATCCCCGGTTGTGATAACCTTGAAATAACCTCTGGGATTTCCTTGACCAAGGCCACAATGGCGTATTTAAACGTAGAAAATTTCAGTCTCTATGTCAGGTAAATAAAATATTGGTTCCTATTAAAAAACCGCTGCCAATTCATTGACAAGATTCTACCTCAAACTAATTTATCGATTCCATTTTTTAAATTTAAAAAACAAAAATAAATTTTGTACAACAAAATTTTATTAATAAATAAAACTGTTTTCTTTGTGACTCTTTGTTGTTGTTAAACAATTTGACTGAATATAAAAAATATCTTTTTGTTTTTTCATTTATGTATCCTATACAAACAATTAGTTATTGTAATAAAAAATTTTAAAGAAATACATTAGTTTGAGAAAGAAAAGTATGTATTGGCAATAATCTAATAAATATTTGTTTTGAAACAGGTATTTAACTACTATCCTGCTCGACTTAGTGGTTTAAAGTAAATCCATCATTGTAACAACCATACAAATATAATAACTAAGTTATCTTCTTAACAAAAGACAATGAGTCGTTTTGAAATTTAACAGAGGTAGTTTTTTCCATATTTAAGAATCGATATTTTTATGAAATATTTTTATGAAATTTTTACGAAATTCATATTTTGAAAGTCAATTATTATCGTTGCCCTAGTACACGTTGCCGCGGGACTCAATCTGAAATTACTTTCTCGGGGATATGCCCTAGCACGCAATAATTATTTTATTTATATATGATATACAAATTAAATAGAACTATTGCATATTTTGCTCTAAACTTTATATTTGTATTTTGGGGCTAATTTGGAATGAGTAAAAAAATTTTGACCAACATAACCTCTTGAAATTTTAACACAATGCTGTACTCGATAAGTGTAATAAGTGGTAACAATTTTGAGTCAATCAATCGAATATTCTTTTTAAAAATGCAAATATAAGAAATTTATAAAAAAATTTTAACCTCAAATATCTTTGGTCACGACGGTCAGATTTATTTCGGCAAAGAACTGAATCCTAGATATAAAAAAGCTAATTCTTGGCCAAATTTCAAAACAATTCATTGACTTTTACTCCTGATATCGTTAACGAATGAAAACGCACTTGTTTTCAAAAATAATTTTTTTCTTGGAAACAAATCAACATAATCTCTTGAAATTTTAACATAATTTTGTACTCGATAAGTGTAATAAGTGGTAAAAATTTTGAATCAATCAAACGAATATTCTTTTTTTAATGGGAATATAAGAAATTTATAAACAAAATTTAACCTCAAATATCTTTGGTCAGAACGGTCAGATTTTTTTGGGCAAAGAACTGACTCCTTAGACATACTAATTCTCTGCAAAATTTCAAAACGATTCATTGACTTTTACTCCTGTTATCGTAAAGGAAAGAAAACGCACTTTTTTTCAAAAATAATTTTTTTCTCGGAAACAAATTAACATAACCTCTTGAAATTTTAACACAATGTTGTACTCGATAAGTGTAATAAGTGGTAAAAATTTTGAGTCAATCAATCGAATATTCTTTTTAAAAATGCAAATATGAGAAATTTTAAAAAAATTGTTAACCTCAAATATCAAAATTTTGAGTGAAAAATGAAAAAGTTTTTGAGATATTAATTAAAGAAATATAAATCATATTTTCATTAATAACAAATACAGGCTAGAGATAATTTAAATTTTAGAAAAAGAAATTGTAGGTAATTTAAAGACCTTTTAATAAAAATTTAGTTGATTAAGTAATACTGGTTGAAACAAATTAAAAAATCAAAAAAACGAAGAATTCAAAATCTTTTTTTGATTATAAAAAAAAAGTCGGTTAAATCAAAAAGTAGGTTATGCTCTCTCTATTCTCCTCAGAGACGAAGAGAATAAGCCTTTTTCGATGTAAATCGGTCGATCAGTTCAAAAGTTGTCGCCTGCACACACACACACACACACACACACAGGTACACACACACACACACACACACACACACACACACACACACACACACACACACACACACACACACACACACACACACACACACACACACACACACACACACACACACACACACGCACACACACGCACGCACGCCCGCCCGCGCGCGCACACACACACACACACACACACGCGCGCGCGCGCGCGCCCGCACGCACACACGCACGCACGCACGCACGCACGCCCGCCCGCTCGCCCGCGCGCAGACACACACACACACACACACACACACACACGCGCGCGCGCGCACGAACATTTTTTTTTATCAAAAACAACGGATTTTAGCGCCAAAAATCTTAAAACATGTTTTTGAACATTTTTTGTGTTAAAAATTTTTTTCACCGTTACAAAGCTTCCTCTTTGAGGAAGCAAAAATCGAAGTTGACCTTAAAATGACCTTCAAATTGGAATCCAAGGTCAAAGCGGGAGGCACCACTTGATGACCTTGTCTTATTATTCAGAAACACTTTTTTAAATGTGATTCTAGAGAATTGCGTTAATAAATTAAAATTGGGCACTGAATATTTGTATTTGTTAGGGCGGTTTTTCTCGCTATATAGACTCGAAGGAAAAAATATCAGAACCACGTGTCGAATATTTTTTGTTTCTCTTTCGAGTCATATAATCATAATAATTATTTATTACTACTTTCTATCTGAAACTGATGCGTTTTTAATGCCGAAAATACCTATTTTTATCAATTCGGGGGTAGTTTGAACCCCTTAAACCAGCGAGTTGGCAAAAATAAAAAAACACGTGTCGAGTATTTTTTGATACTTTATTCACCACCAAAGTTTCATGGTAATCGGTGATTCACACCAACCTGCCTCCTCTTGTTAGTAAATAAGTCTAGGAAGATCATCAGGTACTCGAAACCTCGGGCGGACATGGGGAAAGTTCTCATAATGTCCCCTGCGACAATCTGCCACGGGCGTAATGCGCGACCGCTGCCCATGAGACTTGTCGGCGCTGTCTGCTGCACTTTGCACTGCCAACAAATCAAGCTATTCCGCACAAAGTCAGCGATATCTTTGCGCAACGGAGGCCTGTAATAAGAGAGTGTGACACGCGCATGCGTTTTCGCTTGGCCCAAGTGGCTCGCAGTAGGTTCTGCATGGCTTTCTCGCATCGCTTCCAGGCGTCCTCATCGTCGAGCAAATCTTTAATGGCATGATTCGGACGATAGCTAGAGAGGCACCCGTGAACTATCTCCCACCACGGATAGTCGCTGGGATTCTCTCCAACGGCAGCGACCATGCGCTTATACCAGGCGTCATCTGTCTCTTCTCAGATATCTATTGACACGAGGTCTGGCGCTATCTCGTCCTCAAACATGCGAGAGAGCGTGTCAGGCACGTGATTTAATAAGCCCTTACGATTCTCGACGTCGTAGTCATACGCTTGCATTTCAAGCGCCCATCGCGATAAGCGTCCTGTGGGATCATGCAAATTGCATAACCATTTCAGGCTGTTATGGTCGGTTATCACTTTAAAGTGATAGCCTTCGACGTATGCATGAAACTTGCGTATTGCCCACAAAACTGCGAGGAATTCGCGTTCGGTGACGGAATAATTCCGTTCGTTCGACATCATCGTGCGGCTTGCGAAGATTAATACTCGCTCCTCACCATCGATTATCTGCGTGAGAACCGCTCCAAGGCCAGTGTTACACGCGTCCATTTGAATCACGACTGATGTTCAAACGACGGCCGGTATAATACCGGGGCAGACGCAATGAGAACTTTAATCTGCTCAAATGTGGATTGTTCCGCGTCACTCCACACATACGCAACGCTGTGACTTGTTAACTGCGTGAGCGGCTTCGTGATCGTTGCAAAGTCGGGCAAGAACTTGCGGTATCACGACGTCATGCCAAGGAACCTTCTCAACTGTTTGAGGTTCTTCGGCGCCAGATATTGGAGCAATTTTGTCCGGATCAGGCTTAAAGCCGTCTCGATTAACTAAGGCCCCGAGAAACTTGACCTCGCTGCGGCAGAATTCGCTTTTCTCACAGTTAATCGTGAGGCCTGCGTCTTTGATGCGCTGAAGAACGTGGTTAAGCCACTTGAGGTGTTCCTCAAACGTCTCGGTGACGACAATAATATCGCCCAAGTAGCAGAACGTATGAGGTGCCATCTCCGGGCCGATAACGCGGTCCGAAAGCTCCTGGAAGGTCGCTGGTCTGCCCACTATCCCATAAGGCATTCGGATAAATTCGAAGAGGTCCATTTCGGGGACAGTAAAAAAGTGAGGACCTGCGCCTCCTTCTGCAAAGGAATTTGGTGGTAGGCGTTGCTCAGGTCCATCGTCGATATATATGGAGCGTCTTGGAGTTTGCGTAATATCGCGTCCATGTGAGGGAGCGCGTACGCGCTCGCCTTCATTACCGCATTCAACTTGCGATAATCAATGCAGAATCGATACATACGATTCGCTTTCCGTTGTATCACTACTGGGCTCGACCATTCACTAGACGATTTGACAATAATGCCCGCCTCGAGCATCTCTCGCACTTCCCTGTGCATTTCCTCCTCGATCTTTTTCGAGACAGGATAATACTTCTGCTTTAAGGGCCTAGTATTTGAGACTTCGGTGTTGTATTCGGCCCAGCTGGTGCAACCTAATGGTGCGTTACTCGCGGACAGCAGTCGGTAGAGCAGCTCTTGCAACTGTCGCCGTTGGGCTTCGTCAACGTCGGCGAGGCCAACCCAAGCGAGATGAATAGCGCTCGCTTCGTCGTGCGCTAGCGATGCTAATTCTAGCGGAATTCGTTTTTTAACTCCTTCGATGCTAAGAGTCGATTCGTGCGGCCACAGCACGGCATTAAATTTTCACATGAAGTCGGCGCTAAGTAGACAGTCTGCGTCCAATTCCTCGAGGATCATCACGTCGAGGTAATGTCGCACACCTGCCACGTAAAAGGGCAGGTCTACGTGGCTCAGCACCGCTGCGTTTTTTTGTCGTTGGCGAGGCGTACGCCGATTCCACGGTGCGGCGTAATCTTCTTGCCACATGCGGTTGCAATCTGCAAGTAGGCTACGTCTGGTAAGAGATTGTCGTCCGGATTCAGGGGAGGTTTGTAATTCCTCTCCGCCTCCCTAAGCGCTTCCGCTTCTCGTGCAAGCTCTACGAGCATGTCCATGTCTGTGACTTTCTCCCACGGCACCAAGCACTGGAGACTGGGGAGCATATCTTTATATATGTGCTCGAGTTGTCTTTCTTCATCCCAAGGCTCCTCTAACTTTCATAAAATCGTAAGCAGGCACACATAGTCCCTTACAAGCTCCTCTGCCTTGGGTGCGGGCTTGCGTTTCGCCGACGAGTCGTTGCTGGAATTGCTCGTCGATCCCGTAGCAGCGGTGTGCGGTAACGCAGAAATCTTCCCAAGTTCGCCAATTTTTGCGAGTATAGCGGCACCAATGCCTTGCCTTGCGAGCGTCATTCTTTGACACACTCTAGAAATTCTTCGATGCCGCTGCCTTTCTCGCTGATCAACTGTAGTTTCCACTGCCGCACCGTTCTGCCAACGTCCATGTTTATGGACTGATGGAGCGTGGTACCTTTACCCGTATCTGCTTTGCGAGTTACTCGGGAGGCTTCTCTTCCCCCAAGACTCTTGCCGGTCACGGACATGAGACTGAAGATGTTGATGGGGACGACACTCGTTCGCATAGCCTATTTGTGGTATAAAGTTTTGCGCTGGTCGCTGTTGTGCATTTGCGATTGTCACTAAATTGCATGAGTGCCTTTGTGTACTTCCTTTGTCGAGGTACTCTAATCTGTATGTGTCCTAGAAGTTCACTGTTTTCTGTTTTTGCAAGCTCGCTTCGTTGCGTGTCGTTCTATTTGCCACTGCATACAGGCGTGTACTCGCTATCAGATCTGACATCTGCTCTTGCAGCTGCCTTATTTCTTGATCGTAGTTTTTTGCGATTCTATGTATTCTCACCATTTCGCATGCTACTGCTCTTGGCATTGTGTACGTTTTGCCGTTTGTGAGCGTGCATTGTACAGGGTCATCGGCTGTAGCTGCTGCCCGTGTAGTGAAAACCAATTGCAGGGCCGAATAAGTTGTGTACGTGCCCGCAGTGCTGGCCACGGTTGTACTCGCCGTTGTCGTCGTGGTTGTAAACGTATTTACCCACGTTGACTGTGTTCTGATAGGCGTTGGAAATCTACCTTCGGCTATTGCTTTTCCAAGGTTTATCGCTTCACGGATATCTTGCTGCGACGTTCGCCTCGATTCTATTTAATTTAGCGTCGTCGCGGTCCATATTTGCTTTGTGGATGTAGTTAGCGCGGTCGCGCCTGCGTTGTCTTCCTGTATTTCGGTGAGTGACATGTCCATTTGTTCCAGTAGTGTATAGCCATGGTCTAGTAGCGTTGACGACTGACGTCTTTGCGTGTGGTGTATGCGTCTCGTGCGTCGTGTGTACGTCCATTAAACGGTAGAGATTGTACCAGAGTTTCCAGTTTTCAGTTTCTTCTGTTGAACGCTTCTGCTTCATCGTCTGTTTCTTCCGTTCGTATGAAATCTTTCGCCGTATAGTCGCCTCGCAAACGCCTATATAACCTATCTGCTTTTGAAAACTGTGTGCCGCTTTTCAGAAGTTCTAATTTTTTGAGCGCATCGTCGAGCGGCTCAACTGACAGGTTCATTGTTCAGCCTTGGATTTCTACTCCCATGGTATCTTCGAAGGTATCGTCTTCTAAGATTGACATGTTGTTGACCTGAAAATTCGTAATGCGCTTCGCGGAGGAATTCGGATTTTAAAGTTTTAATTTTTAACTTATTACCTTTGGTGTTTTCAAGTTTTATTTGCGCTAACCACTGGTCAGTTCTCTTTTATCATTAAGGAGAATGAAAGTTTTAATGTTTCCTTATTTAATTCGGAAAGGAAAAAAAAAAACAAAAAGCAAGGAAAAAATAATTTTGCCTCTTTCAGTTCTATTTGTTTTCTTGTTTAGTAATTTAGTAACAAGAAAAATTGAATTAATGAAAGACAATTTATTGCGAAAGCAAAATAAATTAAAATAATTTATAAAACTGCTATATGGGATCGTTTTCGCTTTGTCTAAATGTGTCGCATACAGATTTGCTCTTACAACACACGCATTCAATAATTTATTACAATAGATAAATTTATAAATTTCGTTCATTAAATTCTGTGAATTTGTTTTGCGTAAAATAAATTCCAAGAATATTTTATTAATGATCGCAATTAAATTATTTGATCTCTGAAAAAAATAAAAATATTTATTGCTAAATTAGGTAGAATAATAATAATCTTTAAAAATAGGTTTTTGCTGGTCGAAGCAAAACAGTCACAATTGCCCCAAAAGATAAAATAAATTCTTAAACTTCGTATTTTATTGGGGGTGTTAATTTTAACTGGAAGAGTATTTGGTTTAACTTAAAATTCCAAAGGTAATTTATTAAAATTTTATTGAAGGCTTAATACTTCAATATAAGAGAAAAAATATTTTTTTAGTTTTATTCCAATAAATTTAATGTCCCGAATGTCTCTGAAATAGTTTAAGACGTCTATACGTTCTTGCTATTAATTCTGAATTATTTCGCTTGTCTGAAAAACAAATATACTGACTTCTTATCTATTTTAATATAGTACGATCTTAAATCTTCTATGCTAATAGGTAATAGTCTAGGAGCTGGGTACCGTCCCGTATGCAATAATATGTCCCCGGGTAAAAACAGGTGTTTCTTATAGATTTTGACCCGTAGAATCCGAATATCCAGGTTAAAATTCGAAAAAAATGGTAGAAATTGTTTAAAACGCATTTGTTTAAACAAATAAGAAACTGTCATTATTTTTTGTCGGAATAATTTTTTTATGAAAATTTAGGCTATTTTAAGACGAAATGCCCCTTAGCATTTTTTTCATAAAATCGATATTTCAAAAGTTATGAATTTTTGAAGTTTGATTTTTACGTTTTTTTGCAACTTTGATTAACAATAACTTTGGAAAAAATCAACTTTTTTTGAAAATGAAAATTTCCTCTTATTCTTTGAGATGAAAACTATCATATTCATTTGTATTATTTCAAGTCTTACGTTGTTAAATATTTATTTCGCTATTTAACAAATACTGCTTTTTCGATATTTCCAAGCACTATTTCAATACACGGTTAGAGTAACGCGCGCATCCAGGGCTTTTCAAAATCATTATATTTGAAAGTTAAACCAATACCTAACTATTGGTGCTATTTCAAACCAATTTTAATTTCTAATAAATAAACAACTTATTGTTTAAACAAAGAAAAAAACAATCATCAACATTTGACTTTTTCATACATAATATATTATATTTCGTTTGCTCAAAAATATAAAATTAAGGTAATGTCAAGAAATAATGAAAACAAATTATACAAGAACAAATATTTAATTTAAATATAAATACATGTATTAAAAATGAATAACTAAGTAAAATGTAATATTATTTGTATTAATTTTTACACGTTTCATTTTTTTGACAGAAACAGAAGTAACACATGAGGTTTTAATGCATACTTTATAATGACAGTTCGGAAAAAAGTTTTAATTTTATTACCCGCTATGGATGATTTTGTGCCGAACTGCCAATGTAAAGCATGCATCAAAAACTCATGTTGTGTTCGAGCAGCGATTGCATGTTGTTCATTCTGTTTCTGTCAGAAAAATGAAACGTGTAAGAATAAATATAAATAATATTACATTTTACTTAGTTATTCATTTTTAATACATGTATTTATATTTAAATTAAATATTTGTTCTTGTATAATTTGTTTTCATTATTTCTTGACATTACCTTAATTTTATATTTTTGAGCAAACGAAATATAATATATTATGTATGAAAAAGTCAAATGTTGATGATTGTTTTTTTCTTTGTTTAAACAATAAGTTGTTTATTTATTAGAAATTAAAATTGGTTTGAAATCGCACCAATAGTTAGGTATTGGTTTAACTTTCAAATATAATGATTTTGAAAAGCCCTGGATGCGCGCGTTACTCTAACCGTGTATTGAAATAGTGCTTGGAAATATCGAAAAAGCAGTATTTGTTAAATAACGAAATAAATATTTAACAACGTAAGACTTGAAATAATACAAATGAATATGATAGTTTTCATCTCAAAGAATAAGAGGAAATTTTCATTTTCAAAAAAAGTTGATTTTTTCCAAAGTTATTGTTAATCAAAGTTGCAAAAAAACGTAAAAATCAAACTTCAAAAATTCATAACTTTTGAAATATCGATTTTATGAAAAAAATGCTAAGGAGCATTTCGTCTTCAAATAGCCTAAATTTTCATAAAAAAATTATCCCGACAAAAAATAATAACAGTTTCTTATTTGTTTAAACAAATGCGTTTTAAACAATTTCTACCACTTTTTTCGAATTTTAACCTCGATATTCGGATTCTACGGGTCAAAATCTATAAGAAACACCTGTTTTTACCCGGAGACATATTATTGCATACGGGACTGTACCCAGCTCCTAGACTATAACGTCTATGCTAGTTATCTACTAGGTGACTGTACTGCACTCGCGTTATTCGCTGTCGGGGTACAATAGTTCCCGAGCGATCAGCTTCTGCTATTTCCACACTGCTGTGTATCGCGATTCGCAAATTACGCTGTGTGTGCCTAAATACTGAGTTTTGATCAGCGAGTTCGCATATGCGTTATTTCGCGTTAGCAAATTTTCCTTTTCCCACTTATTGCAATTATTATATTTTCGATAATAATTCAAATTTTGATTTAATTTCATTATTAAATTTTGATGGTTTTAAAAGTAATTCCAGATTTTAATTTATTTCAATTTAAATTGATGTTGGTGATCAATTACCGAAAGAAGAGAAAAAAAATTCTATGAACTATTAAGTACAATAAAAGTTAGCTTGTTTAAACAAATATCAATTCGTTCTGTTAATTTTGCAATAACAAGTGCCAAAATTTATGCAATTGAGAGACAAAGAGAGGGGGGAGTGGGAGAGAGAGAGAGAGAGAGAGAGAGTGAGAGAGAGAGAGAGAGAGAGAAAGAGAGAGAGAGAGAGAGAGAGAGAGAGAGAGAGAGAGAGAGAGAGAGAGAGAGAGAGAGAGAGAGAGAGAGAGAGAGAGAGAGAGAGAGAGAGAGAGAGAGAGAGAGAGAGAGAGAGAGAGAGAGAGAGAGAGAGAGAGAGAGAGAGAGAGAGAGAGAGAGAGAGAGAGAGAGAGAGAGAGAGAGAGAGAGAGAGAGAGAGAGAGAGAGAGAGAGAGAGAGAGAGAGAGAGAGAGAGAGAGAGAGAGAGAGAGAGAGAGAGAGAGAGAGAGAGAGAGAGAGAGAGAGAGAGAGAGAGAGAGAGAGAGAAACTAATACTTGCCTTATTTTAAACTTTTGTAAAAAGTTTTTTAGAATTATTGCATAATCCTTTTATAATAATTTCTTGAAATTATTACATGAATTCTTTTCTTAACTAGTAGTACTGATTCACGATATATTTTAATGTAAGGGATTTCGCGGGCACATTAATATTACTGGAATATTGCAATGGAAGATTACTGAAAGTTTTTCGATAATCCTTTTATAATAATTTCTTGAAATATTTCATGAATTCTTTTCTTTTAAGTTCCAGTCATGATTTATGAAATATTGCAATGTAAGAGATTTCGTGGACATATGAATATTACTGGAATATTGAATCAAATATTACTGGAAGATAATATTACTGCAATTCTTTCTTCAAGATATTCCACGAATATTTTGAGCTGTATGGGTAACGATACTGAACTTTTGTTTCTGTGTAAAAGGGCTATCGTGACGAACTAAAGAATCCAAATTTTTTTTTTTGAAATCCTTCAAAATTCATAAAACTCTTGGCCAATTACTATGAAGTTGACCAGAATTAACTGCTCATTTTGATCGTTCATCATCCTCTTTAACAAATTTTATCAAGATCTATAACTTTGTCTATAAATTTCAGAAATATTTTGTGTCACTGATAAAAATAATGACTTGACACAAAGTCTCCGACTTGACTTTTAATAAATGTGGACTTGAATAGCGTCAAATACCGGCGGAATAATAATTAAGAAATCGTGCAGCGGCGTACATACTTAAAAAAATTCAACATTACCTATTCCTTAAGGAGTACATAGACCTATAAGTCTTTAAAGCCAAAATCACCTGAAAAAATATAATAAAATATAATTAGTTATAGATACTAATAATATATTATAAGTAAGCACAATTTCTGATAAAATGGCCCGAGATAAAATCTGTAGACCAATTTTACCATTGCCAAAATTTTTGCTTTGGTACAGCTTTTTGAAAAAAGTATTCGATAGATTTTCATCGGACAGGGACTAATTTACTTGAAATTCATCTAGTTATGGACCTGAGAGTTGGAAATATAAGATTTCCTGAAGCAAATCTTATATTTCCAACTCTTAGATCCATAACTAGATGAATTTCAAGTAAATTAGGCCCTGTTCGATGAAAATCTATCGAATACTTTTTTCAAAAAGCTGTATGCCAAAGCAAAAATCTTAGTAATGCAATATCTCTGAGTAAAATTGGTCTTCAGATTATACCTTGGGCCATTTTATCAAAAATTGTGTCTACTTAAAATATTTTATGAGTATGTATAACTAATTATATTTTATTATATTTTTTCAGGTGATTTTTGCTTCAAAGGCCTGTAGATCTATGACCCCCTTAATAGTGTTAGAACACTCATAAAAACATAAATAGAAAGTAGTCATAAAGAGTTTTAATTTAATGTTTGATTCGTTTGATAATATTATTTTCTCAGGAAGTTATAAGCACTCAACGACAGCTTAAAAAATCTTTAGATATCTCTCTTATTTTCTAACGATTTTATGGATGATATTTTAAATAATATTCTTATGCTTATAGCTTCCTAAGGAATTATTATTTTTGAACGAATCAAAACATAAATTAAACCCAGTTGAAAGTAACTAATAAAATCCAATAAAAAAAATTTGCATAAGATATAAGTATTTGCATCAGTAAAATCTTATTAAATCAAATAAAATGTGCCTATTCATCGGCATAAACAACACCGACATAACCTATTGATTGGCTTGAGCTAACGAAAACATTAGTTTATGCCGATTAACACACACATTTTATTTGATTTCATAAGATTTTACTGGTGCAAATACTTATAATATTTTATGCAAATTTTTTTTATTGGATTTTATTGGTTACTTTCAACTGGGAACTTCTTTCTAAATACTTTCTTCTTATTTTTGCATGATTATTTTTATTCTATATATTAGCTAACGAATAATTTAGACCTCCGTCAACACTTATTTGTGCTAGATATTTCGAAAAACTAGTCAGTCTTCGTCTCTAGAGCCCAATGGACAAAATCCTAAAACATACGTTAATTTTTTTGGCTCCAGAAACTACCTTGAAGTTTTAGCAAAATCCATGACACGCAGGCGGGAAGGTTGCCTTGTGAGTGATGATGACGTCCGTGCATAAAATCGTCGGTATTTAAATTAAAGAGGTGGTAAAATTCGCTAATAAAATATAAAATTGTATTTTTTGTAATTAAGAAAATTTCGTAATATAAGCAAAACTTATTTGAATATCGCTAAATCATAGAAATTATGTAAATAAGTAACACACGAAAACCTGTTATTTGATTTCCCAAAATTACGTAAACGTAGCAGCTACAATGAATTCGTCAATACAATGTAGACCACGAAACAAGAGGTAATTAAATAATTCAACAACATATATTTTTTTCAATCAAAAATAAAAAAAAATCTTTCGGCCTACCCACTACGCAGTACCACACATATGCCCAGATATGTATACACCCGCACATGCATAGAAAAAAATGCCTTTTTGAGTGCATAAATTAGACAGTTATTCATGTTAGATATTTATAATGAAATTACCTTCAGCAAAGGTTACTCCAAATGTAGCATCGGTATTCATTTGCTCCGGTCGTTCAATCATAAATTTTAAAACTTTTGTCAAAGCAATTAATTTCCTTTCTAAAACATATGCAAGTTTCAAATACAGACATACCAGTATTGGTACCGTTTAAAATACATATTATGATCAAAAAATGTTTATATGTACAACGTATTTTTATTTCTGATTCTAAAAATATATAGATATAGAACAAAGTTATCTTTAACTATATTTAAATTAATATAAAAATATTATTTAGGAAACGTTATCAAATTGTGTATCTTCCATATTATTAACAGAATTAAAAGAATTTATCATAAAACTGATAATTTCGTAAATGCGTTCGATAAAATAGATTATTTTTAAGCACATTAGGATAAGTTAAATTAATTTAGCTGAGATATATATAATTTCTCTCACAAAACTTTATTAGTTAATTCCAAAAAAGGATCCATTACACTGAAATAATTGACAAGAAAAATAAACAAGAATCTAGTATAGCGCTCAATAAATAACATTAAAACAGATAAATGAAAAAAAAATTTAATTAATTATTTACGTAATGCCAAAAAATAAATGGTTTTATACATAATAGTTTAAAAACGCCTTTCTTACCAAGCCTATTTGAATCAAACTTTGCACTTATCACTTGTAAAGTGATTAAAAAAATATAAATATAAATCGTGAGAAGTGTTTGAATGTCCATCATAAAGTAGTTTACGATCAGACTGGCACTTGGCAAATCTCAAATGTATTTCAGTGTTACTCGCTTTTATAAAGCCCCCACTATTGAAATTTCCTCTCTGAAAACAAATAAAGAACTCAGTTGATTCTACTTGTGGGCACGACACTTCTATTCGATCTTTACTCCCTCGTAATATAGAAAAATTGCGGCAATTTCTCCAATTCAATCCAATAAACCTTTCGAATTTAAATTAAGAATGCACTCATCAGAATGATATATAGAGACATATCTGTAAGACTAAACTGTATTTATTTGTAAACTTTAGATGAATTTTTCTTTACTCTTAATGTAAATAAATTCACGAAACAGAATTATTATTAATTTAATAACGGCTGTCGCTCATTAAGTTAGATTTTTCTTTTAGAACCGTACTACCGAAATAGTTATAGGAAAAACGAATTTTTGAAATTTGGTTTGACCCCCCAGCCCTGGCTAGCCCCTATCCCTACTGAAAATATTTACGTGATTAATCACGTGATTAATCATGTGTTAAATAATATCATAAATCTTGTATTTGATAATATGCTAAATTACGTGATTAAACATATGTTAAATCATATGCTTTAACATATGATAAACATTGCGATTAATTCGAACCGATGTGATAAATGATTCAACATGATATCAAATTTCTTCCTCCTAGAGGAAGCTTTGTGATAAAAAAAGAAAATGTGTTAGGAATTTGGGTTAGCACATTTAGAATCGAAATACAGTATTTTTAGCAAATACCCGTACGGATACGTGTGTGTGTGCGTGCGTGCGTGCGTCTGTCCGTGTCTGTGTCTGTGAGTGTGTGTAGGGGAAGGCGGGGCATGGCGTGTCAGGTAGGTAAGTTTGGCACCCTCATATTTTTAATATTAATGAATGCAAAAAATGTAATTTTTACGTAAACCTAATTAGATATGCTTTTAGAATTTTCCTCTATACTTTTGAGGTTATAGATAATGTTTACCATTTAATTTAATAAGATTGAAAATCGGTGCTTAGAAACAAGGTTGACTTCATTTTTAAGTCGCTTGGAGCAACGAGAAAAGGATTTTTTTTCTAAATGAGACCAAACCTATTTGATAGTTTCAACTTTTATCTTTCAAGCCCTGTTTTTGTTATTTTCAGAAAATCTTTATGAATAATATAATTAAAAAATGAAAATGGTATTAAAATGGGGCATGACGTGGCACCCTGGCGGGGCACGCGTGGCACACTCGGGCGTATCAGTGCGCCGCAGCGGCCGCCGAGCGAAGTGATGTAACCTACAAACCAAAAACGGAACAAAATGGGTTAACAACTACGCAGTGCAATAATTTAGTTTTAACTAGTTTTTAGTTTCAATTATTAGATTAATAAGTAAATAACGATTATTTCGACTGCGTATTAAGTTATAGAGTAGAAAAAACAATGGTAAGGAAGGAATCAATTGTAGATACTCAAACTGCCTTTTTCAATGGTCAGGTAGTTCAAATATGCTACATAGATGAAAATGATGCGAAATCTTTAAATTTAAACTTATTGTAATAATAATGAGAATTTGTTAATCAAACAAAAGTATTATGTTGTGATCATATTTTATAAGAAGGAATTTATAATATAAAATCATTTATTAAAATGTAATAATTTATTTTAAAATAAAAATTGTTATGTTCCTTAATAAAAATAAAATTTTAAATTTTCAATAGACTGATTAATTATTTGATTTTTGAAAATTTTATTATGGCATAATTATTAAAGTATTAATTACTGGAAAAAAGAATTGAAAAATACCTATAGTAAAATATTAAATTTGACCGTGCCATGCGTGCCCCGTCGGGTGCCACAATCCACCCGCCGGTGGGGCACGTAGAGCATTTTTTTCAGAATTTCTTTTCTGTATTTTATCAATAATTAAAAGAAAATGAAAAAAAAAGTTAATAGTTTATTTTATTTTATTTTTTTCTGATCTAATTATTCCGTTTTTGTACATTTTGAAATAATACACGGTTTAGTTGTTATTTTTAATCAAAGTTAGGGTGTCACACGTGCCCCGCCCTCCCCTATGGGTGTGGATGTGTGTGTCTTTGTATGTCTGTATGTGTGTGTGTGTGTGGGTGGGTGGTTGGGTGTGTGCGTGTATATGTGTGTCCTTATACGTTGATATCTCATGATCTACTCGACCGATTTTAACCACCCTACCAAAAATAATCACGTGATAATCGCGTGAATATCGCGTAAAAATCACGTGATATATAAAAAATTGCTCCGGTAAAATTATTATTTATTATTTTTATTTAACCAATACACGAATTAAGATTTGAGTATTACACTAATATACAAGAAAAACATTAAATTTAGAAATTAAAAAATTTTTGTAGGTGATGGGAATCGAACACGAGACCCTTGGCACGGCAGTCGGATGCTCTAACCACTCACCTATAAAAGACTTACAGTTTGCCTGTTCGAAACTGACATATAAGCTGCACTACAATGTATGCGTTATATTAAATTGATTTTTTTATTCATTGATACATAATTGAGTAATAATAACATTATAATCAAATTTATTATAGTTACTTAATTTAAAAATATCATTAATGAATAATAATAATTTTTTTGTTAGAAATAAAGGAAATATGAAAAGGGCGTGTATATAAATTCCTACCATAGCGACATCGTCATTTAAATTTTATTTACTATCTATTTTTATTTACTAATCCTGTGAACTTCTTTTTTAATGAATGCGATTTTCTGTCTTCCACAATCCATGCAAAAATTACATCTTAATTAAAAAGGTAACTCATTTCATTATTGATTAGATCATTGTATTTTTAAATTCAAAAATACGTATTGCTGAACAAGAAAAAAGAAAATTTTCAAGCTGAAATTAAAAAAAATTTTTTTGTATAGATTGTAAAAGACAAAAAATCACATTCGTTAAAAATAAGTTCACACGATTATAGTAAATAAAAATTAAATGATGATGTCGGTATGGTAGGAATTTATATACACGCCCTTTTCATATTTCCTTTATTCCTGAAAAAAAAAATTATTATTATTCATTAATGATATTTTTAAATTAAGTAACTATATTAAATTTGATTATAATGTTATTATTACTCAATTATGTATCAATGAATAAAAAAAGTAATTGAATATAACGCGTACATTGTAGTGTAGCTTACATATCAGTTTCGAACAGTAAGGCAAACTGTAAGTCTTTTATAGGTGAGTGGTTAGAGCGTCCGACTGCCGTGCAAAGGGTCTCGTGTTCGATTCCCATCATATGCAAAAAATTTTTAATTTCTAAATTTAATGTTTTTCTTGTATATTAGTGTAATACTCAAATCTTAATTCGAGTATTGATTAAATAAAAATAATAAATAATAATTTTACTGGAGCAATTTTTTATATATCACGCGATTTTCACACGATATTCACGCGATTATCACGTGATTATTTTTGGTAGGGCAGACATCAGGGTTAACTTTTTTCGATTGTGCTTAAACAGTCGGGGTCAATATTCTACTTTCCTCAAAATCTTTTTTTTTTTTTTGTTTTATAGCTAAAATTTTGCAAATTTTAATATTCAATTTTTGTACTATTTTGAAATAATATTGTTTATATATTATGAAATCACTCTATACAGTATTAAATTCGCTACAATTTAAACAAAAAAATGTAGCTAGCTACATTTAGTGATAAGTTATTGATGAAAATGTAAGTTTTTGTAAATAGGTTATATTTCGATATAATATGGAATACTATAATTTGCTAAATTTTTGTTTTGTTATTGTTTATTTTTGGAAAAAAAAATTTATAAAAAGACGTGATTTTCTTTCCCCCTCCATAACTAGATTAAACTTGGTTAATTAAGTATTATTACTTACCCAGTTGAAAAAGACCGATAAAATACAATAAAAATATAGCGTTATCTATTGTGAAAAAAAAGTCTGATAAAAAAAGTTATAAGACTTTATCTGATTTTCACAAACACATTTATGTTATAATGTTTTATTCAAAATGACCTATAGAATGGATTTTCTGAAACATAGATTTTGATTTTATAAGAATTTACGCATAAATATTTTGTCATTTTATAAGGTGAACGACACTGTGTAAGTTTATGTGTCAATACAGATAACTAATTTATAAGATTTTATTATTATTTACCAATTAATTTAAAATATCTGAAATTATTTGCATAAACTTATAATATTCATATAAGTTTTATTAGTATCTTCATCATTAACACGTGATACGGCGATACGGCGATCCGCATAAAAATTATTTTGTGTTTTATTAGTAAAATCAGATTGAAACATCGATAAGGTTTTATAGCATATCTCACATAAAATCTTTGTAAGAATTAATAAGACATGAACAATAATAGACATTTTTGTGTAATATTTTTTAATTATTTGTTTTATGTGATTTTATTAAGAATTACGGGTGCAGATACACGATTCAAGTCTATATAAGTGAAAGTTTATAAATATTTATACGGAAAAACCAAAAAAGTAATCCTTATAAAATTCAAATGATGTGTGAATACATGTATTTCATTTATATAGTTTAATTATTATTTTCCAATTAATTTACAGCATCGAAAGTTGTTTGAATAAACTTATTAAAATTCATATCAGCTTATATCAGCACCATTGTCATGACGTGTTCTTGTTTATGCACATACTGATTGTGCACATATTAATTGTGCACACTTTAACATTGGTATATATCTATATATATAGATCTGTACCAATGCTATCTGTGCACAATAAATATGTGCACAATCCTTATGTGCACAAACAAGAACATGCCATTGTCATTAATACTAAATAAGGCAATCCATATAAAAATTATTTTGTGCTTTATGAGAAAAATTATAATGAAACATCTACAAGATCTTATAGTATACGTCACATCTTTGTAAGATTTAATAAAACACAAACGATATCTGGAATTGCTGCGTAATATTTTTTCATCAATTGGTTTATGTAACTTTATAAAGAATTACGGAATAGATACACAATTCCCACACAGCATGTATTAATTCTGAAAGGATTCTGAAAGAATGCATGAAATAATTTTATTCTTTCAGAAATCATTCAGTGAAAGGATTCTGTAATAATGCTATGTCCGGGGTATTTTCCTTTCAGAATTAATTCAATGGAATAATTCAAAAATAATTTATAATATCATTGCAAAATTTATTCAATAGAAGATTTCTGAAAGGATTCATGGATTATTACCAAAAGGTTACTAAAAGATATTTCAAAATTATTTCCTGAAATAATTCTGAAAGGAAAATACCCCGGACATAGCATCATTACAGAATCCTTTCACTGAATGATTTCTGAAAGAATCTTTCAGAATCCTTTCAGAATTAATATCACATATTATTGCAGAATCCTTTCAATGAAAGATGTCTGAAAGGATTCAGGAATTAATTTTGTGAATTAATTCGAAAATATTATGAAAATATTACTAACAAGAAATTTGGAAGACGGATAAATCCCGTATTATTACAGAATCCTTCCAATGAAAGATGTCTCAAAGGATTCAGGAATTAATTTGTGAATTGATTCCTGAATCCTTTCAGACATCTTTCATTGAAAGGATTCTGTAATAATACGTGATTTATACTGTTCGAAATTTCTTTTTAGTAATATTTCCATAATATTTTCGAATTAATTCACAAAATTAATTCCTGAATCCTTTCAGACATCTTTCATTGGAAGGATTCTGCAATAATACGTTATTTATACTCTTTGAAATTTCGTTTTAGTAATATTTCCATAATATTTTCGAATTAATTCACAAAATTAATTCCTGAATCCTTTCAATGAAAGATGTATGAAAGGATTCAGGAATTAATATTGTGAATTAATTAGAAAATATTATGGAAATATTACTAACAAGAAATTTGAAGAGGATAAATCCCGTATTATTACAGAATCCTTCCAATGAAGGATGTCTGAAAGGATTCAGGAATTAATTTTGTGAATTAATTCGAAAATATAATGGAAATATTACTAACAAAAAATTTCGAAGGTTATAAAATCATGTATTATTGCAGAATCCTTTCAATGAAAGATTTTTGGAAGGATTCAGGAATAAATATTGTGAATTAATTAGAAAATATTTAGTAAATATTACTAACAATAAATTTCGAAGGGTATATATAATCCCGTATTTGAAGGTACATTTTTATAATTTAGAATATTATTTAAATAATATTCTAACTATTTTTACATATATTTACATTATTAATAATTTTACACTATTTTATCGCAGAAAAAAACGCAGAAAAATTTTTTACATGATGGAGATTCGAACCCGGGTCGCTTGGGTACTACGCAAATACGCTATCCATTACGCTATCGCTCGCTTGTTAGATCATTTCATTTTTTTCATTATATACTGCAATATGAGTGATACGATACATTAGAAAATTTATTCTTAATATTACTTTATTTTTTAATATTAACTTTGATCAATTAATTCATAGTTATTTAATACTTTTAGTTTATTAAATATTGTATTAAGCCGATGTGAAATGTGTGTGTATAAAGGGAGCTCTTCCTTACCGACGTTATGAGTTTTTACATTTTTTTGATCTTAGATTCAACTTTTGATGAATGAAGCTCTTCACTGCACTCCGTAATTGCATAAATAATACACCTATAAATTTTTCAGAAATTCTGTTCATTATTTTTCATAAAAAACTGGTAGAAAATTTTTCAACCCGTTTCCTGTAAAATCTATAACGAGCAATAACTTGAAAATTTACACATAGTGTATTTTTGTCATTACGAAGGGCAATAAAGAGCTCTTTTCCCGAAATTCGATAAAAATAAAAAAATGATAATTGCATATAATGCAGAGATGAATAGAATGAGCTCTACCTTACCGACGTTATTATTATTTGTAGTGTTTTCAATTTAGAATCAACTTTTAGAGTCAAAGGCTCTTTACTCTTGGCAGACGTATAAATAATATTTCTGTCGATTTTGAGGGGACTTCTAAACATTGTCATACTGAAAGAATACTATTATGAATAATAATAAAAAATATTGCTTATTTTAAGTACCTATATTATTCATCTTTAAATGTTTTTTTTCCTTTTATTTTAAGTTTTTATATTCTTACATTAATTTTTCAAATTAATATTTTTCGCAATTAGTAAATGTTTCAATCTATCTTAGTTCACAAAAACGAAAAATGATATACCCCCCACACATTTTAATACGTTCTTTAATAGGATCATACGAATGTAGAAAACAATGGACGACTAAATCCGATCATTATCCAATCATTTCATTTTTTCATTATATAGTGCAAAATGACTGACAAAATAAATTAGAATATTTATTTCTAATATTTCTTTATTTTTTAATATTAACTTTGTTTAATTAGTATATACTTATTTAGTAAGTTTTGTTTATTAAATATTGTATTAATTAGGGCTTATTTGATTGAAACAAATTCGAATTAAAAACAAAATAAATACATTATACGATGCCTCTTATATACGGACGCTGCCCTTTTCGTGTTGAATACTTGAAATAATTTCTGAACTATTTTATGTTTTCTTTCAAAAAATCGTTTCAAGGTTCTTTCAGGAAGAATTCGTGTAAATACCTTTTTTGCTATTGTGTTTTAAAAAATTTTATTGTAACAATCTTTTTCAAACGAATTCTAAATTATTTCTTGTATTAATTCACGTGAGTTTCCCGCAACATTTCATGAAATAATTCATGAAATTATTTTCAATAGATATTGAATTATCTTTGTGAATGATTAATTTTTATCATTCTGAAATTATTTCTGAATTATTTCGTGATATAATTCTTGACATGATTGCTGAATTGTTATGTTTTCTTTAAAAAAATCTATTAATTCACACGAGTTTCCCGGAAGATTTCATGAAATAATTCATGTAAGATTTTTGAATAGATATTGAATTATTTTTGTGAATGATTAATTTGTATCTTTCTGAAATTATTTCTGAATTATTGCATGAAAGAATACTTGCAATAATTTCGAAATTATTTTATGTATTCTTTCAAAAAATCTTTTCAAAGTCCTTTCAGAATTAATTCGTGTAATTATTTTTTTTGCTATTTTGTTTTAAAAAATTTTATTTTAAAAATCTTTTTCAAAAGAATTCAAAATTATTTCTTGTATTAATTCACACGAGTTTCCCAGAAGATTTCATCAAATAATTCATGTAAGATTTTTGAATAGATACTGAATTATTTTTGTGAATGATTAATTTGTATCTTTCTAAAATTATTTCTGAATTATTGCATGAAAGAATACTTGCAATAATTTCGAAATTATTTTATGTATTCTTTCAAAAAATCTTCTCAAAGTCCTTTCAGAATTAATTCGTGTAATTATTTTTTTTGCTATTTTGTTTTAAAAAATTTTGTTCTAAAAATCTTTTTCAAAAGAATTCAAAATTATTTCTTGTATTAATGCACACGAGTTTCCCAGAAGATTTCATGAAATAATTCATGTAAGATTTTTGAATAGATACTGAATTATTTTTGTGAATGATTAATTTGTATCTTTCTGAAATTATTTCTGAATTATTGCATGAAAGAATACTTGCAATAATTTCGAAATTATTTTATGTATTCTTTCAAAAAATCTTTTCAAAGTCCTTTCAGAATTAATTCGTGTAATTATTTTTTTTGCTATTTTGTTTTAAAAAATTTTATTCTAAAAATCTTTTCAAAGTCCTTTCAGAATTAATTCGTGTAATTATTTTTTTTTGCTATTTTGTTTTAAAAAATTTTATTCTAAAAATCTTTTTCAAAACAATTCAAAATTATTTCTTGTATTAATTCACACGAGTTTCCCAGAAGATTTCATGAAATAATTCATGTAAGATTTTTGAATAGATATTGAATTATTTTTGTAAATGATTAATTTGTATCTTTCTGAAATTATTTCTGAATTATTGCATGAAAGAATACTTGCAATAATTTCGAAATTATTTTATGTATTCTTTCAAAAAATCTTTTCAAAGTCCTTTCAGTATTAATTCGTGTAATTATTTTTTTTGCTATTTTGTTTTAAACAATTTTATTTTAAAAATCTTTTTCAAAAGAATTCAAAATTATTTCTTGTATTAATTCACACGAGTTTCCCAGAAGATTTCATGAAATAATTCATGTAAGATTTTTGAATAGATATTGAATTAATTTTGTGAATGATTAGTTTGTATCTTTGTGAAATTATTTCTGAATTATTGCATGAAAGAATACTTGCAATAATTTCGAAATTATTTTATGTATTCTTTCAAAAAATCTTTTCAAAGTCCTTTCAGAATTAATTCGTGTAATTATTTTTTTTGCTATTTTGTTTTAAAAAATTTTATTTTAAAAATCTTTTTCAAAAGAATTCAAAATTATTTCTTGTATTAATTCACACGAGTTTCCCAGAAGATTTCATCAAATAATTCATGTAAGATTTTTGAATAGATACTGAATTATTTTTGTGAATGATTAATTTGTATCTTTCTAAAATTATTTCTGAATTATTGCATGAAAGAATACTTGCAATAATTTCGAAATTATTTTATGTATTCTTTCAAAAAATCTTCTCAAAGTCCTTTCAGAATTAATTCGTGTAATTATTTTTTTTGCTATTTTGTTTTAAAAAATTTTGTTCTAAAAATCTTTTTCAAAAGAATTCAAAATTATTTCTTGTATTAATGCACACGAGTTTCCCAGAAGATTTCATGAAATAATTCATGTAAGATTTTTGAATAGATACTGAATTATTTTTGTGAATGATTAATTTGTATCTTTCTGAAATTATTTCTGAATTATTGCATGAAAGAATACTTGCAATAATTTCGAAATTATTTTATGTATTCTTTCAAAAAATCTTTTCAAAGTCCTTTCAGAATTAATTCGTGTAATTATTTTTTTTGCTATTTTGTTTTAAAAAATTTTATTCTAAAAATCTTTTCAAAGTCCTTTCAGAATTAATTCGTGTAATTATTTTTTTTGCTATTTTGTTTTAAAAAATTTTATTCTAAAAATCTTTTTCAAAACAATTCAAAATTATTTCTTGTATTAATTCACACGAGTTTCCCAGAAGATTTCATGAAATAATTCATGTAAGATTTTTGAATAGATATTGAATTATTTTTGTAAATGATTAATTTGTATCTTTCTGAAATTATTTCTGAATTATTGCATGAAAGAATACTTGCAATAATTTCGAAATTATTTTATGTATTCTTTCAAAAAATCTTTTCAAAGTCCTTTCAGTATTAATTCGTGTAATTATTTTTTTTGCTATTTTGTTTTAAACAATTTTATTTTAAAAATCTTTTTCAAAAGAATTCAAAATTATTTCTTGTATTAATTCACACGAGTTTCCCAGAAGATTTCATGAAATAATTCATGTAAGATTTTTGAATAGATATTGAATTAATTTTGTGAATGATTAGTTTGTATCTTTGTGAAATTATTTCTGAATTATTGCATGAAAGAATACTTGCAATAATTTCGAAATTATTTTATGTATTCTTTCAAAAAATCTTTTCAAAGTCCTTTCAGAATTAATTCGTGTAATTATTTTTTTTTGCTATTTTGTTTTAAAAAATTTTATTTTAAAAATCTTTTTCAAAAGAATTCAAAATTATTTCTTGTATTAATTCAGACGAGTTTCCCAGAAGATTTCATGAAATAATTCATGTAAGATTTTTGAATAGATACTGAATTATTTTTGTGAATGATTAATTTGTATCTTTCTGAAATTATTTCTGAATTATTGCATGAAAGAATACTTGCAATAATTTCGAAATTATTTTATGTATTTTTTCAAAAAATCTTTTCAAAGTCCTTTCAGAATTAATTCGTGTAATTATTTTTTTTGCTATTTTGTTTTAAAAAATTTTATTCTAAAAATCTTTTCAAAGTCCTTTCAGAATTAATTCGTGTAATTATTTTTTTTTGCTATTTTGTTTTAAAAAATTTTATTCTAAAAATCTTTTTCAAAACAATTCAAAATTATTTCTTGTATTAATTCACACGAGTTTCCCAGAAGATTTCATCAAATAATTCATGTAAGATTTTTGAATAGATACTGAATTATTTTTGTGAATGATTAATTTGTATCTTTCTAAAATTATTTCTGAATTATTGCATGAAAGAATACTTGCAATAATTTCGAAATTATTTTATGTCTTCTTTCAAAAAATCTTTTCAAAGTCCTTTCAGAATTAATTCGTGTAATTATTTTTTTTGCTATTTTGTTTTAAAAAATTTTATTCTAAAAATCTTTTTCAAAAGAATTCAAAATTATTTCTTGTATTAATTCACACGAGTTTCCCAGAAGATTTCATGAAATAATTCATGTAAGATTTTTGAATAGATACTGAATTATTTTTGTGAATGATTAATTTGTATCTTTCTAAAATTATTTCTGAATTATTGCATGAAAGATTACTTGCAATAATTTCGAAATTATTTTATGTATTCTTTCAAAAAATCTTTTCAAAGTCCTTTCAGAATTAATTCGTGTAATTATTTTTTTTGCTATTTTGTTTTAAAAAATTTTATTCTAAAAATCTTTTTCAAAAGAATTCAAAATTATTTCTTGTATTAATTCACACGAGTTTCCCAGAACATTTCATGAAATAATTCATGTAAGATTTTTGAATAGATATTGAATTATTTTTGTGAATGATTAATTTGTATCTTTCTGAAATTATTTCTGAATTATTGCATGAAAGAATACTTGCAATAATTTCGAAATTATTTTATGTATTCTTTCAAAAAATCTTTTCAAAGTCCTTTCAGAATTAATTCGTGTAATTATTTTTTGGTAACACTTTTTTTATTTTTTTGGAAGATTTTTGAAAGTATTTTGTAAGGATTCCATATATTATTTTAAAAATTAATTTAAAATTAATTTTTTTTCCTTTTAAAATTCTTTCTAAATCATTTCAATGTATTAATTCATGAATTATTTCATGTAATTATTTCAGTTTTCTTTCATGCTGTATGGGTTAAGAATCTATAAATATTTGTGAGGCGCGCAAAACCAAAAAATTAATTGATATGAAATTAAATTTTTGTTACGCATAAAACTGCAATCATCATTATTAGTAATTACTTTGCTGTTAATTAAGATTATAAATATATTTGGCACTGATAAAAACCAATAAACTAAATAGAGAAGACTTTATCCTAATTTTAATCACAGTAGTTAAAACAACCAAATAAAATACAATAGAACCGCATAAAACCGAATACACACTGATAGAAGAATTTCTTCATTAATACATTCATCTATTTGGAATTCGAAACTAAAATATTGTAATGGTTGCAATATCTGTATTTGAATAGAGAAAAATTTAGAAGGTATATTTAAACGTAAATCTGATATTTTTACTATTACAATATCGATGATTATTATAGCATATTGAAATAGTTTGACTGCAGATGGTAAATTATCTATTATAATACGTATATTTGGCCATATCTAAATATAGACATGTTAATAGTTACAACACTATTGTTAAGATTTATATTTGTTACATTCATACGTAAAAGACAGATAAAAACCAATAAAAAATATTACAATATTTACATACTGTAGTCAATTGACTATTTACTATCATCAAATTAACTCTAAGAGGATACCATTACTTAATAATATTTTTTGATTTTTCAAACTTATTTTCTAATATATTTATCATAAATGATTAGACATAAAACCTTCACATAAGAAAAGGTCAACAACAGTAAACGTTCAAATGTTCTCAAGTTCGTCGAAATTTTCGCAACCCAAACAAAGTCGACCGTGTTCTTGGAAAACAAAGTCATGCGACTCCCCTCATGCCCTTGCCCCTTCTTTTGAGCAACCTTCGCCCGCCCCTACTCACCCTACTGTATGGATAAAATAGTTATATAACTCAAGGAGCTTCTCCTCCTGTGATGTCACAACCAATTAAAAGCGCCGATCGCACCACACTTCCACTTCTACCCATACGAAAAGTCAGAACCACGGGAGACGTTGCAACGACCGGATCGTTCGAGACACTATATGTGTGTAAAATTACAAATTACAAAGTGTAATAAGGCGTAACTAGCAGCAAAGTACGACGGCTATTTAGCATTGTAGCACGGCGGCCTATAGCGGCAGCGCAAGCTTGTAGTAACAGCCATATATTCCATTAGCTTATCAAAAGGTACATAATTAATGTATGTAATATTTAAACGGCGCGGTTATTTGTACGATAGATTGTATTCGTGGTATATCTATATATACAGATACGACAGAAACGCGTATCGTTTGAGTGTGGAAATTTTGATAGAGCAGATAAGAAAATAGTTACCACACAATAAGGGATATTATTTCTTTAGTCATCTATCAAAGTTTGTCTAATTTTCAAAATTTTCTAGTGTACTCCTTTCGCCTATTGATATATTTTGAGGTTAGGAAATCTGTCGTACAAATAGCATCAGCCGCAGGGTTTTCAAAAATCTGCTGGAAAACCTCATAAATGCTGATAAAAAATCATTAGATGTTCTTCTTCCTATAAACGTATTGGGTTTTATCAGGTTTTCAAAAAACTGATGGAAAACCTGATAAAAACTTATAAAATACGAATAGACGTCCTTTTTCCCATAAGGGTATGTGGCTCTATTGGTTTTCCCCATAAAACTATATAAAACAAAAGAATTATAAAAACATTGTATATGCTATTATAAAGGGAGCGTGCGCGCTCCGCTTGTTCGTCCGTCACTTCGTTTTTTACACTCTCGCCAAGCAGGGCGCTGCCACACTATTCTTAATTTAAAAACAAAATTCTTATTCACTAATTTATTTTTTCAGTTTCAAAGATATGTATTATTACATAAAACGTGTCAAGATAGACAATCACCAAGGAACTGAAGACGTATCTGAACACATAATAACTGAAAAAGAAATACCGCACGTGGACAATCCAATTAAGAAATTCAAAAAATATAAAGTCCTTTCAGATGGTACTTCTACCCCTTTTGACGCATTCGTGCTATTTGGCGAAGGTAAATTTATTTTATTTAATCGTATTGTTTTCTTTCTAAATGTTATTAATAAAATAAATTTATGTTTCAGAATCATTAGATAAATTGAAAGAAATAATTAAAGCGCACCCGAGGCAGAGTATACCGCCTTTATCGCTGGTTGAATCAGCTTCAGATATAACGGACACAGAACTGACAAATCAGTTTGTGGATGAAGAAAATCAGAAAAAACAATCTATTTTAGAAAAGAAATTGTCAGATTTTAAGGCTAATCAGGTGAACGCAATTAATATACAAATACGTATATATATATATATATATATACACACATTAATATTTTAACCCTCAGAGGACCATATAATGAACATAGGATAATTGTGCCAGTTACTTTATTATTATATTTATTATTTATTTTTACACACGTTCAAATGCCCTGTAATTAACTCATGCTGTCTGCTTAGTAGGGGGCACAGTAACGGGCACATTTACCCTATGTGGCCTGAATAATGTCCCAGTTTCTTGGTGGCTCATAAATGGACCAGCGCAGTCCTCTATATTACAATATTATTAAAAATAAAAATTTTTTAACGTCTTATAACTTTTTGATACTCTTTCGTATTGAAAATTTTTCTTGTATAAATAGATTATCTCTCTCCTGTAATATTCATAAAAGTACAAAAATCTATTTAATTTTAATTATATTTTATTATATTCAACGTGATTGAGTAGAGATGCTTTGTAATTTGTATGTATTTCCAGATGGCTGCAATCTACCTACTGACAAGGCGTCAGAGAACGTCCCGGAGTTTCAATCAGCAGACACAAGGAGATGATTTGTTCTCCATTTACTGGGTCTATTAAGTCTCGCTTTCCTGGCTTTGAATCTGGAACCCAGACATGTGAAAACACCCACTGTAACATTCATATTCTGTGGCCTCTGAAAGTGCTTTCGAGTTTAGAAGCTACATCTGGAGTCACTCCGTCTCTTGTCTGTCATGGTTTTCCAAGGATTGGAAAAGAAGAAAAAGCACGAGAGAGTGGGAAGGGGCTATGCCTGCAGTGCATCTCCATGCATCAGTTGTTTACCAGCAAGGTTATAAGAGAGTGCGACAAGTAGTTGTACCAGTTAATGTTATTAACAATGTCATCTAGTACAACTGCTCGACGCATTGCTTTATAACTTTGCTGGCAAATAACTGATGCGGGAGATGCACTGCAGACTTGGACTGAAGATTCGGCAGAGCCCCTTCCCACTCTTTCTCTCTCTCTCTCTCTCTCTCTCTTTCTCTTCTTTTCCAATTCTTGATAAACCATGCCAGACAAGAGACGGAGTGACTTCAGATGCAGCTCCTTACCTGGGAAGCCGTACGGGAGACCATAATGTATATATGTTAAGCTGAGTGTTTTTAAATACTTGGATCTTACTTTATAAGCCAGGGAAATGAGGTTTAAGTGATCCACTCAACAGAGGACAAATTATCACCTTGTGGCCGTAGATTAAAGCTACAGGATATTCTCTGACGGTTTATTAATAGGGGAATGGCAGCCATCTAAAAAGATATACAAATTACAAAGCATCTGTACCATACCTAGTCAAAACAGTGCCAAGTGAGTATGTTAGATGCACTGCAGACTTGGACTGAAGATTCGGCAGAGCCCCTTCCCACTCTTTCTCTCTCTCTCTCTTTTTCTTCTTTTCCAATTCTTGATAAACCATGCCAGACAAGAGATGGAGTGACTTCAGATGCAGCTCCTTACCTGGGAAGCCGTACGGGAGACCATAATGTATGTATGTTAAGCTGAGTGTTTTTAAATACTTGGATCTTACTTTATAAGCCAGGGAAATGAGGTTTAAGTGATCCACTCAACCGAGGACAAATTATCACCTTGTGGCCGTAGATTAGAGCTACAGGATGTTCTCTGACGGTTTATTAATAGGGGGATGGCAGCCATCTAAAAAGATATACAAATTACAAAGCATCTGTACCATACCTAGTCAAAACAGTGCCAAGTGAGTACGTTATTTAAAATTTAAAAAATTTGTAGTTGTTATGTGATTATTCATTTAAAATTATGCCTATTATATTTATTATCGCCATAAAAAATTGCTGCAAAACATTGGAATCTTCTTTATTTTTCACCTGATTTTATGTTTAAAAGTATAATTTTTATTCCTTGAGCAATTTCGTGGGAATTAGCAGCAGGAAAAATTCACAAAAATTTAAAACCAGGAAAGTTACAGTCAATTTAAAAGATATACTTTTTTCTAAAGATGTGCACGAAATTACAAGCAAGAAGCTGTAACTGAGTTTCAAATATCTGTGAATTTTTCTTACACCAAGTCCTCATGCAATTGCTTAAGGAAGAAAATGAGATCTTTAATCTTAAAATTAATTGAAAAACAAAGGAGATTCCAGGGTTTTTTAACAAATTTTAAAGCGATAATATCTGTTTTTAGAATATCAAATTTGGTTGAAAAAAGTTTTCTTAGAAATGTTAAATACCTTTCTTGTAATATATTGACTAACTCTTAATTCTCATTTTAAATGAATGAATCACATAACAATATTTATTTTTAAAATTTTATATAACCCTCTTACTCAGCAGACTACGTTTGAGTAGAGAGTCGCACATATACCCCCTTGCTGTGATTTACAATGAGCCATCTTGCACAATTGCTTGTCACATTCCCTTATAACCTTCCTGGCAAACAACTGATGCGTGGAGACGCACTGCAGGCGTGGACTGAAGATTTAGCAGAGCTCCTTTCTACTCCCTCTCTCTCTCTTCTTTTCCGATCCTTAGATAGACCATGTAAGAGCAAATGCAGCTCCTTAGTTGGGAAGCCCTTCCGGCTATATAGTATATGTACTAAACGGTGGGTGTTTTTAAATACTTAGATTTTAAATTGAAAGCCAGGGAAACGAAGCTTAACAAAATAGGAGATTCACTCAACCGAGGACAAATTATCTCCTTGTGTCCGTTGACTGAAACTATAGAACGTTCTCTGACATCGTAGAAATAGGGAGATTGCAACCATCTGGAAAGTCATATAAATCACAAAGCATCTGTACTGTCATCAACTTAACCTATAACTTGTTAAAGGAGACAAATTTTGCTGCACTCACAACCGTTTATCTAATCTTTTTCATTATACTATTCATACTTATCTGATCATATCCTCTTTCCTTTTACGGCTGCGCTCCCTTCGGCATAAATCTTGACCTCCTCGATCCTCAGCAAAAATCTCATGCATTGATCACGGGCCTTGTTGCTGAATCGGCTATGTATATACTTATATATACTTAAGTATTATACACACGGCGCGTACGCTCCCGCTCGATCGCGCGTATCATGAAGTAAGAGAGAAGGAGACGTAACTCCGTGTACGAAAAGTAGAGCCACTTTTCTGCAAAAGATCGCCAAGTTCGCTTGGCGGAATAGCCACCACTAACTGGCTTCAGCGCCTCTTGCGGCAAACGCTGAACTACAGAGCCATCGTCCAGCCGATCGGCTGTTACGGCCGGTACAAATAATGATGAAACATTTTCAGCGGACCTTTTTTCGATAAATTTGCATGAGAACCGTAAATAATTGATGTATATAAATAAAGTAAAATGTAAATAAAACCCTTCTTTAATCTTCAAGAAACCCGGATCTCAATACCTAAAAGAGCTTTTAATCCCCAAGCGGGGAACGATCAACATATGTCATTTCGTGCTATGAATTGTAAGTTGAAGTGATAGCTCAGGTAGTTAAGGCGCACTGCTTTGCCAGTTTCTTTTTGCAGGACTCGAGTTCGATCCTAGGCTCTGAAATTTTTTTTTTCTTTCAATAATAATTTTTTCAATTTTTATATACAAACATTATTTTAAAATAATTAATTTAATTAAAAATAATACAATTTGTATAGTATTTTTTATTGTTTCTTTAAAAAAATAATAAATTTATTATTTTATTGTTAGAGGCTTGTCAGATTTTCGTGTAATTAGGCAATTACAATATGAAAGTTTTATTGTAAACGTTGCGAAAAACCATTTTTATGGAAATTGTTTCATAAAATAATTATTATTATTCGTCAATAGTTATTAAAAATAGATTATTAATATAATTTTATATGTAACAAAATATTAATTCAAGCAGAATAAACAACAATGTATAAGAAGAAGGTAAGTAAAATACAGCTTATGCACAGAATATTTCTAAAATCTTTTAAGTATATATAAAATAAAAACAAACGCGTCGAGAGCTTGTTTAGAAAATTTTGCGCCGCTAATACTTAGGAAATCATCTCGCGGCGGCGGTTGAATCCGCGATGTAAACATTTTCTTCTCAGTTTTAAGCTGGACGTATTGTATTTTAGAATTGTATTAAAAAGGCATTTAAAATGATGGATTGAATAATGGTGTACTTAAGTAATTATTTTATTAAAAGCTTATTGTATTTAAAAAGTTATAGTATTAAAAAATATTCTTTAATTTTTTATATGTTAATTAATAAATGTTTTTTTAATATCAATCTACTTTTCAAACTCACTAAATTAATTATAACTTTATTATTAACATAAATATTGTAAATAAATTGTCATTTTTCAAATTTTATATTCGCTAATCCATTTAATTATTAGAAAAAGAAATTAAAATGTCTAAATTTATTTTTAAACTAAATTTTTTATTTTAAAATAATCTTTGGAAATAAAATTTGAAAAACATAAAAAACAAAAATTTCAGAGCCTAGGATTGAACTCGAGTCCTGCAAAAACAAACTGGTAAAATCAATGCGCCTTAACTACCTGAGCTATCACTTCAACTTACAATTTATAGCACGAAATGACATATGTTCATCACTCCCCGCTTGGGGATAAGAGTTCTTTACGGTATAATTGAGTTTCTTTAAGTTTTTATACATTTTTACTTTATATAAATAAATTATTTACAGTTATCATGCAAATTTCTCATAAAATATCCGCTGAAAACGTTTTAGTCTTTCTCACTGTCATCGGTCATAGTCATAGGTCATAAATCATGCAATGTGGATTCGCTGTCATGGACATGGATCATGGCTACGTAGTTCAGAGTTTGTCGCGAGGGGCGCTGAAGCCAGTTAGTTGTGTCTATTCCGCCGAGCGAACCTGGCTATCTTTTGCAAAAAGGGGGTTACACTTTTGCCTGTCAGAACGTATAGAGTTACGTCTCCTTCTCTCTTACTTCATGGCGCGTATATAGGCTGCTGGCTGCGAAGGCGCGTCGATGTGGAAACAACCTAGGGGTGCCGTCCCATGAGATGCGCAAAACCGGAATGACCAAAACGGAATGGGTTTTCCAGAATGGCGGAAAGTGGGGAGCTGTTGTGCGCTAACGTGAGAAATTCAAACGTGTAAAAACTTATAAAGATTTTAGAAACTTGAAAGTAATCAATTAGAGTAAAAGTGTAAATATTTATTAAAAAATATGAATAAATGTAACCTATACAAATTAATTTGGTTTATTTTACAAACAAAGTATGGATATTGTTACGTGTTAAGATAATTTTTTTAATTATATTTTGAAGCACTGCTGTTTTTGTACGCTTAATTAATAAATATTTACACTTTTACTCTAATTGATTACTTTCAAGTTTCTAAAATCTTTATAAGTTTTTACACGTTTGAATTTCTCGCGTTAGCGCGCAGCAGCTCCCCACTCTCCGCCATTCCGGAAAACCCATTCCGTTTTGGTCATTCCGGTTTTGCGCACCTCATGGGACGGAACCCTAAGAGAACGCATGGGCCAGCAGCGTACACCGCCTGGACCGCGAATTTCTAATTTTCTACCACCAGGATTACTCGGTTATAAGGTAGTGTCCACATATGCGCTGTACTGTGCTGTGCATTGCTTCTGCTAGACTTTGTCTGATTAGTCAATTATTAAAAATCAACGTGAAATCAACCAATAAGAGACAAAGTGTAGCAGGAGCAATGCACAGCACAGCACACCACAGTACAGCACAGCGCATATGTGGACACTGCCTTAGGGACTTGTCTCACTGACATGTTACTGTGATGCATCTTAAAGATGCATCTTAAAGATGCATCTGTGGTTGCGTTGATTCGGCATACTTCTGAAACATGTGTGCGTACTTAGTTCGCCACTTACGTTCTGTGAAGGACTTCGGCATTATTAATGTTTGTCACCATTATTAACTGATATTATCAATTACTTATATTTTATTCGTAATCTAAGAGACTCTAAAGTAAAATAATCTGCTCAGCTGTAACCGCAGAGTACATACGCGCGTAGGTGAGGAACTACATACCAGAAGCGTGCCGAATCGCATGTGCTGGAACATGTATCCTTCTTTGTAATTTCGCCGAAATTATAAGATTAATATCTTAATTTTTATACATTTTGTGGAAATTAAAGTCTTATTTCGTTCTTTTGATCAATTCATTTTGCTCCCACGTCCTTTCTTAATATAATCAGTTAATTCGTTAACGTAAATCAGTAAGTACGCGAAACGATCAGCGTGGCACGATTATTATTCACTTGAAAGCAATTCAAAAATTCGATGATTGCTTCCAGAATATATTAAGGTGGTTCTTGCAGTTCAACGTTAAATATAAAGATTTTTTACAGTGATTATTTTGCTTATTATAATATAAGTAACAACAGAACTTGCAAGACGACATTTCCAGTTACGAAATTGTACATTACATAACAAGTTCGAAAAGTAGGCGTTTTCTTTGCACATGTATAGTTTGTCGCCCGAGCGAAGCGAGGGTGACAATTTACCCGTGCACGAAACGCCTATTCTGGACACGTGTTGCATTTACTATTATTTATAACAGAGCGTGTAAAATTCGACGTAAGATGCCTGTTTAGCATCCGTACAGTAGCTGGTTCTTTGGTTTACTAGTGCGTAAAACGTTTGCTTAACGCACGAGTGTGTAATAATTTTTTTTTTAAACTCCGTGCGAGAAGTTCGATTTCTCGCACGCTGCGTTAAACGATGCGTGCAAAAATCTCACTTCTCGCACGTCGTGTCAAAAAATACGGATCGACACTTGTGTGAGAAGTTGATTTTCTCCTCGTGTGACCTTTTCACCCTCGCTTCGCTCGGGTGCAAACAGTCACACGAGGGGAAAATCAAATCCTCGCACTAGTATCGAAATGTACTATTTTGAAACTCCGTGCGAGAAGTTCGATTTCTCGCACGCTGCGTTAAACGATGCGTGCAAAAATCTCACTTCTCGCACGTCGTGTCAAAAAATACGGTTCGACACTTGTGTGAAAAGTTGATTTCCTCCTTGTGTGACCTTTCACCCTCGCGTCACTCGGGTGGAAACAGTCACACGAGGAGGAAATCCAATTCGCGCACTAGTATCGAAATATACTATAGTTTATGCAATAGGGCCTAAAGCAAAAGCACTTTACACACTAGTGCGTTAAATAAATGTTTTACGCACTAGTGATAAAAGCGGATAGGCATTTAAAATCGAGTTTTACGCACTCACAAGGAGAAGATTTCAGCTGTGGGAAACGGATTTTAGCGGGCATTGGAGAGTCGATTTCCGGTACCTAAAAATTAAGCCTAGTGCTCACATTTCCGTCAAATGGACCCTTTATTTTGGGATATGGGCAATTTAATCTCAAATATCGTCTATATCGTCAAAAAATGATGTCTCTTCTATTGACTGTCACATTGCAAGTATTTAAGATACGAAAACGAGGAAGAAAAATTATGAAAGTAGACAGTAAAGGCTAAAATTTAATTCCTGATTCATTAAAAAAATGTGTGATTTTTCAGGAAGTTACAAGCAATCAAAGATAGGGTACGAAAATGGTTAAAAATTTGTCTTCATTTTAACCGATTAAATGGATCGTATTTTTAACCATTTTCGTACCCTATCTTTGATTGCTTGTAACTTCCTGGAAGATCAATATTTTTTAACGAATCAGGGCTTCAATTTTAGCTGTTATTGTCTACTTTTATAATTTTTCTTCCTCGTTTTCGTATCTTAAATATTTGCAATGTGACACTCAATAGAAGACAATCATTTTTTAACGAAATAGACGATATTTGAGATTAAATTGCCCATATCTCAAAAAAATGGGCCCATTTGACGGAAATGTGAGCACTGGGCTTTATTTTTAGGTACCAGAAATCGACTCTCCAATGCCCGCTAAAATCCGTTTCCCGCAGCTGAAACCCTCTCCTTGTCAGTTATAAAAAACTTTTTTGGTTACAAAATGTAACTATTGTTAAAGTAGATACCGCCACTAAAAAAAAGGGACAGACCTGCCGAATCGTTTTTATCTCTATTCGATTTTAACTTGAAAAGGATTCATTTTGTTCTTTGCTCAATTTCAGGTGGAGGTATCTGTATAAAAAATTGAAAATTATGACAACTTGAAAAGTTACATCTAATTGTTGTACATCCAGTGGTGATAATTTTCCATTTTTATACCAGTACCTTCGCCTGAAATTTAACAAGGAACAAAATGAGCCCTTAAAAATCAAAATCAGGTAAAAGATAAAAAAGATTTGACGGATTTGTCAATTTTTTTTTGGTAGTGGTTTTTACTTTAACAATAGTTGCATTTTTTTACAAAAAAAGTTTTTCGTAACTTGAAGTGCCATTCCTTCAAGGCATGCGATAAGAACCTCCTTAAAATTTCATGATAAAGTATAAGAGGTTCGTATTATGCTTATCAAAAATAAATTGTCAATATTTATTGACCATTATCCTTTAGCACATAGATACATTATATTATATTTGGAAACGCGATCGCATTTTTTATGCATTAGGCATTTTCATAGTTTATGTGAATAAATACAATTTTTTATTCCCGACTAAATTGTAATGGCTACTTTTTTGACTTAAAGAGCGAGATGAAAATAACGCTTGCTTCCTTCTTATTCTTTATTTCCACAAATTTTAATTATTTCCACAAAGCGCGTAAATATAGTAATTTCGCAATTCATTTTTGTTTTAACTTCTATTTTTCAATTTTGAATATATTCTAATAGAATTATCAATCAATTTTATTTTTGATATCAATTTTACTTTCGATATAAAATATACTTTCATTAAATATAATACATAAAATACCTATTATACTTTTATTCGCACAATTAATTGTCCACGCTGCGACACATAGAAGAACATTTTGCATCTTCCAATGAGTCCCACGTTGAAAATTAATAAAGGGGCCACAGTGGAGTCGGAAATAAAGTATAACTTTATGCAACTCAGGAAAAAACTCGACTATTTCCTAGAGTGGCCACTGCAGTGAACCGACCCTTGGGAATAATCTTAGGCTTTATTCCCTTGTTACCTAATGCGCTATTAATTTCAAGTTTAAAGCAGGGAGCGAGCATTCACAATAAGCTATAAAATGCTGCTACATATCTCGAATACATATATGTCAGGTGTATCAGATTTCGTGTCTTCGTGGCTTTATATAAAAGAATGTATATGCCGATAGGATCATTTTGTTTTGACTTAATACTCTATAATAGGTCCATTTTTCAGCTCGATTCTTCACCTGCGAATACGCTTTTTGGAAGGAAAAAGTATAAAAATCTATATACTGACATAAGAGCCTATGTATTTTTACTCAAATTTAAAAAATAGTTGCTTAGCTTGTAACCACCAGATGTTTTTGAAATTTAATAAGGTGGTGTTAAGTAACAGAAAAAATTTGTATATAAATTTTTATTTAATTTCCTTTACTCAGCTCTTGCCAAAGGACAACCTTATTTCGGTGATCGGACGCGGTAGCGACTGCACTATCAACCAAAACGTCGGTTGCTTTTAGTTTTGCTAATTAATTTGTTTTATTTACAGTTGTAAATCAATTTACAATTCGTTCTGCATTTTACAAGATAAATTTTTTATTGGTTTCTGATATGAAATGCTACCTAACAAAAAAAAAAACAAGAGACACATACAAAAAGCTCTCAGAACCAAATTGTAATGAAAAAGAAGTCTCTCGATGGACTCGATGGCGAAAAAAGAAAAGTTTACAAAAATTAAAAAATGTCGAAGGTATTTTATTCGAATATTCAAAAATGACCATCTTTTAACAAGGAAACGAACAAATAATGTGAGATTCATTTAGCAAACAATAAATACAATTTTGTACGGTGTACTACAATTTTACTGGAGTAACTCTGCGCCCTGATGACTGACAAATAAACAACTCATATGATCACGTAATCATACTCACCCAATCAAATATTGAATAATTTGCCTTCACTTTCACGCTCGTCATTTTGTAAGCTCTACCTGCGCCTACTGCTCCGTCCCGTTATAGTTCTGTTCCCGAAATTCAATACCTTCTATATTTCAAAGTGCAGAAGAACGTCTTACGTTCACTCGCTACGATCAGACGCTAAAATACGTCGTGCTGTAAAGAGCTACTTATGCCACTTGTATCGTAATGTACTATTTTTCTCATATCCTGACGTTAAGGTGATGCTAAATACCGACATCATTTTCAAACGAGTACATCTCATGAAAATACCAATAGAATCATCCAAAAAAAATCTGAGTATAGTATTAACTTATACGGAGCGCTTGACGAACGTGTTTCTTCCAAAAAATGATAAGAATTTATTTAATGAAATAAAAACCGTACTATCGGTAAGTAGGAATCTGCAATTTACCTACTTATCAAATGAGCATAGCTAACGAAAATTCTAATAGAATCACTCAAAAAAATTCCTGAATATAGTGTTTATGTGTACGGAACGCTTGACAACCGTCTTTTTCCAAATAAACGTTTGAATGTTGATTTAAAAAATATTGAAATTCACGGTTTCACATGGCCTTAAGGGGATGCCTTACTCGTACTATTACCGACCGAGCAATTCACACAGTTTCAAGCTGATTAAAAATAAAATACGTCGAATCACAAAAAATCAAGAGAACACTCTTCTGTGTTTTTTAACGTTCTATCATCCAGTCAAAGTTTGGAGTCGAAATATCAAGCCGTTTTTTCAAAAACTTTGAACGAAATTAAATTTCGTTTGTTCAACGTTTTTGCAGAAATGACTTGATATTTCGACTCCAAACTTTGACTGAATGATAGAACGTTAAAAAACACAGAAGAGTGTTCCCTTGATTTTTTGTGATTCGACATATTTTATTTTTAATCAGCTTGAAACTGTGTGAATTGCTCGGTCGGTAATAGTACGAGTAAGGCATCTCCTTAAGTATCGACTTTATTTTCCGATTTTATGCACGTTTCTCTATCTTTTTCCCGACTAGTGCTGCCTGCGTTTGTAATTTATTAAAGTAATTGAAAATTTTGGTTTGAAGGCTACTTCTTTAATAAGTTGCAATATTTTTATATTGCTTTAAAAAGTGACGACGGTAAAGGAAACATAGAACAAAACGATTGCGTTTAGCTGCTTGTAGTTGTCTAATGAGTAGTTAGATACTATTGAAGGGAGTGGCCAGTAGCTTGTTGTTCGCTGTATTCAAGGCTTTTCTACAGCACTGTACAGTATGGATATATATTCTCAGCTGAAAAATTCTTTGGGTCTACCGCTGCGTATCATTATTTGGTTACTCGTAATTTTTTTCTGTCGCATTTCCGGATATAAAATAGTACATTACGATACGTGTGATTTATGTGGCCCATTATTGCACGGCGTGAGGTTAGCGCCCGAGCGTAGCGAGGGCGATAATTCACGTCGTGTGATGGGCCACTCAAGTCATAAGTATCGTATATTATTTTATAGCACGTTTACCTAAGTCCGCTTTTACGCCTATTCGTGCCTTAAGCAGTCCATTTTTGCACCGTGAGGTTAGCGCGCGAGCGCAGCGAGTACTTAGGTCACAACCTAAGTGCGGACTTAGGTCACACCGTGCTATAATAGTACATTTCGACACGGGTACGGAAGGTGATTATTTATCTCATGTGACGTTTTTCGCACGAGCGAAGCGAGTAAATGGATCGGTCAATGCGTAATGAATCCCAGTCGCCCGACATTATAAAAACCGTACTGTCGGTAAGTAGGAATCTGCAATTGACCTACTTTTCAAATGAGCATATCTCACAAAAATACCAATAGAATCATCCAGAAAAAAATCTGAATATAGTGTTTACGTGTACGGAGCGCTTGACAACCGTCTTTTTCCAAATAAACATTTTGTTGAGGTTTGTGGATAATTAATAGTGTTGAGGTTTGTGGTAAAGTAAGAAACCATTATTTAATAGAGAAAGATAAATATAGTTTATTGAGGTGGCAAAAACACCAGTCCGCACGTCCGACTTACATCCCAGTTGAATAGCGAGAGAGTAAGAAACATTCTAAGTGCGCTACACTGCTCTCGCGTCTCACGCAACTCTCATACAGACATACTGGAGTGGGGAGACACTCATGTGTGTGTTTAGTTCGCCGTCGCTTGGCAGACGCGCATACCATTGTACCTATCCTCGCGTACAGCGCGCTGCATGTTGAAACATTCACATATTCCAACACGCCTCCTTGAATTTTCAACATTATAATTAAATGTTCATTTTTTCTTTCATTCATACAGTAATTTTAAGTATCACCTCGTTAATAGATTTCTTTTATTTCAAATCACTCTCAACGCTTCTCTATTTTTCAAAAACTTCGTCTTATCTAAACTCTTTGTTAACATATCAGCTAGATTAAATTCTGAGTCTATTTTTACAACATCAATTATTCCATTTTCGTAGTTTTCATTAACGTAGTGATACTGCACTTCAATGTGCTTTGAGTTTTTTGTAAAATTACCAAATTTTGCGATTGCAATTGCGCCTGAGTTATCTTCATACATTTCAATTGGTTTAACAAATTTTACGTTATATGATTCGCATAATAAATTTTTAATGAACAAGATTTCTGTCACTGTTTCGGACATAGCAGTATATTCTGCAAAAGTAGAACATTTTGTTACTGTACTTTGTTTATGCGTTTTCCAAAAAAATTAAATTTCCAAAAAATATTTCCATATATATCTAATTACAAAACCTGTTGTAGATTTTCTATCTACATTATCTCCTGCATAGTCAGAATCTACCATACAATCTAATACTTCGCTGTTAACATTATCATAGTACGTTAGCTTTAAATCTTTAGTCTTAAATAAGTATTTCAAAATTCTCAATGCACATATAAAGTGTCTTTGGTCATAACAACTTTGGTAACGACTTAAATAATTAACGCTATATGTTATATCTGGCCTTGTGCCTGTACTGATATATAATAATTCGCCGATTAAATTTCTGTATTTTATTCTTTCATCTATTTCATTTGCTTGTTCTAATTTTAGATTACTCTCCATTGGAGTATCGTATAATTTTGCATTTTCAAGGTTGTATTTTATAGCCAAAGATTCGATATATTTCGTTTGACTTAAAGTCATTTTACTTCTGTCTTCACTATATTCAATATCGATGCCAATATATTGGTTAATTTTGCCCAAATCTTTCATTATAAATCTTTCCATTAAACTTGCTTTTATTTTGTTTATTTTATTTTTGTCTTTGCAACAAATCAAGAGACATCTACAAAAACTAGTATATATATTGAATCTTTGCTTGTATTATTTACATATAGACAGTAATCATAGTTACTTCTTACAAAATTTAATTTCTCGACATATTCGCTGAAACAATCATACCATGCTCTAGGACTTTCTCTGAGACCATACAGAGCCTTTTGCAATTTGCAAACTTTATTGTCTCCAGTTTCATAACCTTTTGGTTCATTAATGTACACTTCTGATTTTACATTGCCATTTAAAAATGCCGTTTCAACATCCATTTGTTCTATAAACAAATTATTTTTACAACTGTACGACAATAAAATTTTCAACGTTTGCATTTTACCTACAGGTGAATAAACATTTTCAACATATTCTTTTTGTTGGAATCCTCTTACAACTAATCTCGCTTTATAAGTATCGTTATTTTTCTTTTTATAAACCCATTTAACATCAATGGCCTTTTTATCTTTTGGCCTTTCGACAATTTGCCATGTGTGATTTTTCTTTAAACTGTTTATTTCGGAATCCATTGCTATTTGCCATTGTTTATATTCGCTGGAGTTTATCGCCTCCTCGAATGTATTTGGTACATTTGCATCAATATAATTTACATAAATAAAATGAGTAACTGGATTTCCGTATCTATTTACTGGACTTTTCTTTCTTTGCGATTTTCGTGGTATTGTTAGTCTAATCTCTATTTTCGTTGTCTTCTTATCAGATTCGTTATCGTTTACATTATTCGCATCGATTAATTCAGTTTGCTCTCCTCTACTTTCCCCGAAGGTCGCAGTAGAGTGAGAAGGATATTCAGAACCGCTGTTGTTCGTTTCATTTAATTCTACGTTAATTTTAGAATCACTATTTTCGTTTTCTAAACAGATTAACTTTATACTATCTTCTATTACATCAACATGCCTTGCAGTAATTACTTTATTATTTACTGACTTTATAACCGTTTTCAACGTATCCTACTAATACACCTAGTTGTGCCTTATTATCCCACTTACTTTTCCTTAAAGCTTCCGGAACTCTTACGAAGACTCTACTTCCGTAAATTTTTAAATTTTTGACATTCGGCTTTATCCCAAAAAATATTTCATAAGGAGTTTTATTCTCTGACGTGTTTGCAATTGTTCGATTTTTTAAATAAGCTACCGTTTTCATTATTTCCGGCCAATATCTTCTATGAATTTTTGCTTCCCTGATTAAGCATCTACCTATATCTATTGCTGATCTATTATATCTCTCCGCTACTCCATTTAATTCGTGAACGTAGGGTGGACATGTCAATAATTCTATTCCTTTTGATTTTACAAAATCGAAAATTTCGCGATTTAGATATTCTCTACCGTTATCACATTGCATCTTTTTAATTCTCTTATTAAATTTATTTTCTACTAAATTTACGAATTCAATAAAACAACTTGCAGTTTCTGACTTATTCTTAATGCAAAAGATTCTAGTACATTTACTATAATCATCAATAAATGTAAGAAAATATTTTTCTCCACCATAGCCAGTAGTACTATGTGGACCATTTAAGGGGTTATATCTGGTTGGAGCTCAAAAAAAAAAGGCCTTTTTTCATATTTTTTTGAGCTCGTTTTTAAATTAGCATAAATAAATAATATATGAATCGGTTAAGCAACTCTTTTTTGGGAATATAAAAAAATTTTTTTATTGGTGAAAATTTACAAAATGGCGGCTATTTGTCAATAAATGTAAAGCAGTATTTGAAAAAGTATCTCTGCGGCACGCAGTAGAAGTCCTCTGGATCACCATCTGGAACAATAAAAAAATTTTTTTCATATATACATGAGTTTTGCGGTTGAAGTACACACGATTATATTTTTAGGAATTTTTTTCGCAAAATGGCGGTTGTTCAAACAAAAAGTTGCGTTTTCGACGAAAAAAATCGACTTAAATTGTTTATAACTTTTTTAATTGTTTATCGATCGTTGAAATCGTGTGTACTTAAACAGATAATCTAATGAAGAAGCTACAGTTAAAATTTCAAATCAATCGGATGAAAACTCATCGAGTTTTACTGCGTGCCGATTTTGAAAACTTGGTTTTGAGATAAACGCACTTGAAATTTGAAAACTTTATAATTTTGTGAAATCGTAATGAGGGCCGTAATAATTTTTTTACCTTTACTCTGCTATCCCAGCACCATATAATTGTCCTTCTAAGGTCGTATTTTCGTCCTCCAGCTTTTTTCTCGCGGTCATATATATGCTTATAAATTATAAGCATATATATGACCGCGAGATTCAAAAATGCACCGTCAACGAAATAGACGAAATTTCTTCATTTTTCACCTCAGAATTGCTTTGGAAAAATTGATTTTTAAAATTTGTCTGAGTTTCTTTCATGTTTGGACATTATTGATCATAAATCTAGGGATGTTTTGCCATACTTTAAGCCAATAAAAAAAAATGGAAAAAAAAAATTCCAACCAGATATAACCCCTTAAATCAGTGTGTATTAACTCTAGGATTTCGTTCGTTTTTGTTCGATTATTTTCAAACGGTATATTTGCCATTTTACTTTGTATGCAATTTGCACATTTCATATCTATTTTTTCCAATTTATCTGGTAAACCTTCAACTAATTTATTATTTACTATTTTATTCAAATAATTAAAATTTACATGGCCAAATGCTCTATGCCATTTTTCTTTATCTGATAATCTTACTGAATTTACATATTTATCTTTATTTTTATTCGTTAATGCATAACTTTTCAAAGAATACAAATCATCAATTTTATTTGCAATAGCTACTAATTCTCCCGATTTATTGTAAATTTTAGCATTACTGTCTCGTGCAGTTATTGTAGCATTTTTAGTTATTCTGGAAAAGCTTAACAAATTTTGCTTAATTCCTTCTACATAATATACATTACTCAAATCAATTTGTTTTTCATTGTAATAATTTCTAACTTTAATTTTTATATTACCGATTTTCTTCGCTTTTAACATTTTACCGTCTGGTAATTTTACATTTACCGGATCTTTTAAAACTATATACTTCTCAAAATATTTATCGCTTTTAATAATATGCTTTGTGGAACCACTGTCCAATAACCAATTTATTTCGTTACCTTCGCATTCTCTATTTACGTTATAACCTGTTATGTCCTTTACTCCTGGGCCGCATACTTGTGTTGACCACGTCTCGGATGATGAACCCTGCTACTCGTCCGTTGACTTGTTTTGATTTGAACTGCATCCGCGTCCTCTGCCTCGATTGTAGCCTCGTTGGTTTCCAAGTTGTCCTCTCGATGATTGGGCACCTCTGCCTCTGCCGCCTTGTTGGCCTTTCCAACAATCCTTTTGATAATGTCCGACTTTGCCGCGAGTAAAGCACTGTCCGTTTGTCTTTGTTGAGAACGTGCTTGCATTACTCTTCCTTTCTGAATTATTTTTAACTGAATTCTTTTCTTTGACTTTTGATTTTACGTAATCTACTGTCGTTTCTCTTTCTGGAATGACGTCGATAAAGTCACCAATATAGCTATAACTTGCTGGTAATGCTTTGATTAAGTATCGCATTTTCTCAGTTTCATCTATCTTTCCTCCTGCTGCTTTAAATTCGTTCACCGCTTTCTCAAATTCTACGAAGAATTCTTCAACATTTTCATAATTCTTTAATTTAATATCTTCAATTTTTCCTCAGCATATTATTTGTAATGACGTGGATTTCGTCACATATAATTTATCCAAATTCGCAATCATTTCATAAGCTGATTTGCACTCACAAACATATTCTAATTGCTCATCTGAAATAGTGCTAATTAATATATTTCTTGCCTTTAAATCCTTTTTCTTCCATTCATCTGCTTTATCTGTCTCAGCCCGTTCTCTTTCGGCTTGCTCTTTGCACTCTTTATATTCTAATAGAATCATTAAGCGAAATTTCCAACTTGTATAATTTGCACCATCAAAAATGGGAATTACTATATCTTCGATTTTTGCTTGCTTAGCCATCTCAACTTCTTTTAATTTAATATCTTCGTACACTTTTATTACTTTATTTAGCGTAATTACTTTCTGCACTATTTTCACAAAACGTTTCTCAGCAATCTTTTCCTCAATTATTTCTTCGCTTTCATCTTCAAAGTAATCTCGTATTCCTTCTTCTTTGGTTTTTACTTTTCCTTTAGTGTCCATTTACCACATGTATAACCTCAAATTCTGCCACGTGCTCTATTCTTGCACCGTGCAGCGTGCTTCACACAAGAAATCTAATCTGCTCGCATCGGCCTGAATTATTCATAAATTTTTCAAAATTCTTTCTTCTATCACTTATAGACATATTCCACTATGTATTCACACTTGTATTTTTCTTACTTTTGCACTTTTCCTTCAATATTTTTCACAGTTAATTTTTCGCGAGCCATGTGCTTTCTTCTTGTTACGGCAAGGCTGCCCCAATACTCGCCGAGGATTGTATTGAGTCAGAGTCTTTTTTCCTTTTTACTTACCAACCAGGCACTCTGCTACCATGTTGAGGTTTGTGGATAATTAATAGTGTTGAGGTTTGTGGTAAAGTAAGAAACCATTATTTAATAGAGAGAGATAAATATAGTTTATTGAGGTGGCAAAAACGCCAGTCGGCACGCCCGACTTACATCCCAGCTGAATAGCGAGAGAGTAAGAAACATTCTAAGTGCACTACACTGCTCTCGCGTCTCACGTAACTCTCATACAGACATACTGGAGTGGGGAGACACTCATGTGTGTGTTTCGTCCGCCGTCGCTTGGCAGACGTGCATACCATTGTACCTATCCTCGCGTACAGCGCGCTGCATGTTGAAACATTCACATATTCCAACACATTTTAATGTTAATTTTAAAAAAATATTGAAATTAGGGTTGCACATCACTTTAATTTGTATATAAATGCTTCCATAATTGCACTAAATAGTAGTCAAAACCTACAGGATACTATTTCACTTATAAAAACGAATAAAAATATATTAAAATATTAAAAATTAAATAATTAAAATGATGAATGCAAAAATTACATTCGGTTAATAAATTGGAAAAGTGGCCCGTCAACTCCGATTAACTTGAAAATGGATATGCGTTTAATTAAAAAAAATGGGATAATATATAGATTAAACATTAGCCAACTTGGCTAACGTTTAACCTAAAATTATTACATTTTTTAAATTAAACAATTCATTTATGCAATAAATAATTGCTGTACGAGGTCGGGCTTTCAGGGGCTTGTTTATTGAGGTTTGAAGTAATCGCATATCAATTTTTAAGTTAATTAGAGTTGACCAGCCAAGTTGGCTAATGTTTAACCTATATATTATCTCATTTTTTTTAATTGAACAATTTATTTATGCAATAAATAATCGTTGTGCGAGATCGGGGTTTTGGGGGCTTGTTCATTAAGGTTTGAAGTAAACGCATATCATTTTCAAGTTAATCGGAGTTGACGGGCCGCGTTTGCAATTTATTAACCGAATGTAATATTTGCATTCATCATTTTAATTATTTAATTTTTAACATTTTAACATATTTTTATTCATTTTTATAAGTGAAATAGTGTCCTGTAGGTTCTGACTACTATCTAGTGCAATTATGGAAGCATTTATGTACAAATTAAGAAAAATTTGTCGGTAGGGCCCCAGCAGCCCATTCGTCCCTGGTGCGGCTAACTCGGCGTGCGGCTAGCTTCACTGTCATTGCTGCTCGCAGTTCTCACCTGTCAGTAATTATTGTTTAATTTCGTTGCACTTTTAGCGTGGCAAGAGCTTTCATTCACTCTCGTTAATTTGTAACGGAGTTTTTAACATTTCGTGTATAAACTCGAATCTGTCTTGATTTTTGAGCAACTTAATTCGAGTCTGCGTTCACGAACGTCTGGAAGATTTACTGCCCACGTTGCAATTTCATACTACGAACTGAAACAAAGCACTCGAGAGCATTACTTATAACAATTAGCGCGCTTGAAGAGGAAGACTGGCCTTACGCGAACGCCATGCAATAATTCTCATTTAACGAGTACGGCCCACGCCTCATTGATTAAAAGATCGTTAAAGTCCCCCCCCCCCCCCTCGTCCACACTTATTTCACTTTTTACTTTCGCGCGAGAGCCGAAGCTGCTGGGTACTCCTCCGCGCGGGTTATTTATGTTTTCCTGCTGGCCGCAGGCAGCGCTACCCGGGTCACTTAAGGGAGTGTTTTCAGCTATACTTTAAAAGTTTTTAAATAAAAATATTCTGCTTTTTCAATGTGAAATAATACTTCAACTTTACTAACAAAATTATTTCAATTGATAATTTTCATAAACACTTTTTTGTGGATCATTTAAATAAAAAAGCACACAAATAGAGACAGGCACACTAATAGGGACTCTTACCCTATTACATTTGAGAAGGATATAGTCAACTTACTAGGCGAGTGTCACATAAATGAAGTCTAATAGGTATAGTTTATGCCAATGGTCTCTTCTCCGAGATGCAAGCTATTTAATCTGAAATACGTGTTATTTTGTTAAAAAATGATGTTATTTTTTTATTGACTATGACTTTCAAAATATTTCTGTAACACAAACTACCTTGCGTAATATACTTACTAAGTATATCGTGAAAATAAATAACATAGATTAACATTATATTAATATTACTAAAACACATGAAAATTTGTTTTTTAAAACACATACACATTTGTTTGTTGATTTCCTTAATAAAGATAATCATTTTTGCACATGTTAAATATTTTCGATAACTTATTTGCCAAATTTAAAAATCATTACAAATGGCATTTCTATTCAAATAACTTCAAATAATAGTGAAGATATCAGACCTTTAGAAACTTTACAAGATGAAGAAATCGTTTTTGATTATGACAAATTCAATTCACAAAGTGATTTATCTATAAATTTTCCCAAAGTACCTACTGATGCCATGCAACCTTCAAGTAAAGACGAAAATAAAATAAAAAATGATAAATCTTATAGTAATTATGACCATTGGTCTTCCGATGATGATATCACCGATTATACTAGTAGTAGTGATTCTTCCGATAATTATCCTGATTTGACAGATTCTAGTGATGATTCTTCCTCTGACGATGGTTCAGAATCCGATTTGTATGAAAAGTTTTTTAGTAAGAAGAAAGATAGTAGGATTATGTTCGCTGAAAGTGATTTAACTATCTCTGATGTGATGCTAATGCTACAAGCAATCATTATAAAATTTAATAAAACTCGTGAAGAACAGAATGCGTTATTAAAACTGATTAAAGAATTAGCTGGACCTTCATTTGATACTTGGAACTACAGTCCGTACATGTTAGCAAAAAATATTGCTCCACCAAAAGAAACAATGAAAAAACATTACTATTGCTCTACGTGTAATTGTATACTTAGCGAAATGTTTTTATCAGATAAGAAAAAAATTTCAATAGTATGTGACATCTGTAAAAATAAGTTCTTAATTTCACCTCAAAATCCCAATTACTATATATCACTTAACGTTAGATATCAATTAGAAAAGTTACTTTGTCGAAAGGATATTTAGCAATCAATTTTCAATTGGAGCAAGCAAACAAGTATCTCTAAGGAAAACGTCATAACAGATATTACCGATTCATCGTTGTACAAACAAAATATTAAAGGTTCTGATGTGCTCTCGTTTAATTTTAGTACGGACGGTGCACAGTTATTTAAAAGTGCCAAAAAGGCACTCTGGCCATTACAACTTCACTTGAATTGTTTGTCAGGTACATCCCGCTTTAAATATCCAGTCATTGTGGCACTGTGGCAAACAGAAAAAGAACCTACATCACAATTTATGGATTTATATATGTCTGTTTTGATAAAGGAGTGCAATGACTTGCTTGAAAACGGTGTTCAAATCATTGATTACGAAACAGGAAAAATGTGTACTAAAAAATTGGTCCCTTTTTGTTGCTGTGTCGACACTGTAGCTCGACCTATAATACAAAATAGGATTCAGTTTAACGGTTATTATGGGTGCAGTTGGTGCTACCATGTAGGTCAGTATGCCCATGGTTCTATGCGCTACCCATTAGTTGAAAATGATCCTGAAATAAGGACACATACGAAACATGTGAAACACATGAATGAAACAATTCAATAAAAAAAAAATCTACATATGGAATTAAAGGAACTTCAATACTAATAGAATTACAAAATTTTGACATTGTTTGGAATTTTCCCCCGGATTATATGCATGGTGTTTTGATGGGAGTTACAAAACAATTATTTATAGCTTGGCATGTCTACTTAACAAAAGAAAATCGAAATTTACTAATTAATCGAATGTCTAAAATAAAATTGCCTCGGGACCTTCAGCGTTCTTTACGCCCAATAGACCTTGCTAAGAAGTATAAAGCCTTAGAATGGGAAATATGGCTATTATATGTTAGTGTCCCTTGTCTACAAGGAATATTACCTGAAGAAATATTTTATTCTTATTTACTTTTTGTACATAGTATTTATACTTTTCTTAAAGATGAGATATCTGAGGAAGAAATTAATGATTGCGAATATAAACTTATGCAATTTATTGGTGAATCTGAAATTTTGTATGGATTACAATTTCTAACATTTAATCTACATTCTTTAGGGCATTATAGTAAAAGTGTACGCAAAACTGGGCCCTTATGGGCAAACTCAGCTTACCCGTTCGAAAGTTTTATTGCGAAATTTCTTCAAGAAATTAATGCTCCAAATGGATGCTGCAAACAAATTGCCGAAAAATGGATGAAGAGATGCACTTTTAGACATAACCTAGAAAACAATAAAAATAATTCAAAAAGCTCCGTAGAATACTGCAAGTTGTTGATGGACTCAAAATTACAATTACAAAATTGTACTCGGTTGCAAAATGCTATTTTAACAGGAACCGGTATCAAAGATAACAAAATTTAAAAACTCATACGTGATTTTAGTAAAAACAGTGCACTCGATGTAACCGTGTTTTATAGATGTATATACAACTCAATTACATTTAATTCATGTAAATATACTCGAGTTACAAAAACCGACGATTCAGTAATTCAATTATCATGTGGAACAGTTATGCAAATAGATTGTTTTGTCAAAGCAGAAAATGGATGTTATATTTGTGGCTATGAATCGACAATAGTTAACAATACGTTCAATGGCCTAAATGAATTGCCAACTCTTACTCATTTTTTGAAAGTAGTAAAAAAAGGATCAACGTTAGTCGTGCATAGTTTAAATATGCTTAAATGTAAAGTTATAGTGATTGACATTGGAACTGAAATTCACATAACTTTTTCTCCTAACAATCATAAAAGTCAATAAAAGGTTAATTTTTACTAGTATAATCAAGAAAATATTATCAAATATTTTTTTCATAAAGTTTGAAATAAAGTAATTGATTAGTGGATCCCGCTTATTTTGTGAGAAGAAAAATTCAGAATCAGTAATGCTTTGTAGTTCCATGTTCAAATTGTCTCGGGGAATTTTATTTATGTAGATTTGAGGCCCTATTCTTATTATTTAATTATTTGATTTCTTAATATTTCTTTGCGAAAAAACGTTCGACTTGCCCATTGTATACATTAAAACTATCAGGGAGAGAAATTTCTCATTACAGATTACAATAATCCCTACTAATCGATGGACAAACTTGCACTCAACGATAACTTAATATACTTGTATTAAAAACTAATATAAAAAGCTATAAAATTTAGTTTAATACTGTAAAGTTTTTATTAGATAATCTACTAAAAATTTGATCTGCAAATATTAATAGAGTATTAAATAATTATTATCATAGATTCTTTCAATTTTTAGTAGAATTCTCTCAATTTTTACTGTAAGTGTACTAATTTTTAGTAGAAATTATAGTAAAAATCAGCTAATCTACGGTAGCTGCCCTGTCGATAACTATATAATCTAAAAAACATGGTGGTAACCATATGTAGACGAGTCGAAGCACCATGCGTAAGAGGCGGAGCAGTCAAGAGTGCGGCTTCATTATAATCTGGAGATCGAGGGTTCGAGTCTCTATCTCGGCGAGTTTTTTGAAATAAAAAAATTTCTTTCTATACTATTATTAGATAATGAACATATAATAGAATAAAGGAATGTCGGTAACGTAGATAGTGAAAAAATTTTTTTCATCATCAATTTTCACTTTGCTATCTGTTGTAGCAAAAATTACTATAGTTTATCGTAAAACATAATAAAGTGCAAGTTTGTCTATCGATTAGTAGAGCGGTATTGTGATTTTTGATAGTGTCACGGGCTCAGCTCGACCGTCATCCGAGCCCTGACGCATCCGCTTCACGATAAGGACTAGACACTCGCGATGCTCTCGAGCAAGTATCGCGACGTTAGCTCAGTGGTAGAGCGCGGGCCTACAAACCTCGAGATCGTGCGTTCTAATCCCGCTCGTCGCATATTTTTTACGCGACTTATTCAGTCTGTCCTCTCATACGTAACATATATAAATCTGGCATCCCTTGTGTGGCATAGTCCACTTTACCAAGCCTCCACAGGCTATGACTTTGTCAAGTGAACGAACCTACATCATTTCCTACTTTACCCTCCGAAGATTAATTAAGTATATATAGAAAATTTAACCGCAGACTCGCCCCGAATCACGCCTCTGTGTAGCCTAGTATGAAATGGCACCAAGCGTTACGGTTGGCCTTTGAGTTGCGAAGTACAAATACGACCCGTTGCGTCCCCCGTGAAGATATAGTACCACGTGTGAGGATTCGAGCACGCAGTCGATAAAAGAAGTTTACCCGGAGGATAAATTAAGAACGACGAGGGCGTCGCACAGTGTTCTATTTTGAAAAAAATGGACAAAATCAAATATCTCGCGAACGGATATCGATAGCCGGATGAATCCAACTGCATTTTAAAGCAGACAGCACACATGTTCGTGATGAATTTAAAAAGAATTCACAAAAAGAATTCTAAAAGAATTCTTTCATCGTAATTCATACGGAGTTCATTATGAACTAAAAGTATTCAAATTACATTCAGAAACTATTCTGTTGGTTATTCATAAGTAATTCATAATCTATTCTTAAAGAGTTAATAATGAATGGGTGCTATGTCCGGTAGAATGGAAGGGATATGTATTCTAAAAGAGTTCATACAGGAAAGAAATGAATTGTTAAGGACTTCTTTCTAGTTTAATTATGACTTCAAAAAAATGTACGTTTTTAGTGTAAAATTAATACTTTTTTAACATTATAATGAATTCAAAATGTGTCACATTTAATCATGTTGCAATTAATAAAGAATTCATTTATTATTCAGCAATCAGAATGCTTTAAGAGACCACGAATGTAAGAACTGGCAAAAGGGTCCTAAAAATGTATATTTTTAGAATTCTTTTTTAACGCGTTTTAATATTTACACAAGTAAATTTAGAATTCTTGAAGAACGCATTATACGTTCATGTTATATCTTTATGTTATCATTAAGTATATACAGTTTTATAAGTTTTTACAATTTATTTCAACAAACATAATGAAGAATATGGGTCATTCGTTGGTAATAGGGAGGAATTAAAAATTTATAAATGTAGCCAAATGGCATATAGCGCATGTTCATAATAAGTTAAAAAAGAATTCGCATAAATTTTAACAAAATTCTGTAATCACAATAACGCATAAGAAATCCTATATTAAAAGGGAGATGAGTTTGAGGAGGCAGCCATATTGCTTTTAGAAGGCTGCCATATAGCACAAATGTTCGCCATGTATTCATAAAGAATTCTCAAAAAGAATTCGAATAGAATTCTTTTGCCGTAATACATATAGAACTCATAATGAATTAAAAGTATTCAAAATAAATTCTAAAAATATTCTATGGATAATTCAAAATGTATTCTTAAACAATTTTGAAAGTATTCCTAATGAATGGCGTTATGTCCGGTGATATTCAATCACTAGATACTCTAAAAGAATCCCTATATGACGAAAATGAATTCCTAATGAATTATTTTTTATTTAATTTAGAATAGAAAGTAAATATTCTTTTATAATAAAAAGAGAATACTTTTAATACTTTAAGTAGAAAAACAATTAATATAAAAAATATATAAAGTATTCGTGAAGAATTCTTATTAAAATAAATAATGCTTAAATATGAATTCTATTTTAATACTTTCATGAATTAATTTTGAATATTTTTTTAATGTATTTTTCATAATAATATAACAGGAAAGAACTCAGTAGGAATTTTTAGAGTTCATGCGTTCTTAATGAAATCATTACTACTCAAACGAGAAAACTTATTTTAGGAAATGATTTCATGAAGTTATAGCTATCATATGATGTTATTATTATTAAATTATTAAATAGTCATAATATGTTATTTCAAACGTTTTCATTAAGTTACTATAGGTCAAATTTATTATAGGTCATAATTTAAGTATTCAAAAAATGTTCATAAAGAATTAATATCTAATTTCTTATGTGAGTATGAAATAAATATTACAATAATTTATTTATGTACAAATTTTTTCAAGTGTTCGAAAAGTGTTCATAAAGAATGAGTAACTAATTTCTTATATGAGTATTAATAATAAATATTACAATAATTTATTTGCCGGGGAGAACGGTGGCTACCAGATTCAAATCAAAAATATTCTTTTAGAGTTGGTAAAGAGTTCATTCCAATTTTTAGCCAGCAAAAATTGACCTTCTTTTACGGCAAAATTTAAAAACAAATTTATTTATTTTACGCAGACATGTTATAACATTTTTAGTCCCCAATGTAAAAGGGATACCAAAAACAAGGCAAGCCTTGTAATTTCGGACTCTGCGTCAAGAGTCACTTCAACGACGGAATTACATGGCTAATATTATATTCTCGGCACTCCAGTCTATCCGCAGAAAACACCACCGGCGCGTCGCGTAGCGGATGAATAGCCGAAGCTTGTGGTGTATCGAGAATAGCGTTTCACAAGAATTCATTATGAGTACTTTTATGGAAAAAGCGTTCCTATAGTAATCTTAAAGAGTTCAACAAAAATTCTTTTAGATCATTGCATGAGTTTCTAGTGTATGAACTGTTTACAAGAGGTCCATGCATATAATGGTATTACGTAGACGTCCAATTCGAATCTTTAAATGATTTTGAAACCAAAGTAGCAGGGGGATGCGAGGTCAACGCATATAAGGGATCGTCCATAAACTACGTAGCCGTTTTACCCGGGGGGAGGGGTTATGAATAATACTACGCTAATCTACGAAGGGGGGGGGGCGGATTTTAGTTATAGCTACGTAGCCGTATGAGCAGGTGTATATGCTCGACTCGAGAAAAGAAAAAAAGGAAGGGAGCACGCGCACACGCGCTCGCGTGTAGACACAACAACTAACGCACGCCCTCTGTGCCGTCACACAATAACAACGTCTAGTAGAATTAATTAAAATATGTCAATTCCTTCCAAATAGGGCTTCCACAAGACTCAAGATAAATATCGATATTGTATCATATCGTCTTGAAAATCAAGACAATATCAAGACAATATTCGAAGAAAAAAAAGAAGACAACACCAAGACTTGAAAACCAAGAACATTTTCTTGACAAAATTTTTTATCAAGATCTTGCAAGATTATTGTTATTGATAAATTTGCAAGAATAAATAATTTTTTTTTTTATCATTTATAAGTTTTTATTACATATTAACTTCACAAATTAACTCTTTAAGGTTACATTTCATCCAAGAATTATTACATATTAAAGATCTTATGGATTTATATTTTAACGAACATCGATCATTTATTAAAGGGAAAATAATTATTTATGTAATTCCTAACCCCAAGTAGACGGGGGATGTGAGTTCCACGCTTATACGGGAGCGCGTCTGACGTGTATACAAGACAAAATAATTATTTAAATAATTCCTATCCCCAAGTAGGCGGGGGATGCGAGTTCCTCACGTATACGGGAGCGCGTCAGACGTGTATACAAGGCAAAATAATTATTTATATAATTCCTAACCCCAAGAAGGCGGGGGATGCTAGTTCCACGCGTATACGGGAGCGCGTCAGACGTGTATACAAGGCAAAATAATTATTTTTATAATTCTTGACCCCAAGTAGGCGGAGGATGCGAGTTCCACGCGTCTACGGAAGCGCGTCCAACGTGTATACAAGATAAAATAATTATTTATATAATTCCTAACACCAAGTAGGCGGGGGATGCAAGATTCACGCGTATACGGGAGCGCGATAAACGTGTATAGAAGGCAAAATAATTATTTATATAATTCCTAACCCCAAGAAGGCGGGGGATGCAAGTTCCACGCGTATATGGGAGCGCGTCAGACGTGTATACAAGGCAAAATAATTATTTATATAATTCCTAACCCCAAGAAGGCGGAGGATGCGAGTTCCACGCGTCTACGAAAGCGCGTCCGACGTGTATACAAGATAAAATAATTATTTATATAATTCCTAACCCCAAGTAGGCGGAGGATGCGAAATTCACGCGTATACGGGTGCGCGATAGACGGGTATACTTATTTATTTATTTAAACCAGAGTAGTAAATATTGTATTACATGTTATGGCTTACTTTAGGACATAGTTACATGTCTGAAGCAGCAAACATCCTATAGAGGTAGACATAGCTACCTGTACATAGGTCCGGTGTACTTAAAACTAAAAAAACTTAAGTAACTTACAAACTAGGCATGGAATCAAAGATTCCACTATAAATAATACATTTGGTCCACATTGATTAATCTCACCCACACTAGAAAGTTAAATTTTTATTTATTTATTTATTTATTTTTATTTCTTTTATTTATTTATTTTTTTTTTTTAATTCTAGAACATATTAGTACCAATCCAAATTTTTATCTTTTTCTTATTATAATATTTTTCGATATCTAGAACTTTAAGATTTGGATCAGATTTCGGAAGACAATTAAATACTTGTATCGCTCTGAGATAGTTATCTTTATCACTAACAGTTTTCGAACACTTTGGTGGCATTATAAGTTTATTTCTAGTTTTGCTAGTCGATGTTAAGTATAAATTCTTAAGTTCATTATAATGATACGTTACACATTCGTAAGTAAAAATTTGTTTTAGATTCAAGGGGTTGTCTCGATTGAAAATATTTTTGTTTATAATTTTTAAAATCCCATTTTGGATGTTTTGTAGTAATTTTAAATTGTTTTTATATGCACCACCCCATGCAATATTTCCATAGCTAATGACACTATGAAGAAATGCATAATATATTGTCGTGAGTGTGTCAGATTGCATATATGTTGATAATTTGTACAGTATATATATTATATATTATTTTTTTTATTATATATTCAATATGTTTATCCCACTTTAGCCTATAATCAATAATTATACCTAGATATTTACAGTATTCTACCCTGCTCAATTTACTACCCTGTATGCGTATGTTCATATCTTCGGGAACACTATCACAATAGTTACCAAAAGTTATGTACACAGTTTTCTTTATATTTAGTGATAGTTTGTTAAGTGCTAGCCAGATATTTATATCTTCTAAGTACTTGTTCATTTTATTTTCAACTTTCTCCCAGTTATCATCTGTTGAAATAATAGCTGTATCATCCGCATATGAAATGGTACTATCTGTTCTGTTTGTTAGTAAATCGTTTACATAAATTATGAATAAGAGTGGCCCTAGTATAGCACCTTGCGGCACACCTGTAGTAATCGTTTCATAATAGCTTTCAGTTGTTCCTATTCTTACTTTTTGTTTTCTGTTACTAAGATAGTTAGATATAAGTGCATGCGCTTTACCTCTTATTCCATAATTATATAATTTGTCTAAAAGAATAGCATGGTTGACAGTATCTTTTGTTAGATCTAAAAATGCAATAGCTATTGGTTTACTTTTGTCTAATTTCTTATAGATTATGTTTATTAAGTAACTAAGAACATCTTTGGTACCTTTCTTTTTTATAAATCCAAATTGATTCTGCGCTAACAAATTATTACTGTCCAAAAATGATTGTAAACGAACATATACAATTTTTTCAAATATCTTTGCTACGTTAGAAATTAGAGATATCGGTCTATAGTTTGATGTATCCATTTTACTACCCGATTTAAAAATAGGAACTACCTCAGCTGTTTTAAGCGTTTGAGGCCATGTTGATTTTTCAATACAAAGATTAAAGATATGTGTTAGTGCATTAACAATTTGATATGATAGTATTTTTAGTGTTTTGGTAGTAATGTTATCTACCCCACCATTTTTTATTTTCATGTTATCAATTATTTGAAGAATTTCCTCGTTATTAGTGGGTTTAATGTAAATCGTATTCATGTTCATTGCTGGTAATTGTAAATGCTTACCATGGGGTTTTACAATGGTGTTAGTTAGATCTTTTCCAATTCTACAAAAGTACGAATTCATATGATTGGCAATTTGCGTCTGATCCTCTATTGTGCAATTGTTATTTAAAATGATCTTATTTATTGTGTTATTCTTTTTCAAGTTGGTTCCCATTTTTTTGTTTATGTATTTCCAAAGTTGCTTGTCATTATTGATATTGTTCTTAATTAAATTTCTTTCATGTTTTATTTTTGCTTCTTTAATAACTTTGTCTAGCCTCTTTGTGTAATTCTTATATTCTAATTTTATTAGATTATTATTTGGTTCATTGCGCATTTTAATATATAGTTGTTCTTTCTTTTCACACGAGATCATTATTGCTTTAGATAGCTAATCTTTCCTTGGATATCTCTTGTTATTTTTTGTTTTATGCGCTTCTTTAGACTTTTCTAAGCAGTCTTGTATTTCAGTTATCAAGAATGCGGTAGCTTCATCGGGATCATGCATTGCCTCTATAGCATTCCAATTTTTTGTAATGGCTATACTTGAAAGTTTATAGTAATTATAGTGATACTGGATATTTTCTTGTTTTAATTTTGGTGGCTTATTCAGTTTCAAGAAAAGTGGATAATGATCAGTAAAAGGAATCGAGAGTTTAAAAGTTTTAGTGTCTATTGATGTAGCTTTTATGTACATGTTGTCAATGCATGTACCGCTTCCGCCACTATCATTTGGTCTAGTTGTATGTATAAAACCCGGGAAGAAACCCTTTTCCATCATATTGTCTAATAATTCTAAGCTATATTCATCTTCTTTCATAATATCGATGTTAAAATCACCAATAATCAGGTGGTTTTTTATATTTCTTTTGCTATTGATATATGATTTTACATTCAAAATAAATTCAAGGCGCGGTAAATCATGACATCGATATAATGCGGAAATTTCAAGATTACTGTTGTTATTTAGACTTATTCGTGAGTTTAATACTTTGAGTCTACCAATTTCGATTATTTCAGTAATTTCTGATACACAATCTTTTATATATACAACGACACCATCATTTTGATTTAAGTTACCGTTATTGTAATATAGTTTATATCCCTGTATTGCAAAAAAGTGAGGATTGGGTAAATTCCATGTTTCTGTACATACAATTATATATGGTTTGATCTTCAAGCTCTTAATAAGAATATTCAATTTCGTATAATTGTGATTTAGACTTCTAATATTGACCTGTAATATCAAACTATCTTTTTTATTTATATTTTTATTGAGAGTTTTAAGATCAAGAAATGACGTTTCTTCTTGTATTACTTCTTTTTGCAATTCTTCAATGAGATCGACGTGTTGCTCCATTATGTAGTTTGCTGTTTCCTTGGTGACGTATGTGTTAGAGATGCAGTGCTGGCTCTAAACGGCGAAGTCAGCAAAGTTGCGGTAGTCAAGTTGGCTCTAGACGGCGAAGTTATCATAGTTGCGCTAGTCGAGCTGGTCATCGTAGTGGCTTGATTGCTGTTTCCTACTTTACCTAAGTATTTTGGTATAGTAGGTCTTATCGGATAATCAATCATATCTATATATCTATTGAGCTTATTCTTAAATATTGTACATTTCTCTGTGTCATTGGCCATATGTTTAACCTCGAAATTTGAGTTATATTTCGAGTTGCTGTAAAAACAATTGACACATGTAATGTTGGATGGATTATTATCACATTGCAAAGTCTTATGCGGACCTGCACATTTTAAGCAGCATAGAGTGTTTTTGCATTTCAATGTGTTATGTCCAAATCTTCCACAGTTTAAGCAGGGCTTGATGTTTATTAAATCCCATACCTTACAGCTTTGATATCCAATGAAGATTCTATTTTGATTGTCACTAATATGTTTATATAGCTCTCTTGGAACTTCAATTATTATGGTTGTCTTGTTTATAATCTTATTTTTGTCTATATTTACACTGAGAAAAATGTTGTAGTAAATTTTATTATAACTGTAATAAAAATTACTATAAAGTATAGGAAGGGTGAGACAAATACACTTTATGCTGCATTTTTATTATAATTGTATGAATAATTACAAAATTTCTTGTAATTTTTATGACAGTTGTTGATTAGAAAGTATTACGAAATAAAAGAAAAATTGCTATACACATAGCAAAAACTGTGATATAATAAAATTTAAAATATATGCTTTTAATTTTTATTAGAATAGAATATAAATTTTATTTTGTAGCGTTTAAATTTTATTTTGTAGCGTATAAATTTTATTTTGTAACGTATTAAAAATTACTATAAACATAGTAAAAAGTGCCACATTCAAAAATTGTTACAGGCCATAAGAAAGTTTGCTATCCAACATAGTAAAAATTGCTACAACATTAGTACTTTCTGCGCAGATCAAGGCGCCCACGTGTCTGATTGAGGTTATGTTTCTACGGGAATTTCACTTTGTCTTGCTTTTAAGTTTACAAAACATTCACAACCTTACTTCAATTATTTTATTTTTATATTATGCACATTAATGATAAGTTTCTTTGTGTTATCAAAGTTATTTATTGTCATTATTTAATATTATCTGAAATTTTCTTGAAATCGATGGTTTGACATGTACAAGTTCCAAAATTTTACACTCAAGAATCCTATTTGGGTAAGTGGTTAGCGCGTCCGATTGCCGCGGTGAAGGTTGCAGGTTCGATCCCAACGCTCACAAAAAAAATACTTTTATTTCTCATTTTAATTTATTTTCACATTAAATATTGTATGATTAGAGTCTGAAAATAGTTCTGAAAACAGGAAGAACGAGAAAAAATTTAATTTTTTGAAATTTAAGGTCATTCATAAAAATTACTATGTTGCATAGCAAAAATTGTTATAATTTCGATTTGTCCCTCCGTTCCTACAAAATATAGTAATTTTTCTTATGTTTATAATAAATTTTACTACAACATTTCTCTCAGTGTAGTATCTTACACTTATCTTGATATCCAATAAAATTTCTTTTATTTAAGTCCTCTTCCAGCTCTTCTATATTCATATTAGTATAGTTGTCTACACCAACTATTTTCATCTTCGGGGATTCAATTTTTTCAATAAATGTTTTATAATTGTTAGACACTTTTTTTTAGAGTAATTCAATTGTTACTTTAGCACTTTTTTCATTCATACTTTTAATCTCAATTTCATTGTCGTTCACTACTTTTAGTTGTTTCATCTGTATATCTTTTTCTTTTATTAAAACGTCACATACCTTTTTCTTAAAGTCATGTGGATTTTTCATGTCCTTTTTAAGATTTTTCACAATTATTTTCGATATTCTTTTGTTTTTAATTTTTAGTTTGTTAGTTGCTACTTATGCATATGTTTTTTGGTTATGTTGCTTTATTTCCATCTCCTGGATATTTTTATCCTTTTTTATTAATTGCTTCAATATGTCATTTTTTTCCATTAATTCTTGATTTAATTGTCTTAGTAACTGAATTTCAATTTGATGTTGATTTTCCAGTTCAGCATTTTCAGTTAGCATCGTAACGTTTAGTAGTTTTTCATTATCTACTGATTTATGTACACTATCAGAGATAATAGATATTTCATTTAATATTTTATGTTTTATTTGTTTCTCCTTTTCACTTTTAATTTGCGCAATTAATATTTTAGCTCCTTCACAGAGTTTAATTTCTTGATTTTTAAGGTTATATTAAGGGGATGCCTTACTCGTACTATTACCGACCGAGCAATTCACACAGTTTCAAGCTGATTAAAAATAAAATACGTCGAATCACAAAAAATCAAGAGAACACTCTTCTGTGTTTTTTAACGTTCTATCATCCAGTCAAAGTTTGGAGTCGAAATATCAAGCCGTTTTTTCAAAAACTTTGAACGAAATTAAATTTCGTTTGTTCAACGTTTTTGCAGAAATGACTTGATATTTCGACTCCAAACTTTGACTGAATGATAGAACGTTAAAAAACACAGAAGAGTGTTCTCTTGATTTTTTGTGATTCGACATATTTTATTTTTAATCAGCTTGAAACTGTGTGAATTGCTCGGTCGGTAATAGTACGAGTAAGGCATCTCCTTAAGTATCGACTTTATTTTCCGATTTTATGCACGTTTCTCTATCTTTTTCCCGACTAGTGCTGCCTGCGTTTGTAATTTATTAAAGTAATTGAAAATTTTGGTTTGAAGGCTACTTCTTTAATAAGTTGCAATATTTTTATATTGCTTTAAAAAGTGACGACGGTAAAGGAAACATAGAACAAAACGATTGCGTTTAGCTGCTTGTAGTTGTCTAATGAGTAGTTAGATACTATTGAAGGGAGTGGCCAGTAGCTTGTTGTTCGCTGTATTCAAGGCTTTTCTACAGCACTGTACAGTATGGATATATATTCTCAGCTGAAAAATTCTTTGGGTCTACCGATGCGTATCATTATTTGGTTACTCGTAATTTTTTTCTGTCGCATTTCCGGATATAAAATAGTACATTACGATACGTGTGATTTATGTGGCCCATTATTGCACGGCGTGAGGTTAGCGCCCGAGCGTAGCGAGGGCGATAATTCACGTCGTGTGATGGGCCACTCAAGTCATAAGTATCGTATATTATTTTATAGCACGTTTACCTAAGTCCGCTTTTACGCCTATTCGTGCCTTAAGCAGTCCATTTTTGCACCGTGAGGTTAGCGCGCGAGCGCAGCGAGTACTTAGGTCACAACCTAAGTGCGGACTTAGGTCACACCGTGCTATAATAGTACATTTCGACACGGGTACGGAAGGTGATTATTTATCTCATGTGACGTTTTTCGCACGAGCGAAGCGAGTAAATGGATCGGTCAATGCGTAATGAATCCCAGTCGCCCGACATTATAAAAACCGTACTGTCGGTAAGTAGGAATCTGCAATTGACCTACTTTTCAAATGAGCATATCTCACAAAAATACCAATAGAATCATCCAGAAAAAAATCTGAATATAGTGTTTACGTGTACGGAGCGCTTGACAACCGTCTTTTTCCAAATAAACATTTTGTTGAGTTTTTGCAGAAATGACTTGATATTTCGACTCCAAACTTTGACTGAATGATAGCACGTTAAAAAACACAGAAGAGTGTTCTCTTGATTTTTTGTGATTCGACGTATTTTATTTTTAATCAGCTTGAAACTGTGTGAATTGCTCGGTCGGTAATGGTAGGACTATGGCATTCCGTTAAGCTCCACGTGGTCTGGGCATATCACTAATAGATTACTTATATATTTTTTGTCTTTACACTTTTCATAATCACTTTTATGGTACACGTTTTCACACACTATGCAAACAAAAAGTGACACTTTCTTTTCTGGATGGCATTTATACACTAATTCTAGATTTTTATCAGGAGGCTCTCTCGAAGGCAGCCCGCCTTCCGACGCCATCTCGAATGTTTTTGTTATATACATGGTGCCAGTTTTTCGTCTGTTAAAAAGAAACTGAGCCTGTGCATTCTCTATAAATGGATATACATACTCTCCATACTCCTAGAAAGTTGCTCAGAAAGTTATAAAAAATGAACACCCCGCATTATTTATTTATAAGCGTTTTATTGCAAATTTCGAGCCGGCTGCCAGCCGATTACGCCAGTTTTTCAGCTGTTAAAAAGAAACTGAGCCTGTGCATTCTCTATAAATGGTACTCTCCATACTCCCAGAAAGTTGCTCAGAAAGTTATAAAAAATGAACACCTTCCATTATTTATTTATAAGCATTTTATTGCAAAATTCGAGCCGGCTGCCAGCCAATTACGCCGGTTTTTCGTCTGTTAAAAAGAAACTGAGCCTGTGCATTCTTTATAAATGGATATACGTACTCTCCATACTCCCAGAAAGTTGCTCAGAATGTTATAAAAAATGAACACCTTCCATTATTTATTTATAAGCGTTTTATTGCAAATTTCGAGCCGGCTGCCAGCCGATTACGCCAGTTTTTCGGCTGTTAAAAAGAAATTGAGCCTGTACATTCTTCATAAATGGATATACATACTTCCAACATCTCCGGAAAGATGTGTAGATAGTTATAAAAAATGAACACACCGCATTATTTATTTATAAGCGTTTTATTGCAAAATTCGGGCCGGCTGCCAGCCGATTATGCCCGTTTTTCGGCTGTTAAAACGAAACTGCGCCTGTGCATTCTCTATAAATGGATATACATACTTTCAACATCTCCAGAAAGATGTGTAGAAAGTTATATTGAATGAACACCTTTAATTGTTTATTTATAACCCCCTAAATGCATGATTCCAAGCGGCCGCTTACAAAATCCGACGGTTTTTCGATCACAAAACAAAAAGTAGGCTCTTTCATTCTCTGAAAACTGATAAAGAGTCTCTCTATAGTTCTAGAACATTGCTAAAAAAGTTTTAGCGAATGAACACCTCTAATTGTTTATTTGAAAACTGCGTAAATGCATAATTCGAAGTGGCTCGGCGCGAATTCTGACCGTTTTCTTTCACAAAACCAAACCTTAGTCTGTTCATTTTCCCAAATGATAGAGAGACTCCTAATAATTGTGGAATCATGCTCAGAAAGTTCGTGAATATTATACTTTTTCGGTATTTTAATTTTTCCTTTTTATCTTTATCTTTTTTATCGTACATTTGTTCTTTTCTATGTATAATATTGCATATAATAATAATTCTTTTTTATTCTTTTTCATTTTTATTATCATTCATAAATATTCGATTTGGGTATTACTTTACGTAATAGAAATCTGTCGCGGAGGGTACTGCTGCATGGAATAGCTGCCAGGTTGTCTACTGACGGCGATTCGATACTTATTTTGGAACGTTGTATGCATATAAGCCTGCTCCATTAATCAATCCGTGTTTCCGACATAATTTCGGAGATTTAGGCTTTTATTAATACATCTAATACTACTGCCAATACTTTGGTACTTTTCAATCTTTCTTTAGCGAAATGTTATGGTATGAATAACAATTTAGTATAATTATATATTTTTCGTTTTATGTTCTATCGTTTTTCTTTTTCAGTTATCGAATACAAAATATTAAAATAGCATCATAGAAAAGATTTATAAAATTTCTTCGAGGAACAAACCCGTTTCAAAGATATTGAAAAGCTACCTCTATGCCTAATTTCATGAAGATCGACAATTTTTACTCCAATTATCACTCGACAACGAAAACGTCATTTTTTTCAATAATTTTTTTCTAGTTAACCTCTGGAGATAGCCTTTTGAAATTTTTACAGGGTAAAGTTCTATTTATAGTTAATAATTCGTAATAATTTTTTTAATATATATATATATTAAAATTCCATTATTTATTTATTTATTTATTTAATATATATATATATATATATATATATATATTTATATATATATATATATATATATATATATAAAATAAATAAATAAATAATGGAAGGTGTTCATTTTTTATAACTTTCTGAGCAACTTTCTGGGAGTATGGAGAGTACGTATATCTATTTATAGAGAATGCACAGGCTCAGTTTCTTTTTAACAGACGAAAAACTGGCGTAATCGGCTGGCAGCCGGTTCGAAATTTGCAATAAAACGCTTATAAATAAATAATGGAAGGTGTTATTTTTTTATAACTTTCTGAGCAACTTTCTGGGAGTATGGAGAGTACGTATATCCATTTATAGAGAATGCACAGGCTCAGTTTCTTTTTAACAGACGAAAAACTGGCGTATTCGGCTAGCAGCCGGCTCGAATTTTGCAATAAAACGCTTATAATTAAATAATGCGGGGTGTTCATTTTTTATAACCATCTACACATCTTTCTGGAGATGTTGGAAGTATGTATATCCATTTATAGAGAATGCACAGGCGCAGTTTCTTTTTAACAGCCGAAAAACGGGCGCAATCGGCTGGCAGCTGGCTCGAAATTTGCAATAAAACGCTTATAAATAAATAATGCGGGGTGCTCATTTTTTAGAACTTTCTACACATCTTTCTGGAGATGTTGGAAGTATGTATATCCATTTATAGAGAATGCACAGGCGCAGTTTCTTTTTAACAGCCGAAAAACGGGCGCAATCGGCTGGCAGCTGGCTCGAAATTTGCAATAAAACGCTTATAAATAAATAATGCGGGGTGCTCATTTTTTAGAACTTTCTACACATCTTTCTGGAGATGTTGGAAGTATGTATATCCATTTATAGAGAATGCACAGGCTCAGTTTCTTTTTAACAGACGAAAAACTGGCGTAATCGGCTGGCAGCTGACTCGAATTTTGCAATAAAACGCTTATAAATAAATAATGCGTGTTGTTCATTTTTTATAACTATCTACACATCTTTCTGGAGATGTTGGAAGTATGTTTATCCATTTATCGAGAATGCACAGGCGCAGTTTCTTTTTAACAGCCGAAAAACGGGCGTAATCGGCTGGAAGCCGGCTTGAAATTTGCAATAAAACGGTTATAAATAAATAATGGAAGGTGTTCATTTTTTATAACTTTCTGAGCAACTTTCTGGGAGTATGAAGAGTACGTATATCCATTTATAGAGAATGCACAGACTCAGTTTCTTTTTAAGAGACGAAAAACTGGCGTAATCGGCTGGCAGCCGGCTCGAATTTTGCAATAAAACGCTTATAAATAAATAATGCGGGGAGTTTATTTTTTATAACTTTCTACACATCTTTCTGGAGATGTTGGAAGTATGTATATCCATTTATAGAGAATGCACAGGCGCAGTTTCTTTTTAACAGCCGAAAAACGGGCGTAATCGGCTGGCAGCTGGCTCGAAATTTGCAATAAAACGCTTATAAATAAATAATGCGGGGTGCTCATTTTTTAGAACTTTCTACACATCTTTCTGGAGATGTTGGAAGTATGTATATCCATTTATAGAGAATGCACAGGCTCAGTTTCTTTTTAACAGACGAAAAACTGGCGTAATCGGCTGGCAGCTGACTCGAATTTTGCAATAAAACGCTTATAAATAAATAATGCGTGTTGTTCATTTTTTATAACTTTCTACACATCTTTCTGGAGATGTTGGAAGTATGTATATCCATTTATCGAGAATGCACAGGCGCAGTTTCTTTTTAACATTCGAAAAACGGGCGTAATCGGCTGGCAGCCGGCTCGAAATTTGCAATAAAACGCTTATAAATAAATAATGGAAGGTGTTCAATTTTTATCACTTTCTGAGCAACTTTCTGGGAGTATGGAAAGTGCGTATATCCATTTATAGAGAATGCACAGGCTCAGTTTCTTTTTAACAGACGAAAAACTGGCGTAATCGGCTGGCAGCCGGCTCGAATTTTGCAATAAAACGCTTATAAATAAATAATGCGGGGTGTTCATTTTTTATAACTTTCTACACATCTTTCTGGAGATGTTGGAAGTATGTATATCCATTTATAGAGAATGTACAGGCGCAGTTTCGTTTTAACAGCCGAAGAACGGGCATAATCGGCTGGCAGCCGTCTCGAAATTTGCAATTACGGACTTATAAATAAATATTTTTAGCCATTTTATTACGGAAAATCATTTTTTTGACATAATTCTATCTTATTTTAACGTTCTAGATTGGAAAATGACTGAATTTGGCTTTGTTAGACTTTATTAGATGAAATTTTTTTTCTGAGTTGAGAACCCCTTCAAAATTCGAACTGGCTGCTGGACGTGGCTGCTAACTTCAGTTTCATCATAGCAAAATAATAATTTAAATAATTCTTAACCCCAAGTATGCGGGGGATGCGAGTTCCTCGCGTATACGGGAGCGCGCCAGACGTGTACACAAGGCAAAATAATTATTTATATAATTCCTAACCCCAAGAAGGCGGGGGATGCAAGTTCCACGCGTATACGGGAGCGCGTCAGACGTGTATACAAGGCAAAATAGTTATTTATATAATTCCTAACCCCAAGAAGGCGGGGGATGCGAGATTCACGTGTATACGGGAGTGCGATAGACGTGTATAGAAGGCAAAATAATTATTGATATAATTCCTAACCCCAAGAAGGCGGGGGATACGAGTTTCACGCGTATACGAGTGCGTGTTAGACGTGTATACATGGCAAAATAATAATTTAAATAATTCTTAACTCCAGGGTACTCATTCCACGCGAATACGGGAGCATTCCCTGCCTACATGAGTTTAAGAATTACTTGGATTTTGCCTTATTTAAACAATTATTTAAACAATTTTTAAACCCAAGTAGCTTGGGGATATGAGGACCACGCATATAAGGGAGTCAAGTAGACATGAAAAAATAAGCAAAACGATTATGTAAATAATTTTTAAACCCAAGTACGCGTGTATATGAGATCCACGCATATAAGGGAGTCATGTAGACATGAAAAAAAAACCGCTGCTAATTGTTTGACACTTAGCTTCCTCAAAATAATTTATCGATTCTTTTTATTAAATTGAAATTATAATAATAAATTTTTCACGAAAAAGAATAAAAAATTTTCTAAATTAAATTATCTCAAATTTATGACTTTTAATACCGTATTGTAACATGAATTATATAAAATATATTCTAAAAAATGTATAATTATTTAAAATAATAATATAAATATATTCAATATTATTAAATAACTGTATATATGTATTTATGTATCTCTTTATGTATCTCTTATTAGCCATATAATACTCTTTTTCAAATATCTTTAATCGTAATTGACCGATTTTTTTTGGCAACGAAATCGGTTCGAAGATATAAAAAAGCTGTCTCTGTGCCAAATTTCAAGACGATTGGTTGACTTTTACTCCTGTTATCGTGTCCAAAAGAAAAAACGACTTTTTTCAAAAAATTTGTTTTTCTCGAAAACAAATGAAGATAATCACTTTAAACTTTAACCAAATATAATCCTCAATGAGTGTGTTATAAATGGTTAAAATTTTAGGTCGATAAATCAACTATTCTCTGAAAAAACACAATTAGAAAATTAAAAAAAAAAATTTTATCCTCAAATATCTTTATAGTAATTTACCGATTTTTTTCAGCAACGAACTCGGTTCGAAGATATAAAAAAGGTGTCTCTGTGCCAAATTTCAAGACGATTGTTTGACTTTTACTCATTTTATCGTGTCCGAAAGAAAATTCACTTGTTTTATTATTTATTTATTTTTTATTATTTATTAAACCAGAACAAAATTACATAGAGTAAAGTCCTCAGAGATAGATATTAACTACCTGTACGAGGGCTGGTACATGAATACTTAAGACTATACTTATACACTAAAGCTTATATACTAAGTATTAAATATTTAAACCTTAAACATTTAATATTGTCAATAGAATTCTCAAAACTTAACGCAAGTAAAACAATATGTATACATTTGTTTATTATATATATTTTTTAGTTTATTTTTTAGTTCATGTTTCCTATTAACACGTTTGCAATAGAGTTTTTTAAAATTTTCAATCTCACTGCCAAAGTTTGTATCATTAAATTAAATTAAAGTTTGTTGATCCCTCTTGCGTATTTTTGGTAGGCGAACTCAGGCTGAGGTCTTGTTGTGAGTAGAATCTAGATCTTGTTGTTATCGATGTAAGTGAAGACGAACTTGCAAGCCTGGGTTTTGCCAGTATTAATTCAGTTCCGCCCACCTGAGTTTGTAATGTAGTTGGTGATTTAGTTAACTCTTGCGTCCGTTTCTTGAAGTTATCTACCTTACCGAGGTATCTCGGTAAGTCAGGTTTTATTATATATTCAGTAGTGTTCATAGCCTTGTTTACCTTAGCATTCAAAATTTTGCATTCTTGTCTGTCAGTGGTAACATGATCAGTATTATAGTCGTTTCCAAATGTCTTATTTGAGAAGCTACAGTTGACGCAGCACTGTTTCTCTGATGTGCACTTTTCTGTTAGATGCGTTCCCGCACATTTTAAACAGGTTGGGCTGTTCTTACACCTTTGGCCATTATGACCCAATCTACCACACTTATAACATGGTTTCACATTTATTATATCGTAAACTTTGCAATTCTGATAACCAACGAATAATCTGTCTTTATTTTCTTTAATATGTTTGTGCATTTCACCCGTTATTTGCATGATGACCGTTACTTTACTGTTTTTGTCATTGCCAGCTACGTGTAATACGTTACCCTTTGTATCTAAATTTGAAAAATTTCTTTGGTTTATGTCATTTTCGATTGCTTTTATATCAGACTTGAATTCATTTTCGATGCCAGTTATTCTTATGACAGGCTTACTAAGCTGTTCTTCTTCGACCTTGTAGAGGTGGTTGAGCTTGGCGTCTAGTAATCTTTTTGCTGTCTTGGCACTTTCCTCGTTCATGCATGTTATTGAAATTACATCTTTACTTTTCATATCAATTTTTTTCGTTTGGATTGATTTTTCTTTAAGTAGATAGTGGAATACTTTTTCCTTTATCACAGATTTCTCTTCTTTGTCTTTTCTTGTCACTACAATTTTCGGCACTTTTTTGGATTGTGGTATGTGTATCTTTTTTGACATTATATCTGCATATGTTTCCTTGTATTTACTCGGTCGTTCTTTTTCTTTCGTTAGAATTTCGTTTAAAAGCAGATTTTTATGTTTCAATTCAGTATTTAGTTCCCTAAGCAGCTGGTTTTCTGTTATTAGTGCACTTACTTTATCACTGTCCTTGTCTTCGCATGTAGTCTCATCCAGCTCATCAACTTGCATTCTGTTTTCTTGAAGGAGGCCTTCATAGTTGATTTTAAGTTTACTGTACTCTGATTCTATTTTCCTATAGTTTTTACTAAGATTCTCAATCGCTTTAGTTTTGGTTTGCAGATCTTCTTGTAGTTTTAGTAACACAACACGTGTGGGATCTTGATTTGAGGTTATGCTCAAATCGTGTTCATCACAAACAACTAACACACTGTTTATGTATCTTACATTTTTTTTTCTATTAAAGTCACTTTTATGAAAAACATTGCAACACCATATACATACTACCGTTTTAACCGCTTGCGTATTGTGACATCGATAGTATATATCGGGAGGGACTGCCTCCGGTGGCAGCCCACTATCCTCCATCTTGGTTTTTGTATTCAAAAATATTTTTTTTCTATGAAAAAAATGCAGATAATCACACTAAATTTTAACCAAATATAGTCGTCAATGAGGGTTATAAGTGATTAAAATTTTAGGTCGATAAATCAACAATTCTCTGAAAAAACGCGATTCAGAAATTAAAAAAAAAAATTTTTGGCCGATTTTTTTTGGCAACAAACTCGGTTCGAAGATATAAAAAAGCTGTTTCTGTGCCAAATTTCAAGACGATTGGTTGACTTTTACTCCTGGTAACGTATCCGTAAGAAAATTCCATTGTTTTCAAAAATATTTTATTTCTCGGAAACAAATGAAGATAATCACTTGAAATTTTAACCAAATATAGTCTTCAATGATTGTTATAAGTGGTTAAAATTTCAAGTCGATAAATAAAATATTTTTTGAGAAATTAATTTATGAAATATAAAAATGTTTTCCTTAATAACAAATGACAGAGTAAAGATAATTCAACTTAACTTTTAAAAAAAGAAATTGTAGGTAATTTGAAGACCTTTCAAAAACAGTTTACTATATTATGTAATAATGGCTGTATGATATGAAAAAATACAAAAAACTAAAAATTCAAAATCGTTTTTTGGTTATAAAACAAAAGAAAAACGATAAAATGTAAAAATAGGTTAAGCTATATCTATTCTATGTCCAAACAAAGAGAATAAGCCCTCATCGATGAAAATCGGTCAATTGGTTCAAAAGTTATAGCCGGCACACACACACACACACACACACACACACACACACACACACACACACACACACACACACACACACACACACACACACACACACACACACACACACACACACACACACACACACACACACACACACACATACACACAAACACACAAACACACACACACACACACACACAAACACACACACACACACACACATACAGACACGAACATTTTTTTTCTCAAAAACATCGGATATTGGTGCCACAAGTCTTAAAAAATATTTTTAAACATTTTTTGTTCGAAAAATTTTTTTCACCATTACAAAGCTTCCTCTTTGAGGAAGCAAAAATTTTCGTGTCTGTGTGTGTGTGTGTGTGTGTGTGTGTGTGTGCGTGTGCGTGTGCGCGCGCGTGTGTGCGTGTGTGCGTGTGTGTACCGGCTATAACTTTTGAATCAATTGACTGATTTTCATCGATGAGGGCTTATTCTCTTCGTTTGGACATAGAATAGAGATAGCTTAACCTATTTTTACATTTTCTCGTTTTTCTTTTGTTTTATAACCAAAAAACGATTTTGAATTTTTAGTTTTTTGTATTTTTTCATATCATACAGCCATTATTACATAATATAGTAAACTATTTTTGAAAGGTCTTCAAATTACCTACAATTTCTTTTTTTAAAAGTTAAGTTGAATTATCTTTACTCTGTCATTTGTTATTAAGGAAAACATTTTTATATTTCATAAATTAATTTCTCAAAAAATATTTTATTTATCGACTTGAAATTTTAACCACTTATAACAATCATTGAAGACTATATTTGGTTAAAATTTCAAGTGATTATCTTCACTTGTTTTCTAGAAAAAAAATATTTTTGAAAAAAATTGCATTTTTTTGCGGACGCGATAACAGGAGAAAAGTCAACCAATCGTCTTGAAATTTGGCACAGAGACAGCTTTTTTATATCTTCGAACCGAGTTCGTTGCCCAAAAAAATCGGTCAATTACGACACAAGATATTTGAGGTTAAAAATTTTTTTTTTAATTTTTGAATCGCGTTTTTTCAGAGAATTGTTGATTTATCGACCTAAAATTTTAACCACTTATAACACTCATTGAAGACTATATTTGGTTAAAATTTAAAGTGATTATCTTCATTTGTTTCCGAGAAATAAAATATTTTTGAAAACAAGGGAATTTTCTTTTGGATACGTTACCAGGAGTAAAAGTCAACCAATCGTCTTGAAATTTGGCACAGAGACAGCTTTTTTATATCTTCGAACCGAAAAAAAATCGCTCAATTACGATTAAAGATATTTGAGGTTAAAAATTTTTCTTTTTAATTTTCGAATTCCGTTTTTTCAGAGAATTGTTGATTTATCGACCTAAAATTTTAACCACTTATAACACTCATTGAAGACTATATTTGGTTAAAATTTAAAGTGATTATCTTCATTTTTTTCATAGAAAAAAAATATTTTTGAATACAAGTGAATTTTCTTTCGGACACGATAAAATGAGTAAAAGTCAATCGTCTTGAAATTTGGCACATAGACAGCTTTATATATACAGCTATATATACAACGAACAGCGAGATACACGAGGAACAAGAGTCTGTACATTGTATATATAGATATAATAATCCATGTTATTCTTGTTCTTTATATCTGTTCCTCAGGGACTCACCACAATTGAACCGTGCCGTACCGTGTTATGCCGTGCCGTGCCGTACCGTCCGCATTTGAAAAACGCGTGTACCGTCTACCAACTATATTGCATCAGTGCTTTGATCTGAGATCATCCACGCTTTGATCATTGTTGCTTGGAGCACGGACGCAATAATATTGGTAGACGGCCCACTCATTTTTCAAAAGCGCATGGCACGACACGGCACGACACGGCACGGGTCATTTGTGGCGAGTCCATCAGAGATGTGAGAAGGCGCTAATCAGTACGGCTACGATTTTATATCTTCGAAACGAGTTAATTGCCAAAAAAAATCGGTTCATTACGACTAAAGATATTTGAGGATAAAATTTTTTTTTTCTTATGATCGTCTTTTTCATAAAAAAATATTAAAATCATCAATTATTAATAACAAAACAGTTTCTTCTTCAATAAGATAAAATTAAAAAATTATGTTAATACAATCTTAAAAAAATATATTATATAAATATGAAAATGTATTAAAAGTCATAAATTTGAGATAATTTAATTTAGAAAAATTTTATTTTTTTTGTGAAAAATTTATTATTATAATTTCAATTTAATAAAAAGAATCGATAAATTATTTTGAGGAAGCTAAGTGCCAAAGAATTGGTAGCGGTTTTTTTTCATGTCTACATGACTTCCATACATGCGTGGACCTCATGTCCCCCGCCTACTTGGGTTTAAAAATTATTTAAATAATCTTTTGGCTTATTGTTTCTCGTCTACGAAATTTTCTAATATGCGTGGACCTCATGTCCCCCGGCTACTTGGGTTTAAAAATTATTTAAATAATCGTTGTGCTTATTTTGTTATATCTAAATGACTCCCTTATAATCGTGCACCTCATATCCCCCGAGTACTTGTTTTTAAATATTATTTAAATAATCTTTTTGCTTATATTTTCGTGTCTACATGACACCCTTATATGCGTGGACCTCATATCCCCGGCCTACTTTGGTTTAAAAATTATTTAAGTAATCTTTTTGCTTATTTTCTCATATCTAAATGACTCTCTTATATGCATGGACCTAATATCCACCGCCTACTTGGGTTTGAAAATTATTTAAAAAATCTTTTGGATTATTGTTGCACGTCTATGAAATTTCCTAATATGCGTGGAACTCATATGAAGAGCTCAGGGCAACAAACGGTCAGCTTCTTATGAAAACACATTATGAGCTGACTGTTTGTTGCCCTGAGCTCTTCATATCCCCCGTCTACTTGAGTTTAAAAATTATCCAAATAATCTTTTTGCTTATTTTTTCATGTCTACATTACTCTCTTATATGCGTGGACCTCATGTCCCCCGCCTACTTGGGTTTAAATATTATTTAAATAATTTTTTGGCTTATTGTTGCACGTCTACGAAATTTCCTAATATGCATGGACCTCATATACCGGCTACTTGGGTTAAAAATTAATTAAATAATCGTTTTGCTTATTTTTTCATGTCTACATGACTCCCATATATGCGTGGACCTCATATCCCCAGCCTACTTAGGTTTAAAAATTATTTAAATAATCTTTTGGCTTATTGTTGCTCGTCTACGAAATTTTCTAATATGCGTGGACCTCATGTCCCCCGGCTACTTGGGTTTAAAAATTAAAATTAATATGCATGGACCTCATATCCACCGGCTACTTGGGTTAAAAATTAATTAAATAATCGTTTTGCTTATTTTGTCATGTCTACATGACTCTCTTATATGCGTGGACCTCATGTCCCCCGCCTACTTGGGTTTAAATATTATTTAAATTTTTTTTTGGCTTATTGTTGCACGTCTACGAAATTTCCTAATATGCATGGACCTCATATCCACCGGCTACTTGGGTTTAAAAATTAATTAAATAATCGTTTTTCTTATTTTTTCATGTCTACATGGCTCTCTTATATGCGTGGACCTCATGTCCCCCGCCTACTTGGGTTTAAATATTATTTAAATAATTTTTTGGCTTATTGTTGCACGTCTACGAAATTTTCTAATATGTGTGGACCTCATGTCCCCCGGCTACTTCCGTTTAAAAATTAATTAAATAATCGTTTTGCTTATTTTGTCATGTCTACATGACTCCCTTATATGCGTGGACCTCATGTCCCCCGCGTACTTGGGTTTAAAAATTATTTAAATAATCGTTTGTCTTTCTTTTTCATGTCTACATGACTCCCTTATATTCGTGAACTCATATTCCTCGTCTACTTGAGTTTAAAAATTATTCAAATAATCGTTTTGCTTACTTTTTCATGTCTACATGACTCCCTTATGTGCGTGAAACTCATATCTCCCGCCTACTTGGTTTTAAATATTACTTAAATAATCGTTTGTCTTATTTTTCATGTCTGCATGACTCCCTTATATGCGTGGACCTCATATCCCCCGCCTATTTGAGTTTAAAAATTATTTAAATAATTGTTTGGGTAATTTTTTCATGTCTACATGACTCCCTTATATGCGTGGATTTCATATCCCTTTCCTACTTTGGTTTAAAAATTATTTAAATTATCGTTTTGCTGATTTTTTCATGTTTACATGACTCCCTTATATGCATGGACCTCATATCCCCTGGCTATTTGAGTTTCAAAGTTATTTAATAGTAGATTATGCACCTAGGGAGCCTTCGGCTCGGGCGACAATTATATGCGATCTGAGGGATTCTTTACTTATTCCCGTGGTGCATATACTAATTTTCTCCACGAGAAGCGTAAAATGCGTAGGCTGTTTTTCGCCCGCAGGGCGTACAGTACGCACTTTACGCGCCGTGTGGAGAAAATAATCATTTTGCTTATTTTTTCATGTCTACATGACTCCCTTATATGCATAGACCTCATATCCCCCGCCTAAGTCTGTTTTACTGTTACGGTTTCCCCTTTTCCATGAAAATCTTCCTCTTTTTTGTTATAATTTTCCTCTATTCCTCTTAAATAAAAAAACGTTCACGTTTCCTTATATTCGTAATATATTTAAAATGAATTCAAGTTTGCTGACATTTTCTGTTGAATCAGATAATTCTTTTTAGAGAAGTTATGAAGATTTTCAGATATTCATTTTGTATTCATATTATATTCGTTTGAAGTCCCAGAATACATTTTGAATTCAATTTGACTTCACACTAATGAATTCTCAAAGAACACAGATTGCTAAATACTTTCTGAACACTTTCTGAAAATATGTCTGGGATACTGTTGCACGTCTACGTAATTCCCTTACACGCGTGGACCTCGCACCCAGCGGCCACTAGCTTAGGTTTTAAAATATTTGAAATAATTATTTTGCTTACTATTGCACTTTTACGTAATTTCATTATATGCAAAACCTCGTGTCACCTGTCTACTTGGGTTTGAAAATTATTTAAATAATCGAGTTGCAGGTCTGCGAAATTCCTTTATATGTGTGGATCTCGTGTGCCCCGTCTACTTGGGTTAAAAAATTATTTAAAAAATTGTCTTACCGTTACACATCTAAGTAATTCCCTTATATACGTGGACCTCGCATCTCCCTAAGAGAATATTTTTGCTTTTTAAAGTTAAAAAAGAAATTAGCTAGCATAATTTCGTATTCGAAAAGAGTGTAATAATAAGTTCATTATGAGTACTTTTCTATATATAATATGAGCTCTTTGCTAAAACTTGGAATGAACTCTTTATGAACTCTTAGAGAATAGAGGATAGGGAGTCTCTTGAGCTCTTTTCATCGAGTTCATAAATTAGAAAATCACGTAATGATCAAAAAGAATTTTTGTTGAACTCTTTAAGGTTACTTAAGGAACGCTTTTTCCATAAAAGTACTCCTAAAGAATTCTTGTGAAACGCTATTCTCGATACACAAGCTTCGGCTATTCATCCGCTACGCGGCGCGCCGGTGCTGTTTTCTGCGGATAAACTGGAGTGCCAAGAGTATATAAGCCGTGTAATTCCGTCGTTGAAATGACTTGACGCAGAGTCCGAATTTACAAGGCTTGCCTTGTTTTTGTTATCCCTTTTACAAATAGGGACTAAGAACTTGATGACATGTCTGCGCAAAATAAATAAATTTTTTAATTTAAATTTCAGCTGCAAAACAAGATCGATTTTTGCAGTCTAAAAAATTGGAATGAACTGTTTAGGAACTCTAAGTGAATTTATTGCTTACATTAAAGTTAAATAAGAATTCACTAGAATAATTTCGTATGCGAAAAGAGTGTAATAATAGTTCATTACGAATTCTCAATGAATACTTTGATAACCAATTGTTCTTATTTTTCTAATTCAAGCAAACTCTTTCGAAGACTCCATGAATTCTTTAAGAATTGTCTGCTGTCTCGGATCATTACCATAATATGGGTTCAAGAAAAATTATTAATGAATTCTTTCATGAATCGAAAAAAGAACGTATGGCCTTCTTTAAATGAATTCTCATGACAAGATATTAAATATTCTTAAAGCAGTATTATTGAATACTTTAAGTTACTTTGCAATAAATTGAAATATGTAGAATGAAGTCTCCCTGAACTCTAAAAGAATACTCTGCTGAAAACTCAATTTTTCATCTTTTTATATGGCTTAAAAAAGAGCACAATAATAATTGTTTTGTATTCGAAAATAGTGCAATTGTAGTTCATTATGAATTCTTTTTTTTTTTAAATGAACTCTTTTACATGTTCAGTATTATTACTACAATATGACTTGAACAAAAATTATTAATGAATTCTTTATGAGTACTAAATCGAAAAAAGAACCTATGACGAACTTTAAATGAATTCTCGCGACCGGACATAGCACCAATTCTTAAAGAATTAAATATGAATACTTTGGGGATAAATACTTATTATTTCGCGAATTCATGCGAGCTCTTTCGAAGTCTTATAGAACTCTTTAAGAATTGTCGTTGCTCACAAAGGAAAAATAGTCCAGTACTGATTATTTGACCATGTGACCTTGGAAATGAAAAATGAAAGTCGAATAAATAACGTATTTTCGGCTTTTTCATTGTAGACTTCCTGGCTATCAATTTTTTCGATCAAAAAAATATGTACTCCTGTAGTGTTTGATGCAAGGAATCCGAATTTGATATCAGAATTGTCCTACCGCACACCAATTTGTCTTTAAATCTGAAAACTCCATAAAAAATACGAAAAATTCACCCTGAAAAAATGGAGCATTATTGAGTAATTTCGACTTCAAATTCGGATTCAGCGAATCAAAATGCATGGGTACATAAATACAAGTACACAAATTTGCTTTAAAAACAAATTGGTGTGCGATAGGACAATTCTGACATCAAATTCGGATTCCTTGCATCAAACACTACAGGAGTACATATTTTTTTGATCGAAAAAATTGATAGCGACAAAGTCTACAATGAAAAAGCCGAAAATTCGTTATTTATTCGACTTTCATTTTTCATTTCTAAGGTCACAGGGTCAACTGATCAGTACTGGACTATTTTTCCTTTATTGTACATTACTTCAACTTTAAAATGCAGTTGGATTCATCCGGCTATCGATATCCGTTCGCGAGATATTTCATTTTGTCCATTTTTTTTCAAAATAGAACACTGTGCGTCGTTCCGCCTAGCCCCGGAGGTGTCACGGGCTCAGCTCGACCGTCATCCGAGCCCTGACGCATCCGCTTCACGATAAGGACTAGACACTCACGATGCTCTCGAGCAAGTATCGCGACGTTAGCTCAGTGGTAGAGCGCGGGCCTACAAACCTCGAGATCGTGCGTTCGAATCCCGCTCGTCGCATATTTTTTACGCGACTTATTCAGTCTGTCCTCTCATACGTAACAATAGAAATTATTGTAAAATTTAATAAGAAATTTCTCTCCGTGTATACTCAGAAATTTTTTAAGCGATTTTATTAGTATCTTTTATAAACTTTTTATGTTGAAAAATCTTCATAAAACACGATTCCTGACTGACCGACGCCACGTTTTTATTTAATTAATTCGATATTTTAAATATTTGTTTGAAAAAGTTATCAATTTTTTCATTTTTTTAGCTATTTCATTGGTATTCCCATAAGTTTTTTGTGTTTAACCTTTAGAGCACCGGAATTTCAGGGGGCATATCACCCTCAGAAAACTGGTGTAAGAGGTATTTTATATCTTTGATTAATCATACGCAAAGTGCTGATCACCGAGTGAGCCAATATATTGGCTTTCCGGCCCTCTAGAGGTTAAACAATTATGTAACTCATATCTCCGTTAATAAAAATCAAGGTTAATATAAAGAAACATTTAATTTGCGAATCTGTAACAAAATCTAAACATTGTATAATAATTCTAAACCGTTGATTTTACACATTAATTTGGAAATATTTGATAATTATTTATTTTTCCAAAGAAGATGTTTTTATAATATTAACAAAATTGTGACCTTTCTTATATTAACGCTTGGGCGATTTATCACCTTTCTTAGCACTAACTTGAATTATTATGGATTTTTATAATATTTACCAATTTTAGTACTTCAAAAAATTAAGTTTCAAGTTGACTACGAGATAGTGTTACTGAATCTGTAAGAAAATAATAAAACCTCTCGTTATAAAATCGCGCCTCTCGTTATTTACCCAAGTTTTACGAGACCAGTCACTTTTTTTACCTCTCTTTTCGTTCAACGGAGGCTAATGTAAAGATATGATAATAATGAAATATTAAAATAATTTATAGGTGTCTAGTCAAACTCCAATGGATAATAAAAATGATGGAGAATCTAGTATGATCGATGTGACTAACATAAAAAAAGAGTAATGAAAAGGAAATCCTCGGCAAAAAAAGATGAAACCCAGGCCAAGAAAATAAAAAAATCGACTAAAAAGAACGAAAAATCTACTAAAAAGAACAAAAAATCTATTGAAAAGAACGAAAATAATTTTGAAAATAAAGAAACATCTTTGCCGAAAAAAAAGAGAAAAAATGAAACGAAAAACAAGAAAGAAACTATCCCACCTAAAGCTCCTTTAAGCAAAAAAATTACTTCCACGAAACCACGTATCATCGACAGTAGCATTATTGCATCAAAGCATCCTTGAAAATAGTAAGTTTTACTCTCATTATTTTTATTATTTTCATTGAAACTAGCTTAATTGAAATGCTCTTTTTAACATGTTTCACTTTCCGTATATTTGGTTTTATAAAATTACAGTTACGAATATTATGGTTATACAGCCCGTGGAAAAATTGAGCTTTTAACCCTAAAACTGCGATAAACAATTATATAGAATAATTGATCAATTTCTCGTTCAGTACTACTGTACGAAAGCGCCGTTTGAATATGGGGGGAGGTATTTTATCAGAATGGTAAAATGTTAGATGGATATTTTTTCAGAAAATATACTATCGTTTAAATTATTTTTCGAATCCGATACTGTTGATTTCGAACAGGAGTTATTCAGAACACACAAGGATTTTTTTTCGAAAAGAAAATATCAGAAAAATTTACGTCTATAAAAATTGAAAACAGATTGCATGAAATTATAAAAATACTTTTTACTAGAAAAATAAAATTCCGAAAAATCTCAAACGTTCATTCCTATACGATTTTCAGCTCATTTGTCGACATTTTAGCTTTTCTGAATCACTGCATTTTCTACAATTTAATCGTTAGGTTGAAATGGCATTCGAAAAATTGACATGACATATCATATCAAAATAATTTAATGAAAATATTATGGCCTTCTTGCCAAATTTTTTCGAATTTTTATATATTATACATTTTTAAACATTCGGAAAATTTACCCTTCTATCATAAGATATTCTAATTTGTTTTTTTACGTTTCTGAGAAAATATCCATCTAACATTTTACCATTTTGATAAATCACCTCCCCCCTTTGAATATTACGCTTAAAAATCACGAATCATGCAAAAATGAAAAAGTTTTATTTATTTTACTAAATTGAAAAAATAATTTACACTATTGTTCCCTGTTGAATCGTGGAAAATCATGAAACTTTCTCAATTTTGCTTTATTTCGTGATTTTTAAAGCTCATAATATTCGAATTACATTCAGTATTCAGCTATGTACGGTAAATTGAATAATTATTCTTTATCAGTGTTTATTGGAGTTTCAACTTTAATAACTAGCTTTTGTCAGGGCACACTAAAACAGGCATGAGAAGTAGAATTTCGCACACTGAGTTGAAAAAATGAATGCAGGAATTACCTATTACGCGCACTAGTTGCATTATTAATGTACTATTTTCACACTAAAAATAACGCCGAAAATATTAATTTTTCGCATACTATTGCAAAAAATAGCTTTCTTAAATTTTCTTAGCGTATAAAATACACTCATATTTTTTATTTAATTGATAAGTTGTAATTGTTCATTGGCCAAAAATTTACATAATAGTTGTACTTATATTTTTTTGTTCAATTAGTATTTTCTGTTGGATCTTGAGGTTCAAAATTTAACTGTATTTTTTACGCCTTCTCAATATAACGTTATTTGGGATTTCTAGAGGCTTAATAATTATATCGGTGCTATTTTCTTTCAGGATGATGTGAGTCAAAACACGAATGATGATAATTCAGTTAAGATAAAAGAGAACTTATATATAACAGTCAGTAACGCTATTGAATCAGCCACTGGTGAGAATGTTGAAGCGGGTATTGCTAAGGATGTTCAAATAGGATTAGATGATGAGAATGTTCAATTAGAATTAGCTGATAAGAATGTTCAATTAGAATTAGGTGATAAGAATATTCAATTAGATTCAGGAGATAAGAATATTCAATCAGAATTAGGTGATAAGGATATTGCATTAGCTCATAAGGATATTGAATTACAAACTGTTGATATAACTGTTAACATGAATATTCCGGAAAATTCAATGCTTGAGAAAAAGGAAAGTGAGAAGAAGAAAAATAAAAATAAAAAATCTGATAAGAGAAAGAAAGCGAAATCTTCTAAGACAAAAAAAGTCGATTTAAAACAATTAAAAGAAGCGTTGAAAAAGGTAGATGCCTATAAAACGAAACTAAAACAGACACAAAATAAATTGGAAGAACAACAGAGCTTAAATGTTCAGCTGCAAAATAAAATATTTGCTAAATTAGACGAATATGGTATGTACAGAAGGCCATAATATTAGAAAAAGGCTAGAAAAAAATACCCAATTTATGCCTAGAATGAAACGCTTTCCGTTCATTATTAGCCCATTTTTTTAAATAAAAATAAAATGGCATAGATACAAAATATTTGCATTTGCCTTATTTACTAATTTGATCTTGAAGGATAGAGAATATCAAAGGCATTGGATATATTGCAAACAAATATAAACAATAGGCATAAACAAAAAATCATTAGTCATTTTTTCATCTAATCATGTCTCTCTCATTTTCATAATTAGTATTATTACTGATCATTTTATGACTAAAAATAAAGTGAATTTTTTTTTTTTTTATTCTGGCCAATTTAACTAGCTTAAATATACTTAAAGGCTAGCTTTTGAATAACTTATTCTATTTTTCATTCCTGTATATATGTAAGAAATAGCTTTTCAGCTAAGAAAAGTGTCTAATTTTTGTTCACTCCAAGTAATAGTATATTACGCACCTAGGAAGAAAAAAACTTACACGAGCTGTGGGCTGGCCAAGTTTTTTCCTTCCTAGGTGTGTAATATACTATTTTATTTGTGAAATAATAGAATTTATTTCCACCAGGGTATTTTTTTCCCTTTACACGTTTACACATATTTTCTAAATTGTTTCCTAATTAAAAAAGTAAAGCATCTTAAAACTACAATATATTACATTTTATTAAACTATAATTTACAGCCAGCCAACAAATAAACCCGTTTGAAAGCATATCAAAAGGAGATGCTGCCATAGGCTTCAAGAGAAAAGAAGACGGCATGGTAAGTAGTTGGATAATTTTTATTTGGGAAAAACCTTAAAAGTGTGGGAGAGCAGCCTAGTACTGGCACCTATATAACAATTCCGACTATAACTTTTGATCGTATCGATGAAAATTAACACGTAAAGAAGAGGAACATTCCTTGGCATGTCCTTAATAACTGAGCAAAATCTTTTTAATTAATTACAACGATAATGATTTGTCATTTAACAAAATAGAAAAGTTGATTTTTGCTGTCCCGTTAAAGTGTTGCCCAGTAACGGCCACTTTCGTTTCACAGAATGGCAATACGTCAAAATATTTTAAAACTTTCCTATAAATACGTTGATTCATTCCCCAATGTTTAAAAATGTAGAAATAATTTTAAAAAATAATGATTCCTACATTAATTGTAGTAATAATTAAATTGTAGAAAAAAAAGGACGTCAGAAAAATAACTTTTAATATCGTGATTTTCGTTTTAATGCTAAATTCTAATATAACTCCGTAGAATCTGTATTTAAAATATCGGGCCGAGAAAGTGTCAAATAAAATAATGTTTTATAACGAACCATACTTGTCCGATACCGTCACATATTGTCAAGGACGCGTAGTGGCCGCTACTGTGTGCTGGCCGATACTAGGCTATTCTCCCCTATATCATAATAGAAAATTAAGTGACTCCACTGTTCATGCTTTCAACTCATTGATGAAAATTTTTAACTAGAAATGATCAAAATTTTCAAGCATATCGATCAAGAATAATCAGAAAAATCTTGTATTTAATACCATATGAGAAAATCCACGATACTGTTAACTTTTACATAAAAGCCAATAATTTTTTCAATATGTGAGCACAATCTTCATACTAACATTTTTTAAACTGTGTAGATACAAGGAATGAGAAAAGTATAGAGTAACTCGTTTTTTTTAGTGCTTCATTCTCTTCGTAAGAATAAATACATTGTGCTCACACGCGCACACACACACACAGACACACAGACACACACACACACACACACACACACACACACGCGCGCGCACGCACGCATGAATAAGGGGGTACCCCTTTACTTACTTCATTCGTCAACTCCTCAATAATAATTATAATTTCTCATTGACGAATGGATGATTGGAAAGTTTTGAGAAATGAAATTAAATGATCTTATTTCTTTCTTAAAGTTGAATTTACTCTCTATTTTTGAACGTATATGTTCGTTGTTCCATGTCAAAGTTACCTCCTGGGTAAAAAAAAATTATATATGATCATATATGATCATATATAAACCTTCATATATGATTATATGTTGAACTTGACCATATATAACTATATATGATTATATATAAGCATATGTAATCATGTATACTCATATATGATCATATATAGTATGATCAAATATAACTATTCCATATATGCCCTCATGAGGCGTTTCACGTCAACTGTCCCAGCGCGCGGCGCGCGAGCCCCAAATCGTGCAATTTCTAACTCATGTTTATGATACTAAAAAGTACTTTAAAAATTGTTTGATAAGCGTTTTCGACGTATTTTTTCCTCAGCTTTCCAATAATGTAGGTAGTTTTTTCGAAATTTTCTATTTTCATCTTCAAAAACTCTTTCGCATTCTATTTCTCGCAAAAAACATCTCGGGCACTCTTTGGAAAATATCCTATCCTACGTAAAAAATGCTCAGCTTTCGATTTAGAGGGTAAAAAAAAATATTAAAAATACACTTTACGAGATATAACATGTTTTGTACTTTTTGAAGCTGAAAATGAAAAATTTTGGAAAAACTGTTTACGTCATTGGAAAGCTGAGGAAAAAATACGTCAAAAACGTTTATCAAACAATTTTTTTAAGTACATTTTAGTATCATAAACATGAGTTAAAAATAGCACGATTTAGGACTCGCGCGCCGCGCGCTGGGACAGTTGACGTGAAACGCCTCATATATGGATTGTATGGTTTTCTTATTATTAAAATAAAAAGTAAACAATTAATAAAATTTGTAATTAATGTTGAAAAATAGAAATTCATAAAATCAAACTAAAATATTTCGTAAAAAAATTAAAAAAAACTTCCGTGAGTAGGAATCGAACCCGCAACCTTTGGCTCGCGAGACTCTTGCCTTTACCTACTGAGCCATTCTTTTCGTTACATCATATGACAAAAAGATGCTATATCAAAGAATCAGCTCTAGATTTATACCTTTTAAATGTAATTATTTAGTAAATATTCGCAAAATATATAGAATTATAGATATATTACATGTTGATATTGAATATATTAAAATTCATACAATTTATAATGTTTATCGTCTTGATTAAATGTTTTTTAGCGTTTTTAATAAGTATCCATACATGGTCATATATGGTCATATATAGTTATGTATAACTATTTTGGACTTAGAAAAATATTTTCAATTGCTCGTTTTGCGCTTTCGACGTCTATATATAGTTATATATGAATATGCATGAACATACATAAACATATATAGTTATATATGACTATATATGAGTCAAATAAGAAACTGAAAATGTTGTCTACAAATCATTATATACGATCATATATAATCATATATGACCATATATATTTATATATGATTGCGTATGATCATATATAGTCAGATAAAATCATATGAAACGGCGCGGTTGTTCCTCAAAAATGTTCATATATAACTATATCTGATCATATATAACTATGTATGACTGTATATTGCCATATATTAGTATATCTGATCATATATGCTTATATAAGGTCAAATTCAATATATAACCATGTATGATCCATATATGATCATATATGTTTTATATATAACCGTATATAATCATGTATAACTTTTTTTCCCGGGCTATTCATTATAAATTGTGATATGTAATCGCCTTAAAAATATATAGTGAAATGACTACCTAATGTTTTAAATTAAATTTCCATTTTTCTATTATCAATTGGTAACCTATGCATTATTTTGTTCCAGATACACTGTGGTCGGAATATTTGCATCACGCAAAATGATTACGACAATGCAAAAAATAAAATAAAAGAAGGTGATACAGAATTCGGCCGTTTCATAAAAGAAATCGCTGTTACTATCATTGGTATACTGAAGAAAACCAGTGTCACGGGAAGAGGGTGCAACCGCACAGGTGCTCCACCGAAACCACAAGTTAACCAGACGAAATTAGGAGCAGTATATGGTAATAAAAAACTTATAGACACTTAAAGTTTTGGATAACAAAAATGGATAAGTCCATTATCACTATAGTTATACATGTATGAAAAGTAGAATAATGAATAAATGAAGTTTTATTCTATCACTCACGACAATACTTCTAGTAATAATTATAATTTTCATTGATATCTGAGTACAAACATAATTTTTTCATTTGTTTGGGTATGGAGTAAATTCTTTTAACTTTTTGATTCCGTTTTGCTAATGGTCTTTTAGTTGTCTGTATGTTAAATATGCACTGTACGGAAACAATAACTATCGGAGTTTTTTTAAATTTTCTTACCAGAACGCCGGAACAATGGAAATCATCCAATAAGATTACATAATTCTAAAACATTCTGATAAAATCACTTTCTATCTAGTGTATATACCTACACTGTAACTTAAAGTCCTTGCCGCCTGATTTTACTCTGAAATACGATATTCTGTATCTGACAGTTATTCCGCAAAAGTCTTTTTCATAGCATAGTATAATGCTTTTATTTATTGTAACACATAAAATATATAGGGAATTTTATATTAAAAGTTACAGGTATATATCAGTACTACCTAGCAACGGTACAAAAGTTCGATCCGGTGAAAATCAAGCTAGAACTTAAACAAGTTGCGACCTATATCGCCCAAAAGATGTGCGATTTAACTCGTAAGAGAACAAACAAAAAGAAGACAAAGAAATCAGCTAGTAATATAAATGAATATCATGATAAAGAGGGTGAAGAGGAGGAGGATGAGGATAATGATAAAGAGGATGATGAAAATAATGATGACGAACAGGGGGTTCAAAGTGATGAAGACCAAGAGAGCGATGATGACGAAGAGACGGATGAAAGCAATGATAGTGAAAATGAAAAGGATGATGATGATCAAAATAATGATGAGGATATTGATGGAGCCGGAATCGGAAACACAGATAATCCTGAATGAAGATTGAGATTACTTATTTTAAGATATTAAATTCTAAATATCTCACTTATATTTCAGTATAAAATAATTATTTATTTACTATATGTATAGCTCTTGTTTTTCGAAGGTTGCGCGGTCTCCTTTAATTTATGTTTTTTGTATAATTACGTATAAATAAACTTTTTTTCGGTCAATATTGAATAATAATGTATCATAAAAAACATCATTTTGCCTTATCTGTAAAATAGATTGAACGCCATAATTCCCATACAAAAAGTGTTATTCTTATGTTTTTTTTTTCCAGTATAAACATATTAACTATACAACGAAATGAATTGTTACAATCTCATAAAACCATATTAATATTTAAATAATATAATGGTGAATAGGCTCATATGGACTTATACAAAATTGGCATTCTTCTTCATAAATCCCAATTCAATAAGGTTCGCTACTATACGAAAATTCCTATAGTCGCCAATAAAAATTTTATAATCGATTAAATCTGATAAAAAAAGGATTTTTCAAGTCCCACTGTAAAAAGGATTGAACAGAATAATACCCATAGAAAAAAATTTATTCTTATGTTTTTTTTCCAGTATAAACGTATTAACTAATCAACGAAATGAATGGTTATACAATCTCATAGAACCATAATAAAATTTAAATAAGTCAATGGTGATTAGGCTCATATGGACTTATAAAAAATTGGCATTCTTCTTTATAAATCCCAATTAAATAAAGTTCGCTACTATACGAAAATCCCTATAGCCGCCAATAAAAATTTTATAAACGATTAAATTCGATAAAAAAATTATTCTCAAAGTCCCACTGTAAAAAGGATTGAACGGAATAATACCCATACAAAAAGTTTTATTCTTATGTTTTTTTCCCAGTATAAACGCATTAACTAATGAACGAAATGAATTGTTACAACCTCATAGAACCATAGTAAAATTTAAATAATTCAATGGTGAATATGCTCATACGGAATTATAAAAAATTGGCATTCTTCTTTATAAATCCCAATTAAATAAAGTTCGCTACTATAAAAAATTTCCTATAGTCGCCAAATAAAAATTTTATAAACGATTAAATCCGATAAAAAAATTATTTTCAAAGTCCCACTGTAAAAAGAATTGAACAGAATAATACCCATACAAAAAGTTTTATTCTTATCTTTTTTTCCAGTATAAACGCATTAACTAATGAACGAAATGAATTGTTACAATCTCATAGAACCATAATAAAATTTGAATAATTCAATAGTTTATAGGCTCATACGGACTTATAAAAAATTGGCATTCTTCTTTATAAATCCCAATTAAATAAAGTTCGCTACTATACGAAAATCCCTATAGCCGCCAATAAAAATTTTATAAACGATTAAATCCGATAAAAAAATTATTTTCAAAGTCCCACTGTAAAAAGGATTGAACGGAATAATAACCATACAAAAAGTTTTATTCTTATGTTTTTTTCCAGTATAAACGCATTAACTAATGAACGAAATGAATTGTTACAACCTCATAGAACCATAATAAAATTTAAATAATTCAATGGTGAATAAGGTCATACGGACTTATAAAAAATTGGCATTCTTCTTTATAAATCCCAATTAAATAAAGTTCGCTACTATAAAAAATTTCCTATAGTCGCCAAATAAAAATTTTATAAACGATTAAATCCGATAAAAAAATTATTTTCAAAGTCCCACTGTAAAAAGAATTGAACAGAATAATACCCATACAAAAAGTTTTATTCTTATCTTTTTTTCCAGTATAAACGCATTAACTAATGAACGAAATGAATTGTTACAATCTCATAGAACCATAATAAAATTTGAATAATTCAATAGTTTATAGGCTCATACGGACTTATAAAAAATTGGCATTCTTCTTTATAAATCCCAATTAAATAAAGTTCGCTACTATACGAAAATCCCTATAGCCGCCAATAAAAATTTTATAAACGATTAAATCCGATAAAAAAATTATTTTCAAAGTCCCACTGTAAAAAGGATTGAACGGAATAATAACCATACAAAAAGTTTTATTCTTATGTTTTTTCCAGTATAAACGCATTAACTAATGAACGAAATGAATTGTTACAACTTCATAGAACCATAATAAAATTTAAATAATTCAATGGTGAATAAGGTCATACGGACTTATAAAAAATTGGCATTCTTCTTTATAAATCCCAATTAAATAAAGTTCGCTACTATAAAAAATTTCCTATAGTCGCCAAATAAAAATTTTATAAACGATTAAATCCGATAAAAAAATTATTTTCAAAGTCCCACTGTAAAAAGAATTGAACAGAATAATACCCATACAAAAAGTTTTATTCTTATCTTTTTTTCCAGTATAAACGCATTAACTAATGAACGAAATGAATTGTTACAATCTCATAGAACCATAATAAAATTTGAATAATTCAATAGTTTATAGGCTCATACGGACTTATAAAAAATTGGCATTCTTCTTTATAAATCCCAATTAAATAAAGTTCGCTACTATACGAAAATCCCTATAGCCGCCAATAAAAATTTTATAAACGATTAAATTCGATAAAAAAATTATTCTCAAAGTCCCACTGTAAAAAGGATTGAACGGAATAATACCCATACAAAAAGTTTTATTCTTATGTTTTTTTCCCAGTATAAACGCATTAACTAATGAACGAAATGAATTGTTACAACCTCATAGAACCATAGTAAAATTTAAATAATTCAATGGTGAATATGCTCATACGGAATTATAAAAAATTGGCATTCTTCTTTATAAATCCCAATTAAATAAAGTTCGCTACTATAAAAAATTTCCTATAGTCGCCAAATAAAAATTTTATAAACGATTAAATCCGATAAAAAAATTATTTTCAAAGTCCCACTGTAAAAAGAATTGAACAGAATAATACCCATACAAAAAGTTTTATTCTTATCTTTTTTTCCAGTATAAACGCATTAACTAATGAACGAAATGAATTGTTACAATCTCATAGAACCATAATAAAATTTGAATAATTCAATAGTTTATAGGCTCATACGGACTTATAAAAAATTGGCATTCTTCTTTATAAATCCCAATTAAATAAAGTTCGCTACTATACGAAAATCCCTATAGCCGCCAATAAAAATTTTATAAACGATTAAATCCGATAAAAAAATTATTTTCAAAGTCCCACTGTAAAAAGGATTGAACGGAATAATAACCATACAAAAAGTTTTATTCTTATGTTTTTTTCCAGTATAAACGCATTAACTAATGAACGAAATGAATTGTTACAACCTCATAGAACCATAATAAAATTTAAATAATTCAATGGTGAATAAGGTCATACGGACTTATAAAAAATTGGCATTCTTCTTTATAAATCCCAATTAAATAAAGTTCGCTACTATAAAAAATTTCCTATAGTCGCCAAATAAAAATTTTATAAACGATTAAATCCGATAAAAAAATTATTTTCAAAGTCCCACTGTAAAAAGAATTGAACAGAATAATACCCATACAAAAAGTTTTATTCTTATCTTTTTTTCCAGTATAAACGCATTAACTAATGAACGAAATGAATTGTTACAATCTCATAGAACCATAATAAAATTTGAATAATTCAATAGTTTATAGGCTCATACGGACTTATAAAAAATTGGCATTCTTCTTTATAAATCCCAATTAAATAAAGTTCGCTACTATACGAAAATCCCTATAGCCGCCAATAAAAATTTTATAAACGATTAAATCCGATAAAAAAATTATTTTCAAAGTCCCACTGTAAAAAGGATTGAACAGAATAATAACCATACAAAAAGTTTTATTCTTATGTTTTTTTCCAGTATGAACGCATTAACTAATGAACGAAATGAATTGTTACAACCTCATAGAACCATAATAAAATTTGAATAATTCAATGGTGAATAAGGTCATACGGACTTATAAAAAATTGGCATTCTTCTTTATAAATCCCAATTAAATAAAGTTCGCTACTATAAAAAATTTCCTATAGTCGCCAAATAAAAATTTTATAAACGATTAAATCCGATAAAAAAATTATTTTCAAAGTCCCACTGTAAAAAGAATTGAACAGAATAATACCCATACAAAAAGTTTTATTCTTATCTTTTTTTCCAGTATAAACGCATTAACTAATGAACGAAATGAATTGTTACAATCTCATAGAACCATAATAAAATTTGAATAATTCAATAGTTTATAGGCTCATACGGACTTATAAAAAATTGGCATTCTTCTTTATAAATCCCAATTAAATAAAGTTCGCTACTATACGAAAATCCCTATAGCCGCCAATAAAAATTTTATAAACGATTAAATCCGATAAAAAAATTATTTTCAAAGTCCCACTGTAAAAAGGATTGAACGGAATAATAACCATACAAAAAGTTTTATTCTTATGTTTTTTTCCAGTATAAACGCATTAACTAATGAATGAAATGAATTGTTACAACCTCATAGAACCATAATAAAATTTAAATAATTCAATGGTGAATAGGGTCATACGGACTTATAAAAAATTGACATTCTTCTTTATAAATCCCAATTAAATAAAGTTCGCTACTATACGAAAATTCCTATAGTCGCCAATAAAAATTTTATAAACGATTAAATCCGATAAAAAAATTATTTTCAAAGTCCCACTGTAAAAAGGATTGAACGGAATAATACCCATACAAAAGTTTTATTCTTATGTTTTTTTCCAGTATAAACGCATTAACTAATGAACGAAATGAATTGTTACAACCTCATAGAACCATAATAAAATGTAAATAATTCAATAGTGAATAGGCTCGTATAGACTTATAAAAAATTGGCATTCTTCTTTATAAATCCCAATTAAATAAAGTTCGCTACTATACGAAAATTCCTATAGCCGCTGATAAAAATTTTATAAACGTTTAAATCTGATAAAAAAAGTATTTTTAAAGTCCCACTGTAAAACGGATTAAACCGAATAATTCCCATACAAAAACTTTAATTCTTATGTTTTTTTCCAGTATAAACTTATTAACTAATTAACGAAAAAAACCTTTTCAAAATCAGGTGTTAGATTATCCTTATTCGCACTGATAAAAAAAGATGCAGATAAAACTAATTCGAGTGTAACCTTATAAAACTTCATAAAAAATTTGTAGTTTTTTGCGTTATAGGAGATTCCTTATAAATATCTATAAAGTTGATGTACTCCACAGATTTTTAAAACGCTTTTTAATGTTGTCAATACAAAAACTGATAAAAACTTATAAAGTAGTTATTGGAAACTGCTGAGGTAACCTAATAAACTGTAATATTGTATCTGTTTTAATGTGAAACTGCTGGTGCAAATACACATATTAACCGTATAAACTATTTTTTTATCGTATTTTATTGGGTTGTTTCAACTGAGTAGTAATTAACCTCTATAGCTTAATTTATTATTAATTCATAATTAGGTATCGCTTATTGTGTAAGCCTAATATTATTGAAAATAGATATATATATATATATATATATATATATATATATATATATATATATATATATATATATATATATATATATATATATATATAATGTTCTCTTTGATGCTCTAACAAAATTCAGTGGTACGGTCCATGCCATAAGATGTATGAATAATATTCAGTTTCATTAATCATATTATCAAAAACTGAAATTATGGATAATTCAAAAAAATTCCAAACCCATATTAAAAAGTAGACCTCTATGCGAGATTCACGAAACCATTTTTTTTATTGGCTGAGAAGCGCTTTATAAGAGTTAAAATCACCCCTAAAGTTTACCCCCAAGAAACATTTTTTTGATATATCTCAGCTTCTACTTAACTTTTTTTAACGAAACAAAATGGGAAGAGTTTCTTATTAAAAAGTCAAGAAATCCGTGGTAGTATGAACATTAAGGGTTGCATCCCTTATTTTTTAGAGGGTGAAATTGTGTTTTTTTAAGAATAATTTTTGTTGTGAGAATTCATAAAATAATTAAAAATAGGTCAAAACATTATTTTTGCCAACTACAATAAATAACAGTTGGGGTGTTTGGGCATTCTTCGCGAAACAACCCCTTAAGAGGTGGTAAACCACCCCTAACACAAATGAATTAGGTATATTTTTTTGGCAATTATTTTTTTCCTTAAAATGGGTTCTTGAAGTCGTTAATCGGAATCCACAGTTAGATTCCACGAAAAATAGTATGTAGACCCCCTAGCGGAAATTATATTATGTAAATAAGTGTATAATAATGTAACAATGTTTTGTTATGTTATTCTATTATTTATTATTTTTTTATCATACACTTGTTTATCGTACGATAAACAAGTGTATGATAATGTAGTTGTTTGTAAAAAGTGTAAGAAAACGTAACAAATTGTACTTTTCTACTGGATTTCGGACGCTTTTACATTTTACCACAGTTTATACCATTTTTTAATAATTTCTTACTTTTCCTTACATTTGTCTACGTTTTATTACTTTTTAATTTCTACTCTTACTTCAAATTTTATAGGCATTCTTACACTTTCGTACATCTTTTTACATTTTATTATATATTTGTACTTTTAATTACATCTTTTTACGTTTATATACAAATTTTGATACACATTTTACATCGTATCACATATTTGTACACTTTTTTCAAATAGTTCATAATTATACTTTTATAATAATTTATAATTGTACTTTTATTTAAATAAAGCTATAAATAAAATATTTTCAAAGATGTAAAGAAAAAATACTAAAACGTAATAAAATGTAAATTATTATGTATTAGAAATATAATTAATATATGTTACAAAATGTAAGTTACTGTATAAAAGTTTAAATTTTACAAATTCTTACAGATTTTTCTAACAAATACTTCCTTATAATTTCATAAAAATAAGCTACACAAGGAAATATTTAGAAAACGTAAGGAATTGAAAGAAAATGTAAGAAACTTTAACAACTTGTTAAATATGCCCGAAATCCAGTATCGTATGATTTCTTACATTTTTCGGCAATTTATTCCATTTTATAAGTATTTTCTTATTTTCTTTCATATTTTATAATTTCAGCTAGGAGAGATTTTCATGCTTGTTGAAATTATGATAGGTTTTAATAAGAAAAGTTTATTTATGATTTTAATATAAATTAATATGAACAAAATTTTTAATATAATGATAATTATAGCAATTCATGGTCATTGCGCAATATACAAGATTGCGTACACTTGCATTGATATGGCTTATCTCCCGATTCCTCCTCTTTTATTCATAAATAAGTGAAACATCGGTCAGTCGAAAACAAATATACGTTACTGAACGTTTTTCTACGCTCGTGTTAAGGGGGTTAGTGCGATATTGGCTTTTCTTAAGAATTTCTTGAAACTTGCAGGGTAGACTCATATTACTATTATACGCAGTATCTGTAAATTTCAGAAAGCCTAGCTTCCCCGTTTGTGAGATATAAGCTCCCAAAGTTACGAAATTTAACACGGTGTCTTATGGGACCGTCGTCATGAAATGTAAAAAAATGAACGTTTTCGACAATAACTTGGAAAGTTTTCTTAAGACTTGAAAGAAAAAGAGATATGTTACTAAGAACAATACTTTGAATGTCCTCTGCAAATTTCAGGAAGCCTAGCTTCACCGTTTTCGAGATACAGTTGTTTAAAGTACGTAGCCTCAGTGTAGACGACGCCGCGCGTGTCCTTGTGTGCGTGTAAACAAACGAAGGCTCGCTGCGTGTGTGTCTACACAGACGTAGCGCTTCTATGTGTATGTACACACAGATGAAGTGGCGCTATGTGTGCGTGGACAGTCTCGCGTGAAATTTTGAGAGTGGGGAGACTCGAGAGAGCGTGAGGCGTACGGCGTTCGACCAGCTGTACTTTTGGCTTGTATGTTACCGCACTAACCCCCTTAAATTAATATTCAATGTCAACATTATTTTATGGGTATTAATTGAAAATATAAGTGTCTGGAGGTACTTGCATCATATTTTTTAATGGCAAGTAAGTAAGTAACCATATAATTGAAATTTCTTTCTTCTACATAATTATTCAAAATATTTCTAATAGAAGGATATAATAGATATAATATTGAAAAGTTAAATAAAATGCAGCATTTTTAAATATAAAACTCGTCAAAATATACAATAAATTTTGAACAAGTGGCCGAAGTTAAGAAAGTCAAATTCAGTAAAAATCTATTATAGAATCTTTATTGTACCAATTGTAAATATTTTGATAGTGAAACTTTACTCTTAATACATGCATTGAATTATTTTATGATAGTAAAAATTATGTTTTGATTTTAATTTTTAGGATTACTGTTACATTACTGTTATTCTAATATATAAAATATGACATACTGACGATTTAATCAGTTAAGTTAAGTGTAAAAAAATATTCATACGAGTGAATAGAAGTAGTACTTTATTTATAATAATAACGTTTAGCAACTATTTAATGCTAATAAAATAGTGTATTTTGTAGACAAAACATTGACAAACAATAACGAATTCCCATGCACTTACAAAGGAATTTAGTAAAATGTTTTCCTCAAAAGTTTTGGATGTCTGAATACTTTTTACACTTACCGTACATTCATACTATTGTACATACCAATACCATTATGGCTATAAAAAGGCTATAATAACTAAAACTTTTACAGGTTTACACTGCGACTCAACGTATCTAAAAGAAGAAAGAAAATATTTTCCATAAATATGAATTTGGTAAAGGCGATGAATGTTTTATTTATTTTAAACAGTATGTTTCAAGATCAAGAAAAGAAATTACCTGTTAATGACGCTGAAAGAAATGTTGCTAATATAGTGTATAATATTATAATATCAAGTATAAATGATCGTAGTATTTACGAAGAAACGGAAGAATTTCTATATTATGATGATACCTACGAACCTTACGATGACATACCTGCAGATGATTTACATGAAGATATCGATGCAGAAGATATGATAACACCCGAAACTAAAAATCAATGTAGGACCGAATCAGAGAGTATTAATTTTGACTACAAAAAGCAAGCTGTGGAGTATTGGTTAAGTAGTAAAAACAAGTTAAAATTTGAAACAGTCCAAAATCGATTCAAAAAATTAAAAACAGCACGTCAGCTGTATAGATGGAGAGATCAAGTGGCAATAGGAGGAAGTAGGATCGATAAATTGAAAAAAATTGAGGAATATTGTTTACAAAAATTTAACGTAGCCAGATCGAATAGACTACCCATTCATGACATTGATGTAAGACATATGGCAAAAGAAAAAGCATTAGAGTTAAACTTCAATGAATTTAAAGCTTCTAGACACTGGTTAAATGATTTTAAACGGCGATTTAATATCGTTTCTCGAAAAATAACAAAAATTATTACTAAAAAATCTATAGATGATTCAAAAGAATGGTCAGCACAAAAACAGGAATTTCGCAATAGAGTAAAAAATGCCATCATAAAATATGATGCAAAACGTGTTTATAACTCCGACCAAAGTGGTTTTAATTACGAAATACACAGTGGTCGAACCCTCAATCTTAGAGGAGATAAAAGTGTAGAGAGTATAGTGCAATCAGTGCATTCGACAACTCATTCTTATACTATCCAACCTACTGTATCTGCTGAAGGAAAACTTCTATCACCCTTCTTTTTAGTCATGCAAGAACCAAAGGGAGAGTTTGGAACTGTAGTCAGAAAAAATTTATTTGCAGCAGAAAATGTTTATGTAATGGCATCGAAATCAGGTAAATTGACTAAAGAACATGTTGAAACTTGGGTGCAAGATGTATATTTTCCATCAACTACCATAACAAGTACCCTATTGCTTGATTCATGGAGAGGTCACTGTCTAGATATAATTTATAAAGTAAAACCGGAACATAAAACCTTAACGATTCTACAAATTCCACAAAGAACAACAAGTGAACTTCAACCGCTTGATATTTACGGTTTTCGAATGCGGAAGAACTTCGTTCGAACGTTTTCGGATATGATATTTCTAACAAATGAGGATCTCAACTTACACGATAGAAATAATATAATCAGAATGCATTCATTAGTACATAATCAATTATCAAGTCCCAGGTTTCAAAATTTATTTAAATATGCTTGGTACGCCGCCAGTTACATTGATGAAAGGCCAGAAAAAATTGAAAACCCAAAAAAATTTTGCTTCAATTCTAATTTTATTACATGCGATATTTGTGGTAAACGAGCGATTATAATATGTTCATGGTGCGAAAAATCACTATGTTTACAAAATTTTTTTCATGAATATCATTATTGTAAAACATATAATCCATGATCGTCAGAATAATTAGCTAGCTTGCCGTCTGCTGTTGGCTGACCCGTAGGATTTAAAATTGGTCGTTGTGCTGCTTAGAAATTGGTAGAATTGTATAAGAATTTGTATTAAAAGATAATAAATTGTAAAAATCTGTAAGAATTTGTAAAAATTTAAACTTTTATACAGTAACTTACATTTTGTAACATATATTAATTATATTTCTAATACATAATAATTTACATTTTATTACGTTTTAGTATTTTTTCTTTACATCTTTGAAAATATTTTATTTATAGCTTTATTTAAATAAAAGTACAATTATAAATTATTATAAAAGTATAATTATGAACTATTTGAAAAAAGTATACAAATATGTGATACGATGTAAAATGTGTATCAAAATTTGTATATAAACGTAAAAAGATGTAATTAAAAGTACAAATATATAATAAAATGTAAAAAGATGTACGAAAGTGTAAGAATGCCTATAAAATTTGAATTAAGAGTACAAATTAAAAAGTAATAAAACGTAGACAAATGTAAGGAAAAGTAAGAAATTATTAAAAAATGGTATAAACTGTGGTAAAATGTAAAAGCGTCCGACATCCAGTAGAAAAGTACAATTTGTTACGTTTTCTTACACTTCTTTACAAACAACTACATTATCATACACTTGTTTATCGTACGATAAACAAGTGTATGATAAAAAAATAATAAATAATAGAATAACATAACAAAACATTGTTACATTATTATTCACTTATTTACATAATATAATTTCCGCTAGGGGGTATACATACTGTTTTTCGTGGAATTTAAAATATTTCTAAAAAATTTTTCGCCATATTGAATTCACTATTTTCAAATTTTTATTGTGGATCTAACTGTGGATTCCGATTAACGACTTCAAAAACCCATTTTAAGGAAAAAAATAATTGCCAAAAAATATATACCTAATTCATTTGTGTTAGGGGTGGTTTACCACCTCTTAAGGGGTTGTTTCGCGAAGAATGCCCAAAAACACCAACTGTTATTTATTGTAGTTGGTAAAAATAATGTTTTGACCTATTTTTAATTATTTTATGAATTCTCACAACAAAAATTATTCTTAAAAAAACACAATTTCACCCTCTAAAAAATAAGGGATGCAACCCTTAATGTTCATACTACCACGGATTTCTTGACTTTTTAATAAGAAACTCTTTCCATTTTGTTTCGTTAAAAAAAGTTAAGTAGAAGCCGAGATATATCAAAAAAACGTTTCTTGGGAGTAAACTTTAGGGGTGATTTTAACCCTTATAAAGCGCTTCTCAGCCGATAAAAAAAATGGTTTCGTGAATCTCGCATGGAGGTCTACTTTTTAATATGGGTTTGGAATTTTTTTGAATTTGTTAGTTCGGGTACTTTCCTTGTCAGTTATTCTTAGTTCATAAACTGACTGTTTTTAATTTTACAAGATGTGTGGCAATCATGGGTTATTAATTTAAGTAGTTTCAATCAATAATTATTTCAAACTGCTCAATATTTTCTACTATAAAAGAATGTTGAGAAAGCTTTTTTCTCCCAATGATTCTTAGTTTATAAACTTTTGTTTTTAATTTTGTAAGATGTGTCTGATGGGTTATTAATTCAAGTCGTTTCTAGTGAAAACTTCAACGAATCCAAGTGTTGAAAATAATATATATATAATTAATGATTGTCTTACGGTGGGCGGCGCCAAATGTTTCAGAGGAGCCATCTGTTCCGTGAATATACAGTACATGGGACCATAATATAAATTACTGTAATGGCTACTTTCTGAATCTGCAACCAATATTTTAATTTGCTAGCTGATTGTGATGGAGTAGTATGATTATTAAATCTACTATCCTTGCAAGTCTTTCTTTGATATTTGTCAAGGAGCGCGGGAGCGCTCCGGAGGCAAGTATAGAAGAAGCCTAAAGGAGCGACCCGTGCTACATATACATTGAAATGGGTGTACCAAAAATTCAATGCGCTTTTATGTATATTGCGTTAGTTTTTACTATATATAACGTATCACTCTTAATCGAAAGCCATTTCATTGCTCTACTCAAATCAAAAGGTTTTATTTAAAAAGATCTCGTTCAAAAGATATAGATGAGAGCTGAATTTTTTTGTGTGCTGTTTCCTTTCCGAACTTTTCTCCATGGTTTTAAGATATCCGGTTTGCAGCTCTTACGACACTCCCGGTTGTCGTCTATTTTACGCTTGTATATCTATATATGTCTGTGTGTGTCTGTGTGAGTGTGTGTGCGTGTGTGCGCGCGCGTGTGTGTGTGTGTATACTAGAGGGGCTTCGCCCCCTGCTCGCTCCGCTCGCCAACCCCCATGTTTAGAGATAATTGTTAATAACAATATATTACCGAAGAATAAAATTGAAAGTAAATTCTGTTGTTATATTAATTATGAATATAAATACAGAAGGAATGTATAATGCTATTGGATATAATAAAAAGCCAAAGATTATTATAAATAAAATTTATAATACAAAGAGTTTGATTAATACTTTAAAATCTAACGAAGAAATTAATAATATAGATACTTCTATAAATATTTCAAAGTCTATTGAAAAATCAGTAAATCTTACTACTTTACAATATTATTCTTATAGATTATCGTACAGACCAGAAATTAAAAATTTGTCACCTTTGTTATATGCTGGAAGATTAACTCAACAATATGTTTTACAAGCTCTTATTATGGTAGAAAGCAATAGGATGAACTTTTTCAGAAATAATCAACGTCAACTTCGTATTGAATGTTATCAAGGATTATATGATCATGTCTTTAATTCAGCTTCAAATATTACTCAAAATTTTGAAAAAAAAGAGAGATTAGGAAATCTTTTTATTTTACCAGCAACATATATTGGTAGTCCTAGATATATGCAACAGCATTACCAGGATGCTATGGCAATAGTGAGAGCAACAACAAGGCCAAATTTACTAATTACTGTTACATGTAATCCGAAATGGAAAGAATTAAAATTAGTTTTACAAAAATTTCCAAAAGGAACTTTATCTAATGACATCCCTAATATTACAGCTAGATTATTTTATACAAAATTTAAATGTATTTTAGATGATATAGTAAAGAATAACATTTTTGGAAACGTAATCGCTTATGTTTATACTATTGAATTTCAGAAAAGCGGTTTACCACATGCTCATCTTGTAGTTACATTACATCAAAATAATAAAATAATGACTCCTAACACAATTCATAAATATATTTCTGCAAAAATTCCAAATAATGATAATAAAGAAATGCAAAAATTAGTAATTAAACATATGTTGCATGGACTTCATACAAATAAATCACCTTGTATTATTAAAGATAAATCTATATGTAAAAAGAAATTTCCTAAACAATTTCGTGATTTTACAATTTTAAAAGAAAATGGTTATCCAGAATATCGACGACAAGATAATTCTGCAGAAAATCATGTATATAAAACAAAAATTGGTGCAGTCGTTTCTGTTGATAATAAAATGGTAGTTCCATATAATAGTTTTTTATTACAGAAATATAAATGTCATATTAATGTTGAATATTGTGCATCAATTCGAAGTATCAAATATACGTTTGATTATATACATAAAGGAGGTGACAGAGCATTGTGTAAAATTCAAAAAATAAATAAAGTAGATGAAGAGACTTCTGTAGTTTTTGATGAAATTTCACAATATATTGATGGTATATATTTGAGCCCAATGGAAGCTGCTTGGCGTTTAGAAACATTTCCTTTGCGTGGTAGAAGCCATACTGTCATTCATTTAGCCGTACATACAAAGAATCAACAAAAAATTGTTTTTGAAGAAAATAAAGAATTTGAAGCTTTGCGTAAAAGAGATACTACTTTAACAGCATGGTTTAAATTAAATAAAATCGATCAGTTTGCAAAAAATATAAAATATGTTGAAATTCCTCGATATTATATATTTACAAAATCTAAAGTATGGAAACGAAGAGAACGTAATAAAAAATGTGATGCAATTGGGCGATTAAATGTTGTGTCACCTAAAGATAATGAAAGATTTTTTCTGAAATTATTGTTGAATCGCATAAAAGGTGCTATTTCTTTCAAAGATTTACGGACATTTAATAATATCTCTTATGAAACATATAAAGAAGCAGCACTTGCTATGGGTTTAATAGAAGATGATTCTCAAATTTATATTATTTTTAATGAAGCAAGTAATTTTTTCCATGGTTTATTTTAGCTGAAAATATTCAAGGTATTTTAATTTGAAATAAATTCAAAGAATTATTTACTGAAGATTTTAAAGAAAATAAAGAAAATAATGCTTTGTTACACATGCAAAGTATATTACAAACTGAAGATAAAAGTTGTAAAGATTATAGTTTACCAGAACCATCAATAAATAATATCGAAGAAAGTCCTGAAAATGTAACATACAGTAAAAATCTTTTTGGAATTTTGGTTAATCAATTAACTACTAACCAAAGATTAATTTTTAATGAAATCATAACTAAGAAAAATAAAATTTATTTTATTGATGGGCCTGGAGGTTCAGGAAAAACTTTTATATACAAGACATTAATATATTATTTTTTATCTTTGAACAAATAAATTTTATCTATGGCTTGGACAGGAATCGCATCTATTTTATTACCTAAAGGCATGACAAGTCATCGTACTTTTAGACTTCCTTTAGATTTAAACAGTATTGAAAGTGCTTTTCTAAAATTAGAATCAGGTAAAAAAAATTACGGGAAGTAGATATTATAGTTTGGGATGAAGCATCAATGATCCCAAAAAAAGTTTTAGAAATTTTTCATCAAACACTTAAAGATATATGTTACAGTGATATTCCATTTGGTGATAAATTGATAGTATTAGGAGGTGATTTTAGACAAATTTGACCAGTCCTAAAACATGGTTACAGAGACAGTATAGTACAAGACACTATTAAATTTTCTCATTTATGGCCTCTCTTTAAAGTTTTAAAATTAACTGAAAATATTTGCTCAAAAAATAAACAATTTGCTTCATTTTTATTAGAGTTAGGTGAAGGTAAAATTAATCCATTTATAATTCCAAATAAATGGAAGACTGAAAATTTATGTAATAAAATTTATGATGATATCGATTTCGAAAATTCCGTAGATCGTATAATATTAGCTCCACATAATGACGATACTAAACTTATAAATAATAAAGTTTTGAACTTATTACATGGTAAACTCACAAAGGAGTTGATCAAACAGATGAAAATATACACTTAAGGGGGTGCCATACTCAATTTTTACCGACCGAGTCGGTTTCGCGGTTTTCACTTTATAAAAATAGAAATAAACCGAATTATACAAAACGAAGAGTTCATTGCCCTAAGTTATATAATAATCTATCATCCTGCCAAGTTTCAAGTCAAAATATTTATTAGTTTTTGCGTAAACTTTGACAAAAATTTCGAGGTGGCGTTGATTGAAAGTCAAATTTTTTGTCAAAGTTTACGCAAGAACTAATAGATATTTTGACTTGAAACTTGGCAGGAGGGTAGATTATTATAAAACTTAGGGCAATGAACTCTTGATTTTACATAATTCGTCAAAAAAAAAATAGATTATTATACCATATGGGTAATATGTATAAGCATCGCCTCAGACTCACAATGGCGACGACACTGTTGCACCTTGCCCGTGTTACGACCCGAGTCGGGGTCTTTTAGCAAAAAGACGCTTCTGCAATGGTCGCCGGGTCGAACAATTAGAATGTGGGAACGGTTGCTCAATTAAGCGCTGAAGCGCAAGGAGTTGCGGGTAATTTGTAATAAACACTCACGAGAAGATTTAAAGTTAAATGATGTAATTTATTGAAATTATTGATAACTTGAGTTAATGCCTTTAACAATTATTCGTAACGTGTTCGTGACTTGATATAAACTTTAACCGACAGTAAGATAGAGCCAGATTACTCGTAATGATGCAATTTATTGAATTAAAGTAACTTGAATTAATGTCTTTAACAATTATTCGGTTAGCGTGATCGTGACTCGTCAATAAACCGGATTGCGCGCACTGATGCAATACTGTTACTAAGCTTTGAGGTACTTGGTAACTTTCGACTAAAAGCTCAACGGCGCAACGTACACGGTAACAAAGACCAGACTAGTTGGCAGCCGACTGTTAGAGCTTCTGGGCGCAACGTACACGGTACAAGGACCAGATTAGTTGGCGATGACCCAGGTCTCAGCTACAAAGCATCTCATGTGCTCGGTAGCGACTGACTCTGGCGGCCCGGGGCTCTTCTTTTATATCCTGGACGCGGACCTTAAGGGGGTGTCAAACTCCATTCTGCGATTTGACCGACCCATAGGTCGTTAAGGTAGGAAGTACATACTATTGATGAAATATCACACAAGCGCCATCTCTGGAAAATCGTAATAGATTTTAACATAGATGGCGCTACATATTTCAAAAATATTAAAGATACGCGTTTTTTTATTACAAACAATTGTACGTATTTCGCGTATACGTATTTCTTTTTATAATTAATTATCCGTATTTTGCGTATACGCATTTTTATTGTTAATAATAGTGCGTATTTCACATATATACGCATATTTATTACAAATAATTTTGTGCATTTCGCCTATACGCATTTTATAATAAATAATTTGGTGTATTTCGCCGATACACATATTTTATTCTAAATAATTATGCGTATTTCGCTTATACGCACTTTTCAGTGTTATTAATTGTGCGCATTTCGCTTATACGCATTTTATAATAAATAATTTGGTGTATTTCGCCTATACACATGTTTTATTATAAATAATTATGCATATTTCGCTTATACGCACTCTTCAGTGTTAGTAATCGTGTGCATTTTGCCTACATGCATTTTATAATAAATCATTTTGTGTATTTCGACTATACACATGTTCTATTATAAACAAATGTGCGCATTTCGCCTATACACATTTCTTATAATAATGAGATGCAGATTCATCACTTTATTATATAGTCTCAGTTATTATTGACATTTCAAAATTCAGGACGTCGCCTCGCATGATTGCAAATGCTTTCTTAAAAATTGTAGTGCGCTTCGTACGTTTTTGTGTCCCGGTGAAGGGACAGATCGGATGCGAGGTCTAGGTGTTTAGATGGCTGATGATGGAGTCCGGGTTATGCGCTCCATAGGTTTTTGTACCCAGGTGTTGAGACAGCTCGATTACGAGGTCTAGCTGTTCCAGGTGGCCGGTGATAGAGTGTAAGTGATGCGTTCCGAAGATTTTTGTGTCCAGATGTCGGAACAGATCGTATGCGAGGTCTGAGCGTTTCAGGTGGACGATGATGGAGTTTACGTGATGCGCTCCGTAGGTTTTTGTGTCTAGAGGCTAAGACAAATCGAATGCGAGGTCTAGGTGTTTCAGATGGCCGATGATGGAGTCCGGGTAGTGCGCTTCGTAGGTTTTTGAGTCCAGGTGTCGGGACAGCTCGAATGCGAGGTCTAGCTGTTCCAGGCGGCTGATGATACGCTTCGTAGACTTTTGTGTCCAGGTGTTTTGACAGATCGGATGCGAGGTCTAGGTGTTCCAGACGGCCGATGATGGAGTTCGGGTAGTGCGCTCCGTAGGTTTTTGTGTCCAGGTGAAGGGACAGGTCGGATGCGAGGTCTAGGTGTTGCAGATGGCCGGTGATGTAATCCGGGTGATGCGCTCTGAAGGTTTTTGTGTCCAGGTGTCGGGACAGATCGGATGCGAGGTTTAGGCGTTCCAGGTAGCCGATGATGGAGTTTACGTGAAGCGCTCCGTAGGTTTTTGTGTCCAGAGGCCAGGACAAATCGAATGCGAGGTCTAGGTGTTCCAGATGGTCGATGAGTCCGGGTAGTGCGCTCCGTAGGTTTTTGTGTCCAGGTGAAGGAACAGGTCGGATGCGAGGTCTAGGTGTTTAGATGGCCGATGATGGAGTCCAATTTAATATTATGATTTTCAAAATATTACCTGCATCTGAAATTTTGTGGCACAGTACTGCACTTTTTTGTACATATTCTGGATATACTTTACAAAATTTCTACCAAGAGATAGTTTAGATATGGTTTTTATTTTTTTGGTTGAGGATTTAATTGTTTATTGAAATTTAAACAAATTTCAATCTATTTAGTTTTTTATGAACAAAAAATGTTCCTCAAATTTTAGGTCGATATTTGCAAAAATAAAAAAGCTATGCAATATTGAAAATTCAATTTTTTTGCAATTTTTGGTTAAAATCCAAGTTTATTCATTTTTTAACTGAAAATCTTGAAACTTTTTGTATAGTACATTGATTGGCAAATGGTTTGAATTTTTTCTGTAGAATGTGCCAGTATTTATTTTATGACCCTTTTTGAAAGTCTCTGATTGGCTGCTTCTTAGTATACCTTCACCAAAGGATATTGAGGCTGCGGCCAAATATTCTTTATTCGACAAATTTTTTTTGTATTCTTCTTCGAAAACCCTTCAAAATGCTTTTTTTTTATCAATACTGGCCGAGCAAAGGGAAAAAAGTGACAATTTTTTGAAATATCAAGAAAAATCCATAATTTCAATTTTTGATAACATGATTAATGAAACTGAATATTATTCATACATCTTATGGCATGGACCGTACCACTGAATTTTGTTAGAGCATCAAATAGAACATTAGAAATATCTATTTTCAATAATATTAGGCTTACACAATAAGCAATACCTAATTATGAATTAATAATAAATTAAGCTATAGAGGTTAATTACTATAAAGCTGTCAAAATGAAATGAGGCAACAGACTGATAATTTCATTCATAATTAGGTATCACTTATTGTGTAAGCCTAATATTATTGAAAATAGATATTTCTAATGTTCTATTTGATGCTCTAACAAAATTCAGTGGTACGGTCCATGCCATAAGATGTATGAATAATATTCAGTTTCATTAATCATGTTATCAAAAATTGAAATTATGGATTTTTCTTGATATTTCAAAAAATTGTAACTTTTGCTTCCTCCTAGAGGAAGCTTTGTGATAGTAAAAAAAAAAGTTTGTGAGATAATGTCTTAGGAATGTTGTATAGAAAATTTGGAATCGAAATACACTATTTTTAGAAAATGTCCGTATGGATGTGTGTGTGTGTGTGTGTGTGTGTGTGTGTGTGTGTGTGTATGTATGTCCGTATACTCCGATATCTCATGATCTACTCAACCGATTTTAACGAGAGAGTGATCATTTTTTCAGATTTTGCTTCAACAATTGGGGTCAATATTTTATTTTTGTCAAAATCGATTTTTTTGTTTTTTATCGCCATTTTTAAATTTTCAAAATTTTTATTTTCAATTTTTTTTATATTTAGAACAAATATTATTTATATACGATAAATTCTCTGTATGCAGAATAAAATTTTCTACAATTTAAAAAAAAAAAAAAGCCGTTAGCTATATTTCGTCATAAGTTATTCATGAAAACGTCATTTTTAGTAAATAGGTTATATTTCAAAATTAAAAAAGATATTAACATGAATATTTTTTTGGTTATAAAGAATACTGAGTACTATAACTTACTAAATTTTTAGGTTTTTTTATTCATTATTTTTGGAGAAAAAAAATAATTTATAAAAAAAAGTGTTTTTTTTTGTCGTTCAATAACTAGAGTAAAATTGGCTTAATCAGTTTGAAATTTTTTTAGTGGTACATTTTGTATCACAATCGATTGAGTTCTTTGGGCAAAAGGATTGATCCATAAATTTCGGAGATATTTGAGGTTAAAATTGTTTTCACTTTTTTTTTAAATCGTAATTTCTCGAGAACGGCTTTATGTATTTGAATCGGGTGGGCGGCATTCGAAAGAGAATTTCAAGACCTATATTTTCTAGAAAAAATTATTTGTCTAGCTATTACGGTTCTTTTGTTATTAATAAAAACGTAAACATTGAAAAATGAAAAAAATGAGTTTGGTATGTCCAACTATTGCGGGAGTAAAAATTGACTTAAGCGCTTCAAAATTCCTCGTAGAGGTGGATTTTGGATAGTTTTCGGTCGAGTTATTCGGGCAAAATGATTGGTCCTTAAATTTCAAAGATATTTAAAAAAATTTCAAGTTAATATTTTCCATAAAATTTTCCCAATTTTTTTTAAATGTATTGAGGATGGCTCTATGTATCTGAATGTGATGGGTAGCATTTGAAAGAGAAAAGCCGTTTACATCGTACAAAATAAAGTATGAAATTTTAAATATTGGAAGTAAAAATTAATTAAAGGAATCAGTAAATCAAGTTTGAGGAAGCTACGTGCCAATGAATTGGCAGCGGGTTTTTCCCTATGCTCGGCCAGTATTGATAAAAAAGCATTTTGAAGGGTTTTTGAAGAAGAATACAAAAAAAAATTTGTCGAATAAAGAATATTTGGCCGCAGCCTCAATATCCTTTGATGAAGGTGTACTAAGAAGCAGCCAATCAGAGACTTTCAAAAAGGGTCATAAAATAAATACTGGCACATTCTACAGAAAAAATTCAAACCTTTTGCCAATCAATGTACTATACAAAAAGTTTCAAGATTTTCAGTTAAAAAATGAATAAACTTGGATTTTAACCAAAAATTGCAAAAAAATTGAATTTTCAATATTGCATAGCTTTTTTATTTTTGCAAATATCGACCTAAAATTTGAGGAACATTTTTTGTTCATAAAAACTAAAAGAAAACGAGTTATGAGGGATTTTAAAATTTTGAGCTGCTGACTTCACGTGAAATATCCCATATACCTGAAACAACAGGAGGGTGCAACAAAATTTGAGACCAAGGGTTGAACTTCAAATGAACCTGAGTATGGTATATAAGTTGATCCGCATTTTAAAATATACACCTTCCATCATATAAACGCATAACTGCAAATTGAACATTTTAACAAAATTTGTATTATTAGAAGTATTGTCATTAATAATTACTTTGCATTATACTTGTCATGCTACTGAATGATTGGCAAAAGTAGAGCTACTATAATTTCATTGAGCTAGGCTCATAAGTTTCTTTAGCTTCTTTTCAAATTTTATGAGTTTTGTTGAAAAAAAACGGAAAAGAATTAATTTTATGTCAAGACATCTAGTTTCTTATAAATAGATAACTAAATAAACTCATGTAATTGTAATTCTTTTCTGTTATAATTAAATATGTTCGCCCATACACCTTTCCTTATAACTAATAATTGTGCGTATTTCGTCTATACGCATTTTTGCATTATAAACAACTGTGCGTATTTCGCTTATACATATTTGGATATTGTAAATAATTGTGCGTATTTCGCTTGTACGAATTTTTTATTATAAATAATTGTGCGTATTTCGCCTATACGCATTTTAATATTTACTATTTTTTTTATTACAAACACATGTCAATTTGAACGTAATTACGTTCAAATAAGTATTTATTTATAATCACGATTTTTACTTATAGTATAAAATTACGTGATTAGTAATACTTTAAGTTTTGACATGTCCAACACCTATTAGCCAAAAACTACGGAGCGCACCACCTAAATATCGTCACCGGCTTCCCCGAAGACCTGGACCACGTATTAGATACGCCCTGATATCCAAACGCAAAAGACTACAAAGCGCACCACCTAGACCTCGTCATCGGCTACCCTGAACACCTGTACTGCGTATTAGATGCGCCCTGATATTTTAATGAAAAAACCTAGACTCCATCATCGGCTACCACAAAGACCTAAACTACGCATTTGATACGTTCCAACATCTAGAGACAAAAAACTACAGAGCGCACGACCTAGACATCATCATCGGCTACCCCGAACACTTTGACTACTTATTGGATGCGTCTTGGGATCTAAACGCAAAAAACTTCGGAGCGCATCACCTCGACTCCATCATTGACCACCTCAAAGACCTAGACGACGCATTCGATGCTTTCAATGATCGATAAGTAACACTTCCTTATAATAGTTGTCATTTCCGTATTAGCAGGTAGCAACCGTTACCGCTATAGTATTTCTCCCTTACAATTGAAGGTGGAAGCAATGTATACTAAAATCGTGTGACGCTGTTACGTCGGTATATGCCGCTGATCCAACGATCGTATAATTGTGTAATTGTTGTAGTATGAAAAGCAACATACCGTAAAAGTATGGGTCCCTTACTAAGATTGCTAAAACCACCTTACTTATATAGTAAAGGAACTCCTATACTCCACGAGTAAGCCGTTTTAACTGTAGCAGTAAGAGTTTTCTTTGCGTGTGCACCCGCAGAAAACTGTTACTTTTTGGGGAGATATAATTCGTATCTAAAAATCAGGTGTGCCCTAAATACTGACATTAGTCTAGGCACCAGGGGGGTTTCCGTGGCCGATGGATGTCCACGCCTCCACCAAAGCTTTTCTTACGTATTTTTGTCTGCTGGTTCTGAATTTCGAAGGTGGACAGTCGCCAGAATGTTAGTTTTTTGTTATTAACAATTTAATTGTTTAAACTGCGGCCAAATCAATATGATTAATTATAACTGAATTCTAACTGTCTAAAACTGTAGTAAATTGATCTAGAATTATGCACGTTTGCGCTCGAATTCGCGACTTATTGCACTAAATTTGCAATAATTCGGGTTCTAATCAAAATTTTTCAATTCTGAAGAAACGAGCATATTCTAGATCAATTTACTACAGTTTTAGGCAGTTAAGATTCAGTTATAATTAATCATATTGATTTGGCAGCAATTTAAACAATTAAATTGTTAATAACAAAAAACTAACAGCCTGGCGACGTTCCACCTTCGAAATTCAGAATCAGCAGTCAAAAATACGTAAGAAAAGCTTTGGTGGAAGTGTGGACATCCATCGGCCACGGAAACCCCCCTGGCGCCTAGACTACATCTCGAGTCTGTCGTGGGAGCGCAGACATTCAAGTATACCTTCGTCGTCCCTTCTCCGTCGTGTCCGCCTAGGTGATGTCCTCGGGAAGTGGTAGTTGCGTTGGCTGCCCTCGAGGAGAGTAGAATGATATGAAGACCTATTGTCTTCTGCAGGAGCTCTTCGCCTAGAGCAAAACAAAATATATTAATAATGTTTTAGGCAGTGGGGATGAGGAGAGCAGTATCAAACTGCCAGAAACAGAGGAGTAGACAGATGGAAAGTTAGAGGCTAGGTTCGGCTATACTACAGGATAAAGTCCAAATCCGAAGGGAAGTACTTACACGAGTCTGTCACGGAAGCGCGAACTACATTCAACTACACCTTCGCCCTCCCTTCTCCGTTGTGTTCGCCTAGGTGATGTCCTCGGGAAGTGGTAGTTGCGTTGGCTGTCCTCGAGAAGAGTAGAATTATATGAAGACTTGTTGTCTTCTACAGGAGCTCTTCACCTAGGACAATACAAAATGTATTAATAATGTATTAAGGAGTAGGGATGAGGATAGCAGTATCGAACTGCCAGGAACAGAGGAGTAGACCGATGGAAAGTTGGAGACTAGGTTCGGCTGTACTACAAGATAAAGTCCAAATCCGAAGTGAAATACTTACTCGAGTCTGGAACAGGAGATCAAACTATATTTATATAGACCTTCGCTCTCACTTCTACGATATGTTTGTCTAGCTGATGTCTTCAGGACGTGGTAGTTGTGTTGGCTGCCCTGGAGGAGAGTAGAATTATATGAAGACGTGTTGTCTTCTGCAGGAGCTCTTCGCCTAGGGCAAAACAGAATATATTAATAAAGTGTTAAGCAGTATAGGAATGAGGATAGCAGTATCGACCTGCCAGAAACAGAGGGAGTAGATAGATGGAAAGTTAAGATATCTGTAGAAAATGGAAAGGGTCTTTGGAATGAAAAGTCGAAAAAGTGCATGTGCATTTCCAACTAAGACCTCATCACCCTCGCTTAAAGTTTACCAGAATGTTAACACACAATCCAATACATGTTGAGGCATTGTATATTAAATTTTAGATCTTTTCAATCAGCCAGTGTAGGCGAAATAACTTTTTTTCTTGAACATTTCTTAAAAAGAGCATACAAATTGCAATATCTCCACACTTGCTAATTATTTAGATTTGAAACTTAATAAACAATATCCCTCAGCATGTATTACATAGTGTGTGTAAAGTTTGAAATATTTGTAGAGAATGGAAAGGGATCTTTGAAATGAAAAGTCGAAAAAGCGCGTGTGCATTTCCAATGTAGACCTCCGCACCCTCGCTTAAAGTTTATGAGAATGTTTACACACAATCCAGTACATGCTGAGGCATTGTATATTAGGTTTCAGATCTACTCAATCAGCCAGTTTGGAGGAAATTACTTTTCTTTCTTAAAAATTTCCTGAAAAAGCACAAAAATTGCAATATCTCCAGACTTGCTAATTATGTAGATCTGAAACTTGATAAACCGTCCCTCAGCATGTATGCCATTATGTATGGAAAGTTTAAGATACTTGTAGGGAATGGAACGGGATCTTTGGAACGAATTGTCGAAAAGTCGCATGTGCATTTGCGACAAAAACCTCCTCACACTTTCTCATAGTTTACCAGAATATTCTCACATAATGCAATGCATGCTGAGGCATTGCATATTGAGTTTCAGATATACTCCATCAGCCAGTTTGGAGGAAATCACTTTTCTTTCTTAAAAATTTCCTGAAAAAGCACAAAAATTGCAATATCTCCAGATTTGCTATTTATGTAGATCTGAAACTTGATAAACTGTCCCTCAGCATGTATTGCACGGTGTGTGTAAAGTTTAAGATATGTTGAGAGAATGGAAAGGGATCTTTGGACTGAAAAGTCGAAAAAGCGCAAGTGCATTTCCAACTAAGACCTCCTGACCATTGCTCAAAGCTTACCAGAATGTTAACACGCAATCCAATACATGTTAAGGCATTGTATATTAAATTTTAGATCTTTTCAATCAGCCAGTGTACGGGAAATAACTTTTTTCTTGAACATTTCTTAAAAAGAGCATACAAATTGCAATATCTCCACACTTGCTAATTATTTAGATCTGAAAGTTGATAAACAATACCTCAGCATGTGTTACATAGTGTGTGTAAAGTTTGAAATATTTGTAGAGAATGGAAAGGGATCTTTGAAATGAAAAGTCGAAAAAGCGCGTGTGCATTTCCAATGTAGACCTCCTCACCCTCGCTTAAAATGTGTGAGAATGTTTACACACAATCCAGTACATACTGAGGCATTGTATATTAGGTTTCAGATTTATTCAATCAGCCAGTTTGGAGGAAATTACTTTTCTTTCTTAAAAATTTCCTGAAAAAGCACAAAAATTGCAATATCTCCAGACTTACTAATTATGTAGATCTGAAACTTGATAAACTGTCCTCAGCATGTATTCCATTATGTATGGAAAGTTTAAGATACTTGTAGGGAATGGAAAGGGATCTTTGGAACGAAATGTCAAAAAGCCGCATGTGCATTTGCGACAAAAACCTCCTCACTCTTTCTCATAGTTTACCAGAATGTTCTCACACAATGCAATGCATGCTGAGGCACTGTATATTAATTTAGATCTTTTCAATCAGCCAGTGTAGGGGAAATAACTTTTTTACTTGAACATTTCTTAAAAAGAGCATACAAATTGCAATATCTCCTCACTTGCTAATTATTTAGATCTTAAACTTGATAAACAGTCCCTCAGCATGTATTACATAGTGTGTGTAAAGTTTGAAATATTTGTAGAGAATGGAAAGAGATCTTCGAAATGAAAAGTCGAAAAAGCGCGTGTGCATTTCCAAGGTAGACCTCCTCATCCTCGCTTAAAGTTTATGAGAATGTTTACACACAATCCAGTACATGCTGAGGCATTGTATATTAGATTTCAGATCTACTCAATCAGCCAGTTTGGAGGAAATGACTTTTCTTGAAAATATTTTGAAAAATACACAGAAAATGCAGTATCTCCACACTTGCTGATTATTTAGATCTGTAATCTTTGGAATGAAAAGTCGAAAAAGCGCATCAAATCTATAGTTGGCCGTTGTTATTTATACGCCAGATTGCTAGATAGGTATTCCTATATATACGTAAAACCTAACCTTCAATTTTCTTTAGCCGAAGAATTGACGCTTGATTAAAGAAAAAAATAGGCAAGGATTGACGCTTGACTAAAGAAATAATAGTCCCTTCCATGTCAGACTTTCAAAACAGTGATTTTTACACGTTTCTAAGTGGGTTATAGGTTATTTGTACGACAGATCTGTCGTACAAATAACAACGCCGTAAAATAAATAAATTCTTGAATGACTTACTTTTCTGTCTTACGGCGGGGCCAAGTCCAAGCGGCACGGTCCGTTGGGTGTGCACGCACATGGTGCGGTACGGACGCTATGGTCTGCGAGGTGGGCGGCTGATGCGGCGCTCCAGGCTGCGCCGTCTGCGAGCGGTCCAGGCGGCAGGCACACCGATGACACGTCGATAAGCATCAATGGATAGAGGAGGGCACAGGTGGCGAAGGTGGCGGCGGAGGTGGTGGCGGCAACACGGGACCGCCTCCCGGAGGGCCTAGGCCCAGGCATCGGCGATGAACAGCTCAGCTGTGCTGCAGCCAGCAGCGCATGCGCGTACACACACACGGGCAAGGCCGCGCCGCTGGCCACTGCCGTCGCTGCCGTCGCCGACTCGCGAATCTCGCGATGCTACATATTACCCATATGGTACAATAATCTATTTTTTTTTTTAATATTATGCATAATCATGAGTGCATTGCCCTCCGTAATGACATTATGAATCATTCTGCAAAGTTTCACGTCGATATTTTAAGGCATCTGAGAATGGCATTTGAACGAAATTTTCGTTCAAATGCCATTCTTAGACGCTTTTGAATATTGACTTGGCATTTTGCAGAATGATTAATAATGTAATTACGGAGGGCAATGCACTCATTATTTTTCATATATCGTTATATTTTTTTTTTTCTATTAAAAACAATATATTTTTTGCTCGGTCGGTAAAAATTGAGTTTGACACCCCCTTAAACCGTTGACGGGAGGGTATGGGAGGAGCCAGTTCCTCTGGTGGCGAAAAGCTGAATCTTCTGGAAGTCTGTTCCGAGGCCTATAGGTGCCTAGAAGGGCCGAGAGCTTCCCTCTCTTCTCTTAATCATGGCGAGCTTCGTGGTGGGGGAACACCTGTGGATGCTCAGATCCTGGCCGAAAATCCCTTCTTGGCTTGCGGCGCTTGTGCCTGCCTCTTGATTGGTTCCCCTCTGTAGGCCGTTACGTTGTGATGTAGTAGCTCCCGGTTGGTAGTGGGGACAGTACGATGTAGAGGCTGCAGGGCGCCAAGTTGCCTCAGAGGCCTCCCCCACTCTGAGGTAGAGAGAGTGGAGAGAGTGGCGGTGGAGGGGCGTCAGACCCGAAAGTAAGGTCGAGAGCGCTGAGCGGCGAATGATGGTTGGCGGTGGAGAGGGGTTACTAGTCTCTGATTGGCTGCTACTCTGCCAGCCGTTATGCTCGTACCCACACAGCATGTATTAATTCTGAAAGGATTCTGAAAGAATGCATGAAATAATTTTATTCTTTCAGAAATCATTCAGTGAAAGGATTCTGTAATAATGCTATGTCCGGGGTATTTTCCTTTCAGAATTAATTCAATGGAATAATTCAAAAATAATTTATAATATCATTGCAAAATTTATTCAATAGAAGATTTCTGAAAGGATTCATGGATTATTACCAAAAGGTTACTAAAAGATATTTCAAAATTATTTCCTGAAATAATTCTGAAAGGAAAATACCCCGGACATAGCATCATTACAGAATTCTTTCACTGAATGATTTCTGAAAGAATCTTTCAGAATCCTTTCAGAATTAATATCACATATTATTGCAGAATCCTTTCAATGAAAGATGTCTGAAAGGATTCAGGAATTAATTTTGTGAATTAATTCGAAAATATTATGAAAATATTACTAACAAGAAATTTGGAAGACGGATAAATCCCGTATTATTACAGAATCCTTCCAATGAAAGATGTCTCAAATGATTCAGGAATTAATTTGTGAATTAATTCCTGAATCCTTTCAGACATCTTTCATTGAAAAGATTCTGTAATAATACGTGATTTATACTGTTCGAAATTTCTTTTTAGTAATATTTCCATAATATTTTCGAATTAATTCACAAAATTAATTCTGAATCCTTTCAGACATCTTTCATTGGAAGGATTCTGCAATAATACGTTATTTATACTCTTTGAAATTTCTTTTTAGTAATATTTCCATAATATTTTCGAATTAATTCACAAAATTAATTCCTGAATCCTTTCAATGAAAGATGTATGAAAGGATTCAGGAATTAATATTGTGAATTAATTAGAAAATATTATGGAAATATTACTAACAAGAAATTTGAAGAGGATAAATCCCGTTATTACAGAATCCTTCCAATGAAGGATGTCTGAAAGGATTCAGGAATTAATTTTGTGAATTAATTCGAAAATATAATGGAAATATTACTAACAAAAAATTTCGAAGGTTATAAAATCATGTATTATTGCAGAATCCTTTCAATGAAAGATTTTTGGAAGGATTCAGGAATAAATATTGTGAATTAATTAGAAAATATTTAGTAAATATTACTAACAATAAATTTCGAAGGGTATATATAATCCCGTATTTGAAGGTACATTTTTATAATTTAGAATATTATTTAAATAATATTCTAACTATTTTTACATATATTTACATTGTTAATAATTTTACACTATTTTATCGCAGAAAAAAACGCAGAAAAATTTTTTACATGATGGAGATTCGAACCCGGGTCGCTTGGGTACTACGCAAATACGCTATCCATTACGCTATCGCTCGCTTGTTAGATCATTTCATTTTTTTCATTATATACTGCAATATGAGTGATACGATACATTAGAAAATTTATTCTTAATATTACTTTATTTTTTAATATTAACTTTGATCAATTAATTCATAGTTATTTAATACTTTTAGTTTATTAAATATTGTATTAAGTCGATGTGAAATGTGTGTGTATAAAGGGAGCTCTTCCTTACCGACGTTATGAGTTTTTACATTTTTTGATCTTAGATTCAACTTTTGATGAATGAAGCTCTTCACTGCACTCCGTAATTGCATAAATAATACACCTATAAATTTTTCAGAAATTCTGTTCATTATTTTTCAAAAAAACTGGTAGAAAATTTTTCAACCCGTTTCCTGTAAAATCTATAACGAGCAATAACTTGGAAATTTACACATAGTGTATTTTTGTCATTACGAAGGGCAATAAAGAGCTCTTTTCCCGAAATTCGATAAAAATAAAAAATGATAATTGCATATAATGCAGAGATGAATAGAATGAGCTCTACCTTACCGATGTTATTATTATTTGTAGTGTTTTCAATTTAGAATCAACTTTTAGAGTCAAAGGCTCTTTACTCTTGGCAGACGTATAAATAATATTTCTGTCGATTTTGAGGGGACTTCTAAACATTGTCATACTGAAAGAATACTATTATGAATAATAATAAAAAATATTGCTTATTTTAAGTACCTATATTATTCATCTTTAAATGTTTTTTTTCCTTTTATTTTAGTTTTTATATTCTTACATTAACTTTTCAAATTAATATTTTTCGCAATTAGTAAATGTTTCAATCTATCTTAGTTCACAAAAACGAAAAATTATATACCCCCACACATTTTAATACGTTCTTTAATAGGATCATACGAATGTAGAAAACAATGGACGACTAAATCCGATCATTATCCAATCATTTCATTTTTTTCATTATATAGTGCAAAATGACTGACAAAATAAATTAGAATATTTATTTCTAATATTTCTTTATTTTTTAATATTAACTTTGTTTAATTAGTATATACTTATTTAGTAAGTTTTGTTTATTAAATATTGTATTAATTAGGACTTATTTGATTGAAACAAATTCGAATTAAAAACAAAATAAATACATTATACGATGCCTCTTATATACGGACGCTGCCCTTTTCGTGTTGAATACTTGCAATAATTTCTGAACTATTTTATGTTTTCTTTCAAAAAATCTTTTCAAGGTTCTTTCAGGAAAAATTCGTGTAAATATCTTTTTTGCTATTGTGTTTTAAAAATTTTATTGTAACAATCTTTTTCAAACGAATTCTAAATTATTTCTTGTATTAATTCACGTGAGTTTCCCGCAACATTTCATGAAATAATTCATGAAATTATTTTCAATAGATATTGAATTATCTTTGTGAATGATTAATTTTTATCATTCTGAAATTATTTCTGAATTATTTCGTGATATAATTCTTGACACGATTGCTGAATTGTTATGTTTTCTTTAAAAAATCTATTAATTCACACGAGTTTCCCGGAAGATTTCATGAAATAATTCATGTAAGATTTTTGAATAGATATTGAATTATTTTTGTGAATGATTAATTTGTATCTTTCTGAAATTATTTCTGAATTATTGCATGAAAGAATACTTGCAATAATTTCGAAATTATTTTATGTATTCTTTCAAAAAATCTTTTCAAAGTCCTTTCAGAATTAATTCGTGTAATTATTTTTTTTGCTATTTTGTTTTAAAAATTTTTATTTTAAAAATCTTTTTCAAAAGAATTCAAAATTATTTCTTGTATTAATTCACACGAGTTTCCCAGAAGATTTCATCAAATAATTCATGTAAGATTTTTGAATAGATACTGAATTATTTTTGTGAATGATTAATTTGTATCTTTCTAAAATTATTTCTGAATTATTGCATGAAAGAATACTTGCAATAATTTCGAAATTATTTTATGTATTCTTTCAAAAAATCTTTTCAAAGTCCTTTCAGAATTAATTCGTGTAATTATTTTTTTTGCTATTTTGTTTTAAAAAATTTTATTCTAAAAATCTTTTTCAAAAGAATTCAAAATTATTTCTTGTATTAATTCACACGAGTTTCCCAGAAGATTTCATGAAATAATTCATGTAAGATTTTTAAATAGATACTGAATTATTTTTGTGAATGATTAATTTGTATCTTTCTGAAATTATTTCTGAATTGTTGCATGAAAGAATACTTGCAATAATTTCGAAATTATTTTATGTATACTTTCAAAAAATCTTTTCAAAGTCCTTTCAGAATTAATTCGTGTAATTATTTTTTTTGCTATTTTGTTTTAAAAAATTTTATTCTAAAAATCTTTTCAATGTCCTTTCAGAATTAATTCGTGTAATTATTTTTTTTGCTATTTTGTTTTAAAAAATTTTATTCTAAAAATCTTTTTCAAAACAATTCAAAATTATTTCTTGTATTAATTCACACGAGTTTCCCAGAAGATTTCATGAAATAATTCATGTAAGATTTTTGAATAGATATTGAATTATTATAGAATTTGTAGCTAATGGCCGTACTACCAAGGTGTTTTTTATAAGTAAAACAATTATTTACAACGTTTCGGACATTTTATTACGTCCCTCTTCAGGTTATTTAAAACGTATTGTCAGATTCTTTTACGGAAAGTAATCCGTTCGTCACTGATTACTTTCCGTAAAAGAATCTGACAATACGTTTTAAATAACCTGAAGAGGGACGTAATAAAATGTCCGAAACGTTGTAAATAATTGTTTTACTTATAAAAAACACCTTGGCAGTACGGCCATTAGCTACAAATTCTATAACTATACAAAAACCTACCATTGGCTACATTTAACCAGATATTGAATTATTTTTGTGAATGATTAATTTGTATCTTTCTGAAATTATTTCTGAATTATTGCATGAAAGAATACTTGCAATAATTTCGAAATTATTTTATGTATTCTTTCAAAAAATCTTTTCAAAGTCCTTTCAGTATTAATTCGTGTAATTATTTTTTTTGCTATTTTGTTTTAAACAATTTTATTTTAAAAATCTTTTTCAAAAGAATTCAAAATTATTTCTTGTATTAATTCACACGAGTTTCCCAAAAGATTTCATGAAATAATTCATGTAAGATTTTTGAATAGATATTGAATTATTTTTGTGAATGATTAATTTGTATCTTTCTGAAATTATTTCTGAATTATTGCATGAAAGAATACTTGCAATAATTTCGAAATTATTTTATGTATTCTTTCAAAAAATCTTTTCAAAGTCCTTTCAGAATTAATTCGTGTAATTATTTTTTTTGCTATTTTGTTTTAAAAAATTTTATTTTAAAAATCTTTTTCAAAAGAATTCAAAATTATTTCTTGTATTAATTCAGACGAGTTTCCCAGAAGATTTCATGAAATAATTCATGTAAGATTTTTGAATAGATACTGAATTATTTTTGTGAATGATTAATTTGTATCTTTCTGAAATTATTTCTGAATTATTGCATGAAAGAATACTTGCAATAATTTCGAAATTATTTTATGTATTCTTTCAAAAAATCTTTTCAAAGTCCTTTCAGAATTAATTCGTGTAATTATTTTTTTTGCTATTTTGTTTTAAAAAATTTTATTCTAAAAATCTTTTTCAAAAGAATTCAAAATTATTTCTTGTATTAATTCACACGAGTTTCCCAGAAGATTTCATGAAATAATTCATGTAAGATTTTTGAATAGATATTGAATTATTTTTGTGAATGATTAATTTGTATCTTTCTGAAATTATTTCTGAATTATTGCATGAAAGAATACTTGCAATAATTTCGAAATTATTTTATGTATTCTTTCAAAAAATCTTTTCAAAGTCCTTTCAGAATTAATTCGTGTAATTATTTTTTTTGCTATTTTGTTTTAAAAAATTTTATTCTAAAAATCTTTTTCAAAAGAATTCAAAATTATTTCTTGTATTAATTCACACGAGTTTCCCAGAAGATTTCATGAAATAATTCATGTAAGATTTTTGAATAGATATTGAATTATTTTTGTGAATGATTAATTTGTATCTTTCTGAAATTATTTCTGAATTATTGCATGAAAGAATACTTGCAATAATTTCGAAATTATTTTATGTATTCTTTCAAAAAATCTTTTCAAAGTCCTTTCAGAATTAATTCGTGTAATTATTTTTTGGTAACACTTTTTTTATTTTTTTGGAAGATTTTTGAAAGTATTTTGTAAGGATTCCATATATTATTTTAAAAATTAATTTAAAATTAATTTTTTTTCCTTTTAAAATTCTTTCTAAATCATTTCAATGTATTAATTCATGAATTATTTCATGTAATTATTTCAGTTTTCTTTCATGCTGTATGGGTAGCCCCTCGAGTTGGTTGCGTCATGGACCCACGAGCTGATGCAACGTTGCCCAACGAATTCCAAGAGTTGTTGACTGTTGATGACTCATAGCTCGTTCCTTGCCATGTTCAACCGTCATGCATTCCAGAGGCCCTTCGCTAATGGCCTTTCTCTGAATTGTTTGTGCGCTGCTGAGCCGTTGGCTAATGGATTTCGGGAATTGATTGTCTGTTGATTGTCGTGCTGCTGACTGTCCTCCTAAAAATAGAGCTTTCCCTACCTGAGCGAGCTTTTCCCTAGCTATTATTATTACAGTTCGTCTCGTAATTATTATTTATTATCAGAATAGTTATTGATTTAATCGCAGATTATTATCGTTATTTATTGCTAAATCCCAATTTGTTTGTTAAGGCATTGCTATACGGGCGCAATTATTATTTGTTAAAGTTAATTAGTTAACAAATTCAGTATCGCTTGTTTATCATCAATTTCTGTTCGAGTTATCGTTAATTACTTGTTTATAACTTGGTTAATTAACTAAACAATGTATAGATTAAACTTTGGTATTTATTTAAATTATCTTATTATTTATTTGTGGGAATGTTCCGGAATCATTGTAGGGTGACCCTAAATGCAACGATACTCGTTCGCGTGAACGTACTTCATAACACTTAACACCCGTGTTAGTGTATGTAAGCGCATGCGCTGCAGCTCGTTTGCCGTCGTAAGTCGTAACCTCGTAACCTGTCAAGCACGTCCATGCTCAGCTCAGGCAGCTGAGGCCTGAGGCAGGTGAACGCGCGCGCGAGCATCTACTTATTACCTGTTCTATTTGACTATTTTATTATTGTGTTTTGTGTGTACTCGGTACTACAGTATTTGCGGGAATATGGCGCTACAAGCGTCCGCGGCCGTGAGTCCGCCGCGGCCCCGGGTGACCCGGGTGTCTGTCGATCGGGCTAGTCTTGCTTGCGCGTGTGCATGTGTACGCCCAAGCGCATGCGCTGCAGGCTGCAGCACAGCTGTATCTGTGTCGTACGGAAGCTTGTAACCGCCACTGAGCAGCGTGGTGCTAGTTGTCGCGATTGCGTCGTGCACGACGTCGGTGGGACTGTTTGTTTCACCTGCATGGTGCATGTGGATGTAACTCGTTCAAACTTTGGCCTTTTTTGCATAATTAACATTGCGGTTAATGGCCTTGACAAAGAAACATCACTAATATGAGATAAAATCCATCTTTGTAAATTAATTAGATACTTTTAATGGAAATATTAGCGGATCCTTTCCTTTATAGCGAACTGTAATCTATTCAAGTGTTTTTACCATCTGTGAATAACAGTCATCAAATACTAATATTTACAACTGTAATAACAATAATTACTTTAATATTGTTAATACACCTTGAACCTTGAAATACAATATGTTGTCTATATTAGAAAAAAGATTTCAAAGCCATAAACGAATAACAAGAAGAAGACAAAAAGGTTAAGTCGCTATTCGCTATGTCACCATATCACATGCACCATGCAGGTGATTTTTGCCACGCTGCGCATTTGCTTCATGTGCTAAGGAAAGATGATAGTTTTAGAGATAAGCTATACTTAAATGAAGGAAGATCGCCATTCGAAAAAATGGTATAGTTAGATGCGAAAAGAATTGAAGATTTAATTTCCCTTAATAATAGGAGATCGCCGTTCAAACTTAGCATAGTCAGGGCCTGACAACAGACAAGCTCTTGAAGATGAGCTTCGCGCATAACGTGTGCCTTTCCTTAACCGTCGCAGGAAATCTTCGTTAAAAATCAAAATTATAGGTGCAGTGCACGCAAAGTCGAGCTCTTGGAGTCGAGTTTCACGCGCGTTTATTCGTTGAAATGTATAAGAAAATAAGGGTTAAAAATTTGATTTGTTAGCATTTACGAGGAGTCAACAATATAAATTGAACAAACCAGAGCGCCCGAGGAGTGAAGCTCTCGAAGACGAGCTTTATGCGCGCACACTCTCACATAGAGATAAGACAATCCGCAAAAAAATGTTAAAAGATAAGGGTTCCCGCGTCTTCCGGGTTGGCAGAGCAATTTCCAAAAATCAAAATTATTACTTTTGGAACATTTGCGGTCGCTCATCATTCGCGATTCAATTGCAAAGAAATTAATTTTGCAGCACAAATTTTAGTCGTTTTGATTTAAAAACGCATACACTGGTAGCAAGACAAGAAGGTAGCAGGACACAGTAGTAAAAAAATGATAGACACAAATAAATAGATTAAGAATATACCGCAAATTATACATGATTTATCCATACCGTTAATAATTTTGTGGTACATACATCATTGCACTAATGCTTCACGAGAGTCGAGACAAGGCAAGATTGATAAAAATCTTGTATTGGTCTTGAAAAATCTTGAAAAAGTATATCTTGTCTTGATCTTGAACAACCTACTCTTTACTTGCTTGATCTTCTCTCGAATTATCGATCTAAATAGAATTTATTTTAGTATCATAAACAATAATATAATATTTATTTCAAACCCAAGTAGGCGGGGGATACGAGATCTACGCATATAAGGGAGTCATGTAGATATGAACAAACAAGCAAAACGATTAATTAAATAATGTGTGGTTCAAATTGACCTCTCGTTATTATAAGGAAAATGTGTATAATTGGTCTGACGGAGGCAATCGAAAGAAAGAAATTTCTTATATTCTCATATTTAAATATAGGGATTTATAAACATTATAAAATTTACTGTAAAAATGATGTTTATTGATGTGAAATCATGAAAAACTTTCTATATAGTACACCTTTTCACTTATTTCTTGTCTTTCTCTCTATTAATTTTATCTAATTTTTTCTTATAATGATCTAATTTAACTAGATCACGTTCATACTGAACAAGCATATCAACGGTTCCAATTAAATCCATTTTCTTCAATTTCTCCATCTCCTTTTGAACGTTCGGTTCCTTCCATAAATTATCCTTCTTCAAGTCAGAAATTAATTTGTCTCGTTTCGACATATTTAATTGAAAACCACTGTAAAAGAAATAATTATTATATCTTCTTAAGAAACAATAAAGATGAGTTGTGTATAAATTATGATGTAGAAACCTGTTTTACGGTCAAGTGTCACTTTAATGAACCTTACAAATTTATAAAACTGTTTATAGGATTTAACTTTATGACATAATATTAAGAGTTGAATTTATCTCATGTAAACAATAAAATGTGGGGGGGGGGGGGTATCAGAATGGTAAAATGTTAGATGGGTATTTTTTCAGAAATAGTACATTACGTACCATGGGAGGAAAAATAAAGAATGTCCTAGACCGCATGTAAATTGTCACCCGAGCCGAAGGCGAGGAGTTATTCATAACACACAAGGCATTCTTTTCAAAAAGAAAATATCAGAAAAATGTGCGTCTATAAAAATTGAAAACAGATCGCATGAAATTATAAAAATACTTTTTACTCGAAAAATTAAATTCCGAAAAATCCGAAAAGTTCATCCCTATACGATTTTCAGCTCATTTGTCGACATTTTAGCTTTTCTAAATCACTACATTTTCTACAATTGAATCTTTAGGTAGAAATGGCATTCGAAAAATTGATATGTCATATCATTTAAAAATAATTTAATGAAAATATTATGGCCTTCTTGCTAAATTTTTTCGAATTTTTATATATTATACATTTTTAAACATTAGGATAATTTACCCTTCTATCATAAGATATTCTAATTAATTTTTTTACCTTTCTGAGATAATACCCATCTAACATTTTACCATTCTGATAAAATACCCCCCCCCCCCAATGGGGAATTCAAATATCTTAATTTTAGACTAAATTGTTTACGGTTCACTAGATATAAACTTGTAAAAATAATTTATTGAATGTTGAAAGTATGAAAAAGGAAACGTATAGAATATCTATGCTATTGAAAGTTAATAAGTGGACAATCTATATATTTTATTTTTGGGTCAAGTTTAAACGTTATGCCTTATAAAAACACTCAATTATTACTATCTTATATATTTTTTATGCAAAGAAAAAATTTTTTAAAATAATAAAATATATAAATTTTATAAATATGTTGGGGTCTGATTGTTTATCTTTCAGTTTTTAAACGTTAAAAGGTTGACACAATAAAAAAAATTGATACACTGATTATCAAAGTTTAATGATAACTATAACAATTAAATGTATAGATTAAATAACTGTAATTTACTTATATCTATTTACCTACATTAAATTCTTCAAATATTGTCATTACGAGATTACACGGAAAGAACTGTGTTAGGAAAACCGTAGCCCAATATGTTATTATAAGAATTCTGCTATCGAATGTCTCATATAGCATAAGTATATTTGTATTCGTTTTATAGTTAATAAAGCTCAAGTTCTATGTATTTTTTTCGTCCGGAAGTGATGTGCAATAAATATAAAGAATCCGTATTGTTATCGTATAACAATTCTTTGCTATTACCATGTGGTTAGCATAAAAAAATCATCTCGTTAAGTCATACAAAAATAATTCGCGCTTGATGAAATTCCTATATAAGATCGCTAGTGTTTTGTCATGCTGTGTATACGTAATTCCCTCCCACCTTTACTGAGCACTATTCGCATCCGGGGGATACAAATTTCGTATGGGCCGAGTGCGATTTCAGCGCGGCATATGCACAGGATGAGCATTCGCAAAATAAAGATATATTGTTTCTAACAATTTTGTAAGATATTTTATATTGTAATAACGTTGTCAGGATTAAAGGAGAGAATGTATATACATTCTATAATTATATATTTATAATATTTGTATGACTAAACGTGATGAATTTTTTTTATGCTCAGCACATGATAACAGGAAAGAATTGTTATACGATTGCAGTATGAATTCTGTACATTAATTGCATGACACTTCCTGATGCAAAAAATACATAGAAGCTGAGCTTTATTAACTATAAAACTAATACAAATATGCTATCTAATACAGTTCTGTCTGTGTATGAAGTTAAAACGCTACAGTCGATTCTGAAACAAGTATCACGAAGGGAACATGCAATAAGAAACTCGTCCATTGCTTTCCAAGAATTAATCATTCCTTCACACCTTTTTTGTATAAGTTACTGTCACTAAACTGGAGCTTCGCAAAAAAAAATTTTAAATGTGTACTTCTCTAGTTAATCAATTATTTATTTTTTTTTTAATATCAAATTTTGCATAGTAACAATTTTTAATAAATTACTGTTTTAAGAAGATTTTCTATTTGAATTATAAAAAAATAAATGAAAAAAAGAACATTTTATAATCATGATCGATGCCACTTTTGATTATGACTTATCGCGTACTGATTTTAAAGTTATTATTTTAACTGTCACATTTAAATATTAATTTTCTTTTTCTACAATAACAATCGGATATATCGATAACTGTGATGTACTTAAACAAAAACTTTATAATTCTTATATTTAATTATTGTTAGTAATAGTGCATATAGACACAATAAAAAATTGTACTCACAGATGACTTCGTAAAGTAGAAAGAAGTGTCTGCTTCGACGTGACACAACGAAATGATTTTCAAGCCAGAAACTTATCGCAAAGACCGAACGTATGTAACCAAAAACTATTTACTGATTGTTCTGATCTCTTCTTTCACTGAGCATCTTGTCCCTCCACTTCTTGACGAGTCAAAAGCAGCCGTAGTTATTCAAGTACTGATCTTTACTTAATAACTTTATCTGACGCATTGTAACAAAATATACTGAACAAAATTATTGTAATAGAAATCACAAAATTAAATACATAACAACCGTTAAAAGTGCATCCACATGTAGTAATCTATTCCTACAGGAGTAAAAAATACGTATTTCTTATATTAAGTTTAAGTGTTTTTGAATTATTATAATTTTTTTTGGATTGCAATAGAATATTTAAAAATAACCATCACACATTGGATAGTATTTCTTAAAATATCATGTAAAATATGGTACCGTGATCTACTATCATTATTTATATCCTGGTAATCATAATTTCACATAGGGGAGATCGGGGTTAGTTGGCATGCGGGGTAGGTTGATATAAGGTTAATAACTCGTAGTTGGAGTAATCGAGGTCAAATCTGTTGAGGCCAGTAACTTTAAATAGAATAAGGAATATTTGTTTTAAGTTTCAGTTATGGAAAGCATCATGCGTTTTCGAAATAATCAAGTTTTAAAATTTTTTGAGACATTTTTCTAACTTTTATATTTTGAAAAACGTCGTATAATTCTTTGAAACATTTTGTTAATCTATTTTTTCTTAGCTTAGCTCAAAATGACTACTTTTTTACAGTTTTACCGCTTGGTATTTTTTTTATCTTTCAATTTTTTAATAATGTTAGGTGAGTTTTTAAATTAGTGTTCGCTTGGGGCATGTTGACTAACCTATTGAAAACAGGCAGATTGTTTAACTAATCATTCTACTATATTGATACCTAATTAACACATTATTTTTTATGTATAGGAGTTCTTGAATGTTGCCATAGAAAATGTAAGAAAGTCTAGTAAAACCTCCATTTATAAATTTTGGGTAATATATAGTTTTTAGTTGATTATAGCTTATTTTCTGTTCAATGTCACATTCTCATATGTGATTCTTTTATACAATATAATAATATCGTTATTTACTCAAAGATTTATTATCAGTGAACCTATCACAGTCACGTGGCCAAATTACCCCGCTTATGGGGCAGGTTGGAAGAAAATCGATCAATTAGAAACTTGTTTCTACCTTTTTTCGTGATCAATTTATAAATTTGAAAAAAATCATGAAGATGCTCTATATCAAGTACTTTCATGAACTAAAATAGTTTTGTTAATGTACTAATACTATTTTGCAGAAAAAAATAAAATGTAAAAAGTCAGCAAACTAGCCCCGGTCTCCCCTAAGTTAATAATTGTGTCTATATTGCATTGTATAATCTACTTTCATAGTAACAGTCATCATAATTTTCTGTCAGTGTCAAAAGCCACTTTTTCACTGTAATCCAACAAACCCAAGATTTTCTGTGATCGTAATTAAAAAGAAATTACAGTATCATAACTGATAATTTGATGGTAATGCTTATATATAAATAAATGTGCTAATGTCAATGTCAGAGTCAGTGATTGTTCGTGTAGAGCATGCGATTTTCTATTTATAACTGGAATTAATAGCGTATGAAAGGTGAATCCTACGTGAAAATGGATTCTCGATCGTAGATGAGTTTTGTGGGTGTGATTTTGTACTTCCAAACGAAAAAAATTGCAACACATTGAAAGGTTAATCGAGTGACCAGTCACACCCATAAAGGTTATATGAACTTTATATCTATAAAATTTCTTATGGAATAATGAATACACTTTTAAGTGTAGCAACAAAATCCGGATTGGCGTAACAAATTAGCAACAAATTATGGTATTATGTAGAAAGCGGGATCATTGGAGTGATCTGCTAGCTTAAGGCGATGTGAACCTCAAAATCAACCCAATTTCATTATTTAATTAATAAACATTCGAACGTTTATTTGGAAAAACAATTCTGTCAGGCGCTCCGTGTATGTAAATACTATGCTCAGATTTTTTTTTGTGCGATTCTATCAGCATTTCCATGAGATACGCTCGTTTTAAAACTGGCAAAATTCGAAGTATTACAGATCCCTACTTATCGACATTGCGGCTTTTATTTAATTAAATAAATTCTGAGTAGATTTTTGGAAAAACAGCTCTGTCAGGCGCTCCGTATATATAAATACTATACTCAATTTTTTTTTTTAGTAATTCTATTATTATTTGCAAAAGATATATATGTTCTAAAATTTGTCGGTAAGTACACATTACCTTAATATACGTCGTAGAGCACTTTTGACAAACGTTACTTTTCGATATGTATAATTAAACGCGTTTCAAAAACAGTATTTTTTAACTTTTCCATTTTCTAAAATGTACTCAATGTCTATAATTTTCATACAATTTTATGTTGACGTTAGGGTGCCCATGATGCCCTACCTTTCCCTACGGGTTTCCCAGAGCTCTCCTCGCGGGGCGAACGGTTGCGCCACACTTTCTTCTTAAGTTATTGCTTAAGTAATTACTTAAAAAATAAGTTCAATATTTATGTTATTACTTAAGTTATTACTTTAGTCTTTCTGAAATAATTACTTTTGTTATTACTTAGTTTTTGGTTGACTCAACAAAACACTATCGTAACTAAATTTATCGCACATAATTTCTAATTTTTTAATATATAATTATAGAATGTATATACATTCTCTCCTTTAATCCTGACAACGTTATTACAATATAAAATATCTTACAAAATTGTTAGAAACAATATCTTTATTTTGCGAATGCTCATTCTGTACATATGCCGCACTGAAATCGCACTCGGCCCATACGAAATTTGTATCCCCCGGATGCGAATAGTGCTCAGTAAAGGTTGGAGGGAATTACGTATACACAACATGACAAAACACTAGCGATCTTATATAGGAATTTCATCAAGCGCGAATTATTTTTGTATGACTTAACGAGATGATTTTTTTATGCTAACCACATGGTAATAGCAAAGAATTGTTATACGATAACAATACGGATTCTTTATATTTATTGCACATCACTTCCGGACGAAAAAAATACATAGAACTTGAGCTTTATTAACTATAAAATGAATACAAATATACTTATGCTATATGAGACATTCGATAGCAGAATTCTTATAATAACATATTGGGCTACGGTTTTCCTAACACAGTTCTTTCCGTGTAATCTCGTAATGACAATATTTGAAGAAATTAATGTAGGTAAATAGATATAAGTAAATTATAGTTATTTAATCTATACATTTAATTGTTATAGTTATCATTAAACTTTGATAATCAGTGTATCAATTATTTTTATTGTGTCAACCTTTTAACGTTTAAAAACTGAAAGATAAAAAATCAGACCCCAACATCTTTATAAAATTTATATATTTTATTATTTTAAAAAATTTTTTCTTTGCATAAAAAATATATAAGATAGTAATAATTGAGTGTTTTTATATGGCATAACGTTAAACTTGACCCAAAAATAAAATATATAGATTGTCCACTTGTTAACTTTCAATAGCATAGATATTCTATACGTTTCCTTTTTCATACTTTCAACATTCAATAAATTATTTTTACAAGTTTATATCTAGTGAACAGTAAACAATTTAGTCTAAAATTAAGATATTTGAATTCCCCATTGGGGGGGGGGGGGGGGGGATATTTAATCAGAATGGTAAAATATTAGATGGGTATTATCTCAGAAAGGTAAAAAAATTAATTAGAATATCTTATGATAGAAGAGTAAATTATCCAAATGTTTAAAAATGTATAATATATAAAAATTCGAAAAAATTTAGCAAGAAGGCCATAATATTTTCATTAAATTATTTTTAAATGATATGACATCTCAATTTTTCGAATGCCATTTCTACCTAAAGATTAAATTGTAAAAAATGTAGTGATTTAGAAAAGCTGAAATGTCGACAAATGAGCTGAAAATCGTATAGGGATCAACTTTTCGGATTTTTCGGAATTTAATTTTTCGAGTTAAAAGTATTTTTATAATTTCATGCGATCTGTTTTCAATTTTTATAGACGTACATTTTTCTGATATTTTCTTTTTGAAAAGAATTCTTTGTGTGTTATGAATAACTCCTCGCCTTCGGCTCGGGTGACAATTTACATGCGGTCTGGGACATTCTTTATTTTTCCTCCCATAGTACGTAATGTACTATTTCTGAAAAAATACCCATCTATCATTTTACCATTCTGATAACCCCCCCCCACATTTTATTGTTTACATGAGATAAATTCAACTCTTAATATTATGTCATAAAGTTGTAAAGTAAATCCTATAAACAGTTTTATAAATTTGTAAGGTTCATTAAAGTGACACTTGACCGTAAAACAGGTTTCTACATCATAATTTATACGCAACTCATCTTTATTGTTTCTTAAGAAGATATAATAATTATTTCTTTTACAGTGGTTTTCAATTAAATGTGTCGAAACGGACAAATTAATTTCTGACTTGAAGAAGGATAATTTATGGAAGGAACCGAACGTTCAAAAGGAGATGGAGAAATTGAAGAAAATGGATTTAATTGGAACCGTTAATGTGCTTGTTCAGTATGAACGTGATCTAGTTAAATTAGATCATTATAAGAAAAAATTAGATAAAATTAATAGAGAGGAAGACAAGAAATAAGTGAAAAGGTGTACTATATAGAAAGCTTTTCATGATTTCATATCAATAAACATAATTTTTACAGTAAATTTTATAATATTTATAAATCCCTATATTTAAATATAAGAATATAAGAAATTTCTTTCTTTCGATTGCCTCCGTCAGACCAATCATACACATTTTCCTTATAATAACGAGAGGTCAATTTGAACCACACATTATTTAATTAATCGTTTTGCTTGTTTGTTCATATCTACATGACTCCCTTATATGCGTAGATCTCGTATCCCCCGCCTACTTGGGTTTGAAATAAATATTATATTATTGTTTATGATACTAAAATAAATTCTATTTAGATCGATAATTCGAGACAAGATCAAGCAAGTAAAGAGTAGGTTGTTCAAGATCAAGACAAGATATACTTTTTCAAGATTTTTCAAGACCAATACAAGATTTTTATCAATCTTGCCTTGTCTCGACTCTCGTGAAGCATTAGTGCAATGATGTATGTACCACAAAATTATTAACGGTATGGATAAATCATGTATAATTTGCGGTATATTCTTAATCTATTTATTTGTGTCTATCATTTTTTTACTACTGTGTCCTGCTACCTTCTTGTCTTGCTACCAGTGTATGCGTTTTTAAATCAAAATGACTAAAATTTGTGCTGCAAAATTAATTTCTTTGCAATTGAATCGCGAATGATGAGCGACCGCAAATGTTCCAAAAGTAATAATTTTGATTTTTGGAAATTGCCCTGCCAAACCGGAAGACGCGGGAACCCTTATCTTTTAACATTTTTTTGCGGATTGTCTTATCTCTATGTGAGAGTGTGCGCGCATAAAGCTCGTCTTCGAGAGCTTCACTCCTCGGGCGCTCTGGTTTGTTCAATTTATATTGTTGACTCCTCGTAAATGCTAACAAATCAAATTTTTAACCCTTATTTTCTTATACAAGTAGTTATTGTGGCACCATGGGGCAGACACAACAAACCCCCACCACCCGACTTTGAGGTCATTGACCCTTTCTGGTGGTGGGGGGTTTATTATGGCTGCCCCATGGTGCCGCAATATTCAAAATTCAAAATTATGATTTAAACTTAACTCTATGATTTCAAAATTTAAAATTATGATTTAAACTAAGTGGTATTTTAGGATAGGAGTATGAAAGGTAAGTAAAAACATTCAAAATTTGAAACTATGATTAAAGTCACACACACACACACACACACACACACACACACACACACACACACACACACACACACACGCGCGCGCACACGCACACACGTACCCACGCACGCACGCACGCACGCACGCACGCACGCAAACACACACACACACACTCACACGCACGCACGCACACACACGCGCGCGCGCGTGCGAGAGAGAGAGAGAGAGAGAGAGAATTTATTTAAAAACAATATTTATTTCAAAACAATATTTATTTAAATTTAAAAAATAAACCAATAATATAAAACTTACAATTGCTGCAACTACTGCTCCTGCTACTGCTATCGATACAACTTTTACACTACAGTACAACTTTTACACTACTATACACTTTTACAAAAAACTTTTACACTACTATACACTATGTACAGAGTTTTTTATGTTTTTAGAAAAGATCCTGTTCATTCTGACAATGAACAGGATTTTCATTACAATCTGGGCATAGCCAGAACCCGCACGCATCACAACGCCTCCACTGCCGGTTTCTTTGGCACCAGAATCGTTTAGCACAGCCGAAACAAAAATCGAAGTTCCGACGCGGCACATCAGCTAATTCTTGGCGGCGTTGTCGGCGTGCTGCCTGCTGTACTAGCCGTAGTTGCTCACGCAGCAAAATTATTTCGTTGTCCCGCGCTTCCCCAAACACAGCGCCGAGGTTTCTGTGAAAGCGTCGCCGAACATTGATGGCGCGTCTTAGCGCCACTTCATTCATCTGCGCGGGGTATTTCGGCACATACTCCCGATCACCGTCACCATCAATATCACCACCACCATCGTGGTTGTTGTCGACCGTTTCCATGTCGGAGTCCACAATTTCTTGCTATTGTTGTTGTTCCACTATTTCTCCGTGCTCGCTCGATATATCTGACTCGTAGCCAGATTCAACTTCATCTTCGAAGTCGTCTTGCACAGCCTCTTGCTCCTCCGCGTCTTGCAGGAGGTCAGCAAGTGCGCCGTCCTCCTGAATTTAAATGCGCCTTTCCTCTTCCATTTGGATGCGCTGTTCCTCTTCAACCTGGATGCGGCGCTCTACTTCTTCATGCTGTTGTCGTAGGAGGATGTCCTGATTTTGGAGGAACACCTGCATGACCTCCTCAGGTATCAATTCGTCGATGGGGATGTCTTGAAACTCTTCAAGCGGCAATGGTGGTGGTGGTGGCGAATTAGCCATTTCGTCCATGATGAGAGAGGGAGGTGTTGCCTCAATAAAATCTTACAGCAGACTGGTGGACAGCAGGGTGCTCTAGCCATCGTTTTTTCAAAAGTTAGCGAAAACTGATGATAAGCTACACTATTATTACATTGAGAGTGTGTAGAAACTTGCAGAAAATTGGATTTTGCATTCATATTACACATGGCGGAGGAAGTAGGAATTATTTTTCAAGTAAATTCTAAAATCATACGATAATAAGAGATGGAACAAAACCCTCGGTTTACTCTTATTACGTCTGGCGAATACTCTAAAATTTTTTTCTCACGAAAACTTTCAATCTCAATCGATACCAGAGACATTTGTCTACTATATTATCTAAATAATTTATAATAATTTGAGAAAAGTTTATATAAGCACTGTTTCAGCGCTTGTACAGCATTTTACCGAGAAATATTCTAAATTATTATTTTATGTTCATTATTGTTTATTTATTATAAAATTATGCTGAGGAAGTGTTTATTTATTAATTATACATAAAAAGTTAATATTAATATACAATTAAATCGGCCCAAGTTAGCAGAGAAACATCTGAGCGAGTAGGTTTATTAAAAAGCTACGAAAAATAGAATGATAGCCACTGCATTAGGACTATCCCACTAGCACGCATTAAGCTACACCTACTTTATGTGCATTGCCTTGAAGTTTTTTCGTTGGTTGACTCTTATCATAAGTGCAACAAATGAGGTGTCGTCGTTTCTATGCCAAGCAGGCCGTCATAATGGCGAACTGACCAGCCTACGTAATGGTCTATTTATGACTACACACATGTGCCACTTTCTTAACTTATATGTTCCTGATACATGCTGCGAAAAAACTGCAATAAAAATTCATTTATTATGATTTCCAAGTACACAAACTCCTCTTTACATAAACCTCAAGGCAAGATGAGAAAATAGAGAGAGTTTAGTACACTGATCGGCGTATTGGTACGGTATTGGTCCGATTTACTACCGAAAATTACGGTCAGATCGATTGACGGTATTAGACTTTTTTATAAGGTACCATCTCTCCTTTAAATGAAGATGTTTTGGAACCTCATTGCTTGATCTCGCGGCATTATACTTTTTTACTACCTACTTTACCCTCTAACCGCTCCGCATATTTATAACTTACATTAACAATTAATTTTGTTATTGATTCGGTATTAGTAAGGTATTGGTAGAGATATCTTGAAAATTTACATACACATTAATTCGCGGTATTGTGCTTTATTGTTAGGTGCAACATTCTCTTTTTATTGAGGTATTTTGGAACCTCACAGATCGATTGATTTCGTTATCGATATATCGATTGAACCAATCGATAATCATTACAACTACTTAAACTCTTTTCGCTGTTTGTTTCTTATGACAAGTACAATGGGTGAGACATTATCACTTGTATGACTAGTAATTCGTTATAATAGTTATCTGATCAGATAGTATAATGCCCTACTTATGACTATTACATATGTGACACTTTCTTAGCTTACATGTTCCTGATACATGCTACGAAAATCTACAATAAAAATTAATTTATTGTTATTATCAAACACACAAATCATCCCTTCATGTAAACCTCAATACAGGATGAGAAAATAGAGAGAGTTTAGTAAACTGATCAACGTATTGGCTCGATATTGCTATGATTTTCCACTAGTAATTATAGTCAGATCGATTCGCGGTATTAGACTTTTTTATAAGATACCATATCTTTTTTTAAATGAAGATGTTTTGGAACCTCATTGCTTGATCGATTTCGTTATCGATACATTGATCAGCCTAATCGATGATTATATCAGCTCGCGGTATTATACTTTTTTACTACCTACTTTACCCTCTAACCGTTCCGCATATTTATAACGTTCATTAACCAATTAATTTTGTTATTGATTCGCTATTAGTAAGGTATTGGTACAGATATCTCGAAAAGTTACATTCAGATTAATTCGCGGTATTGTACTTTATTGTTAAGTACAATATCCTCTTTTTATTGGAGGTATTTTGGAATCTCACAGGTCGATCAATCTCGTTATCGATGTATTGATCGACTCAATCAATTTTCGTATTAGTCAAGAGTAACATAGTTTTTACTACACAATATATTCTTCTACCAGGTGTATTTTATAAAATAAGCACTCTCTGCAAATGGTAATAATTTTTTTCATGACTGTACAAATAATAATATTGCTAATATAAAACTTTCTACGAAAGTATAAAATAAGGCAAGTATAGACGTTTTTTTCTGTATAATATCTATGAAATAATAATCGCCATGTACAAATTAAACACAAGAAAGTACTGAAATCAATTTATTGTAGTCAAGTACCCATAAGTTAACTTGACTGACATAATACAACTTTTCGTACCTACTCAAAAATATTCAGCCAGCGGGCATAAAGTATTACTTAACGCCCAAGAGGCGCAATAGCTCCCGTACTCCTACAAAACTTTATAGAACCTATGCACTTTACGCCTGTGTGTGCAAAAATTATTTCAATTATATAATATGTAAGTACATTCAAATTGTTCGTTGTAAATCAAACAAACGAAAGTTGTGAAATCAATTACCGATAGTCAAGTAATGCAAACAACTCTCCGAAATAACTGTATGACTGTTCTCAGAAATGTATTCAAATTTGTTCATTCTTCTATACAAATTAAATACAAGAAAGTACTGAAATCAATTTATTGTAGGCAAGTACGCATAAGTTAACTTGACTGACATAATAGAACTTTTAGTACCTTGCGTGTAAAATTACATTTTACACCCACGTTGTAACTTCAAAAATATTCAGTCAGCGGGCATAAAGTACACTACTTAACGCCCAAGAGGCGTAATAGCTCTCGTACTCCTACAAAACTTTATAGAACCTACGCACTTTACGCATGTGTGGGCGAAAATTATTTTAATGATATAACTATTATGCCTTATTTTAATTTCTAAAATTCATAAGAATTTTTTCAGATATTTTCGAAAAGTTAAAGTCTATATAAAAAAATTACATGATTACCACCACATCCCCATTTTTCATTATTCTTTCTCAATTTTGAAATTTATATAATAATATTACGCATCTTGGGAGGACAATAGAAGTCTATAGAGCTGCTCTAGCAGGGGTGGTCCACCAATCTCCCATACATACTTGGCGGGCCCGACGGTTTGCAGTTTAAGGTATAGCATGGTCATTTTCATATAAATATTCATATGCTTAAAGATCAGATCAAATGTATAAATGGGCTGCTTCTACATATTAAATACTGATCGGTATTGAATCTATTACTTTGTTTTTAAATACAAAGTGCAAACCCGCATCTGACATCAGATCTCATTTGAGAATATCGGACATCAGATCTCGTATGAGGATATCGGACATCAGACCTCATATGAGATCTCATATGAGATCCCATAATATATAAAATTGCAGATGACATAACATATATGATATCTCATATGAGATCTGATGTCTGAAATTCTCATAAGAGATCTCATACGATATTTACACGCGGGAAAAGGATAAAAAATAGGTGGCTTATAAAATGGTTAGTAAAATCTAAAGCACTTTTGAGTAGACTATAAATTTATATGCATTTTGTATCTCATTCCCTCTTCAAAAAGATGGACACAAGGAAAAATATTTTGGGTAATGAAAGTAAATCATGAGATTTGGCACATGTAGGGATAATATATTTAAACGGTATCAATTAAAAATTAGTGCCAATGTAATTATTTATAGTGGACTTATAGGTATACCTATAAGTATATATAAACATTGTTAATGAATTTATGCAAAAATTTTATTATTCTACATTTACAAAGCCCACCGGTAAACTGCAAACCGTCGGGCCCGCCAAGTATGTATGGGAGATTGGTGGACCACCCCTGCTAGAGCAGCTCTATAGACTTCTATTGTCCTCCCAAGATGCGTAATATTATTATATAAATTTCAAAATTGAGAAAGAATAATGAAAAATGGGGATGTGGTGGTAATCATGTAATTTTTTTATATAGACTTTAACTTTTCGAAAATATCTGAAAAAATTCTTATGAATTTTAGAAATTAAAATAAGGCATAATAGTTATATCATTAAAATAATTTTCGCCCACACATGCGTAAAGTGCGTAGGTTCTATAAAGTTTTGTAGGAGTACGAGAGCTATTACGCCTCTTGGGCGTTAAGTAGTGTACTTTATGCCCGCTGACTGAATATTTTTGAAGTTACAACGTGGGTGTAAAATGTAATTTTACACGCAAGGTACTAAAAGTTCTATTATGTCAGTCAAGTTAACTTATGCGTACTTGCCTACAATAAATTGATTTCAGTACTTTCTTGTATTTAATTTGTATAGAAGAATGAACAAATTTGAATACATTTCTGAGAACAGTCATACAGTTATTTCGGAGAGTTGTTTGCATTACTTGACTATCGGTAATTGATTTCACAACTTTCGTTTGTTTGATTTACAACGAACAATTTGAATGTACTTACATATTATATAATTGAAATAATTTTTGCACACACAGGCGTAAAGTGCATAGGTTCTATAAAGTTTTGTAGGAGTACGGGAGCTATTGCGCCTCTTGGGCGTTAAGTAATACTTTATGCCCGCTGGCTGAATATTTTTGAGTAGGTACGAAAAGTTGTATTATGTCAGTCAAGTTAACTTATGGGTACTTGACTACAATAAATTGATTTCAGTACTTTCTTGTGTTTAATTTGTACATGGCGATTATTATTTCATAGATATTATACAGAAAAAAACGTCTATACTTGCCTTATTTTATACTTTCGTAGAAAGTTTTATATTAGCAATATTATTATTTGTACAGTCATGAAAAAAATTATTACCATTTGCAGAGAGTGCTTATTGAATAGATGAAATTAGAAGAAATAGAAGGACTAGATAAATTGTGTTGTTAGAATGTACTTAAAAAATTAGTTTTTTAAAAGACGTTTTTGACCGATTTTGAAAGAGGGGGAGAGAGAGAGAGAGAGAGAGAGAGAGAGAGAGAGAGAGAGAGAGAGAGAGAGAGAGAGAGAGAGAGAGAGAGAGAGAGAGAGAGAGAGAGAGAGAGAGAGAGCGGGGAAGAAGAAGGCCAGAGTGGGTAGGGAGGGGTGAGAGGAAGGGAGGGAGTATGCGAGAGAGGGAAAAGAGAGGGAGGGAGAACAGAGGAAGGGAGAGAGGGCGAGAGATAGATATTATACAGAAAACCCCGTCTATACTTGCCTTATTTTATACTTTCGCAGAAAGTTTTATATTAGTAATATTATTATTGGTACAGTCATGAAAAAAATTAGTACCATTTGTAGAGAGTGCTTATTGAATAGATGAGGTTCGAAAAAATAAAAGGTCTAGACAAAAATTGTGTTGTTAAAACGTACTTAAAAAATTATTTTTTTTAAAAAACGTGTTGATTGTATTAAAAAATATTTAAGCTCTCATTAAAGTTTTTGGTACAGAGTTTGACGGATATTGAGAGAAAGGGAGAGAGGAAGAGAGAGAGGGGTTGAAAGAGGGCGAGAGAGGGTTTATATTACACAAAATATTTTATTACACTTTTTAACAATACAATAATATATTTTTATCTGGCAGATCACTACATTATTTGTTATTGGAGAGTTTCCAACAATCCCTCAAGAAAAGGTCAAACCACATTAGCTTTGAAATGTATCGGGCAGATCACTATACGTTATTTGTTGTTAGAGAGTTTCCAACAATCCCTCGAGAAAAGTACAGGCTGAGCTTGTTCCATGAGTCTTTAAAATACTTCACCAGCTCTAATTAGATTTTCAACTAGATAGATGATCTCTTCTATTAAAATGACAATTTTCTTATTTTATTTTGAAGAACTAATTATTAAAAACTTGTATTATAATCAAACTAATTCTTTCATTTTCACAATACTTTTTTTGCACTTTTTGTGAAATACCGTCTAAAACATCTTAGTTGTAGCTCCCAACAGCTTTTGTCACATTTTGAAGATCTATTGAATGTACACGAATTGGAGAATGAAATCAGGATATTTCTACATTATTTTCTTGTAGATGACGCTTGTAGATTTACATTTCTTCAGGCAGTTGTTTATAATATTCAAAAGTAGGTTTTTCTACCACCAACATATAGTCAAACAACATTAGCTTTGCAATGTATTGGGCACATATCACTACGTTATTTGTTATTAGAGAATTTTCAACAATCCCTCGAGAAAAGCACAGGTTGAGCTTGTTCCATGAGTCTTCAAAAACTTTACCAGCTGTAATATGATTTCCAACTAGATAGATGATTTCTCCTTCTAAAATCACAATTTACTTATTTTATTTTGAAGAACTAATTTTTGAAAACTTGTATTCTAACCAAACTAATTCATTCATTTTTATAATACTTCTTTCGCACTTTCTGTGCAATACAGTCTAAAACATATTAGTTGTAGCTCCCAATAGCTTTTATCACATTTTGAAGATCTATTGAATGTATACGAGTTGGAGAATGAAATCAGGATATTTCTACATTATTTTCTTATAGATTTCCATTGTAGATTTCCATTTCCCCAGGCAGTTGTATAATATGCAAAAGTAGGTTTTTCTACCACCAATATATGGCCAAACCACATTAGCTTTGAAATGTATCGGGCAGATCACTATACGTTATTTGTTGTTAGAGAGTTTCCAACAATCCCTCGAGAAAAGCTCAGGCTGAGCTTGTTCCATGGGTCTTTAAAATACTTCACCAGCTCTAATTAGATTTTCAACTAGATAGATGATCTCTTCTATTAAAATGACAATTTTCTTATTTTATTTTGAAGAACTAATTATTAAAAACTTGTATTATAATCAAACTAATTCTTTCATTTTCATAATACTTTTTTTGCACTTTCTGTGAAATACCGTCTAAAATATCTTAGTTGTAGCTCCCAACAGCTTTTGTCACATTTTGAAGATCTATCGAATGTACACGAATTGGAGAATGAAATCAGGATATTGCTACATTATTTTCTTGTAGATGACGCTTGTAGATTTACATTTCTTCAGGCAGTTGTTCATAATATTCAAAAGTAGGTTTTTCTACCACCAACATATAGTCAAACAACATTAGCTTTGCAATGTATTGGGCACATATCACTACGTTATTTGTTATTAGAGAATTTCCAACAATCCCTCGAGAAAAGCACAGGTTGAGCTTGTTCCATGAGTCTTCAAAAACTTTACCAGCTGTAATATAATTTCCAACTAGATAGATGATTTCTCCTTCTAAAATCACAATTTACTTATTTTATTTTGAAGAACTAATTTTTAAAAACTTGTATTCTAACCAAACTAATTCATTAATTTTTATAATACTTCTTTCGCACTTTCTGTGCAATACAGTCTAAAACATATTAGTTGTAGCTCCCATCAGCTTTTATCACATTTTGAAGATCTATTGAATGTATACGAGTTGGAGAATGAAATCAGGATATTTCTACATTATTTTCTTATAGATTTCCATTGTAGATTTCCATTTCCCCAGGCAGTTGTATAATATGCAAAAGTAGGTTTTTCTACCACCAACATATGGCCAAACCACATTAGCTTTGAAATGTATCGGGCAGATCACCATACGTTATTTGTTGTTAGAGAGTTTCCAACAATCCCTCGAGAAAAGCACAGGCTGAGCTTGTTCCATGAGTCTTCAAAAACCTTGTTCTGATATAACTCTGTAATAATAAAAAAAAAGATTTCACAAAGTAACAATACTTATATTTAGATTAATAACATTATTTTTTTTTATTTTATAATCAAAGTTTGCTACTTATCTGAATATATGTGAAACTTTAAGCAGAAAATGGAACGGAGCCTGAATCTGAAAGAATTTATGTAAAATGTAAAATTAAAGAATACTTGAGCATGATGCACTTTTAACTTTTAATAATCTGAGAAAATCTTATATATCACTATTTCCGGGTTTTAATAATGCTAGTTTACCTTTAGAAATCATAGGGCCAGTAAAGCATATCCACAATTAAAACACCATAAAGTAGAACGAGGCTTGATCTGCTAAAGCGAATATTATCAGCAACAGTATTTCTATTTTTTCTACTACAGGAGGTTGCATGCTTTGACAGACTTGAACATAATTAATCTTTTGGTGGCCTTAAAATACAAAATAATAATTTTGAACTCTTCTATGTTACATACTATTTAAAGATGATCTACTTGTCAATTATCCTTGTTCTGATATCTCTGTAATAACAAAAAAAAAATATTTCACAAAGTAACAATACTTATATTAATAACATTATTTTTTTTATTTTATAATGATAGTTTGCTACTTATCTGAAAATATATCTGAGATATACCAAGTCCATTTAATATCTATCGAATTTCAATGATGTAAAAAGTCTTGAATATAACTTGTATATAAATGATGATTGTATATGGACCAATGCGTAATATTGAAAGTTTTATGTATACATAAAATAATAAGGTTAGGTTGGTTGACCAGATATATATATATACCATATACGGATTCTCTCTCTCTCTCTCCGTCGCTCTTCTCTTTCCCTCTCTCTCTCTCTCTCTCTCTCCGTCGCTCTTCTCTTTCCCTCTCTCTCTCACTCTACCCCCTCACTCACTCTCTCTCTCTCTTTTGCCAGTAGGTCGGACAAAAATGCTATACTATGTACCGGTCGGACAAAAATGTATAGTTTGTGCGTACTGAAGAATATGGAGATTCGGAGATTCGGAAATAGTACATAAAAATATTCAGATCTCTAAATCTTTTGAATGAGACAATCTTTTTAAATGAAACCTTCCGATTTGAGTAGAGCAATGAAATGGCTTTCGATTAATAGGGATATGTTATATAGTTAAAACTAACGCAATAGGTATATAATCGCATTGAATTTCTCGTACATCCATTTCAAAGTATATAATCACGCGGTCGTCCTAAGGCTCTTCTATACTTGCCTTCGGAACGCTCCCGCGTTCCTTGATTTGCTTATAAAATATTATTTATGGATTTTCGTTTGGTTTTTGTAATTCTATGTTTCATAAAATATTTTACGAAGCTGTTCCATTATAAAATGCTGAGTTGTGATTATTCTTGTATGCTCTTGAAATACTAAAAAGTGTCTATCACTTCAAAAGATGTTATTTTGTAGTGCATTCTTTCATCCCACCACTGTCACCGATTTACGTGGTTTCAAAGCTCTTTGGCAGGTATATAAGCACCTATGGTACCACGTACATAACAGTTCACTCTGTCTGCACTCTTCGAAAACGACCAAAGATTAGTTGAATCAGTAGTCTAGTAAGATACATATAAAATACTTATAAAATATAATTCGAGGCCTCGTAGATTTCAACACCAGCATATACATACACCAAGGTAAGTTTTTAAAGTATTGATATTGTTTCAAGTTAAATTATAAATGAAAAGTATCTTATTAAGCGATTCATATTTTAATAAAATTACATGGAAATGATTAGAGTATTTTTACATATTCTTACAATTTAAATAATTTTTCGTAGATACAGACATCACTAGCACTTATACTACAATGGATTCACGTGGAGAATTATTAAGAATTATAAGGGTTATTTATCATATTGCAATCGTAAGGCATAACATTATTAAACATAAACTAATTTATTATCATATACTTATATAATGTTTAATAATATTTTTCGTTTAGATAATACCTATGAGAAACAGCCTGTATTGAGTTTGAAGACAAATTCTCATAGTAGAAGTACCAACAGAAGCAACAGCAGAAGCCGTAGCAGAAGCAGTAACAGAAGCACTAGCAGAAGCAGTAGCAGAAACAATAGCAAAACCAGTAGCAGAAGCAGTAGTAGTAGTAGTAGTAGCACCAGTAGTATCAGTAGCACTAGCAATAGAAATACTAGTAGCAGAAGTAGTACGTGTAATTCATCAGACATGAATACTGGTTCGGATGAAAACAGTAAATATATTTAATATATGAGTACTTGATAACATTTTTTATTTGTACATATAGTTAAAAATTTGCAGAGCGGAAGAGGGAATGAGCATATCGTAGAAGAAGAAGAAAATAGAGAAGAAAACGTAGAAGAGCCACACATCGTAATAACAGACGAGACTACAAGACATTATCGGCGCTTTGGTATTGAAGGTAGAGAAATTCGTGTTCAAATTCGACCACCACCTTCTGGAGTCAATGTTTATGAGTGGCTCGAGAGTGCAATGCAGGAATTGTATGGAAAATTATGTGGTACAGTAGCACCCGAAGATTTTATTGGCGTAACTCTTTCATCCGAAAGATTTCTTCACGGTCCTGCATGGATTTCATTTAGACGCGTGAGTGATTTATCTGCTAACGATTTATGGGATAAGCTAGCGAGCGTTGCACAAAGCGCTGATAATTTTGAAATTGATGATACATTATTAGTATCTTGTAGCATTGTATCTGTCCCTGTAGGTCGTGGTCGCGTAGCTTTAACTCATGAAAGTGTTTTTAAGCGTTCTATATTAAAAAATTAAAAAACGATGATAATTTATGTTTACCAAGATCTTTAGTAGTTGCATATGTGCATACGATACGGGGGCAAATACGTTCAGGAGTACTTCAAAAAGAGTGGGAAAAAATTAGAAACAATCGTCAAAAGTATCAAACTGAATGTGCACAAAATCTTGTACGCGATGTTGGTGTAATTATACCCGAAGGAGGGTGTGGATTAGATGAAATTCACACATTTCAGATATTTTTTGCTAGAATAGGTATTGCCATCGTTATCTACTCATTTCAAAGATTTGGACGTGGTGATAAACCATTGTATAACGGTAAACATACTCTAAGGATCATATATTACGAAGCATCACATCATTATCAATCAATATTAAATTTGGTTGCTGCTGCCGGTAGTAGAGGTTACTGCACACCATGTAATAAAATTTTTACGTGTGAAGAAAATCATAAATGCTCACAAAAATGTAGCAAGTGTTTTCAAAAACCTCCTTGTGATACTGAAAATGTTAAAATTAACTGTAGATTTTGTGCTAGAGATTTTTTCGGTAATATTTGTTATAAAAATCATCAAAAACCAAAATTTTTTGACAAAAAACTGTCAATCTGCCAGAGTATAAGAATTTGTACAATGTGTAATAAAACAGTTAGAGTAAAAGAAGAAAAACATGAGTGTGCAAAAACATTTTGTAAAGTTTGTAATGAAATATTACCTACAGATCATTTCTGTTACGTAAAACCAATTGAATCAAGTAAAATTTTAAAAACATTATTTTTCTTTTATGATTTTGAGACACAACAATGTGAAAGAGTAGATGGTGATGACAAAATTAGAATACATGTACCAAACTTGTGTGTTGTACAACAAGTTTGTAGTTTTTTTGATAAAAATACAGACATTTCGACATCGTGTACATATTGTGGTATTCGGGAATATGTATTTGATCGTGACCCTGTCAAACAATTTACAGATTTAGTGTTTGCGAAAAGAAGAGCGTTTAAGCAGATTGTTTGTATAGCGCACAACGCACAAGGTTTTGATGGACAGTTTATTCTAAAATATATTGCTGAGCGGGATGACATTCGTGTTAAAACATCTATTATATTAAACGGTACAAAAATAATTTTAATGGAGCTTATGAATGTTAAATTTTTAGATAGTTTGAATTATCTTCATATGCCTCTTAGTGCTTTACCTAAGGCTTATGTTTTAATACAGATTGAGAAAGGCACGTTTCCACATTTATTCAACACGCCAGAAAATCAAAATTATATTGGTGAATTACCACCTCTTTCATCCTATTCACCAGATACTATGAGTGTTATTGAGAGAGGGAATTTATTAGAGTGGTATAACGATAAGAAAGAACAGCATTACGTCTTCGATTTTCAGAAAGAAATTTTGAAATATTGTAAACAAGATGTTAAAATTTTAAGGCTAGCATGTTTGGCTTTTCGAGAAACTTTTTTAAATTTTTCTAAAATTGATCCTTTTACTGAAGCACCTACAATTGCATCATCTTGTCTTCGTGTGTATAGAAAAAACTTTTTAAAACCAAAATCTATTGGCATTATACCTCAAGGTGGATACAGGCGAGCGAATAATCAATCACTTAAAGCATTATTATGGTTAAAATGGATGGAAAAGGTTATGAATTGTGAAATACAACATGCTGATCGTTCTCGTGAAAAACGACTTCCGGAGGGGCCAATAGTTGATGGTTTTCTATCACCTTATCAAAATAACACTCATAGTAAGGGTATAGTATTACAGTTTCACGGGTGCTACTGGCAAGGGTGTCCAAGATGTTACCGAATTAACAGAGACACGCGTTTGGTAGTGGGTAAGGAAACATTGGATGATAGGTATGAAAGAACCTGCAAAATTTCTGAAAAAATTAGATCATATAATTATTATCTTATAGAAAAATGGGAGTGTGAATATGAGAAAGAGTGTTTCGAAAATGAAAGTATGAGTCAGTTTGTACAACAGGCTAAACTTAAAATGTATGAACCCTTAAATCCTAGAAATGCTTTCTTTGGTGGAAGAACAGGCAATACAGTTAAAGTTTATGACGCACAGGATAACCAAAAAATTAAATACGTTGATATTTGTTCACTTCATCCGTTCAGATGTAAACGAGGCAAATACCCTGTTGGTCATCCAAAAGTATATGTTGGCGAAGAAGAGTGTCTTCAATTCATTGGTAATATAAATAATATTCATAAAATCGATGGACTTATTATGTATACCATATTACCACCACGCAATTTATATCACCCGGTTTTACCTGTAAAAATGCATGGTAAATTAATTTTCCCACTATGTCGAAAGTGTGTAGAAGATAAAGTGCAAGAAGATTGTATGCACGAAAATGAAAAAGACAGAGTATTTATTGGTACATGGGTATCTGAGGAGGTAAAAAAAGCTGTTGAAATTGGCTACAGAATTAGAAAAATTTAATTTGTCAATATAAAATTACACAATATGATCCTGCTACTGGTTCTTAATCTATTTATTTGTGTCTATCATTTTTTGCTACTGTGTCCTGCTACCTTCTTGTCTTGCTACCAGTGTATGCGTTTTTAAATCAAAATGACTAAAATTTGTGCTGCAAAATTAATTTCTTTGCAATTGAATCGCGAATGATGAGCGACCGCAAATGTTCCAAAAGTAATAATTTTGATTTTTGGAAATTGCCCTGCCAACCCGGAAGACGTGGGAACACTTATCTTTTAACATTTTTCTGCGGATTGTCTTGTCTCTATGTGAGAGTGTGCGCGCATAAAACTCGTCTTCGAGAGCTTCACTCCTCGGGCGCTCTGGTTTGTTCAATTCATATTGTTGACTCCTCGTAAATGCTAACTAATCGAATTTTTAACCCTTATTTTCTTATACAAGTAGTTATTGTGGCACCATGGGGCAAACACAACAAACCCCCACCACCCGACTTTGAGGTCATTGACCCTTTCTGGTGGTGGGGGGTTTATTATGGCTGCCCCATGGTGCCACAATATTCAAAATTCAAAATTATGATTTAAACTTAACTCTATGATTTCAAAATTTAAAATTATGATTTAAACTAAGTGGTATTTTAGGATAGGAGTATGAAAGGTAAGTAAAAACATTCAAAATTTGAAACTATGATTAAAGTCACACACACACACACACACACACACACACACACACACACACACACACACACACACACACACACACACACACACACACACACACGCACACGCACGCACGCACGCACGCACGCACACACACACCCACACACACACGTACACACACGCGCGCGCGCGTGCGAGAGAGAGAGAGAGAATTTATTTAAAAATAATATTTATTTCAAAACAATATTTATTTAAATTTAAAAAATAAACAAATCAAGGAGCGCGGGAGCGCTCCGAAGGCAAGTATAGAAGAAGCCTGAAGGAGCGACCCATGCTACATATACATTGAAATGCCTGACCGAGAATTTCTAATATTTACTGCAATTTTCAATCGCTTTTATTTAACTTAAATTTAAAATAATAACATGCTATGTGGCTATACTATGTTGCACAAAAAGTTTCATGTAAAAAGATGTTCTCATATTAAAGATATTAAATAGTGAAAAATTTTATGTCTGGTTTCGGATTTTCTAGTTCTCCATTTCTCATCGTCAGACCTAGTTTTCTTCCCACTTCCGGTTTCCTTTTTCAGTTTATATATATATATATATATATATATATATATATATATATATATATATATATATAATCAATCACTTAAAGCATTATTATGGTTAAAATGGATGGAAAAGGTTATGAATTGTGAAATACAACATGCTGATCGTTCTCGTGAAAAACGACTTCCGGAGGGGCCAATAGTTGATGGTTTTCTATCACCTTATCAAAATAACACTCATAGTAAGGGTATAGTATTACAGTTTCACGGGTGCTACTGGCAAGGGTGTCCAAGATGTTACCGAATTAACAGAGACACGCGTTTGGTAGTGGGTAAGGAAACATTGGATGATAGGTATGAAAGAACCTGCAAAATTTCTGAAAAAATTAGATCATATAATTATTATCTTATAGAAAAATGGGAGTGTGAATATGAGAAAGAGTGTTTCGAAAATGAAAGTATGAGTCAGTTTGTACAACAGGCTAAACTTAAAATGTATGAACCCTTAAATCCTAGAAATGCTTTCTTTGGTGGAAGAACAGGCAATACAGTTAAAGTTTATGACGCACAGGATAACCAAAAAATTAAATACGTTGATATTTGTTCACTTCATCCGTTCAGATGTAAACGAGGCAAATACCCTGTTGGTCATCCAAAAGTATATGTTGGCGAAGAAGAGTGTCTTCAATTCATTGGTAATATAAATAATATTCATAAAATCGATGGACTTATTATGTGTACCATATTACCACCACGCAATTTATATCACCCGGTTTTACCTGTAAAAATGCATGGTAAATTAATTTTCCCACTATGTCGAAAGTGTGTAGAAGATAAAGTGCAAGACGATTGTATGCACGAAAATGAAGAAGACAGAGTATTTATTGGTACATGGGTATCTGAGGAGCTAAAAAAAGCTGTTGAAATTGGCTACAGAATTAGAAAAATTTTTTAAATTTGACAATATAAAATTACACAATATGATCCTGCTACTGGTCAAGGTGGATTATTTACAGGTTAAATCGATGAATTTTTTAAACAGAAAACCCATGCATCTGGATTTCCTGCGGAATGTAACAATGATCCAGAGGCAACAGCACATTATATTCAAGACTTTAAACGAGCGGAGGGTATAAAACTGGACAAGAGCCAGATAAATCTTAATCCTGGGAAAAGGTCTGTAGAAAAACTTTGTCTTAATTCTTTATGGGGTAAATTTGGACAAAGAGAGAATATGCCAAAAACAGAAATAGTGACAGATCCTCAAAGACTTGTAGAAATGTTAACCGACTCTGCAGTCGAAGTTATGGCGTATTTACCCGTTAATGATTACACCCTGTACGTCTACTGGCAATACACTGAAGAAGCAATGGAAACATCACATACTACTAACGTTGTTGTTGCTGCTTATACCACAGCACAGGCCCGGTTGAAACTTTTCAGTTACTTGGAACCCCTAGGAGAACGCGCTTTATATTATGATACAGATTCAATTATTTATGTGAGAAATACAGATACACAGGAGTATGAACCACCTACGGGAACACTTTTAGGAGAAATGACATATGAATTGTCATGTTACGGTATAGGGAGTTATATAACATCTTTTGTATCAGGGGGGCCAAAATTTTATGCTTATAAGGTTATGTAAGGTTATGTAAGGTCAAAGGTATACGGTTAAATTATTCAAACGCTGAGAAAATAAACTTTGACTCTATACGTGATTTAGTTACCGGTGAGATTCCACCTATATTATTAACGTTCGATTCGATAAGACGTACAAACTTTCATGATGTCGTAACGCGGGAAGAAAATAAGATATGTAAGCCTGTGTATGCAAAGAGGTGTTTTATAAATATATCTAAAAGTTACCCTTATGGGTATAAAACATCTTAAATAAAAGTTATTTAGTTTAGTATATCTGTGACAACCAAGATGTCGAGAAGCCTGTCCAAAAGAATGGAGTACATTGTTGACATGCAGGGGTTTAAACAATCTACAGATGATTATGTTCTTAAGGAGCTTGCTATATTACCGCTGGAAAAAGACTCTGAACCTCTAGTACTTTTGTTTCAAGAACTATATAATTGGCGTCGACTTACGGATAGACACAAAAAAGAAAATACATGGCTGAAACAATACTATCACTGGCTTTCATGGAAGTCTGGTGAAATTCCTTATGCGAATATAGGCAAGATTCTTCGAGAAGAGTTATATGATGCTAAGAAAGTTTTCGTCAGAGGTCAGATTAGAAAGGAATGGTTGAAACATTTTAAATTTAATGTCGTCGATATTTACGATTTAGGTTACTCCCAAGTTGTACAATGAAAAAAAATTGTAACTATTTTGTATTAACCATAATGGTTCTTATAAAACAAATTGTGCACTTCATAACGTTAAATTTATGAGAAAATATTATTTCGAAAATATTTGTGTGAATTATGAATAATTTCATATTGTTAAATAGCATAAGTGAATTAATTGTATTTATGTGTCAAAACATTTGTAAATACTTAATAAAACGCTTATCCTTCAATCAAAACTGCTTGTTTCTCAATTAATCTTATTTCAATGTAATAAACCTAACAAAAAAATTAATTTTTTAAAGCGGTGGTGGTGAAAGACTCAAGAAGTGTATTAAACAGTCTGATATACCATATTAAGCTTATTGATTCACATCAAGCTTACCGATTCACATTGAGCTTTTCAATTCACATTAAGCTTTTTGGTACACGTTGATAGCGTTTATCACAAGTTTTATAGCTTGAAAATAGCTTGTCACTTCGTCAGCAATCTAATTTCTCGAGCAGCTTGTGACACGCGCGCCGCCGCCCGCCGCCGCCGCAAACCTCGAGAATTATAAAAATATTATTTGCTTTGATGAAAACAGTTTTTGTCATGGATCCACGGTGGAAACATCCTTGGACATCTATGGTTTGTGGTCCCACATCATGTGGGAAAACCGAGTTTGTTAAAAACTTTTTAAAACATATAGATAGTATGAGTAACATACACTTTGACCGAATAATAATTTACTATTCCGAATGGCAATCATCGTATAAAGAACTGAGTGATGATGTCGAATTTCACGAGGGTTTACCAAAAAATTCAGACTTTGTCGACGATCCTAGACCAAAATTGATAATTATAGACGACTTGATGACGGAGTCTTCGGGTGGTGGTGGTGTCGTTATTGCCAATCTTTTTACCAAGGGTAGTCATCATAATAATTTAAGCGTAATATTCATCACACAAAACCTTTTCCATAAGGGCCAGCGTGAAATCTCGTTAAATTCTAATTATATAGTTATTTTCAAAAACCCTAGAGATAAATCTCATCAGATACAGTATCTAGCTCACCAAATGTATCCTGAAAATCCACAATTTCTACAAGAGACTTATCTTGATGCAACTAAACAAGCACACTCCCATTTATTACTTGACTTACACAAAGATACACCTGATAATTGTCGTTTTCGTAGTAATATATTTCCGTTTGATAAATATCACTATGTTTATGTTCCCAAGAAATCAATAAAAGGTAGCGAACTTGGGAATAATATACCAGTCATACGATTGTAATGGGTTCGAGTAGACGCAAGCGTCTTGGACAAAAAAATTTAAATACTTTAAAATCTCTGCTTCATTTCGATAAAAGTCAACGACGTGTTTTATTACGCGAAGCAGATAAAAAACTTGTTATTCTCATTTGCGAATGTGACTTAAATATTTTACGTGGTAACGTGCCTTTGAACAAAAACTATAAAAATAAATTGAAAAAGTACGTTTTATTCTTAAGAAAATTAACTGATTCTTCGCAAAGTTTGAAAAATAAAAAAAAGTTGATTATCAAATACCAGACTTGTTTACCACTCATCTTGGTACCTGTGATAAAACTATGGAGCATGCAAGAAAAATGATTTTGATCCCTGAAGAAAGTATAAACAATTTACACCATCGTTTATCAGGTGAAAAATTGGTTACTATGCAAACACCGGGTACACCTTCGTCGCGACTAGACAAAGAAATGAGCGAAATTATAAATTCGACATCAATTCAAGATGATCGTGAAAAATATGCGATGTACCAACAAGCATTAGATGGTGCAAAAAAGTTTCACGTGAGCGACGTAACCACCCCTGGAGATATCGATAAAGTAAGCAGAGTAAATAATAACAAAGATACCAATGAAGATAGCAGAAAAGTAGATGATAACATAATAAGCAGTGTACCATCAACGCTTCGATTTAAAGCAAAACAGTTATTACTGCGATTGTCTGCTTCTGGTGATGTCACATGGGATGATCTTGGTAAGATTACCATAGATGGCAGTGTCGTCAAAGGTGCAAATATAGTAGATTTGATTAACGATGCTCTGAGAAATAGAAAACAGCCGTTGTCAAGTGGTTATAGGCAATTTACCGAAGCGCTTCGCAGAGCAAATATACCACGAGAATTTATTGGTAACAATAAAATTTGGGAACTTGTTTCTTCACCACAACCTGATAGTGACGACGACGACGAAGAAACTCAACAATCTAATAGTGAAGAAACAAATGAAAAACCAGCCAATAGAGCAACACCAAGAAAGTTGAAAAAAAGATTACACCCCCAAGAAACACCTAGACACGTTACAAAAGTTCGTATTCTTCCATGGGATCGCCTAGAGTAAACATTGAAGAAGATTTGATCACACACCCAGAATCAAGTCTTGTAGATAATTTAATCAATTCTTTACCTTTTGAAATACATGCTCCAGGATACCATTTTTGTGGACCTGGTACACGTCTAAACGAGAGGTTAGAGAAAGGTGAGAAAGGTATCAACCCACTTGACGATTATTGTCGTGAACATGATATAGCATATGCAAACAGTAGTGATCGTAGCAAAGCTGATTGTTTGCTGACTAAACGTGCCTTTGCACGTTTATTGTCTGAAACAGCTACAACTAACGAGAGAGGTGTGGCTTTAGTCACAACTTGTTGTATGATAAGTAAAATAACTTTTGACAAGTTTTCTTTGTACATTAAAAAAATAATTAAAAGAAACGTAAAAAAAAAACTAAAAAAGTTTAAGAATAAGATAAATGGAAAAAACGTTAAATAATTTTTTCTATCGACCACCGAAATCACCAGCCTATGCTGGTGCGTACAACCTTTTAAAAACAATTGGTAAAAAACACGATCGCAAAAAAATTATCAAATGGCTTGAAAGTCAGGATGCTTATACTCTACATAAACCTGTACGCCGTCATTTTCCGCATAGGTCTTATGACGTTCGTAACCCTTTTGATGTGTGGGAAGGAGATCTCGCTGATTTACGATCATTAAAAACCTATAACAATGACAACACATATCTACTTGTGGTTATAGACGTTTTATCAAAATTTACATGGGTTAAACCTATTCGTAACAAAACATCGAAAAGTGTCGCTACAGCATTTGAACGTCTTTTAACACGTTGTAAAGGACAACACCCCATGATCTTTCAAACTGATAAAGGTAAAGAATTTCTCGGCAAAGAGATGCAACAAGTTTTGAAAAAGAACAGTATAAACAATCGTGTAGTTAGAAATCCTGATATTAAAGCAGCTGTGGTTGAAATGTTTAACAGAACATTGAAGGGTCGATTATGACGATATTGTACTCATACAAATACGTACAGATATATTGATATTTTACAAAAAATTGTTGATGCTTACAATAATTCTTGGCATTCTGGTACTAAAATGACTCCTGCTAAAGTTAATTTGTACAATGCCGTAAAAGCATACCAAAACCTAGCCCAACACGACCCGTATTCGATACCCTAAATATACGGTGGGTGACTTAGTACGTGTCAGTCGCGCCAAACTAGTGTTCAAGAAAGCATATGAAAGCGGATGGACTTTGGAATTATTCCGAATTTACGTATATCTACTAAACGCCAACCGCCTGTTTATACTTTGGAAGATCTTGACGGTGAACCAATCGAAGGTTTTTTCTACGAAGAAGAACTTTCTAGAGTACAAAAAGATTTGAATACAGAATCATTTCAAATAGATAAGATTCTTAAAACTGAAGGTAAAAGGAAAAACAAAAAATATTTTGTAACTTGGAAAGGTTATCCCGATAAATTTAATTCCTGGATTTCAGCAAACAATTTAAAAAAGATATAATGAGAGAACAATTTTACATAGTATTATCTAGTAACAACAGCATGTATGTGTTTCCTGAAAATAAAACAACACATTTTACCACACAGCTACCTCAAAATATTTATTTACACGGTGAGTGGTCTGTAGCTCTATGTGAGATTCAGATACCACACACATTTCAACATATTTCGTTCGATAACTATGAGGGTATGGTCTGTGTAAAAACAACTGAGTCGTTTTCACCAAATGATTTGAGACACGAATCAATAGAAAATGATGTTATTGCACACTTATCTCCAGGAATTTACACAGATATGGAAAATCTTTTACAAGAAATAAATAATTTACCTAACATAAAAAATCACTTACAATTCAAAGCACAACGTGGAGGGTTTATAGAAATTGAACGAACTTGCCAGGATACTTGTGACACGAGTTTTCATAGTTTAATTTTGTCTGAAAAACTCTTGAGAATTATTGGCTTTGAAAATCATAATCTTGAAAAAATTAGAGATACAGTTACCGGTCAAGGACCTCCCTGATTAAAAAAACCCATTCATTCCTTTAAAAAGCTGTTAGTTGAATCGACTTTAATGAGGATTTTTTACTGACTTAATACATGGACTATATAGGGAATTTAATAGGATCCAATAGGATTTAATATTTTTTTTTAATCAGGGCTGCCGATCTCATTAGCGGTTTGCCATCAATAATAAGAGTGTATAGTGATATTTGTGAACCTTACATTACAGGTGATGTACACACACCTCTTTTACGCATAGTTCCTCTTAATATGAACGAGTATAAATATGGTAGCATTGAGATTAAAAACTTTATCACGCCAATGTATATTCCATTGTTATCTACGTCATTTCAATCGATCACAATAGATATAAAGGACCAAGATGGAAACCCTATAGCATTCGATTACGGTACGTTTACAGTAACACTTCATTTTAAGAGAACAGCATAAGATGGGTTATTTTGAAACAATTTATGATAACCAAAGTGCCCACGATCCATTCAATAATTATATTACAATAGATACATCTATGCAAAAAGGAAAAGGTGTTGGAAGCTTTTTAAAAGGTGTATATCATAGTGTTTCACCGTTTGTAGAAAAAGGTGGTAAGGCTCTAGGAAAAGCTGTTGGTAAAGAGGCTTTACGAACAGGTGTAAATATTTTAGATGACATTACACATGAAAAACCTTTTAAAGAATCTTTTCGCAATAATATTCGAGAATCAGGAAAGAATCTCAAAAGAAAAGCCGAAGAAAAATTGGATAATCTGATAAGTGGCTCAGGATATAAAACTAAGCGTCGGGCCCAGAAACAACAGTTGACTAAGAACTCTGATGCCGTTAACACCAAAAGTAGGAAACATTCCACAGTTAAACCAAATAAAAAATTTGGTATTAAAAAAAACACTGTAAAAATAAAAGGAAAACTTTGAAAGAAAAACGTACTGCACGAGATATTTTTGAAGAATAATGGCTTTTCTGCATAGTGGTTCGTGTGCATGTCTTAAATCTGAAGTGAATTTATTTAGTGTACCCCCTACTCAAACAACGATTGAAAATTCAAATTATGTTCAATATAAGCCAATATCTTCGCTAACTGAAGGGTCGCCAATAGAGTTTTCTATACCGGGAACTAGTGAATATATCGACCTTGCACATACTCTGCTTAGTGTTCGTTTAACTATCGCACAAACAGTAACACCTCCTGAAACCATAGATAAAAATACCTTGAAAAATGTTGGTCCTGTAAATAATTTTATGCACTCGATATTTAATCAAGTTGATGTGTTTTTTAATCAAAAACCTGTTTCCCCGCCCAATAACGCCTACGCTTATCGATCATACATTGGAACTTTATTAAACTATGGGTCTGCAGCTAAAAAATCTCATCTCTCCAGTGCACTATGGTACACCGACACTCCTGGAAAAATGGATGCTACAGATAACGAAAACGAGGGTCTTACAAACCGCCGAATCCTTATGGGCGATGAGAAAAACATAGATATGATTGGGTATTTACATTGTGATGTTTTCAATCAAGACAAATTATTAATTAATGGTGTCGAAGTACGTGTGCGGCTCGTACGATCACGAGATAGTTTTTGTCTTATGGACCCGACAGGACTCTACACCGCTCGAATCACCAAAGCTGCTCTCTTTGTACGTCGTGTCAGACTTAGTCCAAGATTATATTGGCTCACGAAAAAGTACTTTCGAAAACAACAGCTAAATATCCCCTCACACGTGTAGAAGTAAAAGCTATTACAATGCATAGTGGTATTCATGGAGAAACATTGGATAATGTCATTTTAGGTCAATTAACAAAAAGAATTATTGTTGGCTTTGTAGAAAATAAAGCTTTTAACGGTGATAAGGGTCTCAATCCATTTAATTTTAAAAATTTCAATATAAATTATTTGTGTCTCTACATTGATGGCGTACAAGTACCGTCTAAACCATTACAACCTGATTTTAAAACGAATAATATGTATGTTGATGCATATCATACTTTATTTTCTGGTACAGGTATACATTATTTAAATGAGGGTAATTCCATTTCACGCGAAGCTTATGCCAATGGATATTGTCTTTTCGCTTTCGATTTAACACCTGATTTATCAGCAAATCAAGACACACATTGGAATCTAGTAAAACATGGTAGTGTGAGAATTGATGTTCGTTTTGATGATCCGTTAAGCAGTACAGTAAATTGTATAATTTATGCTGAATATGAAAATATACTTGAGATTGATTCATCACGTCAAGTTCTCGTGGACTATAGTGGGTGAGATGGTGGGGGAAAGTAGTAGTAGTGGGGGGGGGGGGGGTAAAGGTTAATGATTTGGAAATGTTTCTGATATGTCAGTCGTTGAGTGGACGTTGATTTGTTCAAAACTATGAACATGGATATCGTCGTAGATATACAGTGTGTCAAAGATTATAAAAACCGTCCGGTACCAAAAGAAGTGGCAGTTCTTTCATTAAATCAAAATTTCACAGGACGTTGGCTTGTTTCTCCGAATAGACAAATAACTGCACTATGTCAAGAGGCTAGAAAAGAAAACGATTGGTTATCACGAAACCATCACGGCTTGGACTGGCTTGATTAAGGTGTTTCCGAAAAAGTCTTGTTCAAAAACCTAGAAGAAATTTGCAAGAGAGCAAACAATATTTATGTTCGTGGTGGCATCAAAGTGGCGATTTTACGAAAAATCACTACACGACACATTATAAATTTAGAGTTTGAGGAATATTGTCCACCATTTCACAAACTTACAGCATCTGGTAATTACTGCATGCAACATTCTTTAAAATTTGGTTTTTCAAAGTTTAGTTGTGCTTTGAATAACGTTTCTAAGTTAAAAACGTGGTTGAAAACACGTGGTAAAACTGAAGCTGTTGGTGAAGAGTTTATCTTTGAACCACCTATTAACCTCTGTGATGAACAGTATACAAATTCAACGTATTTTATCTCGAATTCCTACTCATGCTGTGGGGGTCTTTGCGGCAGATCAAATTCCTCTGGTCTGGACGAGACCGACAGCTTTTATTTTCAACACCCAAAGGCACGGTAAACCTGGCTTGCATTGGGTAGCAATTTACGTCAATAAAAACGGTGATGCCTGGTACTTTGATAGTTTTAGTGTACCTCCTTACATACCCGATCATATAAGCCCTATTCGGAGAAATGTTAGAAAATTTCGATGGAATTCACGACAACTACAAAGTGAAACTTCAGATACATGTGGCTATTTTTGTCTCATGTTTTTACATTACATGTCTGTGGGCCTTGGAATTGGACATTTTCTCGAAAACTTTTCTTGTAACTTACACAAAAATGATCAAATTGTTAGAAATTATGTTCCAAAATTGTATAGGGGCACATTTCCCCACTACCATTACCAACCCTTCCACTACTAACACATCCCGCTACTATCCTACCCTTCCAATAGAAAACCCCTCCACCATACGAATGAATAGTATAAAAAAGAGCGTCTACCACAACCTATTCATTAGTTCACACGATCACTCCTGCTGAAAATAATACACAAGAATGGCTGGTCAAGGCAAGCGTAAATACAAGGCAATGGCAGGTCAAGAAAGTGTTTCCAAATATCATTGTCGTCATCAACTGTTGCCAATGGTGTACGGACTAAACAAATCTTATACTAAGAAAATTACAATTGGTCTAGAAAATAAGGAAATTGGTGGTGAATTTCTATCTATCATCCGTCTTAGTGGTGACGACTTTGTTGGTATACCATTTACTGTGTCTGACTGGCGTTTATTTGAAGAAATTTTTCCAGTTATTGATAAGTTCTTTGAAACTGAAGATGGTGATATGCTGGATAAAAAGATGGCCTTTAGCCGTTTTAGCATAAGGCTTATTATGAGTTATGGCGACAAGGCAATTGAACTTGTAGAAGAAGAAGATTCACAGACGTCAGGTGATCAAACACCAAAGAAACAGTACCGACGTAGTTTAGTATTTAAAAAAGTTACTTTTGATAGATTAAAAATATTAAAACATTGTATACGTGTGAGAGTGAGATTTTTATTAGATGTAACATGTAACATAGAATATATTATTAATACACTTTGTCATTATTTCAAAGAAAAATTGCAAGAATCGCAATCATCACAATATACACATTTTTCTAAGGATGATTTATTAACTTATGCGGAAAAATTCGGCATACCTGATTCTGATAAAGTTTATGATGAAATAATGATTAAAAAAAATGATATACCGATATCAATACCCATTCATGATGTTATGTCTTTAATATATGAGCTTGTATCATTACATTTAGAAAATATTATATTTTTAATGAATAAAAAGATTTAAATGTATCGAACTTGTTTTTACTTACCTTTTATACTCCTATCCTAAAATACCACCTAGTTTTCTTGCAGATAAAGTTTAATATTATAGAGTTAAATTGTAAAGTTAAATTTTAAATCATAGAGTTCAATATTATATAAATTTTTAAAGTTCAAGTTATATTTTAAATTTTGAAAGCATAGAGTTAAGTTTAAATCATAATTTTGAATTTTGAATATTATGGCACCATGGGGCGGACACAACAAACCCCCACCACCACACCCTGGTGGGAGGGGGAGGGGATGTATAATACTCCCTCCACCAGGGTGTGGTGGTGGGGGTTTGTTGTGTCTTCCCCATGGTGCCACAATAACTACTTATACATTTCAACGAATGAACGCGCGTGAAACTCGACTCCAAGAGCTCGACATTGCGTGCACTGCACCTATAATTTTGATTTTTAACAGAGATTTCCTGCGACGGTTAAGGAAAGGCACACATTATGCGCGAAGCTCATCTTCAAGAGCTTGCCTGTTGTCAGGCCCTGACTATGCTAAGTTTGAACGGGGATCTCCTATTATTAAGGGAAATTAAATCTTCAATTCTTTTCGCATCTAACTATACCATTTTTTCGAATGGCGATCTTCCTTCATTTAAGTATAGCTTAACTCTAAAACTATCATCTTTCCTTAGCACATGAAGCAAATGCGCAGCGTCTTGTTAATAACAATGAAACTTCGCACTTGTGCTTGGGAAAACAATACAGTAAAAGTTTTTTTCATTTAAAAATAAGGTAGTAATCGCGCATTAAAACCAAAAAGCTAATTTGTCATTTCTTATTTTGCAACCTAATGGTTGCCAAAATTAAATAATTATAAATTAAATAATGATACAACGATCTAATAAAATATATAAATATGAGATATTTCAAATATATGCGAAGCATACCTATCCCAATTATTACAAATTTTTATTTTAATAATCCATTTATTTTAATAAATATAAGTGTGCAATATTTGGAAATTTGTAATTATTACAAATTTTTATTTTAATAAATACAAATTTGCAATAATTGGGTTCGATATATTGCTTCACATCGTGTTGAAAATACTTTAAATAGATCATATTTATATATTTTATTAAATCATTGCATATATACAAATTCGTTTTTAGTAATACAAGTTATCAAAATCAAAATTATTAAATTAAAATTTGATATTTGTTTATAAAATCGTTATTTTACGAGACTCGTATATTGAAAATGTCTAACCGAAATCGATATACATTGTTGAATTATAATAAAAGGGTTGCTGAAACGAAAATAGACTTAAATATTATAAAACCTATTTACTACACTCATTAATAATTATTGATTAACAAATTACACTAAAGTGCAATAGACTTATAGGCTTCTTCTCCTCCTGATTTTATTTCCAACGCCGTCGTCGCTCGATACGGAATAAAGCTCTTCCTTATCCTCTGAGTCGGTAACGTAGAGCGCTCCCCATAGGCGTAGCCGCGTACGCGGAGCCCTCCCAACGACGAATTCTTTTGTTTAATTGTTTATTCTAATTTCGTTCTAAATAATTGTTATTTAATGCTAGAATAATTTCTAGTTATACAGAAATCTTAAATGCAATTGATTTCATGCATTTTATAAGTTTTTATACGCGGTTTTGTCAAATATAATAGTTACTAAGCGAAAACTTTCAATATCCAAAAATCAATAAATAATGCTAAATAAATTATTTATATCACAGTAACTTTTCTTTTTGTAACTTATTTTGATTTATGCAGTATTTAAAATAATTATTTGGGGTAACTTTTTTAGTGCAAAAAATTACTTTTTCAAATATCGCGCTTATAGGGTGTCACTTTTGGCCACGATGAGTGTCGACGACTCGACGTGTCGACGTGTCGTCGAGTTACACCGCGTCGCGGACTGCGGGTGTGTTCCGATATTGGAATCGTAAGTGAATTTGGCAACCACGCAATCGCAGTGACGACCAACAACAGTTTTTGACCATGCAGTACGTCCTCAAACGGTAAATAACGGGTTTTGACTACTGGAGCTGTGTTCCGTAAACTGTAAACAAAAATCAGCTGGTTAAGCACTCATGATTGACTTCATCTGAAAACCATCATCAAAAACCTACTGGTTAAGCGTTGATAATTAACTTGAAGAAAATTCGTTCGAATTCAAATAATGAATATTAATGAAGGTGCAGTAGTAGAAGCTATATTGTTTCAATCTTCAAGTAGTTCAAGTAGTAGTGATAGTAGTATAGAAGATGAATTTGACTTGGTCCTGAATGAGGGTGAGCGTGCCAATCAAAATGAAAATAGAAGACCTCGAGTGCAGTTGTTTATTGAACATGTAATTTATAGGTACAATGAAAAAGAATTTCAAAAAAATTATAGGTGAGTAACTTTCTGCTCATTAAAAGATTCTGTTATCTCATTGTAGTTGATAATGAAATCTTGTAAACTTTTTTAAATAAACGCAATTGTTTTGAATTAAATACTATTTTTCCAGAATGAAACGTACAACTTTTTATTACTTACTATCCCTAATCAGACCAGATTTAGAGGGTCAAGCATTTGCATTTGGAAGAACGCCAATTTCTCCTGAAAAACAATTATTCATAGCATTATACGTACTTGGAACTCCAGACTCCTATAAGTATGCATAAATATTTATATTGTTTAAAATCTTTTAAATATTTATAATATTCTTACAGGTCAGTAACTACCAAGTTTGATGTTGGAAAAGCAACAGCTTGGCGTGCAGTTCACCGTGTAGTGAAAGCTATCTGTAATTACAGAAATTATTTTATTCATTGGCCTTCACAAAATGAGGCAATTTGTACTATGAATCGAATTGAAGCAAGATACGGATTCCCAAAAGTATTAGGAGCAGTCGATGGTACACACATTCAAATTCGTGCTCCAAAAAGAGATCCTCAAAGTTACATAAACCGGAAGAGTATACATTCGATGCAATTACAGGTAAATTTACTATAATTATTTACGTTAAGAATAATTATTTAGTCAGTTATTAAATAATTTAACATGTTTTTAGGTAATTTGTAATGATAAACTAGAGTTCATCATTGTTATGTTGGACTTCCTGGATCGGTACATGACATGAGAGTGTTCAAATACTCTGGAGTACAACAACGATGTAATGCAAATTTTTTTCCACAAAATAGTCATTTATTGGGAGATGCAGCATACAGTGTCCAGAACCATGTATTAGTACCATACTGTGATAATGGTCATTTAACTATAGAGCAAATCTACTTCAACAAAGTATTGTCACAAACAAGAATGATGGTGGAACGCTCTATTGGACTTTTAAAATGTCGGTGGCGATATCTAATAGAAAAATTACCTATGAGGAGAACTGACCTAATTCCTTGTTATGTTTTGTGTTGTTGTATACTACATAATATCTGCTTAAAGCAGGAAGATACTTTTGAGCATCCGGTAGTGATTCCGGACACTATTGACATGGATCCTGCAATTCTACTTGTAGATAACATTTCACAAGAACAGGGTGTAATTAAGAGGAACGCAATTTGCCATTTTTTAAATAGAAATGTATATAAAACATCTTTTGAAATTGTAAATAGTAAATGTATAAAAAAAATTGACTATTTTTACTCTGATTGTAAACATTTTTAATAAAGAAAAAAATTAATGTTTGTAAACTGTTTATTTTACCAAAAAGTATACAAAATATTTTACTTATTATTTCACATATTGGAAGATGATGAGCATTTGAACAATATCAATGCTTAAGCTGCTTATACTAAATAATGTAACATAATAAATAATTTTTTTTTATTATTCAAACTTGCACAAGTTTAATATGATCACATGTCTTTTTAGTTTATCTATATTAAACTAATCATCACTATACACTTAAATGTGTAGAAACTAAATGAAAATACTGAAGTGCGTATCGATAAAAAAGTAAATAACATTAAATTACATTTTTAATACGATCAATAGTAATGAAAATACTGAAGTTCATATCAATAATAAAAAAATAATATTTAAAATTAAATTTTTACTACAATCAATAGCTACTTTAACTTTAATAATCTATAATTTTTTAAAATTATATATAGGTAGATAAGTGCACTGAAGCCTGTTAATAAACAAATTATCGCTTTTAGTACACAACAGTTAACAAAACCAATATCTTATTTTTTAAGTGACTGCGCTAATTCTCGCATAATGTCTAATTTTTTCTCCCTATAATTTTCTGTATCTGATCTTCGTTGACGATTCATTTCTAAAGAGTTGCGCGGCAAACAACATGTCAAAAATCCACTATATTTTTAATTACAGGTATTTTTTTTTTTTTTCAAGTAATTTTTTGCTGTATAGCTTGCCCTGTGATGCACAGAGACTAGACTGGCTGTAATCTTTAATGTAAACTAGAAAATGAGTCCTGTAATCGATATGAGATGCAATGCTGGGCGTAGCCTGGAGATGTACAAAACTGTCTAAAAAAGTACACTTCTCAAAATGGTTTTGTACATCCCCAGGATGCACCCAGCATTGCACACTTATATCGATTACAGGTCTTGTTGTCTAATTTAGATTCAAGATTTTATATCTAGTCTAGTTTCTGTGCTTCGCAGGTCTGATAGCAGCAATAAATTACTAAAAAAAATTACTACTAAAAAGATTAGCCGATATATCTTACTTAATTATAATACAAAAATCTACCTTTGGATGCGCGGTTAAAAGTCTTAATATCAACAAATAAGTGATAGCTTTCCATTGTTGATTGATCAATAAGCTCCAGTTCATATACTGCGTTACTTTCTGAATCAAGAACTGCAGTATTAGTGACCTTTTGAGATTGACTGTTGAGGACATTGGACGAAGTGCTTTGATTGACTTTAGATGAATTTAAAGCAATCAAGTGCTTATTTAGTAATCGTGTTGCAAATGGTAAATCTACAATGAAAATTAATTCATAAATTTAAATTTTGAAAAAATATTAATAATATTAAATTATATAAATAATAAGATTTACCTCTTAAGGCACGGTCGTGTACTTTAACAGGAACCATTAAAATGTATACTTTATTATGATTGTTCTCTAGCAATTTCAGCTCAATTAAATTATTAGTTTCATCTGAACTTTGTTTACCTCTAACCTTCTTTATTTGGTTGATAATGTTTTTTTTGTAACTTGGATCTATAATTGTAAAAATTAAATAATGATAAATTAGTATATATCGAAATATATTTTTAGTAAAAATTAATGTTGAAGACTACGTTATCTTTTTACCTTTACTAATTCTGTCGACTTCCTGAACATTCACAAATATTTTAAAACTTTCTCCGGTGTCTGAATCAACTAACACTAGTTCTGCTTGTTCACTATTCATTTTGTTATACTTTTTATCGAATGAATAATAAACAAAAGCAATTTTTATTGCATTTGTATGAGCGATGGCCGGTGAGCACTTAACTATTCTCAAATCTTGTATGTTTATAGATTATGGAACACAGCTCCAGTAGTCAAAAGTCGTTATTGACCGTTTCAGGACGTACTACGTGGTCAAAAACTGTTGTTCGTCGTCACTGGGATTGCGCGGTTGTCAAATTCACTTAACGATTCCAATATCGGAACACACCCTGCGCCGTATATCCTAACCCCATACCGTGCCGCTTGGACAGCTTGGAACCCCAGACAAAATGTGCGACCAGTTTAGTGATGCTATATTGGAGCTAACTGTAAACAAGATCCAGATGCCAAAGTTGCTTGTGAAACAGTGACAAGAAACACAGTGACAAGAAATCAGTTTTATAGCTGTTGCTGAATATCAAAAAATGTTGTTTTGACTACAAGTTAAGCAGCGTTATATTGTTGTTTGATGCTGAGCCTCCAAATTTGCAGCAAGAGTACACAAGAATCATAGCAATTAAGAAGCTGGTGCTGGCGATCAGTATTTAATGTTTGGGTATGCAACTGATCAAAACTGATTAATGTAATTCTTGCACATGAAGTAATCCAAAAGATAGCTGAACTAAGACGAAGCAGTGAATTGTGGTGGACTCGCCCCTACTCCAATACATTCCTATCAGTATTTATACAGTTGTTGTTTTTTTGCAGCATAGTGAAAAAGTTACAATTGAAGAATTATGCAAAGATTTGTGGAGTATCTGTATCTGTAACCTCAAATACCACGAGATAAAGTTTAAAAGTGCAAGACAAACACGCATCTAACCATGATGAAAGCCCCCCAAGGACCATTAGAAGATCAATCACAAGGTGATAAATTATGCTCATGATTACACAGTCTGTTTCTTTAAAAATTACAAAACAAGAAGGACATGATCGGATTGGTGATTGGATTACAGAAGTAAAAATGACACAGGATCTTGATGATGGATTATATTACTATAAAGAAGACCTTTGAGGAGATGACAGAAAAGTAAGTCATTCAAAAATTAATTATTTATTTATTTCAACCAGAGTACAGTACATAGTTAAGTTCAAGACGTACCTCATATGTCTGAACCAACTTATACCCTATAAAGGTATATGTAACTGTAGATTTGATGATTATAAATTAAACTGAATCTTGAAATAAATATATTTCTATTCATAGAGAATGTGTTTGATAATACTGTCTCGTTGTCAAACTAATTTGAAACTTCAACAAAACACTCATTATACACTACTTCTTTTAAACACTTTCACAAACTTATTAAATGAATGTACTTTATTAAATATGATATACTAAATCTTTACTTTCAAATCTACTTTAGAGTGCAAAAAGTAAAAAATCAATTGAGAAACGCCGTATAAAGAAATAACAAATCATAGTATTCACTACTGTGATGACAGCTGTGTTTCCATTGATGCTAGCAGCTCTGCTAGCAGTCAGTTATGTGTAGAGGTATTATAGTTTATGATTATGGTACTAACCCATAGGCGACCGTGTAATAATTTATTCTAAGCAGAATGTTTTGAAACATATTATTATTAATCTAATTCTTTAGTTTTTTCTTATTTAATATAATTTAATTAATTTTGATACTGAATTCAAAAAATTTCTATTATTGTGTTCCTTTCCCGGCAAAAGAGACCATGTTCATAGAAAATTTTTGATTTTCCTTTTTCTTTTCTACACGAGTCAGGGTATTCAAATCTAAAATAACAAACATTATTTACTAAACCAAATTTATTTTTCCCAGTTCGGTTCTTCAGCATCAATTGGAAGTTATGAGACTATCAATATGACCATTAACATGACCATCATAAAGCAGGAGACTTATGAGAAAATATCACCAAATTGGGAACTGCAACTTTGACAAACTCAACAACGGCATCACAGTCGGTAACCTTGAGTGAAGGGCTTCCTGATACGCACATCTTGACAGCTTCATCTTCTTCCAGATTGTCCATGGAACGTGATCTAGTCTGTATTTATTGTAATACACTATGAGGACTTTGTGGTCTCTTCTTTGAATAATTATTATTTCAGTAATCTACTGCTTTCGAACATTGCTATAGCTTTATTTTTTTGTTTCAGGGTTTTCATTTTCCTTCCAGAAAAAGCAGCAACTATAAGAGGCCACCTGTCAGATTTAACAGGTGTACTGATTATTAAGTGTTGTTGATATTTACTTTAAGGATATGTGTTTTCGAACTTCATTTAAATGAGTATAAGAATGATAGAAATCTGCTTCTATAATGCATTTCATTCATTGCATGTATTTTTAAGCTGATAATGTATATTTTTAAGCCAATATCTTTTTGTAAGTAGGTATAATTTCATACAAAAAATTAAATTATGCAATTTTTCAGATTTTGTTGAGGCCCTATTGAAAATATCCATCGGGATTTCCATATAGAAATATACATGGATTCCATATGGATATTCATATGGAAATCCACCTGAAAATCTGTTCCAAAACGTCATATGCAAATCTGTATGAAAATCCATATGAAAATCTATATGAAAATCAAAATAAAATATTTGCACGAAATCAACATATGGAAATCCATGTACAAATCTATATAGAAATCTATGTAGAGATGCAATTGAAAATCTGCCCTGAACTTGGATTATTTATGGACATACTACTGCAGATACGATTTGAAGTTCGCCAAGAACCATCATTGGAATATACGTATGGAAATCCATGTACAAAACCATGTGGAAAACAATGCACAAATCCATGCGGAAGTCCATGTACAAATCAATATAAAAATCGTGAGAAAATACTTACGAAGATACAAATGGCCATATGGCCATAGTATGTCCATAAATTATCCAGGTTCAGGGCAGATTTTCAATTGCATCTCTACATAGATTTCTATATAGATTTGTACATGGATTTCCATATGTTGATTTCGTGCAAATATTTTATTTTGATTTTCATATGGATTTTCATATGGATTTTCATACAGATTTGCATATGACGTTTTGGAACAGATTTTCAGGTGGATTTCCATATGAATATCCATATGGAATCCATGTATATTTCTATATCGAAATCCCGATGGATATTTTCAATAGGGGGCCCTACTTATGTATTTTTTATAGAACTGTCAAAATGAAAAAATACATATTTTCATTCTTTTATTAAATTAGATCTTATACAGAAAGATAAAGACAACTCAAACATACATGACATGTCTGAGATGCATTACTGAAGCGGATATCTATAATTCTTATATTCTTTGGATTAAGTACGGACACATCACCTGAAAGTAAATATCGATAACATTGAATGGCCAATCCAACTTCTAAATCTGACAGGTGGCTTTCATATTGTAGGAGCCAGATGAATTTTCTTGTCAAGTTTTGAAGTTTGGCTCTTTTCCTGTAGTTTAGTGTGAGTCTGTCCGTAATATCTATATATCTGTAGGCCTGCTGTAACAGCTATGTTTACAAAATGCAAGGCATCAAATAGGTAATTTGAGGGCATGGTAGAGCATTAAATCTGAGGCCATGTAAAGATTGTGAAAAAGTTATTTTAAGCTGCCAAATTCAGTTCAATTGTAGTATTTAATGAATAATTAATTAACATTAATTGACTTTAACAGGTTATAGTCAACTTTTCATAATTCTGACTGGTTCCTAGATTTATTATTCAATCATACTCTCTTCAAAAAAAAAATTAATACCATATTACAAGCAGGCCTATAAATCTATAGATCTTTCAGACAGACTCACACTACTCAGAACCTAAGGTTTATAAGAGAAAACATATTTAATAAAATATGTAGAAATTGACAACTTGAAAAGATGAATTAATCCCGCTCCTGTAATATAAAAGCCACCTGTCAGATTTAGCAGGTATACTCATCATTAAGTTTATCGATGTTTACTTTGAGGTGATGTGTTTTAGTACTTAATTCAAAAGAATATAAGAATGATAGAAATCTGCTTCTGTAATGTATTTCAGGCATCGCATGTATTTCTTAGCTGATTTTATCTTTCTGTAAGTAGGTATAATTTAATTTAAAAAAATGAAATTATGCAATTTTCCAGATTTAGCTAAGACACTGCTTGTGTATTTTTAGATCTGTTAAAAATGAAAAATTACATATTTTCATTTTTTTATTAAATTATATGTAATTCCAGAAAGATAAAGTCAACTCCAAAGTACATGAGATGTCTGAGATGCATTACTGAAGCGGATATCTATCATTTTTATATGCTTTGGATTAAGTACGAACACATCACCTGAAAGTAAATATCGATAACATTGAATGGCCAATCCAACTACTAAATCTGACAGGTGACTTTCATATTGTAGGAGCTGGATGAATTTTCTTGTCAAGTTTTGAATTTTGGGTCTTTTCCTGTAGTGTAGTGTGAGTCTGTCCGTAAGATCTATATATCTATAGGCCTGCTGTAACAGCTATGTTTACAAAATGCAAGGCATCAAATAGGTAATTTGAGGGCATGGTAGAGCATTAAATCTGAGGCCATGTAAAGATTGTGAAAAAGTTATTTTAAGCTGCCAAATTCAGTTCAATTGTAGTATTTAATGAATAATTAATTAACATTAATTGACTTTAACAGGTTATAGTCAACTTTTCATAATTCTGACTGGTTCCTAGATTTATTATTCAATCATACTCTCTTCAAAAAAAAAATTAATACCATATTACAAGCAGGCCTATAAATCTATAGATCTTTCAGACAGACTCACACTACTCAGAACCTAAGGTTTATAAGAGAAAACATATTTAATAAAATATGTAGAAATTGACAACTTGAAAAGATGAATTAATCCCGCTCCTGTAATATAAAAGCCACCTGTCAGATGTAGCGGATGTACTCATCATTAAGTGTTGTCGATGTTTACTTTGAGGTGATGTGTTTTAGTACTTAATCCAAAAGAATATAAGAATGATAGAAATCTGCTTCTGTAATGTATTTCAGGCATCGCATGTATTTCTTAGCTGATTTTATCTTTCTGTAAGTAGGTATAATTTAATAAAAAAAATGAAATTACGCAATTTTCCAGATTTAGTTAAGACACTGCTTGTGAATTTTTTAGAACTGTCAAAAATGAAAAATTACATATTTTCATTTTTTTATTAAATTATATGTTCTTTCAGAAAGATAAAGTCAACTCTAAAATACATGAGTTGTCTGAGATGCATTACTGAAGCGGATATCTATCATTCTTATATTCTTTGGATTAAGTACGAACACATCACCTGAAAGTAAATATCGATAACATTGAATAGCCAATCCAACTGCTAAATCTGACAGGTGGCTTTTATATTGTAGGAGCCGGATGAATTTTCTTGTCGAGTTTTGAATTTTGACCCTTTTCATGTAGTGTAGTGTGAGTCTGTCCGAAAGATCTATAGATCTATAGGTCTGCTGTAACAGCTATGTTGACAAGATGCAAGGCATAGAATATTTAATTTAAGGGGACATGGTTGAGCCATAAATCTGAGAGCATGTAAAAATTATGAAAAATTTATATTATTCTGTAAAGTCAGTTTGATTCATTGACTTTTAAGGGGGTGCCATGCTCAATTTTTACATCGATAAAAATAGGATCTGGTTTTACTCCAAAAATTTTAGATTTAAATTCTTAATTTTTATCCACATATTTGTAACAAGCAATTTTATTTCTGAAATACTGTTTTAATACTTTTATAATGATTGTAAGATTCTGTTTTTATTAATTTGTGAATTTGAACAAAGATGTTATACTTAATTAAATGTTATCAATTTTTAATTTGTAATAATAAATAATTTCTTCTTTTTCAGTTATAATCTAGAATATTGTCTAACAACATCAGTAAACTTCTGCAGTAAACATGACAAAATACTCAAGAGATTTGAAAAGACTAAACACACATAGGAAATTATAGATTTTTTTTCCAGTGAGGAAACCAAGTTACTGCCTGCCAAGACAATAGGATACCTACGCACAGTTTCCAACTGACATAATGAATGCTGCGATAATACTTTGCAAGTTAATCTTTTTTTAAATTTCCGAAAATCGCATTTTTTTCGACTTCTAGAGTGGTGTTACCCCTTAAGGTGGTTCTGCTCGACTCCCTAGTCAAAATAAGTGCTAATTGATGAAGTTACCTAAAAAAAACCATAATTATAATGTGATTTATTTATTATAAAGTGTATTTAACATGACTAAGATAACTTTTTTCACAAAATGTCGATATTGTAGAAACTAGATGTTGTCACTGCAAACAACTATTGATAAATCACCGGAATCTTTTTTGTTTCTTTACTGATTTTAGATTTAGAAATACTATTTATGATGGAAGTCTCTATACATTACTCCAAAAATAATAAAAATGTTTGTACTGACGATATCTAGTTTCTAAAATATCGCCATTTTACAAAAACTAACTTTAGTCATGTTAAATACACTTTATTTATAATACATTGACTATCTCTATCATTTTAAATACATAAATCACATTACAACTATGTTTTTTTTTAATTTTAGGTAACTTCTATATTTAGCACTGCTTTGACTAGAGAGTCCGAGGAGAACCACCTTAATAAAAAAAAAAAAAAAAAACAATTTTTTTGTGGCCCAGTTAATTTAAAGAAGAAGCAAAAAAATTTTTTAATTTTTGTGCAAATAATTGTATGAGTAAATTCATAACTAATAAAATGCAAAACTTTCAGGTTTTACGTCTGACTACCTGTGGTCAGACAGGATCCGCAGTTCCTCAATCTACTTCAATCGCTTTATGCATCAACCGCATGATAAGGAGTATCCGGATCTCTGCCAGCTGCCGATTTCTCACCGGCAATATTTACACCTACGTTGGCAGCATACTGATCGCCCGGAACTCCTTCAAATTCTACTCGATTTATAATCTGAAGTATATGAATCTTTATCAGAATCAAAGGCTCAGTCCGGACATATCGCTGCACATATCACTGCTTGGTCAAGAAGAAGAAGAATCAGTGCATTGTGATAAGTGGCGAAAGCGGTTCCGGTAAGACCGAGTCAACGAATTTTCTGCTCCATCATCTCACCACCCTGAGTCAGAAGGGCTCGCCCGCTTGCGGGATCAAGCAACGATTCTCAGCGCCGGACCTGTGCTCGAGGAGTTTGGTAACGCGAAAACTGTACACAAAAGATGAGACCACTTTGCTTGCATATTCAAGTGTACTTAGTGTTATCAAGAGGACTGTCAATCAAGATGACTGTAAACAAGAGGACTGTAAGCAAGAGGACTGTAAGCAAGAGGACTGTCAATCAAGAGAACTGTAAGCAAGAGGACTGTCAATCAAGAGGACTGTAAGCAAGAGGACTGTCAATCAAGAGGACTGCCAATCAAGAGGATTGTAAATCAAGAGGGCTTTGCCAATCAAGAGGATTTTATCAATCAAGAGGATTTTATCAATCAAGAGGATTATAAATCAAGAAGACTTTACCAATCAAGACGATTTTATCAATCAAAAGGATTGTAAATCAAGAGGACTTTGACAACGAAGAGGATTTTTTCGTTCAACCCTTTCAAGCATGGTGGTCCCTATAGGGACCACCTTTTTGATCTGCTCTTTTTATTTGTAAAAATTGGTTTTTTTCATTATGTATGAATGGTTTTAGGCTTTTCTGATAGCTAAAAGCTTAGGCTACAATTCTATACTACTAATATTTCAAATTTATTTGTTGTTAAATTGTTATAAATAAACAAATAGTAAAAAAATGCAATTTTTTTATATGCAAGAAAAAATGTATGCTTCAAAGGGTTAAGAGGATTTTATCAATCAAAAGGATTTTTTTCATCAAGAGGATATTCTTAATCAAAAGGACTTTTTAATCAAGAAAACATTTTCAATCAAGAGGATTTTATTAATCAAGAGGATTTTTTCATAATTTTTTAAGACAACTATATAAACCAAGAGGATTATTTTAATCAAGAGGATATAGTAGATCATGTACAAAAAATTTCAAGAATAACAGGAATTAATTCTCAGCTCGGCTTCTCACATTAGTACGCAATTAGTCTCAGTGCTGAGGGAGCTCTGTCTAAGTATCTGGAATTGTCTCGGTAACCAAACGTTCTTCTACCTATTTTTAGGCGCAGAATTTGGATTTGTCTTTAAGCTTAAAAATGGTATTTATTTTGGTACTAATAATTTTGTCCAAAAAATTTGCTTTTTTATATAAAATTTAAATTCGGAATAAAAAAAACGTCATTCTCTTTTAAGAAAAAAAAATACGTTGAAATAATGTCTCAGTAAACCAATCAGAATAAATGATCTGTTTATTTGTTATTAACAATTATATGGTAATTCACTGTTTTTTTGTTTACCAAATCATGATACATTATTTCAAAGTATTTTTTTTCCTTAAAATGAAATGTTAGTTTTATTCTAAATTTATATATTATAAAAAGTGCAATTTTTTAAATAAAATTGTTGGTGACAAACAAATTCACCGCTTTTAGCCTGGAAACCACCAAGTTTGAATTCTGCGTCTCAAAATATGTAAAAAACGCTTGTTTACTGTGTCAACTCCGGTCGGAAACATGCCATAACGGAATGTGTGCGCGACGCCACCTAACGGCAAATTTTTGGACATTACCGCCATGCTCCTATGATAAAGTAGTTTTGTTCTTTAAAATCGAGTATAGCACCTCCTTAAATTACCCAATAGAAAATAATAATATTAGAGAAGGTCTACCACCACACGAATTGAAATTAAAAATAAATGCAATTGTAATGTTAATCAGAAATATAAGTATATCAGAAAGAATGTGTAATGGTACATGCTTAAAAATTACGGGTTTATTTAATCATAATTGTCACGGCCTGCCGTACCGACGTCGCGTATAAGCCGTAGTTGAAGTACCTCATGCGCGCGAACGCGAGATGGCGCGTCGATGCAGAATCTGAGCTGCATCGACGTGATGACTAGGAGACCTCGGCGAGCCGGCCATCTTATAGTTCGCTACGGTAGTCTGCAACCGCTTTTCTTTTCGCTCCACTTTGTTTCGCCCTTTATTAAAAGAAGACTCGTCCGTTTTTCTGAAGAAAAGTAGCGTGTCAGAGCGCGAATCACGAGAGTTTTGCTCGTGATTTTCGGAAATCGTGTATCGAAATACTTCGGCGGTTTTCGCGCGTTAAAGTGTAAAGTGCAAGGCGACAGGCTAGTATCACCTGCCGCACTCAAACTACTAGGTTGTTTCGAGGAAGCAGTAGCACTTCTCGTGTCCACTCCACAGTAACATCGAGGTCACAAGATTTTCCAGGGAGTAAGACACGACGCGTCCAAGACTGATCACATTACTGAGCCGTCGTTAAACCGCATCAAAGGTAAGCGTGCACGCACTCTTCCGCGCCGCGTATTAGCACCGCGTAACCTCTTGTCCAGGCTCGTCGCATCTGGACATCGGCTTTGAGTAGGCGTTCTCGTGCGGTGAGAGCAAGTGCGAGGAGAGAGTGCAGGCATCGGGCTCGCACCTCATCAAGGTTAAACGCGAGGTCAAACCACCGGCTTTTTCAAAGCCGGTGGTGCGCACAACAGGTGCGCACACGTGTAAACCCGCCATCTACCCTCTCTCTCAGGGATGGGGCAGAAATTATTTCAACATGGCCGGTGCTGGCACCGTAGGCGTGAAGGCTGCCGCTCGCGACTCCGCGGCACCGCGACGGCGCACTTCAGACTGTCGATGCCAGTTCGAAAAATAGCAGCTCGGACGATTTCGTGCGTCTGCACCACAAATGATTCGTAATTGCGTAGAAAATATCCAGAAAGTAGAATCCATCAGAGATTCTATGTATAATAATAATAATAACTAATACTATATCAAATATACTATGCATGTGTTATTAATAACTGATATTATTATTATAGTATTGAGTATGTAAAGAAATTACAAGTAAAACCTTTTCTTATCTATTTTATTGCGTAACTTAATAATGTAAACAATTTCAAATCTAAAATTAATTTGCATAATATCGAATAAACTGACTAACTTTTTTTATCAACAAAGATTTTTCTTATATGGACACTGAAAATATCAACAACGGTTTTCCCTACATGTGCACTGAAGAAAATTTGCTAAAGAGATAGATAACTAGAACTTTGTAAGAGTAACTACGTTATATTAAAAAATTATATTTTTTATTAATATTTCCGTATTTTAAAATATATTCTTATAGAATAAATAAGTATTAATAACGTAAAAACCATAATGGTAAAATAAGTTGACATAGTTAATTTGCATAAAATTAAATACTTTCTTTACTGAATATAATAATATTATAATTTTGTTTTATTTTAATAAGAAATTTCGAATTTGCTAGATATTTATGGCAAACCTTGATGAGTTTTCTAAGTAATGCATTAATCTTAATGCAATTTTTGTGTCCAACCTTGAAATTCATTTGTATTTACTATAAATATTGGTAGTGACAAAATAGTACTATTTTTCTTTAGTAAATTTGGCCAGTAACTAAAGTTAACTATGTGATTTCTTTCTCTGGAATATAGCTAAAAGATAATTTATATGGAACTGTATTACATCATAGGAAAATACTAATTACCACGATAACTACATTACTCTTTATTGCATTTACGTAACTATAAAAAATAGTAAACTTAGCTTCTATTTTCTCTATTCTCTAAAGTTGAATTAGTGAAAATTGCTTCTCCCACAAAATTAGTCAAAAAAACTACCAATTTATTAGTGCATACAATCTATTTAATTAGTACTTTAAAAAACTACTAATGAAATAGTGAATATGCATAATTATATTAGTAGTTTTTGCCAATAATTTCTTGAGTGGAGAAATTGTCACTAATAATTAGTAGTTATTCACTGGAAGAGAAGCGCACATAGATAGGCGTAAAAAAGCAAGTTGATCATTGAATGAACCCCAAAACTCAAAAAGCCGGGGGAGCAAGGTTCGCGTACAAAAGAAAGGTACGGAGGCAGATGATAAAAAGCAAGTTCAGTGTTAAATAAACTCCGAAACACCGAAATAGCCGGGGGAAGCAAATTTCATGTAGAAAAGGAAAGCACGCATATGGGTGCAAAATGCGAGATAATTATTGAAGAAATCCGAAAAACCAACTAGTCGGGGGATGAAAGTTATTCAAAGAAGGTGGAGGCACGCAGACGGACAAGAAGAAGCGAGTTCGTTATTAAATAAACTCCAAAATCCGAGTAGCCAGGGGAAGTGAATTTCACGTAGAAGAGAAAGGCACGGAAACAGGCGGAAATAAGCAAGTGGATCATTGAATGAACCCGAAAACTCAAATAGCCGGGACAAGCGAGTTTCACATAGAAGACGAAGGCAAGCAAATGAGCGAAAAGGGTTTGAGTTTATAATTTAATAGATTTAAAAACCCAAATAGCCGCGTGAAGCAAGATTCACTTAGAAGAGGAAGGCGCGCTGCAGGGCAGGTGGATGGGCGAAAGAGTGCGAGTTCATTATTAAATAAAATCCAAAACCCAAAAAGCCCGGGGAGTATGTTTCACGTACAAAAGAAAGGCACGTAGGCAGGCGGTAAAAAGCAAGTTATTAAATAATTTATTAAATTTATTAAATAATTATTAAATAATTAAACTCCAAAATCCAAATAGCCGGGGTCGAGGTTCACATAGAAGAGGAAGGCAGTCAGATGGGTGAAAGAGTGTGAGTTTGAAATTAGAAAGATTTAAAAACCCCAACAGTCGGAAGAAGCAAGTTTCACGTAGAAGAGGAAGGCACACAGACGGGCAGGAGGAAGCGAGTTCGTTATTAAATAAACTCCAAAATCCGAGTACCCAGGGGAAGCGAGTTTCACGTAGAAGAGAAAGGCACGTAAACAGGCGAACACAAGCAATTGAATCATTGAATGAACCCCAAAACTCAAATAGCCGGGACAAGCGAGTTTCACATAGAAGAGGAAGGCAGGCTGCAGGCAGATGGGTGAAATGGTGTGAGTTTGAAATTAGAAACGTTTAAAACCCGAACAGTCGGGAGAATCAAGTTTCACGTAGAAGAGAAAGGCGCGCAGACAGATAGGAGGAAGCAAAATTATTATTAAATAAACATCAAAATCCGACTAGCCAGGAGAAGCGAGTTTCACGTAGAAGAGAAAGGTACGAAAATAGGCAGAGACACGCAAGTGGATCATTGAATGAACCCCAAAACTACAAAAGGAGGGGGGGAGCAAGGTTCGCGTACAAAAGAGAGGTACGTAGGCAGACGATAAAAAGCAAGTTCAGTGTTAAATAAACTCCGAAATACCGAAATAGCCGGGGGAAGCAAATTTCATGTAGAAAAGGAAGGCACGCAGATGGGCGCAAAATGCGAGATAATTATTGAAGAAATCCTAAAAACCAACTAGTCGGGGGATGAAAGTTATTCAAAAAAGGGGGAGGCACGCAGACGGGCAGGAAGAAGCGCGTTTGTTGTTAAATAAACTCCAAAATCTCAGTAGCCAGGGGAAGCGAGTTTGACATAGAAGAGGAAGGCAGGCAGATGGGAGAGAGGGGATTGAGTTTTTAATTTAATAGATTAAAAAACCAAAATAGCCGGGGAAGCAAGATTCACTTAGAAGTGTAAGGCGCGAGTTCATTGTTAAATAAACTCCAAAATCCAAATAGCCGGAGTCGAGGTTCACATAGAAGAGGAAGGCAGTCAGATGGGCGAAAGAGTGTGAGTTTGAAATTAGAAAGATTTACAAAAACCAACAGTCGGAAGAAGCAAGTTTTACGTAGAAGAGAAAGGCACGGAGACGGGTAGGAGGAAGCAACATTATTATTAAATAAACATCAAAATCCGAGTAGCCAGGGGAAGCGAGTTTCACGTAGAAGAGAAAGGTACGAAAACAGGCGGAAACACGCAAGTGGATCATTGAATGAACCCCAAAACTCAAAAAGCCCGGAGAGTAAGTTTCACGTACAAAAGAAAGGCACGTAGGCTGGCGGTAAAAAGCAAGTTCATTGTTAAATAAACTTAGAAATCCAAATAGCTGGGGGGATGTTCACAATTTCACATAGAAGAGGAAGGCAGTCAGATGGGTGAAAGAGTGCGAGTTTGAAATTAGAAATATTTAAAAACCCCAACAGTCTGATAAAGCAAGCTTCACGTAGAAGAGTAAGGCACGAAGACGGGCGAGAGGGGGCGAGTTCATATTAAATTTTTTACGCCTATCTACGTGCAATTCTGTACTACGTTAATCTCGCTTCCCTAGGCTATTTAGATTTTGATGTTTATTTAATAATAATATTGCCTCCTCCTACCCGTCTGCGTACCTTTCTATTCTACGTGAAACTTGCTTCTTCCGACTGTTGGGATTTTTAAATCTTTCTAATTTCAAACTCACACTCTTTCGCCCATCTGATTGCCTTCCTCTTCTATGTGAACCTCGACGCCGGCTATTAGGATTTTGGAGTTTAATAATGAACTTGCTTTTTACCGCCCGCCTACGTGCCTTTCTTTTGTACGTGAAACATACTCCCCGGGCTTTTTGGGTTTTGGATTTTATTTAATAATGAACTCGCACTCTTTCGCCCATCCACCTGCCCTGTAGCGCGCCTTCCTCTTCTAAGTGAATCTTGCTTCACGCGGCTATTTGGGGATTTTAAATCTATTAAATTATAAACTCAAACCCTTTTTGCCCATCTGCTTGCCTTCCTCTTCTATGTGAAACTCGCTTGTCCCGGCTATTTGAGTTTTCGGGTTCATTCAATGATCCACTTGCTTGTTTCTGCCTGTTTTCGTGCCTTTCTCTTCTACGTGAAATTCGCTTCCCCTGGCTACTCGGATTTTGGAGTTTATTTAATAACGAACTCGCTTCTTCTTTCCCGTCTGCGTGCCTCCACCTTCTTTGAATAACTTTCATCCCCCGACTAGTTGATTTTGGGGATTTCTTCAATAATTATCTCGCATTTTGCGCCCATATGCGTGCCTTCCTTTTCTACATGAAATTTGCTTCCCCCGGCTATTTCGGTGTTTCGGAGTTTATTTAACACTGAACTTGCTTTTTATCGTCTGCCTACGTACCTTTCTTTTGTACGTGAACCTTACTCCCCGGCTTTTTGAGTTTTGGGGTTCACTCAATGATCAACTTGCTTTCTTACACCTATCTATGTGCATTTCTCTTCCAGTGAATAACTACTAATTATTAGTGACAATTTCTCCACTCAAGAAATTATTGACAAAAACTACTAATATAGTTATGCATATTCACTATTTCATTAGTAGTTTTTTAAGTACTAATTAAATAGATTGTATGCACTAATAAATTGATAGTTTTTTCGACTAATTTTGTGGGAGAAGCAATTTTCACTAATTCAACTGTAGAGAATAGAGAAAATAGAAGCAAAGTTTACTATTTTTTATAGTTACGTAAATGCAATAAAGGGCCCTAGTGGAAATTTAATTTGCTCAAAATAGTTTAAAACAATTCGTCACTGTTCAAATCTGTTTAAAACTGTTTATTAGTGTGAATTTTTGGACGTTTAAAACAGTTCTAAACAGTTATGAACAGTTTTAAACAGTTTTGAACACTTTTGATCTTTTTTAAACGTTTACGAACAATTTAAAACTGTTTTGAACTTTTGTATTAAAATATTATTAATTAATAAGAATTTATTTAAAACAGTTTAAAATAATTATGAACAGTTATGAACTGTTATAACAGTTTTAAATGGTTTTGAACATTTAGGAATGGTTTCAAACAATTTTGAACAGTTTTAATCCGTTCTGAACTTTCGTTTGAACAATATGAATTTGTTTAGAATAGTTTTGAACAGTTTTGAACAGTTATTAATGTCGCCGTCGTCGCAGATATGACGAAAAGTCGCTTCTTTACTGGAAATTTAATTTGCTCAAAACTGCTGTAAACTGTTCAAAACTGTTTTAAACTATTTCAAATAATTTCCTGATGATCAGTACATTTTCAATACAATAATTCTGAATTGTTTAAAACTGTTTAAAATTGTTCATAACTATTTAAAACTGTTTTAAACTGATCAAATAAATGTCTGATCAGTACATTTTCAATACAAAAAGTCAAAATTGTTCAAAACTGTTCAAAATTGTTCATAACTGTTTAGAACTGTTTCAAACGTCCAAAAATTCACACTAATAAACAGTTTTAAACAGATTTGAACAGTTACGGATTGTTTTAAACCGTTTTGCCCAAATTAAATTTCCACTAGGGGGTAATGTAGTTACCGTGGTAATTAGTATTTTCCTATGATGTAATACAGTTCCATATAAATTATTTTTTAGCTATATTCCAGAGAAAGAAATCACACAGTTAACTTTAGTTACTGGCCAAATTTACTAAAGAATAATAGTACTATTTTGTCACTACCAATATTTATAGTAAATACAAATGAATTTCATGGTTGGACACATTCAAAAATTGCATTAAGATTAACGCATTACTTAGAAAACTCATCAAGATTTGCCATAAAATTCTAGCAAATTCGAAATTTCTTATTAAAATAAAACAAAATTATAATATTATTACATTCAGTAAAGAAACTATTTAATTTTATGCAAATTAACTATGTCAACTTATTTTACCATTATGGTTTTTACGTTATTAATACTTATTTATTCTATAAGAATATATTTCAAAATACTGAAATATTAATAAAAAATATAATTTTTTAATATAACGTTGTTACTCTTACAAAGTTCTAGTTATCTATCGCTTTAGCAAATTTTCTTCAGTGCACATATAGGGAAAACCGTTGTTGATATTTTCAGTGTCCATATAAGAAAAATCTTTGTTGATAAAAAAAGTTTATTCGATATTATGCAAATTAATTTTAGATTTGAAATTGTTTACATTATCAAGTTACGCAATAAAATAGATAAGAAAAGGTTTTACTTGTAATTTCTTTACATACTCAATACTATAATAATAATATCAGTTATTAATAACACACGCATAGTATATTTGATATAGTATTAGTTATTATTATTATTATACATAGAATCTGATGGATTCTACTTTCTGGATATTTTCTACGTAATTCCGAATCATTTGTGGTGCAGACGCACGAAATCGTCCGAGGTGCTATTTTTCGAACTGGCATCGACAGTCTGAAGTGCGCCGTCGTGGTGCCGCGGAGTCGCGAGCGGCAGCCTTCACGCCTACAGTGCCAGCGCCGGCCATGTTGAAGTAATTTCTGCCCCATCCCTGCTCTCTCTCACACTTATACGTGTATGCGTCGCGCGGCGATCGCGACTGCTCTCACACTTCGCCGCTTTACTCGGTGAGCGCGCGCGTAGAGTACCGCACACGTGAGGCGTATTATACCTCACGTGCGCGGCGTAAATTACCGCGAGCGTGACGTCAGTCTCCGAGGCAGCTGACGTCAGAGGTAACGTGCTGGCGCACCGTTTAGATAGGGAATACGCGAATCGAAATTCAATTCTTTTATATTAATGATCTATTACCAAACCTTAACTTCTTTTATTTAATAAACAATAGTCTTTCATTATTTACTTTAACCATTCGAGTGAAAAACTGACTATACGCAACATATCTATGATGAGTTATATGCGAAGGAATAGGTGGAGGGGTAGATGGAGCGGTCGGTGGAGCGGACGTGGAGCGGGGTGGAGCGGGGTGGTGCGGGGTGGAGCGAGGTGGAGCGGGGTGGATGAGAGATGAAGGGGCAGACACCCTTCAAAATAACGTAAAATTTGAAAGAATTTCACGGTAAAAAGTGGAGGTAAAGTGGTGGGCAAATAGAGCGGGGTGGAGTGGGGGGGAGCGGGGTGGAGCGGGGAGGAGGGAGTAGGTACCCATTTTGAGTCTTACAACTGTATAATATAGGAAGATATATATTATATATATATATATATATATATATATATATATATATATATATATATATATATATATCCCGTGTCTGGGCGACAACGACCTAACTGTTAAAAATAGTTATAAAATGTAGAATTTCGGACGTTACTAATTGTTTATAACTGTTTGTAACATTCTTTAATAGTTAATATGAGTTATTAAATTATTTAATAACTATTAAATATTTATTAAATATTATTATTAATTTAAGGCGGTCTTACACCTAGTGGCTTCTGAGGTCAAAATGAGCTATAAAAAAAAGAAAAATGTAGTTTAAACAAAATACAATATATATACTATAAATATACACTATTTCTGATAATATGGTCCAAGACTTAATCTTTAGACCAATTTTATTCAGAGATATAGCATTTTCAATTTTTTTCAATTGGCGTAACTTTAAAAAAAAACTATTCCATTGATTTTCATGGGAGAGGAACTAAATTACTTGAAATTCATGCAGTTATGGCAGGAAGAGTTGGAAAAATAAAATTTCTTAAAATTAATATTTTTTTTATGGAAAAAACTGCTTTAAATTCATGAATTTTATGAATTTTTATGTTTTTTTGTGGATTTTACCATTTTAAAATTATTTAATACAATATTTTTCATATTTCCAACTCTTCCTGCCATAGATGAATAAATTTCAAGTAATTCAGGCCCTCTCCCATCAAAATCAATGGAATAGTTTTTTTTAAAGTAACGCCAAACTTTAAAAAATGACATTTTGAGAAATAAGCCTACAAAGAAAAATACCATAAAACTTCAAAAATAACCAGCCATTAGATTCCCAATGTTTTTTCCTTCATGAAACTCAGTTTCCTGTACACCTAAGATATGTTCTTCTATATAAATATGTTGAAACAGAAGCTCTGGCACCTTGCATGCATCCGTTCCTTTAAAAGTTATTGCTAATCTAACAGCATGCATTCCATTCAAAGTTATTGCTAACAATCTGTTCTTCGCTTTTATACTTTTGATTCATCGACTGTTGAGTCACTTTTTAACATATTGTACTGAGTTATATTATTATTTATTATACTAAGATTAATGTAGAATATGCAGCAGGTCTTATGAAATATGAAATCCTAATCGCAACTTAAGAAGCCATCACTGTTATGGCCAAAAGTACATAAATACATAAAAGCCGATAAGCCCATTTTGTCAATTATCACTTGATTACGCATATTGTATATTAAATATATCTTGAATTCAAGCCTGTATTATATATTTCTTGTGTGCTAAGCAGGCTTGTCGCTTTTCTGCGTAGATACATCTTGACACTTATTGTAATTCACAACTCTTCTGAATTGAATTATATCCTATAGTTAGCTAAACTCAATTATTTCACTTTCATCTTTTTTAAAAAAAAGATTTATTATAGCTTCTTGCTCCGAATACTTAACTAAATCCACTTTTGTTTTTCTGTATTAACTTTCATACAGCAATCTCATGCATCTTGAACTGAAGCTATAATTTCCAAATTTAATCAAAACTGTCACTGCACGCTTGTATTATAATCACAATTATAAATACTTTTACATATGCGTCGTTCCTGTACTTTTTTTAAAAAGTATGCGCGGGGGGGTCGTCGATTTTGTCGACTATTTTTTTTTATGAAAGTACATATAAAAAAAAATAGCTTGTGCAAAATTTCAGCCCCTTATCTCATTCCTAATTCCAGCTGGAATTTTTTTAAACCCTGATTTTGACCTGTTTTTAGCCAGTTTTCAAAAAATTCTAAAAGGCTGAAATTTTAACAAAATGAGGTCGGTGAGGTCTCATTTTTTTGTCTTTCTTCAAATTTTAAGAAAAAAATACACTGATATGAAATGATGATTTATGTTTTATTGGCGATCTGTGATATGGCCATCGCATTTCATCATTTTTAGATCATCTTTAAACCTCTATATCTCGTAACTGGTTCCACATTTTTCAACTCACTAGGTCTCATTTTTTTTGTCTCAACGAGACCTTTAATTTCTTTTTTTGAGGACCTAAATTGATTGAATAGACTTCAAGATACAGCCTTTTGAAGTTGACGTTTTTATCAAAAATCGCGAAAATCAACCGTGTTCATGGTCACAGTGTCAACTGAATTTTAATTAAAAATCATTAACAAAAGTATTTTTCATTAGAATATGATGTTATCTAACTATACTCTTTTCCTATCATAGGAAAAAGTCAAAAAATAATTTTTTGTCGAGCATTATAATATCTAATTTTTCGATACCTAAAATAATCAAAAATGGCTCATGGCTCTCTACTGACATGAATTCTACCATCTTATAATTATTCTTGACACGTATACGTAACATAGATATAAAGGTGGTTCCTAGACCTTTAAAATCCGTAGTCGCTGATTTTTCTAGGACCACTAGAGCCAAAGGTATAGCCGTTTTTATAAAAAAATATTTTTCAAGTGGTAAAATTAGAGCTTGTAAAATATAGGAAAAGTTTTATTTACAAGATCAACCATAAGTTTGGCATAATTGTCCTAAAAAAAGTGCTAAGGCTGCATATTTTGAAGATCTTAGGCCGTGTCTACACTATGCGAGAAGCACGTGCGATCAGCCCAAGCGATGCGAGCAAGCCATGCGCGCATGCGACGCGAGCAAGCGATAGTAATGGTTAGGTTGATTAAATTACCTATGCAGACTTTATAGATAATTAAAGTTGAAAATAAGAATTTAAGTAACATTTTTTTTGTAATATTCATTTTATTTTAACTATTTTATAATCATTATCAAACGAAGTAAGGTTTGCTTTTAATGTTGAATCATCAATGGGTATAAAGCAGTGATATTTTCTTGTATTCTGTATAGTTCGGTTCAATTTAAAACGGCATTCTAGTACTTTACGCGTTTTCTCAATTGTTTCTTGACTCACCCAAATAGATCTAAAAACCAAATATTCTATATTTTTATAACACATAATGATTTATTATTCAAATACATAATCAAATAATATAGTCAAAAAATCTAAATTATATTATTTTTACCTTATTCCATCAATATTTTCACTAACTTAATCATACATGTCTTTTGGATTTAAAATTGGTTTTTCTGATGTTCTTTGTAAGGATGCCCTGCGTACTGTTCGTTTAACCACTGCTCCACATCCATCACACGGACTTTTCCCATGGCTAGTAGAAAAAAAGTTGTGCGACTTAACTTTTAAGCCAAAATCCTCCTCATGATGGCAGATATTAATGAAATTGTTCCTACAGTAAATAAATACTATCTTGAAGGTAAAAATTATAAAAAATAAAATAAATCTGTTCAATATTGTGTACACAATAATACAAATTATTTGAACTTGCATCGTAGAAGTTGTTGCTTTTTTTAAATTTGATATACAGAAAAAATAAAGAACTGTTTTAGTAATTTTATCTTTAAAGCTGTTTTCTACATAATGTAAAATTTTAACTCGGGTGTAACCTGCAGGTCCAGGATCTTTATGGATTTTGATGTTCTGGGTCTCAAAATAGTTTTTCACACAAATTAAATATACTTTCAGAATATTACTTTGACATATTCTTAATAATTAAAATTAAATTTTTGCAGGTCATTTAATGAACAAAAATCTAAAGGTGTCTATTTTGTTCATATAATACGTATTAATATACTACAATAAAAGTACTCTTACTTGTTTTTGTATTGGGTAGGTGCTCCATCTGACATATAATGTACATTCTCAATAAACGGAAAATCTCGTTTTAGAAGTGCAATGAGTTGCCCTTGAAAAGTGTTAACTGCACAAGCATCATGTTTTAAATAATCACTAATAACACATGCAGACAAGGTTTGTAATTTGTCGTTATTGTCTTCTTTATAATACACTACAAACGGGTGTACAGTTGCTTGTGTATTATTAAAATAAAATGCTTGGATCGAGTCTTGACAAACAAATAAGAAATTTTCAACAAAATCTTGAAGTATAATACATGTATCTGGAGTAATAATTGTTTTGCAATGTTTTAAATAACATTTTTGCATTTCAGTCACATAATGATGCTTTGTAAACTCCCATAAGTCATTGGCTAAATTTATAATAAAATTTCTTGTAGGTTCTTTTACCATAATAAGACTGACTCTATTATTAGATTGTGATTCAGCATTATTTACCCAATTATGATATTCAATCTCTGAAACATCTTCGCATGAGCTTGATTCCAATATTTTCAGAATTTCTGCTTTACCAGGACAGTTTTCACAAAGATGTAGCATACAATCGCTCCAATCTGTTGAACAAACACAATCATTTAAAATTACTCGGTAGGCTAAATTTTTGTTGATGGCAGACAATTTTAATTTGACATTTTGGTGTATAGGACATACACAAATTGTATGTGTACCAGGTGCTCCAGCATTAATACATTCTTTTGGCCTTAAAGAAGCAAATATACTGAAACCTGGTTTGCGCTGATCTTTAAAATGCTGTTCATATTCTTCTTCCACCCAATTGTTGTATAGATCCTTCAAATCATACATCAACAGTCTTTTTTGTAACTTCTCTGTGATATTAGTAATAGGATTTTTAACACTGATGCAATCTTTAATGCCGCTACATATTCTACTATTGTTTTCATCTCTATAATACTGAGTTACAGATTCTCTAACTTCATTAGAATGAATGCTGTACACTTTACGCTTAATAGTTCCTAAGACACCTGGAAAAATATATTTTGAAATTAATTAATAAAAATTATTTTTTTACTTTTTCCTATGATAGGAAAAGAGTATAGTTAGATAACATCATATTCTAATGAAAAATACTTTTGTTAATGATTTTTAATTAAAATTCGGTTGACACTGTTACCATGAACACGGTTGATTTTCGCGATTTTTGATAAAAACGTCAACTTCAAAAGGCTGTATCTTGAAGTCTATTCAATCAATTTAGGTCCTCAAAAAAAGAAATTAAAGGTCTCGTTGAGACAAAAAAAATGAGACCCAGTGAGCTCAAAAATGTGGAACCAGTACGAGATATAGAGGTTTAAAGATGATCTAAAAATGATGAAATGCAATGGCCATATCACAGATCGCCAATAAAACATAAATCATCATTTCATATCAGTGTCTTTTTTTTTCTTAAAATTTGAAGAAAGACAAAAAAAATGAGACCTCACCGACCTCATTTTGTTAAAATTTCAGCCTTTTAGAATTTTTTGAAAACTGGCTAAAAACAGGTCAAAATCAGGGTTTAAAAAAATTCCAGCAGGAATTAGGAATGAGATAAGGGGCTGAAATTTTGCACAAGCTATTTTTTTTATATGTACTTTCATAAAAAAAATCGTCGACAAAATCGACGACCCCCCCGCACACATTTTTTAAAAAAAGTACAGGAACGACCCATATATATCTTCACATATAATTCATTAAATTTTCAGTCCTAAATTCACTTATGAATACAAATAATGAAACATTATGAAAAAAATCTTTCTATTTGAGGAAGCCAAAACTCTACAAAACAAACTGTTGAAATCACATAGTTATGTATCTCTGCTCATTTGAGCTTTTGAGCTGTCAGCTGTGCCTGTGCGGCTGTGCCACTGTGTTTACACTGGCATTAGCTATATATATATATATATATATATATATATATATATAGGTATAGGTACAAAAGGGAGTATTAATATAGTGAATTGCTGTCGAATTTCGGTCACGGAATGGTCACTTTACTAGAAGCAGAAGTGGGAAATGGTCACAAGACGATTCCACTGGATTTCGAATTCCACAATATGGTTTATTTAATTTTTATAATAAATACTGTATGTGAATTTAATTATTTTTTTTATCCTTATATAAGGATTTATATAAGTATATACTTATATAAATAATGTTTTTTGATATTTTATAACACATTTAAGTAAATAACGTTTTCCTACTATCAGAAGTCTATAAAAAAGGCAAAAAACAAGAAAATCAATTTTCTCGTCATTTTAAAGATAGTAAGCTCTTTCAGCGGTTTATTTAAAATTTTTTTAATTATTGATCCAAACTATAGTTTTTTTAGGTTCGAAATAACATATATAATCAAAAAATTCAATAAAAAAAAATTTGATTTTTTCAAAATTTTTAGGTGTAAGACCGCCTTAATAATAATCTATTGTTAGTATAAATTAATAAAAATAAAAACTAAAAACTAAAAGTACTAATATAATTAATTATTAATTAATTTTTATGAATAGAATAATATGGCTATTAAAAAATTATTAATTAATAATTATCATTATTTATAATAATTTAATCATTCTTAAATTTCTTTTAAATATATCAATTTCAAAATTATTTGAAACTGTTTCAAGCTGCGTTTAAAACTGTTTCAAGCTGCGTTTAAAACTGTTTCAAGCTGCGTTTAAAACTGTTTCAAACTACTACAAACTATATATCTGTATAATCCATAGAAAAATAAAATAATCCTTAAAAATTATATTTACGATTTAATTTATGAAAAGGGATTCTACGAATAAATAATTTTTTCTAATTACAATAGTTTGTAACAGTTTCGAACAGTATCAAACAATTTTGAATAGTTTCAAATAATTCTGAATTTTTCCATAACTATACAAATAATTATGTGGTTATTATGTTTTAATATAAAACCTTCTACGAAAGTATAAAATACGGCAAGTATAGAATTGCTTCCTCACCCTGCTGGAAAAAATCACTAGAAATCGATAGAAAAAAAATGAATCGATTTGAATAGTGAATCTTAATAACACTTATTGTATTAAAACTTGATAGAAAGGTTAAACTGTATAAGATTATAGAAAGCGATACAACTCCATAAAAAAAGGGTAATTAAAATCAATTGATTCGACGTCTAATTCATCTGTATTGTCTTTTTTTCAATAGAATCTTATCAATTTTAATGTAGTTCTATAAAGGTATCAATGTAAATATCTTCCCCCTCTCTCTCTCCCTCTGTACCAAAAACTTTAATGAGAGCTTAAATATTTTTTCAAAACAATCAACACGTTCTTTAAAAAACTAATTTTTTAAATATATTCTATCCACACCATTTGTCTATAGTCCTTTTATTTATTCTGATCTCATATATTCAATAACCACTCTCTACAAATGGTAAGAATTTTTTTCATGACTGTACAAATAACTTTTATTTATTCGAATCTCATCTATTCAATAAGCACTCTGCAAATGGTAATAATTTTTTTCATGACTGTACCAATAATAATATTGTTAATATAAAACTTTCTACGAAAGTATAAAATAAGGCAAGTATAGACGTTTTTTCTATATAATCTATAAAATAATAATATTTATGTTTTTTTTAAAAGAAATCAAATAAATACCAGTGAAAAAGTCTTTTATTTCTTTGAGTCATTGTATACTGAACAAATTATATGTAAGTAAGTACATTCCAATTGTTCACTGCAAATCAAACAAATTAAAGTTGTGAAATCAATTATCGATAGTCAAGTAATGCAAACAACTCTCGGAAACAACTGTATGACTACTCTCAGAAATGTACTCAAATTTGTTCATCCTTCTATACAAATTAAACACAAGAAAGTACTGAAATCAATTTATTGTAGTCAAGTACCCATAAGTTAACTTGACTGAATAATACAACTTTTCGTATCTACTTAAAAATATTCAGTCAGCGGGCATAAAGTACTACTTAACGCCTAACAGGCGTAATAGCTCCAGGGTTGCAGATTTTGCACTTCATGCATCCTGAAGTCCGAAATTCCGACATGTTTTCGGACTTGATCGGAATCAAGTCCGAAATCACCTTGGAATTCTGGACTTGACAGCGGTCAAGTCCGAAAACACGTCGGAATTCCGGACTTCATCCTCCTCGAGTCCGAAATCACATCGGAATTCCGGACTTGAGGAGGATCAAGTCCGGAATTCCGACGTGTTTTCGGACTTGAGGAGGATGAAGTCCTGAATTCCGACGTGTTTTCGGACTTGAGGAGGATGAAGTCCGGAATTCCGAAGTGCTTTCGGAATTGACTGCCATCAAGTTCGGAATTCTGATATGATTTCTGACTTGATTCCGATCAAGTCCCAAAACACGACGCATTTCCGGAATTCAGGATGCAACGAGTCTGAATTCCGAATAATTATTTCTTTTAGACTTTTTTAGGACGTACAAAGCTAACAGATCTTATCACAACAACGTTCAACGAAAGACTTAAGTTTAAGAAGTAACTTTTTAATATTTTATTTGTTTCGGTGTACGACGATATCTTCAAGCCTAGAAAATGATTTTCTCGCGTATCATAGCATCTAGTGCGGATTTCACAGCACCTGGAGGGTTTTTCGATCCGCTGAACACGTTTTCGATGACCGTTTCGGTGTACGACGATATCTTCATGCCTAGAAAATGATTTTCTCGCATATCGTAGCATCCAGCGCACATTTCACGGTACCTAGGGGGTTTTTCGACTCGCTGAACACGATCTTCACGACTATTTTACTCTACGACAAAATCCTCGTGCCCAGGAGATTATTTCCTCGCATATCGTAGCATCCAGTGCACATTTCACGGTACCTGGGGGGTTTTTCGACTCGCGGAACACATTTTTGATGAATATTTAGGTGTACTAAACTCTCATGCCTAGGAGATATTTTTCTCACAAATCCTCGTGTCTACTGCACATTTCACGGCACCTGGGTGGTCTTTCGACCTGCTAAACACGATGTTCACGACTATTTTGCTCTACGACGAAATCCTCGTGCCCAGGAGATGATTTTCTCGCATATCGTAGCATCCAATGCACATTTCACGGTACCTGGGGAGTTTTTCGACTCGCTGAACACGGTTTTGATGAATATTTAGGTGTACAACTATACTCTCATGTCTAGGAGATGTTTTTCTCACAAATCCTCGCATCCAGTGCACATTTCACGGTACCTGGGGGGTTTTTCGACTCGCTAACACGATCTTCACGACTATTTTGCTCTACGACGAAATCCTCGTGCCCAGGAGATGATTTCCTCGCATATCGTAGTATACAGTGGACATTTCACTGGAGGATTTCTCGACCCGCTAAACACGTTTTCGATAACTGTTTCGGTGTACAACTAAACTCTCATGCCTAAAAAATGATTTTCTCTCAAATCCTCGCATCTACTGCACATTTTACGGTACCAGGGGGGTTTTTGGACCCGCTGAACACGTTTTCGATGACTGTTTCGGTGTACAACGATATCTTCATGCCTAAAAAAAGGTTTTCTCGCGTATCATAGCATCTAGTGCACATTTCACTGTACCAGGGGGGTTTTTCGACCCGCTAACACGTTCTTCACGACTACTTTGCTCTACGACGAAATCCTCGTGCCCAGGATATGATTTTCTCACAAATCCTTGCATCTACTGCACATTTCACGGTACCAGGGAGGTTTCTCTACCCGCGGAACACGTTCTTCAAGACTATTTGGCTCTACGACGAAATCCTCGTGCCCAGGAGATGATTTTCTCGCATATCGTAGCATCCAGTGCACATTTCACTGTACCTGGAGGATTTTTCGACCCGCTGAACACGTTTTCGATGACTGTTTCGGTGTACAACTAAACTCTCATGCCTAGGAGATGTTTTTCTCTCAAATCCTCGCATCTACTGCACATTTCACGGTACCAGGGGGGTTTCTCTACCCGCGGAACACGTTCTTTAAGACTATTTTGCTCTGCGACGAAATTCTCGTACCCAGGATATGATTGTCCCGCAAATTATAGCATCTAATGCACTTTTAACGGTACCTAGGGGATTTTTCAACTTGTTGTACACGTTTTTGATGACTATTTGGGTGTACAACTAAACCCTCGTGCCTAGGATATCATTTTCTCGGCATTTAGCATCTAGTATATATTTCATGGTACCTGAGGAGTTTTTCGACCCGTTGAATACGTTCCTGACGACAATTTTGCTCTCTAACGAAATCCTCATGCCCAGGAGATAATTTTCTCGCAAATTCTCGCATCTACTGCACATTTCACGGTACCTGGGGAATTTTTTGATCTGTTAACACGTTTCTGAGGATTATTTCGGTGTACTACTACAGTCTTATACCCAAGAGACGATTTCGGTACGAATCATAGCATGAAGCGCAAATGACATCGTACCGAGGTTATTCGAAGTCCAAAGCTATTAAGGCGATGTGATGCTAAACAAAACTCGTATAGACATCAGCCGAAAAAGTAGATGGGGTTAATCTTCATACGTCGGCTGAGCGGAACGAGGTACCAACTCGGGCGAGATTGTGGGAAGCTACCAACTCGCATTGTTGGCTTTTTAATTTTTGAACAATCTTTTGGAGAGGCCAAAAAATATTCCATAGAAAAGCGGTTATGGGGTGCCTTAGTCACAAAAGACGACAAATTGAGGTTAGGTTTAGATGTATCGACTGATGCATAAAAAAATAAAAAATTATTTAGAGAATTTCAATCAGTTGCGCCATTAGTGTTATCAATTGCTACTATAGAATTGTCATACTATGCTCATATGACATAGATTGGAGCCAAAATTCATGAAAAGGCCTAACATTTTTATTTGTGATTTTATCACTTCGAGTCCTTTTGCATCTAATTATCTGTGCGACAGTAGTTGACAATGAAATTTTTACTTCAAATAGCAGTGTAGCTAATTTTGACAAATTTATTAAAAATTTCTGAATGTGAGAATCTAGGGAACTCATGCAAAATTAATACATGAACAAATCCAAAAGAAAAAGTTAATGTGGTCAAACAAAGATGGCTTTTTAATTGCTGTTCAATCTCCATGAATGATCACTCAACTAATTTTCACTACACTGAATTTTGCATAAGCACAAAGGTCCATATATATAAAAAATTAGGTTTATTAAGACTTATATGAATATAGACTTTCTATAAATGCTTTAAAACAATTCACTATAGAATAGTTTTTAAGAACTACAAATGTAATTTTTGAACTATTATGAAGGCTCGAGTTTTTTTTTATAGAAGATTTGACTAGTAATATAAAAGCTTTAATATCAATGAAAATAAAGTACTTAAAAACCACATCTTCATCAAAAATAGGGTAGCGTAACTAACAGATGGTGTACATACATTGAAAACTGTATATTGAAGAAAATATACTACTTTATAGTTGATCTCTCCTTTTTTTCGAAGAATGACATCTCAACTAACCAGAGAAAGCTCAGAATACTAGAACTCTGAGCCTCTTCTAATAAGTTTCATTAAACTGGGCCTTACGTAAGTATAACAAACACGTTATACTTGAAAGTCAACCCTTGCATTAATCTTACTTTAACTCTGCACAAAAAAGAAACTTTAATTTCAGAAATAATATAATGAAATTGTTTACCTTTATAGGTTAATCGTTGACATGTACCATGTACACATACACACCATTTAGACCCACTACAGTTGGCATACATTACTAACGTGGATGATCATTATTGAAAAGTTGCGGAGACATCCTTCTTTTGCCATTTTTATTCTTTAAGATTTTACCTAATCTTACTTGACACTCAACTAAGTCAGTTTTACAAGTATCTGCAAATGAAAGTGATATTTTAGTGCATAATTTTGTAGAAAAAATTTAGTATGTATAATTTTATAAATTGTGAAGGTACTTATTTAATACAGGGTTTTATTAAATTTTGTTGTCGTCTTCCTGTCTGCAGTACAAGTGCAAGTGGTCGATGAGGTAATTTCTCCTTGTACCGGTGATGAATAGAAATGCAGACCTTGATAAATCAGTGCAATGAATATGTCTAAAATTAGGGAGAAAGATATTAAAAAAAGAATGTATATTAATTTGTTATTACTGTCTACTATCTTTGGGAGAAAACATTTATTCAACTAATTTGTATGTAAACTGAACGATGCACAGGCATAGGGAAGAATAAATGGTATAAAATAGTCTTAAAACTCGTACAACTAGTCTATTAATACTTTCTGATAATTTAATACAAAATAATCATTGAATACATTCTAAATACTTTGATAAAAAAAGTGTAGTCAAAAGCTAAGTATTTTTAGGCACGACCGCTTCTCGGGAGAGCCTTATATTTTCGTCAGGGCGAAAATTGTAACACTTCAAAAACTGAAAATTTACGATATCAAAACTATTTTCTACCCACAATGAGTTCATTTTAAGCATTTCTGAAGGTGTATGTATGTCTGTACGTATGTATGTGATCAAGTAACCCGATTATCTCAGGAAAATTTCGATGGATCCAAACGGGCTTTGGGGAATATACTCGTTAAGTATACGTAACTGACAGTTCCTTAATTTTTAAATGGCTGACTTTCCTTAAACTTTAGAAATGGGAGCATAAAGAAACATTTCAAAAAATCGATTTTTAACCTTAATAACTAGAAAAATTAATTTTAAGCCAATATTTATAGGCCTATCAGCTAAAACTAATTAAAAGACACCTTTTTTCTGTTAGAACTCTTTTTCTACGAGCAATATTTACCAACACAAATGTGAAAAAACGTCAAAAAAGGTAAAAAATGGACGATTTTCGGCTATAACTCAACAGGATTTGATTTTACACATAAATATTAAATACAAAAGTTGTAGATAATATTAAAAGAAAACTTTTTTCTATTTAACATTATCATGTAAAATTAATTCCTGGCGAGTTAAACTAATAAAAACAATTTTTAACGCGTAAATATACATAAAATGGACCATTTTCGGCTATAACTTGACAGGATTTAACTTTACACAAATATGTTAAATGTAAAAGTTGTAGGATATAATAAAATAAAACTTTTCCCATTTAACATTTTCATGTAAAATTAATTCCTGACGAGTTAAACTCATAAAAACGATTTTTAACGCCTAAATATACATAAAATGGACGATTTTCTGCTATAACTTGACAGTGTTTAACTTTACACAAATATGTTAATATAAAAATTGTAGATTATAATAAAACAAAAATTTCTGGTAACAATCTCTGGTATTTAAACCTATAAACCCGATTTTTAATGCATCAATGCACCTTACATAGTCAATTTTTACTTATATTTAACAGAATTCGATTTGATACAGAAATATTAAATACAATAGCTATCAAAAGATCGGAAACATCGATATACAAAAACGATAAAAATAAAGTATTACAATTTTTGCGATAATAAAATTATAAGGTTCTTCTGAGCATTGCGGTCGTGCCTATTATGTAAAAGGAAGTTTTTACATAAGGAGAGGGGGGGGCGACGAGCGAAGCGAGGAGCAGGTGTGTTTGGAGGCGGGGGGGGGTTGGCGTGTCGAAGACACGCAGGGGTCTCAGCCCTCCTAGTTAAAAAAGTTTAGAAAAACAGCTTAGTACAACTGATAGGAGGTATGTTTAATATGAGAAAATAATGGTTTAAAACTATTACTCAACTTCCTTTTATCAAAGCACTTTTTTGGCTGGTTTTCACACAAACTCAACTTAGCGTAATTATACAAAATTTATGTGTTACATCTTGATCAATATTAATTTTGCCCAATAATGCCATCAAAAACCATGTTTTAAAAATTAAAAGCAATGATTGCACCTTGAGTACTATAAAATCATTAACTAGTCAAAAATTACAAAACAGCAATACGAAAAAACTCAAAACAAAAAATCATAAATTTTCTAAATATTAATGACACTGTAAAATAAGACTATGTGGTACATACATAGCTTCATATAAATCCTTCATTACTTTACTGTCTACAGTAAAAATAGTTGATAATGAAACGTCCCTGTGCTCCAATGAAAATGGATAGCAGTCTAGCCAACCTTCATAATTATTCCAGGAATTTTCATATGAACCTGCTAAATAAATGCATAGTAATAAATTAATCAGTTTAATTAATACATTTACAAATCAAGAAGAAATAGCTTAAAGAGAGAAGATACATTGTTTTGTGATTGCTATCTGGCTTTCATGCGAAACTTTATTTCTCTAACTGATTTATATCTTATTGCAACCATGTGTAGTATAAAAAAGAATAGATTTCAAAAGTCCGCTACAGTACTCCTACAAATTAAATATTCTAACAATGCTTTTTTCATAATTTTATACAAAATCTCTTTTTGAAAGTAAAAATATAAATTTTTAATGTAATTTTTTTAGATAAAACTTTTGACAAATATTATTTTATTAAGTATTTAGTTCAATTTTAATGAAAATAATGTGATCAAAACCCATGGATTCACCAAAAACAAGTAAGCACAAGTAGCAGAAAGTGAGCTCTCACTAACAATAAGAAATTAATGAACTGGAAATAGTACATTACTTTGTAGTTGCTAACCATCTTCTTTTCGAAGAATTACACCTTTAACTAATTAGCATTTACATCAGATCATGCATAAAAAAAGTTTTGTTATAATTCGTAGTCAACACTTGTACTAATTCAATACTAACTTTGTGTAATAAATTTATAAAAGGAATCCATTTAAAAACCAATAACATTGTAAATAATTACATATCAGGTTCAGTTTTGGGAAAATAAATTAATTTGATAAATTACTTACAATGATAGGTAATACTTTATCATCCAGATGTACCATATAAGACTCGAAGATCACGAAGACAGCAGCTAAGTGGTATTGCTGATGTGGATCGCAAATGTTGTAGCGAAGTAGCAGAGTGTAGCAAATACTTCTGCTACTACGGTATTTGTAATTTGCTGTTATAAATGTGTCCATGATTCAAGGAATTTAGTTCTGGAAGTATTAAAAGAAATTATTATGAATATAATCAACGAATATAGACGCTTATAGAAGCGTATTTTAGATGGGGAGCGAGGCCGAGAAAAAAATAGTTCCGCTACGACCGAGGGATGGCGCTAGCATCAAAATTTTATGCTTTTCTTTTGAATTGCCGCGCCAGTTGCGGTGAGCTGATCACAGGCTGCACAGATAGTGTCGACTGTTGATCTATCTCGCTGTAAAACACCTTGAATCATTTGATAAAATTAAATTCATATAAATATAACAAATGAAATGCAGATTGAAATGCAAATATTTGTACATGGTTATTACGCTTGAAGGTGTTTTATACCGAAACTTGTTGGTTAAAAAGATACTAACAATTTAATTGTTCAACTGGCTGTAAAAATGATATATATTCAAAAATGTTTGTTATATAAAAGTCGATCGAGTTATTGCAAATTCAGCTCTGCACTCGCTATAATTTCATTTAACGTTCCAACTTTCATTTTTATTCAAATTTTTTTTTACTCATAATACCTCATTTTGAAGATGAGATCTTCTCCTATCGATATAGAAATAAATATTTACGTATATGATAAAAAAAATTAATAACATTATAAACCAAGGTACGAGTAAAATAGTATATTACACAACAAGGGAGGTAAAGAGTTGGCCAGTCCAGAGCACGTGTAAATTGACACCCGAGCCGAAGGCGAGGGTGGCAAACATGTGCTCTGGAGTGGCCCTCTTTACCCCCATGTTGCGTATACGATTTTTCATCATACCCGGGCCGAAATTACCACATTCGCGTTTCGAAGCAGGGAGCGAAAGTGGTACTTTCGGCCAGGGTATGGTGAAAAATGTATTTTCCCTTTATTTAGTGATTCATTTGAACACATTCTTTTGAAATGGTAATATTAAGACCAACATATGATTATTATTTAATTTAAAACAAAGGATTTAAAATATAGTCACGTTTTATTATTACCATTGGATTTAGTGAAATAGTGGTTAAAGCTTTAAGCGCGCAAAGACCGTACGCGCAAGGGACAATTGTTTGATATGACAACCTATGAATTGCTCTTTTCTACGTAAAATAATTTACTTTACTTATAAACATGCAATAAATTATTTATTTACTAATACTTTTATTTTTTATTTATTTAAAAAAGTAATAAAAAGAAGACTCTTCATTATCTATTTTCATAAATATAATCTTTTATATGCGGAACTCATGCGCGTAAGCGCATCTCTGTGCGCTTATAAGTTTAATCGCTATTTTACTTGAGGTCATAATGACAATTAAACATCACTATGTATCAAATTCTTTAATGTACAATAAAGAATAATCCTATGTAAAAAAATGGGTTCAAATTTGTTATTAAATAGAAGAAAATTACATTTTTCACTGATATCTTTGATTTATAATGTTATTAATTTTTTTTTTCATATAATATGTAAATATTTATTTCTATATCGATAGGAGAAGATCTCATCTTCAAAATGAGGATTATAAGTAAAATAAATTTGAATAAGAATGAAAGTTAGAACGTTAAATGAAATTATAGTGAGTGCCGATCTGAATTTGCAATAACTCGACTTTTATATCATAAACATTTTTTAATGTATATCATTCTTACAGCCAGTCGAACAATTAAATTGTTAATATCTTTTTTGTTACTTTCTTTTATGTTTGTAATAGTTTCTGTTTGTAATTTACCGTTTGATATCTTGAAAATATTTGAAGTGACATTATATTTCGTAAAACACCTATATGAAATTTTACCATTCTAATTAAATGCCTTCTTTGGTAGATAAAAAGATGTTGCAGCTATTTCAAAATCATGGGGTAGTGAAACAATATCAGTATGAATTTTTAAAAACAAGGAACGTAAAAATCGACTGCTCGTTACAATCAAGATTGTTTATTCTCCTTGAATTCATGAATTATCTATCAATATGTTCTGCTCTCAGTTAATATGTGTTTACACAAATATTTGTAATATTTTGCACGTTGCCTCCGTAACTTGATTTCAATAATTATTTAAAACAATACAGATATTATATGCAAACTCAATATTATTCGATGGAAACCAAGCGGGAAGGTGGCAGATATCTTCCATCAGGATAGGATAGGAAACACAGGAAGGTTAGGTTAGGGAACAACGAGTAATGAATATATTTGCAAATATTAGAAACATGCAAAAAAAAAAATGAACTGCAGAAATGAACATAACGTTACAACGCGAAACTTTTCACTAGAATTTATTTGAAAAACTATAAATAATTATTAACATCATTATTGTCCTTATACATGCATACATGCAACTAAATATTATTGATTTGAAATTTAAAACTATTATCATGCATTACACCGAATTTACTAGCTTAAAATTACCAGAATAAAGTATTAAAATCGAAATAAAACGTCAAGACGAGGATAAAAAATATTTTTTTTTTTCTGAAATTTTTTTCACCGTTACAAAGTTTTGTCTATGAGGAAGCAACAAGATAATCGCCACCCACGTACCTCAAAAATTGCAGAATATTTTTTATTAACATATAATACAGCATATGCATGCAACATTGGTATTGGCAAAAAAGATGAATAAAATGTGCATTATGAATTTTGAAATTTTACTTGAAAATGTTATGCAATAAATATTGTAATATGATGGAAATTATAATTATTGAATGAATATAATACAAGTTTTTGTAAAATTAAATATAATATAGTCAAATACACAAACTTTTCTATTATTAAAGATGCTGAATTAAAAGTTATTTATGTTGTATAAATTAAAGAAGTCGAAAATTTCTACAAAGGAATTTCAAATTTAAAATAATAGCTAGTATAACTTTGATTAAAGAAAATCATAAAAATTATCATCACAAATTTAGTGTATTAATAGTCAATAAACGTCACCTTTTATAGTATCGCAAATATTATGTTCTGTAAAGAAATATATATGTATTTAATAATTGGCAAAAGACAACACAATAAGCACAGAATTTTGCCGAAATTGAGTAATGAAAAAATAATTATATTGCCACATAGTAATATCTATATATATATTGTATTTTGACTTATCCTTACGTATTAAATAAATTATTTTAATAAAATATATAATATTTAATAAATAAATTAATTAAAGAAATATTTAATATCTTTTATTCATGACTCAATTTCTGCAATTTAGCATTAGGCTTGTTACCAGCAAAATCTATTTTTCTTTTCTTTTTAGCGTCTCGTAAGTCAGTATTTATCCATTTTATTTTATAAAAAATATGAACTCTAACAAAAAACGCGATTAGAGACTCTCGATGGGATTTACAAGGACCGTCGGTAACCCAAAACTGTTCATGACGTTCCAGAATTTTAGACGTGATTTTATCAATTAAAACCTGACTAACTTTTGTATTGTGACTTATTTCGAGAAATAATGCATCAAAAGTTTCGATAGCCGCGATAATGACATTGTAAAAATCATCCGAAGGTACACAAAGATTTCCAAGTTCATTCGTTACATTAAATATTTTATACGCTTTGAAAAAAATTAATAAATCATCATTACTTTCAAAATTACGGTTGACTCTAGTTAAAGAAGCTTCACAGTCTAAACAATTAAATTTTGAAATACATTTCGCCGCTATATATCCAGCAACATACTTCATTGCTCCACGTAATGGAGTAGATCAAATTTGATAATTTGGATTAGAATTATTCTCATTTCTTTCACGGTCATCATTATTTTCACCATAATTAACTAATTCATTTACTCTATTCACGGCGCCATCGAACGGAATTTCGTTGCAATCGTCGTCAATATCATTGTTTGATGAAATTTGATAATTTGGATTAGAATTATTCTCATTTCTTTCATGGTCATCATTATTTTCACCATAATTAACAAATTCATTTACTCCATTCACGGCGCCATCGAACGGAATTTCGTTGCAATCGTCGTCAATATCATTGTTTATTAATTCATCATTTTGACTACTTGCATTTTCTTCGAAGATATTGTTGTAATTTGCAGGAAAATTACTATTAATACTAAACTCTTCATTAAATACTGACACAGAATTGGTTACGTTTTCTGGTGGTTCTTGTAAATCAATAACATTTATAGTTTTCACACAACTTGCTAGTAACGGTACTGTTTCGCCAGATTCACAATTCGTTAATTTAGATGTAGACATTAAATTTGCAGTGATAGTGTATTGCAAATTATGCCTTACTTGCATTGCAGTTGGATTTTGATTGTGACCAGAACGAGCCCTTAAAACTGCGAATAAATTTTCTATTGGATCTTGATTTAAACGCGTCGTTAATAAATACACTCCTCCATTTTCTGCCATATCTTCCCATTGTAAAATTATACTATTAACCGTCAAATAAAAACCATTAAAACATGGAGGATTACCGTTTTTATCATCGCATTGCCACGTCTCGATCCAATTTAAAGATTCTTTTAAATACTGTAAAACTTGAGGATTTAATTTTGATAGAGGACGGCGCAAAGGAATTTTATCATGTTGACTTCTACTATTCAAACAATCGAAAAGATCGTTAACTTTTTTAATGAAATTTGCGATTTCTGTACAATTGGGATGAGTAAAAGGTTGCTTTGGTGCTACCGCACCTGCTAATAAGGCTTTCGAAACACTATTACTAAAAATTTGAGCAGCAAGACTAACTTTCATTCGTTTAAAACTATCTGGATCTAGATGTTCGTCCGTTAATTTAGGTGCCGATTTACTTGGTAGATATTTTTCGCGGTTTCTTAATTCACGAATCGCGCCCCATGCAACTGATTCCCTATTAATTTTGAAATGACGTGTACGAAAAGTATTACGCAGGCACTTGAGTAAATGTGGAGCATCAAAATTAAAGAAAATTTTACAGTTATTTGTCTAAAAAAATGGCTTGTCTTTGGTTATTCCCATTTTTCTTATGGCTGATTGATTTGGCGTTCCTTGGTCGCATACCATTGATTTTAATGTAAAACCGGCGTTTTTCACGTACTCTATAACATCTAAAATTATTTTGAACAACAATTTCCCACTTACACTGTTACAGGAAACATAGTAGCAAATAGGCTGTCTCCAATCAGTCTGCCTACCTCTTAACATAAAAACTAAAATATGATTACCATGAGTTTTCTCGCGACCATGTTTTCCCATATCAGTGTAACCTTCAATTAAATCTTTTTTTGGATTGTAATCTAGCCACGATTTAATACTCATTTCATCCCACATTAATACACACTCTCGTTCTTTTACTGTCATCATGCTTGATTTTAATTGCAATAATTTTAATAATTTAGTGTTATTACCGGGAGTTAAATCAAGTTCGTTAATCCATCGTCTTATTAAACTAACACACGGCAAAGCAAACTCTTTTTGGTCACGCAAATAACTATAAACTTTTGGAGATTTATAAAATAAATTTATAGCAAATTCCTTTTCTTCATCGGACCATTTTCTTTGTCTAATATGATTGATTTGCATTTTAAAAAAATTTAAGACGTTGGCATTAAGCTTCAAATAGTTATTATAAAAAGAAACTGCTTCCTTAGATTTTTCAATTTTATGCTCCAAATTTGTTATTCTTTTATTTTTGTTCTGAATTTCTGCAGCAAGTTTATTAGATTTTTCTTTATACCTTTGTTGCTTCACATTTGCTTCTTTGGTAATTTTTTTTGCATATTTACACTCTTTATCTTTGTGCGATAACTGTTCTTTTAAACTAGCAATTTCATGTTGAAGTTGTTCAACTACACTTTGATATTTGTTACTTTTATCGGTATTTATAGAATCAACGGTAGAGTTACAATCAAAATTCAACTTGCTTTGCATTCCTGAACAAGATGGCTCATTTGGATCATAACTTTCTAGCATGTTATCGCTAGTTTCTCTTAAAGATTCATCAAAGTCTAAATTTAAATCAACAGTTGATCTATCAAAACAAGGAGCAAGGACATCAATTTCAAGGCCATCATGTTCATTAGCGTCATTAGAATCATCTGAATCAGTAGCTAAGCCCCTGTTGAATAGGTATAGCAGTATTTTTTAATTTTGTCATACCAGAACCAATTACAAAGTCCTCTGCAGCAAAATGAATATTACAAAGCCGCTTGTTTGCCAGGCCTTTGTCATCCAGATCAAGAAGTTTGGTATTGCCTGAGCGAAGAATCCAGTCTAATTGTCTAATTTTTGAAAAATTATGAAGATCAACATTCAGAATGTAAAGTTACAAAATAGTAAGAAAGGAATACACATCAAGACCACAGATACATATCAAGCAATTTCTCAAGTAATTACTTAAGTTACAACTTAATAATTCTTAATCCGCAAATACCCTCGAGATGCGAGTTCCACATAGAAGCTGTGCGAAACACAAACAGGCCAAATACACTAAGTTGCAAATTAAAAATGATTAAGCTTCAAAATAATCTGGCATGCACGTTTTACGTAGTAGACGTGAGGTACGCAAACATGATAAAAACAAAACTGCTATTTAAAAATGTTTAAACCCCAAATACCCTGGGGTAGTAAGTTCACCCTTGCAGAAGGAATGGAGCACGCAGACAGGCCAAATGAACTAGATTTCAAATTGAAAATTAATAACCTTAAAATAGCTTGGGAATGCACATTTTACGTAGTAGAAGTGGAGCACGCAGACATATTAAAAACAGTAAACTGCTAGTTAAAAAATTTCAAATCGCCTGAGGATGCAAGTTCCGCGTAGAAAGAGTGGGTCAGGCAAACACGCTAAAAATAGTGAACTGCTATTTAATAAATTATTAATCCTGAAATTGCCTGGGAGTGCGAGTTCTATACGTAGGAGGTGTGAGGCACGCAGACACGCTAAAGGAACCGAATTGCAAATTCAAAATTATTAAGCCGCAAAGTAGCCTGGGGATGCACGTTTTACGTTGTAGGTTCGAGGCAAGCAGACAAGATAGAAACAGTAAACTATTAGTGACAAAATCTAAAACCCCGAATAGCCTGGTGAAAGTTCCGCGTCAAAGGAGTGGGGCACGCAGTCGCGCTAATAACAATAACATGCTATTTAAAAAATTCTACTAAATAGCCTGCGAATGACGCCGACACGCAAACGGGCTAGAACAGCAAGCTGCTCATTATGAAATTTTAGACGCCAAAAGTTCTGGGCATACAAGTTCTACGTAGAAAGTGTAGGGACACACCGACGGGTTAAAGACCACTTTTTGAATTATTAAGAAGTTGTGTCACACACCTTCTACGAGCAACTCGCATGGCCAGATTATTTGAGGTTTAGTAATTTTTAAGTTGCAACTTGGTCTCTTCAGCTTGTCTACGTGACGTCACTTCTACAACATGGAACTTAAATCCCCAGGCTTTTTGGCGTTTAAAATTTTTTAAATAGCAGTTAATTAGCGTTAGCCGGTCTGCGTGCCCCACATCTTCTACGTAAAACGTGCATCCCCAAGCTATTTTAAGGTTTAATAATTTGTTTAGTATATTTGGCCTGTCTGCGTCTCGCACAGCTTCTACGTGGAACTCGCATCCCCAGGGTGTTTGCAGTTTAAGAATTATAAAGTTGCACCTCAAGTAATAACTTACGTAATTACTTAAGCATTTGCTTGAGATATACCTGTGGTGCAACCGTTCGCACCGCGAAGGGAGCTCTGGAGCACCCGTTCGGTCTGTTTTTGTTTTATTTAGTTGATGGATTTTATGATGCTAACATAAAAAGTGGTTCTACAAGAACAAGAATATATCGTACAAAAAGCCTGTATGTGGATCATTGTAAGAAAATTATCTGATAATAAGAACGTTTCTTAATTCAGAATCATAGAATCCATCAACTAAAATAAGAACATATAACGCGTGCAAGACTGAAGTATTTAGCTAATAAGATAAAGAAAGAAGCTGTGATTGGCTAGGTACCAGTGCGCGGTCGACCGCAGCCAAACGCGCGCGTACGCGTTTATGTGGTCCTGGCCTTTCACTCACTTTTAACATAAAAATAAATAATCTAAAATTTGTTTGTATTCTAAATGAAGCACATTTGACTCGGTCGATTAAAAATCGCTCGAGGACACAGTACGCAATAAATCGAGATGTCATTATTTTAGTAATTATAGGGATTAGATTTATACACTTTAAACATTTCACTAAGTGTAATATAGGAATATTAAAATGTAGTAGGATAAGAAAACATATTACGTTAAAGATCAGGTTAGATTTAATTGCTTTATTAATTACTCCAAAATAATTTTTTTTAATTTACAAACATTCGTAGTATAATCGTAATATTTATTCTGATAGAAGTGTGAATAAAGTCTACTTAATCGCATTTCAAATCAAATACTGAAAATATTTTATCAGTTTTACCAATCTAAATCAGGGCAAAAAAGATTAGCTTCCGAGCTATCATATTTTTCAACCGGCTGAGATACCATTTTTTTCAACCGGACTCCAAGATACCACGTTTTCCAACCGGCCGCCAAGTTACCATGTTTTCCAACTGGACTCTGAGATACCGCGTTTTTTAACCGGCCACCGAGATACTGTCTTTTTATACGGATGCGACGATATATTTATATAATACAGCGCTCATTTTTTTTGCATGCTCTGCGCGGGAATGCAAAGTGGGAAATCGGCTGCTGTGACGTACGAGCGCTCTAGGAGGATTACGCGAATGGAGGTCCGCGGATCCACGCTCACGAGTCGCGGCTTTCCTTTATATAGGGTAAAAGTGGGTACTACCGCGGTTTTTCAGCACGGGCGTCTTATAGTACACGAATTAAAATCTTTGCCTCGATGATTTAAGTTGAATTCTTTTTTTAACTCTTCTTTAACTTACCAGAAATGCAAAAATGACTCTTATCATATGATGAAAAACATATAGTTAATTAATAAATGCAATCTAAAAAATAGATCCGAGGCTGATATTACTGCGGGTATGATTGAATTACCGCGGGGGTTTTACCGTGTGTATGATGGATTACCGCGGGGGTAGTACTGCGGAATTTTACCTTGAGCTTGTTATATTATTTATAATTTTACAACCGAAAAAATGAACATATCTGTATATTTTTACATCATATTTCATTTAGAACATAGCAGTTGGCAAATGTTCTCATATATATTGTAGACTTCTTGATTTCACTGTTTTGAGGTTACGTTGGACCAATGCCGCAGTAATACCAGCAATCGTATTTGTATACAAATGACGGTATTACCGCGGATGGCCAGACAATAATTTAGTATATTCATACAAATCATGCTTTATTCTCTTTTCAAGACAATTTCTTATATTAATTAATATTTTGTATGATCGAATAAATATTAAATGCCGAATTTTACTATGAAAAATGAAATTGCAGAGCGTTTTTCGTCGATCCGCGGTAATTGCAGCGTCCGCGGTAATACCCACATTTACCCTACTTAGTCGCTGCTCGATCATCCACCCGCTGCGCGGATTGACAGGCACGCGTGCGTATACACTTACATGTGATAAATCAACATCATATAATCCATCAACTACAATAAGAACATATAACGCTTGCAAGACGCAAGTATTTAACTTATAAGATAATGAAATTGTTTCATGCCTATTGGATAAAGTTCAGCTTTTAAAAGAGTGCAAAGATTCTCACTGAAATCTCTGTAAAATCGCGGAGCGCCCAAGATAGTACTTTCTTACGCGCGAAACGTTTTTACTCCCAACCGGCGATCTGGAATCGACTAAAAGGAAAACAGTTTCACACCGTTTTCAGTGAGCGTTTTACAACGTACGAATTGTATATATACTTCCCACAAAATATACAGAAGTAGAATTTAGAAAGTGCCTGTTTACATATTATTATTATTATTATTACATATTATTATTATCCAAATAAAAGAAAAAAATGGTAATAAAAAATGTTAAATAACGCATATTTTACTGGAAGGTGACATATTTTTGTGTTAACGTTTATTGTTATCCGGTAAATAATCTTATTTTATTGAAAGAAGGTCAACAACTATTTTTTTGAGACAACTTTTAAATAAAGGTTATGAATTTTATTGAAATATATTAAGAATCTTGAACGCAGTTAAACTTAACATTTGCCTAATATATACATATATATGATAGAATTATTATAAAATATAGGATATTGTTAATAGGAAAAGAACCGAACCGTTCATGCTTTGGAAATCTGTGAAAAATCAGGGCAGGATTTTTCGCCTTGCTGTTTGTGCATCCTTCGTATGCACAAAATGCTCAAGATGGTGCCATGCTCAAAAAAACTTGTTGATAAAATCAAACACTACAACTAATAATAATTACTTTTAACAAAAACTAATAACTCTTCGGAAAAAAACTTGATCAACGGCGCCGTCAGATCTGCAACACTCCTATCATGTATCAGAAGAAGCTCCTCTCTGCGACTCTCGGCTACTCCCGCCTTTTTACAGTACGTTTCCCGCGTGATTGATCGAGACATATATATTACATCATTCCGTATTATGGAATAGCCTATATTATTTTTTTTACATAAAATGTTTGATATAAATAAAAACAATAATTCTTTGTAAAATAACATTTTTATTGTAATTAATTGACTTAATTATTTTATACAAGCACCTTATACACGTGTGTGTATATCTATATAGGGTGTAGCGCCGCCTCGCGGATGGGTAACAGAACTAATCGGCTTGTTACCCAGACGTCTCGGCCGAAAATTTCTTAAGAAGTACGCTTCTATAAGCGTCTATATTCGTTGATATAATTTAGAAGAAAACATTTGTTACAGAAAAATAAATGGTTATTTTACAAGTCACAATTGTGAGATTTAGGTATACAGTTTATTTAAACTGTAGTTTGTTTATGCATTGCACATTATCAAGATTTCCTATCATCTTTCTCCTAACAGTAGTATTCGATAAGGCACTGTTTCCTAGCTTTGATGATGAAAAGGAGTATAATTGATCTTGAGAAATCATTGATGAATTTCTATACTAGGTAAATAATATACATTTACTTAAGAAACCCACAATACATTTGAATCAAAAGAAGAAATAAAAGATAAAAGGCTATAATACTGTGAGACATTTTATACTAAATATGACATAGAGATATAATTATTAGGCTAAAAATTCGAAGTTTTTAAAAAGAAGCAAAATAAAAGTAAAAGCGACAGTTATAGGTTAGGTTGTACACACCTTCGTCATCGACGAAAATACGGGCTAAAAACTGAAATTTTCTCCTGAAGATTAAATTATTTTTTTAGTTTTCTATACCTAATCCTCTGAAGTTATTGACTGTCGTAACCTGATTGCTACTAAACTGCAAATTGTGGCGCGTGAATGTCGAAGTGAACTGGTATGGTCAGCTGTCAGGTACGAATCCAGTGTCAACAGCGAAATTGCCTTCAGATCCGTCTGCTGTACTAACACACCGGCAACAAAATTGAATCTGAATTTCAGACGGTTGTTGCTGTTTGGTGTTTTGATATAAAAACTATGAATAGATGAGACTGCTGTAACAAAAACTATTGTTTGAAATATTTAGTCACATATTTTTTATAGAAATCCTTTACTTTAATTAAAATTTAGTTGAAGTAGTACAATTATTAATAAAACTTGTAGCTCAAGTTTTGTATTAGAAAATGACATCAGATTCCCATAATACAAATTAATTTTCTATCACGAAGGTTCTTACTCCGATCGAGCTCACAATTAGCACGAGTCAAGCTCATTTCGGACTTACAATATAGACTGAATGCTTACTAATTCTCAGATTTTGCTAAATAAATGAATTTAATTTTAAATGAGAAACAGCATTTTGAAACGATTACGACGCATTGAACATATAGATGCGAACCAGCACGCTTACGCTGGTACCTAAGTACTTACTTGTTGCAGCGATACATCGGTAAGCCGTAGCGGCTACCTAGTGCCTACATGTCTGCAATTGCCTGTTGTCGATTGTTGTCTGTCGAGTACCTAAACCCCAGATTCATGCGCACAGAGCTGCGGCCGCAGCCATGACTCGCCGTTTCGGCATTCTGACACGAGTCCACGACACAGTTAAGCATGTAGCGCCATCTCTCAACTGCTGTCTGGCATATTCCAACTTTCGAATTCCAATCGTTTGAACTTTTAGCTAATCTTTGGTATGGCGCGGGAACGGGAGTGAAATGAGAGTGGTAGACGATGAGTACAAGAATTTCCTGTTTATTGGGGCACTAGGCCAATGCAAGGAGAGGTGGCCATGTGATGGCTGTACAAGGTTTGTGGAGCGAAGCGGCACACGTGTGCTCCGTGCTATGTCCATTACCAGACTGGACGAGGGCGGAAGTCCCGTTCGCCTCGTCTTCCTGCCAGTCGCGCGACAGCAGCGCTTGTTTCCTCCTGCGCATGGCGGGCTGCGCATGAGGCTTCTGTGTCCCCACAGGCACTCCCCCCTGAGTGACCTTCGCGGGCGGCGAAGGGAACGAAACCCTCTTCTTTAGGATTGCTGGCGGAGCTGAACGGTTGCGGGGCTGGTCGGTGGTTGGTTGGTCGCTAGACTGGCTGGTTGCTGGCGGTTGTCTGGGCTGTGTGGTTGGTAGGCTGCTGGGCTGTGTGCCCATGAAGGGCCAGAGTGCGTCCGGCGGTTGCTCGTTCGCTGCTCCGGGCAGCTCGTCTGCTGCGTCTACGTAGGCTGGTTTGAGGGCATCCGTGGTGACGGCCTTCTCGGTCCCGTTGATCGAGATTATGTAAACCTTGTCGTCCACACGTCGTAGCACCTGGTGCGGGCCGGTGTATGGCGGCTGGAGCGGTTTACGCACGGCGTCGTTGCGCAGAAAAACGTGCGTATATGAGTCCAGGTTGCTGTGCTTGAAGGCCCGGTACTTGGCGTGATTGGAGGCTGGTGTGGCACGGATGCTTCTGAACATTGTTCTGAGTCTCCCTACGAAAGCTTGTGGGTCAGCGGTAACGCTGTCGACCACAAAAATTTCTCCTGGCAGGCGCAGCGTCGTCGCAGAGCATCTCCGCTGGTGTGGCCTCCATGTCTTCCTTCCAGCAGCAGCGCAGTCCGAGCAGCGTGATGGGTAGCCGCTCTGGCCATTGCGATTGCGGCTTGCACATGAGCGCCGCTTTCAATGTGCGGTGGAAGCGTTCCACGATCCCGTTGGCTTGAGGGTGGTACGGGGTCGTGTGAACATGCTCAGCGCCTGCCAAGCGCGCGAGCGAATTGAAGAGGGAGGACTCGAACTGGGTGCCCTGGTCCGTGGTGATCGTGAGTGGGCAGCCGTAGTGCGCGATCCAGTGTGAGACCAGCGCTGCAGCCACGATGTCGGCTCTGATGTTCGACAGCGGCACGGCCACGGGCCACCTGGTGAAGCGGTCGATGATGGTGAGGCAGTACCTCAGCTCTCCCACTTGCGGCATGGTGATGAGGTCTAGGTGAATGTGCTCAAAGCGGTGTCGGGCACGTTGAAGGAGGCGAGCGCAGCACGGTTGTGCCGGCCAACCTTGGCGCGCTGGCAGTGCTCACAGCTCTGAGCCCAGCGGGAAGCGTCCTTGCGTATGCTTGGCCACACGAATTTTTGTATGAGTTGCTTGACGGTGGATCTCGAGCTCGGATGTGCCGGTGAGTGTATGACTTGGAAGGCCTTGCGTCGCAAGGTGCTGGGCAGGTAAGGCCTGACAGTACCATCCGTGACGTTGCAGGCGATGTTGACGTCCTCAACTGTGAGCATCTGTAAGTTGAGAATGCCCTTACCCATGAGGTGCGCGAGCTCCTCATCTTGCAGCTGTGCCGTGCGGATGTCGGATGCTCGTAGTTCGGAGGGCATGCTGATGGCGCACGAGCGCGAGAGCGCGTCAGCGACGACGTTGGCCTCCCCTTTCACGTGCTCCAATGTGAGGTTGAATTGTAGTAAGTAATCAAGCTACCTCTGTTGTCGTGGTGATGCCTTATGTGAGGGCTGCAGACCTGCGTAGACCAGGGGCTTGTGGTCAGTGCGCAGGGTGAAGCAGCGTCCCTCCAGAAAGCGCTGGAAGTGCTTGACTGCCGAGTACGCCGCCAGCAGCTCCCTGTCATACGTGCTGTACTTCTGTTCTGCTGGAGATAGCTCCTTGGAGAAGAAGGCGACTGGCCGCCAGATCCCTCCTTGTTGTTGCTGCAGGGAGCCGCCGATGTCTGTGCTGGAGGCGTCGGTTTCAAGCACGAGGGGCTCCTCTGGTGCCAGGAAGGTGTTTGTGGTGGCCTCAACGAGGGCCTGCTTGCATGTCAAAAAGGCGTCCTCGGCTAGGGGCGTCCAGACAAGGGGGAAACGTCGTTTGCGGCCCTTGCCTGAGAGCAGCCCGTGTAGTGGTGCCTGCGTGTGAGCTGCTCTGGGGATGCAGCGTCTGAAGTGGTTTATTAGGCCGAGGAATCGACGCATCTGTGTGCTTGTTTCCGGCTTGGGAAACCCCAGGATGGCCTCAACCTTGTGCTTCGGTGGGTGGAAACCCTTGCTGGAAATCGTGTATCCGAGGAAATCCACCTCTTGCTGCCCCACGAAGCATTTAGCGAGCTTAATGCTAAGTCCTGCTTTTAGTAATACCTGGAACAGTGCGTGCAAGTGTTCCCGATGCTGTTGATGATCCTTTGAGGCGATGATGATGTCATCTAGGTAGCAATGAGCGAAGGGTAAATCTCTGAGCAGCTGGTCCATGAAACGTTGGAACGTTTGGGTGGCGTTCCGCAGGCCTAATGGCATCCTGGTGAACTCGAAGAGGCCAAACGGTGTAGTGACAGCCGTTTTGGGGATGTCCTCCTCTGCCATCGGGATCTGGTAAAACGCCTTCTCCAAGTCGATGGTGGAAAAAACAGCTGCTCCATGACACTTGTAGATGATATCCTCTATGACGGGGATCGGGTAGCGATCCGGCTCAGTGACTGCGTTGAGTCGGCGGTAGTCACCTGTTGCACGACAGTCACCTCCCTCCTTATCGACCAGGTACAGCGGGCTGGCCCACTGGCTAGACGAGGGACGCACCGCCCCCTGGTCCTGTAGGTCCCTGAAGATGCGCTGTGCAGCGAGGAGGCGGTCCCCGTAGAGGCGGCGAGGACGCTCGTACACTGGTGCCCCCGTGGTGTGTATGTGGTGTTTGACGGACGCCCCCTTCAGCATTGCGCTGGTGTCTCTGCGGTGAGTGAGGTCAGCAAACTCGGCCAGGAGTACGTCGTAGGCAGCTCGACTGGCCGGGTCATCCGCGTGTGTGTCCAGCGCGGCAACGCTGTGTACAGTGGCGGCACACATCTCGCCATCGATGCCGAGGTCCGTGCAGGCATCGACCAGGCGCCGCTTCTGCAGGTCCGGCAGCAACCCAGAGTGCGCGAGGAAGTCCGCGCCGATGATTGCACCGCTCACGTCTGCGACAGTGAAAGGCCATGAGAAAGCCCTCTTGAGGCCTAGGTCGATCGTCATCATTCGGCGGCCATAGGTTCGTATAGGTGAGAGGTTGGCGGCTGCCAACTGCAGAGGCTGGACAGCGAGCGGCTGTGGGATGGCGGTGCGTGGCAGCAGGGAAATGACCGAGCCGGAGTCGATGAGGAAGCGCATCCCCGTGCGCCGGTCAGTGACGTGGAGGCGACTTTCATCAGAGCCGTCGCTGCCAAGGGTCGCCTGTACTCTTGGCAGCGGGGTTAGTTTCCCGGAGCGGACGGGCTCGCGTACGCGCAAGGAGGCACACAATGGCGCGCGTCGTTGCCGAATCTGCGGTGATAATAGCAGAGATCGCTCCTGGCTGGCGAGCCTCGTCGTGCAGGCGGAGAGCGAGTGCGTCCACGACCCTGATGCCGCTGCTGCGTGGGCTCTGAGACCCTATCGAGCAACAGGCGGTTAGTTGAGACGAGTTGATCGATGCCCGCGTGCAGTGCTGCCATCTCGCTCACAAGGGAGTCCATGGCGCTCGCCGAGCACGCGGGCGATTTTGAGGTTAGGACCGGAGGGCTGGTGCGCAACGGCGATGGCGTGCGCGAGCTCCTCCTCACGGCCTCGACGTTAGTCTGCTGCATGGGACAGGCCGCGAGCACTGTAGGCACTGCGTCTACTAGCTTATCGGCTGCTTCGGCGAGTTTATCGAGCGAGGCGGTGTCGAGAACGCTCAGGATGCCGCGCGCTGAGAGCGGAAGCACGTTCAGCCACTTGACTCGTAAAAGCTCGTCGGTCGCCATGTTGCCGGCAAGCGTGCGCATGTGGCGCAGAACTTGTGAAGGCTTCCGACCCTTCGTGCCTATCGCAGAGAGGAGCTTCTGTAGCCGCTGTTCCCGGTGTCCGCGAAACGCTTCAAGGCGTGGCTCTTCAGCTGGTCATATTTGTCGGTTTCGGGCGTATTATTACTGATAATAAAAGCTTTCTTAACATTCTTGTATACTTTTTCAAATAATTATCTGAATCTTGTGTAGAAAAATATTTACTGAGAAATCCTCTGAAACATTTTGACGTCTCCCTCCGTGAGAAAATCATAAAATTAGATTAACTGAGCACTTTTATTCGTTGAAATTTTCACAACAATAACACATCATTTTGGCTATTTTCTGTATTTTGATGTTCATTTGGCATAATCTTTTAATTGGTGTTTAAGTAAATATGTACAAGAGCACAGCACTAATATCGACTCAGTTTCTTGAAGTATAGACAAAAAATGCTTTTTTTTAACCAAGCCTCTAACGTCTGACAAATATTTTAAATTCTGATTTTAAGTAGAGGTTCTTGTTAAAATGAGAGAGAAAAAATCGTGGTTGTTGGTAAAAGGATATTTATTAAAATAGAAATATAATACAGCGCCATACGCTTGGGCACCGCGTGCCGCTCCTTACGAGAGCTGAGAGCCAAGAGCGCGGGGCTCGCGTTCGTCGCTGCCGTGCACGCTCGCAAGTCACACCATAGGTGCTGGAGTGGGGGAACCTACAATGTGCGTGTGTCGCGCTCGCTGTTTTCGTCTCTCGTGCGACTTCCAAATATTTACATTCTCGCGCAATATAATATGTATCATTATTTCAACACGCCTCCTTACATTTATATTTCGTATAAACTTAACTTAAGTATCGAATCTAATTTAATATTCTAAATTTAAATTTCTTCTAAACTTTTCAAATTTTATTCGACCTAATGACTTTGTAAATATGTCTGCAGGGTTTTCATCTGAGTCAATTTTATTTACTGTAATAACGCCTTCTAGATAATTTTCGTTTACAAAATGATAATGTGTTTCTATATATTTAGAGTTTTTTGTCAAATTACCATATTTACTGATACTGATTGCACCTGCATTATCTTCATGTATACATATCGGTTCCTTAATTTCTATTTCAAAATCTTTCAACAATTCTTTTATTAGTTTAATCTCACTCACACATACTGACAAAGCAACATATTCTGCTTCGGTTGATGATTTTGTTACAATATTTTGTTTTTTGATTTCCAATAAACACTATTTCCATACATTTTAATTACATAACCAGTCGTAGATTTTCTGTCGACTACATCTCCTGCCCAATCAGCATCAACAAAACAATTTAAAATATCATCATTTAAATTTTTTCGTACGTTAATTTTAATTCTCTTGTATAGTACAAATATTTTAGTATTCTCAATGCATATTTATAATGACTCTGATCATAACAATTTTGGAATCTACTAAGATAATTTACTGAATAGCAAATATCTGGTCTAGTACTCGAGCTTATATACAACAATGCTCCAATTAGGTTCCTATATTTTATATCGTTTGATGCTGATAGTGCCGGTTCACATTTTAAATTTTGTTCCATCGGAGTACCATACAATTTCGCATTTTCAATTTCATACTTCCTTGCTAAAGATTCAATATAGTCCTTTTGTTCTAAGGTCATAATATTCTCCTCACAGTCATGATCAATATTTATTCCTAAGTAAGTTTTAATCTTGCCCAAATCTTTCATTCTAAATTTTACAATTAATTTCTTTTTGATAGATTCAATCAATTTTACATTTTTACTGCAGATTAATAAATCATCCACGAAGATTATTAGATAGATTTTCTCATTGTTAATTTTTAGTGAATATAAACAATAATCGATCTTACTTTTCTTAAATCCTAAATCTTTCAAATATTCATCTAAGCATTCATACCATACACGTGGACTTTCGCGCAGTCCGTACAATGCTTTTTCTAATTTACACACTCTTCCTGAATTATCGTCATAACCTTGAGGTTGTTTAACATAAACTTCGGATTTTACTTTTCCATTAAGGAATGCTGACTCGACATCCATTTGATCAATTTTAAAATCATTTTGCACACAGTAATTTAATAAGATTTTTAATGTTTGAGTTCTTGCAACAGGTGAATAAATATCATCAATTATCTCCCTTTGTTGAAATCCTCTTACTACAATTCTAGCTTTAAACTTATTTTCACCTTTTTTTGTAAAGACCCACTTTAGATCTAATGCCTTTTTATCAATCGGTTTTTCGACTAATTTCCACGTCTCATTTTTATTTAAACATTCAATCTCTCTATTCATAGCTTCTCGCCAATTTTCACACTCATTGCTATTTATCGCTTCGTTATAATTCTCGGGATTTTCAACGTTTACATAATTCACGTAAATACAATTTGTTATTGGATTTCCATATCGATTTATAGGACTTTTCTTTCTTTCAGATTTTCTTACTACCTTTAAATTCTTTTTACTTGTACTGGGTACGTTATTTTCATATTCATTACTTTTTATATTTTCTTTTTCAGTTACTTCATCGATTTCATCAAATTCATTTTCTACATTTTCATTATGTATATCCTGATTTATTTTTTCAATTATTTCATTATCACTATTTTCATCGTTACCACTAAAACCAACTAACTTAACATTTTCCTCAACAATATCAACATGTTTTGCTACAGTTACTCTATTATTTATCAAGACTCTATAGCCTAAATTTTCATAACCAACTAATATTCCTAAATCTGCTTTTCTGTCCCATTTACTTCTCCTTTTGATTTCCGGAACTCTAACGAAAACTCTACTCCCGTACAATTTTAAATTTCTAATATTCGGTTTTTCTCCCATCATAATCTCATATGGAGTCTTTCTCTCAAACGTGTTCGCTAACGTTCTATTCTTTAAATAAACAGCCGTCTCAACGACCTCTGGCCAATATCTATTGTGTATTTTCGCGTCTGCTAATAAGCATCTTGCTGTATCCATAACCGACCTATTATACCGCTCGGCAGTTCCATTCAATTCGTGAACATACGGAGGGCATGGTTCAATATAAATCCCCTTTTCTTTTGCGAAACTATAAATATCTCTATTTAAAAACTCTCTCCCACTATCGCACCTTAAACGTTTTATTCTCTTTCCCGTTACATTTTCAACGAAATTAACATGTGTAACAATACAGTCAAAGACTTCATTTTTTCTTTTCATTGTATATACTTTTGCAGCTTTGCTATAATCATCGACTAAGACTAGAAAATATTTTTCCCCCCTATATCCTTCTGTTTTCTGCGGTCAATTCACATCCGCATGTATAATCTCTCCAACATCCCTAGCTCTATGTCTATTATTTTCAAAACTAGTATTTGTCATTTTTTTCCTCACACACGTGCCGCATTTTAGATAATCGCTTTCTAAATTATTTGGCAAACCTTCTACTAAATTATTTCGACTCAAAATATTCAGATATCCAAAATTAACATGTCCTAGCATTCTATGGAATTTTTCCACGGTCATACCGATATTTACATTTTCAGTTATATAGGTCTGTTTATTCTCTAACACAGTGTTTATCTTATACAAATTATTTACTTTATTTGCTACTGCTATTAATTCATTTTCACGGTTATAAATTTTCGCGGTATTTCCTCTAGACACAATTTTCAAATTTTCTGCTACTTTCCCGAAACTCATTAAATTCCTATCCATTTCTTTTACAAAAAATACATTTTTTATTATAATTTCTGTTTCAGTATAATATGTTTTGAATTTAGCTTTAATCTCGCCTATACTAGTTGCTCTTAATACACGACCATCTCCCACTTTTACATTTATCGGATTTTCTATTTTATTTACTTTCGCAAAGTATTTTTCATTATTTACAATATGGTCGGAGGATCCGCTATCTAGAACCCATTCTATATTATTTTCGCAGCTATTTACCTCTACGCATGTATTCACATTACCCTCGACTTCTGTTGTTAACGTCGTCGGGTCTCGGCTCGTAGGCTGTCGATCCTGTTGATATTGTCCGCCTCGTCCTCGTTGACCTGCGCCTCTGCCTCGATAGCCGCCGTTGCCTCTGCTATGGGTGTTTCCGCCTCGCTGCTGGTGTTGTTGATGGTGTGCGCCCCCTCGCGCTTGTTGCTGTTAGGCTCCTCTCTCCAAGAATTTCTCGCGTTGCCTTGGCTCGTACATTTGTACTGGTAGTGACCTTGCTTCCCGCATCTGAAGCACGATCCATCATTTTTCTTCTCAATTTTAAATACGCTTGAACTTCTATTTCTCGTATTTTGATTTTCTTCTTTTTCTCGGTCTTCATATATCTTTATTTTGTTTATAACATAATCCGCTGTCCTTTCTTGTTCTGGCATCACATCTACTAAATCACCAATATGGCTTAATGAACTTGGCAATGTTCTTAACAAATAGTTCAATCTTTCTTTTTCATTTATTGTAGCACCCGCATTTTTCAATTCAATTATTAGTTTTTCAAATTCACTGAAGAATTCACTTGTTTCACTATAATCTTTTAATTTTAATCTATCCAGTTTATTTCTCACACAAATTTGTAATGCGGTTGATTCACGCAAATACAATTTATCCAGTTTCTTAATTATTTCATAGCTTGTGTGTTCCTCATTGACTAATTCCATTTGTCTGTTCGTCAGTGCAGCGTATATGTAATTCATCGCTTTCAAATCTTTCTCGTTCCACGTGGCTTCATTATCACCTTCAGCTCTCGCTCTCTGTATAACTTCTTCACATTTTTTCACTTTCAACAATACTATAATTCTCTTCTTCCACGTACTATAATCTTTTCCATCGAAAATTGGTAGCGTTACTTTGTACTCGTCCGCCATGATGACTCTTCTATTTTCTCTTCCGTTTTCTTCAAACACTTTACTTGTTCTTCTTAGTCTTATAATCTTATTCACGATATTCACAAATCGTTTTTCACACTTTTCTTCGCTTACTGTCTTTTCACTTTCTTCGTCTGTTTCTACTTTCATTTCCAAGTCATCTTCCGAGTCAATGCAAACTTTTTCACCTTGCAGCAAACTGCCCCCAATACTCGCCGAGGCTTGTATTGGGTCAGAGTTACTGACGAATATCCTTTTCCATGTAACCACGGACCTCTGCTACCATGTTAAAATGAGAGAGAAAAAGTCGTGGTTGTTGGTAAAAGGATATTTATTAAAATAGAAATATAATACAGCGCCATACGCTTGGGCACCGCGTGCCGCTCCTTACAAGAGCTGAGAGCCAAGAGCGCGGGGCTCGCGTTCGTCGCTGCCGTGCACGCTCGCAAGTCACACCATAGGTGCTGGAGTGGGGGAACCTACAATGTGCGTGTGTCGCGCTCGCTGTTTTCGTCTCTCGTGCGACTTCCAAATATTTACATTCTCGCGCAATATAATATGTATCATTATTTCAACAGTTCTAAATTTGTTATAAACACTTCATTTAACACATCATACTGCTACTTATTTTATTTATTATACAAAACATTTTATTATATCTGATCTGAAAACTTGCACTGACTTCACTATTATTATATTTCTAAGTTATTTTCTTGTACAGGACGCTTGTAGATTTCCATTTCTTCAGGCCGTTGTTTATAGTATATGCAAAAATTACTAAGAACTCCTCTGAAACATTTTGACGTCTTCCACCGTAAGAAATTTCTCATATAATCTAAAAAAAAAATAATCAATCAACACAAAGTGTCAATGTTCATTTTTATAACCAACATTTTATATTTTAAAAATAGATATTTAGTCATTTAATATGTATCTGATTATTTTTATTGTTGATATACACAAGAAATCTTGTAGTTATCTGAATCTTGTGTAGAAAAATATTTACTGAGAAATCCTCTGAAACATTTTGACGTCTCCCACTGTGAGAAAGTTATAAAATTAGATTAACTGAGAACTTTTATTTGTTGATATTTTTACAACAATAACACATCATTTTTGCTTTTTCTGTATTTTAATGTTCATTTGGCATAATTTTTTAATTCGTGGTTAAGTAAATATGTACAAGAGCACAGCACTAATATCGACTCAGTTTCTTGAAGTATAGACAAAAAATGTTTTTTCTTAACCAAGGCTGTAACGTCTCACATTATTTTAAATTCTGATTTTAAGTAGAGGTTTTAAATTTGTTATAAACACTTCATTTAACACATCATACCACTACTTTATTTCATTTATTATACAAAACATTTTATTATATCTGATCTGAAAACTTGCACTGACTTCACTATAATTATATTATAGGTATGTCTTGAAAAATATTGTGTCGTAAATAATAATATATTTGCCCCATAGTAATATTGCTTTGGTTCTTGTATTAAAATAACTTTTTCTTGTTCATTAATAATAACTCCAAGGGTCATGAGGGCACTTGTTCATTTTTGTTAATTCAAAATTAGATTTTTCAGACAGTACACAATTAGAACTCCTCAACATTATTGGCTATAATTATATATATCTTCAAAATGACTCGAAATAAATCTTCTGGTATAATATCTGTAAAAATAAAAAATCTCACAAAGTATCAAGTTTAAAAAAATGATTTTAGCCATTTAACATTTAGCTAGTAAGTACTTATCTAATGAAAGTTATTTTCCCCATTGATTGATAGACGAATAGATCAATTTTTCTCATCACCAGATGACAACTTGAGATCTTTCAAATACATAACTAATTAACTAACTCACGATATGATAAAATTTGTAAAATGTATATCTATAAAATAATAGATAGATAAAAATTCTTCTTCTTAGATTGCTAAGAATAAGTTCTTAACCTAAACCCTTTGAAATGTGTTATTAACTGACTCACATTTGTATATAAAAAAATACTGACATGTTGTATGTAAGGTTAGATCGATCAGATACGAGTGTGTATATATAGACATACAAGCGTAAGATAGACGACAACCGGAAGTGTCGTAAGAGCTGCAAACCGGACGCCGGAATAAGGAGAAGAAAAGTATAAAAGGAAATCGCACATAAAAAAATTCAGCTCTCTATATCTTCTGAACGAGATAATCTTTTTAAATAAAATGTTTTGATTTGAATAGAGCAATGAAATGGCTTTCGATTAAGAGGGATATATTATATAGTAAAAACTAACGCAATATACGTAAAAGCACATTGAATTTTTCGTACACCCATTTCAATGTATATGTAGCACGGGTCGCTCCTTTAGACTTCTTCTCTACTTGCCTTCGGAGCGCTCCCGCGCTCTTTGATTTAATTGCAAAAATAAGAATTAAGATTCACCATTCAAATATATTCATTATTCAAATAAAGTTTTTCAAATCACATTTAATTCTTTTTTTTATTAAGATCGGAATTTAATTGATTCTTAGGCACATGGCGATCACTAGAACCAATCGCTTTTGAAAGATACCAATAACATTCTATCGTTCCTAATTTAATTTAATTTCTATCCTAAACTAATTACTTTATATCATAAAAAAGTCATAACGATGAATTCTTTTCTATTATTTCCAATTCCATCCTATAATTTTTAATGGAGCTAAATGTGATCTTACGTTGACAACTAATTGATCGACTTTTATTGAAATTATAGGTATTGAAATAAATTGCTTCCTATCGCGAGTAATCGTACTTTATCGTTTTCTATAGAATTGTATTTTAAAGTAATCATGGGTACTGTATTTTTTTAAATACAATTCTATTGAAAATTATAAGGTACGATTAATCGCGATAAGAAGCGATTTATTTAAATAATAAATTTAATTTTTTTTTATAAAAATCGCAATTTAATCGATTCCTAGGCACATGGAGATTCCTAGAATCAATCGCTTTTAAAAAATACAAATAGCATTCTACCGTTCCAAGTTTAATTTAATTTCTATCCTAAATTAATTATTTTTTATTACAAAAAGAGTCATAAGAATGAATTCTTTTCTATTATCTCCAATTTCATCCTATAATTTTTAATGGAGCTAAATGTGATATTTCGATAGAGAACTAATTGATCGACTTTTATTGAAATGATAGGTATTAAAATAAATCGCTTTCTATCACAATTAATCGTACCGTATCGTTTTCAATAGAATTGTATTTTAAAGTAATCATGAGTAGTATTTTCTTTAAAATACAATTCTATTCAAAATGATAAAGTATGATTTATTTAAATACCCATTATTTCAATAAAAGTTGATGAATCAATTTCTATTGCAAGTATGAAAATAAAAACCCAATCAGTTTCTATCGTCTAAGTTAGTCTTTCAATAAATCGCTTTTTAAGGCAATCAACTTTATTGATTATAATCGATCTGAATATACATACACAAAAATGTAATTTATTTTTTAACTCAAATTGATGTATGTTAATAACACTAAAAAAGAATTTTTATACAGAAGTTAAATCATGTACTGAGGAAAAAATTTTATTGAATCAATAAAAAATTAATCAAATTGTGACAATCAAATATTTTAAGACAATTGAATATATAATTAAAACAATAAAATATTTGTTTATAAAAATCAACCCTTGAATATATTATCAAAATATTTTTTTATAAAATCAACCGTCATGAATGTAACAAAGTATTTTACTGCTTTAATAATATACTCAATTACCTCAATTAAATATTTTATTGCCACATTGTGATTAATTTTTCATTGATTGAATCAAATGTTTCCATAGTGTAAGAAAACAAAACGCTTACAATTATTTGTATTACAAAAAAAAAAAAAATAAATTAGAAAATTTTTAGATTTAAATGTTTAGTTAACATTTGAAAAACAATGTTTATATTATAGTAATGATTATATTAGTTCATCATATGTTTGATCTGTTTAATCACTAGCATTATAAGATTCATTATCACTAATTGAAGCCGCTGGAGTATTATCTTCGCTCTCTTCTTCAAATAACTCCTTTACATTAACAAATGCAAGATAAGGGTTAGTTTCAATGTCTCTTTGCTCTTGAATCATTATATCTGTTGAGTTTGTTTCAATATTTAATGGATCAATTTCCATTTCTTCTTGGTCACGTGGTTCTTCGTTAACAACAGCTGTAGTTGTGATTATCTTATTTCCACTCTCTCTTTCATCTTTTTTTTTTGGTGATCTTTCCACATCTGAAATGGAGGCTGCCTTTTCTGGAGAACTATGCAGACATGTTTTATCCTTCTTTTTAGCTGAAAAATTGAAACATATTATTGCGATTATGAAAAATCTAACAATTTTTTTTTTTAATTAAAATAGAAATATTTATACCTGTGTTACTTTTCGGCGGTTTCTTTAAGTAAGCAATTTTTTTGCTTGCGTATTCATGAAATTTTGATTTCTCTAACTTGTATTTGTCACTATCTTTTATGTAACTATAATTTTGAACTAAACAGTAACAATAGTAATCTAAAAAAAAAATTTTTAATATATATAACGAGCCTTTCAAATCCTACATAAAAGGAAATGAATTCACTTTTTTACGGAATAGTACTTTTCGTAACAAGAGTGTAAATTGAAATTTTACACCTTCAATTGTGATCAAACGAGGCGGTGATAATTCTACACTCGAATTACAAACGTTATTTTTTATGTAGTAGCCGTTTATTTGACGCCTCGTTTTGCGGACGTAAAATGGAAATTTCGCGCACGTGGGTATAACATTTATTTTTTGACCCTGTGGGCACAAAATTTGATTTCTCATCTCTGTTTTGATGGCGCAAAACAATATAGTAATATACTATTTTGCGCCCGCAAGACAGGCATAACCCTTTTCCAGGGCAAAGAGTTACACGGCTATCGTAGGGAAAAACTGAGTTTAGTTCAAAGGTTTCCGAGCGTCGCTAAATCCAAATGCGGGGTCACATTTTCAAAATTCAAGATGGCGGATCCAATATAACCGCATAGGTGTGTGCAAAATGTCATTTTACGCTCACAAAATAAGGCATAAAATCAGCATTTTACGACCACTACATAAAAAGATTTCTTTTCATGTTCACTTGTTAATACTAAAAGTATAAGTGTAATAAAAATATACCTAAACAGATTTCCAATTTTAGAACATCCAACTTTCCAATTTGTGGTTCTGTTGTGTTTGGTCCATCTTCAGATTTTTTTCCTTTGCTTGCATTGCTTTGCCTTCCCGTGACAGTACTTTTCATCAAAAGTTCGGTACCGAACATACCTGCTAAAATGTTGCCTGCACATTGGTGTGGATTGCGTGATGCAATGGCGATGTCAGAGCATTTTGTTTTATCCCACCACATATCTTTTCCAATATGAATCTAGATAAAAAAAATTCATTAAGACAATAAATATATAATAGTTTAATAGTTATTTAAATACTAGAGTTACAAAATAATTATTTAAACAATTTCATAATTCCTAATACCTGGTAAAAATTTATCTGATACGAAATGGTCAGAAAGTCAGTAAACAGATAGGAAAAATGACTTGTTAATAGCTACGATGAATAACGCTTTTATTCCTATTATTCGCCCATTTAATAGATTGGAAATAGATGATCGCATACCTCAAAATATTCTATTTAATTTTACTCATAGACTTGACGTTACATTTAAGAGCATTCAATTGTAACAGATAGCTTGCAAAAATATTTGCATTGGATTCTGTCTCTCTCACTCCTTATGAAACATCAACATGCCTTCTATTCGTCATTTCCTGAGTAAAAAACTGATCAACCGTATCTTTTATTCTTTAATTTGAATACATTTATAATAGTCAAGAACGAGCTTGTGCAAATCTGTAAAAAAACTCTTTCTATTTTTCAATCTATTTAATATTTTTTTTTTGTTGAATGCAGCTAATGGTAGATTTTATATAAGGTCTCAATATTGAAGCGGATGGCCAATTACTACCAATGCGGTGTTTTTTTATTTCTAGGAAATTAATGACGAGCGAATTGTTTTCCGTGTAACAACTTTGAAATGTAAAAAAACTAATTATTCCTCAAGAGGGACAGAATAAATGTCCGAAACGTCGGAGGATACTTAAGGAAAAAAACAAAAAAGGTGTTTCATTAATTTCCTAGAAATAAAAAACACCGCATTGGTAGTAAATTGGCCATTCGCTTCAATATTGAGAATCTATTTAATAGTCGAATAATATGTCGGAAAATTCGATCCATCGATAGATATAGAAATAGCTAAGAAAAGAATGTAGTTTTTGGCTATTCCCCAGTAAAACTAGCGATTTATTAGACAAATAATGGAATCGATTTCCACCAAGAATCAAATTATAAAATATATTATTTTACCTGTTCAGTTTCGGCCTTGTACCATCCAATAGGCAAAAAATTATTTCCAAAAGGCAAATTTTGTTCTTGCATGTTTAACTGCTCCTTCAGAACTTAACATGAAGTAAAAGTTTTAGAAAATAATGTAATTGCAATGAGACTTAATATAAGTAAAAAGAATAATATTGCACAAGCAGAATTTGATGCCAGCGTGATATTTATGTTACATATATAATTTTAATGTGTGACTTATAAGTCTATATTTTTTATTTTATAGAAACATAATAAAATGAATGATACAAACATAAATATTAACGAACATTTCAATTGTTTAAAAGAACTTCATAATTTTTCTAAAAATTATTTACTTATCATTGATTATAAGTTTCTTATTATGTTTCGACAAAAAATCATGTATAGCATGCAAATAAGATATACTATAATATTCTATATAAAATTGAAAACAAATACTGCGGAGCATGTATAGCTACGGTGAAATAGTACATTTCGATACTAGTGCGAGGATTTGATTTTCCCCTCGTGTGACTGTTTGCACCCGAGCGAAGCGAGGGTGAAAAGGTCACACGAGGAGAAAATCAACTTCTCACACAAGTGTCGAACCGTATTTTTTGACACGACGTGCGAGAAGTGAGATTTTTGCACGCATCGTTTAACGCAGCGTGCGAGAAATCGAACTTCTCGCACGGAGTTTCAAAAAAATATTATTGAATTTATCAGAGTACATTTTTCAAAGATTGTTAAATTGTATCGTAGTTAATAAACATTTATATATTTCAAACAATAATAATATGTTTGAAAAAATTAAGATTCTTAAATTTCATGATTTAAATAGAATTGATTGATTTTTTATTTTAAAACAAATAGTCCATTAATACCCAAGGACATAAAGTAGACCATCGGCACCGACGTGTAAGTTACAGCCCGAGCGAAGCAAGGAAATTGTAGTTTTAACACTATACAATACACACACACACACACACACACACACAGACACACACACACACACACACACACACACACACGCACACACGCACACCACACACGCACGCACGCACGCACGCACACACACTTATAAAATGGACAAACATATAATCTGTAGACCTATTTTACTCAGAGATGTAGCATTTTCAATTTATTGGCATTGGCGCAACTTTTTAAGAAAACCATTCCATGGTTTTTCATAGGAAAGGCCTAAATTAGTTGAAATTCATGCAGTTATGGTACGAGGAGTTAGAAATATAAGATTTTCTGAAGCAAATAATTTGTAAATACTAAAAACCGCAAAAAAAAATATAAAAATTCATAAAATTCTAAAAGTAGTTTTTCTATAAAAAATCATCTGCTTCAGGAAATCTTATATTTTCAACACTCCGTACCATAACTGCATGAATTTCAAGTAATTTAGTCCTTGTCCCATGAAAAACCAATGGAATGGTTTTCTCAAAAAGTTGCGCCAACGCAGCCAAAAAATTAAAAATGCTATATCTCTGAGCTAAATAGGGCTACAGATTACATGTTTGGCCATTTTATAAGAAAGAGTGTAATTTATAGTGTATATATATATATATATATATATATATATATATATATATATATATATATATATATATATATATATATATATATATATATATATATATATATATATATATATATATATATATATATATATATATATATATATATATATATATATATATATATATATATATATATATATATATATATATATATATATAATATAATTATATTATATATATATATTATATATATATATATAATATAATTATATATAATTTCTTCTTTATTGTGAAACCATTTTAGTTTCATTTGAGTGATAATAGTAAATGCATGTTCGGATTTCAATTAATTAACATAGTCGATGGATTATATATCATTTAGCCCATAAGCTTCTTACACATAGTGGCTAATTCTGAGGCCAAAATCATCTATAAAAAAAAGGAAAATTGTAGTTTAAACAATATACAATAATATATATATATATATATATATATATATATATATATATATATATATATATATATATATATATATATATATATATATATATATATATATATATATATATATATATATATATATATATATATATATATATATATATATATATATATATATATATATATATATATATATATATATATATATATATATATATATATATATATATATATATATATATATATATATATATATATATATATATATATATATATATATATATATATTGTATATTGTTTAAACTACAATTTTCCTTTTTTTTATAGATGATTTTGGCCTCAGAATTAGCCACTATGTGTAAGAAGCTTATGGGCTAAATGATATATAATCCATCGACTATGTTAATTAATTGAAATCCGAACATGCATTTACTATTATCACTCAAATGAAACTAAAATGGTTTCACAATAAAGAAGAAATTCCAATTATATTCAATGTGAGAAGTAGCATTCTAAAAATAAAACACCATGCATGCAGTAATAAAATAGCATTAAATAATTTTCCATTGTCAAGACGTAATCATTTAATTCATGGATTATGTCTAATTATAACAATGTTCAAACCAAACTGAACCTTGCCAAGAACTAACAATTGAATTCGATTAAAATGAATTAAAATTTTCTAAAAAATATTGAAATTTATTCAAGATGATAAGATTTTAATAAATTTTAATTAATTTCAATTGTCCTTCTTTGACAAGGATAAATCGCGCTTTCACCAACTATTTTACTGAAACCAAATACTTATTGTCATTGTATTTATAGATTTAAAAAAATTAAGATGTCGATGTTTCAATTTTATTTGATTATTAAAATAGACTGACCGTTTAAAAACTATTTTAAGCGAAATTCAGTGTTATTGAATACATCATATGAAAATCACAAATGATCCGAGATTTCATCATATAAAGTATATTTTTTTCTAAAAGATCCAGATAATATATCGCTGAATAACAATTTTTTTCAAAGCATTAAGAAACAAATTCATCGCTTTAACTTTTAAATTTGATTTCAGTATTAATAGTAGGAAATCAATAGGTCTATAAAAAAATCCAAGGTAAATATATCTAAGCAGTGATCCAAGCAATAACCAAAAAAACTTAATTGTATATAAATCGTACTTTTTACTTTCGTACTTTGTTTATGTAATTTGTAACAAGATTGTTACTCCAATTTTCAGTGTAAAATCTGTAATTTTAAATAGGCAGACAAATTATTAAGTGTCTTCTTAGAGATATATGCATAAAAAATAAAGATTTAGCCTTATATTAAATAAATAAACCTAAATTACGAATAAAAATTTATTAATATATTACTATTATAACTGTAAAATAACAGTATATTACGATACTAGTGCCTACTAGTGCCTGAACTTATACATCCTGTCTTCAATAGGTGAATGATGAATTATGCATGATGCATTATGCATGATTAAAAAATTTTATTTTCCGATATCTACTGAATTTGTAGTCAGTGGTTATGTATGACACCCGCTTAGAGAGAAGGTGTATTCTTCTTCAACCACTGACTACAAATTCAGTAGATATCGGACAACAACATTTTTTTCATCATGCATCATGCATAATTCATAATTCACCTATTGAGGACAGGGTCTTAGCGCCCGAGCGCAGCGAGGGTGACAATTCACCTCGTGGAGTGGCCACTGAAGGCACTAGTGTCGTACGATATTTTATAGCACCCCGAGTAAAAAAAATGAAATGTACGAAAATGTAGAAAATCGTAAGAAATTGTACAAAACTGTAAGTTTTGTAAAATATATAAAACCGTATAAAACCATTAGTTTTCGGACATTTTATACGAAACGATTTATACAGTTGTATACACTTTTATACATTTAAAAAAATTTAAGTTTTTTCCAGAAAATTTTCTCATATATGTACAAATTTTAATAAAATGTAAGAAAACGTATAAAAATATATAAAGCAGTTTAAAAGTGTATAAAACTGTATATAAATGTAAGAATATGTAATATTCTACATTTTTATACATTTTCTTACGTTTCCTTACGTTTTCTTAAATTTTTTTATATTTTTTTACCTTTCCTTACGTTTTTATACAATTTATTTTTGCAGACTAATTTGAAAAAATTAGTCATATTTGTAAGGAAACGTATAAAAATATAAGAAAATCTAATGAAGTGTATAAAACTGTAAAAACAATGTCTGTAAAACCAATGGTTTTATTCAGTTTTATACATTTTCTTACATTTTCATACAATTTCTTACATTTTATTCGGACGTTTACATAAATCCGCTGTCACGTCGCCTATCCGTGGCATAAGTATAAGTTCATTATAGCACCGTGCGGTAGCACCCGAGCCGAGCACAATCGAGGGTGATAAGCATAATGGTACAGCTATACAGTGAGTCCACATTACGTGCCCGCGGAGCTGTGCGCCGTGCGCTTTGCGCTCTACCAAAAAGAAAGTGTTGTTCGACATCTATACGTACTTACCCCAGTGGAAATTATAAAATGTATCAAAATGTATCAAAATGTATCAAAATGTATTAAAAGGTATCAAAATGTATCAAAAGGTATTAAAGTGTATCAAATTGTATGTAGAGGTTGCATTTCGTAACTTTTGAAGAACACTTTGATATCTTTTGACACCTTTTAATACATTTTGATACATTTATATACAAAATCATTTTTTGATAAAAGAAAAAATTTATTGATGAAAGAAACATTTAGACACGCTCTGGTACACTTATATATATTTTAATACATTTTCATACCTTTTGATAAATTTTAATACATTTTGATACATTTTGACACATTTTGACATATTTATGTACATTTTGATACCTTTTAATACCTTTTGATACCTTTTCATACATTTATGAAAAAAATATTTTTTTACATTAAATTATTTTTACATTCTCATACATTTTTGTACATTTAGAAACACTTTGACATATTTATGTACATTATGATACGTTTTAAATATATAGAAAATAATAAAAATAATATTTTAAATATATAGGAAATATATAGAAAGGTATCAAAATGTATCAAACGGTATTAATGAATATTTGTTTGTATAAATGTATAGAAATGTATCAAAATGTATCAAAATGTACCAAAATGTATACAAATATATCAAAAGGTATCAAAATGTATGAAAAGGTTTTAAGATGTACCAAAAGTTGTTAATGTGTTTAATAGAATGATAAATAAATTAATATTACATTTTTTAATTTTTTTGAAAAGGTATCAAAATGTATCAAAAGGTATCAAAAGGTATTAAAGTGTGCTACAAAAATTACGAAATGCAACCTCTATATACACTTAGGTACACTCTGATACCTTTTGATACATTTTGATACCTTTTCATACATTTAAAATTTCCACTGGGGTATATAATTACCACAGGATAAAGCGGAAAAGACGTAGCCTTTTATTAAACAGAGCAGATGTCAAACATAGATAACAGTTACACAAATGTCGAACAACACTTTCTTTTGGGTGGAGCGCACGAAGCACAGCTCCGGGCACGTAATGTGGATTCACCGTAATGGACTACTTATATGCCACGGCTCACAGGCCTGTGCCTCTTATGTGGACTCGCTCTAAAAGAGTCGTTCTACACGGTATGCCTGACACCGACACTACACAGCTAATATTATATAATAAGCTATGAGAATATTGGGACTCGTTGACATTTTTTATCATATAGGTTATCCAAGAAAACATTGATCAAGACTAATTAAGGAATATTTATTTATACAAGGAGAGAAAGAAATCAGTAAAAATTACCAAACTGTCAAGTAACCTGGTGCCAGACCTAAAAACCCAAATTTTTTGGCATTTTTTCCTAAAATTTTTGTAAAATTTATAAAACTTTTAGTAAAAAGTACCAAAAAGTTTGATAAAAAATTTGGGATTTTAGGTCTGCCTCCGGGTTACTTGACAGTTTGGTAATTTTTACTGATTTCTTTCTCTCCGTGTAAATTATTTTATAAACTAGCATAAGAAGTATATATAGACATAAATATACTTCCTAAGCGACAACGGTTTGATGAAATTCAACGGTAAATGGAAAACATTTGAGAAAACTGTATTCAGTGTCTTCGAATAAGTAGGTAATAATAATAAAAATAAAAACGTTTTTGACAGAAATTGTTATGTCTTTTACTATATATTATACTATAACTGAGTAAATTAAAATCATTTGGGATTAATTTATAGAAAAAATACAAAGTTCAGTCGCTAAATGAATAATTTAGTCAAACAAATTATTCAATGTTTCAAAATAACGCAAACCTTGTAACTTCAGATTCAGATGGTGATAGGGTTATTCATTTAGTTTTCAGTGCCTCCTGCATAATAGCAACTACCATATGGACATGTGAGTTCAAGTTAAGAAGACTACTGTTACAAAGAAATAAATACAAGATTTTCAACTAACACAAAGAAAATGGAAAGTATATAATTTGTTACAAAATATTGAAATTAGTACATGTTTTTAAAATGTTCCAAAATAAATAAAAATTAATTTAGTTTTCTAGGCTAATACAATAAACTATGAAAATTAAAAATTTTTACTAAGGAGCGATGCCAAACATACTTCTTTTAACAAGTATTAGAGGAATGAACCTCAGAAAAAGTAAGCCTATTATGCGGAATCGATTTGATAGTATTATATATCAAAACCTTAAAGTTGTTTTTTATCTGAATAGTGTTTTTCTTAAAAATTTGTAGAGTAATGAATATGGGCAAATCCATAATACTTTTAACTATTGTGAAACTTTGTTTTTTAAATTATTTTTTACTGCTATTAGCATGGCCTATGAAGCATATAAACGATCGGATTCATGGGTTCACAATAGTTAAAAGTGTAATGGATTGGCCCATGTTTTTGTAAACAAAAAAAAAACACTTTTCTTTTAAGGTAAAAAAGGTGTCTAATAGCCCCGTTAATGTAAAGTTTAATTTACTTTAAATTTAATTAAATTTAATTAAATTTCTTCTCTGTACAAAATCATCTTACCTTTTTCTTCTTTGTTCTTATCGACTAACACGTTTTGCAAATTAATGTTCAGCTTGCGATAAGTCTCATAATTTTCATTTATACTTTTCAATTCCTTTTTAGTTTCAGAGTATTTTTTTTCAAGTTTATTGTGGTCTTTTTCCAATCTATCATATTTCTTCTTTAGCTTATCAAGTTCTGATTGCATAATACCAACTTTATTTTGAAATTCTTTTTCAGTCCTAATCATTTTTACATTTGTCATTGATACCGTCTAAAAATTTAAGATGATATATATATATATATATATATATATATATATATATATATATATATATATATATATATATATATATATATATATATATATATATATAATATACACACACCCACACACATAATATCATACATTAGACATATAATATACATCGATTCAGGATAGAAGTTTCAAAACAAAGTATTTTTAAGTGGTTAAAAAAAATTATATCCAATCGTGTATATGTACATATATATACCCTTCGGATCAGTAAATCTGATGTACAAATATATGCTAAGATGAAAATAGCATACATGTGAGCAGGATTGTTTATATATAATCTAAAAAATAACATAATATTCTTAAAATACTTACACGTGGTGTAACTTTTACTGACTCACTATCTAATTTATGGTTGTCCATATTTTTATCATTTTCTTCATTATTAAAATGTAGTGCTGGAGTCACTTTTACTTGACTATCCAATTGATCGCTGTAAACATTGTTATCATTATCTATGCTATTAAGATCACTACTACCATCTATTTGATGGTTCCTAATTGCATGGTCGAAATCAATATTAATCTTTTGCTTTCCAGGTTCAGAAGTATCTTTCGTTTCATTTTTATTTTTCCTGGATTTTGTCATGTCAGTGTTTTCCATCTCATTATTGGCAGATTTATCATTTAAAATAGAATTTAAATTGCCAAGTTTTATATTTAGAGTACTTGCGTACTTTTTCATACATTTATCCTATGAAAGAAATATTTTAAAATAAGAAAAAATGTTTTATGAGAGTATTAATAATAACTGTAAAATAATAGCTTTGTAAAAATACTTACATCTTTTAATTTTTTAACAGGATCCAGTGTACTTTTAGGTTGTAAAAGCGCAGAACTATTTTCATCTCCACTGGTACTTATATCAGTAGCAGTTTCAAGTTGATTGAGTGGCGGAAGTTTTATCCTACCTTTTTTTATTCTGAGATCAATTTCTGCTGTAGTATCTATAAATGCACACAAACATCGATTAAAGATATAAAAAATCATGTCAAAAGTTATCAAGTTAACCTACAAAAATTGTTCTACTTGAAACAAATTTTACTGTACATTTGACATATATTTCATAAAAAAAAAAAACAAAATAAAAATAATAGTAAAAAACTTACTTTCTAAAAACATTATCATTGCCTTGTAGTAAGTTCCATCTTTATCTTGAACAAAGTATTTTTTCCTTTTATCAAAATTTAAATCCTTAAATTTATGATTTATTTTTGAAATTGGCACTCTCAATTTATGGCCGATATTTGGTCCTTCAAGAAATTTTATGTATGCAAACATATTATTTCTCTTTCTAAAAATCTATTTCTAACCAACAAATTGAGCACGCGCGGCGTGGTATATATACCCTGGTAGCACGCCCATTGCATTTCTGCTGCAAGTTCGCTACAAGATGCTTAAAAATCAGTAAATTGCGGCAGAACATACGTTGTCTATTTCCGACCTCAATATGATTTCTGACGCATGACAAATGAGCATGAACACATGCAGTGAAATATCACCAGAATGGCGGCAGATGATTGTGCAGCAACTTGCAGCAGACATGCAGCAGACTTGCAATGGAAAAATGCATCCTGGGGACAGGACTAAGCACACATCATCCGTAAGAATTGGAGCAGAATTGCGTCACGTTCTTGCAGTAGCTTCCTACGGCAGAATTGTGCGAAATTGAGAGAAGGCAAATGCAATGTTGTCGTTACGAATGACCATGCCCTTATGCGTTCCTAAGAATTGCATCAGTATGGCAACACGCGATTGCGGCAGCAACTTGCAGCAGACATGCAGCAGACTTGCAATTGAAGAATGCATCCTGGGAAGAGGACTAAGCACGCATCAGGCATAAGAATTGCATCAGAATTGCGTCACGTTCTTGCAGTAGCTTTCTACGGCAGAATTGTGCGAAATTGAGAGAAGGCAAATGCAATGTTGTCGTTACGAATGATCATGCCCTTATGCGTTCCTAAGAATTGCATCAGTATGGCAACACGCGATTGCGACACCAACTTGCAGCAGATATGCAGCAGACTTGCAATTGAAGAATGCATCCTGGGAAGAGGACTAAGCACGCATCAGGCGTAAGAATTGCAGCAGACTTGCGTCACGTTCTTGCAGTAGCTTCCTACGGCAGAATTGTGCGAAATTGAGAGAAGGCAAATGCAATGTTGTCGTTACGAATGACCATGCCCTTATGCGTTCCTAAGAATTACATCAGTATGGCAACACGCGATTGCGGCAGCAACTTGCAGCAGACATGCAGCAGACTTGCAATTGAAGAATGCATCCTGGGAAGAGGACTAAGCACGCATCAGGCGTAAGAATTGCAGCAGAATTGCGTCACGTTATTGCAGTAGCTCCCTACGGTAGAATTGTGCGAAACTGAGAGAAGACAATGCAATGTTGTCGTTACGAATGACCAAGCCCTTATGCGTACCTAAGAATTGCATCAGTATGGCAACACGTGATTGCGGCAGCAACTTGCAGCGGACATGCAGCAGACTTGCAATTGAAGAATGCATCCTGTGAACAGGACTAAGCACGCGTCATGCGCAAGAATTGCAGCAGAATTGCGTCATGTTCTTACAGGGAATCCCTACGACAGAATTGTGCGAAACTGAGAGAAGAAAAGTAGAATGTTATCGATACGAATGACCGTGCACTTATGCGTACCTAAAAATTTCATCAGTATTGCAACTCGTGATTGCAGCAGCAACATGCAGTGGAATTGCAGCAGACTTGCAATTGAAGAGTGCATCCTGGGGACTAAGCACGCATCATGCGCATGGATTGTAGCAGAATTGCGTCACGTTCTTACAGCAGCTGTCCACGCTAGTATTGTACCTTTTTTTTGTTGAAATAGCTTTACGATCGGTATAGTGTTATTCCGTAACAATACTATATAAGTGTTCAAGGACATTTAACATTATCTACGACAATACACGTCTTAGGGGTTTTCGTATTTTTATGGTTACATAATGTAGTCTCTAGAATAGGTTTTATGGCGCTCACATGTGAGACAATTGTCTTGTACCGCCTGTACGTATATTTCCACATGTATTTTTTATTTGAGGGACGGCTTCGTAATGTTATTTGCATAATTTGTAAAAAATATAAGTATTGCAGTTTAGATTGGATGTAAGTATAACGAATTATTTCATAAAAATTATTCATTTTACTATATTTTTACAGGATGTTCACAGATTTTCGTTTACTTTTCAGGTTAATCCTACTCTGACCGTTTCTGAGCACGTGGAAGTGAATGGCTGTAAGTATACATGAAATTACTTTTTGCAATATATTAATTTAATACCTTTATCTCACGTCAAATTATTCATTTTTGTGTTACAGGTTAAAAGTCATTAGGATTGTTTTATTTGTGCCTATTTACATTTAAATAGATATTTTAGTTTTGATTAAACTAATTTAGCTATATATATATATATATTATTTATTACGTGAATTTATATTACTACAATTAATAAAAAATTCTCTTATTTCTTATACTTATTTCTCTCTGTTTCTCTCTTTGACTATCTCCTATTTCTCAAATTTTTGAAAATTTTTTTTCTGAAAAATGTTTGAAAATATTTTATAACTCTTTTATTATTGCTAGTAAATTAGTTTTCAAATATTGTATATTTTTTAATAATGATAACTATCCTTAATTAATATCAATTATTAGTTATCTAAATAGACACCGGGGAGTATTTTTTCGTTTATTGTATAAAGAAAATTTCATTTTTCGTTAATGTTAATTATGTTCTGAATATTTCTAATAGTCATTCCATATTCACCTGATGCATTTCGATTATTTTATTCAAATCTTTTAATATACTAGACGATGGAAAGACTGCAATAATTAAATAATTTACATGCATTGTACATGATGTAATTAAGAAAATTTTCTACGTAAATTATATATCCTTTTATGCAACGTGTCATTTGATTCTTTTAATGCAAGAAGTACAAATTGGATATTAAGATGATATTTATCTTATTAAATGAAATCAATTTATTATATTGCTTTTGATTATTATTTGATTATTATTATTATTTACCAATTTGATATACTTTATTTATACTTATAATTTTATGTATATAATTGAAGTGTTTCTCTTTTATATTTGAAACAAACATTTTGGTAACTCAGTACGTCATCCATCAGACTTATAAACTATGAGCACACGTAGCAGTAACAGCCATATCCGCATCAGTCAGTGAAGTATTGTATAGTGGTTTAACATAAAGATGCTTTGGTGCTTTTAAATCAATATTGTTATTATAATTAAAGGAGTTCCAATATATATATGTAGAAACCCAAAATGGTGGGAGAGTGAGGGAAGGTTGGGCTAATAAATCAAACACAAAGACATAGAGTTTCGCGGAAAAGAAGGGACGAATTTATTTTTATTTTAACAGAGAACGGAAAGTATACAGAGAAAAAGAGACTCTACGATAGGCAAAAATTAAAGAGTGAAAAAGAGACGCAACTACAACTAAACGCAAATCGCCGCGAGGTACCTTTGACGCACGCCGGAGAGCTCTCCTACCTGTTACGCAGAGAACATGGACGGCACGACGTAAAGCCATGGCCGCACGTGGGTGGGATGCACCTTCACCGGTCGCAGGACGCCTCGACGTCTCGAGGAGACCTATCCTGGACCCCGGGCAGACCTTCTCAGCCCTGCCGCGTAGATAGCTATCGCCGGGTGGATATGGGCACGCCGAGAAAAACTCGCACGTGGCTGACGTCCCAACACACTAAGAATTCACACACCAATTGCACTCCGAACGGCACAACGATCGCTAGACACACGCACACAACTCGACGAAAGGGGACGTGAGCGACGACCCCAATAACACGACCGACCGCGGTGACTCGCGAACACGTGCGCTAAGCGGCTTGCACTGATCGACCGGTTCCTCGGGAGAGCCGTCGACTACTGAACTTAACGTCCTCGTAAGCCCCCATCCCGCGTGATAACAAGGAGGCGCCCCTGGCGGCGCGCGCATGCACTCGGCCGCTCTCACCGCAGCGATCGACACGCTACGGCGCGAAATTCGAATCTCGCAGAACGGCCATACGTATCCCGAACATTCCGCCCGCCTTCGTCCTTCGGACGAATCAGCCCCTAAGAAGGTCAACGACCGTTCACTTCTCTTTCTCCTCCAACTTCAGAGGGCAAAGACGAGCAACGTGTCTTCGAAAAGACGATGTGGCTGTTTTGATGGTGACAACTCGCACCAGACCATCTGGACCAGGATGCACCTCAACGACCCTGCCCAATGGCCATTTTGACGGAGGGTACCGATCATCCTTTACCAGCACCAACTGACCTATCGCAAAATTCTCGCACGGATCTCTTCACTTTTCCCGCTCTTGCAAGTGGAGTAAGTACTCTGTCGACCAACGTTTCCAAAAGTTGTTTCGGATGCGCTGGAGCAGCTAAAAGCGAGTTAGCCTATTCTCTGGCAACTTTGGACAGTCAACGTCTGGAAGTAGTACAGAGACTCCTTCATTGAGAAAGTGAGAGGGAGTGAGCGCCCTGAGATCATTGATGTCAGTACTCAACGCACCTAGAGGACGAGAATTGAGACAAGCCTCGATTTCGACCAGAACTGTGGAAAACTCCTCAAAGGTAAGAGTGTGTTCGCCAACAACCCTCTTCAAGTGATGCTTCACTGACTTCACACCTGCCTCCCACAAACCGCCGTAATGGGGCGCACTAGGAGGGATAAACGTCCAGTTGGTTCCGTCGTTGGCAAGAACAGCGCCGACGTCCTTGTAAAAGTCTGAGGCCCGCTGGAACATACCTCTAAGTTCCTTATCAGCTCCTTGAAAATTTGTCCTTGTACCGTTGTCGCTGTACAAATTCGCACAAATGCCTCGTCTCCCAACAAAACGACGGAACGCACATATGAACGACGCTGAAGTCATGTCACTAACGAGCTCTAAGTGGATAGCACGAGTAGCAAAGCAGACGAACAAGGCGATGTAACCCTTGAAAGCCCGATTTCCACGACCCTTTGCCATCCGGATTTGGAAGGGACCTGCATAATCAAGTCCGGAGTGCGAGAAGGCCCTACTACTCGTCACTCTATCTACAGGGAGCTCACCCATGAGTTGTTGAGCAGAGTGAGGCTTAACCAGTTGACATGGCACACAGGCGTGAATTGTCGATTTGACCAACCGATTCCTACCCAAAATCCACACCTGAGGCATTAGAATGCTCGATGTCAGCGTTGGACCACCGTGAAGACACTGATGATGAGCGTGTCGTACGTACAACAAACTAAGAGCAGAGTTTTGCGGCAAAATCGGGGGGTGTTTTTGATTGAAGGAGAGACTGGAGTGAGCCAATCGACCTCCTACCCGCAAGAATCCATCCTCCTTGCCCAAAAACGGATTTAAATTATTGAGCCGATTGCCCTTCGGCAACCTCCTTCCCGATCTCAACAGCTTAATTTCCTCAGCAAACGCGCCCGCCTGTACTAAGCGAATGACCACTATTCGAGCTGAGGACAGCTCGTCAGTGGTCACGAATGAGGACGGCGAGCTCTCTGCCGGGGCTCTCCTATTCCGAATTCGATCAAGAGCGCGTCTGCAGAGCGCCACGACACGAACAAGCCTAGTCAGAGACGAGAATCTAGCCAGGATCTCAGATTCCTCGGGTCTTGGGCGAGCGTGGTTGGCTCGCACTGGGTCAGCAGGCTGAGGCCACTCTGTTGGAGGCATGGATAGCCACGCTGGGCCCTGCCACCAAAGAGAACGGCTGGCCAACTCACCCGACTGGACTCCTCGCGTTGCCAAGTCAGCCGGATTCTCCTTCGTCGGAACGTGAGCCCACGTTGCCGACGGCAACTTAGTCTGGATCAGCGATACTCGATTGGCCACAAACGTCTTCCAATGGCATGGATGCTTGCGGAGCCACATAAGCACGATCTGACTATCCGACCAGGTAAATATCGGCAGCCCTTGCAGAAAGTCTAACTTGGTAACATGCTGAACGAGCTTGACGAGGAGAGCTGCGCCACACAACTCCAAGTTGGGAATACTAACTGTCTTTACCGGAGCTACCTTCGACTTAGCTGCTAACAAGGGCACCCGAAAATTTCCGTTGCCTTCATCGATTCGCAAATATACTACCGCAGCATACGCACGAGAGGATGCATCTGAAAACCCATGTATCTGGTAGGAGCAGTCGGCCGTACCACCTAACCACCGCTCAATCGACAAGGACGGCAATGCGGATAAACCCTTGCAATACTCGTACCAGCGCTCACGAATCACGGCTGGTAGGGGTGTATCCCAATCACACTTCAGAATCCACATATCCTGCATGAGGATCTTTGCCATGACTGTGACTGGAGCAAGCCAACCTAAGGGATCAAATAAGCGAGCAATGCTCGAGAGGACTGATCTCTTCGTATAGGCTGCGGATAGGCTTTCCACATTGGCAGCTTTAAACTTAAAGTAATCCTGCGATGGAGCCCAGTGGACGCCTAAGGCCTTGACCGACTCGTCCTCGCCGATCAGCTTCTCCGAAATCTATGTGTTTGAAGTTCTGAACGTTCATCATGAACGAAAAATCGAATATTCCCAAAATCGGTTTTTTTTATATTATCTGTTAGATATATGCATAAAACCAATAGAAACAGCGATATAAGTTATTTTCGAAGTGATCATCCCCCAAAATCAGCCCCCAAACCACCCTCAGAATACAATACATGATAAAAAAATTTATATTTTAACAGCTTATGAATTTCCTAAAAATTTTAACACGGGAATTTCTTCAAGAGCTTACCAAATACTAATAAAAAAATTGCCGAGACCAAAATCGATCGGGAACCCTTCCTCCGGGGATGCAAGTGGGGCAAAACGGCTAAAAACGCATAAAAAATACCTTTAAAAAATTCTATCTCTAGCGACTACGCGATTCCTAAAAATTTTATCACGGGAATTTCTTCAAGAGCTTACCAAATACTCATAAAAAAATTGCCGAGACCAAAATAGATCCGGAACCCTTCCTTCGGGGGATGCAAGTGGGGCAAAACGGCTAAAAACACATGAAAAATACGTTTAAAAAATTCTATCTCTAGCGACTATGCGATTCCTAAAAATTTGATCACGGGAATTTCTTCAAGAGCTTATCAAATACTTATAAAAAAATTGCCGAGACCAAAATCGATCCGGAACCCTTCCTTCAGGGGGATGCAAGTGGGGCAAAACGGCTAAAAACACATGAAAAATAACTTTCAAAAATTCTGTCTCTAGCGACTATGCGATTCCTAAAAATTTGATAACGGTAATTTCTTCTAGAGCTAACGAAATACTTATAAAAAAATTGCCGAGACCAAAATCGATCCGGAACCCTTCCATCAGGGGGATGAAAGTGGGGCAAAACGGCTAAAAAGACATGAAAAATACATTTAAAAAATTCTGTCTCTAGCGACTATGCGATTCCTAAAAATTTTATCACGGGAATTTCTTCGAGAGCTAACGAAATACTTATAAAAAAATTGCCGAGACCAAAATCGATCCGGAACCCTTCCTTCGGGGATGCAAGCGGGGCAAACCGGCTAAAAAGACATGAAAAATACATATAAAAAATTCTGACTCTAGCGACTATGCGATTCCTAAAAATTTGATAACGGTAATTTCTTCTAGAGCTAACGAAATACTTATAAAAAAATTGCCGAGACCAAAATCGATCCGGAACCCTTCCTTCGGGGGATGCAAGTGGGGCAAAACGGATAAAAACACATGAAAAATACGTTTAAAAATTCTATCTCTAGCGACTATGCGATTCCTAAAAATTTGATGACGGGAATTTGTTGAAGAGCTTATCAAATACTTATAAAAAAATTGTCGAGACCAAAATCGATCCGGAAACCCTCCATCACGGGGATGCAAGCGGGGCAAAACGGCTAGAAAGACATGAAAAATAACTTTAAAAAATTCTGTCTCTGGCGACTATGCGATTCCTAAAAATTTGATAACGGTAATTTCTTCTAGAGCTAACGAAATACTTATAAAAAAATTGCCGAGACCAAAATCGATCCGGAACCCTTCCTTCAGGAGGATGCAAGCGGGGCAAAACGGCTAAAAACACCTGAAAAATAACTTTAAAAAATTCTGTCTCTGGCGACTATGCGATTCCTAAAAATTTGATCACGGGAATTTCTTCGAGAGCTAACGAAATACTTATAAAAAAATTGCCGAGACCAAAATCGATCCGGAACAATACCTTCGGGGGATGCAAGTGGGGCAAAACGGCTAAAAACACATGAAAAATAACTTTAAAAAATTCTGTCTCTAGCGACTATGCGATTCCTAAAAATTTGATCACGGGAATTTCTTCAAGAGCTTATCAAATACTTATAAAAAAATTTTCGAGACCAAAATCGATCCGGAACCCTTCCATCAGGGGGATGCAAGCGGGGCAAAACGGCTAAAAAGACATGAAAAATACATTTAAAAAAAATTCTGTCTCCTGCGACTATGCGATTCCTAAAAATTTGATAACGGTAATTTCTTCTAGAGCTAACGAAATACTTATAAAAAAATTTCCGAGACCAAAATCGATCCGGAACCCTTCCTTCAGGGGGATGCAAGCGGGGCAAAACGGCTAGAAAGACATGAAAAATAACTTTAAAAAATTCTATCTCTAGCGACTACGCGATTCCTAAAAATTTGATCACGGGAATTTCTTCGAGAGCTAACGAAATACTTATAAAAAAATTGCCGAGACCAAAATCGATCCGGAACCCTTCCTTCGGGGGATGCAAGTGGGGCAAAACGGCTAAAAACACATGAAAAATACGTTTAAAAAATTCTATACTAGCGACTATGCGATTCCTAAAAATTTGATCACGGGAATTTCTTCAAGAGCTTATCAAATACTTATAAAAAAATTGTCGAGACAAAAATCGATCCGGAACCCTTCCATCAGGGGGATGCAAGCGGGGCAAAACGGCTAAAAAGACATGAAAAATACATTTAAAAAAAATTCTGTCTCTGGCGACTATGCGATTCCTAAAAATTTGATCACGGGAATTTCTTCGAGAGCTAACGAAATACTTATAAAAAAATTGCTGAGACCAAAATCGATCCGGAACCCTTCCATCAGGGGGATGCAAGCGGGGCAAAACGGCTAAAAACACATGAGAAAAATACATTTAAAAAATTCTCTCTCTAGCGACTATGCGATTCCTAAAAATTTCATAACGGTAATTTCTTCTAGAGCTAACGAAATACTTATAAATAAATTGCCGAGACCAAAATCGATCCGGAACCCTTCCTTCAGGGGGATGCAAGTGGGGCAAAACGGCTAAAAACACATGAAAAATAACTTTCAAAAATTCTGTCTCTAGCGACTATGCGATTCCTAAAAATTTGATAACGGTAATTTCTTCTAGAGCTAACGAAATACTTATAAAAAAATTGCCGAGACCAAAATCGATCCGGAACCCTTCCTTCAGGGGATGCAAGCGGGGCAAAACGGCTAAAAACACCTGAAAAATAACTTTAAAAAATTCTGTCTCTGGCGACTATGCGATTCCTAAAAATTTGATCACGGGAATTTCTTCGAGAGCTAACGAAATACTTATAAAAAAATTGCCGAGACCAAAATTGATCCGGAACCCTTCCTTCAGGGGATGCAAGTGCGGCAAAACGGCTAAAAACACATGAAAAATAACTTTCAAAAATTCTGTCTCTAGCGACTATCCGAGTCCTAAAAATTTGATAACGGTAATTTCTTCTAGAGCTAACGAAATACTTATAAAAAAATTGCCGAGACCTAAATCGATCCGGAACAAGACCTTCGGGGATGCAAGTGGGGCAAAACGGCTAATAACACATGAAAAATACCTTTCAAAAATTCTGTCTCTGGCGACTATGCGATTCCTAAAAATTTGATCACGGAATTTCTTCGAGAGCTAACGAAATACTTATAAAAAAATTGCCGAGACCAAAATCGATCCGGAACCCTTCCTTCAGGGGGATGCAAGCGGGGCAAAACGGCTAAAAACACCTGAAAAATAACTTTAAAAAATTCTGTCTCTGGCGACTATGCGATTCCTAAAAATTTGATAACGGTAATTTCTTCTAGAGCTAACGAAATACTTATAAAAAAATTGCCGAGACCAAAATCGATCCGGAACAATACCTTCGGGGGATGCAAGTGGGGCAAAACGGCTAAAAACACATGAAAAATACCTTTAAAAAATTCTATCTCTAGCGACTTTGCGATTCCTAAAAATTTGATCACGGGAATTTCTTCGAGAGCTAACGAAATACTTATAAAAAAATTCCCGAGACCAAAATCGATCCGGAACCCTTCCATCAGGGGGATGCAAGCGGGGCAAAACGGCTAAAAACACATGAGAAAAATACATTTAAAAAATTCTGTCTCTAGCGACTATGCGATTCCTAAAAATTTTATCACGGGAATTTCTTCGAGAGCTAACGAAATACTTATAAAAAAATTGCTGAGACCAAAATCGATCCGGAACCCTTCCTTCAGGGGGATGAAAGTGGGGCAAAACGGCTAAAAAGACATGAAAAATACATATAAAAAATTCTGACTCTAGCGACTATGCGATTCCTAAAAATTTGATAACGGTAATTTCTTCTAGAGCTAACGAAATACTTATAAATAAATTGCCGAGACCAAAATCGATCCGGAACCCTTCCTTCAGGGGATGCAAGTGGGGCAAAACGGCTAAAAACACATGAAAAATAACTTTCAAAAATTCTGTCTCTAGCGACTATGCGATTCCTAAAAATTTGATAACCGTAATTTCTTCTAGAGCTAACGAAATACTTATAAAAAAATTGCCGAGACCAAAATCGATCCGGAACAATACCTTCCGGGGATGCAAGTGGGGCAAAACGGCTAAAAACACATGAAAAATACCTTTAAAAAATTCTATCTCTAGCGACTTTGCGATTCCTAAAAATTTGATCACGGGAATTTCTTCGAGAGCTAACGAAATACTTATAAAAAAATTCCCGAGACCAAAATCGATCCGGAACCCTTCCATCAGGGGATGCAAGCGGGGCAAAACGGCTAAAAACACATGAGAAAAATACATTTAAAAAATTCTGTCTCTAGCGACTATGCGATTCCTAAAAATTTTATCACGGGAATTTCTTCGAGAGCTAACGAAATACTTATAAAAAAATTGCTGAGACCAAAATCGATCCGGAACCCTTCCTTCAGGGGGATGAAAGTGGGGCAAAACGGCTAAAAAGACATGAAAAATACATATAAAAAATTCTGACTCTAGCGACTATGCGATTCCTAAAAATTTGATAACGGTAATTTCTTCTAGAGCTAACGAAATACTTATAAATAAATTGCCGAGACCAAAATCGATCCGGAACCCTTCCTTCAGGGGGATGCAAGTGGGGCAAAACGGCTAAAAACACATGAAAAATAACTTTCAAAAATTCTGTCTCTAGCGACTATGCGATTCCTAAAAATTTGATAACCGTAATTTCTTCTAGAGCTAACGAAATACTTATAAAAAAATTGCCGAGACCAAAATCGATCCGGAACCCTTCCTTTAGGGGGCTGCAAGCGGGGCAAAACGGCTAAAAACACCTGAAAAATAACTTTAAAAATTCTGTCTCTGGCGACTATGCGATTCCTAAAAATTTGATCACGGGAATTTCTTCGAGAGCTAACGAAATACTTATAAAAAAATTGCCGAGACCAAAATCGATCCGGAACCCTTCCTTCAGGGGATGCAAGTGCGGCAAAACGGCTAAAAACACATGAAAAATATCTTTCAAAAATTCTGTCTCTAGCGACTATGCGATTCCTAAAAATTTGATAACGGTAATTTCTTCTAGAGCTAACGAAATACTTATAAAAAAATTGCCGAGACCAAAATCGATCCGGAACAATACCTTCGGGGATGCAAGTGGGGCAAAACGGCTAAAAACACATGAAAAATACCTTTAAAAAGTCTATCTCTAGCGACTTTGCGATTCCTAAAAATTTGATCTCGGGAATTTCTTCAAGAGCTTATCAAATACTTATAAAAAAATTGCCGAGACCAAAATCGATCCGGAACCCTTCCATCAGGGGGATGCAAGCGGGGCAAAACGGCTAAAAACACATGAAAAATAACTTTAAAAAATTCTGTCTCTAGCGACTATGCGACTCCTAAAAATTTGATCACGGGAATTTTTTTCGAGAGCTAACGAAATACTTATAAGAAAATTGCCGAGACCAAAATCGATCCGGAACAATACCTTCGGGGGATGTAAGTGGGGCAAAACGGCTATAAACACATGAAAAATACCTTTAAAAAATTCTATCTCTAGCGACTATGCGATTCCTAAAAATTTGATCACGGGAATTTCTTCAAGAGCTTACCAAATACTCATAAAAAAATTGGGCGGGATTGTGGCACTTTCGGCCACTCGCTTTAAAACAATAACTAATCTTAATGTTATTTGTAAAACACGTTAATCACAAAAGTAAATCTTATTTTTAAGATAGAATGAAATGAACTGAAGCTATGGCAGTTTCATATTTAATACAGTTGTAATACTTTACAAATACATTGTTAATTAAAATAAAGTTATAATGGATAAAATCAAATACCAGATTACTTAATATCTAGTAAATATTTATACTAGTAAAAATCTTTAAATTCATTATTTTTAAATAACGTTTAATGATGATTCGTTAAGATTTCTATTATTAAAAATGACAAACAACAGCGGCACAAGTCTGTCATGAAAGTAAGCGGGGTTACGCGACATAAAAAGAGAGATGTTAAAAGAAAGCTTAAAAATTGAGAATATTAAATACTGATATTTTATAACCATCAGAAGAATAAAGCAGTCAGACGGACAAAGAACTAAAATGATGAAAACGCCATTCTCTTTAAATAACTGAATATGACTGAGAAATACAAAAATAAATATTTTAAAATAGTTTAAACCTTATTGAAGTAGATACCAGCAGCTTCAAAAAATAATTTAACATTTATCATTATTTTAATCTAAATAATAGTGAAAGTAAGCTTCTTCTAACACAGTACAAGTTTAACACAAATGTACTAAGTTCTTGATGAATATACTTAAAAATATAATAATTTATTCATTAAAAAGAATAATAGTCTCTAATTTAGATTCAGATATCATACCGGAAAAGGAAGAAAAAACAAAAAGAAACTTCATTAACGTACAGGTAAGATTACAATACTATTTTAATATTTAAAATACAAAAAGTATATAAAACATATTAATTAAACTTATGAGCAATAAACCAGTTAAACATCTGCACAACCTGCCCCAAAAAAGATTTTCTATAAAAACATCTTGTATGTAATCTGGTAAGTTCATTTTATGCTACCATTAAAATCTAAAATAAAGCGAAGATGTAAAGCTATTTTTGTACCGAAAGCACGATTTTCGCATTTTTTTTGAACCTATTAATAGAGCCAAAAGCGACCGCTTGTCGACCAGCGGGCGGTAAAAACTGAAAAGCGCTCGCTGTTCGCCGTAGAGGGTAAAAATCGAAAAGCGCCCGCTGTCGTTTTCGAATGGAGTTTTCAAGATTGTTTAAGAAAATCATCGATATTTAAAAAAAACACAAAAATCTATACTTGCGGTAAAAAAAATATGGTGTGCACCAAGGGCTAAGTGGGTTTTTTTGACCTCGCGTGGTTGCAGTACTCGTCTTCGGTTCGCAAACGCACTTGCCTTCGGCTCGTGCTAGCTCACCTTCGACTCGTACTGCAACCCTACATTCGGTCTAAAAGACCCACCTCCATGTTACTGCCATCGCTTGGATCGTAGAAAAACGACCATAGGCGTCGTCGTTTGTAGGTGTTACGTTGTGACGCTTTCAATCCCCAAATGAGGGATTAAACACAAAAACTTTCGACCGAATATACAATGTACAATTCCATACGGGAGCCATAAGGGCAACTGACATGGTGAAAGGGCTGAAGACTCCCCGGGGGTCAATGGCATACTTTTCTCTCTTAGTACCATATAATATCGAAACCCAGAATGGATAGAGACCCACAATGAAACTATGACGAACTATAGTGGTTTTAACGACCTTCTTAGACAGTTTTGTTCATCACCAGGCTGCGGCCTACGTTGCAGACTAATATGGATTACAGGACTGATTTTCAAGGTTAAACTGAAGATACATCCAGTCTCATTTATGTACACCGCAGGCCATGAGAATAGCAGCAATAAATAATTTAAAAAAAATATTGCACAAATAGTGAAAAGTATTATGGATTTGCGCGCGCGCATATACACACACATACACACACACACACATACATATATACTCCGCATACTCCATTTTGGCGCCATCAGTCCCTATATGCATAGCCTCTATACTGTTATCTAGATATTGTCTGCCTGCCCCCACCCGCATTATTCTACAAAATTTTTCATATATTACGTAGGGAGTTTGAAGAAGTGAAAAGGATCAAATTTATACAACAATATAAATATTTCTTTCACATATGTAAATTTGGCTGCCGCAACACAATTTTTATTAAATTCATAAAATCTCGAGATTTCTAAAATGGGGGGGGGGGGGTTAAGAATCACAATGGTCAAAAATTCCGATGGCGAAAATACCGATAGGTAATTTAACGATAGCTAAATCATCGGAATAAGGTTTTAATCGAATAGGAAAAATTCCTACGAGAAAATTACAAATGGTCAAAAGTTCCGAAAATAATTTTGACAATGTTCAAAAGTTTCGAAAATAATTTTGACAGTGATTCATAGTAACGAAAATCAAATGTCGGAAAAGTCGAATAGTTAAAATAAAACCTATCAACGGTTGTATCACAAATGGGTACAAATTCCGTTACAGGACGAAATTCCGAAAACTAATAAAACACTACTTAAGAGGATGTGCAACCCTAATTTCAATATTTTTTTAAATCAACATTCAAACATTTATTTGGAAAAAGACGGCTGTAAAGCGCTCCGTACACGCAAACACTATATGCAGATATTTTTCTGGAAAATTCTATTGATATTTGCGTGAGTTATGCTCGTTTGAAAAGTAGGTCAATTGTAGATTCTTACTTACCGACAGTACGGTTTTGATTTAATTCAATAAATTCTCATCTCTTTTTGGAAAAAGGCGACTGTCAAGCGCTCCGTACACGCAAACACTATATGCAGATTTTTTTCTGGATAATTCACTTGCATCCCCCTGAAGGAAGGGTTCCGAATCGATTTTGGATTCGGCAATTTTTTTATAAGTATTTGGTTAGCTCTCGAAGAAATTCCCGTGATAAAATTTTTAGGAATCGCATTGTCGCAGGAGACAGAATTTTTTTTAAATGTATTTTTCATGTGTTTTTAGCCGTTTTGCCCCGCTTGCATCCCCCTGATGGAAGGGTTCCGGATCGATTTTGGTCTCGGCAATTTTTAAATAAGTATTTCGTAAGCTCTCGAAGGAATTACCGCTATAACATTTTTAGGAATCGCATATTCGCGAGAGACAGAATTTTTTAAAGTTATTTTTCATGTGTTTTTAGCCGTTTTGCCTCACTTGCATCCCCATGAAGGAAGGGTTCCGGATCGATTTTGGTCTCGGCAATTTTTTTATGAGTATTTGGTAAGCTCTAGAAGAAATTCCCGTGATAAAATTTTTAGGAATCGCATAGTCGCCAGAGACAGAATTTTTTAAAGGTATTTTTCATGTGTTTTTAGCCGTTTTGCCCCGCTTGCATCCCCTGATGGAAGGGTTCCGGATCGATTTTGGCCTCGGCAATTTTTAAATAAGTATTTCGTAAGCTCTCGAAGGAATTACCGCTATAACATTTTTAGGAATCGCATATTCGCGAGAGACAGAATTTTTTAAAGTTATTTTTCATGTGTTTTTAGCCGTTTTGCCTCACTTGCATCCCCCTGAAGGAAGGGTTCCCGATCGATTTTGGTCTCGGCAATTTTTTATAAGTATTTCGTTAGCTCTAGAAGAAATTACCGTTATCAAATTTTTAGGAATCGCAGAGTCGCTAGAGACAGAATTTTTTAAAGTTATTTTTCATGTCTTTCTAGCCGTTTTGCCCCGCTTGCATCCCCCTGAAGGAAGGGTTCCGGATCGATTTTGGTCTCGGCAATTTTTTTATGAGTATTTGGTAAGCTCTTGAAGAAATTCCCGTGATAGAATTTTTAGGAATCGCATAGTCGCTAGAGACAGAATTTTTTAAATGTATTTTTCATGTCTTTTTAGCCGTTTTGCCCCGCTTGCATCCCCCTGAAGGAAGGGTTCCGGATCGATTTTGGTCTCGGCTATTTTTTTATAAGTATTTGATAAGCTCTGGAAGAAATTCCCGTGATCAAATTTTTAGGAATCGCATAGTCGCTAGAGATAGAATTTTTTAAAGGTATTTTTCATGTGTTTTTAGCCGTTTTGCCCCGCTTGCATCCTCCTGATGGAAGGGTTCCGGATCGATTTTGGTCTCGGCTATTTTTTTATAAGTATTTGATAAGCTCTGGAAGAAATTCCCGTGATCAAATTTTTAGGAATCGCATAGTCGCTAGAGATAGAATTTTTTAAAGGTATTTTTCATGTGTTTTTAGCCGTTTTGCCCCACTTGCATCCCCCGAAGGTATTGTTCCGGATCGATTTTGGTCTCGGCAATTTTTTTATAAGTATTTCGTTAGCTCTCGAAGAAATTCCCGTGATCAAATTTTTAGGAATCGCATAATCGCTAGAGACAGAATTTTTTAAATGTATTTTTCTCATGTGTTTTTAGCCGGTTTGCCCGCTTGCATCCCCTGATGGAAGGGTTCCGGATCGATTTTGGTCTCGGCAATTTTTTTATAAGTATTTCGTTAGCTCTAGAAGAAATTACCGTTATCAAATTTTTAGGAATCGCATAGTCGCTAGAGACAGAATTTTTGAAAGTTATTTTTCATGTGTTTTTAGCCGTTTTGCGCCACTTGCATCTCCCTGAAGGAAGGGTTCCGGATCGATTTTGGTCTCGGCAATTTTTTTATAAGTATTTCGTTAGCTCTCGAAGAAATTTCCGTGATCAAATTTTTAGGAATCGCATAGTCGCCAGGGACAGAATTTTTAAATGTATTTTTCATGTCTTTTTAGCCGTTTTGCCCCACTTTCATCCCCCTGAAGGAAGGGTTCCGGATCGATTTTGGTCTCGGCAATTTTTTTATAAGTATTTCGTTAGCTCTAAAAGAAATTACCGTTATCAAATTTTTAGGAATCGCATTGTCGCAGGAGACAGAATTTTTTTTAAATGTATTTTTCATGTGTTTTTAGCCGTTTTGCCCCGCTTGCATCCCCCTGATGGAAGGGTTCCGGATCGATTTTGGTCTCGGCAATTTTTAAATAAGTATTTCGTAAGCTCTCGAAGGAATTACCGCTATAACATTTTTAGGAATCGCATATTCGCGAGAGACAGAATTTTTTAAAGTTATTTTTCATGTGTTTTTAGCCGTTTTGCCTCACTTGCATCCCCATGAAGGAAGGGTTCCGGATCGATTTTGGTCTCGGCAATTTTTTTATGAGTATTTGGTAAGCTCTAGAAGAAATTCCCGTGATAAAATTTTTAGGAATCGCATAGTCGCCAGAGACAGAATTTTTTAAAGGTATTTTTCATGTGTTTTTAGCCGTTTTGCCCCGCTTGCATCCCCCTGATGGAAGGGTTCCGGATCGATTTTGGTCTCGGCAATTTTTAAATAAGTATTTCGTAAGCTCTCGAAGGAATTACCGCTATAACATTTTTAGGAATCGCATATTCGCGAGAGACAGAATTTTTTAAAGTTATTTTTCATGTGTTTTTAGCCGTTTTGCCTCACTTGCATCCCCCTGAAGGAAGGGTTCCCGATCGATTTTGGTCTCGGCAATTTTTTTATAAGTATTTCGTTAGCTCTAGAAGAAATTACCGTTATCAAATTTTTAGGAATCGCAGAGTCGCTAGAGACAGAATTTTTTAAAGTTATTTTTCATGTCTTTCTAGCCGTTTTGCCCCGCTTGCATCCCCCTGAAGGAAGGGTTCCGGATCGATTTTGGTCTCGGCAATTTTTTTATGAGTATTTGGTAAGCTCTTGAAGAAATTCCCGTGATAGAATTTTTAGGAATCGCATAGTCGCTAGAGACAGAATTTTTTAAATGTATTTTTCATGTCTTTTTAGCCGTTTTGCCCCGGTTGCATCTCCCTGAAGGAGTGGTTCCTGATCGATTTTCGTCTCCGCAATTTTTTTATAAGTATTTCGTTAGCTCTAGAAGAAATTAACGTGATCAAATTTTTAGGAATCACATAGTCGCTAGAGACAGAATTTTTTAAATGTATTTTTCTCATGTGTTTTTAGCCGTTTTGCCCCGCGTGCATCCTCCTGATGGAAGGGTTCCGGATCGATTTTGGTCTCGGCTATTTTTTTATAAGTATTTGATAAGCTCTGGAAGAAATTCCCGTGATCAAATTTTTAGGAATCGCATAGTCGCTAGAGATAGAATTTTTTAAAGGTATTTTTCATGTGTTTTTAGCCGTTTTGCCCCACTTGCATCCCCCGAAGGTATTGTTCCGGATCGATTTTGGTCTCGGCAATTTTTTTATAAGTATTTCGTTAGCTCTCGAAGAAATTCCCGTGATCAAATTTTTAGGAATCGCATAGTCGCTAGAGACAGAATTTTTTAAATGTATTTTTCTCATGTGTTTTTAGCCGTTTTGCCCCGCTTGCATCCCCCTGATGGAAGGGTTCCGGATCGATTTTGGTCTCGGCAATTTTTTTATAAGTATTTCGTTAGCTCTAGAAGAAATTACCGTTATCAAATTTTTAGGAATCGCATAGTCGCTAGAGACAGAATTTTTGAAAGTTATTTTTCATGTGTTTTTAGCCGTTTTGCGCCACTTGCATCTCCCTGCAGGAAGGGTTCCGGATCGATTTTGGTCTCGGCAATTTTTTTATAAGTATTTCGTTAGCTCTCGAAGAAATTTCCGTGATCAAATTTTTAGGAATCGCATAGTCGCCAGGGACAGAATTTTTTAAATGTATTTTTCATGTCTTTTTAGCCGTTTTGCCCCACTTTCATCCCCCTGAAGGAAGGGTTCCGGATCGATTTTGGTCTCGGCAATTTTTTTATAAGTATTTCGTTAGCTCTAAAAGAAATTACCGTTATCAAATTTTTAGGAATCGCATTGTCGCAGGAGACAGAATTTTTTTTAAATGTATTTTTCATGTGTTTTTAGCCGTTTTGCCCCGCTTGCATCCCCCTGATGGAAGGGTTCCGGATCGATTTTGGTCTCGGCAATTTTTAAATAAGTATTTCGTAAGCTCTCGAAGGAATTACCGCTATAACATTTTTAGGAATCGCATATTCGCGAGAGACAGAATTTTTTAAAGTTATTTTTCATGTGTTTTTAGCCGTTTTGCCTCACTTGCATCCCCATGAAGGAAGGGTTCCGGATCGATTTTGGTCTCGGCAATTTTTTTATGAGTATTTGGTAAGCTCTAGAAGAAATTCCCGTGATAAAATTTTTAGGAATCGCATAGTCGCCAGAGACAGAATTTTTTAAAGGTATTTTTCATGTGTTTTTAGCCGTTTTGCCCCGCTTGCATCCCCTGATGGAAGGGTTCCGGATCGATTTTGGTCTCGGCAATTTTTAAATAAGTATTTCGTAAGCTCTCGAAGGAATTACCGCTATAACATTTTTAGGAATCGCATATTCGCGAGAGACAGAATTTTTTAAAGTTATTTTTCATGTGTTTTTAGCCGTTTTGCCTCACTTGCATCCCCCTGAAGGAAGGGTTCCCGATCGATTTTGGTCTCGGCAATTTTTTTATAAGTATTTCGTTAGCTCTAGAAGAAATTACCGTTATCAAATTTTTAGGAATCGCAGAGTCGCTAGAGACAGAATTTTTTAAAGTTATTTTTCATGTCTTTCTAGCCGTTTTGCCCCGCTTGCATCCCCCTGAAGGAAGGGTTCCGGATCGATTTTGGTCTCGGCAATTTTTTTATGAGTATTTGGTAAGCTCTTGAAGAAATTCCCGTGATAGAATTTTTAGGAATCGCATAGTCGCTAGAGACAGAATTTTTTAAATGTATTTTTCATGTCTTTTTAGCCGTTTTGCCCCGCTTGCATCCCCCTGAAGGAAGGGTTCCGGATCGATTTTGGTCTCGGCAATTTTTTTATAAGTATTTCGTTAGCTCTCGAAGAAATTTCCGTGATCAAATTTTTAGGAATCGCATAGTCGCCAGGGACAGAATTTTTTAAATGTATTTTTCATGTCTTTTTAGCCGTTTTGCCCCACTTTCATCCCCCTGAAGGAAGGGTTCCGGATCGATTTTGGTCTCGGCAATTTTTTTATAAGTATTTCGTTAGCTCTAAAAGAAATTACCGTTATCAAATTTTTAGGAATCGCATTGTCGCAGGAGACAGAATTTTTTTTAAATGTATTTTTCATGTGTTTTTAGCCGTTTTGCCCCGCTTGCATCCCCCTGATGGAAGGGTTCCGGATCGATTTTGGTCTCGGCAATTTTTAAATAAGTATTTCGTAAGCTCTCGAAGGAATTACCGCTATAACATTTTTAGGAATCGCATATTCGCTAGAGACAGAATTTTTTAAATGTATTTTTCTCATGTGTTTTTAGCCGTTTTGCCCCGCTTGCATCCCCCTGATGGAAGGGTTCCGGATCGATTTTGGTCTCGGCAATTTTTTTATAAGTATTTCGTTAGCTCTCGAAGAAATTCCCGTGATCAAATTTTTAGGAATCGCATAGTCGCTAGAGACAGAATTTTTTAAATGTATTTTTCTCATGTGTTTTTAGCCGTTTTGCCCCGCTTGCATCCCCCTGATGGAAGGGTTCCGGATCGATTTTGGTCTCGGCAATTTTTTTATAAGTATTTCGTAAGCTCTCGAAGGAATTACCGCTATAACATTTTTAGGAATCGCATATTCGCGAGAGACAGAATTTTTAAAGTTATTTTTCATGTGTTTTTAGCCGTTTTGCCTCACTTGCATCCCCCTGAAGGAAGGGTTCCGGATCGATTTTGGTCTCGGCAATTTTTTTATAAGTATTTCGTTAGCTCTCGAAGAAATTCCCGTGATCAAATTTTTAGGAATCGCATAGTCGCCAGAGACAGAATTTTTAAATGTATTTTTCATGTCTTTTTAGCCGTTTTGCCCCACTTTCATCCCCCTGAAGGAAGGGTTCCGGATCGATTTTGGTCTCGGCAATTTTTTTATGAGTATTTGGTAAGCTCTAAAAGAAATTCCCGTGATAAAATTTTTAGGAATCGCATAGTCGCCAGAGACATAATTTTTTAAAGTTATTTTTCAGGTGTTTTTAGCCGTTTTGCCCCACTTGCATCCCCCTGTAGGAAGGGTTCCGGATCGATTTTGGTGTCGGCAATTTTTTTATAAGTATTGCGTTAGCTCACGAAGAAATTTCCGTGATCAAATTTTTAGGAATCGCATAGTCGCCAGAGACAGAATTTTTTAAATGTATTTTTCATGTCTTTTTAGCCGTTTCGCCCCACTTTCATCCCCCTGAAGGAAGGGTTCCGGATCGATTTTGGTCTCGGCAATTTTTTTATAAGTATTTCGTTAGCTCTAGAAGAAATTACCGTTATCAAATTTTTAGGAATCGCATAGTCGCTAAAGACAGAATTTTTGAAAGTTATTTTTCATGTGTTTTTAGCCGTTTTGCGCCACTTGCATCCCCCTGAAGGAAGGGTTCCGGATCGATTTTGGTCTCGGCAATTTTTTTATAAGTATTTCGTTAGCTCTCGAAGAAATTTCCGTGATCAAATTTTTAGGAATCGCATAGTCGCCAGGGACAGAATTTTTTAAATGTATTTTTCATGTCTTTTTAGCCGTTTTGCCCCACTTTCATCCCCCTGAAGGAAGGGTTCCGGATCGATTTTGGTCTCGGCAATTTTTTTATAAGTATTTCGTTAGCTCTAAAAGAAAATACCGTTATCAAATTTTTAGGAATCGCATTGTCGCAGGAGACAGAATTTTTTTAAATGTATTTTTCATGTCTTTTTAGCCGTTTTGCCCCGCTTGCATCCCCCTGATGGAAGGGTTCCGGATCGATTTTGGTCTAGACAATTTTTTTATAAGTATTTGATAAGCTCTTGAAGAAATTCCCGTGATCAAATTTTTAGGAATCGCATAGTCGCTAGAGACCGAATTTTTGAAAGTTATTTTTCATGAGTTTTTAGCCGTTTTGCCCCACTTGCATCCCCCTGAAGGAAGGGTTCCGGATCGATTTTGGTCTCGGCAATTTTTTTATAAGTATTTCGTTAGCTCTCGAAGAAATTCCCGTGATCAAATTTTTAGGAATCGCATAGTCGCCAGAGACAGAATTTTTTAAAGTTATTTTTCAGGTGTTTTTAGCCGTTTTGCCCCGCTTGCATCCCCCTGAAGGAAGGGTTCCGGATCGATTTTGGTCTCGGCAATTTTTTTATAAGTATTTCGTTAGCTCTCGAAGAAATTTCCGTGATCAAATTTTTAGGAATCGCATAGTCGCCAGGGACAGAATTTTTTAAATGTATTTTTCATGTCTTTTTAGCCGTTTTGCCCCACTTTCATCCCCCTGAAGGAAGGGTTCCGGATCGATTTTGGTCTCGGCAATTTTTTTATAAGTATTTCGTTAGCTCTAAAAGAAATTACCGTTATCAAATTTTTAGGAATCGCATTGTCGCAGGAGACAGAATTTTTTTTAAATGTATTTTTCATGTCTTTTTAGCCGTTTTGCCCCGCTTGCATCCCCTGATGGAAGGGTTCAGGATCGATTTTGGTCTCGACAATTTTTTTATAAGTATTTGATAAGCTCTTGAAGAAATTCCCGTGATCAAATTTTTAGGAATCGCATAGTCGCTAGAGACAGAATTTTTTAAATGTATTTTTCTCATGTGTTTTTAGCCGTTTTGCCCCGCTTGCATCCCCCTGATGGAAGGGTTCCGGATCGATTTTGGTCTCGGCAATTTTTTTATAAGTATTTCGTTAGCTCTCGAAGAAATTCCCGTGATCAAATTTTTAGGAATCGCATAGTCGCTAGAGACAGAATTTTTTAAATGTATTTTTCTCATGTGTTTTTAGCCGTTTTGCCCCGCTTGCATCCCCCTGATGGAAGGGTTCCGGATCGATTTTGGTCTCGGCAATTTTTTTATAAGTATTTCGTAAGCTCTCGAAGGAATTACCGCTATAACATTTTTAGGAATCGCATATTCGCGAGAGACAGAATTTTTTAAAGTTATTTTTCATGTGTTTTTAGCCGTTTTGCCTCAATTGCATCCCCCTGAAGGAAGGGTTCCGGATCGATTTTGGTCTCGGCAATTTTTTTATAAGTATTTCGTTAGCTCTCGAAGAAATTTCCGTGATCAAATTTTTAGGAATCGCATAGTCGCCAGGGACAGAATTTTTTTAATGTATTTTTCATGTCTTTTTAGCCGTTTTGCCCCACTTTCATCCCCCTGAAGGAAGTGTTCCGGATCGATTTTGGTCTCGGCAATTTTTTTATAAGTATTTTGTTAGCTCTAAAAGAAATTACCGTTATCAAATTTTTAGGAATCGCATTGTCGCAGGAGACAGAATTTTTTTTAAATGTATTTTTCATGTCTTTTTGGCCATTTTGCCCCGCTTGCATCCCCTGATGGAAGGGTTCCGGATCGATTTTGGTCTCGACAATTTTTTTATAAGTATTTGATAAGCTCTTGAAGAAATTCCCGTGATCAAATTTTTAGGAATCGCATAGTCGCTAGAGACAGAATTTTTTAAATGTATTTTTCTCATGTGTTTTTAGCCGTTTTGCCCCGCTTGCATCTCCCTGATGGAAGGGTTCCGGATCGATTTTGGTCTCGGCAATTTTTTTATAAGTATTTCGTTAGCTCTCGAAGAAATTCCCGTGATCAAATTTTTAGGAATCGCCTAGTCGCGAGAGACAGAATTTTTTAAATGTATTTTTCTCATGTGTTTTTAGCCGTTTTGCCCCGCTTGCATCCCCCTGATGGAAGGGTTCCGGATCGATTTTGGTCTCGGCAATTTTTTTATAAGTATTTCGTAAGCTCTCGAAGGAATTACCGCTATAACATTTTTAGGAATCGCATATTCGCGAGAGACAGAATTTTTTAAAGTTATTTTTCATGTGTTTTTAGCCGTTTTGCCTCACTTGCATCCCCTGAAGGAAGGGTTCCGGATCGATTTTGGTCTCGGCAATTTTTTTATAAGTATTTCGTTAGCTCCCGAAGAAATTCCCGTGATCAAATTTTTAGGAATCGCATAGTCGCCAGAGACAGAATTTTTTAAATGTATTTTTCATGTCTTTTTAGCCGTTTTGCCCCACTTTCATCCCCCTGAAGGAAGGGTTCCGGATCGATTTTGGTCTCGACAATTTTTTTATAAGTATTTGATAAGCTCTTGAAGAAATTCCCGTGATCAAATTTTTAGGAATCGCATAGTCGCTAGAGACAGAATTTTTTAAATGTATTTTTCTCATGTGTTTTTAGCCGTTTTGCCCCGCTTGCATCTCCCTGATGGAAGGGTTCCGGATCGATTTTGGTCTCGGCAATTTTTTTATAAGTATTTCGTTAGCTCTCGAAGAAATTCCCGTGATCAAATTTTTAGGAATCGCATAGTCGCGAGAGACAGAATTTTTTAAATGTATTTTTCTCATGTGTTTTTAGCCGTTTTGCCCCGCTTGCATCCCCCTGATGGAAGGGTTCCGGATCGATTTTGGTCTCGGCAATTTTTTTATAAGTATTTCGTAAGCTCTCGAAGGAATTACCGCTATAACATTTTTAGGAATCGCATATTCGCGAGAGACAGAATTTTTTAAAGTTATTTTTCATGTGTTTTTAGCCGTTTTGCCTCACTTGCATCCCCCTGAAGGAAGGGTTCCGGATCGATTTTGGTCTCGGCAATTTTTTTATAAGTATTTCGTTAGCTCCCGAAGAAATTCCCGTGATCAAATTTTTAGGAATCGCATAGTCGCCAGAGACAGAATTTTTTAAATGTATTTTTCATGTCTTTTTAGCCGTTTTGCCCCACTTTCATCCCCCTGAAGGAAGGGTTCCGGATCGATTTTGGTCTCGACAATTTTTTTATAAGTATTTGATAAGCTCTTGAAGAAATTCCCGTGATCAAATTTTTAGGAATCGCATAGTCGCTAGAGACAGAATTTTTTAAATGTATTTTTCTCATGTGTTTTTAGCCGTTTTGCCCCGCTTGCATCTCCCTGATGGAAGGGTTCCGGATCGATTTTGGTCTCGGCAATTTTTTTATAAGTATTTCGTTAGCTCTCGAAGAAATTCCCGTGATCAAATTTTTAGGAATCGCATAGTCGCGAGAGACAGAATTTTTAAATGTATTTTTCTCATGTGTTTTTAGCCGTTTTGCCCCGCTTGCATCCCCTGATGGAAGGGTTCCGGATCGATTTTGGTCTCGGCAATTTTTTTATAAGTATTTCGTAAGCTCTCGAAGGAATTACCGCTATAACATTTTTAGGAATCGCATATTCGCGAGAGACAGAATTTTTAAAGTTATTTTTCATGTGTTTTTAGCCGTTTTGCCTCACTTGCATCCCCCTGAAGGAAGGGTTCCGGATCGATTTTGGTCTCGGCAATTTTTTTATAAGTATTTCGTTAGCTCCCGAAGAAATTCCCGTGATCAAATTTTTAGGAATCGCATAGTCGCCAGAGACAGAATTTTTTAAATGTATTTTTCATGTCTTTTTAGCCGTTTTGCCCCACTTTCATCCCCCTGAAGGAAGGGTTCCGGATCGATTTTGGTCTCGGCAATTTTTTTATGAGTATTTGGTAAGCTCTAAAAGAAATTCCCGTGATAAAATTTTTAGGAATCGCATAGTCGCCAGAGACATAATTTTTAAAGTTATTTTTCAGGTGTTTTTAGCCGTTTTGCCCCACTTGCATCCCCCTGTAGGAAGGGTTCCGGATCGATTTTGGTCTCGGCAATTTTTTTATAAGTATTGCGTTAGCTCACGAAGAAATTTCCGTGATCAAATTTTTAGGAATCGCATAGTCGCCAGAGACAGAATTTTTTAAATGTATTTTTCATGTCTTTTTAGCCGTTTTGCCCCACTTTCATCCCCTGAAGGAAGGGTTCCGGATCGATTTTGGTCTCGGCAATTTTTTTATAAGTATTTCGTTAGCTCTCGAAGAAATTCCCGTGATAAAATTTTTAGGAATCGCATAGTCGCTAGAGACAGAATTTTTTAAATGTATTTTTCTCATGTGTTTTTAGCCGTTTTGCCCCGCTTGCGTCCCCCTGATGGAAGGGTTCCGGATCGATTTTGGTCTCGGCAATTTTTTTATAAGTATTTCGTTAGCTCTAGAAGAAATTACCGTTATCAAATTTTTAGGAATCGCAGAGTCGCTAGAGACAGAATTTTTTAAAGTTATTTTTCATGTCTTTCTAGCCGTTTTGCCCCGCTTGCATCCCCCTGAAGGAAGGGTTCCGGATCGATTTTGGTCTCGACAATTTTTTTATAAGTATTTCGTTAGCTCTAGAAGAAATTACCGTTATCAAATTTTTAGGAATCGCAGAGTCGCTAGAGACAGAATTTTTTAAAGTTATTTTTCATGTCTTTCTAGCCGTTTTGCCCCGCTTGCATCCCCCTGAAGGAAGGGTTCCGGATCGATTTTGGTCTCGGCAATTTTTTTATGAGTATTTGGTAAGCTCTTGAAGAAATTCCCGTGATAGAATTTTTAGGAATCGCATAGTCGCTAGAGACAGAATTTTTTAAAGGTATTTTTCATGTGTTTTTAGCCGTTTTGCCCCACTTGCATCCCCCGAAGGTATTGTTCCGGATCGATTTTGGTCTCCGCAATTTTTTTATAAGTATTTCGTTAGCTCTCGAAGAAATTCCCGTGATCAAATTTTTAGGAATCGCATAGTCGCTAGAGACAGAATTTTTTAAATGTATTTTTCTCATGTGTTTTTAGCCGTTTTGCCCCGCTTGCATCCCCCTGATGGAAGGGTTCCGGATCGATTTTGGTCTCGGCAATTTTTTTATAAGTATTTCGTTAGCTCTAGAAGAAATTACCGTTATCAAATTTTTAGGAATCGCATAGTCGCTAGAGACAGAATTTTTGAAAGTTATTTTTCATGTGTTTTTAGCCGTTTTGCGCCACTTGCATCCCCCTGAAGGAAGGGTTCCGGATCGATTTTGGTCTCGGCAATTTTTTTATAAGTATTTCGTTAGCTCTCGAAGAAATTTCCGTGATCAAATTTTTAGGAATCGCATAGTCGCCAGGGACAGAATTTTTTAAATGTATTTTTCATGTCTTTTTAGCCGTTTTGCCCCACTTTCATCCCCCTGAAGGAAGGGTTCCGGATCGATTTTGGTCTCGGCAATTTTTTTATAAGTATTTCGTTAGCTCTAAAAGAAATTACCGTTATCAAATTTTTAGGAATCGCATTGTCGCAGGAGACAGAATTTTTTTTAAATGTATTTTTCATGTCTTTTTAGCCGTTTTGCCCCTCTTGCATCCCCCTGATGGAAGGGTTCCAGATCGATTTTGGTCTCGACAATTTTTTTATAAGTATTTGATAAGCTCTTGAAGAAATTCCCGTGATCAAATTTTTAGGAATCGCATAGTCGCTAGAGACCGAATTTTTGAAAGTTATTTTTCATGAGTTTTTAGCCGTTTTGCCCCACTTGCATCCCCCTGAAGGAAGGGTTCCGGATCGATTTTGGTCTCGGCAATTTTTTTATAAGTATTTCGTTAGCTCTCGAAGAAATTCCCGTGATCAAATTTTTAGGAATCGCATAGTCGCCAGAGACAGAATTTTTTAAATTTATTATTCAGGTGTTTTTAGCCGTTTTGCCCCGCTTGCATCCTCCTGAAGGAAGGGTTCCGGATCGATTTTGGTCTCGGCAATTTTTTTATAAGTATTTCGTTAGCTCTCGAAGAAATTTCCGTGATCAAATTTTTAGGAATCGCATAGTCGCCAGGGACAGAATTTTTTAAATGTATTTTTCATGTCTTTTTAGCCGTTTTGCCCCACTTTCATCCCCCTGAAGGAAGGGTTCCGGATCGATTTTGGTCTCGGCAATTTTTTTATAAGTATTTCGTTAGCTCTAAAAGAAATTACCGTTATCAAATTTTTAGGAATCGCATTGTCGCAGGAGACAGAATTTTTTTTAAATATATTTTTCATGTCTTTTTAGCCGTTTTGCCCCGCTTGCATCCCCCTGATGGAAGGGTTCCGGATCGATTTTGGTCTCGACAATTTTTTTATAAGTATTTGATAAGCTCTTGAAGAAATTCCCGTGATCAAATTTTTAGGAATCGCATAGTCGCTAGAGACAGAATTTTTAAATCTATTTTTCTCATGTGTTTTTAGCCGTTTTGCCCCGCTTGCATCCCCCTGATGGAAGGGTTCCGGATCGATTTTGGTCTCGGCAATTTTTTTATAAGTATTTTGTTAGCTCTTGAAGAAATTCCCGTGATCAAATTTTTAGGAATCGCATAGTCGCTAGAGACAGAATTTTTTAAATGTATTTTTCTCATGTGTTTTTAGCCGTTTTGCCCCGCTTGCATCCCCCTGATGGAAGGGTTCCGGATCGATTTTGGTCTCGGCAATTTTTTTATAAGTATTTCGTTAGCTCTCGAAGAAATTCCCGTGATCAAATTTTTAGGAATCGCATAGTCGCCAGAGACAGAATTTTTTAAAGTTATTTTTCAGGTGTTTTTAGCCGTTTTGCCCCGCTTGCATCCCCCTGAAGGAAGGGTTCCGGATCGATTTTGGTCTCGGCAATTTTTTTATAAGTATTTCGTTAGCTCTAGAAGAAATTACCGTTATCAAATTTTTAGGAATCGCATAGTTGCTAGAGTCAGAATTTTTTATATGTATTTTTCATGTCTTTTTAGCCGTTTTGCCCCACTTTCATCCCCCTGAAGGAAGGGTTCCGGATCGATTTTGGTCTCGGCAATTTTTTTATAAGTATTTCGTTAGCTCTAAAAGAAATTACCGTTATCAAATTTTTAGGAATCGCATTGTCGCAGGAGACAGAATTTTTTTTAAATGTATTTTTCATGTCTTTTTAGCCGTTTTGCCCCGCTTGCATCCCCCTGATGGAAGGGTTCCGGATCGATTTTGGTCTCGACAATTTTTTTATAAGTATTTGATAAGCTCTTGAAGAAATTCCCGTGATCAAATTTTTAGGAATCGCATAGTCGCTAGAGACAGAATTTTTTAAATGTATTTTTCTCATGTGTTTTTAGCCGTTTTGCCCCGCTTGCATCCCCTGATGGAAGGGTTCCGGATCGATTTTGGTCTCGGCAATTTTTTTATAAGTATTTTGTTAGCTCTCGAAGAAATTCCCGTGATCAAATTTTTAGGAATCGCATAGTCGCTAGAGACAGAATTTTTTAAATGTATTTTTCTCATGTGTTTTTAGCCGTTTTGCCCCGCTTGCATCCCCCTGATGGAAGGGTTCCGGATCGATTTTGGTCTCGGCAATTTTTTTATAAGTATTTCGTTAGCTCTCGAAGAAATTCCCGTGATCAAATTTTTAGGAATCGCATAGTCGCCAGAGACAGAATTTTTTAAAGTTATTTTTCAGGTGTTTTTAGCCGTTTTGCCCCGCTTGCATCCCCCTGAAGGAAGGGTTCCGGATCGATTTTGGTCTCGGCAATTTTTTTATAAGTATTTGGTTAGCTCTAGAAGAAATTACCGTTATCAAATTTTTAGGAATCGCATAGTTGCTAGAGTCAGAATTTTTTATATGTATTTTTCATGTCTTTTTAGCCGTTTTGCCCCGCTTGCATCCCCCGAAGGAAGGGTTCCGGATCGATTTTGGTCTCGGCAATTTTTTTATGAGTATTTGGTAAGCTCTTGAAGAAATTCCCGTGATCAAATTTTTAGGAATCGCATAGTCGCTAGAGACAGAATTTTTGTTAAATGTATTTTTCATGTCTTTTTAGCCGTTTTGCCCCGCTTGCATCCCCCTGATGGAAGGGTTCCGGATCGATTTTGGTCTCGACAATTTTTTTATAAGTATTTGATAAGCTCTTGAAGAAATTCCCGTGATCAAATTTTTAGGAATCGCATAGTCGCTAGAGATAGAATTTTTTAAACGTATTTTTCATGTGTTTTTAGCCGTTTTGCCCCACTTGCATCCCCCGAAGGAAGGGTTCCGGATCTATTTTGGTCTCGGCAATTTTTTTATGAGTATTTGGTAAGCTCTTGAAGAAATTCCCGTGATAAAATTTTTAGGAATCGCCTAGTCGCTAGAGATAGAATTTTTTAAAGGTATTTTTTATGTGTTTTTAGCCGTTTTGCCCCACTTGCATCCCCCGGAGGAAGGGTTCCCGATCGATTTTGGTCTCGGCAATTTTTTTATTAGTATTTGGTAAGCTCTTGAAGAAATTCCCGTGTTAAAATTTTTAGGAAATTCATAAGCTGTTAAAATATAAATTTTTTTATCATGTATTGTCTTGTGAGGGTGGTTTGGGGGCTGATTTTGGGGGATGATCACTTCGGAAATAACTTATATCGCTGTTTCTATTGGTTTTATGCATATATCTAACAGATAATTTAAAAAAAACCGATTTTGGGAATATTCGATTTTTCGTTCATGATGAACGTTCAGAACTTCAAACACATCGAAATCTGACGCGCTGACTCTGGAAGCAGCTCCTGATGGCTTGCAGCCCATTTGTCCAGCTCGATTCCCGCTGAAGCTAACAACTTAGTGAGCTCGACCCTCTTCTGGATCGCAGCCGCAATATCGTCAGCTCCTGTGAAAGTGTCGTCAACGTACGTCTCCGACTCCAAGCAACGAGCTCCGAGTGGAAAGCGATGGCCCTCATCCTTAACTAACTGCAACAGAGTGCGAATCGCTAAATAAGGAGCACTAGCCGTTCCATAAGTGACAGTCGTTAAACGAAAGTCGACTGGTTCAGATGCAGCGTCGGGTGACCAGATGATCCGCTGGAAGGGCTGGTGTTCTGGATCCACCTGAATCTGTCGGAACATCTTGACGATGTCGGCAGTGAATGCGAAGCGGTACCTACGCCAATTCAGGAGAATCAGGGAGAGATCGTTTTGCAGCGGAGGCCCTGCTAACAAAAGGGCATTGAGCGAGTGCCCGTCCCTCGTACGACGAGAGGCGTCAAACACAACTCTCAACTTCCACGACAAAGGATGAGTCTGCACCACCGCCCTATTGAAAAATATCGCGCGATTATCGTGCGATAAATCGCGCGAATAATCGCGCGAATAATCGAGCGATGATCGTGCCAGTTTATCGACCATTTTCTGGCGCGATAATCGTGCGATAATCGCGCGAGTTAACCGAAATTCAACATTAAAAAATAAGTTTTATTTCCACAGCTGTGTACGTGCTTGCGTAATTGACAAACATTATGACTGTAAATGTATCAGTGCGTAACTGCAGTGTTAATGTACACCCGAGGGAAGTTAATTCTTTCCGAACGTGCCGGGTGAATTCAAAATCTTGGAATCCCATTGGACTATTCAAGTGTTATTAATCGCGCGATTAATCGGAAAATTTTTATAAAAACAATTACACCAAAAATATGTATAAAAATTACTTTTAATAAGAACGAATTACTTTCAAAAGTTATAGATTATACTGAAAAAATTTAGCTGATTTCAGCTGGACATCATGCCAAAACGTCACCTGATTATCAGGTGATTAGCACCTAAAAATCATGTTGATATTATCTCTTAAATAACATTGTTTTTACATTTTGCTATGAAAAATCGAGTTTTTCTCGCAGTCAAAGCAATTAATTAAATTTTTAAACTTTTATCTATGATTAACATATGTATTATAACCATGCCCACATAAAAATATTTCGTAAGTTCTTACGTGAGAACTTACGTAAGCTCTCATCACTCGGTGTGCGAATAAGTAAATTAAAAATTAAAAAATAAAGACATGTAACATACATGTATATTGGAATAATATTATCATAAATGATATTGTTCTTAATGTGGAGAAAGGATAAATGATGTTTAATGAGCCACGTGCTCGCGCTACTCGACACCGACCCGTGATATAGCAAATTTACACGAGGTCGGAGCCGATCGCGCCCACGTGTACTTCGATATTAGCTGCTACCATGAACAGTTGCGACGACGTCGGCCACACTACGAGGAGGCGAAATCTTGACGATGATATTGATATTAAAAGAACAGAGAAGATATTTCACATGGGGTCAGCAGATCAAATTTTTGAATCCTTTAGGCTTTGTGAGTTATAACTATAATAATTTTTATTCAACAAAAATGTTTCTGATTCTTTATTACAAACTATTTAAAATGTGTGCAGGAACAATATTGGTAAACCGTCTTGAAAAGAATTCTATATTTTTTAAATATCAATATAAACCAATAATTGGTATTTTTGTCAACCCGCTGGATTTCAGATCATAATATTATTCATATATCTCATGTTATGGATCTTGCCGCTAAAGTTGCTCAAAGCATGAAAAATCCATTAAACATCTATTTTCAACAATATTTTCAACAGACTTATAAGTAATAACACTTATATTTACTTTCCTAAATTTCCAATGGGAGCCATTTACACTGTTAATAAACTCTCTTTCTAATCTTCATATCTATTCCAAATTCAATTTCATAAGTAATCTATTATTATATGTGCAAAAGCCAAAAGTAAATTAATATGTAAAAAAGTTGCAATCAAAGTAGTTGAAAAACGATTTAGCAATTGTATACTCCAATGCGTAGACAAATACTTCTTACTCATTAATTTTCAAATACAATATGGTGTTCTTAGTAAGTCTTCGCTTCATGTGAAATTTCATAAATTATGTAAATTACAATCTTATAAATCATTAAGATCCATAATCCAATTATTTAATTGTAATTTAGACTGAATAGTTTATGAAATTTCATGATGCGAAGGTTTAATAAGAAAACCATATTTTACTTGAAAATTATTGAGTAAGAAGTTCTTGTCTGGGCATTGAAATATACAATTGCTAAATTATTTTTCAACTACGTTGTTTGCAACTTTTTTACATAGTAATTTACTTTTAGCTTTGGCACACATAATAATAGATTACTTATAAAATTCTGTTTCGAGTAGATATCAAGAATACATGTAGAGTTTATTAACAGTGTAAGCGGCTTCCATTGAAAATGTAGGAAAGTAAATATAAATTTTATTACTTACAAGCCTTTCAAAAATATTATTGAAAATAGATATTTAATGTATTTTTCATTTTATGACAATATTCAGCAACAAAATCCTCAAACTTTGCAAATGGATCATAAAATAAATATAAACATATTCTACAAATAAAAAGCAAATTTTTTCCCAATGCTACAAATTACAAGCCACATTTTTAGCCAAAGCTAAAAGTAAATTAGTATAAAAAAGTTGCAATCAAAGTAGTTGAAAAACAATTTAGCAATTGTATACTCCATTACGCAGACAAATATTTCTTACTCAATAATTTTCAAATAAAATATGGTGCTCTTATTAAGCATTCGCTTCATGTGAAAATTCATAAATTATGTAATTTACAATCTTACAAATCATTAAGATCCATAAGTCAATTATTTAATTGTAGTTTACACTAAAAAGTTTATCAAATTTCATGATGCGAAGGTTTAGTAAGAAAACCATATTTTATTTGAAAATTATTGAGTAAGAAGTTCTGGTATGGGTATTGGAATATAAATGGCTAAATTATTTTTCAACTACTTTGATTGCAACTTTTTTACATAGTAATTTACTTTTAGCTTCGGCACACATAATAATAGATTATTTATAAAATTCTGTTTCGTGTAGATATCAAGAATACATGTAGAGTTTATTAACAGTGTAAGCGGCTTCCATTGAAAATGTAGGAAAGTAAATATAAATTTTATTACTTACAAGCCTTCCAAAAATATTGTTGAAAATAGATATTTAATGTATTTTTCATTTTATGACAATATTCAGCAACAAAATCCTCAAACTTTGCAAATGGATCATAAAATAAATATAAACATATTCTACAAATAAAAAGCAAATTTTTTCCTAATGCCACATTTTTTGCCAAAGCTAAAAGTAAATTAGTGTAAAAAAGTTGGAATCAAAGTAGTTGAAAAACAATTTAGCAATTGTATACTCCATTACGCAGACAAATATTTCTTACTCAATAATTTTCAAATAAAATATGGTGCTCTTATTAAGCCTTCGCTTCATGTGAAAATTCATAAATTATGTAATTTACAATCTTACAAATCATTAAGATCCATAAGTCAATTGTTTAATTGTAGTTTACACTGAAAAGTTTATCAAATTTCATGATGCAAAGGTTAAGTAAGAAAACCATATTTTATTTGAAAATTATTGAGAAAAAGTTCTTGTCTGGGTATTGGAATATACAATTGCTAAATTGTTTTTCAATTACTTTGATTGCAACTTTTTTACATAGTAATTTACTTTTAGCTTTCGCACACATAATAATAGATTACTTATACGGCGTTACTATATGTACGACAGATTTGTCTACCGCGACAAAAATACTCATCGTTTCAATAACGAGAATTTGGTATAACAGGCAAAAAAATAGTTTCCATACAAGAAAGAATATTATTTCTTTAGTCAATTATCAAAAATTGTCAAAATTTCCAAGTGTCCTTTCATATTTTAATATGTATATCGTACATTTTGAGGTTTGGAAATCTGTCGTACAAATAACGTTTTTAACACATCCATCGTAAAGTTCATACTTTACTATCGTGTACTTTTCACAAGAAAATAGTTTCCACACAAGAAGGAATATTATTTCTTTAGTCAATTACCAATACCTAATTGTCAAAATTTATGTAATTTTAAAAATTTTCAAGTATCCTTTCATCTATTAATACATGTTGTACATTTTTTGAGGTTAGGAAATCTGTCGTACATATAACAACGGCCTTACTTATAAGATTCAGGTTTGAGTAGATATCAAGAATACATATAGAGTTTATTAACAGTGTAAGCCGCTGAATAAGTTAAAATTCATGTATGTAAATTCTGATATTACTAGCTTACATGTTATACGTTCAAAATAAGCAATGAAGGGGCCAACCCGTTACCACACCACATCCATTGAAAGCCAAGGCCAGATCGAGGCACATATTGGTACTTAGTAGCACTACATACTGTTGAGAACATCCTCAGTCTGATGGTTGAGAATCATTCATTTTTTCTGCTGCCTCAGGTACCTCCAACAAGAGAAAAGTACAAACAGCCCACCCACCCATTAAAGAGGTTAGGAGTGAGAAAGAACTTACAGAATCTATGCTTTACCGCCGACTGCGTTGTTTTATTGTCTCAGATGAATCACCACCGAACGATGGACGCGAAGAATGAACCAACACCCACCAGGACACCGTACTGCAGCAGCCGCTGTCATATCGTTGCGAATGTCGAACAAGACACGTGTACGGCAGCGTCGGACGTTGGTCTACCTATACAAACAATTCAGTCAGCTGTTGGCGCTCCCGGCCGCTTGGGATATAATCGTCTCGTCCGTAAAAAGGCTGTCCGACGCACGTGTCTTGTTCGGCATTCGCAACGATGACAGCGGCTGCTGCAGTACGGTGTCCTGGTGGGTAAATTGGTTCCTTCTTCACGTCCATCGTTTGGTGGTGACTCCTCTCAGACAGTAAGACAGCGGAGTCGGCGGTAAAGCATAGACTATGTAAGTTCTTTCTCACTCCTAACCTTTTTAATGGGTGGGTGGGCTGTTTGTACTTTTCTCTTGTTGGAGGTATCTGAATCAACAGAAGAGATGAATGATTCTCAACCATCAGGCTGAGGATGTTCTCAACAGTATGTAGTGCTACTAAGTACCAATATGTGCCTCGATCTGGCCTTCGCTTTCAGTGGATGTGGTGTGGTAACGGGTTGGCCCCTTCATTGCTTATTTTGAACGTATAACATGTAAGATTGTAAATTACATAATTTATGAATTTTCACATGAAGCGAATGCTTAATAAGAGCACCATATTTTATTTGAAAATTATTGAGTAAGAAATATTTGTCTGCGTAATGGAGTATACAATTGCTAAATTGTTTTTCAACTACTTTGATTGCAACTTTTTTATACTAATTTACTTTTAGCTTTGACTAAAAATGTGGCTTGTAATTTGTAGCATTGGGAAAAAATTTGCTTTTTATTTGTAGAATATGTTTATATTTATTTTATGATCCATTTGCAAAGTTTGAGGATTTTGTTGCTGAATATTGTCATAAAATGAAAAATACATTAAATATCTATTTTCAACAATATTTTTGAAAGGCTTGTAAGTAATAAAATTTATATTTACTTCCCTACATTTTCAATGGAAGCCGCTTACACTGTTAATAAACTCTACAAGTATTCTTGATATCTATTCGAAACAGAATTTTATAAATAATCTATTATTATGTGTGCCGAAGCTAAAAGTAAATTACTATGTAAAAAAGCTGCAATCAAAGTAGTTGAAAAATAATTTAGCAATTGTATATTCCAATACCCATACCAGAACTTCTTACTCAATAATTTTCAAATAAAATATGGTTTTCTTACTAAACCTTCGCATCATGAAATTTGATAAACTTTTCAGTGTAAACTACAATTAAATAATTGACTTATGGATCTTAATGATTTGTAAGATTGTAAATTACATAATTTATGAATTTTCACATGAAGCGAATGCTTAATAAGAGCACCATATTTTATTTGAAAATTATTGAGTAAGAAATATTTGTCTGCGTAATGGAGTATACAATTGCTAAATTGTTTTTCAACTACTTTGATTGCAACTTTTTTATACTAATTTACTTTTAGCTTTGACTAAAAATGTGGCTTGTAATTTGTAGCATTGGGAAAAAATTTGCTTTTTATTTGTAGAATATGTTTATATTTATTTTATGATCCATTTGCAAAGTTTGAGGATTTTGTTGCTGAATATTGTCATAAAATGAAAAATACATTAAATATCTATTTTCAACAATATTTTTGAAAGGCTTGTAAGTAATAAAATTTATATTTACTTTCCTACATTTTCAATGGAAGCCGCTTACACTATTAATAAACTCTACATGTATTCTTGATATCTACTCGAAACAGAATTTTATAAGTAATCTATTATTATGTGTGCGAAAGCTAAAAGTAAATTACTATGTAAAAAAGTTGCAATCAACGTAGTTGAAAAATAATTTAGCAATTGTATATTCCAATGCCCAGACAAGAACTTCTTACTCAATAATTTTCAAGTAAAATATGGTTTTCTTATTAAACCTTCGCATCATGAAATTTCATAAACTATTCAGTGTAAATTACAATTAAATAATTGGATTATGGATCTTAATGATTTATAAGATTGTAATTTACATAATTTATGAAATTTCACATGAAGCGAAGACTTACTAAGAACACCATATTGTATTTGAAAATTAATGAGTAAGAAGTATTTGTCTGCGCATTGGAGTATACAATTGCTAAATCGTTTTTCAACTACTTTGATCGCAACTTTTTTACATATTACTTTATTTTTGGCTTTTGCACATATAATAATAGATTACTTATGAAATTGAATTTGGAATAGATATGAAGATTACAAAGAGAGTTTATTAACAGTGTAAACGGCTCCCATTGGAAATTTAGAAAAGTAAATATAAGTGCTATTACTTATAAGTCTGTTGAAAATATTGTTGAAAATAGATGTTTAATGGATTTTTCATGCTTTGAGAAACTTCAGCGGCAAGATCCATAACATGAGATATATGAATAATATTATGATCTGAAATTCAGCGGGTTGACAAAAATACCAATTATTGGTTTCTATTGATATTTAAAAAGTATAGAATTCTTTTCAAGAGGGTTTACCAATATTGTTCCTGGGCACATTTTAAGTAGTTTTTAATAAAGAATCAGAAACATTTTTGTTGAATAAAAATTATTATAGTTATAACTCACAAAGCCTTAACGATTCTAAAATTTGATCTGCTGACCCCACGTGAAGTATCTTCTCTGTTCTTTTAATAGCAATATCATCGCCAAGATATCGCCTCCTGGCACTGTGGCCGACGTCATCGCAACTGTTCATGGTAGCAGCTAATATCGAGTACATGTGGGCGCGCTCGGCTCCGGCCTCGTGTAAATTTGCTATATCACGGGTCGGTGTCGAGTAGCGCGAGCACTTGCTCATTAAACATCATTTATCCTTTCTCCACATTAAGAACAATATCATTTATGATAATATTATTCCAATATACAGGTATGTTACATGTCTTTATTTTTTAATTTTTAATTTACTTATTCGCACACCGAGTGATGAGAGCTTACGTAAGTTCTTACGTAAGAACTTATGAAATATTTTTATGTGGTCATGGTTTTAATACATATGTTAATCATAGATAAAAGTTTAAAAATTTAATTAATTGCTTTGACTGCGAGAAAAACTCGATTTTTCATAGCAAAATGTAAAAACCATGTTATTTAAGAGATAATATCAACATGATTTTTAGGTGCTAATCACTTGATAATCAGGTGACGTTTTGGCATAATGTCCAGCTACAATCAGCTAAATTTTTTTCAGTATAAACTATAACTTTTGAAGTAATTCGTTCTTATTAAAAGTAATTTTTATACATATTTTTGGTGTAATTGTTTTTATAAAAATTTTCCGATTAATCCCGCGATTAATAACACTTCAATAGTCCAATGGGATTGCAAGATTTTGAATTCACCCGGCACGTTCGGAAAGAATTAACTTCCCTCGGGTGTACATTAACACTGTAGTTACACACTAATACATTTACAGTCATAATGTTTGTCAATTACGCAAGCACGTACACAGTTGTGGAAATAAAACTTATTTTTTAATGTTGAATTTCGGTTAACTCGCGCGATTATCGCACGATTATCGCACCAGAAAATGGTCGATAAACTGGCACGATCATCGCGCGATTAGTCGCGCGATTAATCGCGCGATTCATCGCACGATAATCGCGCGATATTTTTCAATAGGGCGGATGATGGGGCAGATACCATGCGTCAGACTTGGGTATCTCCGAACGCGGCACGCGTGACATATGCCCGAGCCTCTCGTACATCTCCATGAATTCGCAATACGCCTTAGCGAGTTTAGGATCGCGTGAAAGACGACGACGCAAATGGGAGAGAGAGTTAAGGGCCATCCCTCTAGACTCTGCAGCAACGGAAGGGGGATCAGACCTCAACGGCAGTTTCACTACAAACCGACCCTGTGCGTCCCTCCGGTGAGTACCTGTGAAGAGCCTCTCGCATTTCTCATCCTCTGGTTTCAGCTTGGTGGACTGCGGTGCGAGCTTCTCGAGATTCCAAAACCGCTGCAACATCTTATCTAAATCATTATGGGTAGCGCAGTGGAGTGTCTGGACTGGAGGCTGAACCTCCGTTTGTGCCGCCCGCCGTCTCATTCCTGCATCCATTGGCCCGGAAACAATCCAACCGAGCACCGTGTTCTGGGCTACGAGCTGCGACGATGCTGATTTTTTTACCCCGGAGCGAAGTAGCTGACCATAAAGATCAGCTCCTAAAATCATATCGATCTTCTTCGGCACTGCGAACCCCGGATCAGCGAGAACGACGTCTGGAAATTGCTCTAGCGCTAAGTCCTCGTCCATCTCATATGAAGGGAGAAGCGACGTGAGTTTAGGGAGAACCAGCATCTCAGTGTCGACCTGGAAGCTTGAATCTACCGCTGATCGCAAAGAGAGTGGAGCGATTGACCGAGCGGTTCCAGCTGGACTCGCTCCCAGACCGGACAATGGCACGTGTGTACGTCGCCTAGGCAGTCCAAGCAACTGCACAATGGCCTCGGATACAAATGACGCTTCTGAGCCCTTTAGTACTCACTACCAACACACAGGCAGTAGCGAGTAGGATCTTCCTTGCAGACGACACGGACTTAGCTGCATGCAGCACCACTGCCGAGCCGCTACCAGGGTTCCCATGGTTGTCCTTATGTACAGCAGATGTTGATCCTTGGCTACTCCTGCTGAAATCGTGAAGAGAGGAATGATGCTTCTGTTTACATATCGAACAACGGCCAGAAGAGGTACAGGAATTGACTCGATGACGTCCCAGGCAATTAAAACAGAGCCGCAACCGCTGGACCTCCTTCTGGCGATCCTGGGTCCTCTTGTCTTTGTACTGAGGGCATCGCATTAGAGCGTGTGCCTCAGAACAGAGGGGACACTGCGGATGACTTGCGTGAAGGCCTTACGAGGTTGACCCGATTTAGACGGAGGAGCCGGCCGTTTCTCTCCACGGCGCTCAGTAGCGAGCATACCCAGAGTTTGAGCTCTGGTTTCAAGGAACTCGACAAACTCGTTGAAGGTTGCTGGGGTGTACGACGGCTCCATTTCTCCGAAAACTTCCACTGCTCCCGCCTCACCCGTTGTCCGCTCCTTCTCGCTAAGCAAAGACTCCCACCGGTTGCGAGACTCTGAATCTAAGCGCTCCGACAGAATGAAAACAAACCAAACATCCCAGTGATCTACCGGCATCTTCAGCCCCCGCAAAGCACGAACGATACGCTTGGCTTCGTCAATGAAGGAGCGTATGTCCTCAGCTGACTCCTTATTTAAGTGAGGAAGATTCATGAAGGCCGTCAAATACTTGGTGATGATGAGCCTCGGATTGTGATACCGTTCTTCCAACGCCTTCCAAGTGCTTGCATAGTTAACGGTAGTAGACGGCACATCTTTAACTAAATCAGCCGCACTGCCGATCAAACACATCTTAAGATACTGAAGCCTAGTCACGTCAGCAATCCGGGGCAAATCATGCACCATGATTTTAAAATTATCGCGAAAACTTGCCCAATCCTCATAATTCCCTGAAAACGAAGGGAGACTAATCTTGGGAAGTTTCGTGAACCCTGAACCCGAGAAAGTATCACTCAAACTTTCACCAAGAGGTGTGGATTGATCTGCGACCTCGTATGGGTTTGAAGTTTGCAACGTTGCGATCCAACAAAAATTCGATTTTCGAAAAACCACTTTTTTCCACATGGATGATATAATGTACTACAAATAATGGAAGAATACATCAAAATTGATTAAAATAAATCAATTCCAAACTACCCCCCACCCCTAACACGGAATTCGTAAGATGACCTAAGAGAAAAAAATTCTCTCTTCACGGCGTTTGGTATTTCCAAACTTTTTATTGCTGGAATTATTTTCTGAGGATACAAAATACCCGAAAAAAAATTAGGAACCAAATCGACTCCCCGGAACACCCCCAAAAAGCTGATTATATAGGGGTAGTAGCGGAAAAAAAATTCTCTCTCCGCGGCGTTTGGTATTTCCAAACTTTTTATTGCTGGAATTATTTTCTGAGGATACAAAATACCCGAAAAAAAATTAGGAACCAAATCGACTCCCCGGAACACCCCCAAAAAGCTGATTATATAGGGGTAGTAACGGAAAAAAATTCTCTCTCCGCGGCGTTTGGTATTTCCAAACTTTTTATTGCTGGAATTATTTTCCGAGGATACAAAATAACCGCAAAAAAATTAGGAACCAAATCAACTCCCGGAACACCCCAAAAAGCTGATTATATAGGGGTAGTAACGGAAAAAAATGCTCTCTCCGCGGCGTTTGGTATTTCCAAACTTTTTATTGCTGGAATTATTTTCTGAGGATACAAAATACCCGCAAAAAATTAGGAACCAAATCGACTCCCGGAACACCCCGAAAAGCTGATTATATAGGGGTAGTAACGGAAAAAAATTCTCTCTCCGCGGCGTTTGGTATTTCCAAACTTTTTATTGCTGGAATTATTTTATGAGCACACAAACTACTCGTAAAAAATTACGAACCAAATCGACTCCCCGGAAAACCCCCAAACAGCTGATTATATAATCAGATATATAGGGGTCGAGACGGAAAAAAATTCTCACTGCACGGTGTCTGGCATTTCCAAACTTTTTAAAGCTGGAATTACTTTTTGAGCATAAAAACTCCCTGTAAAAAATTACGAACCAAATCGACTACCCGGAAACCCCTAAACAGCAGATTATATAATCAGATATATAGGGGTTGTGACCGAAAAAAATTCTCTCTCAGCGGCGTTTAGCATTTCCAAACTTTTTATTGCTGGAATTATTTTATGAGCACACAAACTACTCGTAAAAAAATTACGAACCAAATCGACTCCCCGGAAAACCCCAAACAGCTGATTATATAATCAGATATATAGGGTCGTGACGCAAAAAAATTCTCACTGCTCGGTGTCTGGCATTTCCAAACTTTTTAAAGCTGGAATTACTTTTTGAGCATAAAAACTCCCTGTAAAAAATTACGAACCAAATCGACTCCCGGAAAACCCCCAAACAGCTGATTATATAATCAGATATATAGGGGTCGTGACGGAAAAAAATTCTCACTGCTCGGTGTCTGGCATTTCCAAACTTTTTAATGCTGGAATTACTGTTTGAGCATAAGAACTCGCTACAAAAAAATTACGAACCAAATTGACTCCCCGGAAAACCCCCATGGGTTTAAAGTTTGCAACGTTGCGATCCAACGAAAATTCGATTTTCGAAAAACACCTTTTTTCCACATGAATAGCATAATATACTGCAAATAATGGAAGAATACATGAAAATTGATCAAAATAAATCAATTCCAAACTACCCCCCACCCCTAACACGGAATTCGTAAGACAACCTAAGAGAACGAAAATTCCATTTTTCTAAAATCAAATTTCTCAGGGAGAATGACACCAGATATTGTAAATAACACAAGAATTCATCAAAAATAATTGATATAAACCGATATCAAATTATCCCCACCCCCAAAACCACCCCAAACGGGTGATTATACAGGGTAGATGTAAAAATGCAATAAAAAAAAATTCTCCCTCGGCGGCTTTGAGATTTTCCAAACTTTTTATTGTAGAAATTACTTTCCAGGAACACAAGCTACATGTAAAAAAATTAAGAAGAAAATAAACTCCCCGGAACATTTCCAAACGGGCCCAAAAAGGTGACAAACAGCATGTTTGTAAGAAAAAAAAATTCTCCCTCAGCGGCTTTGGGCATTTCCAAACTTTTTATCGTGGAAATTACTTTCTAGGAACACAAGCTACATGTAGAAAAATTAAGAAGAAAATAAACTCCCCGGAACATTTCCAAACGGGTCCAAAAAGTTGATAATACAGCGTATTTGCAGGAAAAAAAATTCTCACTCGGCGGCTTTGGGCATTTCCAAACTTTTTATCGCGAACATTACTTTCTAGCAGCACAAGTTACATGTAAAAAAATTAAGAAGAAAATAAATTACCCGGAACATTTCCAAACGGGCCAAAAAGGTGACAAACAGCGTGTTTGTAAGAAAAAAAATTCTCCCTCAGCGGCTTTGGGCATTTCCAAACTTTTATCGTGGAAATTACTTTCTAGCAACACAAGCTACATGTAAAAAAATTAAGAAGAAAATAAACTCCCCGGAACATTTCCAAACGGGCCCAAAAAGTTGATAATACAGCGTATTTGCAGGAAAAAAATTCTCACTCGGCGGCTTTGGGCATTTCCAAACTTTTTATCGCGAACATTACTTTCTAGCAGCACAAGCTACATGTAAAAAAATTAAGAAGAAAATAAACTCCCCGGAACATTTCCAAACGGGCCCAAAAAGTTGATAATACAGCGTATTTGCAGGAAAAAAAATTCTCACTCGGCGGCTTTGGGTATTTCCAAACTTTTTATCGCGAACATTACTTTCTAGCAGCACAAGCTACATGTAAAAAAATTAAGAAGAAAATAAACTCCCCGGAACATTTCCAAACGGGCCCAAAGAGGTGACAAACAGCGTGTTTGTAAGAAAAAAAAATTCTCCCTCAGCGGCTTTAGGCATTTCCAAACTTTTTATCGCGAACATTACTTTCTAGCAGCACAAGCTACATGTAAAAAAATTAAGAAGAAAATAAACTCCCCGGAACATTTCCAAACGGGCCCAAAGAGGTGACAAACAGCGTGTTTGTAAGAAAAAAAAATTCTCCCTCAGCGGCTTTAGGCATTTCCAAACTTTTTATCGCGAACATTACTTTCTAGCAGCACAAGCTACACGTAAAAAAATTAAGAAGAAAATAAACTCCCCGGAACATTTCCAAACGGGCACAAAGAGGTGACAAACAGCGTGTTTGTAAGAAAAAAAAATTCTCCCTCAGCGGCTTTAGGCATTTCCAAACTTTTTATCGTGGAATTTACTTTCTAGCAACACAAGCTACATGTAAAAAAATTAAGAAGAAAATAAACTCCCCGGAACATTTCCAAACGGGCCCAAAAAGTTGATAATACAGCGTATTTGCAGGAAAAAAAATTCTCACTCGGCGGCTTTGGGCATTTCCAAACTTTTTATCGCGAACATTACTTTCTAGCAGCACAAGCTACATATAAAAAAATTAAGAAGAAAATAAACTCCCCGGAACATTTCCAAACGGGCCCAAAAAGGTGACAAATAGCGTGTTTGTAAGAAAAAAAAATTCTCCCTCAGCGGCTTTGGGCATTTCGAAACTTTTTATCGTGGAAATTACTTTGTAGCAACACAAGCTACATGTAAAAAAATTAAGAAGAAAATAAACTCCCCGGAACATTTCCAAACGGGCCCAAAAAGGTGACAAACAGCGTGTTTGTAAGAAAAAAAAATTCTCCCTCAGCGGCTTTGGGCATTTCCAAACTTTTTATCGCGAACATTACTTTCTAGCAGCACAAGTTACATGTAAAAAAATTAAGAAGAAAATAAATTCCCCGGAACATTTCCAAACGGGCCCAAAAAGGTGACAAACAGCGTGTTTGTAAGAAAAAAAAATTCTCCCTCAGCGGCTTTGGGCATTTCCAAACTTTTTATCGTGGAAATTACTTTCTAGCAACACAAGCTACATGTAAAAAAATTAAGAAGAAAATAAACTACCCGGAACATTTCCAAACGGGCCCAAAAAGTTGATAATACAGCGTATTTGCAGGAAAAAAAATTCTCACTCGGCGGCTTTGGGCATTTCCAAACTTTTTATCGCGAACATTACTTTCTGGCAGCACAAGTTACATGTAAAAAAATTAAGAAGAAAATAAATTCCCCGGAACATTTCCAAACGGGCCCAAAATGTGACAAACAGCGTGTTTGTAAGAAAAAAAAATTCTCCCTCAGCGGCTTTGGGCATTTCCAAACTTTTTATCGTGGAAATTACTTTCTAGCAACACAAGCTACATGTAAAAAAATTAAGAAGAAAATAAACTACCCGGAACATTTCCAAACGGGCCCAAAAAGTTGATAATACAGCGTATTTGCAGGAAAAAAATTCTCACTCGGCTGCTTTGGGCATTTCCAAACTTTTTATCGCGAACATTACTTTCTAGCAGCACAAGTTACATGGAAAAAAATTAAGAACAAAATAAATTCCCGGAACATTTCCAAACGGGCCCAAAAGTTGATAATACAGCGTATTTGCAGGAAAAAAATTCTCACTCGGCGGCTTTGGGCATTTCCAAACTTTTTATCGCGAACATTACTTTCTAGCAGCACAAGCTACATGTAAAAAAATTAAGAAGAAAATAAACACCCCGGAACATTTCCAAACGGGCCCAAAAAGGTGACAAACAGCGTGTTTGTAAGAAAAAAAAAATTCTCCCTCAGCGGCTTTGGGCATTTCCAAACTTTTTATCGTGGTAATTACTTTGTAGCAACACAAGCTACATGTAAAAAAATTAAGAAGAAAATAAACTACCCGGAACATTTCCAAACGGGCCCAAAAAGTTGATAATACAGCGTATTTGCAGGAAAAAAAATTCTCACTCGGCGGCTTTGGGCATTTCCAAACTTTTTATCGCGAACATTACTTTCTAGCAGCACAAGCTACATGTAAAAAAATTAAGAAGAAAATAAACTCCCCGGAACATTTCCAAACGGGCCCAAAAAGGTGACAAACAGCGTGTTTGTAAGAAAAAAAAAATTCTCCCTCAGCGGCTTTGGGCATTTCCAAACTTTTTATCGTGGAAATTACTTTCTAGCAACACAAGCTACATGTAAAAAAATTAAGAAGAAAATAAACTCCCCGGAACATTTCCAAACGGGCCCAAAAAGGTGACAAACAGCGTGTTTGTAAGAAAAAAAAATTCTCCCTCAGCGGCTTTAGGCATTTCCAAACTTTTTATCGTGGAAATTACTTTCTAGCAGCACAAGCTACATGTAAGAAAATTAAGAAGAAAATAAACTCCCCGGAACATTTCCAAACGGGCCCAAAAAGTTGATAATACAGCGTATTTGCAGGAAAAAAAATTCTCACTCGGCGGCTTTGGGCATTTCCAAACTTTTTATCGCGAAAATTACTTTCTAGCAGCACAAGCTACATGTAAAAAAATTAAGAAGAAAATAAACTCCCCGGAACATTTCCAAACGGGCCCAAAAAGTGACAAACAGCGTGTTTGTAAGAAAAAAAATTCTGCCTCAGCGGCTTTGGGCATTTCCAAACTTCTTATCGTGGAAATTACTTTCTAGCAACACAAGCTACATGTAAAAAAATTAAGAAGAAAATAAACTCCCCGGAACATTTCCAAACGGGCCCAAAAAGTTGATAATACAGCGTATTTGCAGGAAAAAAAATTTTCACTCGGCGGCTTTGGGCATTTCCAAACTTTTTATCGCGAACATTACTTTCTAGCAGCACAAGCTACATGTAAAAAAATTAAGAAGAAAATAAACTCCCCGGAACATTTCCAAACGGGCCCAAAGAGGTGACAAACAGCGTGTTTGTAAGAAAAAAAAATTCTCCCTCAGCGGCTTTGGGCATTTCCAAACTTTTTATCGTGGAAATTACTTTCTAGCAACACAAGCTACATGCAAAAAAATTAAGAAGAAAATAAACTCCCCGGAACATTTCCAAACGGGCCCAAAATTTGATAAACAGCGTATTTGCAGGAAAAAAAATTCTCACTCGGCGGCTTTGGGCATTTCCAAACTTTTTATCGTGGAAATTACTTTCTAGCAACACAAGCTACATGTAAAAAAATTAAGAAGAAAATAAACTCCCCGGAACATTTCCAAACGGGCCCAAAAAGTTGATAATACAGCGTATTTGCAGGAAAAAAAATTCTCACTCGGCGGCTTTGGGCATTTCCAAACTTTTTATCGCGAACATTACTTTCTAGCAGTACAAGCTACATGTAAAAAAATTAAGAAGAAAATAAACATCCCGGAACATTTCCAAACGGGCCCAAAAAGTGACAAACAGCGTGTTTGTAAGAAAAAAATTCTCCCTCATCGGCTTTGGGCATTTCCAAACTTCTTATCGTGGAAATTACTTTCTAGCAACACAAGCTACATGTAAAAAAATTAAGAAGAAAATAAACTCCCCGGAACATTTCCAAACGGGCCCAAAAAGTTGATAATACAGCGTATTTGCAGGAAAAAAAATTCTCACTCGGCGGCTTTGGGCATTTCCAAACTTTTTATCGCGAACATTACTTTCTAGCAGCACAAGCTACATGTAAAAAAATTAAGAAGAAAATAAACTCCCCGGAACATTTCCAAACGGGCCCAAAGAGGTGACAAACAGCGTGTTTGTAAGAAAAAAAATTCTCCCTCAGCGGCTTTAGGCATTTCCAAACTTTTTATCGTGGAAATTACTTTCTAGCAACACAAGCTACATGTAAAAAAATTAAGAAGAAAATAAACTCCCCGGAACATTTCCAAACGGGCCCAAAAAGTTGATAATACAGCGTATTTGCAGGAAAAAAAATTCTCACTCGGCGGCTTTGGGCATTTCCAAACTTTTTATCGCTGGAATTATTTTATGAGCACACAAACTACTCGTAAAAAAATTACGAACCAAACCGACTCCCCGGAAACCCCCCAAACAGCTGATTATATATTCAGGTATATAGGGGACGTGACCGAAGAAAAATTCTCTCTCAGCGACGTTTGGCATTTCCAAACTTTTTATCGCTGAAATTATTTTATGAGCACACAAACTACTCGTAAAAAAGTTATGAACCAAATCGACTACCCGGAAAACCCCCAAACAGCTGATTATATAATCTGATATATAGGGGTCGTGACGCAAAAAAAATTCTCACTGCTCGGTGTCTTGCATTTCCAAACTTTTTAAAGCTGGAATTACTTTTTGAGCATAAAAACCCCCTGTAAAAAAATTACGAACCAAATCGACTCCCCGGAAAACCCCCAAACAGCTGATTATATAATCAGATATATAGGGGTCGTGACGGAAAAAAAATTCTCACTGCTCGGTGTCTGGCATTTCCAAACTTTTTAATGCTGGAATTACTGTTTGAGCATAAGAACTCGCTATAAAAAAATTACGAACCAAATTGACTCCCCGGAAAACCCCCAAACAGCTTATTATATAGGGGTCGTGACTGAAAAAAATTCTCTCTCAGCGGCGCTTGGCATTTCCAAACTTTTTATTGCTGGAATTATTTTATGAGCACACAAACTACTCGTAAAAAAATTACGAACCAAATCGACTCCCGGAAAACCCCCAAACAGACAATTATATAATCTGATATATAGGAGTCGTGACGGAAAAAAAATTCTCTCTCAGCGGCGCTTGGCATTTCCAAACTTTTTATCGCTGAAATTATTTTATGAGCACACAAACTACTCGTAAAAAAATTACGAACCAAATCGACTCCCCGGAAAACCCCCAAACAGCTGATTATATAATCAGATATATAGGGGTCGTGACGGAAAAAAATTCTCACTGCTCGGTGTCTGGCATTTCCAAACTTTTTAATGCTGGAATTACTTTTTGGGCATAAGAACTCCCTATAAAAAAATTACGAACCAAATCGACTCCCCGGAAAATCCCCAAACAGCCGATTATATAGGGGTCGTGACGGAAAAAAAATTCTCTCTGAGCGGCGCTTGTCATTTCCAAACTTGTTATAGCTGAAATTATTTTATGAGCACACAAACTACTCGTAAAAAAATTACGAACCAAATCGACTCCCCGGAAACCCCCAAACAGATGATTATATATAAAGATTTTTGCCATTTTCAGATTTAGCTAAAGTTAACTACTTAATATATTTAAAAAATGATAATAACTGTATCTGTTCGTTTGTCATTCTTGCAGTCACCAATAAAACCACTTCGACGAATTCCAACCAAAATTAGAAACTATAAATTAATATTTCGTTCATTATGATGGGTCTGAAGTTTGCATCGTTGGAATGCAACGAAATAATTTTTTACAATTGTTTAAGTTATTAAGCAATGAAAATTTTATCTAAACCTTTGTTATTTTATACTATAAAACACTAAATCTACACGCAAAATTAATATAATTTAGTATAAACTTGAAGTAAAATGAATTATTTTTTTTTATTTCGTTGCACTCCAACATTGCAAACTTCAGACTCATTCATTATGAACGTTCGGAATTTCAAATACGTAAATAACTTACATATCTCTTTACTTTGTCATCGATAAGATTCATTTGTTTTTTAATAAAACTTAAGATACATATAATGTAAATATTAATAAATTATGACTAAATTTATTAAAAAGTTAATAAATTTCGTCATAAATACTCATAATTCATTATATTCTCCAAAGGAACATTTTTTATTATCTTCTATTAATTACGAATATTGAGGGGAATATCGTAGGAATGTAACCGAATAGTTCGAAATTTTTTAGTTCTTCTTTTTTGCATTAAAAAATAGCATGTAGGTGAAAAAAATTTCTTAAGCATATGAAATTGCAATGTTTGGACATATATAAAGCTCATATAACACTTTTCATTTCATTTTAAAGTTTTTAACAATAACTTTTGACTCATGTATTTTACGAGTTTTTTTTCGAGTAAAAAGTCGGAAAAAAGTTCGATTTTGAGTGCATAGACTTCATTGTTTGCATGAAGTTCATAAATGTTTTCGGAGCCTTTAAACCTTATTAGTTTACTAAATTAATGTAGTGGTTATAAAACGTGGGTGATTTTAATACATAATTCTATCATTTATATAATTTTGTTCATGTTTTATAAAAAAAAATAGGCAGAAATCTTCGAACTACTCGAACCACCCCTAGAATATCGGCATGTTCTTGTTTGTGCACATAAGGATTGTGCACATATTAATTGTGCACACTTTAGCATTGGTATATATTTATATATATAGATATGTACCAATGCTATCTGCGCACAATAAATATGTGCACAATCCTTATGTGCACAAACAAGAACATGCCGGAATATCCTGGGCGAAGAAATATAATTACTTTTCTGAGAGTAGGAATCGAGTCTTCATAGAAAGAACAATTGTTTTTGAATCAGACACAGATTTAGACTGAAAAGATAATTTCTATTTTAAAAGTATAACTTGGCTTTAAATAGAAAATTATTTTATTTAAATAATAATAATACATGTTTGTAAGAAACTATTGCATCTTGTAGAAAAAATGTTCATTATGTCAATTAAAAACATTAGTAAAACTTGGTTTTCTTCTCTCTCTAAAGCAGTTGACAGACAAATTATGCTTTAGCTACACATTGGCATTACTAATTTTTTAAATAGGAAACTTGTGGAGGTTCGCTGCAAACTTACGTTTATAAAATAATTTTCTTTACGAGTAACAAATACCTATATTTAGGGAGTATCTTTGCCCACGATATAGATATCGAAAGGCTTCCCGTTGAAAATTTAATCAATACGCATTGACAAATGTCAGTAACTTTTTCCCCCTGAAATTTCTTAAATAATTTAGAAAATTAAAAATCTTATATTTGGGCTAATTTTCACAGCACATCAACCTACCAGGGCTCAAATTAAAGGTTTTGGCAAACAAAGAAAGCTAAACAAATTGTGCAACGATCGTAAGTGTGTTCCTGTTCCCATTAAATAAATATATTGATTGGAAAGGGACATGAACAACATAAAAAATGACTGAATGTCGACCTTTTTTTTTAATTTTGTGTACGTAGCTAGATTCTTTACCCTTATTTATAATTGTTTCTTTTTTTTTTTTAAAGGCAAACATTTTGAGCTTTAACTCATTTTTTAGCGCTCAAACATTGGAATTCCCAAAAAGTTAAGAGTTCCTGAGATTTACTCATATATTAATATGAATAATTATTTATGATACAAAGTAATATTAAACATGCACATCTCTTTTTAGATGGTAAACGATAAGTAACCGTAATAATTTTTACTTGATGTTTAATTTTGTGACTATTATTCAAAATCTCTTAAATACTGAAGATTAATATTTTAAAAATCTATAACTCTTTGAATATTGGTTTTTCGTATATGTTGAATGCAACATTTTAATTTTAAAATTGCCTAAATTTTCAAGAAAAAATTATTCTGATCTCAAAAGATTGTTTTTATTTGTTTAAATGGCGTTTTTGTTTAAACAAATGCATTTAAATCAAGGTTCCTGCCATTTTGATAAATTGTAAACTAGAAATTTAGATTTTACGAATCAAAATCTATAAAAAACGATGGTTACTTTATTCAATTGCAACAGCCGGTATAGAAAGGGAAACAGAAGCGAAAACTTTTGCGGCGCCTGGGCTAGCTAGAATCGCTAGAAACTGAAAAACGGCTCGCCAGCGGCAAAGACACTCAGTCCACGCGCACGCTGACATAACAACAATGCCGCCGACGCTGCAACCGCACTCGGTAGGTCCCGCCTCCCTTCTCCTTCAGTCAATTGCTGTTTGCAACTTCTGCGTGCTTTTCTCAAGCTTAATTTTATCTAATACAAAAAATTTCCTAGCGGCTATTTCAGTATATAGTTGGAGTAAAGCGCGCATTCAGGGATTTTCAAAATCATTATATTTGAAAGTTAAACCGATACTTGACAATTGGTGCGATGGCAAATCAATTTTAATGTTTACTAAATAAACAACTTATTGTTTAAAAAAAAAAAAAAAATGATGAACATATGACTTTTTAATACATAATAATATATTACAGTTCGTTTACTCAAAAATATAAAATTAAGGTAATGTTACGAAATAATTAATACATTAATAAAACATTAATAATTAAATTAAAAACAAATATTTTATTTAAAATAAAAAATATAAATACATGTATAAAAATGAATAACTAAGTAAAATATAATATTATTATTGGTCCTCCACAAAAAGTTTTAATTTTATTACCACCTATAGATGATTTTGTACCGAACTGCCAATGTAAAGCATGCATCAAAAACTCATGTTGTTGTGTTCGAGTAGCAATTCCATGCTGTTCCTTCTGTTTTTGTCAGAAAAATGAAACTTGTAAAAATAAATTTGAATAATATTATATTTTACTTAGTTATGAATTTTTATTCATGTATTTATATTTAAATTAAATATTGATTTTTTGTTGGTTTAAACAATAAGTCGTTTATTTATTAAACATTCAAATTGATTTGCCATCGCACCAATTGTCAAGTATTGGTTTAACTTTCAAATATAATGATTTTGAAAATCCTGAATGCGCGCATTACTCCAACTGTATACTGAAATAGCGCTAGAAATATCGAAAAATTAGCTTTTGTTAAATAACGAAATAAATAGTTAATAACAGAAAACTTAAAATAATGCAAATGAATATGGTGGTTTTTATCTCAAAGAATAAGAGGAAACTTTCATTTTAAAAAAAGTTCATTTTTTTCAAAGTTATTATTAATCAAAGTTGCAAAAAAAACGTAAAAATCAAATTTCAAAAATTCATAACTTTTCAAATTTTGAGTTTATAGAGATTTTGCAAATAGACGTGTTCTTTAAAATGAGCTAAAGTTTTAGGAAAAAAAAACTCCGGGGCAAAAAAAAAAAAATTATTATTATTTGTTTAAACAATTGCATTTTAAACAATTTCTACCACTTTTTCGAATTTTAACCTCGATATTCGGATTCTACGGGTCAAAATCTATAAGAAACAACTGTTTTTATCCGGGGACATATTGCATACGGGACGGTACCCAGCTCCTAGACTATATATACTGTAGGCGCTTGGCTCTCCGGCGTGCGCCGCGCCGTCGCCGCACCTCGAGCACAGGCTCTACTGTTGCCCGTTGTCTGCGCTCTCTACGCCTCTGTGGCAGCTAGCTATCTCTCTCTCCGCGGCTCTCGCGCTGCTGGGCTCGGCCGCTATAGATTCTAACTATACCTATAGCTTGCGGCTCGCTCGACCGGCCGAGTGTTTATGTTTCGCCGCGCTCCGACTTTCGTCGGCTTTGTTATTGTTGCGAGCTCGTATACGTTCCGATTATAAGCGCTTTTGAAAACTATATATATAACTCTCTCATAATACATATTCCTACTCTCTAAGGCCTAATATATTATTGATTAAATGTTAATCAACAATCAAATACCTCAACAGTAAGAGTAAAATTTCCAATTATCTTACGGTGCGATAAAATTTAAAAAACATTTTTATTCAGAGAATAATAAGAATATCGCTTAACTCTATAACCGAAAGTACGATTTACAACACGAAAAAACAATTCGGCGATGCGCAAAAAAGCCGTTAATTGGTTTATTTAGACGCAAAGAAACTAAAACGACAATCTCAAGTCAAAATCCATACGGGCTAGGATGATGAGCCTAAACGATTTTACAGTTTGCAGTTGTTTGATGTAATCAGAACACCATATTCCTCTGAAATATAATTAATTGAAGGGCCGGATGCAATAAGGGGGTTAGCGCTCGAAAACCCGTAAAAGTATTGTCCAAGTGACTAAAATTTCAATGTAGCCAAATTAATTTTTAAAAAATATCACCTTGTAGGGAATGAAAAGAAGTATTTTTACCTAGAAGGAATTTTTTTATTCTACTTTCTTTTAATATAAAAATTAAAAACTGAAAATTTTGTTCATCTATTTTTAATAGCTTTCAAAAACATTAATCGTCCAAACTTGGTCAAATATGATCGAAATATTTTGAAATTTGACAGGGACGTGCAGAATACTCCAGCGTTGCCTATGGGATTGATAAAAGGATGTAAATCGATAATTGTTAATAATTATTTAATTGCAAATATATTGCGATCGGTAATTACGTTTTCTTAACTTTAACGGAAAAAAGTATCGAGGGAAGTTGAAGCTAGGAAAAACTTCCAGCGAGACATTTGTTCCTTAATAGTCTAATAAGTTTCTGTCAAAGTTTCAAATTGATTTAATAATAAATGACTTGAATAGAGCGTTATTAATAAAGACGCGCGCTAGCAACATCGGCGGCACGGCGTGAGCTAAGCCTGTGTTTACATGTTTTTGCACTGATGTATCACGTTTATAAAAATTAACGAATTATTATGTAACGATATTATGTTTTATATAACGTAAAAACACAGTTTATAAGTCAACGCACTGTACATATAATTACATTTTGTTAGTATGTTAATAAATAAATTTGTACTTTAAAATTTAATATGTTCATTAATACTATCATAAGGATATACACACACACACACATACACACACACACACATACACACACACACACACAATAACGTAATAATTCTTTAATTTTTATATCGGTGATACGCCACTGCGAAAACGTGTGCGACGCAGTCTGAGCTCACGCCGCGCCGCGCCGCCGATGTTGCTAGCGCGCGTCTTTATTAATAACGCTCTATTTAAGTCATTTATTATTAAATCAATTTGAAACTTTGACAGAAACTTATTAGACTATTAAGGAATAAATGTCTCGCTGGAAGTTTTTCCTAGCTTCAACTTCCCTCGATACTTTTTTCCGTTAAAGTTAAAAAAACGTAATTACCGATCGCAATATATTTGCAATTAAATAATTATTAACAATTATCGATTTACATCCTTTTATCAATCCCATAGGCAACGCTGGAGTATTCTGCACGTCCCTGTCAAATTTTAAAATATTTCGATCATATTTGACCAAGTTTGGACGATTAATGTTTTTGAAAGCTATTAAAAATAGATGAACAAAATTTTCAGTTTTTAATTTTTATATTAAAAAGAAAGTCGAATAAAAAAATTCCTTCTAGGTAAAAATACTTCTTTTCATTCCCTACAAGGTGATATTTTTTAAAAATTAATTTGGCTACATTGAAATTTTAGTCACTTGGACAATACTTTTACAGGTTTTCGAGCGCTAACCCCCTTATTGCATCCGGCCCTTCAATTATAGTCTATAATATAAAAAAATGTTATTATATTATACACATTTATTACTCTAGTGGAGTTGAAATTTTAATAATTTGAAAAATCATATTTTAGAATAGATAAATTACATAAAATAATTTTTTTAAATGAATATATTTTAATATAAAATTGCATTCTATATGCATATTTGATTTTGCATAAATACATTATTGAAAAGTATATATAAAATTATATTTGAAAACATTTACGGGGAAAAATCGTAATTATTAAATTGCAAATTAAAAATACAAAGGTTTATGTCAAAAGTCAAATTCACAAATTTTTTACATGGCTATTGGCGCGTGAATATATCGACGGCTGCGCGGAACAAGGTTGTATTTCAGCGCGCGGACGAAGAACGTTGTATCTCACCGCGCGGACGAAGAACGTCATATCTCACTGCACAGATGAAGAACGTCGTATCTCAGCGCGCGGATAAAGAACATCGTATCTCACCACGCGGACGAAGAACGTCGTATCTCACCGCCCGGACGAAGAACGTCGTATCTCTCCGCGCGGATAAAATATCTCGGCGCGCGGACAAAAAACATCGTATCTCGCCGTATACTAGCCGTGTACGTCGCAAGAACGCCGAGATACGACGTTCATCGTCCGCGCGGTGAGATACGATATTCTTCATCCGCGCGGTGAGATACGATGTTCTTCGTCCGCGCGGTGAGATACGACGCTCTTCGTCCGCGCGCTGAGATACGACGTTCTTCATCCACGCGGTGAGATACGACCTTGTTCCGCTCAGTCGTGGATATATTGAATAAATAAATTCATTGAACTAGGATTCGTTATGAAAAAAATCTTTAAAACAAAAGTGATCATCGGGTGGGGAGAAGATTCTATCTCTGCGAATCGCGTGAAAAGGTCCTATTCTAGACGAGCGCGTAAGAAGGTGGGACTCTACTGAGATAGGACCTTTTCACGCGCTCCGTTGAGATAGAACCTTCTTCTTCCCACCCGAGGAAATATCCTCAAATTATAAAAAATTATATAAAAAATTATAAAAAAATATAAATTTCTTCTTTTTTCTACATATATTTCCTACCTATTTACCGCTCTTTATGTGTGCCACGAAAAAATTATAATTTCTTCGACGAGGGGCGCATCGATATCACGTTCTTTAGAAATGGGTCTGAAGTTCGCAACGTTGGAGTGCAACGAAATAAAAAAAAAAATTTTTCTTCATGGTTATACTAATTAATATTAATTTTGTGTGTAGATTTAGTGTTTTATAAAATAAAATAACTTTCTAACAAAGGTTTAGATGAAATTTCCATTGTTTAATAACTTAAATTAATTGTAAGAAATTATTTCGTTGCATTCCAACGGTGCAAACTTCAGACCCATCTTTAGAACGTATTTTTAGAAAATTATAAAAACAAAAAATTTTTTTCATAACGGACAAATAGTATTTAATTTTAATTTTGATAAACATGCAGCATCGCGGAGATAATATTTTTGTTAATAGTAGGCACACCGTATCCAAAATCAAATTTACCGAAAATTTAACAAGAGTTGATAGCTTAAATAAATTGGTACAGCGTTTTTTACCATATTCTGGCAGTTTTTTTTAGCAACGTTTAAAAGTATAAAATTGTCTTCAGTACGGAGGAAATATCTAAATTTAGGCCTCTTCTGATGTCCCATGAGCTTATCCTTGCATAATAGTAAGTTCTATGTAGTGGAACATGTTACTGGAAGTGGATTATATAAATATTTGCTTGACTTAGCTAAATATTTGAGAACCATAGATATGTCACAGTACTATAAAAGTTATTTCCCTCTTATGTCTCGATAAAAATAAAAAAATTTCTTTGAAGGCACATCTACAGGACAAAGTTTTTCTGAATGTTAAAAAAAGTATGTACAAGCTCAATTTAATAGTATCATTTTTCGTCGAAACTTATAAGTCAATTTTGCATTAATAAGAAGTTTCACTTTTTTTTTAAATGACGAAACTTGGAAAAGATATTTAATTTTGAAGGCACATCTACTAGACAAACTTTCTTGTTCTTTAAGCCTTTCTGAATGCGAAAAAAATTATATACTTTTAAATCTAAAAATTAAAGATAATTTCGTCTTTTTCTAAATGACGACACTTATAAATACTGGCATCTACCTTTTTGATCTTGCAAGAATAATTATCTACACTGAAATTATTACTTTAAAAGTTACAGTTTTCTAAGGAATAATCGTTATTACAATTATAACTTCCCATAATAATTTGTTGCAGGCGATAATTCAATAAATATCTGAAAATATAAAATATCAATATTTTTTAATCATCATATCAGCTTTACGTAATGCATATTGTAATTGAAGTAAATAAGTGAATAAGGAACATCAGTCATCCCATTTAATTTTTTATTTAAAAATTATAAGAAATACGTTAAGCTGATGTGATGATTGAAAAAAATTGATATTTAATATTTTCAGATATTATTTGAATTATCGCTAGTAGCAAATTATTATAGGAAGTTATAATTGTAATAACGTTTATCACTTAGAAAACTGTAACTTTTAAAGTAATAATTTCAGTGTAGATAATTATTCTTGCAAAGATCAAATAGGTAGATGCCAGTATTTATAAGGTGTCGTCGATTAGAAAAAAGACAAAATTATTCTTAATTTTAGATTTCAAAGTAAATAATTTTGTTGACATTCAGAAAGGCTTAAGGAACAAGAAAACTTTGTCCTGCAGATGTGCCTTTAAAAAAATTTTTTAATTTTTTTCGAGAGGTAGGAGGGAAATAACTTTTATAGTACTGTGATACATCTATGGTTCTCACATATTTAGCTAACTATAAGTCAAGTAAATATTTATATAATCCACTTCCAGTAACATGTTCCACTACATAGAACTCACTATAATGCAAGGATACGCTCGTGGGGCATCAGAATTTAGATATTTCCTCCGCGTACTCAAGACAATTTTATACTTATAAACGTTAATAAAAAAAACAGCCAGAATATGGTAAAAAAACGCTGTACCAACTTTTTTAGGCTATCAACTCTTGTCAAATTTTCGGTAAATGTGATTGGATACATGGGTCTGAAGTTTGCAACGTTGGAGTCCAACGAATTAAAAAAAATAAATCATTTTGTTTCACGTTTATATTAAATAATATTAATTTTGCGTGTAGATTTAGTGTTTTATAGTATAAATTAACTTTAAAACGAAGGTTTAGATAAAATTTCCATTGTTTAATAACTTTAATCAATCTTAAAAAATTATTTCGTTGCATTCCAACGATGCAAACTTCAGACCCATTTGGATACGATGTGCCTACTATTAACAAAAATATTATCTCCGCGACGCTGCATTTTTATAAAAATTAAAATTAAATACTATTAGTCCGTTATAAAAAAAACTTTTTTGTTTGTAAGAAACTATTGCATCTTGAAGAAAAATTGATTATATCACATAAAAACAGTAAGCAAATTAGTAAAACGTGTTTTTCTTGTCTTTATATATAAATGGGTCTGAAGTTTGCATCGTTGCATCGCATATATAAAGCAGTTGACAGAAAAAAAATTATACTTTAGGTACACATTGGTATTAGTAATTTTTTAAATAGGAAACTTGTGGAGGTTCGTTGCACACTCACGTTTATAAAATAATTTTCTTTACGAGTAACAAATACCAATACTTAGGGAATATCTTTGGAAATGATATAGGTATAGATAAGGATGCTAGCCTTTCCCCTGAAAATTTAATCAATACATATTGACAAATGTCAGTAATTTTTTACTAGGGGTGCACGACTACTCGAAGATCCGAACTATTTGCTCTATAAACTCAACTCGACGAACTCAAGTCGAATCAAATGTTTTACTTGATATATTGAGTAGTTAGAAATAGTTCGAGTAGTTCGAACTTTGATCGAGTGGTTTGAAATTATAGAACACTTCCAACTTCCAGTGCATAGTAGTGAATAAATTATAAAAGAATTATAAATAAAAAATTATAGATAATTATAAGTAATCTTAGGATAATTATAATTATTATCGCTAAGTAGTAGCTAAATCCAAAAACAAATTACATTCAGCTAATTAAGTATATAATATTATAAGTTACTAAGAGAGCCAGCTGGTTCTATCTAGATCGAACTACTTAATTCGAGTAGCTCGACTTCATTCGAGTAGTTCGAGTTGGTCCGAGTAGTTCAATCTGACTCGAGCAGTTCGAAGTATAATGTACTCGATTCAAGTTCGAAGAAAAAGCTCGATACAGTTCAAACACGCCAAGCCGAGTGCTTGTACACCCCTACTTTTTACCCGTACTAGATTCTAAAGCAGAGCGTGCTACGCGCGCCTGAACACGAACCTATCTTACCTACTGAATTCGCAAATGAAATTTTTTGACAACGCTCTGAAGTTGGCTCTGTAAGCTTCAATTCGATAATAATCACTATCACCTTTTTACAATAGGAACTAGATTCTAAAACAGAGCGCGCTACGCTTGCCTGCACGCTAACCTATCTTGTTTGTATTGTTTGCAGATTTGTCACTGAATTTTACAAACAAATGCATATAACTTTGCAGGTTCTGAAAATTTTTCAATTTTGATATCGGCGACTTCCCCTGAAATTTAAAAAGGAAGAAAATGAGACCTTGCAAATTAAAATTGAATGAAAAACAAAAAATATTTGTATTTGATATTGATTTTTTTTTTTTAATGCACAAAACATACTTTTGCAAAATTGGAAATTCTCTAACAAAAATATTTTCCGTTATGTTCAGAACTCTGCTTCGTGTCATATTAGTTTTCAGATTCGAATGTGTAAATGAATTTTTGTAAAAAATGTTCATAGCTTTAGGTCTACTAGACCGCTGGAGCCACCTTAAAAAATTTTCATAGCACACCGACCTACCAGGGCTCAAATTAAAGTTTTTGGCAAACAAAAAAGTTAAACAAATTGTGCAACGATCGTAAGTGGGCCCCTGTTCATATTAATAAATATATCAATTGAAAGAGGACACGAAAAACATAAAAAATGACTGATTATTGACCGTTTTTTTATTTTGAGTCGATTTGGTTCATAATTTTTTTACAGGGAGTTTTTATGCTCAAAAAGTAATTCCAGCTTTAAAAAGTTTGGAAATGCCAGACGCCGCGGAATCAGATTTTTTTTTTGTCACGACCCCTATATAATCGGCAGTTTGGGGGTTTTCCAGAAAGTCGATTTGGTTCGTAATTTTTTTACAGGTACTTTGTGTGCTCATAAAATAATTTCAGCAATAAAAAGTTTGGAAATGCCAAACGCCGCCGAGTGAGAATTTTTTTTCCTGCAAATACGCTGTATTATCAACTTTTTGGGCCCGTTTGGAAATGTTCCGGATAGTTTATTTTCTTCTTAATTTTTTTACATGTAGCTTGTGTTGCTAGAAAGTAATTTCCACGATAAAAAGTTTGGAAATGCCCAAAGCCGCTGAGGGAGAATTTTTTTTTCTTACAAACACGCTGTTTGTCACCTTTTTGGGCCCGTTTGGAAATGTTCCGGGGAGTTTATTTTCTTCTTAATTTTTTTACATGTAGCTTGTGCTGCTAGAAAGTAATGTTCGCGATAAAAAGTTTGGAAATGCCCAAAGCCGCCGAGTGAGAATTTTTTTTCCTGCAAATACGCTGTATTATCAAATTTTTGGGCCCGTTTGGAAATGTTCCGGGTAGTTTATTTTCTTCTTAATTTTTTTACATGTAGCTTGTATTGCTAGAAAGTAATTTCCACGATAAAAAGTTTGGAAATGCCCAAAGCCGCTGAGGGAGAATTTTTTTTCTTACAAACACGCTGTTTGTCACCTTTTTGGGCCCGTTTGGAAATGTTCCGGGGAGTTTATTTTCTTCTTAATTTTTTACATGTAGCTTGTGCTGCTAGAAAGTATTGTTCGCGATAAAAAGTTTGGAAATGCCCAAAGCCGCCGAGTGAGAATTTTTTTCCTGCAAATACGCTGTATTATCAACTTTTTGGGCCCGTTTGGAAATGTTCCGGGAGTTTATTTTCTTCTTAATTTTTTTACATGTAGCTTGTGTTGCTAGAAAGTAATTTCCACGATAAAAAGTTTGGAAATGCCCAAAGCCGCTGAGGGAGAATTTTTTTTTTCTTACAAACACGCTGTTTGTCACCTTTTTGGGCCCGTTTGGAAATGTTCCGGGGAGATTATTTTCTTGTTAATTTTTTTACATGTATCTTGTGCTGCTAGAAAGTAATGTTCGCGATAAAAAGTTTGGAAATGCCCAAAGCCGCCGAGTGAGAATTTTTTTCCTGCAAATACGCTGTATTATCAACTTTTTGGGCCCGTTTGGAAATGTTCCGGGAGTTTATTTTCTTCTTAATTTTTTTACATGTAGCTTGTGTTGCTAGAAAGTAATTTCCACGATAAAAAGTTTGGAAATGCCCAAAGCCGCTGAGGGAGAATTTTTTTTCTTACAAACACGCTGTTTGTCACCTTTTTGGGCCCGTTTGGAAATGTTCCGGGTAATTTATTTTCTTCTTAATTTTTTTACATGTAACTTGTGCTGCTAGAAAGTAATGTTCGCGATAAAAAGTTTGGAAATGCCCAAAGCCGCCGAGTGAGAATTTTTTTTCCTGCAAATACGCTGTATTATCAACTTTTTGGGCCCGTTTGGAAATGTTCCGGGGAGTTTATTTTCTTCTTAATTTTTCTATATGTAGCTTGTGTTCCTAGAAAGTAATTTCCACGATAAAAAGTTTGGAAATGCCCAAAGCCGCTGAGGGAGAATTTTTTTTTCTTACAAACACGCTGTTTGTCACCTTTTTGAGCCGGTTTGGAAATGTTCTCGGCAGTTTATTTTCTTCTTAATTTTTTTACATGTAGCTTGTGTTCCTAGAAAGTAATTTCTACAATAGAAAGTTTGGAAAATCTCAAAGCCGCCGAGGGAGAATTTTTTTTTATTGCATTTTTACATCTACCCTGTATAATCACCCGTTTGGGGTGGTTTTGGGGGTGGGGATAATTTGATATCGGTTTATATCAATTATTTTTGATGAATTCTTGTGTTATTTACAATATCTGGTGTCATTCTCCCTGAGAAATTTGATTTTAGAAAAATGGAATTTTCGTTCTCTTAGGTTGTCTTACGAATTCCGTGTTAGGGGTGGGGGTAGTTTGGAATTGATTTATTTTGATCAATTTTCATGTATTCTTCCATTATTTGCAGTATATTATGCTATTCATGTGGAAAAAAGGTGTTTTTCGAAAATCGAATTTTCGTTGGATCGCAACGTTGCAAACTTTAAACCCATGGGGGTTTTCCGGGGAGTCAATTTGGTTCGTAATTTTTTTGTAGCGAGTTCTTATGCTCAAACAGTAATTCCAGCATTAAAAAGTTTGGAAATGCCAGACACCGAGCAGTGAGAATTTTTTTTCCGTCACGACCCCTATATATCTGATTATATAATCAGCTGTTTGGGGGTTTTCCGGGGAGTCGATTTGGTTCGTAATTTTTTTACATGGAGTTTTTATGCTCAAAAAGTAATTCCAGCTTTAAAAAGTTTGGAAATGCCAGACACCGAGCAGTGAGAATTTTTTTGCGTCACGACCCTATATATCTGATTATATAATCAGCTGTTTGGGGTTTTCCGGGGAGTCGATTTGGTTCGTAATTTTTTTACGAGTAGTTTGTGTGCTCATAAAATAATTCCAGCAATAAAAAGTTTGGAAATGCTAAACGCCGCTGAGAGAGAATTTTTTTCGGTCACAACCCCTATATATCTGATTATATAATCTGCTGTTTAGGGGTTTCCGGGTAGTCGATTTGGTTCGTAATTTTTTTACAGGGAGTTTTTATGCTCAAAAAGTAATTCCAGCTTTAAAAAGTTTGGAAATGCCAGACACCGTGCAGTGAGAATTTTTTTCCGTTTCGACCCCTATATATCTGATTATATAATCAGCTGTTTGGGGTTTTCCGGGAGTCGATTTGGTTCGTAATTTTTTTACGAGTAGTTTGTGTGCTCATAAAATAATTCCAGCAATAAAAAGTTTGGAAATACCAAACGCCGCGGAGAGAGAATTTTTTCCGTTACTACCCCTATATAATCAGCTTTTCGGGGTGTTCCGGGAGTCGATTTGGTTCCTAATTTTTTTGCGGGTATTTTGTATCCTCAGAAAATAATTCCAGCAATAAAAAGTTTGGAAATACCAAACGCCGCGGAGAGAGAATTTTTTTCCGTTACTACCCCTATATAATCAGCTTTTTGGGGTGTTCCGGGAGTTGATTTGGTTCCTAATTTTTTTGCGGGTATTTTGTATCCTCGGAAAATAATTCCAGCAATAAAAAGTTTGGAAATACCAAACGCCGCGGAGAGAGAATTTTTTTCCGTTACTACCCCTATATAATCAGCTTTTTGGGGTGTTCCGGGAGTCGATTTGGTTCCTAATTTTTTTTCGGGTATTTTGTATCCTCAGAAAATAATTCCAGCAATAAAAAGTTTGGAAATACCAAACGCCGCGGAGAGAGAATTTTTTTTCCGCTACTACCCCTATATAATCAGCTTTTTGGGGATGTTCCGGGGAGTCGATTTGGTTCCTAATTTTTTTTCGGGTATTTTGTATCCTCAGAAAATAATTCCAGCAATAAAAAGTTTGGAAATACCAAACGCCGCGAAGAGAGAATTTTTTTCTCTTAGGTCATCTTACGAATTCCGTGTTAGGGGTGGGGGGTAGTTTGGAATTGATTTATTTTAATCACTTTTGATGTATTCTTCCATTATTTGTAGTACATTATATCATCCATGTGGAAAAAAGTGGTTTTTCGAAAATCGAATTTTCGTTGGATCGCAACGTTGCAAACTTCAAACCCATGACCTCGTACCGCGCCAGCAAAGTCAGGAGCTCGTCGAGGACCTCCTCATACCCCTGTTCGAGAATACCGAACTCATCCTTGGTGATATAGATATCTCTTTCAGCATCATCCCTAGCGACAATGTCCGCATGAACTCCTCGAACCTCATCCCAAATTTGCTTCACAGCATCGATGCGAGCCTGAACGATGTTTTTGTTCAGCGACTCCCGCGGCTTAGCGATCAACCGGCTAAGCAAGCCCTTCATCTCCGCTAAACGCCTTGTTTGCGACACTGTCATCTTCTTCAGGGTTGTGGGATCCATGATAGACTGACCTTCCTATTAAACGAATAAATAAAACCAGAAGACAGAGAAAGAAAAAAGAAAGAAAAAAAACTAAATTCGAAAAACTGCAATCGCCAAATCTGAAAATAAATTGTGCTCGTGAGAAAAGAACAAACACACCGATGAAGAGAAGTCAAAACATCGTCAGAATGCGCGGCACGAGAGTCAAGCGCCACGACACGGTACCGAGAATCGACGTGTTTACGTCGCGAGCTTACGGCGCGGCGCCGAGGCGCAGAGCTAACGCACAGGATCCTAGCGCGCTCGCTATCAACGGCCGCTTTCACGAACCGTAGACCGACGCCGGTAGCGTGGTTGCTCATCTACAAAGGTCCGCTTTTGAAATTATTGATCCTTCACCCCAACAATCACTCACTCCTCACCCGGGGCACCATGTTATTATAATTAAAGGAGTTCCAATATATATGTGTAGAAACCCAAAATGGTGGGAGAGTGAGGGAAGGTTGGGCTAATAAATCAAACACAAAGACATAGAGTTTCGCGGAAAAGAAGGGACGAATTTATTTTTATTTTAACAGAGAACGGAAAGTATACAGAGAAAAAGAGACTCTACGATAGGCAAAAATTAAAGAGTGAAAAAGAGACGCAACTACAACTAAACGCAAATCGCCGCAAGGTACCTTTGACGCACGCCGGAGAGCTCTCCTACCTGTTACGCAGAGAACATGGACGGCACGACGTAAAGCCCTGGCCGCACGTGGGTGGGATGCACCTTCACCGGTCGCAGGACGCCTCGACGTCTCGGGGAGACCTATCCTGGACCCCGGGCAGACCTTCTCAGCCCTGCCGCGTAGGTGGCTATCGCCGGGTGGATATGGGCGCGCCGAGAAAAACTCGCACGTGGCCGACGTCCCAACACACTAAGAATTCACACACCAATTGCACTCCGAACGGCACAATGATCGCTAGACACACGCACACAACTCGACGAAAGGGGACGTGAGAGACGACCCCAATAACACGACCGACCGCGGTGACTCGCGAACACGTGCGCTAAGCGGCTTGCACTGATCGACCGGTTCCTCGGGAGAGCCGTCGACTACTGAACTTAACGTCCTCGTAAGCTCCCATCCCGCGTGATAACAAGGAGGCGCCCCTGGCGGCGCACGCATGCGCTCGGCCGCTCTCACCGCAGCGATCGACACGCTACGGCGCGAAATTCGAATCTCGCAGAACGGCCATACGTATCCCGAACAAATATGTTTTTGATAATCTTTATCACACATATTAGATATTATATACTAAGGTAAATGTAGAATGTGTTGAAAAATCCAAAATTCTGAATGCATGTTTTCAAGCTAGAGTAGTGCTGTGCCAAAAACTTAAACAAAATGTTTATAGCAACAAATCTCATGTTGATAGTATATTGATGTCTGATGGGGTGGACCGTTTTACTTTTCTTTCATTATACCTTTTCACATACAACCTAACTTTATAAGGAGAATACCACTCATATATATTCATTGTAGTGTATAACCGTTTTAACTTTAGGAAATAAAGTGTCAATTATATCATATAATTACATTCAGTCGATGGTTGATGATAGTGGATTGCAACTGGCATAAGCAAAGGTTTTGTAATGTTCTTTTACACAATATAATCTGTTCATGAAGAAAAAAATTGTAAATTAACCAAAACGTAAACTAAATTCTGGTATTACAGTGGTTAAATGAAACCCATAGACATAAGAAAGATAAACTGCGGGTGTAGGTTAGGAAGAGTGGCATCTCTAACCATGTTCGCCCACATGTGTTAGAGACAGACAGCATACCTTCTATTACATATACCTTCTATGCATCTGTCTGTCTCAACGGGTGCTACTCTCGCTAACCTACACCCGTCTATCTCTCTTATGTCTATGATGAAACCACAGCTGCATTTACACTGATGTTTGTAGACTTTTATATAGGTGAAGGCGGTCTTACACCGAGTAGCTTCTGAGGCCATAATTAGCTATTAAAAAAAAAATAAAAATATAGTTTAAACAATATAAAAAATATATATATATATTATAAATATACACTATTTCTGATAAAATGGCCCAAGTCTTAATCTGTAGATCAATTTTACTCAGAGCATTTTCAATTTTTTTCAATTGGCGTCACTTTTTAAAAAACTATTCTATGGATTTGCATGGTAGAATTACTTGAAATTCATTGAACTATAGCAGAAAGAGTTGGAAATATTAAAAATATTTTTTTTAAATAATCTTAAATTGCTAAAAATCACAAAAAATCACAAAACTTCTTAAAATTAATTAATTAAAAGTGGTTTTTAACATTTAAATTATTTAAAAAAATATTTTTAATATTTCCAACTCTTCCTGCCATAGTTCAATAAATTTCAAGTAATTCAAGCCCTCCCTCATGAAAATCCATTGAATAGTTTCTTTAAAAAGTGACGCCAAGCTTTAAAAAATGACATTTTGAGAAATAAGCCTGCAAAGAGAAATACCATAAAACTCCAAAAATAATCAGCCATTTGATCCCCATTCTTTTCCTTCTTGAAACTCACTTTCCTGTATATCTGTTCTCCCATATAAAATGGTTAAAACAGAAGCTCTGGTACTTTGCATGCATCCGTTCCATTAAAAGTTATCCAAATCGAAACTTAAGAAGCCATCACTGTCGTAGACAAAAGTACATAAGTACATAAAAGCCGATAAGCCCATTTTTTCAATGATCACTTGATTACACATTAAATATTAATTATATCTTGAATTTCCCTGGCGGAAAATAGTTCTAAAAATAAATAATAAATATCGAGAAAAAGTGATAAAAACTGATAGAATCTTATAAAAGATGTTAAAATATAAAAAAATGTGATAAAAACTAATAAAAAGTAGTAAAATTTGAGAAAGAGTAATAAAAAGTAATAAAAAACTGATAAAAACTGATAAATAGTAATAATTCTTGTAGGAATTCGGATAATTTATCAGAAATTATTATTTTTTAACATTTTGTATCACTTATTATTTCTATTTGTTACGCTTTAATATTTTAAATTAATTTTTTTCATTTCTTTTCACTTTTTTTTATTTTTGTACACTTTTTTACATAAAAAATTATTTTTTAATATTTCCAAAACCAATCAAATATATTTAATTATTTAATTATTATAATATTTAGCTGCATATTTTTTATTTAAAAATGATATGTTCTAATGGGATATGTGTACAAATAATAAAACAATATTGAAATATATTTGTAAAAAATTATTTATTTATCAAACTTACAATTATAATTCTACCAATAATAATAATACCATTTATAATTCTACCAATTCAGTATTATCTTCTTCATTTTCTAGCAATTCATATGAATTCATAAGATCTGGATCTTCCTCAATTGGTTTCATGTGCTTTCGTGCATCACAGATAGCACGATGCGCGTAATTATTAATCTTACTCATGTGTATGTTGTAAAGCCTTTCAGGGTATTCGTAGAAATTAAAAAAATTAATGAAGTGAGCCCTTACTGCTCTCCTTTTTTTTGGTGACAATTTTGTCGGCATATCCTTTTTTGGATTCAGTCTTTTTATCTGCTTAGTCACCTTCACACATCTACTTGCAAGCTGTTTGTATCCCAGCGCATAACACATACTAATATAAAATTTTGATCCGTCAACGTTATGGTAAGCATTTTCTACAGCTTCCTTTCTCGCCATTATGCCTGAATGAGTGTTACTGGTATGGGGAATCCTGCGTTACTTCTTCCAGGATACTCTGCCGGTTTCTCTTCTACAATGATAAAAATAAAACAGGTCATGTATTTAAAAAAAAAAAAATTCTAATGTTAATAATAATTTTATAATTTTAAAATATATTTCTTTAAATATCATACATAATAAACTTACCATTTTGGGCCGCAGCCAACTTTTCTTTTACATTATTATATCTGGTTTGAAGAGTGTTGGCTACATTCACAGCCACTTTTCTCTTGCGTTTTTCCTCAATTAATTTGTTTTTCAAGTCCATAATTTCTGCAGTCATTCCTCTCTTAGAGTTGTGTTCTTGTGAATTATATTCTTCTATTTCTGACTGCTCAACATCCTGTAATTATGAAAACGAGTCATGTTGCAAGTACAAATATTTAATACCTTTTGCTGAAATTTCTCTAGTAATTTTTTACAGGCACACCCATTGGTAATAATAACTTTGAAACTTCGTACGCCACGTTTTAGAAGATTGTAAATGATAGTTAGATAAACATATGTTATGGCTAACCTAACCTTTATAAAATTTCAAAACTTGCGTTCAAATGTTGAGCTATTTTTACTTATGGAAATGTCAACAGATAGTTTCTGTAATTTTTTTTTTCTTATGGGTTCTTAAAAGTTTTTGTCATACCTCTGTGCCTGAAGAAGAAGGTGATGGTTCTTTTTTTTCTAAGACAGACTTCTTAGCAATATTGGGTGTTAAGGTCTTGAAATATACTTTTCCATCAGGTACATCATCTTTGGCAGGCACTTCAGAAGTACTAGACAGAATTGTGAATAAAGAGACGAGTCATATGCACTCACAATACTGGTCATTGTTTTAACTGAACTTTGCTTGTTCCTTTTTTTTAGCTTCCTAAAACAAATAGAAGAATATAAATAATGAGTTTGTATTATGAATTATTATGATATATGGGAAATTCTCTTGATCTTTTACTTTTATGTCACTTTTTTTTAAGTAATTTATTGCTGCGTTATTAGGAGTATGTGAGAAGCACATAAACAAGACAGAGTGTAAAAGCTTCAACTTTTACGTAGAAAACCAGTTCTGTAAACCATATTAAGTGTGCCACACATGCCCAATTCTGAGCATGCAAAAAAACTGTTTTAAATATTTTTAGACCTTTTTAAAGTGACATAAAAATAAAAGTTCTTGAAAATTCATCATATACTACTAACCTTTTCTTTGGATTTTAATTGCATTTTCATATTTTCAGTCTTAATCTTAGTATTATCATTGGTTATTTCGAGATCAGAATTGTTCAAAGTAGGAACTCTTGATCTGCCTTTGCCATCGGCTAAAATGTCATCTATTTCTTCCTCCATCTCTGTAGACAAAGCAAAGAATGAAAGAAAAATTATAAGAGAAATGACATAAGAAATTGTACATGAAAAATTTTGTAAATATAAAATCATACTTGTAAATTATTTTTTGTACGAAATGTAAATTACCTGCTATTATTAGGATTTGACATTTGTACTTCTTATTTTTCCAAGTACATAGGAATGGTTTTGAAGCAAATTCTTTCGTTTGACGACCAGTATTTTCATAACGAAAATTTTCTATACATGAATCTTCTAATATAAGATATTTTGTTAGGCTTATAATGTAGACATATGCATACATGTCAGTATACTTTTTTACTGTTTGTCTCGTAGTGAGGACGTTAGGATTTAACGTTACAATATTATACACTGCATAGATCCGATAACCGATTAAGTACTTAACCGAAGAACAGTTCAAGTAGAGTAGGATGGTTTTTCTAACTTTGATTGATAAGTAACTGACTCTTGTAATTTTAGTTCGTTTAAGACGTTTCCACACAAAACCCACATGAAGCAAAGATACGGTTTTCATCGTACAGTTCGCATTCCCAGGACTCCAGAGACTTAAGGGTCTCGCACAGCTCTGAGGAACAGATATAAAGAACAAGAATACTAACCCATGTTATTCTTGTGCTTTATATCTATTCCTCAGAGCTGTGCGAAGGCCCTAACAGTTGACACGTCGGAATTCAGTCACGGTAATAATATAAGTTTAATAGGGGTCGCCGCTGATTGGCTTAGAAACCCCTCCCCTGTATTCTTATCGTTCGTTCCTTTATTCATCAGGAATAACAGGAATACTTATACGTTAGAGTGCGTATCCCATACGTTCTTGTAACGTGTTCCTTGCCGTCACAGGACACGTTCGAGTATGTTTTCGATATTTTGTATACTTTCGGGTCAATTGTAAAATACACATACTCGTTAACCTGAAAGTATACAAAATATAGAAAGCACACTCGAACGTGTTCCGTGATGGTTGGGAACACGATACAAGAATATATATGGAGACGCACCCTGAAAAAAGATGTAATGAAGAGGAATAAGTGTATATTTTTTCCATATAGGGAGGAATATAATATATTGAAAAGATATTCATGGTCAATATATTTCCTATTTTATTTTTTATTGATAATAAAAAATAAAAACATAATAAAAGAATAATAATAAAATAATTTAATAATTTATATATTACACAAAAAAAATTAAAATGATAATAAGCAATATATGGTAACAATAAATTATACTAATTGAAAAAAAATAAATTTATCTGATAGAAAGTAAAAAAAAAGTGATAATCGCTGATAAAAAATCCGAATTCCTGCACTAATTATCGCATTTTATTAGTTTTTATCACTTTTTATCACTTTTTTTCATTTTTCTTCACATTTTATTCATTTTTATAGGATAAAATCAGTTTTTATCACTTTTTCACGAATTTTAACATTTATTTTCAGAACAATTTTCCGCCAGGGTTAAGCCTGTATTCTTCTGAGCAGGCTTGTTGCTTTTATGTGTATAGATACATCTTGATATTTATTGCTATTTCAAATCTTCTGAATTGAATTATATATCCTATTGTGAGTTAGACTTAATATGTCACTTTCATTTTTCTTAGAAAAAAGATGTATTTATTTTTATGCGATAAAAATTTTTACTGCCTCTTCTTTAAAATACTTAAGGGTGTCAGACACCTTTGGCTTTTTCTTGATTAAATGACCTTAAAAATGACCTTAACGATCAAAATATATGCAGTTCCTGAACCTGGAGTCTACGCAGAGTTCAAAATTTACATTATGTAGAAAACAGCTTTAAAGATAAAATTACCCAAATCCATCTTTATTTCTTCTGTAACACCTTCTGAAACTCTAAGCAAAATTAGTTTTTGATATACATGTCCGTAATATTCGATGTTATCGACTCTTTTGCCGACGTAAAATACGATTTCACGTACCCGATCGTGTTTGTACGTTTGCAAACGAGTTCGTAAAATCGAATGACGGGCAAGCATATCCAAATAGCATATTGTGCATTATGGGCATAAAATGAGCTGAAAATTCCTTACCTGACTCTGAAATAGCTCTACTTTCCGTGACGAATCCATGTTAGGTTTTTTTTGTATGCATGAAAGTTGTGTAGGAGGGAATCGCGTATTTCGAATCATGTACTATGCAGTAACAAATCATTGCATTTTCTGTTTTTATTTGCATAGCTTATTACAAATATATGCGCCTTTTTTATATTTATTTTAAATCGAAATGTAATTTTTTTCAATTCTTTGTATAAGTGGTAATAACTCTTGTTATTTTACCATTGAAACTTTAAACATTATCTTTTATCATTCTAAACAAGCCATAAAATATATAAGATATAAATTTTACACTAAGAGAACAATTTAACAAAATTACGTTGTAGATAGCGGGGAAAAAATTTTACACCACTCTAACCTTAAAATCATAACTTTAATATGATTATTCGGCTCTCGTGGTGTAAAATACGGTACGCCACTGCTGCGTAAGGTGATTTTTACCGCATTCGACTTTTCGCACTTTCCACACCCGTATAGTAATGTACTATTTTTTGATGCCCTGGTGAGAAATACGTGGTTTCGCCATTGTTTTCGATGGCGAAAGAAGGACATTTAACCATTGATTCTGAGTTGGTAACTAGGCAACTGTAGACTTTATTAATAGATTATTTTAGAGGTTTTGTCAACATATTCAAAGTCATTAACCTATATTTACAACAAAAACTATCACTTCTGATCATCAAGGTACACCCGATGGACATTGATTCTAGCAATGCATGTCTCGTTAGTGGCACTCACACATAACCTTTTGAATGTTCATATCATTTTCGAGGTATGTTAACGATTTAAATATTATGTGTGACAGTAACTAACGGGGTATGCATTGTCAGAATCTATGCAACCCATCGGATGTACAAGTGATTTATATTGCTTTAATTTGTGAAATGGATAAAAGATTGTTCGTTAATAATGTCGCACTTTTTATGAGAATTTTTTCTTGAGTGATCATTTATTTTTTCAGATACAAATAAAGTAGTTGACTTTGTTGCTGCAAATGGAGCAAAAGTACCGCATGTTTAATAATTGTACGTGTAACAATTGTAACAATTGCACGTAAAATAAAAATATTTTACATGATCTTCAGTAAAATTCACTTATTAAAATTATGCACGTGATGTTTTTGATGCCCGCCCCCCCGACCAGCAGCACTCGCTGCGCTCGTGCCGCAAATGTCGGGGGCGGGCATCGAACTCAATGCTCTCGAGCCCGTCGAGTGCGTTATCATTGTCAGTGGCAAACGTACTTTCCACCGGACATCAAGAAAAATAGTATACGGTACACGAGACGAAACTTCAACTTTCGTCACTTGTACCGTAATGTACTATTTTCCCGCTAAACTTTGAAAAAATGGATTTTTTTCATCTTTTCTCAACTTACGCTCGGAATGCGCGATTTTCTATGCGACTTTTAGTCGTGAAAAAGAGCATGTTTCAAGCAACTGTCCAAAAAAAACACTATTTTGGCGCGAACAAGTATAAGACCATGGTACCATATAAAGTAACACCAATCCTTCTGTTAGGGGCCCCTAATGTAATTTTTTTTCTCATTTAATTTAAGTTTAGAAAATAGTTTCTTCTCTTATACTTAATAGCAGGTGTCGATACAAGTGCGAAAGTGTTGATTCTAGCATGAGTGTGAGGTTTGTTGCCCGAGCAAAGCGGTGGTGACAAGCACACGAGTGTAGAATAATCTTTCGCGCGTGTATCAATCGATATATCTATACAGGGGGAGTAAAAGCGATTTGTAAAATTTATGTATATGTAAAATCGCATTTTAGGCATACTGAATCGAAAAAATATGATTATGTATGTACTGATTTCTCCCATTATATTTGTGGCCTACGAGATGCATGTGTTACAGAATTTAGGGTACGTTACTCAAGCAGAGAAAATCATTTGCATCGACGAAACATTTTCCTGTTAGTTTTTCTAAAAAAAAATTCTCGTGCATCCGATAAAGATGGAAATTTCGTGTCAATGACTGAAGATTTTTCGAAAAATACAATATTATGGAAACGAAAAATTACAATTGAAAATCAGATTTAACAATATAACGATGTTATTCTTAATAATGTATGCAACAGCAGAAACAATAAGTTCTGTCTGGTTGGATTTCTTTGAAATCCTTAAATCTACTCATCACATATTAATGATTTTACAGCCGCTTTTATTTTAAATAATATGAAAACTCACTTTTTGCCAAATCTTAATGCGATTTTACACACGAATATCGTATATGAGGCGTTTCGCCTCAACTCTCCCAGCGCGGCGCGCGAGCGTCAAATCATGCTATTTTCAAGTCGTGTTTACGATATCAATATGAATTTCAAAAAATTATGTGATAAGCGTTTCCGACGTATTTTTTCCTCAGCTTTCCAATGGTGTAAGTGGTTTTTCCGAAATTTTCCATTTGCACCCTCAAAAAGTATAAAACATACTATATCTCGGAAAGTATATTTTTAATATTTTTTTTTATCATCTAGATCGAAAGCTGAGCATTTTTTACGTCGGAAAGGATTTTTTGCAAAATTTGCTCGAATGTTTTTCTTAGAGAAACAGAACGCGAAAGAGTAGACGCAGCGTCTCCTTCGTGCGCGGTATGCGGCGCGCTGTAGAGCGCGTGGACTAGATGTATTTCGCTCTCTAGTAACCTTATTATTTTTATTTATCATTTTTAATTCTTTATGGAATATCTTTTTGCACTTCGAATTTCACTTATATGCACGATTGACATTTTCATAGGTTATTTCGCAAAAAAAAAAACCGCTGCCAATTCTTTGGCACTTAGCTTCCTCAAACTAATTCATCGTTTCCTAATTAAAAATTGAAATTCTGAAAATACATTTTTCATAAAAAGGAATGCTAAAGAATTTCAATAATACTTTGAACCGATGCGTCTTATACCAGTTTCTTGCAAAATAGTATATTACGTACCTATTTTAAAAAAAGCTTTGACAGACCACCAAGTTTAAAAAAAAATTGAGATTAAAAAGAGATAAAAGAAGGGGCTAAAAATGGCACTATTAATACGTTTTGATATTTTAATTTACTACATTATATAAAAATATTAAAATGATAGTTTTCGAAAATAAATGTATAATATATATTCATATAGATAATCACTTAAAATTGCAACACAATATTGCCACCAACAAGTGTAATAAGTAACAGTTAAAATTTCAAGTCGATAAATAAATTATTTTTTGAGATATTAATTTTTTAAATATAAAAAAGTTTTCATTAATAACAAATGACAGAGTGAAGATATTTTAAATTTTAAATTTTAAGAAAAGAAAATGTAGGTAATTTGAATACCTTTTAAGAGAAGTATATTATTTTATGTAATAATTACTATAAGATACGAAAAAATCAAAAAAACTAAAAATTCAAAATCGTTTTTTGGTTATAAAACAAAAGAAAATCAATAAATCCCAAATCCATCAGGGTACTTTCCTTTTGCCGCAAGACGAAGCGAATAAGCTTTACCCGACGAAAATCGGTTGATTAGTTTCGGAGATATTAAGAGTTGAAATATACACACACACACACGCACACACACATACATACATCCACGAAATAAAAAATCATCAAAATCAAATAATATACACATATACCACCATAAAACATCTTTTTGAATACTTTTTTTTCGAAAATTTTTTTCACCGTTACAAAGCTTCCTCTTTGAGGAAGCAAAAACATTACAATCAATTTGAAATAGCAGACGCAACGCTTCTCACTTACTTTTTACCCGATAGGTGGCTTGCGTATAGAAAATTTTTGCCCGAGAGTAATTTGTTGTATCCAATTATATAAGTCTGATGAATTTTCGATCTTTGTTATCCTTGAAATTGTTTAAGAATTTTAACGCTGTTTCCGTTATATTTGTGTTCTTCGTGTGTTTGCTGATTAAATCATAATTTATTTTTGGTTTATTTATTGCATTTATTTTCTCGCTACTGAAATGGATCCAGCTTTGAAGCTGAAATGCATAAATCCTTTTAATAAAATTAATCACTCTGTGCGTAAAAATTTGTCGAATTTTCCTTCAATATTTAGGAGTGCGTATCCCCTCGTACCAGAAAACGCGAAAATTTGTTCCAACTGTCAACGTCAACTTTATAAACATAAGTTAGATTTACCTTCATGCGATGCCAAAAAAGCTAAAATTGAATGTACTGATGAATATCATAAAGCAGGCGGTCAGTTCTCAACCAATTAAAAAAAAAATTTTTAGAATCACCGGGTAAGGAAGATAAAATTCAGCTACTCACGCTTGCTCCTGATTTTTGGTCTCGCAGAGACTTAATCAGAGAGTTCGGTTGTACTGAGTGGGAAGCTCGAGAAGCGAAAAAGTTAGTAACTGAAAGTGGAATTTTTTCAAAACCTGAAAAGAAAAGGGGCAAAATATTTCCAGTTGAAAGTGTAGATTCAGTTAAACGTTTTTATGAGAGGGACGATATTAGTCGTGTAATGCCCGGATTAAAAGATTGTATATCTGTTAAGCAGGATAATGGTAAAAGAGAACATGTACAGAAAAGGTTACTACTTGGTAATTTACGTGAAATTTATTGTTTATTTAAAAAAGAGCATGAATCTGTTAATATTGGCTTCACTAAATTTACTCAATTGAGGCCGCCGCATTGTGTTCTAGCGGGAAGCAGTGGTACGCATAATGTATGCGTATGTGTACACCACGAAAATATCAAGCTGATGTTAAATGCTATTAATTTACAGAGTTTAACTGAAGGTACTCGACTATTTCTTAAAAACTACCACGATTGCATCCAAGCAATCGTATGTAGTAATGCTAGTTCGAAATGTTACTTGGGAGACTGTTTAGATTGCCCCAATATGCCTGTATTACGGAAACATTTGCTTGAATGTTTTGAGAGAAATGATATTTTTCAAATACAGTATGAGTCATGGCTTCAGACAGATCGTTGCACAATAGTATCTACAACTGTAAATGTTTATGAATTCATGAACATACTGGGAGAAAAATTAATAAAATTTAAAACTCATGACTTCTTTGCGAGAGAACAATATCTTTTCTTAAGCGATTTGAAAAAAACCTTCAAAAAGGAGAATTCCTTGTTTGTTGTGATTTTGCAGAAAACTATGCGTTTATAGTGCAAAATTCAACACAATCGTTCCACTGGAACAATAATCAAGCAACAGTTTTTACAACAGTGGTATATTATAACGAAAATCAAGATCTTAAACATATAAGCATTGCTATAATTTCTGATAATCTAAATCACGATACTGTTGCTGTTTATGAATATCAAAAAATTATAATATCGTATTTAAAAAGTAATTTCATAGTCAAGAAAATTTATTACTTAACTGATGGAGCAGGTCAGCATTTTAAGAACAAGTCTACCTTCCAAAATCTTCTGTTTCATCAAAAAGATTTTGGAGTTCCTGCTGAATGGCATTTTCATGCAACAGCGCACGGTAAAGGTGCGTGCGATGGTATAGGCGCAAATTTGAAAAGAGGGGCGAAAAGAGCAAGTCTTCAACTCTCTTCGAGTAATCATATTTTAACACCAGAAGACCTTTACAACTGGGCTTTACGTAATTGCAAAGAAACTAAAGTTTTTTACAGCACTAAAGAGACCTATGAAAAAGCCGTTTTGAAACTAAAATCAAGGTTAAGTAAAATTAAATCTATACCGGGAACTTTACAGTACCATGCCGTTATTCCAATGAATAAAACAACATTAATACTAAAAAAACAGCAATGAGTTCAGAATATCAAATCTTCCCTAAAAAACCCGTAAAACAAAACAAAATAAAATTATCTACTTTAAAAAAAAAGAATTATTAATATAAATACTAGTTTATTGTTGCTATTATTAAGGAAATCAAAATTTTAAGTGGTTGTTAGAGAGCGAAATGCATCTAGTCCACGCGGTGTACAGCGCGCCGAAAACCGCGCGCGAAGGAGACGCTGCGTCTGCTCTTTCGCGTTCTGTTTCTCTAAGAAAACATTCGAGCAAATTCTGAAAAAAATCCTTTCCGACGTAAAAAATGCTCAGCTTTCGATCTAGGGGGTAAAAAAAAATATTAAAAATATACTTTTCGAGATATAGTATGTTTTATACTTGTTGGGGGGGAAAATGGAAAATTTCGGAAAAACCACCTACGCCATTGGAAAGCTGAGGAAAAAATACGTCGGAAACGCTTATCACATAATTTTTTGAAATGCATATTGATATCGTAAACACGACTTGAAAATAGCATGATTTGACGCTAGCACGCCGCGCTGGGAGAGTTGAGGCGAAACGCCTCATATATAATATTATCACGGAAAATTGTGATTTAAAAGAAAGCAATGGAACAATTCAGATCTGAAATATCTTTAGGATTTATGAACCAATCTTTGCAGCGAACAAACTAGTGCGATATATCTGTAATCTCTCCAACTTAACAAAATTGATATTAAATTTGAATCTCATATTTACTGCACCTATTCATACAAAAGCAAATTTGATTATTTTAACAAATGGGTTTTCTCTCTATAACTATTAACTCCACTTTTCTCACATTATGAAGAATTTCCCTTGGCTTTAAGTACGTTAATTATTTAACCTATAACTAACATTAGTTTTAATGTACAAAAAATAAATAAACAGAATTAGACAAATTACTCTTAAACGAAAAACAAATTTTTACCATTAATTATAATTTCTTTTATTCAAAAGTTGATTTTAGCGTTGTGTTTACTCATCTATTAAATTACGAGCTATAAATGCGCCAAATTGGAGCGAAGTTGGCAAATCGGGAAGAGATGGCCTGTGCCCGGCCGGCGTTGGCTCGCGCCGCTCGCGCGACTCCGCTACTCTCTAAGGCCGCGGCCACATAAGCGCGGACAGACGCGGACGCGCGCGCGCGTACGCGCTGACTTCTAATGATAAGGTTGGTATCTTTGGCTGTAGCTAACCTTGCAAATTTTAAAGGAAAAGAATGAACTGACCTGCTCCAAAATGTAAGAAAACTTAACCTATCAATTAGATCCGCATAGTATGTACTTGCTCCGGATAACAATTGTTCCTTTATACACTTGCCTTGCTTATCTTAAATAATTTATACACACAGTAACAACTTCAATAGTTAATCTATCCATAATTATTCCATAATTATTCGACGAAAAAAAAGTATAGAACTCATTTAATTTTATTAAATTTTATTTATTTTTTTTTATTTTCTCATTTTATTTTTTAACTCACTTCTTAACTCAACTGTTAACTCTTATGGATAATTTTTTCGGAGCAAGTAAGCAAGTTTACATGATATGTGAGTCTAATTGATAGGTTAAGTTTTCTCACATTTTGGAGCAGGTTAGTTCATTCTATTCCTTTAAAATTTGCAAGGTTGGCTACAGCCAAAGATACCAACCTTATCATTAAAAGTCAGCGCGTACGCGCGCGCGTGTCCGCGTGCGTCCGCGTCCGTCCACGTCCGTCCGCGCTTATGTGGCCGCGGCCTAACATATAGATATCTATTCATATTATACACACGATCAGTGCGACTTGAGTCGTGGCGTAGTGTGGGAAGCGGTAGAAGGTTCGGCTGACGCAGCTCACGAGAGTCGGCGGCGCTCGAACAAAACTGTATACAGCGCGAGATCAGTTCCTGGAATCGCTGCGGAGCGGGGGGAATCGGAGAGAGTCGGCACGGCCGCACGGCCGCCGCTGGCTTGCGTGAGTCCGATGCGCTCGAACCTCGAAAACATGTGAGAGCGTCCGCTACAGGGGTTTTATCGAGGTACGCGTTGACAGTCACAGAACCATACAAGTAATTATTTCCCTTCGAATCATTCCGATTTTTTTCGTGCTATAACGCACGGAGGCTTTAAGGAGATAAACAATATTTAAAAAGACGATGAATAAAGTTGAAATTATTGGAAGGAAAATGGTTACTTCGGCGGTTTTGTGACCGTCATCCTTTACCTCAATAAAGCCCCAGGAGCAGGCCAGCAGGCGCGCGCGGCGCATTTTTTGGCGTAAAATACGTTCTGTTTAACTCGCTTATAATCGTATGCGGAGTCTCTGAGAGAAAAACAAAAGACATATATCGATACACTTTTTCCTGATCTTTCCAATAGTGCTATGTTTGTTACTCCGAAACGCTTTCTTCCGGTTGAAAATTCAAGTTGAAAGTTCAAAGTCATTTTTCTCACAGTACATCATGTTCTTTTTTCAAAATGCATTTTACCATTGGAAAGTACAAGTCTTATGCTTATAGACTCTAATTTTTTGAGTTGGAGAAATAAAGGATTCAAAAGTAATAAGATTAAAAAGGCAGAGGCGAGCGCCCGCTTCGCGCTGCGCCCCAGCGGGTTCTCAAACATCATTTTTATTAATATAGGTCATACATTTCACTTTTTTAGCATTTTTAATTTCTCTAGCTTTTTCAGAAATCTATGCTTTCATTGGATAAGATGTGGCGCAATCATTATACTATAATAATAATCAATGTAGTTTGACGACAATAGTCATTTACCATAAAAGATCGGATTCTAAAATTAAACACAAAAGAATGATAATTTTTTCAGACAATTTAATTTACGATACCGTAGCACTTTACCTAATCTAAAAAATAATAATTACATTAAAAAATGTTTTGATTTCGTTAAAAAAGTTAATGTTTAAAAAATATACACAACGTGTAGAATCTTCTTCACCACTATGAAGATTTTGCTGTTGAAGTTGCATTGTTATCGGATTGCTCACGGAAAAAATGGATGTGATAGAATTGGTGCTTTCGTAAAAAGTAATGTTAGGCGGACAAGTTTGGGGGAAGTATCTGATAATTATATACCAACGCCACAAGATCTTTACGAGACAGTAACAAAATATTTTGCAAATATTGTTTGCTTTTTTTCATCAAAAGATGAATATTTAAAAACAATACATAAACTAAAACCAAGGTTAGATTCAGCAAAAACAGTGCCTGAAATTCCATCGTTTCACTATATCAAATTACATATTAGCAGATACAGGAAAGTTAGAACTAAAACGATTTACAGCATCAGGAACGTCCCAATTGTATAATACCTATTCGAATAAAAATAAAAAAAAAATTAGAAATTTAACTAGAAATTAACAGGATTGAAAGTTAAAATTGTGACCTACTAATAAAAATGATGTTTGAGGCTTTATTGTTTAATGATATTTTCCAATAAAACCGAAGTGGTTCACTACATTTATGAGTATATAGAGCTCGCTCGGGCGCAGCGCGAAGAGCGCGTGCGGCCGTTCGTCGCTGACTTTTTAAAGGGATGTGTGTGTTACCGACATAATTTTTCAAAGAGTATATCTCATGACAGTACTAAAAGAATCGCTTCAGAAAAATTCTGAGTATAGTATTGACATATACGAAGGGCGTGAAAATTGTGTTTTTCCAAATAAATGTTTAGAAATTTTTTAATTAAAAAGAAACTGTAATATCGATAAGTAGGAATGTGCATTTTTGTAACTTTAGTCCAATTTTTCAACGAGTATATCTCATGAGAGTACTAATAAAATCGCTCAAAAAAAATTTTTGAGTAAAGTTTTTACATATAAGAAGGGCGTAAAAATTATGTTTTGCCAAATTAATGTTTGAAAAGTTAATTTATTAAATAATGAAATTGGGTTAATTTTGAACTACACATAACCTTAATCTTGTAACTGTTGAACCCTTCATTTCTCGAACTCAAAAAATTAGAGTTTCGTAGTTTAAGAATTGTACTTTCGAATGATAAAATTCATTTTCAGACAAAAACATGATATACTTTGAGAAAAATGACTCTGAACTTTCAACTTGAATTTTCGACCAGAAGGAAGCGTTTCGGAGTAAAAGCATTAGCAACATTGGCACAATGTATTGAGGCTAATTTTCCGAATGCGTATAGCGAAATCCTTGTCCCACTTTAGGTACCATTTGATGACCATATCACAGTAATGGGACAGTCAGAAACGCGTTAAAAAGTATAGTCCCACTATTGCATCCGAATGGATGTCCCACTACTGCTCCCAAGTAAATTAGCATAACCCACAACATCAGACAATAGTTATTTTGTTTAAATGCGATTATTTTAACACCAGCAACGAAAAAAACTTGTTTTTTTAAATAAACCTCGAAACACGAGCTATCTGTTGAGGTGATGAGTTTTCATGTATTATGTTTCGTTTTGGTACTAGAAAAGATTATAAAAAAAGTATGCTCGAAACTGTCCCACTATTGCATACTTTACCTTATATCAATAAGCCATATTTTGAAAAATTATTTGGTTTTTATAGCATTAATAAAACCGAAGCAATATTGCCTTAAAAAAAAAGAAAAAATATAATAACAAAAATAGAAAAATTAATGAGGTACAATATACAATATCTCCTATGAATTATAAAATTTCAGATGAAACCGTTCTTGAGTAATTGCGGATTGAAAAAACTATAAAAAATGTACATTTTAAATATCTTTCTACTCATCTGCTCCTCCAAAAAAAAAAATGAAAAAAAAACAAAAATTTTCGAATAAATAAACTCCTGAAAGCTGATTTTTTTCAGTCTTTATTGTGTATTTTTCGTTATTGTAGCACCTTTGAATCCCCCAAGCGAAAGGTTCCAGATCGATTTTAATATTGGCAATATTTTTACAACTCCATCAAAATACCTTGTAGTAATATCAGCAATAAAATTTATCTTAAATTCATAAACTCACGAGAAATGATTTTTTTTCGGTATTTTTTGTGTACATTCAGCCACTTTAGCCCCACCGCACCCCTCAAGCGAAAGGTTCCGCATAGATTTTTATATCGGCAATTTTTTTACAAAGCTATGGCAACATCTTGAAGTAATTTCAGCCATATAATTTGTCTTAAATTAATAAACTCACGAGAGATTATTTTTTCACGGAATTTGTCGTGTATTTTCTGCTCTTTTAGCCCGTTAGCACCCCCCAAGCGAGAGGTTCCGGATCGAATTTCAAATCGCCAATTTTTTTATAAGGGTATGGCAAGATCTGGAAGAAATATCAGTCATAAAATTTGTCTTAAATTAAGAAAGTTACGAGAGATGATTTTTTCACGGTATTTTTCGTGTATTTTCCGCTCTTTTAGCCCCTTTGCACCCGCGAAGAGAGAGGTTCCGGATCGAATTTCAAATCGACAATTTTTTAACAGGCTATGGCAAGATCTCGAAGAAATATCAGCCATAAAATTTGCCTTAAATTAATAAACTCACGAGAGGTAATTTTTTCTCGGTGTTTTACGAGTATTTTCCGCTATTTTAGTCCCTCTGCACCCCCCAAGCGAGACGTTCCGGATCGAATTTCTTATCGTCAATTTTTTTGCAAGGCTATGGCAACATCTGGAAGAAATATCAGCCATAAAATTTGTCTTAAATTAATAAACTCACGAGAGATGATTTTTTCACGTTATTTTTCGTGTATTTTCGGCTATTTTAGCCCCTTTGCATCCTCCAAGCGAAAGGTTCCGGGTCGAATTTCATATCCCCAATTTTTTTGCAAGGCTATGGCAACTTCCGGAAGAAATATCAGCCATAAAATTTGTCTTAGATTAATAAACTCGCGAGAGATGATTTTTTACGTTATTTTTCGTGTATTTTCGGCTATTTTAGCCCCTTTACACCCCCCAAGCGAAAAGTTCCGAATCGAATTTCATATCGCCAATTTTTTTGCAAGGCTATGGTAACATCTGGGAGAAATATCAGCCATAAAATTTGTCTTAAATTAATAAACTCAGATGGTATCAATTTTTTTTGTAATGTATTGTCTAGTCGGGGTGGTTTTAGGGATGATTTGGGAGGATGATCACTTTGGAAATAACTTATTTTGCAGTTTATACATGTTTTATGCATATCTTTAGGAGATAATATCAAGAAAACCGAATTTGGAAACTTCAGATATTTCGTTCACGATGAACGTTCAGAACTTCAGACACAGCTCACCTCCGGTCCGGTTCGATTTCCGATGCCATCGCCTTTTTTTATTCTTCTCCCCCGTATCCACCCCGTTACAATGTATAACTACACGTACAAATACATGTATTTATAAGTATAAATTTAAGGTGGTTCTATGAAAATGTCATTGAATGCGGAAATTTACAAAAAAATATATATTATTATTCTACAGATGCTGACATTTTTTAGTATTTTTTTCAATACAGGTTGCCATGAAAATTTTTGAGTAAATAATTCTTGAAAATGTATACTTTTACATGGCAATTCATTGCCGTGTCAATAGAATCATGTGTTTTGAGTAGAAAATTTCAAAAGAAATATAGAAGTCGAATGCGGAGGAAGTTAAGAAAAAGAGGTGGTTAAAGTTAAGACTTAAGCTTTGCAATGATCACTTAAAAAATGCATGGAGCCACAATAAATTTTGAGATATTAATGATTATAAACACAAATAGCAGACGATGTGCACGAGAGCGAGAAAGACAGAACCACGCGCATGTTCGCTGCATGGTATAGTTTATGTTCTCGCTGAGCGCATAAACTATAATGTATCATAGAACCACCTTAAATAATTTAGTAGCTAAAAATCAATACTTAATATCTTTATTCCTTTGTACTTCATAAAAAAATAACTAAATTTCGTTTCGTAATTTAAATTCGAGCTTAACATTTTGTAGAATGGTAGATTGTTAAATTACACTTGGTAAATATTTCATAATGCATAACTGGATATATTTTTTGTATATAATATAGAATTTTCTACCTTTGTATCTGCATGAGTAACACATCCCCATGAGTAATATATTCATTAAAAATTCATAAACCCTGTAGAATTTTTAAATAAATTAATTATTCTGTATTGACGCTATTAAAGTTGACTTTCTTACTCGTAACTTTTGGCCTAAACTACAAGCATTATCTATCTATTGGTGAATGATCCGCCTAGGGCTATGGTGTATAGCATTCTTTAACATGGTATGGTGCATCATTAAAAATAACTAAAAAGCGTTGTAGTTTCTCAAGTATTTGTTTACAAAACATAAATCAATGTATTTTTCTCATAGTATAGAATCTTTAGTCTGAAGTAACTGCATGATCATTGCGTCTCCTTAAAAATTTTTAGCGGTCGATTATCTTCTGGTGAGGTTGGGTTTTTTCAGAGAAATCTTTCGAAACTTTTACTGCGAAATTACTTTTTTATTAAGGAAATTATCAACGATTTTAGTAGTAGTAAAATAATGATCGGCTATCGGATTTATAAAATTAATAGCAGATGAAAGATAAAAGTATAAATAAGAAACTCTAATTGAAAAATTAAACATACTTGCACAGTTAATAATAAGAAAAGTAATCAAGCTTATCTGAAATTATTAATTTTAGAAAATTGCATTTTCATATTCTAGTATCTGCAAATTATTTCAGTCAATTAAGTTATACATCTGAAGAGCAATAGTTACACGTAGTTTGTTAAAGGTAAAAGTTGACTTAGTTTATGCTCAAATATTTTACATATTCTAATTATTTAAATTAATAGCACATGTTTACATGATTATTTTAGTAACATTTCATTAATATTCAACCATGAACTCAGTTACCCGCAAGAGCTTCTTACAACTAACAAAAAGGCAACAGTACAATCGCATTTTACATCGAAAAGCAGCTCTTCAAAAAGCCCTTCAAAAAGAAAAAAAAATAAAGATTTATTTAATCGTAAAATTGTTAAGGATACAATCAGTGACGGTGAAGAGAAAGAAGTTACAACAGAACGTGAGGATGTAGTAGATGACAAAAGACCAGATGATAATTCATTTGAGATACCCAGCCCTCAATCTAATGAAATTGAGCAAAGAAAAACTTGTCATAAAGATGACAGTTTATCGAATTGTAATTTCGTCGAAAATATTGATATAGATTCATTATCTAAATTTCAAAATGCTTTACAGCAATGTTGTTTAGATATGGATATAAATCATATTCAAACAAAAGCTCTTTTAAGAATACTACGCATGCACAGATGTTTTAGACAGTTGCCTAAGGATAGCCGTACATTGCTAAAAACACCTCGGCTTCGGATTAATTTCGTACCCCTTGGCCAAGGCGTATATTGGCATGTTGGGTTCGTAAGAATTTTAAAAAAGCATTTATTGTTTTACGACGTACTCCCTGATATTTTGGAATTAGAAATAAGTACTGATGGCTTATCATTAAGTAGAAATGATCCGACCCAATATTGGCCTATACAATATAGAGTTTTAAACATCAAAAATTTTAAACCGTTAATAGCAGGAATTTATAAAGGTCCTGAGAAGCCATCAGATGCTGATTCATTTCTTCAAGCATTTATAGAAGAAGTAACAGAAGCTAAACGTTTAGGAGGAATACTCGTTAATAATCGACGAATTGCTTTTATTTTTAAACGATTCGTAGCTGATGCACCTGCTCGAGCATTAATTTTAAATCACAAAGGTCACAATTCATCACGTCCTTGTTCTAAATGTAAAGTTACTGGATATCGATTTGAAAATAGAGTAATGGTATATCTGGATACAGACCATGAAAAGCGTACAGATGAAGAATACGCAGCTCTTGCAGATGAAGATCACCACAAAGGCAAAAACTCTCTTGCGGAACTATCAATATCTCCCGTTACGAATGTACCATTTGAAATAATGCACCTTGTATATCTAGGAGTTACTGGCAGATTACTAGAAGGGTGGTTTCTAGAAAAATTTGGATTTGGAGCAAAATTACAGAGTTTCTCAATTCAAGAAATTTCTAATAGGTACGTGGAATTGTTGAAATCATGCCCAAGTGAATTTGCTCGCCGTCCTAGACCACTAACTAAATTTGCTCGATTTAAAGCTACTGAAATGAGACATTTTCTCGTATATGCATCAGCAATAATATTGCATGGCATTATTGGACATGAATATTATTATCATGTTTTGTTACTTTATACGTCAATGCGCATTTTAACGTCTCCAAAATTAACAGAAAAAAATATTAAAAAGGCTGAAGAAGCTTTAAGAACGTTTGTTGTATTTTCGCCAAATTTGTATACGCCTTCTTTCGTCTCTTATAATGTTCACTGTTTGCAACATCTATGTGATGATGCGCGAAAAAATGGGCCCTTAGAGGAGTGCTCAGCTTTCATATATGAGAATAATATGCCTCTTTTTAAGAAAAAACTGAGAAATCATCCAAAGCCACTACAGCAATTTGCCAATCGTCTAGCAGAAAATAATGGCATTCAACACAAACCTATAAAAATATCTTGGGACAATGAATACATATCAATGATGCATGAAAATGGCCCAATACCTCCAGTCGTAGAAAATACAATTTGTGTACAGTATAAAAAATACGAATCAAATAAATTTACTTTTATTATAGATAATTCAAATAACTATTGTAAGCTTGAAGACGATACTATATGTAAAATAGAGAATATATTGGTTTTTAATTCGACAACTTACTTTGTAATACGATGTTTTAAAAAGATTGAAGATTTTTTTGATATACCATTAAAGTCTTCATCTGTTGGTGTATATAAATGCAAGAATTTATCTACAGAATTAAGATTAGTAACCACAAATTGTATTTCAGCGAAATGTTATTGTATGCCTAGTTGGAAAGAATCATTTAATTCAGTTCAGATTTCGTCAGTGAATTTCGACGAATACATTGTTCCGACCTTAGTTCATTCTAATAAATGAATTAATGAACGAATCTAATAAATGAATTAGCAATAACATTAATAAAGACGTGTATTATATTAATCCATGACAAAGTAATACTGCATTCAGATGTTAAATATTTTCTATTAGACGCATATTATATTAATCCATGACAAAGTAATACTGCATTCAGATGTTAAATAATTTCTATTAGACGCATATTATATTAATATACACGCCAAACATTGCATTCAGATGCATAGATACTTTCTATCAAACGTATATTATATTATTCCATGACAAAGCAATACTATGCCCAGATGCTTAGATATTTTCTATCAGACGCGTAAAGTGATACCACGGTTTAATGCTTAGACATTTTGCATTAACAAATTTACAAAATTAAAACTTCAGTCTTGCGTAATCTTACATGCACTGAACAACTATGAAAATAATTTTAGCATTTAGCATGCTTTTCTTATGAAGCAAAATAAGTTTAATTGATGCTACTCACTTTTTAGTTATCTTAACATTGATCTGGAATGACTGAAATAGGTAATAATAACATAGGTAATAATAATTAGACTATATTAATAGTAATAAATTTGTCTGCAATTAACTTGTAATAACTGCGCTTTTAAGTATTACTTTTATTTAACGTTAATTGACAGACTATTTTCACTTCCCTAGCAAAAAATTTTACGTTATAAATCACATGATTAAACATATGCAAAATTACATGCTTTATCACGTAGAAAAGCACGTGTTTTTCTACATGATAAGTCACCTGATATAAAAATTTTTTTTATTTGTTATATAAATAAATAAATTTCTGCAAATAAATAACGAAAAAATATTAAGTGCAATAGTTATACTTATTTATGTACACAAAAAATAGAAAAAAAGAATTGTACCGTATTTCCCAGTTTTGTGAATTCTTTGCACGATCGGGATTTGATCTCACGATCTTTTGGTTATGAATCTAAGATTTGCTCACCCGAACGGAAATTGACTTAGGGCTAACACTAGGGCCTTGTCCGATGCCATACAAAAATTATAAGTAGCTAAAGCCCGCCCTATCTTCGATATGTACATATTATTAAAAGAATTATTATAAATTTTGTACATTTAACATGTTATTTCTTTAAATAATAAGAATAAATATAGTAATTAAAGTGATTAAAATAATCGATCAATTTGAGATTTCGCGCTTTTTTCGAGAACAACTAAGTACAAACAACTTTATAGTGTCTCACTTAATAAGCCATAATTTTTTTAAAAGAGGATAAAAGTTTTCCTTAACTTCCTAAACAAATGGCTGATATAAGAGTGATATGAAATTAACTGTTGATATTGGGAGATCATAAATACATCCTTATAATTTATTTATTAAAATTATTTCTTTACACATTACGGGTTACTTTACGTTATTTAAACTCCGTTCATCAGACTAAAAGGATTTCTATAGTATTTTTTTATGTACTGAAAAAATGATTTCATATATGACATCCTTAATAATAATTTAATCTTTGTAATAATAATTTAATTTTTGATTTAGCACTAATGGAGTCTCATTCAAAAGAGAAGCAGACCTTAAAAGGTCGTAAAATTTCCAAACCAAAAAAGTATTGTACTACTGAAAGTAGTGATGATAATGCTAAAGTCTCAGAAAAAAGGCAAAAAAATTTAACAATAAAAATGCAAGAATTTTTAGAACGTAGCTTAAGTGAAAAAAGTCCACCTAAAGAAAACCATGAAATAGAATCTGATGATAGTGAGGACGAGTCATCTGATCAATCTGATGAAGAAAATGAAGTACAAATAAAGAAAAAAATAGTTGAAAATGTAAAAGAGAAAAATGTAAATGATTCTAGTATTCAGAAAGCCGCTGAAACAAGTTCACATGAGCCACCAGTAATTACAAATAAAGTTGTGAAAGGTAAATAATACTTAAATTGAATGCATACTTTTTAAAAATACTTAAAAACGTGGTATTAGATAGAGTTAAAAAACGTTGATAACGACCGTTTCTACTTTTTTATGTGATTTAAATTTTACACACTTTCTGTATATAATCTACTTTTATTGTTTTTTTTAACATTTTTTGACGATTTCAAATGTTTTCGTGACGTTTTAAGGAACAAGCCTGGATTAAACACTGAATGTGAATAATTTTACATATTTCATAGTAAAACTATTTATTTTTAATATTTAACTACAAAGAAATTTTACCTACTTAAAGCACTACTCTAAAATCTACATTAGAGCCCTTTCAGTTTTTAGTTTTTAATGTAAACTCAGATCACGTAGGCTTCTTCTTGAACCACTCAATGAAATGAGCTAAAACGAGAGGTAGAGATCTTATTATCATACTTCAAGGACGGAGTGAACGGAGCACATTTTTAGAAAAAAAAAATAGATTTATTTGCTGAGATAAATTTATCCTTTTTTTACTTATTTTTATTATTTATTCCCTTATCATGGTTAATACAAACACACATGGACCTTTTTTCTAAAATGTGCTCTGTTCATTCCATGGAGAATCATACCAAGAAGATCCCTACTAAATTTCAGCTCATTTAATTGAGCGGTTCCAGAGAAACTGTAAGTGGCGTATCAAAAAATATAAAAAAATAGTTTTGAGATAATGAGCTTCGAAGTTTGTTAATATATCATTTAACTAGTAATACTTTCACTTAATTTTTCTATATCTACAAGTATATTTGCTTCAAAGTGACGTCAAATGGCATTTTCTTAGTCCCGTGATTTATTTGTTCATTAATGTCTTATTCATTTTGATTAATAATACTAAGTTACTTCCTGGAATTTTATCTTCATGTATTTATTCTTTATTATTTAGTTGCCAAATAATATACCCGTGATAATAACATCTTTGTATTGTTGCCAAATAATATAATTCAAGAATAATTTTTATTGTTTTATGTCATCAGCATAATACCCATCCAGTACAAGTAGCTACATAGTCAATGAAAAACTAAATTCAGTCGAAACATTGGAAAACTCCTTTTTATTATTTTTCACTCCTCTTCAAATTATTTATAATCTTTACTAAATTTTTTATATTATATTTTATTTGGAACAAAAAAGCCACCGTCAATATAAATATACACTTATCGATAAATTATTCAGCTGTTTAAAATATAGTCAAGCAACTGTACATTTGATTATTTTAATCTTCAGTAATTATTGTTAAGAAGCAATGACAGAAATAAACAATACTGAAAGCCATGTAGACAGCTTTTTTATACTTCCAGAGTAACGTACGAAAATGTATATTTTCGAATTCAGAAAGTGGTCTAGTTTTGGCAACAAATTTTATAATTAAATACAAATTTCATGGGAAAAGTTAAAATACATTTTAACAAACATGTTTCGGTTAATAATAATATTTTGCAAGTAAAACTACAGAATAGACATTATAAATAATTAAATAAATACTTTTTCTAATAAAATACTGCATTTTTATTTTATATTTTTAATCATGACTTAATAACGAAATCGAATTTTAAACAATGGTTTCAAGGAAAATATTGTCAATATAATATGCTATAAGATTAGAATATAATTTTTTTTTTCGAACTTTTAACCCAGGCTTGTCCCCTTACATTATGTTTATTCAATTCGACTTTTCATTATTAAGGTACTTGACCTAATAGTTAGGTAGTTTTGATAATACCGTATTTTAAATGAATTTTTGAATGAACTTTTTTTCTTTCAATATGCAAGTTTCATATGCTTACAGATACAACAAGCTCAAATTTGACATCATCTAAGGAATTTTTTTCATCAGCTGACAAACAAGAAGTCAATACAATATTAGATTCAATAGAAAATATAATTTCTGAAAAAATAAAATCAAATAATGAGAATTTGAAATCTTATTTAGAAAACATGGAAACCCGTATTCATACCAGATTAAATTTCTTACAAGAGTAAGTATATATATCTTCCTATATTATATAGATGTTAGCATTATTTATGAACATCAGCCCCCCCCCCCTTGTGGCCCCCTCTTGCCACCCCTCATGCCTGCCCTTTTCATTAATCCCTTTTCATTAATCGAATTTATCATCTCAGTACACTTGTGACAAACATCTTTTTTTCTCACATCACGCGTAAAGTATTGTGTTTACACCCTGACAAATTCGAAAAAAGCTTAGGTATTTCTCAAAATTGGAATTCATGGGTTTTGGATGTCACTGATCACGATCTTGCTGTCAGACTTTTAAAATTCAAAATTGCGGTAAAAAATTCGAAAAAAGCTTAGATTTTGTTTAAAATTGGTATACAGGGGGTTTTGAAGTTGCTGATCAAGTTTTTCTATTAGACTTTCGAAATTCAAAATGGGGGATCCAATAGGGCGATTGAAACTTGTAAAAGTGCTTAGAGCTGGCTGAAAATTGGTATACATGGGGATTCGAGGTCGCTGATCAAGATTTTGCCATTGGACTTTCTAAATTCAAAATAGCGAATCCAATATCACGGGGAAAAGTTTAAAAAAAGCTTAAATTGTGCTCAGAATTAGTATACGGGGATTTTCAAAGTATATATATATATATTCTATATTTATTTCTTATAATTAACAATTATTTATATATGACAGAAAACCTTGCCTAGGTGTAATATTGTTTGAATCGCTAATTATGAATCCATTATCAGGTTTTTAAAATTTAAAATTGCGAACTAGATATAGTCTACAAAAATTAGAAGAGAAATACAAAATTTTGACAAAAATCATTGTATAAAGGTTTTCAAGGTCACGAATGTATCCTGAGATTTTCAAAATTCAAAATGGTAAATAGATCCTTTATCGCTCGGACATGTAAATATCGAATTTTGTGAATATATCTAATAGTGGATTTGGAATGTCTAATCCCCAAAACATTAATGATATTAGTTAGTACTGTATCTTAACCCTCATATTCCTTCGTTAACAAACAATTTTCTACATCGATTTTTTATAACAATTATAAATACTTGTAAATTTACAAAACTAAATAAAATATCTAAAAAGTAAAATTATTATTTACCTAAAAATATACAAAAGAAATAATGAAAAATAAAGAAAAAGGGATGCCAGTATAACGGTATTGCGTACGTGACCTAAACAGCTAATAAAATAAACATCGCTGAAATAGTATTTAATTACGATTTTAATATAAAACTAAAATTAAATAGAAATTATGAAGGAAATATCATAATATAAACACCATAACTTCAAACACTTTGTTATACCAGAAATACATTGAAAAAAAAATTTTAAACTTTTCATTATTTCGAGATTTGTCCGTATTAATTAATTTTTCACAAAGAAAATCTTAAAAAACTAGTGTACGTAAAATAACCTAACCTATAGTTAATATAAGAAAGTATTTACTTTTTAAAAAGACTTATCCGCACTTTGTATAAGAATTTTACGCATTTTCTCAAAATTTGAAATAAATTGATGAATTATTCGCACTTTAAAAAACGGATACAGTAGAGTTCAGCGTCCTTTTAAGTATATCCTCATATATGAGGATATATCTTACAGAAACAACCATAATTATTCTTCCAGCTTATCATTCTGCATCTTTCTATAAAAAAAATTCTAATTTCAGAAAAATCACAAATTTTGATCCAAACGACGTGTCTCACACGATACCTGATGGCTTTCCTCTGAAAACAATGAACGATTTTGTACGTTTCGAAGCAAACCGAGACGCCCAAGGACAGTTGGTAAGTAAAATAAATTTAATACTTCATGCTATACAGAATACAAAATCAACCCAATTTTATTATTTTATTAATTAGCTTTTAAGGTTTGTTTGTAAAACGCGATTTTTATCCCATCCGTATGTGTAAATAATATATTCAACATTTTTTTTTATCTTTCCATAACTATTTTCATGAGTTATACTTATTCAAAAATTAAGTACACGGTATTTATTTAGATTAAATAAGTTATAAATATTTTTATACATAATTATCGTTCCTCTGCATTTCGAATACTAAAGTTAAATTTCCTTGTCTAGTTAAGAAGTTCGAAAAGATTCGGAAGAAATCACAAAGGTTTTTCTCCGACCACTTATAACAATGTAATGTTCCGTACAAACATGAGTTAGCCTAACCCGATAACTTTGATCGACTATGTATATTGGGCTGAAATTGATCACTTGAAACATTTTTTTTCAATCAATCGCAAATTTTCTCAGAAATATAATAGTTTTATCATATTTGTAATACTTTTTCATTGAAAAAAAATTATTGTTAAAAATATAAATACTTCTTAAAATTTTATGACTTGCAAAATTCGCTCGCGTTACGCTAATTGAGTCCATACTCTGAAAGTTAATTAGTAAATATTTCATATTTTTCAAATTCATTATTGATACATTGATACACTACAAGTATTTTTTATAGAATAAAATTTAAATATGGAAACACAAATTACTTTTCTTTTTTTTTAGATAAAATATTTTAAATGGTGGGGAGGAAATGATGTAAAATCCACTGCCCGTCAATATTTAAAAGATGCATTAAGTGATGAACTTGCAACTCATTTTAAATGGTCTCGTATGCCAAATGAAGATGGTGACCAAAGTGAAAGAGTATTATACAATACGTCTTTGAGCAAACTTATGTTCGGTGAGTAAAACAAATTTCGAACCTTTTTCATTAAGAAACTAGAATAAATAAGTAAACACATAAATCCACAAAATTGCAGTTTACGTTAACCGTTAAATGATACACGGGGTCCAAAATACCCCAAGTGTTTTAAACGAAAATTTTCAATTTCAATTTTTTCGAAAATTTTTCAATATCTTAACAATAATTTTGGATCTCAAAAACTGTAAAATTCTTTAGTAGAGACTTTAAGGCACTTGTAAAAAAATTTTCAAATAAAAATGTTTATAAATGAAAAACTTATAAGCACTTTTTTACACTGGGGTCCAGAAGACCCCGTGTGGCACTTATGTAATTATTTTGACGTGTGTCATTTAAGGGTTAATTTGTGTATTTATGTGGATATTAGTACGAATATCAACTCCTCGTAAGCAAACACGGTATTAACGTAATTAAAGTTTATTGTATTTAAATTTGTATTGATATTTTTTAAAAATAACTACTATCATCTACTATTTACGAATACTTAAGAAATATTGATGATTCGTATAATTGTAGAATCGTCCTCTAAAAATGTCATTTTATGAATAAATACATTTATTTATGCACTATTTCGTTTATAAGATTAATGCAATTATTATTTTATTCATAGAGTCAATGCGGAATACGTTTCAAGATTTAAGCATCATCGATTTTAGCAATGCTATGCAATTTGCATTGCGTGCGTCTAAACAACGCCAGCGTGATCGCAGTCGAAGAAATAAATCAAGGCCAACCAATAACACGTCACATATACGTGAAATGGAAAATTTATTTGAAAATCAAAATTAGCTTTAGAAAAAAGGCCAAAAGTAAATAAAAAAAAAAAAAAAGAAAGTATTATTTATGTTTCTACGGCCAAGATTGAATTAAAAAAAAGAGTATTTCTTATTTTTCTATGACAAAGTCTGAATAAAAAAAAAAGTATTATTTATTTTTTAAAGGAAAACTTAATGTCAAATTACGACATACAAAACTAGATTATAATTAAAGTAAAAATATGTTTATTTATTTCTTCAGTGTTGAAGCTCACTAAAGGCATACTTACATTTATATTTAGGATTAACGAATAAAACCTCAAGTACTATTATAATTTAATTAATTTAAATCATCGTTGCACATAATTATGCATTGTCTATAAAAAATAGATCATATACAGATGTGATATTAACTTTAGCTAAGCTGGTAATGTTTTTCTAAGCACGTGTGTCTTAATAGCACAAAATAATAAATATTAAATATGAAATGAATGAGAATTTCTAATAGATAATATAAAATTCTACTACTTTACGATTGTTGTTATAAAGGTTTATAAAATGTAATTTTGAAAAATTAATTTATGATTTTGAATAAAAACTTTAACCTTTCAGATATTGTTGTCATTAAATATAACTAAATATTATTATATTGTTGTCGGTTATTTAGCGGAAGTACATACTCTATATACTTATATTCACTTTTCCAAGAAGAGAGAACACGCTTCTACTGGTAAAATTTGTCGCCTTTTTATCGTAATACTCAAAATTGCACTATTAAATTACAATTCTGCTGTAATTCTAGTACATAATACTGCTTGACGAAAGTGACACAATTCTGCAGCAATTCTTGCGCGCACATAACACGTGCATAATATTACCCTAACAATTGCACTGTTATTTTGCAATTCTTTTGCAATTCTGCTGCAACAAAGTGGCTTGATTCTGCTCAAATTGTTGCACATGCATGCATAATCAGGTTCTGAGAATTGAACTTTTCACTGGCAATTCATTTGCAATCCTGACGGTCGATACTACTGGAGAAACGTGACATAATTCCGCTGCAATTTTTGCACATGCATGCGTGCATAATTCTGATCCCAGGGTTGCATTTTTTACTTACAATTCTGTTGCAATCCTTACGGACGCTGCTGCTGGAGGAACGTGCGGTAATTCTGCTGCAATTCTTGCATACGCATGCGTGCATAACCAGGTTCCGAGAATAGAACTTTTCGCTCGCAATTCTTTTACACGCCTGACGAACGATGCTGGTGAAGGAACGTGAAGTAATTCTGCTGCACTTCTTGCGCACGCATACGTGCGTAACCAGGTTTCGAGAATGGACCTTTTCACTCACAATTTTTTTGCAATTCTGATGGACGATCCTGCCGGAGGAACGTGACGTCATTCTGCAGCAATTCTTACGCATGCATGCGTGCATAATCCGGATCCCAGGGTTGCATTTTTTACTTGCAATTCTGTTGCAACCCTTACGGACGATGCTGCTGGAGGAACGTGACGTAATTCTGCTGCAATTCTTGCCCATGCATGCGTGCGTAACCAGGTTTCGAGAATGGACCTTTTCACTCGCAATTCTTTTGCAATTCTGACGGACGATCATGCTGGAGGAACGTGACGTAATTCTGCAGCAATTCTTGCGCATGCATGCGTGCATAATCCGGATCCCAGGGTTGCATTTTTTACTTGCAATTCTGTTGCAATCCTTACGGACGATGCTGCTGGATGAACATGACGTAATTCTGCTGCAATTCTTGCGCACGCATGCGCGCATCATCTTGTTCCCAGGATTGCACTTATTACTTGCAATTCTGTTGCAATCTTGACGCACGATACTGCTGCAATCAGAGTGCAGCAGAATTACATATAAACGCGGAAATAGACCACGCGTGTTCTGCGCAATCGGACATGCGGCAGATTGTGCTACCAGGGAATTTGTTGATGCTTAAGGTGATCTTCTACCTATAATATAATGGCTCCTGAGACCAAAATTATCTGAAAAAATTAATTAAAATATAATTACTAGTATAAAACAAAGTATATGTATTAGTAATATAACTTATTTCTAATATCCACTTTATGCAGAATTATGTCATTTTAGCAAAATAAACTGGTGAGCAAGTTTTCTTTGCAGCCACTCGATGGACTTTGACGAGACAACTGTCGCAATAAATTACTTGGAAAACAGTGTACCTATGGCACGAAGCTCTGGAATTAAATGTCGTGACTAACAAGGGGAGCACCAGGAATGCGGGTCCTGGATTTGGCTAAAACTGCAGGAGGTACTTCTTTACCACAAATAATGAGACACGTGTCACGGGGTTTTTCTAAATGGGCCTTTCGTTCCGAGATCCAAGTTATTTTATGTCTAAAATGAACAATTTTTGATAAAAATGTGGTCTCTTTCTTTGGCTATAGCTTTCTGAATATTTCTGTCATATAAATGGGCTAGAGAGTTTATAAAAGACGGCAAAAAACGCTTTAATTTAAGCTGTGTCTCATTAAAAAATGTCGATTTTTAAAAAAGTTATAGGCTATTAAAAATAGAGTAAGAAAATCACTAAAATTTTCTCATTTTTTTTGAAGCATTTAACGGGTGGTATTTTAAGCTATCTTCTTAGTCTATTTTTAATAGCCTATAACTTTTATAAAAATCGACATTTTTTAATGAAACACAGCTTAAATTAAAAATTCTTTTGCCTTCTTTTATAAACTCTTCTTTTATAAACGCTCAGGCTGTTTATACCAAGCGCTTCGGCAATTCTAACCTTAATTTTGAACCTTCTGGGCTGTGTTTTTCTCCCAGTGTCTCTGACACTTATATATATATAAATATATACACACACACACACACACACACACACACACACACACACACACACACACACACACACACACACACACACACACACACACACACACACACACACACACACACACACACACACACAGTCTCCGCTCTGGTAGTTCGTTATATTACAGCTATTCGTATCACAGTCACAGAGGTATTATAGATAGAGTATAATAAGGGAAGTCAGGCCTCCGGCCGTCGCAGAGATAGAAAGAGAAGATCGCGGACGTAGCTCTCTCTTATACTCGCGCGTGTGCAGTACGCGCAGAAAGTGAGCGTCAGCTTGCGTGACGAGAGAAATAGCTATACGTCCCGCGATCTTCTCTCTCTTTCTAACGTTCGGAGATTTTCATTTATGGGCAGCCCTATATCTCCCCTGCTCCTTCTGCATAATTATGCCCATAATTATGGTCATAATTATTTACTATAGTCCCTCTAATCTCGTTATCCCTTCAGCATAATTATGGTCATAATTATCAGCATAATTATAGTCATAATTATGTCGCCAGGTGACAGGATTTATGAGCATAATATGCGGCATAAAATGGTCATCCGTCATAAAATACGGCATATTATGGCCATATTATGCTTAACAGTTCTACCAGGGAAGAGACCAAATTTTTATCAAAAATTGGTCATTTTAGACCAATATAGATAACATAGCTTGGGTCTCGGAACAAAAGGCCCATTCAGAAAAACCCCGAGACACGTGTCTTTTTATTTGTCATAAAGAAGTACCTCCTACAGTTTTAGTCAAATCCAGGGCCCGCATCCCTGGTGCTCCCCTTGTAAGTATTCTTTTAATTGAAAAAACTGCTTTTTTTCTTAATTTTATGAATTTTTATGAATTTGTATCGTTTTTTCAAATAAAAAAATACTTCACGAAACTTTTTATTACAGAACTTCGTGCCATATAGGTACATGTTTTCCAAGTAATTTACGACTTGTCTCGTCAAAATCCATCGAGTGGCTGTAAAGAAAACTTGCTCACCATAGTTTATTTTTCTAAAATAACATAATTCTACATAAAGTGGGTTTATGTAGACCTCCCGGGATTTTGTATTAGAAATAAGTTATAGTAGTAATACATATACTTTGTTTTATAGTAATTATATTTTAATTAATTTTTTTGGCTGTAATTTTGGCGTTAGGAGCCAGTACTAAAAAACGTAGATTGAAAAGAATTGGAATCGATTAAAATTCAATCGATTTTGAGACTAATTGTTGATACCAATTTTCAGAATTCAATTCCATTGCTTTCGATAAAAATTTACACAAATCGATTAAATACGATTCAAATTTAAATTTCAGTGATTTGGTTTTATCGTTTTGAATCGATTTCTATCAATTTTAATCGAAAGCAATCGAATTGAATTCTGAAAATTGGTATCAAGAATTAGTCTCAAAATCGATTGAATTTTAATCGATTCCAATTCTTTTCAATCTACGTTTTTTAGCAGTATAGGCAGAAGACCACCTTAAGAGATTACTTAACCCATAATTACTTAAGTAATTAATTAAATAATAAGCCTAAAATTTAATTAATAAATTATGTAACTGCTTAAGTAATACTTAAGTCATGACTTATTTTTTTCTTTTTAAGGTTGTATTGGCAGTAAGGTCCCTGCCAAAAGTTAGTTTTTAACGTTAAAAACTGCGATAAATAATTATGTAAAACAATTGATCAATTTCCAGTTCTCTGGATCTATGTATAAATACAATTGGAGTATTATAAGTTTTAAAAATCAGAAATCGAAGCAAAATTGTTAAATTATTGTAACTGTTTAAAATCGTCATTACGTATAAATTATGACGATTACGTGCATTTTGACGATTTTAAACAGTTACAGTGCCAAATTTACAATTGAATTCGATTAAAATTGATTAAAATTTATTAAAAGATATTGAAGTTTCTTCAAGTTAATAAGATTAACTTCAAATTAATCAATTTTAATCAATTTCAATTACCCTTTTTCGACAGTATCATATGCCCCGGCTAATTGAGTTCGACCTTTTTAAATAATCCACTCGCTTACTGTTACGCGTCTGCGTAACTCCTTTTTTTGCGTGGAGCTCGCATTCCCGGATATTTCAGTTTAAGACTTTTTTAATAAATCAACTCGCTTACTAGTTGCATGTCTACGTAACTTCTTTTTCTGGCGTGGACCTTGCGGCCCCTAGCTATTTAATAAGTTTAAGAATTTTTCAAATAATCGACTGGCTTACTGTCGTACGTCTGCGAACTCCCTTTTGTGCGTCGAGGTCGCATCCCCTTCCTTTTTTAGTTTAAGATTTTTTTAATTAATCGACTCGCTTACGACTACGTAACTCATCATCATTTACGTGAACCTACCTTGCCAAGAACTGACAATTAAATTCGATTAAAATTGATGAAAATTTACTAAAAGCAATTGAAATTTATTCAAGGTAGATTTTAATAAATTTTAATCAATTTCAATTACTTGAGCAATGACTTAAAAGATAAACGGATTTCTCATCGCGAAGGAAGCTCTGAAAGACTTTATGATTCAATTTTATATTGTGTTTTAATTAGTAATTTTTTTATTGATAGAGATATCGCTAGTGCAGACTCAGTTCACAACTCTGACAATGAATCTTTGAATGAACCTTTTGATGGGACACAAAATTTGTCTTCATCAAATAACTCAAAATCTATAAACCAAGAAGAATCTAATCTAACTGAAGATAATAGTAAGGATACTCATGATGGTTGTAATTTGAATAATGAACATCATATTGATGATTATACAATGAACAATGATGCAGTGAGCAACGATAGTGAAATGAATGATTCTTTTAGTTATGGCGAACAATTAGGTAGAGGTGATATATATTGTAACAATTATCCTGAATCTATGAATACAACTACAGAATATGGTACTGATAATAGCGCGTATGATGGTAGTAGTGATGGAGAAAGTTATAGTTTTAAACATGATGATAAAGAATACCCTTTATTTAATAAAGTAATATTTGAAGCATCAAAATTGACTGTGCGTGATGTTATTACGCTATGTACAGCATATTCTTTACGTTTTCAGCTTTCAGATGAAGCACGATTAGCTTGTGTTGATTTATTAAAATTTTGTGCTGGTCCAGAATTTAACAATTTGCCTTTGTCAAAATATTTTATGGAAAAATGTTGTTCTTCACAAGCTCAAAATGTCATATACCATTATTTTTGCTCTAAATGTTCAAATGAAATAACATATTCTGTAAAAGCAACAGAAAAAGTAAAAAAGAAAAATGTCATTTGCAAAAAGTGTGAAAAACAAGATATCATAAATAGTGCATCTGCAAATTATTTCACCTCTATTAATTTACGATATCAAATCCAATTGTTACTAAAAAACGATGATATATATATAATAACTTATTAGAAAATTTAAGAGTTACCACTACAAAAAGTACGAATATAATCAGAGATGTTCGCGATGGAGAAATATGTAAACAATTTTTACAAGCTCATAGTAGTAAAGAATCAGAACGTTTACTAACATTAAATTTTAATACTGACGGTGCGCCATTAACAAGAAGTGTTAAACGAGGATTTTGGCCTATACAACTAACTGTAAGTGAATTATCACCAAAATTTCGGTTTCGATTTTTACTCCTCGCAGGGTTATTAATTACATCAACAGAACCAAAGAGCGCTTTAATGAATTTGTATATATCTAAGTTTGTTGAACAAATCAATGATCTATATTTAAATGGCGTTGATGTAGTTAAGAAAGGTGTCAAAGTTGTATTCAAATTTTTCATTGCAAGTTGTGCTGTTGACTCTGTCTGTCGCCCTATACTGCAAAATCGGGTACAATTTAATGGCTATAATGGATGCAGTTGGTGTTATCAACGAAGTGTATTCATTAAATCTGTGAATGGAATACGTTATGTTTTTGAGCAACAAAGTGTGAATAGAACGCATGAAAGTCATGAATGCGATGTTAAGAGTGCAATGGAAAGTAACACTATTGTACAAGGAGTGAAAGGCTTTTCGTGTTTGAAAAATCTTCATAATTTTGACATGGTTTGGTCATTTTCATATGAGTACATGCATTCCATGCTTTTAGGTGTTACATGGCAAATATGGAATGAGTGGAAAAGTGGTTCATCACCGTACAAAATCAAGAAAGCAAGCATTGAAAGGATTGAAAAAAGATATTTATCGATTACGCCGAGTCATCAAGTTCATAGACTTCCAAGAGCTGGTATTATTCAAGGAAAAATGAAGCCCAAGGCATCGGAATTAAAGAACTGGCTACTTATCTTTAGTTTGCCATGCTTGGAAGGTATTTTAGATACAACAGCTCTTGAACGTTACACTTTGGTAGTCAAGTGCGCGTACGTACTTCTAAAACCTGAAATTTCGAATGAAGAATTGCGAGAATGCGAAGTCGATTTGCTGAAATTCATTGGTCAATATGAAGTTCTGTATGGAGAAGAGAAAATGACGTTTAATGTGCATGTCTTAATGCATGCAGTAGAGTCTGTCAGAAAAAATGGACCGCTATCCATGAATTCCGCATTTCCATTTGAAAGTTTTATATATATTTTTAAAACTTTTATCAATGGTCCAAATGGTATGAATCGACAAATAGCGAAAAAGCATTTGCAGTCAATGATTTTTAAATTAGGAAATGCTCAATGTTTTTCATGTTCAGAGGAAACTGCCAACTACTGCAAGAAATTCTTCGAGCAAAAACGCTTGACTATTTTTAATAAAGAAAACGAAGAAAAGGTTACATATGTTGGAAGAGGTGTTCTAGAAAATACTTGCGAAATGCAAGAAGCATTAGTATTTCCAAAGTGCATTTTTAAAGATGTTGTTTATCATAGCGTTGAATATAGTCGAGCAAATAAAACCGATGATACCATAGTTGAATTACGAACAGGGCAATTTGGGCGCATATTAAAAATCTTAAATATACATGGTAAATGCCATTTTTGCTTATCTCTATTTGATGTATTTGATAACGAACCTTTCAATGGCATTTCTCATATTAAAAAAATAAGGAATGAAAGTTTAGAGAATGCTATTACTACTTCTATATATAATGTTGCATGTAAAGTGATATTAGTGAGTGTAAAGAATGGTCGATATTTATGTAAATTGCCCCAAGATTATGAAGTACAATAAAACAATTCATATATTATAAAATCTATACATACTTTAATTTATTCAACATTTTACCATACTAGGTAAAACCATGCGCGCTGCGCGTGCTCTATGTACTTTTTTTCTTAAGGGAGTTTCCACATAGCGTCTCATGTGCCTTGTCTCTTGTCTCATGTCTCAAGCGCGAAAAAAATCGTTGTCCGATTTCTTATACATTTATAGTTTATGGCAATAGAAAATTATACAGAAAAAATTACCATAGATTAGAAATTATTAAGATTGCGGACAATGACTTTTTTCGCGCTTAATTTTGATGCATCTTTAATAATTAATATAATACTGTAGTATACACTTACTCTTAACGAATACTAACATTTTGAGGCTAGAAACTATAAGCTTCTTCGAATATTTTTTTTTTCATGAAGTATTAAATAAGGAATAAAATCTGAACATAATATTGACATAATTTATTCTAATATATTAACATAATTAATTCTTCTAAGATTAAAACATTAATTGCTTATTGTTTTGAATTTTACCGTGCAATTCAATAACTAATCGTATTGTGTTTTGAAATACTTTTCTACTTCTGGCCATCCCTTTAACAAATAATTAAAACAATTTAGTTATTTTTTTTTAAGCTGCAACCAACATTAATTTGATTATTATTTATTTAATACTTTTCACTTTAATCATTTTCATTCCAATAAATATTCCAAAATAATACCTAATTATCAAATAAAAATGCATATTTAATTTTAAATTCTCGCGCCTTTCATCCAAGAGCCAATCACAGATCAAATCTATAGAGGCTAATTCACTTCTTCCGGTCATCACTTTTTTAAGAAGGGATATTAAAATTAAATAACGGAGGACCAGCCTTTACTAATATAAATATAAATAAGTGAACATACAAAAAATAAATCAAAAGAAAAAAAATAAATCTAAAAAATTTAGTATGCAAAGAAAAAGAAATTGCTAGAATTGATAAAAAATATTGTTTAAAAAATATTTACATTATTATATCTAATCATAACGATTCAAAGCATTAGAAGATTATTCTAATATATTACTTTTTACATTGAATAAAAAACGACATTACCATTAAGATCAATACAAACAGATATCAAATGTGAGATTTGGCGTTCTAGAAATTAATTGAAATTTATAGCTACAAAAGCAAATAGAAATCTATATAGACGCGCAACTCTTTAGCATTCAAATATAATAATCATTAAAATCGATATCAATATATTGGCGGAAGAATGAATTGTGTTGATTAAATTCGATACATATTCATACCTATTAAAATGGATAAAAATTCATATGTTGATTTCGGCATAATTTTTGCGTTCAATTCAATAAAAATTTTATTTGTATAAAAACCTGTAGAAATGTATTAGCTAAGCTCAATATTCGTTCTCAACAAAATGGATGAAAAGACATATATTAAAACATATAGAATTCGATCCCGGAGGTTCAACTATTTTAATATTAAAATCGATAAAGCACACCTCAACATTAAAATCAATACAAATCACGAAACATGGGCATGACTTGTTTAAATTCAAGTCGATGGATAATTGGGCTTATTTAAATCAATAAAATGTGGAAATTCATGTGCAAATGATGGAGAGATATTTTTACATTTGTATTAAAACTGATACAAATCTATCATAACTAGGCACGATCTTCGTTCCGATAAAAATCGATAAAAATGCAGATATTTTTTAACAGATAGAACTGCGGATCCTGGAGATTTAACTTTTTTATCATTAAAATCAATAGGGCATTCCTCGACATTAAAATAAATACAAATTGAGAACCACGCGAATCACTTGTGTGAATTAAAGTTGATAGACATTTGGACCAATTTATATCGATAAAACTGGATGTGGAAATTTCGAGATATTTTTATCTTGAATGCAATAGAATTTTCATTTGTATTGAAACTTATCGACATCTATTAGTTAGGCACGATTTTCATTCTTATAAAAATTAATAGAAATACAAATATATTTAAACAGATAGAATTTGATCATGGCAATTTAATTTTTTTAGTATTAAAATCAATAGAGCATACCTCGGTATTTAAATCAATTCAAATCTAAAACCACGCGTATAACTCATGCTAATTCAAATCGATAGACATTTGTGCGAATTTAAATAAATAAACATTTGTACGTTTTTGTATTTAAATCTACGGAAAATGATTGCATGTGTCAGAATTCATATCCATAAAAGCTGATAGAACTGTATGTTGATTTAAATCTATAAAAATCGATTCATATCAACAACCAACAAATTCTTTAATAAAATTAGAAAAATAATAATTTTGAAATCAATTAGACTCAATTGAAATGAATGTCAAAAATCTACATAATAGTAAATAGAGATTCAAAAAGATAAAAAACTATTCATTTTTTATCGACTTTTTCAATGGAGTCAATTAAATGGTATTAAAGCTATACAAATCGATTAAATTTCAATTGATTTTAGTATATTCCTATCGGATTTTTCTAGCAGGGCATAGAGGAAGCTTTGTGATAGTAAAAAAAAAGTTTATGAGATAATGTGTTAGAAATATTATTTAGCAAATTTGGAATCGAAATACACTATTTTTAGAAAATGTCCGTATGGATGTGTGTGTGTGTATGTGTGTGTGTGTATGTATGTCCGTATACGCTGATATCTCATGATCTACTCGACCGATTTTAACGGGAGAGTGATCATTTTTTTAGATTTTGCTTCCACAATTGGGGTCAATATTCTATTTTTGTAAAATTTAATTTTTTTTTATAGCCATTTTTTAATTTTCAAAATTTTTTTTCGATTTTTTTAATATTTCGAACAAATATTGTTTATATATCATGAATTCTCTGTATGTAGGATAAAATTATCTACAATTTAAAAAAAAAGAAGTCGGTAGCTATATTTCGTCATAAGTTATTGATGAAAACGTAATTTTTTGTAAATAGGTTATATTTCGAATTTAAAAAAGATATTAACATGAATATTTTTTTGGTTATACAGGATATTAAGTACTATAACTTACTAAATTTTTAGGTTTTTTTATTCATTATTTTTTGAGAAAAAAAATAATTTATAAAAAAAAATGATTTTTTTTTGTCGTTCAATAACTATAGTAAAACTGGCTTAATCACTTTGAAATTCTTTGTAGGGGTAGATTTTGTATACCAATCGAGTGAGTTCTTTGGGCAAAAGGATTGATCCATAAATTTCGAAGATATTTGAGGTTAAAATTTTTTTCAAATTTTTTTTAAATCGTAATTTCTCGAGAACGGCTCTATGTATCTAAATTAGGTAGGTGGTATTCGAAAGAGAATTAAATTACCTATATTTTCTAAAAAAAAATAATTCTCTAGCTATCACGGTTCTTTTGTTATTAACAAAAACGTAAAAATTGAAAAATGAAAAAAAAATGAGTTTTATATGTTAAACAAGACTAAAATTGTCTTATTCGCTTCAAAATTCATTGTAGAGGTATATTATTGATAGTTCTCGGATGAGTTCTTTTGGCAAAGTGATTGGTTCATAAATTTCAGAGATATTTGAGGTTAAAATTTTTCTAGACATTTTTAAAATCTATTTCTTGAGGATGGCTCTGTGTATTTGAATGGGATGGGTAGCATTTGAAAGAGAATTAAAATATTTATATTTTCTAAAAAGAAAAATTTTTTAGTTATCGCGTTTTTTTATTATTAACAAAAATGTAAAACTTGAAAAATTGAAAAATGAAAACAAAAATCTGTCTTTATCAAATTTTTTAAAATACATCCCCTCACATTATAACAGCCTTTCCACATAACGCATTCAATATAACACGTTCAATGTTCAACGTAACACGAAAATAAATTTGTTGTCCGACATCTACCAATTTCATACTCAGTGGTAGTGGTGCAGAATGGGTACATTTCTATCTCTGAATATGAATTGGCCATGACAAAATTACAAGTTAATATTTTCCATAAAATTTTTCCAATTTTTTTCGTGAAAAATTTATTTTTCGAATGTATGTATAATTTCATCTATTTCTTACGAGATGAAAATTACGTAAAAAGTTGTGCATTAATGTGGAATGATCGTTTGACAAAATTTTCTAACTTTAAAGTAATTTTGACAATAACTTTATCGTCATTGATAGTCATAATTTACAATACATAAATATAAAAATTATCGACATTGCTTACATGACGGTCATTTTTACAACAATTTGACAATAACTAATAGATATAATTTACAATCCATGAATACAAAAATGACAGTCATAACACGTTCAATGTTCAACGTAACACGAAAATAAATTTGTTGCCCGACATCTACCAATTTCATACTCAGTGGTAGTGGTGCAGAATGGGTACATTTCTATCTCTGAATATGAATTGGCCATAACAAAATTACAAGTTAATATTTTCCATAAAATTTTTCCAATTTTTTTCGTGAAAAATTTATTTTTCGAATGTATGTATAATTTCATCTATTTCTTACGAGATGAAAATTACGTAAAAAGTTGTGCATTAATGTGGAATGATCGTTTGACAAAATTTTCTAACTTTAAAGTAATTTTGACAATAACTTTATCGTCATTGATAGTCATAATTTACAATACATAAATATAAAAATTATCGACATTGCTTACATGACGGTCATTTTTACAACAATTTGACAATAACTAATAGATATAATTTACAATCCATGAATACAAAAATGACGGTCATTGAGCTTTGGTGATTGGTCAGAAATGATCATGGTGATTGGTCAGAATCTATATAATCTATAAAAATTTGAATAAATTATGTTGGAGTTTTGTTATTTCTGTTTTTCTGAAGTATTAAATTTTAAATATTGGAATTAAAAATTAATTAAAGGAATCAGTAAATTAAGTTTGAGGAAGCTACGTGCCAATGAATTGGCAGCGGTTTTTTTCTTTATAATCTACCCCCCGCCCTCCCGGTACGTATTTCTTGGAAGTATGACTCTTGGTATTTTCTTAAAGCCCGGTCGCCTGACAAACATTATTTAATGTATTTTTATCTTGAAAAGTTGTGAAATCTCTCTAAAAGAATTTTTCATAAAAGTAAAAACTTAGGCAATATTGCATACAATGTACTTGTTGTCCATCCTTCTCCCACCCTCTCTTGTTCGCTCTCACCTTCCTTCTCAGTACTCCCTCAACATCTGCTACACTCTGTACCACAAACTATAATAAGAACCTAAATATTTTTTTTAAACAATCAGTGAAACAAATAGTATTGTTATAAAACTTTCTATGAAATTATAAAGTAAGGCAAGTATAAGTGTTTTCTGCATAATCTGTAGAATAATAATCAGTGCAAATTAAACAATCAAAACTTGTGAAATCAATTATCAATAGTCAAGTAACGCGAACAATTCTTCGAAACAAATGTGCTACTGTTGTCAGAATAATGTATTAAAATTTGTTTATCCTTCCACACAAATTAAACGCAAGAAAGTACTGAAATCAATTTATAAGTAGTCAAGTACGCATAAGTTACATAATAAAACTTTTCATACCTAAAATTACATTTTACATTCATGTTCTGATAATGAGCTCGAGGGCTAGCAAAGTGCGCTAGCTTCAAGGATTGAGTACTTTTTTATCACACAAGAGCTTAAAATCTTATGCTCGTTGTACGAATATTATTTTTCGTCGTCGTGGGCACAATGAGTGTCCATAAAATCTTTTTCTTGCAAACTTACTGTGGTCCCAATGCGAAATGCTGGTACATAAAGTTACCATCAAATCCTATATAAAAAAATTACATAGTTACCAACACATCTCTATTTTTCATTATTCTTTTTGAATTTTGAACTTTCTATAGTATAATCTTACACATCTCGGGAGGACAAGAGTAAAGTCTACTTTACTTCCCTTGTCCTGCTGCTCTAGCAGGGGTGGTTCGCACGCATTCGAACAGTAAAACTACTCACACGTATATACAGCAGCGCCATCTACCGTCTTTACATTGAAATCCAACACCCCTCCTTGAGTAGTTTTCTACGCAAATAACGAAATGGACCTTTGCTCAATGACTTTGTGAAGATGTCCGCGATTTGATCTTTGGATTGAATATAAATCGGTTTGACAGTTTTACCTATATGTTGATTTATAAATTTTCTCCTAATCTCAATATGTTTTTTACCCTTCGTGATTTTTCCTTCCTCAACATTTTCCAACATATGAATAGACGCTTTATTATCAATAATTAACTTAGACTGTTCAGACACATCCTGCAGATTTAATTTTTCAATTATCCTACGAATCCAACATATCTCTTGAATACCTGACACAGCTACACGGTATTCAGCTTCTGCAGATGAGAGAGCTGCTACTTTTTGTTTTTGTGCAAACCATACGATTGGGCCTCCATTTTCAACTAGGACACCACTCGTAGAACACATATCTGAATCAACTCCGCCATAGTTTGAATCAATGTAAACTTTTAGATCACATTTACCATCAAAGAATATGCCGTACTCTTCTGTTCCTCGCAGATATCGAAACAATCTTTCAATCATTTTCCAATGACTTACTTTTGGCTTGCAGACCTGACGACTTAAGTAATTGATGGTAAAATTTATGTGAGGACGCGATATTGTAGAAAGATATGAGAGGCTTCCAACTGCTTCCCGGTACGGCTTGTTCTTGAGTTCTTCGTCATTAACTAATTTTTCTGTAATCATGCCAGGTTCCATAGGAGTACAGACTTCATTTGCATCAGCAAATCCATACTGCTCAAGTATTTTTTTCGTGTACTTAGGTTGACTTAGAAAAATACCATTGTTTGTTAGTTTGATTTCCATACCTAAGTAATACAGTTTTTCTTTCTTCGGACCTTCTGACGCAACCTCAAACTTATTTGCTAACTTTAAAAGTACATTATTCACTTCCTTTTCGTCCATACCAATTATCAGTCCGTCATCGACAAAGACTACCATTAATACTGATCGTCTGTGATTATAAAATAAACAAGGATCATCATCGGTTTGCTCAAAACTCAAACTGTTTAAAAAATTTGTAAATTTGGCATTCCAAGACTTGGGAGCTTGTTTCAAGCCATACAAACTTTTAAGCAGCTTGCAAACTTTTCCGGAACCATCATCAAAACCCTTTGGTTGAGACATATATATTTCTTCGGTTAGGTCTCCATTTAAGAATGCTGTTTTAATGTCGAATGTTTTTATGCTCCAATTTTTTTTGCTGCATAACTCGACAATAAACGAATACTGGAATGTCGTGCAACTGGTGCGAACGTATCGGTATAGTCGATACATTGCTGTTGATCGTAGCCTCCAGCCACTAATCTGGCTTTCAGTCGACCGTCTTCCTTCTTGCACAAAACCCACTTGCAGCTCAATGATTTTCTACCTTCAGGTAGGTCCGTCATTTTCCAGGTTTTCATCCGCTTCAGAGAGTTCATCTCATCTTCGATGGCACACTTCCACTGTGGATCATTCAAGGCTTCATCAATCGAAATGTCATCTACTTCTCCAATCAAACCAAAGAAATTCGTAAAATAATCGCTGTATTTTGTAGGAAGTTTTATTTGTCCTCTATTACGTAGATTTCGAGCAGATGCATTAGATTGTTCTTTCTCATTTTTATGATCTTAACTTACTTCAGGCTTCCTTCCATTTTTTCTTCAAGACTTTTTTAGCTATCTGTTTCACTTTCGTCACTGCTCATTTTCTCCTCCTCACCTTCACCATCAGATTTTGACTTTCTCCCCTGATTTTAGCTGATTTTCTTCTTCGTCTTTGAACTCATTTCTTTCTCTTTCATTCAGATAAATTTCAAATGAATTTTCTTCAAAACAAAGGTTTTCTTTGAACAGTAGGTTGCAAGACACTTCGACATGATGCTTGTGTGGAATGTAGACACGATATCCTTGCTCTTGTATGTCATATCCAACAAACATACCTTTAGAGCTTTTCTGATCCAATTTTTGCCGTTGAATTTCCAGTTTCCATACAAAACATTCACAGCCAAATGGTTTCATTGATTTGATATCGATCCGACGACCAAACCATAAGTCAGCTCGACTTTTTCCTTTTATTGAAATGGTGCCGGTTTGGTTTAATGTGAATACTGAGTAGTTTAGAGCTTCTACCCACAAACTCAGATCTAGCTGTTTAGCATAAATTTCAGCACGAGCAGCTTCGGCGATAGTGCGCATTTCTCTCTCTATTCTGCCATTTTGCTGAGGCGTGTATGGTGCTGATCGTTGATGAAAAATGCCCAATCTCTCAAAGATATCACGACTTCTAACGTTCTTTATCTCTGTTCCGTTATCAGACTTGAGTACTTTAACTTGACGACCAAATTGATTTTCCACTAGATTTAGAAAAACCTGTAACTTATCAATAGCCTCAGACTTATTTTTAAAAAAATAAACAGTGCGAAAATGACTGAAGTCATCCTTAAACATTAAAAAATATTTAGCTCCTCCTAAAAAGGGTTGGTTCATCTCACCAAGATCCACATGCACAACATCCAAGCAATTTTCAGCTGCAACTGGATTTATTTTATGAGGTATTCCACACTGCTTTTCATAAGCGCAGCCCTCACATACGTATCCATTCCAGTCATCGATGAACTTGATATTTTTCATTTTTAGTATCTCTCTTACGTACCCAACATTTTGGTGAGCGAAACGTTCATGCCAGGTTTTGATTGAAACAGCAGACAGTCCATGAACAATTTCTCCTCGGAATTTCATCTTGAATAAGTTTCTATATCTTTCAGCAACTAAGACTGGTTTACAATCTTCCAAAATAACAGATTTTTCCGCATCAGCTTCTTGTTTACAATTTAGATCCAACACAGTCGTTACAGAGAATAAATTGAATGACAAATTTGGAACAAACAAGACTTTACGAAGTATAACTGGATACCATTTTTCACCGTCGTAGGCATTTAATTGAACATCACCTATACTTACTGCATCCAATTCAGTCGCAACACCAATAACTACCTTTACAATATTTTGAAGTCCTTTCACATTTGATATCCAATCCAAACGCCCAGTCATGTGATGAGATGCTCCACTGTCTTTGTACCAAGAGTCACGATCATTTGATATACTTTGTATAGTTGCAGACGATAACCCAATTGAGACGAAGGACTTACTATTATTTTCGTGATTCTTTGGGCATTCTTTGGCGAAATGGCCAGGTTCTTTGCAAACATTACACTTGTATTTCTTTTTGCAAAAATCAATATACTCCTGACAAGCTTTGCCTCTACATTCATTTTTCATATGTCCTACTTTACCACATCTATAACATCTTGGGCGACCAGACGACTGACTAGACTGACTAACGTTTGACGTATTTTCCTTGGATTGGCCTTTTTCTTGACTTTTCTTATTTACATTTTTATTTATAACCTTACTTTTGCCTTTTGACAACAACCCATTTCCAATACTCTGTAACTCTCGAGTATTCATTCGTTGCTCTTCATGTTGAAGACGTTCCATAAGTTTTGAAAGAGTTTTGTTAACTTCGGCAATAGATTCCCAAGCTGAGTAGAAATGATTAAGCTTCTCTGGCAAACTATTCAAAATACGAGAAATTATTCAGTCGTCCTTAATTTCTTCACCCGCAGCACGTAACTCTTGCGCTAGCCCATGAATTGCTAAACAGTTATCTATTACAGTTTTCTCCTCGTCATACACGAAACCAAAAAGCTGCATTCGTAATCCATCCTTTGACGATTGTCCCTTGCTTCCATGTAGTGTTTCTAATCTTTCAAGCATCTTTGCTGCTGATGTGCACATACTTATCTTTAATGCAATTTTTTCATCTACATTCAGTCCTATAATTGTTTGTGCTTCAATATCTTTCTTAATCCAATCTGCATACGTTGCAACAGTCTCAAAAGGTTTCACTGTTATTTCTGTCGCTATTTCAAATAGTTCTTTTCTACGCAGTAATAAGTTTAACTTAAAACGTCAAGCAGTGTAGTTGCTTTTCCCAGTGCTCTCACAGACTTCAACTAAGGTTTCCAAATGCAATTTCGTTTCCATTTTGTTATTTTCCTTTTCTGACTTCCAAAAAGAAAAACTGACTTTCAACTTACTGATGAATTTTTAGGTTATGTAGGTAACGTTTCTGCCCTTTCGATATTTCTGGCATTTACGTACCTGGGGCCATAACCTGTTGTGATTTCATGTAATTTTATTGCGCAGTCATAAGGATCAATAATAATTGTTAACACAGAAACGTCCTTTTATATTATTAACTAGAATTTATTTCTATCTCATGTGGCAAGAGAGAGAGCACATGGCTTATACAGAGCAGATACATAGAATTTTAACTTAAGACCTAACGCCTTCTTGCTTGTGCAACCTACACCTCGCTACAGTTACCGCTCCTTCACTTCTCGCAATCGCACGCATTCGAACAGTAAAACTACTCACACGTATGTACAGTAGCGCCATCTACCGTCTTTACATTGAAATCCAACAAGCTTCAGTTCTAAGTTTGTTATAATTTATACGATTCATTGCATGAATATCTTTTGTGGCTCTAATCTTATTTATAGACATGAAAATCGGAAAATGATCATTAAGCCGAATTTTTAAAATGAAAGTTTTATAGTTAATTTTATCTAGCTTAATAAAAATATTGTCCTGAATTGTTGTTTCTATCAGATGGTCTGGTAATATTACGAAAGCCTGGCCAGTAACCATGCTCTAACAAAATATGCAAAAATTCTTGGTTGATTGATTCATGGTTAGAAATATCAAAGTTAAAGTCCCCTATTATGAGATTATTTTTCTATTTGCTGTTATTATTTATCAAGTTCTTGAGTATTAATAGAAATTTCGTTTTACTAATGTCGTGTGATCTATATAGGGCGGATATCATAATTTCTTCATTATTTTCAATTGAAATTTTCGAGTTAATTATTTTGAGGTTATCTTCTGTCGTTAATACTTTGAGGTTAATACTTCTGTCGTCTCAGTTATGTAATCGCTTACGTAAATCACCAGGCCATCTGATCTATTAATTTTACTGTTATTGTAGTACATATTGTACCCCGGTATATTAAAATATTCGTAATGCTCCAGGTTCCATGTTTCAGTGCACACAATAATGCAAGGCTTTATCACTAGACTTTTTAGGAATACTAATAGTTTATGAAAGTTCGCATTTAAACTCCTTATATTTACATTTAAAATTACTTCATTTTCAAAAGTCATGCATCTATTGAGTTCACTAAGATCATCGCAATTATATTCAGTGTTAATTATTTCATTCTGTAAGTCCTCAATTAGATTAAAATTATTTTCCATGTAAGTTTGCAGTGGTAGCTTTAGTTTTCACTGGGATCGGTGGAATAGATGAGCGCTGTGAGCCTGTCGAATCGCTGCTTGCTATTCTTACTCTTCTTGATGTTATCGATTGTTGATTTATTGCGTGTTCTACCTTACCGAAATACCTTTGGAAGGTAGGTTGCACAGGGCAATCAGTCATTTCTATGTATTTTTTAATTTTGGATTTTAATATTTCACATAGATCACTGTCGATAGCACAATGACTTGTGTTATAATTAGTTTTAAATTTTTCATTGCAGAATACACAGTTCGGACATTTCATAATTTCACTAGTACACTTTGAGGTTATATGACCACCATTACACCTTGAACACGTGGCTTCGTTCTTGTATTTTTTCGTGTTATGTCCAAATCTTGAACATTTATTGCAAGGATAAGAATTTATGATATCGAATACTCTACAACTCTGATAACCAATAAACAATCTACTCTTATTGTCTTTAATATGTTTATAAATGTCAGATGTTACCTCAATTATTGCACTGTTGGTGTCTGTTTTTGTATTGGTATACATGAAGTACTTTGCACTTATTTTCCATATTGTTAAAATTTCTTAGGTTGATATGTTGTTCAATTACTTATTCATCTTCGAGGGTCTTATCGATATTTATTACTTTTAGTTTAGGTTATTAATTTGTTCCTTTTCAATTTTAATGTCACTGTTCAATAAATTGTTTAGAGTATTTTCAATTGTATTAATACTATCTTCATTGGTACAATTAATTATCACTGTGTCTTTGTTTTTACAAGCTACACTTTTTTTTAATTATGAGTTTAGGTATTCTTTTACTCTTTGGCTTTATATTAGCTGTTATTTCTGCGAAAATCTTGATTTTATTGTTGTTATTGTTATTACCCTGCTTTTCTTTCGTAAGCAATTCTTTTAATATTCTATTTTTGTCTTGTAATTCACTATTAAGTTGCTTCAACAATTGGATTTCAATTCATAAGGATTGTAAAAATTGTTGTTTTGGTCAATTCTGACCAGATCCGTTGGGAGCAGGAAAGAAAAGAGACTACGATGCTAAGTAGTTGCAACGTTTCGTCGACGGGTTTGTCAACCTCTTCAGGCTTTATTAAAAAAAATATATAATAATATAATTAACAGAACGAGATCACGCTAGTCTTAACTTACGATGGTTGAAAAAATTTTAAAAAATGCGAAACGAATTACCTAAGTTATCGCACAGCGATCCGTCGAGTAATGTGAAAGTACATAGCTACATGACTTATATATATATATATATATATATATATATATATATATTGGCTTCCTACCAAAACGTAAACAATAACAAATTTTGAATTAGATCGAGAATATACTTTACTTTTTATGTAACAGCTTAAAGATAGATTTGTATTCTCTACTGAGATTCTGTGTATCTTCTATTTTGTTTATTGTATTTGGTGTACTGTTAATAAATAACATTTCAGAAATAAGTCTTTTATTATAGTTATTTTCAATATCTCTAATTGTTACTGCTTCAAAATCAAATTCATGATTATATTCATTTTTATGTATATTGACAACCAACTCATCATTATTATTCTTACGATGTTCGGCAATTCGTTTATTTAGGGCACGTTTTGTCTCGCCTATGTACCGTGCATTGCAATCTTTACAAGGGAACTCATAAACCACATTCGTTTGCTCGAGTTTGTTGGTTTTATCTTTGCCAAGAACAACTAGTTTTGAGAATTTATTAACTATATTTGGGATCGTTACAATATTGTGTTTCCGTAAAAATTTTGAACAATTGTTGTAAAATTTTGAATAAAATGGAAGTGATACTTTAATGTTGTGTCGGTTAGTACTTACAGGACTGTTTCTTTTATTTTGAAAACGAATTTTAAATAGTCTAGATCTTATATGTTTGTCAATAAATTCTGGTGGATATGAGTTCTCTTTAAGTATATTTTTAACCCGCAATATATTTCTATTATGAAAACGTTTATCTGATAAAAGGATAGCTCTATCAATCAAGTTAAAAACTATATTCTTTTTTAATGATATCAGGTGGTTGCTGTAGTAGTTTAAAGTTCTATTAGATGACATCGATTTTGAATACCAGTCAGTGATAATATTACCATCCTGTTTAATGAGAGACACGTCCAAAAAGTTAATATTGTTATTAATTTCAATTTCATAAGTAAACTTAAGGTTGGGATCAAAATTGTTAAAACATTGATTCAATACATGAATATCGTCTTTTTTGATACAACAAATCGAATCATCAACATATCGAAAATAGAACAATGGTATTATGTTGAATTCTGTTTTTAGTTTCTTCCAACTGTTCTGGATTAAGGTTAGACGGTGGTCTAATAAGGGCAAAATGCTGAGCTGGCTTTATGTTACAACGGTTTATTTTTCGAGCGAATATCTTTACATTACATGGGCCCCTACACTGAGAGAAATATCTAGAGATTATCGCGTGGAGTTTTTTCACGCTAATATCGCAAGAATCACGCCTGCTTTATTCGCGTGGCTACTAGAAATATTCACATGCACTCGTTCCTAGCGAAAATCGCAAGAGCGCCACGGAATTATCCCGGGAGATTCCTTGCAAATAAGCATGCGGCGCGGTGGGGAGAGCGTCATAGCAGACGGCTACACTGCGGGCGCGTGCTATTAGCTTTTCTCATTGGTCATCATAGGCGCGCGCGCTCGCTCCCAACCAATGAGAGAAGCGAGTACGTCTGGATGTAGACACAGCCAAGGCGTGAACGATTCCCCAACTTAATCGCAAGGAACCTCCCGGGATAATCCCGTGGCGCTCTTGCGATTTTCGCTAGGAACGAGTTCATGCGGATAACGCGGGGGATCTTGCGAACATCGCTTGAGTTTCTCGTAAAAATCGCAGGTTAAAACGTCCTTGCGATACACCTAAGAGCGCTCTTCCTCCAATTCCTAGTTTTTTCTCTCAGTGTAGTCACGCAATAGCTCCGCGCTCTCGAACCGCTTGGCCCAGACTGCCTTTACCGACGTGGAGCGGAGGCCCTTCGGCGCGCTCTCCCGTGGCGCGCTCGCCAACTACGCTGTAGCTATTTTACACATCCTCCCACCTCGAGTCCGTCTGGACTCGACAATCTCAGTACATAAATATGAAAGAAGGCACACACAAAATTTACGGAAAAAAAGGAACAAAACTAAAATCGTACAAAAATCTAATTCAATGAAAAGTATAAAAAGCCGGTTTTTTCACGACTCGTCCGCTTCGGGTTTTTGTTTCACATTTTTCAGGACTTTTTTCGATCTCGCAAGGCGTCTCATTCATTACCTTTTCGATTATTTGAGACTTCGTTTTAATAACATTTTCATGAACAGGCATACGCGAAATGTTTATCGTGTTTTCGCAATCGGTGATTTCAAGCGGGTAAATCCGTTGAATTGGTCGTAGCCCATCCTTCGTTTTTAGAACAGCTACTCGAGCTACATTATCTCGTTACTATTAAGTAGGGAAATTTGAGCTAACTTTTTTGTCTCGCTATTTACCTCACTCTCATTAGGCAAAATTATTGCTTTTGGCCAACCGTTTTGGTCATCACGGAGCCATGACGGGCCGCTAAAAGCTCCAACCGTGGTATGGAGGCGTTTTCGGGGGCAATTCTTGACTTTGCGGCGAGAAACTTTAAATCAACTCCATCGCTACTTTCGACCCGTAAAAATACAACTGCTGTATAAGCTAGCCTGCTCACGTCACAGAAAGTGTGAATAGAAAACTCACCAACGCCGAATTTGCGCGGAATTTCAATATTACTTAGACACGGAACTTCCTCAATCCATTTTTGAAATTCTACGCGCGTTTCGTTGTCCACCTGCGAATCCCAATCAATTTTCACTTCCCACAATTTTTTCAGCAATAATTTCGGTATCAATGTAACGGGTGAGGTAAAACCAATTGGATCGAATACCTTTTGCGCGGCTGATAAAATCGCTCTCTTTGTAACGTCGACGATCTGTTTATGATTAAAAATTGCGGGATTAATAGAGAGAGTGTCGCGAGCTTTATTAAATATAATACCGAGCACTAACGTACTTTCTTTACTACTAGGCTCGCCCGTAAACTCCCATCCTCTCAAATCGAATCCTCCTGCAAACATTACTTCTTTGGCCGTAGATATAAAAGAATTTAATTTCGATGTTGATTTGACACTTGTGAGACAGTTATCTACATAAAAAGACTTTGATAACTTCTCAACAAGATTTTTCGGCCATTTCTCTTGACCCTTTTTGTCAACAGTTTTTAACGCGTTTGTAAAATGAAATTCGAGCACTGCGCCCAGTAAAAAAGGGCTACAGTTTAATCCGAAAACTACACGTTTATGTCTAAAAACTTTAACTTTCCCGTCGAAGTACCATAAAAATCTCAAAAAGTTACGATCATTAAAATCTACCTCAATTTGCAAAAAGGCTTTACGAATATCCGCAATTACCCCAATATCATGTTCACGAAATTTCAAAAGTGCTGTGGGTATTAATTCAATTAAGTTGGGTCCTTTCTCAAGACACTGATTTAACGCGGGAAAGCTTTTTTCACTCGCCGACGCGTCAAATACCGGCCGAATTTTTGTTGTACTTTCCGCCTTTACAACCGGGCGATGAGGTAAATAGTGCGACGAAAATTGCAGCTCACCTTCTGGTACTAACTCAATTACATCATTTTCGCACCAATCCATAAACACATTGTTGTAATCATCGTATAAATTATTATTCTTTTATTTTTTCACAGTACTTTCTAACCGTCTTTTAGCTAATTCAAAATTACTTGGGATTGGAGCATGGTCTTCAGTCCATGGTAAATTGACGGAATAACGTCCTTTTTCATTAAAATAAACAGTCTTTAAAAAATTCTCCTTTATTGTTTGTTCTTTTAAAAGACGATTAGAATTTTCTATCGGATCCCTAATGCCTAAGACATCTAGATTCCATAGCTCAGAAATTTTCGCTTCGCACATAAACATCGAAACAATCGTGTGCGCGGAATCTTCATGTTTATTAGCGGGGACTTTTCCAGAAATTGTCCATCCTAATAATGTCTCGAAAGCGGTAAGTCCGTTCGACAAGTCGTACTTTTTTCCCGTCATGAGTTTACCCAAAATATCTGCGCCGATAAGCAAATCGATTTCCTTGCCAACATCCGCATTGTTTGAACTCACGTCATTCAGAAAAATATTTTTCAATTTTAATTCTTGGAACCAGTCTGCCCGCTGTACGCACGGTATTTCTCCGCAAATGACAGGCTGATCCATCGCTTGAAAATTACATGCGTAATTCCCGGTAAGGCTTTTCATACGGACCAAATACACCTTGTGTAATTGTTTCTGTAATTGAATACCCGTGAATACTTTATGTGCCGTTTCTTTTTCTCCGATCAATTCATAGCCTAGGTATTCCGCGATTTCCGTTCGAACGTAGGACCGTTGACTACCGCTGTCACATAACGCGCGCACGATCCGTTCTTTATTGTCCGAGTACAACATAACTTTCATAGTCTGCAAGTGAACGTCCGGAAAATCGCAAAAACTTGAAAGGTTCTGCTCTGCAGCTTTATCTACCGGCGCGGGCGTGTCAGACTTATTCGCAGACGTATCCTTCGAACTACGTAATTCTGAGCAAACTAAAATCGCGTGCCGTTTACCACACCAGCCGCACGTCACAACAATTGTTTTCTTTTATAGTATTTCGCCTATTCTCCATCGATATTTTTTTCGCTTTCTCACACAACGCGTTTTCGTGATTTTCGCCGCAAAATATACAAACTTTACGCTTCTCCTCGCTCGAAAACAATGCGGTGGCCGTTGGAACTTCTGCTGGTGAATTCGCCTTCCCCTTCCCCTCTTTTGGCTTCTCTGTCTTTTCTTGTCCAGCTTGAATTGAAAAGCCGTTGACCGCCATATTAATCCTTTCTTCATTTTCGACTTCTGATGCCAAGAAGTCGAGAAGTCGTGTCAGGCGATCGGGTGGGTCTTGGCCGTCCTCCGGCGCCGTCTCATTGTTGATCATCAACCGCTGCCACGTTCGGAGAATCTCCGCGGGTAGTGAGGACTCGACGAGCGGGTATAGCATTGTGGCGCACTGTTTTGTTTTTACACCGACCGTGTCAAGGGCGCGAATCTGCGCTGAGATTTTGTCGTAGATACTTGAAACACTTAACTTTTTCCCTTTATTAGTGGCATTTTGAAGTGCTAAAGAAAGTAATTCACGCGTGTAAAATTCAATTAATAAGTCATCTCTTCCGAAACGATTCTTAAGGCTGTTATATGCCTTCTCGTAGTTGCTTGCCGTTGTCGGAAAACCTTCTACTATCTTTTCGGCTTTCGATCCCTTTTCCATGCTTTGTTTGAGATATGCCAATTTATCTTCCTTCGTGATATTCTTATCTGCATGAATTTTTTCGAAATGCGACGAAAAATGTAGCCAAGCACTCACACTTCCATTAAATTTTGGGATTTCCAATGTCGGTCTTTTGAAGGGTTTTTCTGTGTGTCTTGGCGGATTTGCGTTACTAGTCGTATCACTCGAACCAGAATCTACACTTAGAAACTGTATTCTAGCTGTCAAAAACTGTTCTTTATAAGCTTCGTGCGAATCCATTTCTGACGCTATCTGGTCCTCAGATGCATTGGAGCCCATTAGTAAATTCAAGTACGCCTTATTTGCTTCTTCCAGCTCCAACATTCTCGACTCCAATAGCTGAAATGCTACATGCTTATCCGCTTGTGAAACGTCCGTATTCACACACTTGTCACCAAAACTGTTCAAAGATTTTGTGAACGAATAACGTTGCACCTTTTTTGCTTTCTTAGGGGCCTCCATTTTAAGATCAAGCTGAGCGTATATGTTTGAGTCGGGAAAACTTTAACCGCCGTCCTGTCACAGTCGCCAGATGTTCTGGAATAAGGTTGGACGGTGGTCTAATAAGGGCAAAATGCTGAGCTGGCTTTATGTTACAACGGTTTATTTTTCGAGCGAATATCTTTACATTACATGGGCCCCTAGTCACGCAATAGCTCCGCGCTCTCGAACCGCTTGGCCCAGACTGCCTTTACCGACGTGGAGCGGAGGCCCTTCGGCGCGCTCTCCCGTGGCGCGCTCGCCAACTACGCTGTGGCTATTTTACACACCAACAAGCAATTTCTAAATCTTCCATGACTAGATCAGCAAAAAACGGAGAGATTGGAGAACCCATAGGTGTCCCAAAAATTTGTTGGTAATATTTGTTATTAAAAGTAAAAAATACATTTTCAAATAAAAATTTAGTACAGGAAATAATATCACCGAACGGTATTTTACAATTGTTGAGAATATACTGCGCTCGTTTTTCCAAACTCTGGATAACAAGGTCTACAGAGATATTTGTAAAAAGTGAAACCACATCTAAAGATATCAGTATGTAGTTATCTGGAATTTTTATATTCGTAATTTTATTAATTAGATCAAAACTGTTATCTATGTGTGATTTAGGAAGAGGGAAACATGTTTTGAGGTTTTCATAAATTATTTTTGCTAAGAAATGTGTAGGGTTGTTCACAGTTGAAATTATCGGTCTAAAGGATAGTTTTGGTTTATGGATTTTTGGTAATCCATAACATTTAGCAAGAGATGTGTTTGTCTGCCTAAGTTGTATATTATGATATTTTTGTTTTAAAAAGTTGTTATCATTCAGATTTTTCAGAATCCTATAGACATTATTTTGTAATGTATTTAACGGTTTTCTTTTTATTTCTCTGTACACCTTATTATCATTCAATAAACTATTCATTTTTTCCATATAGTCAGATTTCTCTAAGCACACGGTAACATTGCCTTTATCAGATTGTGTAAAGAATATATTTTTGTTATCGTTAATAAATTTTTGAGCGGTTTTGATTTTCTTAAGTAAAGATAAGTCACTATTTTTCGTTGGTTGTTTACAATTATTTTGAAACTTTATAGCTTTCACTATATCTTGTCTAATTTTATTTTTGTCATCGGTATTGAGTTGTGAAGAAATAAACATTGATTCTACGTTTTTTATGGTGTTAAAAACAATCGATTTCTGCATGTTGTGTTGTGTAAATGCGAAATTGCGACCCAGAGAAACGATTTCAGCGACATCGGTCGGAATATGTGTATTAGAAACATTTTTGAAACATTTTTCAATATTTACATGTATGCGGGAATCCTGGTAGTTACATCTCTTTTTGATCAAATTAAGTTTTATGTTGAAACGGTGTTTAAGGTTTTTATCCAAAGTTTTGATATTAATATTGCTTAAATTAAAAAATTTTTTTTAAATGTGAAAATCAATGTTTAAATTTTTAATCTCAATAAATACACGATGAGTAGTGCGTTCTAATGCATTTTTTTGAAAACTACTATCCCTAATTTCTAGTTTAAGCAATTTTTTGGCAATCTTTTCAGCGTCAATTGATAATTTGGTTCTACAAGACTTACTTCGGAATGTAAAGTTTTTTAATTTCTGTATTCTGTTGTGTATGTGGCTAGGTGTTAAGTCGAATCCTTTGCAGCTTTTGAGGAAATTCAGTTGATGAGTAACTACTCTCTGCTTGCGACGTAAGATGAGCCATTCCTTTAATTTACTAGTTGCGCTCGATCCATAGGTAGTTGTGAGAAATTTAAAAAATGATGATTGGCCTGTCTCTGATCCTAGGCCGTAGTCGTAACTTGAGTTTGTAATTGTATTCACAATTTTACTCCCCATTGTCAAATGTAAAAATTGTTGTTTTGGTCAATTCTGACCAGATCCATTGGGAGCAGGAAAGAAAATAGACTACGATGCTAAGTAGTTGCAACGTTTCGTCGACGGGTTTGTCGACCTCTTCAGGCTTTATTAAAAAAAATATATAATAATATAATTAACAGAACGAGCTTACGCTAGTCTTAACTTACGATGGTTGAAAAAATTTTAAAAAATGCGAAACGAATTACCTAAGTTATCGCACAGCGATCCTTCGAGTAATGTGAAAGTACATAGCAACATGACTTATATATATATATATATTGGCTTCCTACCAAAACGTAAACAATAACAATTTTTGAATTAGATCGAGAATATACTTTACTTTTTATGTAACAGCTTAAAGATAGATTTGTATTCTCTACTGAGATTCTGTCTCTACAGAATCTCAGTAGAGAATAATAGAAATCAATAACAAATTTTGAATTAGATCGAGAATATACTTTAATTTTTATGTAACAGCTTAAAGATAGATTTGTATTCTCTACTGAGATTCTGTCTCTACAGAATCTCAGTAGAGAATACAAATCTATCTTTAAGCTGTTACATAAAAAGTAAAGTATATTCTCGATCTAATTCAAAATTTGTTATTGTTTACGTTTTGGTAGGAAGCCAATATATATATATATATATATATATATATATATATATATATATATATATATATATATATATATATATATATATATATAAGTCATGTTGCTATGTACTTTCACATTACTCGACGGATCGCTGTGCGATAACTTAGGTAATTCGTTTCGCATTTTTTTAAATTTTTTCAACCATCGTAAGTTAAGACTAGCGTGAGCTCGTTCTGTTAATTATATTATTATATATTTTTTTTAATAAAGCCTGAAGAGGTCGACAAACCCGTCGACGAAACGTTGCAACTACTTAGCATCGTAGTCTATTTTCTTTCCTGCTCCCAACGGATCTGGTCAGAATTGACCAAAACAACAATTTTTACATTTGACAATGGGGAGTAAAATTGTGAATACAATTACAAACTCAAGTCATAAGGATTGTGTTTCATTATAGTCTTCGTGCACAGTTTCATTAAGTCCCTTGTCCTTCTCATTGTCCTTTTCAAGATCAATTTCACTTATAATTTCTTGTTTGATTTGTTCTTTTGTGAATAATTTAACTTGAGCTATTAATTCTCTAGCTTCTCTGCTCAAAATACTATATGACAAGTTTGAGGTTAGGGCTACATTGGCATGGTCTTGGCAGATTATAAGTGTGTTGCTAATGAATTTAACAGGACAACCGGCGTTATATTTTGTTACTATCTCCTTTATGTGAAATACGCTTTCACAAAAAAGACACAAAACCGCTCCAACTTGTACTGTTGGGTGACACTTATAGAATTTAGTAAGAGAGGCGTCGGGAGGCTGCGTCCCCCCCGGCGCCATGATTACTTGTGTCCTTATATATCTTCAAATCTCATCTATCCAATAAGCACTCATCTACAAATGGTAATAATTTTTTTCATGATGACTGAACAAATAATAATGTTGTTAATATAAAACTTTCTACGAAAGTATAAAATAAGGTAAGTACGTTTTTTCTGTATAATCTATAAAATAATAATATTTATGATTTTTTAAAAGAAATCAAATAAATACCAGTCAGAAAGTCTTTTATTTCTTTGAGTCATTGAATGCTGAACAAATTATATGTAAGTACATTCAAATTGTTCACTGCAAATCAAACAAACGAAAGTTGGGAAATCAATTATCGATAGTCAAGTAATGCAAACAACTCCAGGAAACAACTGTATGACTGTTTTCAAAAATGTATTCAAACTTGTTCATCCTTCTATACAAGTTAAACAGAAGAAAGTACTAAAATCAATATAGGTATTGTAGTCAAGTATCCATAAGTTAACTTAAGGTGGTTTGGGTGCTTTGTTAAACAGAGTTAAATATTTCTGAAATTTAACACAGATATTCTTTGAACATTAAACTTTTCATTTATATCAAGAAAATACAAGGTCAACGATCAAATTTTAGAGAAAACTAGGTTTCTAAAACGTTTCTTTTAACCTGTAGCCTTATAGGAAAAGATGTTAATTTTGTATTTATTCCATTATTAAGAGATAATTTTTCTCAAATGAGGTATCAAATTGAACATTTTTTAATGTAAATTCCAATGCTGTCATCATAATTATGTGTATTAGCAATAAACTTTGTAAATGTGCTTCTGTGCATGCGCACTGCGCGCACATACACGAATAAGTAATAGGAATGGCGTTTTTTTCTGTTTTGTAACAAAACCCAGATTTTTTAAAACTTTCTAAAGTAGTTCGGAGATGATTACTGAAATTAAAATTTCGGAAATTGCAAAAAACACAGAAGGCCCCCACTGGGGCCCCGACTTGATACGGCACCACGCGCCCAAGCCACCTTAACTGACATAAAAAAACTTTTCGTACCTACTCAAAAATATTCGGCGGGCATAAAGTACTACTTAACGCCCAAGAGGCGTAATAGCTCATATACAGCTCCTAAAAAACTTTATAGAACCTACGCACTTTACGCCCCTGTGGGCAAAAATTATTTTAATTATATACTTAACTATCTTTTACTTCTTCGAGTAAATGTATGCTGAACAAGTTTCATGTAAGTATACATTCAAATTATGTTCATTGCAAATAAAACAAACAAAAGTTATGAAATCAATTACCAATGGTCAAGTAATGCAAACAACTCTCCGAAACAACTGTATGACTGCTCTCAGAAATGTATTCAAATTTGTTCATTTTTCTATACAAATTAAACACAAGAAAGTGCTGAAATCAATTTAATGTAGTCAAGTATCCATAAGTTAACTTGACTGACATAATAGAACTTTTCGTACCTTGCGTGTAAAATTACATTTTACGCTCACGTTGTAACTTCAAAAATATTCCGTCAGCGGACATTAAGTATTACTTAACGCCTAAGAGGCGCAATAGCTCACATACTCCTACAAAACCTTATACCTACGCACTTTACGCCCGTGTGGCTGAAAATTATTTTATAAAATTGATAATTATTTTATAAAATTCATACGATTTTTTTCAGATATTTACGAATAGTAGATTTTCTTACAAGGGGGGAAAACGGAACTTTCGCAGGCACGTGATATGACGACCGAGGCGAAGCCGAGGCTTTCAGAGCTTTCGGTCGCGCGTGAAACAAGTGACACACGCACTGGGCAAAAGTGCTTCTTTTTCTAGTGTAAACAAACTGCGAAAATGCGTACTTTCGCCCGAGGAATAGAGAAAAAGCTATTTTTCATTATTCTTTCTCAATTTTGATCTTTCTATAATATTACGCATCTTGGGAGGACAAGAGAAATCTAGAGCTGCTCTAGCTCTCATTTCACTAGAATGTTGGGCGCGCTACGCGCGCTTTTAATGTAATTACATTCTCTTGAATTGACTGGAATAATTATGTAACGTAAATCATAACGTAAATCATAACCTAAATGGATTTGTTAATTTTTATTTATTTAATATAATATATTAAATTTAAAGTTGAATAAATAAAAAAATAAATAGTGTAAACTCTTATTTATTTGTCATTTAAATTCGAATTAATTAGTGGAACACTGTGGAACAATAAATGGTCCAACGGGCTAGGAGCAACCACAATATTTCACTTTTGACTATAAAATATTCAGATCATGACACCGAAACGCTGTTTAATATTAAATTCATTATGAAATTCGCTTATAGAGAATCAACCTTATATTAGTAGAATAGTGTGTTTCAATAGTAAAAAGATCCAAATGAGTAAGTATGTTTAATGAATTTAGACTCATTCTAAATGAATTCAAATTAGTTCCCACCATGACTTATGATTATGCTAACTTTCTAATACTTTTTACGCAGAATACAAAGCACGAAGCACAAAACACAAAGAATAATATTAGAATGGTCTCAAAATTAAGAAGCACACATGAAAAAAAGAACAGGATGAAATCAAATATTATTACATATTATAACTGATTATAAATAATTTTGAAAATGTACAGTTAAGTATAATTATATTACCCATTATTCAGTTTCAAAATTAACTGAATTTTATTCAAAAACTTATTTATTATTTTGAATATAAAAACTATATTTATAAATTAATTCAATGCACTAACTACTGTAGAATTTCTTTGAAGAGGTAATTTTTTAATTGTATTATTAACTCTATTAGAACCTACATACAATTTCAATCCATTCCATGGACGTACTAGTGAAATCGCAACGTATAACTGCCCATGACTAAAAACATCTTTTAGCAAATCAATTAATACATTCGAAGATGTTTGTCCCTGAGCTTTAATTATAGTCATCGCAAATGCCAATTTTATTGGAAATTGTCTTCTTTTGGATTTAAAAGGATACTCATTGTCAGAATATAATGTAATACGATTTAAAAATACGATTTCACCCATTTTATCGCCTGTTAAAATTTTACATTTTAATAAATTATTAGTTAAATCTAAAATTCTCAATCGCGTTCCATTACATAATCCTTCATGTATACTAACGTTTCTAATAAGCATAACGATACAATTTATTCGTAGATGCAATTCATAAGGTGGTAAACTCTAGGGATTTAATGAATTTAGATATTCTGGTAAAATTAATTCGGTTATTAATCCATTATCATCACAATGATCAGCAGAATCAACACTTGCGTATACGCGCTCGAGATAACTATCTAATAATGCTACTCCCTTTTTATTAATCTCATTGGCATCTACATTACGCGCAGAGAAAATCACAGAATTAATAAAATTAGAATCTCTGGTTATACAACATTCAGGAATATCAATATTATCGCTATCATCATTTAAATCGCCGTTTGCCACATCCAAAACAAATTTTCAAAGGTAATATCTTCATTTATAGCTCTCATGTTCTGCACTAACGCCCATGGGCCACTTTTTTCACCACTTCTTCAGAGCTCTCTAGATGGGATAAATTTGAGCCTAAAAAATTTTTAAACACATGAATTTCATAGATTTTTCATCGATCTTCCCTTCGAAGAACTCTTCGTCTTTAGGTGAAATCCGCGAATCGACCCATTTTTTACAATCTTCATAAGATGTGAATTTCTACTCACACAAGCTATGAGCCATTGATCGAAACAAGTGGTAGTCGCTAGGAGCAATATTTGGAGAATACGGCGGGTGTGGTAGCACTTCCCATTTAAGTGTTTCCAGGTATATTTTTACCGGTTTTGCAACGTGTGGGCGAGCATTGTCGTACAGTAAAATGACTTTCTCGTGACTTTCGGAGTATTTCGACCGTTTTTCTCTCAATGCACGGCTCAAGCACATCAGTTGCAGTCTGTAGAGATCCCCAGTTACAGTTTCATGTGGTTTTAGGAGTTCGTAGTAAATGACACCCCTCTGATACCACCAAATACAGAGCAGGAGCTTCGACCCACGGATATTGGGCTTTGCCACTGATATGCTGATAGTTCGCCGGGCTTAACCCATGACTTTCTGCGCTTCGGATTGTCATAATGACCCACTTTTCATCACCAGTAACTATTCGATGCAAAAAACCTTTTCTTTTCTACCGTTGGAGCAGCAGTTGGCATGTGAAAAAACGTCTCTCAATATCCATTGGTTTCAATTCACGTGGGATACAATGTCCTTCCTTCTGGATCATGCCCAAACTTTTAAGACGTTTTCCCACTATTGATAAGTCAATTCCCAATGATTTAGACAATTCTTTAAGTGTTTAACATGAGTCTTCACTGAACAATGCCTCCAAATAATTATCTTCAAATTCTTTTGACTGACCAGGTCGCTCCTTGTCATCCAAGTCGAAATCACCGACTTTAAAACGTGCAAACCACTTTCGACACATTTGCTCAGTTAGAGCATATAATAAAGTAATAATAATAAGTATATTAAAGTAATGAAGCAAAACTCCCCGCAAAAACACTTTATTCGGCACACATTTTGACATATTCAATAAATTATAAAGTGTTGTTATTTATGATTTGAAAAAAGGTTATGTACGGCAAATTGCGTCCCATGATAGCTGTTTACGATGTATTATTACTGTAGGTAACAACGAAATAGTGTACTACTTGTGCCATCTCTTGTAAAACGCTACGAATTAATTCCAACACCCAATATTTATGAGCTTATTATAAATAAACTAAGCCTTAAATCGAAAAGATAAGATAATTTTCGTTTTATTTTCTTTTTTTAAAGATTATTTTCCTCAAAAACTATCAACTTTCAGAAAAAATTGCAATCAATAAAAAGTGCTTAGAATTCATCAAAGAATGCATTAGAATTTTTTCAGAATTTTTCTTGAATCTTTTAAATTTATAAAAATAAAAAAGTATAAAATTTTATAATTTTCAAAATTGTCTCCAAAAATTCTGCAAAAATTCTATTGTATTCTTTGATGAATTCTAAGCACTTTTTGTAATTATCATTTTTTTCAAAAAGCTTACAGTTCCTTAGTTAAAGCGTACTAAACATAATGAGTGAAAATTCTCGTTTCGGACGCCATTTTGGATCATTCGGGTGACAAAATTAACTTTCCAAGGACAGTTTTTTGAAGTTCAGACAATCCCTCCACCATCTAAATTGGTTTCAAGATGATTGCATAACGGACAGTTGATAAAAAATCCAATAAAAAAAAAAAAAAAATCTATGTTTTGTGGCCCAAATTTATCCCATCTAGAGAGCTCTGAAGAAGTGGTGAAAAAAGTTTTCCCGTGGGCGTTAATGGGTTAATTTGAATTTATGAAAAGCATTCCAGAAAATACTACTCTTAATAGATAAATAGATGACATCGCTTCAAATGCTTCGGGGAAGTACAGGTAATAATTGTCTAAAATCTCCACCTAAAATGACAACTTTCCCTCCAAATAATAAAGTGAAAACCGGCGGGCGTGAACGGGTGTAGAGACAACGTCGTGATGCTGCGCACAAGGGGAAGGATTATCGCAAATTCCTGGGACCGCGGAAAAGATCACGCGTCGCGCGTTTGGCAGGCTGTCGATACGGCGCTGCGCGGAGCACCAGAGAGAAAGAATTCACGAGTGGCTTTTCCCAGAATTGCGCGGCGGCGAGCGTGCCGCGCACGTGCGCGGCACGAGGGGAGGTAATTCGTTTTCGTGAATAATGGAGAGAGAATGGGCGGATGAGATAGCGATAGGTGTAGTTTCATTTTCACAGGTTGCGATAGGTGGCGAAGAAGAGCATGGAAATAAATGAAATATAATGTGTATACGTCGTCAACATCGCGTCGGAAAGCAAGGAGCCGCCTGATATCATTCTTACTAAATTCTATAAATGCCACCCTACAGCCAAAGTTGGAGCGGTATTGTGTTTATTGTGCGAGAATTTTTTCACACTTGTGAAATAGTGGCCAAATATAACGCAGGATGTCCAGTGAAGCTCATTAGTAACTCACTAATGATTTGCCATGACCATCCCAACGTTGCCTTAACCTCAAACCTACAATATGGCACGCTGAGCAGCGAAGCCAAGCAATTAATAGCGCAAATTAAACTAACAACAAAGGAGCAAGTAAAACAAGAAATCATCAACGAAATAAACCTAGAAAAACATAACAAGAAAGAAAAAGGTCTCAACAATATAGTATACGAAGATTATAGGGAAATCGAAACACTCAAAATCGAAAACCAACTTTTAAAACAACTAAACAACGAACTACAAGACAAGAACAAAATTCTAAATGAACTACTGACTCAAAAAAAAACAGGGCAAAAACAATAATATCAACACTTTCACCGAAATAACATATAACACAAAACCAAAAAGCAAAAGAGTACCAAAATTGATAATTAACAAAACAGACAACAAAGACAACACAGACTTAGAAAAGACAGTATTACAACATTTAACTCAAGATAAAACTATCCAAACAAAAAGTGTAGCGTGCAAGAACAAAGACACAGTGATAATAAATTGCATGAACGAGAAAAATATCAATTCACTTGTGAATACTCTAGGAGAAAAACTATCAAACAAATTTAAAATAGAAAAAGAGCAAATAAACAAGCCTAAACTAAAGGTAATAGATATTGATATGGACAATGGGGATGACAACGAGATTGAACTAGACATTAATCAAAGAAACTTCAGTAATATTGAAGACAAATGCAAGTTACTACACGTGTACACGAACGAAAGAACAAATAGAAAATGTGCAATTATTGTGGCAACATCTAACATCTATTAATATATAAAAAAAAAATAAGAGCAGATTATTTGTCGGGCACTAAAGTTGTAGAGTTTTCGACATTCTAAATATAACTCCGTGCAATAAATGTTCGAGATTTCGGCATAGCAGCAAAAAGTGTGAAAATAGTGCTACGTGTAATAAGTGTGCAGAAGCCCATTTAACCTCAAAGTGCACAAGTATAACAAATAAATGTGCAAACTGTGTCTACAGTAATACAAAGTTCAATACCAAATATAATATTAACCACAGTGCAATTGACAGTGAAATGTGTGAAATATTAAAGATAAAAATAAAAAAATACATTGAAATGACTGATTACCCATTACATCCTACCTACCCGAGATTCTTTAGTAAGCTAGAAAGCCTACATTACCAGCGGAAGGCACCGATAAGCAGAGTGAGATTTGCATGTAATGACTCTACGGGATAGTCTCGTTCCACCCAAAACTCTCGTTCCACCCAAAATTCAGCGCATGCGCAGAAACGTATTTTCGTATCCCGCGATTCCAACCGAGAAGTCTCGTTCCACCCAAAACCTCTGTCTTATCCGTCCGCCAAGATAGTTCCGTTTCACCCAAAATCTCTGTTTTATCATTCCGGCGCGGCAAAACGCGATTTACCAATCGGACGGCGACCGGCCGGTAACGTCTCGCTGCGCGCTACTCGGCAACTAGAGACTCTCGCCCCAGAGATTATTCGCAATACATATATAGATATACAACGTGCTGTATGCACATAAAACAATGCTATATCTACGAAAAAATTATTTATACTTTATTGTTATAGTAATGAATTATAAAAATAAAGATAATGATTCCAATAAAATGAAAATCTCTAAAGTCAAAGAGGTAGATGGAGGCAATATCCACGCATACACAGAGAAAAGAAAATCTTTACATTAAAAGTATACTTTTCTAACTATAAAATCCTGATGTTATTTGTGCCAAAGTATATATTTCTTAGTAGTTAACAATATTTCTTAATAATTAAGTAATATTCCTTAACAGTTAAGACGCAGGTCATAATTAAAATTTTCTACAATTTCTAAGACATGGTTTCTTAACTATTAGGAAATATTATTTAGCTGTTAATCAATATTCGTTTGTCCGTATCCAAACGTCCATTCGTTTATAGTTGATGACGTTCCTTTAAATGTAAATATTTTCTTTTCTCTGTGTACCCTTCACTGCAGAATTGCAATAGATACACGTGCAGTATTTGAATCTATTACATGCACCTTAACTGCCGCAAGTCTGCTGTAATCGTGCTGCGTAGACTTACAAGGATAGTGAGTATCCTTTGGATCACGGATTTGCATCAAATTGAAATATCTTGTTATAGAGTAAAAAAAATATTGAACCCCTATTCCAGGATTTATTCTCATAGCCCTTTTTTCTCGAGATATGTGCCATGTTATCTTAAAAATGCGTTATTTTTCTAAAAAAATGATGTCTATTCTATTGTATGTAACTCTGTCAGTATTCCCGTTACGAAAATGAGCGACAAAAATTATAAAAGTAGACAGAAAACGCTTTATTTTAAACACCGTATGACTAAAAATATTGATTTTTCAGAAAGTTACGAGAAATCAAAGATAGTGTAAAAAAATGATTGAAAATAGCACCCTTAAAATCCTTTAAAAAATGTGAAATTTTCAATCATTTTTTTACACTATAATCTTTGATTTCTCATAACTTTCTGAAAAATCGATACTTGTAGTCAAAACAATGCTTAAAATAAAGCTTTTTCTGTCTACTTTTTTAATTTTTTTCGCTCATTTTTGTAACGATAATACTTCCAGAGTTACATACAATAAAAGAGACATCATTTTTTAACAAAATAACGCATTTTTTTTATATACATGGCACATATCTCGAGAAAAAAGGCCCATGAGAATAAATTCTGGAACAGAGGTTCAATATTTTTTTACTCTAAAAGAAGATATTTAATTTGGTAAAAGTCCTTGACCCAAAGGTTACGCATTCTCCTTGTTAGACGCAAGTTCTCTTCCGCAATTCTGGTGCAATTCTAATGCAGGTGCACGAGCTTTACTGACACCTACAACTTCCACTTTTGCTATTGCAAATCTGCTGAAACCTACAACAAATTGCCTTACGTAAGAGTATGCGAGCAGAAACACAGTAAAAGTATGAAACAGACAACGCAAGCTCTGCGCAATCACAAGTGCGAAAGGTTCTGCTACCAGGGAATCTTCGCACGCGTGCTTTTCCTTTAAGAATTTGCAGACACTGCTCCAAAATAAAGATAGGTTGAACGTGCCACGATTCGCGCTCTCCAAGGCGATTTTCGCACGCGTGCTTTTGCTTTAATAATTTGAAAACACTGCTTCAAAATGTCGGTAGCTTCAATGTGCTAGGAGGAGCGCTCTCGAAGACGAACTGTGCACGCGTGCGTTTGCTTTTATGCAGCGATAACACTGCTTTAAAATAAAAGTAGCTTCAACGTGCGATGAGGCTGTCTGTTGAAGACGAGCTTTGCACGTATGCTTGCAAAAGCAAAAGCAAGGCTCGGCTACAAAAAAAAATTTGATAAAATTAAAAAAAAAAATTGTATTATGGCCTTTTTCACGTGTGAAAGTAGGAGAGACAATTTCGCATTTCGAGCGTATTTTATGAAAGTGGTAAGAAATATCCATTTCTATCCCAAAACAGATGAGAAATGAATATTTCTACCTCTTTAAATGTAGGTATAGTTAATTGTGTATGCATTTCAAATTATTTGAATTTTCAACTTCGTTGTGTACAACTCGAAATGCCCAATTCTCTCTCCGAATCACGCACGTAAAAAAGGCCATGTCACGCCTTCGTTAAAAATAAAATACGGTGAGTAACACACGGGAAGAATAGTATATTAGGCAACTGGGGAAGTAAAGATTTGGCCAGTACAGATCACGTGGAAATTTCCACCCGAGCCGAAGGCGAGGTGTCACAAGAGGTGAAGAGATTATCTACAAAATAATTAATATTGCTATGCAATATTCCCTGGGTACTCCCTGATTCGCGCTAAAGGCTATGATTTGCGCAAAAATCATCTCCTGGGCAAGCGCGTGTAGTCATCAACTTGAATAAACCTCGGTAACGAGCTCAGCCATTCGAAAAACCCCCTGGGTACCCTCGGATACGAGGTACTGAAACCTTTGATTTGCGCAAAAATCGTCTCCTGGGCATGCGCGTTTAGTCATACAACTTAAATAGACCTCGGAACCGAGCTGAGAAACTCGATAACCCTCTGGATACTCTAAGATACGCCCTGAAACAATTAATCTGCGCAAAAGTAAGTAGTTAAGTAGACCTAAAAATCCGGTTTAGCGGGTCGAAAATCCACTGACTAGGAGAGGCCGCGAACTCCGGATCACGGATTCGGCTCAAACTTTGCGATAGGTTTTTTGATGTAGAAATATAAAGAAAGCTACAATATTAGATCCTAACGCTCAACAAAACTGAAGTTCTGCGCCTTTTTAGCTTTATTTTGAAAAAAGGCTTGAAGAAACCTCTTCTTGAAACGGTAACCATTTAACTCCGGGGAGTCTTAAATATAATTTGAAAAATAGAAAATAAAACTAGAGAAAATGAGTTTTCATTTGCGTTTTTAAGAATTAAAAAATGTTGATTCCTTCAAAAATTATTTAAGTTTGAAATTGAGCATCGAAAGTGTATGAAAATATGCCGGCAGTCGAACAGTTTAATTTTAGGGATTAAACAGTGCATTTTCGATGCTCTATTTTAAACTTTTATAACTTTGGAAGGAATCAACATTTTTTAATTCTTAAAAAAGCAAATGAAAGCTCATTTTCTCTAGTTTTATTGTATATTTTTTTAATTATATTTAAGACTCCCCGGAGTTAAATGATTACCGTTTCAAGAAGAGGTTTTTTTCAAGTCATTTTTCAAAATAAAGCTAAAATAGCGCAGAACTTCAGTTTTTTTTAGCGTGAGGGTCTAATATTGCAGCTTTCTTTATATTTCTACATCCAAAAACATATCGCAAAGTCTGAGCCGAATCCGTGATCCGGAGTTCGCGGCCTCTCCTAGTAAGTACTCCCAGACTCGCGCTAAAGGCTATGATTTGCGCAAAAATCGAGTATACCCCACATACTTGAACGAGTTTCGTGCGCGTGCGTTTCAGCAGACCAAACCAGAGCGCACTAGGAGTCAAGCTCTTCAAGACGAGCTTTGCGTGAGGACACTCGTGCATAGAAATAAAAAAATGTGCAAAGCTAGGGGTTCTCACGTCTTGCGCGCTCTCGAAGACGATCTTTGCGCGCATGCTTTTGCTTTGACAATTTGAAGACACTGCTCCAAAATGAAGGTAGCTTGAACATGCCAGGAGACGCGCTTTCGAAGACGATCTTCGCACGCGTGCGTTTGATTTTATGAAACGAAAACACTGCTTCAAACTAAAAGTAGCTTGATCGTGCCATAAAGCAGAGTCTTGAAGATCAGCTTTGCACACATGCGTGCAAAAACAAACGCACACGTGCAAAGCTCGTCTACAAAAAATGTTTTAAGTTTGAAAACACCATTTTTTTCCAAATTCTGAAACTTTATACGTATATTTTTTTTTAGTTTAAGATTTTCATTGGAGTTTAAGATCCTTTTTTGGACTTAACGCCTAGATAGAACATTTTTGCGAAATACCGAGATGTCAAATACTGAGATGGAACGGTTTTGAATTGACGGTTGAGGTAGAACTATTTTTTATTTCGATTGGCATAGCTCTTTCTTTTTATGGTAGCTGAGATAGATCTAAATAATATTTTTTCGTTTTAATCTTTTTGGATTTTTCGGAAACCTTTACTAAGATGCGGCACTGCGACAATGGTCTATGTATCGAAAAAAATTACGGAAAAAAATTCCGAGTCGCTGAAATAATACATTATGCAAACCAATAAGTAATAAGCAATCGTTTTTCAACGCGTCTGAGATTCATCATCCGAGCGAAGCGAAGTCATCATAAATATTATTGAGGTACATATATTCTTTTTTCACACTCCGTGCGCAAAGCTCGATTTCGCACACGCTCTAATAAAAAAGCATGCCCTAAATTAAGCTTCCCGCACGTCGTGTCAAAAAATTGTGTTCGATACTCGAGTGAGAAAGTGATTTTATCCTCGTGTGGCCTTTTCACCCTCGCTTCGCTCGGGCGCAAACGTCCACCACGAGGATAAAATCACTTTTTCGCACTTGTATCGAAAATAACTATTTCGTAACTGTTTTTCCTCTGACAAATACTATTTGCCAACACGCACATGCGAGGCAGTAATATTCTTACTTTGGACAGTATATTACGCATCTAGGGAGCTAAATAGTTGGCCAGAGGCGAGGATGTCAAACATATATGCTCTAGGGTGGCCGTCTTTATCCCCGTGGTGCGTAAATGCTATTTTTCACCATATCCTGGACAAAAAAACAACTTTTGCGTTATTGACCTGGTAGCGAATGTGGTACTTTCGGTAAGAATATGGTGAAAATTCAATGAAAATGAGACTACAAAAGAATGGTAGCGAATGCGGTACTTTCGGTAAGAATATGGTGAAAATTCAATGAAAATGAGACTACAAAAGAAAGAGAATATATAGCTAAGTACACATAAGCTCTAAAACCAAAGTAGCCGGGGGACGCAAGATTCAGGCAAAAGAAGTGCGGCACGCAAATGGGTAAGCATAGGTCACTTAACAAAATAAAATTCAAGAATCAAAAAAGCTGGCACAGGCGACATGTAGGCGGAATATTGACGACCCTCAGGTGATGGAGACAGTATCTTCAGGATAGATATACACGGAGAGAAATTCCCTAGTAAATTGTGACGGAACCGTCTACGATCATGCATAAAAAAAAAAAAAAAAAAAATTTTTTTTTTTTACTTTCTACTATTTAGGATATAGTTAAAAATATTTCCTATTTGATGAATCACGATCATAACCCTGAACCACTACTACCCTACCGACACTACTGTATCAAGGGTTGTGAGTGTGAGCTGCGCCACTCGAAGCTTCCCCAAGCTGCCATAAAACGTCGACGCGGCGTATGCCTTAATTTTGAATTTTAAATTCTTATAATTTCCTTTCCCTTTATATTTCGGCTTTATATTAAACGGACTGTAAACTTTCTTTTCTTCTTGATGAAGAACAAACATTAATCTCAATAAACTAAAATATTGTAATCAACTATACCCACGACTACGAGTGCAGTAAACTATATTAGAAAATCTGTTACCAAATATTATTACCTTTACTTATACAAAATAAGTAATCCACTCTAGGAGAAATATTCACCAGACATTAATTATTAACATAACGAAATTATGTAGTAATCTGAATAAGAAAATGATATTCATAAGCCATAAAAATTATAATAGTAAAACCTTTAGGAGAAGTACAATATTACTGATTGTTATTAACAATATTATTTTTTTTGCATTAACGCACTAGTTATAAAGTATGGTTAAGTTCCTACAAATATGTTCTAAATAATAGCTTAAGTACAAATCGCTAATTGAAATTTTACCTTTATATGTTTGACTGAGTATTTTTGTATTTTTATATATAAATTAAGTTTCTTCTGACAATAGGTACAGTAACCAATAATTAGCAACCGTTCAGGCGTGGGATGAAAAGTATAACATTGTAAAATAGATTTAAGGTTGTAATAATTACTTTAAGACACATTCATGAAAGAATATTTTCCCTAATCAAATAATAAAACTTATTCAACTTTTATTTTTTCTTCCGTTATGAATAAATAAAATGCTTCTATTACATAAACATTTTGGATTTTAAACAATTACATGTGAGATGGAAATATTCCTTCAAAATGTGAAAGTAGCTTTAAGGGACGCTTGCTTCGAGCGGATACACTATCTTGATTGTTGTAAAACACATGGCCCCACTAAATATAGATATGACGCTTTCCCACGCGGGGACGCGCTTTTCCGAGTTTTGAATACACGACATATACTATATACTGAAAAGATTATTTACATTATTAGACAATATCTTTCACACCGTTAAAGATAAAATTATTTTAACAACTTTGAATATTAAATATAGCAGTAAGGAAATTAGGAAAAATAATACTAATTCCATATTCTTTGTTAAATTGCAATCAACAGCTTTTGCTTGTTTCCGTATTAATAATATTAAGATCTATTAACAAGAACCCAAAAATATAACTCTATAACTAACCATATGCATTTTGTAAACGCAACCAATAAACATGTAAAGAATCTTTTTTAACAAACGATAAATGATTACTATAATACTTAATATATTACATAAAGCAATAAGTCATGTTTACCACTAGTTCATTTTATATAACCGACCGTTTGTAAATTTATCGAATGTAATTACATTGTAAATTAGATCTTTAAGTATTAATAAATTTAATATTGTGAATAATTACCGGCAAAATAATCACAACGTTTTCATTCAAATTTGTAATAATTCTCTACACAATTATCTAATAAAGTAGATAACCTTATACTTGTAAAATATTCAGGATTATTAATAATAAGAAAATGCTGAGAGGAAAAGAGGGTGTCTATCTGTACAATCTGTCTCACGCACATGGCGTATTTAAAAATAGATTTCCTCAGTCTTCCTGCGTGGAGACGCGTTTTCAGCATCTTTTGGGACTCAACGTACTGTAGCATAAGAATATTATGTTAGATTAACGACAAATATCTCAATAACTATAATTAGGAAAATAATTCTGTTTTAAGTAACGGTTGTATTATGCTAAATAAAAATTATGAGCTGATAAAAATCATTATCATATTATATTTTTATAGTAAATAATAATCCTTTGTTTTTTTTTTCTGGATTAATTAACTAGCTACTAAGTTCAAATAATAAACCTGTTCGAAATTTGAATAATACACTGTAATCTGTATGTTTCTTATTCATTAATTAAAGATTAACACTATTAATAAGGTATTTCCATTTGTAAATGCAAATTTTATGAACTATATACATTAGATAAATATTTTTACTAAACAATAGTTGTATTCTGACACATTGATATTCAAAGCAATTAATTAAATTTCAAATATTTTAAATAAACAATAGAAGACCTAAGAAAAATGTATTAACTTAATAAAATAATTTAGTAATATAATTGAAATATTAGCTAGAATGAATAGTCTAATGTTTTTATAAAGTTTGCATAAGAAATTTCATTGTTTAATGTATAATTAAGTTTATAAAATTTATAATGCGTTTAACTCCTGTTGTAATAGACCGATAACTTCCGTTCAAATTTGTATTTTCATTTTAGAACAAAATGTAATAGAAAAACATATTTTATAATTTATAAACTGCCAACATTGTATAATTTTCAGCAAGTAACAGAAAATTGATCATTTTTGACTCGAAAGAAAGAGAAGGATATATCTTTTGTCTCTCTCATCTCTCTTTCTCTGTCGCACATATATCGTTCTCTCTTGCTCCTTAAGGAAGATACGAGCCGCCGGAAAATACCCTGGAGAAGGGATGAGCGACCGCTCTCTGCCGCTCCCTGTGTTAAAGCATAGGATTTTCCCCACTTTCATAAAAATCGACGTTTCGAAGGGATGCCACCCCCGCACCATTGGATACCTTCTTCTCACACCACTAGCCTCAATTAACATTACAGGATATATGACTATCAACCGCCGTCACACTTGGCAACCAACGATTCGTTAACGCAAGATGACGCAACTACCCGATTCGACACCGCAGTTTTTCCAGCCAAAGAAGAGGAGGAGCAACTCATTTAAATATGCCGAATGCGCCGTGCTCAGCGCAGTCAGATCAACACAAGCCTCACAAGCTTTGCTGACTGTACGGGCAGATCGACACAAGTCTCACAAGCTTTACGATACTGTACCAACTCAATTCTATTTAAAAGAGGAAAAAATAAAAAATTCAAAATATTCAGATTACTCAAAATTTGAGTTCAATTTCTTTTTACCAAATTCCAAATTACTATATTCAAAAAATTATAAAGAAAAAGGAGATTTACAAAATAAGAAAGGTAAATAAAGTCAAAAATAAAAAATAAATAAATTATTGTATTATTTTGGATTGTGAATATCCGATTGGCCTTGGTCTTACGGACTTTAATGGACAGGAGTTATTCACGATACACAAATCATTTAGTGCGAGTTTTACGAGCTTGGTGCAATTTGATTTGACAAAATAGTATAAATTTTATTTTTTAGAAAAATTTAGAGTTCAAAGTTGAGAATATTATTAAAATTCAGGTTCAAATAAATAAATTATTGTATTATTTTGGATTGTGAATATCCGATTGGCCTTGGTCTTACGGACTTTAATGGACAGGAGTTATTCACGATACACAAATCATTTAGTGCGAGTTTTACGAACTTGGTGCAATTTGATTTGACAAAATAGTATAAATTTTATTTTTCTTAGGAAAATTTAGGTTTCAAAGTTGAGAATATTATTAAAATTCAGGTTCAAATAAATAAATTATTGTATTATTTTGGATTGTGAATATCCGATTGGCCTTGGTCTTACGGACTTTAATGGACAGGAGTTATTCACGATACACAAATCATTTAGTGCGAGTTTTACGAACTTGGTGCAATTTGATTTGACAAAATAATATAAATTTTATTTTAATTAGAAAAATTTAGATTTCAAAGTTGAGAATATTATTAAAATTCAGGTTCAAATAAATAAATTATTGTATTATTTTGGATTGTGAATATCCGATTGGCCTTGGTCTTACGGACTTTAATGGACAGGAGTTATTCACGATACACAAATCATTTAGTGCGAGTTTTACGAACTTGGTGCAATTTGATTTGACAAAATAGTATAAATTTTATTTTTCTTAGGAAAATTTAGATTTCAAAGTTGAGAATATTATTAAAATTCAGGTTCAAATAAATAAATTATTGTATTATTTTGGATTGTGAATATCCGATTGGCCTTGGTCTTACGGACTTTAATGGACAGGAGTTATTCACGATACACAAATCATTTAGTGCGAGTTTTACGAACTTGGTGCAATTTGATTTGACAAAATAGTATAAATTTTATTTCAAGAAAGAGAGTTTCCAATATCAATTGTCATTAAAATAATAGAAAAGAAATATTAAAGAAATAAATTCTAATTTTGATAGGTTAGGGAAGGGCGAAACTGAGAATAACCTGAGATGGGAAAAATTTAGTATTATCCAACATACAGAATTCCTGGGCTCGTGACCTTTCTCCTATCCATACAAGGGGCATGCGCAACAAAAATTGTTTTTACGAGACAAATGTGCTGCTTCTGTTGGTCCTTGTAAAACCCAAATCCTGAGTCCAAAAGAAGAAATTAATCAAACTCAGATTTTAACGACAACAGTGAATTTTGTTACTACACTCCTTTCCTTAGCTCGTCCATGGTCTATTAGCTGGCGCAGCTACGACCAAAAAGAGCACTGACTCTTAAATGAGTTAATAATCCCAGTCGTGTCATGTTTTAGGACGTGACAAAATTTTACAAGGTACCATTGCAATTCTCTCACAGACTGCTCATCTGATAAATTTTACTATGTACTATAGTAATTTTTTGTACAGAACCTAGAAATTTTTCTAAGGAATATATGATTTTTTTAAAGAACCTACGAATTTTTCTAAAAAGTTCTTGTAAAAATGCCAATGTGGGCAGTCTGTGAGAAAATTACAATGGTACCTTGTAAAATTTACTAGAGAATTTCTCTCCGTGTAACAAAAGCACGACAATCAAAGTAGCTGGAGGATGCAAGATTATGGGAGAAGGGTTGCGACACGCAGATGTGCCGTAAGAGCTGCATAAAAGATTTCTATGAACTTTCTTCGAATATGCCTCGACTTCAAATATACTCGATACAGTTGATTGAATACTCGTATTGTCGTTGTTTTGTATTTAATCTGTAACGGAAAAAATAAGCATCTAAAGAAATACTCAACTGTCATTTGTAAATGTATGTAACCCGATACGACTTAAAATAATGATTATCTCAGTTTGGATTTTAATTGAAATTATGATTTGTCTTTTAAATTTGTTGAATACAACTATTTATGTTGCGATTAATAGAAAACCTAGTATAAATGCTTCTGTAATGTGTTGGCCTGAAGAATGTATTTTATATCGACGCCTCCTGTTTATGAGTTACTACCTCGCGGAAGAGTATAACATAATTCTAATGAGAAAGAGCGAGCAATATGAATTCATTTCAAAACAACGTCATGCAACAAAATTTTAACTCAAAAGGTTTACAATCGAGAATAGATCGGGTTAAAAATTAAGTAAGCTTTATTCGAATTTAATGACAAAATCTTTAAAGTTGAAATAGATTAGGTGCACGAGGAGGCGACCTCTCAAAGACGCGCATCGCACGCATACTTTTGCTTTAATGTCAGAAAATCATCGCAGTAAGATAAGATAGGTTGAGCGCACGAGGAGACGGGCTCTCGAAGACGAGCTTCGCCCGCACGTTTCTGCAAAGGACGCGTTCGAAGCTCGTCTCCGAAAGTCCAACACCTCGCACGCTTGATCTACCTCAATTTCCATCTGCGATCTTTTTTATATATAAATAGAAGAAGTCGTTTAATTCTCAACTTCGAAAGTTTTTCTTACGTGCACTCAACCTAGGTTAGTTGACTACGATGATTCCTTCAAATTTAAGGAAAAGGGCGCATACGAAGCTCGTTTCAGAGAGCCGGCCTCCTGATACGTTGAAGCTACTTTTATTTTGGGTAGTGATTTCACTTTGTATTGGAAAGGACGTGTACAAACCCCGACCCCGAGAGTCCGGCACCTCGCACGCTTAATATATATTCATTTCGAGTCCCAATTTTCTTTTATAAGCAGAAGTGCGCGTGCGAAGCTCTTCTTGGAGAGTTCGTCTCCTCGTACACCCAATCTATTTAAACTTGAAGGTTGTTTCTTTTAGTTTGAGTAAAGCTTATACTTCATTTCTAACCCATATTTTCTGTTTTAAATATCGTGTTTTCACATCCGTTTCATAATTAGGTATGGATATCAATATACCTTAAACATGAGATATTGAAATTTTTTCACATCCACAGTCCCAATCTCAAAATTTTACTTGTTATCAGCCTTTTTAATGTACATTTTTCTGGGTGACATATTTCTGCTGTCACTATGGTTTTGAAATTAATGTTTATCCTGAATATGCAAAGGTTAATACTGTAAGGCATATATTACATCTGAATGTTACGAAAACTCTTGGAAAAATATCATAATGCTTGAACGACTTACTGAATCAATGAAATAAAAAATGTATTATCATTATTTATATATACTTTTTTGTCATTCTAAGGAAAATTTGTTTTTATTATAAGATAACATTATCCTAAGCATTGTAGAGGATCTTGTGCCTTACCGTACTTTAATTGATTTTTTCGATATACTTGTTCGTAAAATTAAATTTTACGGACTCGTTTATAAACGTACAAATGCTTACGTGATTGCACGTACCGGAGAAGCGCGCGGGTATTCCGGACAACATATCAAAAAATAATCCGGGGATATATTAAAATAGTATACTGTGTACGAAGGGCATAACGTGAACCTTTTTAGACCGAGTCTGGACTTTGTAGTACGAGTCGCAGGCGAGCAAGCAAGAGCCAAAGCCGAGTGCGTTTTGGGAGCCATAATAGACGAGTACTGGAACCACATAAGGTCAAAAAGCCCACTTAGGCCTTGGTGCACACGATATTTTTTGAGACACAGATTTCGATTTTAGCTACGGCATTTTTGCGCCCACTACGTCTTTACTTTCGCGCCCGCTATACGGCACTTTTGTGTCTGCTACGTCTACTTTTGGGCCCGTTCCGACACTTTTGAGTGCATCGGTCTATGATTGGTAACTTTAAACCCGTTTCTTACGTTCAAAAAACGTAAAAATTGTGCCTCTGTTATAAAAATAATGTTCGTCACTTGGCCGTAAGATTTCACTTTTCTCGTGTGATCGAGCGTCACTCTGACCCGCTTTGTTGGTCCTCTTACTCTGCGTTAACAATTCGGTCCGTAAAATTGCATTTTTTAACACTTTCATCAATTTACTGATTCGATTTTTATTGACTGTTCATATATCGTATAATTAATGATGATTGAGGATAGGTTTGGAGGCAGCGTGTATAATTAATTTAAGTCAATACTTTATAGTGTTAAGAGCACTATTTACACAGTTACACCCAGTATTTATTAAATATACGAGGGTCATTTGATAAGTACCTAGCCTACAAATGAAAACACCAAAATTTTACAAAAAATAAAATTTATTTTTCAATGTAGTCTCCTTTTAGTTGAATACACTTGGTCCAGCGGTGTTCCAATTTTTTTAACCCCGTTGAAAAAAATGTTTTCTCTTGGTTTGCAAAATAGGCCTCCGTGGCGGCGATTATTTCGTTATTGGAGTGGAATCTCTTCCCGGCGAGCGAATTTTTAGGTTCGGAAACAAAAAAAAGTCGCACGGAGCCAAATCTGGAGAATACGGTGGATGGGGCAGCAGTTCGTAGCGTAATTCGACCAATTTAGCCGTGGCGAGTGCAGAAGTGTGAGCCGGTGCATTATCGTGGTGGAAAAGCACTTTCTTTTTAGACAAATGGGGCCGTTTTTCTTCTAACACGGCGTCAAATCGGCTCAATAGTTCGGCGTAGTACTGTCCTGTGACCGTTTTACCCTTCTCCAGATAGTCAATAAAAATCACACCTTGAGAATCCCAGAAAACAGTGGCCATCACCTTTCCGGCCGACGGGACCGTCTTCGCCTTCTTCGGAGCAGGTTCACCGGGTAAGGTCCACTGTTTTGACTGCTCCTTGGTCTCTGGAGTGTAGTAGTGAATCCATGTTTCGTCGACGGTCATGTAACGACGCAAAAACTCTTTTGGATGCGCTTGTTGTCTGCAGTCAGCAAACGCGGCACCCGCCTTGCTGACAGCTTCCTCATGCCTAAAATCTCATGTAGGATAGCCACACGCGTTCTTCTGAGATGCCTACTATCGCAGCTATCTCGTGCACCTTTAATCGGCGGTCTGACAAAACGATATCGTGTATTTTTGTCACGTTCTCCTCCGTAGTGGCTGTTTTCGGAACACCTGGGCGTGGATCATTAAAAACCAACGTACGACCACGTTGAAACTCGTTATACCAAAATTTAACGGTCGCCATCGAAGGAGAAGCATCCCCATACACTGCATCCAAGCGTTCTTTAATTTCACTGCGCGATTTCCCTTCCAAAAACAAGAATCGAATCACCGACCGATATTGTTCTTTCTCCATTTTTTCAAAAATCAACGGACACATTTGCTTTCACACGCTCTCAAAAATAAACTACAACTCCGATCCGGCTGAAATTTCGTCTGTAACCGTTTACAGGAAGATACTGCACTGTAGTGTATTTCTGGTGCGATAGTGGCACCATCTGGCGGTGAGGCTAGGTACTTGTCAAATGACCCTCGTACATATATTAAATATAAATATACACGGAGAGAAATTCCTTAGTAAATCTGTCACTTTTGTCTAACACCTCCGGTTAACATTTTCGCTAAATTAATTAGCAACCTTCATCGGAAACAACGAAACCCGTTTAAAATAATACAGTAACAGCTGCCCCCATCGTCTTCGCCCGTAGCCTCTGTTCTCTCCGTTAACTTTTTAATTAAGTTAACTCATCACGAAATCAAGTTTAATTAAGCAGCGGCCGCTATAGTGGTCCTTCGCAAAGCCATATTACGTCAAGAATCTGTTATGAATATTGCTCATTATTGTTATAACAACGAGGTAGCAGAGCTTGTACAGCGCAGGTATCAAAGCAACGTATAACAAACTCCTCCTTTCCGTCGCCTCTTCTCATTATCTTACGGATTCGTGACAATAAAAATGACGTATTTGTCTGATTAATTGTAAACTTTTTTCAGTTTTAATTCATTTCCTTCTTGTACATATACCATTTTCTTAATAATTTTACCGTCTAATTCAAAACCTATTTCGTTTGGTAAACGAATTTCTAAATCATCTTTTCCATTTGTATAATTGGATGCTTCCAAGACTGAAAGAATGTAAAAATATTAACATAATGAAATAAACATTATTTAAGGGAGTTCTATGGTAAGCAGAAATAACGCTAAGACAATTCTGAAATTTCGCACATTGGTTAACTTTTACATGAAAAGCTCTCATATAAATTTTTAGAAGGCTAGGCTACCTAGAAGTCAAGAAATAAATGTTTTAATTTTTCACTTTTTAACATAGGCTCTTATGGGAAATCACGATTTCGTTGTGTTCATTTGCGTATAAGAAAGAAATTAACGCTAAGATATTTTTGAAAATTTATGTAATAGAAAGACAAATATCTTATGAAGATTTATTTTCTTGCAAAAGTATCATTGGATGCCTCTAATTTACGGAAAACAAGTTTAAAAGCGAAAAACATACATTTAACCTCAAAATATGAGTCAAATCAACTTCTCAATGGAACTTTATATCGATATTTAAGACTATTAAAATAGATATAATTATCTAAAATGAAAATATTATTGGTATTTAGTGTAAGTTTATTAATAACAACATCTGTAATAAAGTAAATCAACAAGAGATAAAATGTGTACTTGTTTTGACTACTGTAGTTACCATAGAACTCCCTTAAAGTGTTTTAGAATACTATATGGGAAATCCATGCAAAATGATTCATAATTTTTCTTAATTGAGTGTGCAAAATACGCTATACTTGAATTCGCAAAATCGAACTCTGCGCACTTCGTTAGGAAAAATAGTATACGCAACACGTCCGCAGTTGAGTAATGTACTATTTCCTATCATCATGTGCAAAGTTCAATTTTCCACTCGCAGTTGCGTTCGCAAACTGCCACATTCCCGCACGGCGCGCACGCTTTGAGAGCGTGTGGGAAAGCAGCGAGTGGGAGAGCGGCAGTTTAGAACGCAAATGCATACACAAAATTGAACTTCGCGCAACTTGATAGAAAAAGTAGTGTACGATACTCGTGCCATACGTAGGTGTACCACACTCGTATCGTAATGTACTATTCTCGTATTCTGTAGAAGATAAGTGTGAAATAAATAGTACTTATCAATAGATAACTTATCTTCTCGACTATAGAATACTATGAATTGGGCGTCAGTGTTAATAAGGTATAAAATGTATGGGGAAATGTCACTGTTACTTTTTCGGAACTTCAAAATTAATATTTAAAAAGCTTTTTATTACAAACGTTTATTCGGATGCCAGTTTTAGATAGTTGGGTACACGATTTAATTGAAAGTTTGTGCGGATCTCTATGTTCATAAAGTCGATTATTACTATATAGATTTATAACTAACCTTCGTAAATGTTATCTAAAGATATGGGCTCCAATGGCGTCTCCATATCAGCTCCACTTGCGTCTTGGGCACTGGCCTCCTTATTCATTATGCCCTCTACCATTTCCGTTAACTCTTCATCCTCTTCGTCATCTATATTTTAAAAACGTATATGTGTATATAGTAAATTTAAAAAATTTCAATTCAATGAAGTGATACTGTAACTATTTAATGTGAGGAAAATGAAGGGAACGTTAAAATAAACAAGAGTTAAGTTAGCTTAAACAAGTAGAAGAATCGAAATTTCATGCGACATTCAGTAGTAAAAATTATGGACATTATCTTTTTAAACATTAATTTTTTATAAACAGATAAATGCTTATGTAGATAGCTTGTATACTCACGCCAGAGAAGTGACTTACCAATTTGCTGAGGAAAATAGGACACATTGTTTAGAAAATCTCCAATGCTCCACTTTCCATCCTCTAGATATCCCCAAGCTTCCTCTATTTATCTATCACTACACTGTTAAAATTCTGCATGAAAATTAATGTATGTACTGGAAGCAAAATTTCATTGCAGTACATTAAATTTAATGCAATGTAGATTAAATTTAATAAAATTTACATTAAGTTTAATGCAATTTACACTAAATTTCATGTACCGTACATTAAATTTAATACAATTTGCATTAAATTTAATGTACTGCAATGAAATTTTGCTTCCAGTACATACATTAATTTTCATGCAGAATTTTAACAGTGTAGATATCGTTTTAGCTGACTTCTTCGCTGGCTCACAACTTTCCATTGATTGCGCCAATTTCAACCGCGCATTAAAGGTTAATGTCAGCAAACCACCTGTACATTAAATGAACATATAAATTTTGATGTAACTTATCAAACGCTTATCCTGGTAGAAACTAAAACAATCTTTTTAGCAATGAAATCGCTTCTTTCATTAAGAAAAGACTAAAAAGAGTATGATTAAATAAAGCCAAAATATACAAAATTTATTACTCAATTGTTTAAACAATTAAAATATATGAAAAAAAGGTCTATTGCCTCAAAACTCATATACACTCACAAAACCACAACACAGACTTGTTAACAAATGAATATATACACTCCCAACATCTCTAGAAAATCGCTAAAAAAGTATCGTGATATGAACGTGCTTAATTGTTTATTTATAAGTCCGTTTTTCGGCTGCCAAAATAAAACTAAGCCTGTTCATTGTCTACAAATGGTTACACAGACCCCTAATGAGCCCAGAAAATTTTTAAGAAAGTTTTAAAATAATGAACATGTCCCATTATTTATTTATAAGCGTTTTATTGCAAAATTCGAGCCGGCTGCTAGCGTATCGGATCCGTTTTTCGACTGCTAAAATAAAACTAGGCCTGTTCATTTTCTATAAATGGATATACAGACTCCTTATGAGCCCAGAAAGTTACTCAGAAAGTTATAATAAATGAGCACCTTTCATTATTTATTTATAAGCGTTATATTGCAAAATTCGAGCCGGCTGCCACGCACTTTTTTGGCTGTAAGAAAAAAGAACTAAGCCTGTTCATTGTCCACAAATGGATACACAGACCTCTAATAAGCCCAGAAGGTTGCTCAGAAAGTTATAAAAAATGAACACCATTCATTATTTATTTATAAGCGTTTTATTGCAAAATTCGAGCCGGCTGCTAGCGTATCGGCTACGTTTTTCGACTGCGAAAATAAAACTAGGCCTGCTCATTTTCTATAAATGGATATACAGACTCCTAATGAGCTCAGAAAGTTGCTCAGAAAGTTGTAAAAAATGAACACCTTTCATTATTTATTTATAAGCGTTTTATTGCAAAATTCGAGCCGGCTGCCTTCCGATTACGCACTTTTTTGGCTGTAAAAAAAAGGAACTAAGCCTGTTCATTGTCCACAAATGGATACACAGACCTCTAATAAGCCCAGAAGGTTGTTAAGAAAGGTTTGAAACAATGAGCACCTCCCATTATTTATTTATAACCATTTTATTGCAAAATTCGAGCCAGCTGCCAGCGTATCGGCTACGTTTTTCGACTGCGAAAATAAAACTTGGCCTGTTCATTTTCTATAAATGGATATACAGACTCCTAATGAGCCCAGAAAGTTGCTCAGAAAGTTATAAAAAATGAACACCTTTCATTATTTATTTATAAGCGTTTTATTGCAAAATTCGAGCCGGCTGCTAGCGTATCGATTACGTTTTTCGACTGCGAAAATAAAATTAGGCCAGTTCATTTTCTATAAATTGATATACAGACTCCTAATGAGCCCAGAATGTTGCTCAGTATGTTATAAAAAATCATCACCTTCCATTATTTATTTATAAGCGTTTTATTGCAAAATTCGAGGCGGCTGCTCGCGACTTCAACGCGTTTTTCGTTCATTAAATGAAAACTAGGCTTGTTCATTCTACAAAAATGGATATCCTGGCTTCTTATATGCCTAGAATAGTGGAGACAAAGTTTCAAAAAATGAACACCTTTTATTGTTCATTTATACGCGTGCGATTGCAAAAGTAGAGGTTGCTGCTCTCTATTTCAACGCATTTATCGCTAATAAAATGAAAACTAAGCCTGTTCATTCTAGAAAAAGTTATGTACTGGCTCCTTATAGGCCTACAATAATGGCTAAAAAGTTTCAAACAATGAAAATCTCTAATTGTTTATTTATACGCGCTGGATTGCAAAATTCCAGGCGGCTGCTAGTGATTCCATCGCATTTGTCGCTACTAAAATGAAAACTAAGCCTGTTCATTTCACAAAAATGGATTTACCGGCTCCTCATAGGCCTAGAAGGGTAGTAAAAAAGTTTCAAGCTAGGAACACATTTAATTGTTTTATTTATATGCGCGGGATTGCAAATTTCGAGACGGCTGCTTTTCAATTCAACGCGTTTATTGCTAATAAAATAAAATCCAAGCCTGTTCTTCGTCTTAAAATCTGTTCGGAGGTTTTTATAGGCTTATAAGTATGGGGAAAAGTTCAAAAAAATCAATTATGTTCTATAAACCCGTAGATATGAAATTTGAATCTGTTGGCCACGAATTCATCATTTTTTTCCGGTTATTTTAGCAGCCGAAAAACGGAGAAAACGGAGCCGATACGCTAGCAGCCGGCTCGAATTTAGCAATAAAACGCTTATAAATAAATAATGGAAGGTGTTCATTTTTTATAACTTTATGTGCAACATTCTGGGGTTATTAGAGGTCTGTGTATCCATTTGTGGACAATTAACAGGCCTAGGTTTATTTTAGCAGCCGAAAAACGGAGAAAACGGAGCCGATACGCTAGAAGCCGGCTCGAATTTTGCAATAAAACGCTTATAAATAAATAATGGAAGGTGTTCATTTTTTGTAACTTTATGAGCAAAATTATCGGCTCATTAGGAGTCTGCATATCCATTTATAGAAAATGAACAGGCCTAGTTTTATTTTAGCTGCCGAAAAACGGAGAAAACGGAGCCGATACGCTAGCAGCGGGCTCGAATTTTGCAATAAAACGCTTATAAATAAATAATGGGACGTGTTCATTCTTTTAAAACTTTCTTAAGATTTTCCTGGGCTCATTAGGGGTCTGTGCAGCCATTTGTAGACAATGAACAGGCTTAGTTTTATTTTGACAGCCGAAAAACGGTCGTAATCGGCCGGCAGCCGGCTCGAATTTTGCAATTACGGACTTATAAATAAACAATTAAGCATGTTCATGTCATAATACTTTTTTTAGCAATTTTCTAGAGATGTTGGGAGTGTATATATTCATTTGTTAACAAGTTTGTGTTGTAGTTTTGTGAGTGTATATGAGTTTTGAGGCAATAGACCTTTTTTTCATATATTTTGATTGTTTAAACAATTAAGTAATAAATTTTGTATATTTTGGCTTTATTTAATCATACTTTGTTGTTCTATAGTGAGAAATCCATGAATAAAACATTGTATGTCTCAATAATGATAGTTCTTTTTGATTGAGAACCACTGCAAAATTCGAACTGACTGCTGGAAGCGGCTGCTAATTTCAGTCTCATCGAAGAATTAGCTATTTTTCTTATCTATCTACTAACTTTGGAATTTCTACCAGGGTTAAAATTAAATTATAAAATAAAATTTACTTAAAAAAACTTCAGGCTGAGCTTTGGATCCCAACTCCTGGGAAATCCAGCGGTTGTTACTTTCTAAAACGTTATTTGTTCGCGTTCTTTGTCTGTACACGCAAAACATCTTTGTTTGCGATAACCACTGTTTTTTATAATAATCAAAAAAGTTATGTAAATTTAAATCATTTTAAAATTTTTGTAATCTCTCTTCATTTATTAAGTTGAAACCATTAAGAATTTCTCCATTTGGCAGCAAAGCTAAGCCGATAAGCTTTTTTATAAGCTTATGACGCACAGGATTTTTTGCTTTCTGCTTTTTGGTTAAAGCGACATTATATTTCAGAGCATTTTTATAAACAGCCTGTAAACAAAATTTGTATATTATTATAAATTATTGAGCTTAACGATAATTTTTTGTGTAATATATGGAAGTGTCCGCCAGAAGCTGATCAGCAGTCGCGCGCGGCGCATGTGCTGCGTAAAATGCACTCTGTTTAACTCTCTCACGATCATGCTCTCGAAAACACAAAAGACATATATCGATAGATTTTTTCTTAATCTTACCAATTACGCTTTGGTTTTTTTCTTCTGAATGTTTTTTTTTTTTTTTACATACAAATGTGAGGTGAAAATTTAGAGCGATTTCTCTAAAAGAATACCAGGTTTCTTTCAAAATTCCTTTTTTTCTTTCGAATACAAGTATTGAGCTACAAAATCACACAATTATAATTTACAGAAATGAAGTGTTCATAAGTCAGTAATAATATTTAAAAGACGACGGCGAGTTGTAATGCCTGTTTTCTGCGCTACGCCGGAGCGCGCTATTACGGGCGAATTTAAATATTTCGTTTTATTAGAAGTTCATATTTCGAATTGAAACATCTGAATTTTTTTGTAAGTTTGAATTCTTTTAAGTTTCTTCTAACTCGCTTCGCTCGTGTGAAAAACGTCACGAGCTAAATAATCACCTTCCGCACCTGTGTCGAAAGGTACTATTTTCAACCTTGGGGCGCGAAAATCCACTTTTGATGCCTGTTCAGTGGGAGCAAAGTGTCCGATTTACACCCTACCGTACGAAGTATTTTACTTCGTGTAGCAAGAATTATAAAGTATACTATATTTCGCGTGCAAAGTAGACTTACATCGCACACTGGACTACAAAGAACCAATCGGACACTTCGAACACTATAAACAGGTATATGAGAATTCTCTACAACTTTTAACTTTTACAGTACTGTAACATATCTTATGGTTCTCAGATATTTAGCTATCTAAGTCAAGTAAATATTTATAAAATCCACTTCCAGTAACGTGTTCAACTATATAGAACTCACTTTTAAACAAGATCAAGCTCAATGGGCAATCGGAAAAGGCCTAAATTTAGAGGTTTTGCCTGCGTACCTTAGGAAATTTTCATCCTTATGTCATCGTTAAAAAAAAAAACTCTTTTATAAATGCTTTACCAACTTTTTTAGGCTATTATTCCTTGTCTAGTATTTGAAAATATGTTGTCGGATTGAATGTGCCTACCTTTAAAAAAAAGTGCATAGCATTATCTCTGCGACGCTGTATTTTGGTAAAAATAAAAAATAAACTTTATTTGTCGATTAAAAAAAAAAATTTTATGTTTTTCAACTTTCTGGGGCTTAAGTTACTCGTCTTGGAAAGACGAACAAAATTTGAGTTTGGTTATAAGTGTGCCTCTTATGGAAAGTGAATTATGATCTACTAAAGCACATGGTGTCGAGCGCCCCTCGCCTACAAAATTATCATTTTTTGGTGGCACACATAAACAACGGTAAATAAGACTAATTTGAGTATCTTTTTCTACATACATTTTCTTGAACTAATTCACTGGGTGTCTAACAAAATTCGGATTAATTTAAAAAAAAATAAAAAAAGAAAGTGATTGTAAGGCAGTTTTATATGCATTCACTCACGCTTATTCGTACGTGCATAAGCATACAATATTAAAAAACTACGTTTAAAAATGAGGAGCACACCCTTTTTATTGTTATTTAGGGTTCCTAGAACAGAAAAAAATGAGTTTTGTGAATGTGCCTTAACATTCAATTTTGAAATTTTTATTTAGCTAAAAGTTAAAAGTTCCAGAGAAATACTCATATAAGAAGTACAATTTCGTTTAAAAATACATTACTTAAAAATACATTACGCATTAGAATTTGTTTGCCTGGCGAGGCCGAAAATACAACCTTCGCGGGTTAAAGTGGGCCTATTTAGATAGAGTGTGGAATTTGCAGTAAGACTTGCAGGCGAGCAAGCACGAGCGGAAGGCGAGTGCATTTTGCGAGCAGAAGACGCGTACTGCAATCACACGATGTCAAAAAGTCTACTTCGCCCTTGCTGTACACGATATTTTTTATGACACAGGTTTGGATTTTCGCTATGGCACTTTTGCGCCCATTCCGTTACTTTTGCGCCCATTCCGTTACTTTTGCGCCTGCTGCGACAGCTTTTACGCCTGCTCCAGCACTTTTACGCCACCTCCGTTACTTTTGCACCCGCTGCCTGTGTTTCAAAATAGTATATTGTGTGCCAAGGGCGTAAAGTGGGTTTTTTTTAGACCGCGTGTGGAGTTGCAGTACTTGCAGTACGAGTCGAAGGTGAGCTAGCACGAGCCGAAGGCGAGTGCGTTTGCGAACCGAAGACGAGTACTGCAACCACACGAGGTCAAAAAACCCACTTAGCTCTTGGTACACACCATATTTTTTGTACCGCAAGTATAGATTTTTTCGTTTTTTTCAATTTACTAAAGTGTGGCTAACGTGAATTGCTTTTAACTCAAGAACCAAGATTGTATTAAATATTTTTAGCTTTAATATTTACTATTTTTTCAAAATATCGATGATTTTCTTAAACAATCTTGAAAACTCCATTAAAAAACGATAGCGGGCGTTTGTCGATTTTTACCGCCCGCTACGACGAGCAGCGGGCGTTTGTCAGTTTTTACCGCCCGTTACGACAAGCAGCGGGCAGGAAATAGTACATTACGTAACGAGTGCGGAAAGTAGGCGTTCCCGCCACGAGTGCTGTTTGTCGCGCGAGCCGAAGGCGAGTATTCCATCCGGGATAACATCTTACCTGGGCGTAATGAAAATAACATCCCAAAAGTTGTACATTTGGAAATGTTTGTACGAAGGCATTTCGCATCGCTGCTTCAAAGTCGCTGACTACCAATTTCGGCGCAAAATGAGAAAATGTTATTTTCAAGTGATCTAATAGTGCGAGGTAACTTTCCGTTGTCCGATTACTCATCAGCGCCCATATCACAGGTATGATCTGTTTTGTATAAAAAAAAAGGAATTGTTACATAATTATTCTTAATATTTTTACTCGATGTACTCATTCGGACATATATCTTATTCGACAACACACACACACACCCACACTCTCTCACACACACACACACACACATTTTCTCGGTCTTACTTTATTAAATATAAGTAACTAAAGAGAGAATGTAAAAAATATAGTTTATAAATTATACACTAAAAAACTACATGAAGTCTAACAATATCGTTGTTGTTACAGCAATAAAAGTTTTGCTGTCAGGCTTATACAGATACGATATATCGATGACTCCTATTCATAAGATTCTATCTAATCTATCAGTACAAAAAAGAGCTATTTGAACGGTAATTTAAACAAGTTTTATCTTGGCGCTCAACGTCAAAAGGTTCTAGGTCAACCTTCAGTTCAACACAGTTATATCTCAATGTTTCAGTTTTCAGTTTTCAGTTTTCACTTTATAAACTCGTCTTCGTGAGTCCGCCTCCAGGCATATTTAACTTATCTTCAATTTAAGCAGTGTGTTTGATTAATAAAAGCAGAAGCACGCGTGCGAAGCTTTTCTACACTCAAAAACTGCCATTATTATGGCCAGCTGTAGCTGAGATTGAACCTTATGAATATAGAAACCGTCGATATATGACTGTGACAACTATACTACTATTGCTGTACTGTACTTTCTCTCGTAACAAGATTAAGTATCCTGAATGCCATGATAATATACCACTATGAGCCTAATTACGTGCATTAATATGTTTTATTTTTTCTTGAACTTTTTATTATTAGTATAAAAGAATGTTTATTTAAAACCTTACCTTGTCGTTGACCTCAATCATCACAGTTACAAACTGCGATTTCGTCCAGCTTATTTCAAGATTTCGTCTTACTTTAAATGTTCCGTCCACGTAGATGATGTTAAATATTACTGTCGAAATAATACTCGCATCATACCACATAACGTGGTCATACTTAACGCCCTTATCGTAGCTGCTAAGTAGCACTCTTTGCACCTTCTCTGGTGCGCCCTTATATATATAAGTAAGAGAGTCAGCAGTGGAATTGATTTTCTCAACCAATTCCACTAAATTCTTTACTCCCTTAACGTTACCGACTTTTGCGTAACCATCTTTTTGCAGCTTTCGGTGGCGGTAGAGGGTGCTCCTTTTTTTTCAAACGGCACTTTCTCCGCGCCTTCAGTATTGCTTAGTACATAAAAAAGAGATATATCGTGTGTTATATTGACCGCGAAAAATCCATTGAATTTTTCGATATGAGACTCAACTTGGAAGACAGATGCCAGCAGGCCCTTTGTCATAGCAGTGATTTGGACCATTTTGAAAGTTAGAACAAATGAACAGATTAACTTTTGTATTTATTGATAATGGAATATACTAAAAACCCATAACATAAAAACCGAGATTGTTAAATCTCTATATTTTTGTAGATACAACATAAGTGAAAGCAAAAAAATTTAGACAAAACAATTAACATAACGAAATTTCAGAAAATAAATATACCCTTACTTTTATATTTATTCCACTTATTATAAACTCCCAAGTACCTGCTGGAATCAACAAAACTTTGAATGCCCATAAAACAGAATCGAACCCTATCCAATATCTAAAAATTTCTTTACGGATTTAGAGGCAGTTTTGGAATACAATATAATATATTGCGTGCCAAGGGCATAAAGTGGATCTTTTTAGACCGAGAACGAGTCGAAGGTGAGCTAGCACGAGCCGAAGGCGAGTGCGTTTGCAAACCGAAGACGAGTACTGCAAGTACTTTTTTTTTTTTGTACCGCAAGTATAGATTTTTGCGTTTTTTCAAAATATCAGTTTTTTCAGCTGGTCGACAAGCAGTCGCTTCCGGCTCTATTAATAGGTTCAAAAAACGCGAAAATCGTGCTTGCGGTACAAAAAAAAAGTTACAAAATTAATTGACCTTACAGTGAATTATTATCACGAAAAACCCAGAACGTCCAAATTGTACGTATTCGCCGTATGCACGGCGTCTATATTTAGTATACTGGATCTCTAAATCGATAATTGGAGAGGCGCTGAAAATGAAGCGAAGAGGCTTCCCACGATCGTTTGGCGACGGGTATTCATGTATATATGCATAAATATCACAAGATTTTCGTGGCACAAATGAATCATTTCTTTGTATTAAGTTATTACTTTTCTCAGAAGGAGAAGTCTAACCGGCGGAAAACGTATTTTAGCGGTCATTTGAGAGTCGATTTCTAGTACTTAACAATGAAGCCCAGTGCTGACAATTTTGTCCAATGGGCCCTTTTTCTTGAGATATCGGAAATTTAATCTCAAATATCCTCTATTTCGTTAAAAAATGATGTCTCTTCTATTGAGTGTCATATTGCAAATATTTATGATACGAAAACGAGCAAAAAAGATTATAAAAGTAGACAGTAAAAGCTAAAATTTAAGCCCTGATTCGTTAAAAAATATTGATTTTTCAGGAAGTTACAAACAATCAAAGATATCGTAAGAAAATGGTTAAAAATAAGATCCATTTAATCGCTGAAAATGAAGACAAATTTTTAACCATTTTCTTACGCTATCTTTCATTGCTTGTAACTTGGTGAAAAATAAATATTTTTTAATGAATCAGGACTTAAGTTTTAGCTTTTACTGCCTACTTTTGTAATCCTTTAGCTCGTTTTTGTATAATAAATATTTGCAATGTGACACTCAATAGAAGAGATATCATATTTTAACGAAATAGAGGATATTTGAGATTAAATTGCTCAAATCTGAAGAAAAAGGGGCCATTGGACGAAATTGTCAGCACTGGGCTTCATTTTTAGGTACTAAAAATCGACTCTCAAATGACTCGCTAAAATCCGTTTCCCGCAGGTTAGACCCTCTCCTTGCCAGTGTAGAGAGATTGATTGATTTATTGATCTTTATTAACATCTTGGGGTAAAACCCTATCTGGCGCTTATATTAAAAAAAAAAATACAAAATAAAATATCAAAATAACGTAAAATATTATGATACAAAGATTAGTTCGATGGACGAGAACTTATATAAAAGAGGGTGGCGATGTAAAGTAGTGCGTTGCAGGAGATAATATAGGTGGCGCATAAAATGGGGCATTTATAACGTGGTATTAATAAAAAAATACGTGGTGTTATTATACAAAAATGAGGAGCGATAACAATATACAATAAGATATAATAAGAAAATATAAAATAACGTAGACGGAATGTAATAACGAGCATCTACAAACTAAAGACGCGCATGAGGGGCGGCTAAAGGGAGCACAGGCCGAAAAGACGGGCGAGGTGATGTACCTTCGTCTCTGACGCGCTTGTTCCAGTCGGCCACGTTGCGGGTGAAAAGCACGTGATGCAGTAAACGCTTGAAAGGCGCGATATAAGCAGTGAAAAAATTACTGCTATGAACCGAGTTGAGTATGATCATGGCCTCGAGGGCTAACGAATGTTTAAAGGCCTCAGTCGGCGTTGATGGCTCAAAGGGCTACGGTGGGTGACTCAAAGGCTTGGAGCGGTGAAGACCAAGATCAACATGAACCCTGCAGATAAGCAGCTCGACAAGGTATTGGTGGTGAACGAGGTGTACAATTACTTTAAAAGCCGGACGTTGAATAAAATATTCACGTCTCCTGCGGACAGAAAGCCAGCCAAGTTCAAGTATGTGGGGCATGTCGTGATCGCTGCGTGTTATATGTTGCCCACTACGTATAGCAGACGTAAACGTGCAGTACTTTCTGGAGCTTTTTCACTCACTCTTTATCGAGATGGTGGTACACCGGGGATGCGTAGTCGAAAAACGGAAAGACGGAACTCTCGACGAAGTATTTCCGGATGTCACTGATCAAAACATGTCGGAAGAAATGTAAGGTAGCCCTTTGCACGTTATGTGTTTGCGTGCACCTGTCACTCCAAGGTGTTAGAGAAATTAAACCAATGCTCCACGCTTCGGTCTCGTTCTGGTTGCTATGATCGCGTTCAAGTGTGCCAATGCGATAGATGAGATTATATATCGCGCGTGTATTCTCCGCGAGAGCCGCAGCCTGCGTAGCGACTGACTAGCTAAGAGCTTAAGAAAGCATTGAAACTAAGACGGAACCTTACTTAGTGCGATCTTAGTTCTCTCGTTCATCGCCAGGTAAAGGTGGTGGCTGCAGTCGGGCTCCCGTGGTCGTTATCCATGACTGGCCGCAGGAATGTCGATGATGCATATGCGAAACCGAAGCAGTGCGACTTCACTGGTGTGACTGTCGGAGATGGCATAGAGATGCGTCACTTATGTGCATGGCAGATGATAGGAGGCGTTGCCGTGTGTACAGATTCACCTAAGCACGCTCGAGGATGGCTGCAGAGGTGCGGCCTTAAGCGGAGCCATCTCGCTATAGCCCTGGCTGTGTTGGTGGTTTTGTCAACAGCTGGTATTGAGATGCAGTTCTCTAGCTGCAACGGGAGGCAGGCACGAAAAATAGAAGAGACGGTTTCAGGTTGTGCAGACAGCACGCACCAGGTCGCTTCACGTAAGACGGTGGTCGCAGCCCAGGCACAGCCGCGTGCTCATTACCAGCCATCTTGTCCCAGTAATTTCACTAAAAATGCACGTCCCACTTACGGATAGTGAGACGTAACAGGTAGCTGAAGCGCAGTGCTTGCAGCTTCAACGCCGATTTCAAGCTCACCGGGCTTGATGGATATACCGCTACGGTAAGAGCAGCGCTAGGCTCAAGCAAAGAGATACATGATGTGAAAGCGCTGACTGACGGTCTTAGTCTCGGATCGAAACATAAACAGAGACGGAATATATACAGAGAAAGAGACAGAGACAGAGGGTGGGAAGGAGAGGGAGAGAAAGAGGAAGAGATAGGGAGAGAGGCCTCATGCCCCATTAAATTGTACGCGTTGCATACGATATTTTTGACATAGTTTGTGTAGAATTAGATTCACACAATGTTTTCCGTGTGAATGAATTTCTAAGTTACTACGGGTAAAAATGCATTTTACACGCGAAAAACAGTGTGTAAAATCAAATTTTATGCATACAATGTAAAAAAAACTTATTACTAAACTATGGAACTCTCCTTAAAATTATGCCAATTAAAATAAGTCGTATGAGTGGGGAAATTCACATTTTTTCCATCTTGAATGAAAGTTCGACGGTTACGCCAATAAACGAAGAGATCGTAGAAAAAATTTAAGAGATATAGGAAGCTCAGATACTATTGGACAAATAAATAACAAAATTAGGCTTACAATTAAAAGCAAAACCAACACGTTTGTAATTACTAACGCGCTTGTACTAAAAAGTCTTTACCTTCCTAGGCAATCTTTAAGCAACTCGTAAACTTTTGTAACTTAAGAGCAGAAATATCAATAAATCCTTATAACAAAACCTCGGATGTACTTACCAACCAGGACAACTGCGCTTTAATACCTTCTCAGAGCCGTTTAGACAAAAAAGGGCTTACGACCCCAAGCAAGTTACAGGCCCCATGCACTGACGAGCGGACACTAAAGCCGCTTAATCCAGATATTATTAATCGTGAAACCATATAAATTTAAACCCAAGTATTTTATGCATGCATAAAATGTGCACAGCGAATATCGAAAGCGAAAACTTAAATATTTTACCACAAGTCTTTGGAGTTGGACTCACCTTATGTGTAGAAATTGAGCAAAAATGTACAAATGAGAAAGTTTACTCTTCTGTAAAATAGTAAAATAGCATTATTATTCTTAGTAAACAAACTGGAAAGAATGGAAAATGCATTTTACGCTGTACCCAAAGAGTAAACCTCACGATTAGTAATTTGTAAACATAAAAAATTTAGCAACGCTACTGACAAAGTATAATTATATTATTTTACTCTTTCGCAAAAGTGTAAACCTCAAAATTAATACTTAGTAAAAATAGGAAAGTTATTCTTGCCACCCAAAAAGATAAATTTAAAAAAATAATAGCAGGTGTACGTGAGGTCTACGCAACCAAGGGAGTTACGCGGACGTGTAATAGTAAGGAAGTCGAATTTTATAAGAGAAGTCTTTAACCCAAACGGCTAGGAGACGTAAGATCTAAAGTAAAAGTATCATAGGTAAAAAAAGAAGGCACGCACACATGAAACTGTAATCGAATCAATTATTTTAAAAAATCTGTAACCCAAAGAAACTATGGATGCGAGAATCAAGCAAAAACGGGATGTAGGTTCCACGTCGAAAAGGTACGATAGTAAGATAGACGTACGATAGTAAGGGGATCGATTTTGATATAAAATAGTCTTACACCAAGGACGCGCGGTCCACTTACAATAAGAGAGTAACGAAGAAATGGGACAGTAAGTGAGTCAATAATAAAAAAGTCTTAAACCCTAATACTTGACGGGCACAAAGTCCGAGTTGGAAAGGTATGCAAGCAGATGTGCAATAGTAAGCAGATGGATTATAAAAGTCTAAAACTGTACTGATAAAATACACTCCCACCCACCCCCTCCGCCGCCACTATGGGTCAAATATCATCTTTTTAACGGACATCTGAAATCTCCGCTAAAAATAGAGATATCAATACAATTTTTTTTTTATTTCAAGCTAAGCTAATAGGGATTAAGGGACAATTATTTAGAATGACATAATCTCTTTTTTTAGGGGTTGCAATGAGGGATAAAAGGGTGCATATTTCAAAAATCGATATTATTTATCTTTTGTTTATGGTATATCACAAAGAAAATAGATGTATTAACCCATTAAGTCCTGAATGGACAAATTTTCACTAAAGTTTTCAACGCTTATATTTTATGTGAAAATGAATTGTAAAAAGTATATGGATAAGCGCATTCGATGTAAAATTTTATGAACTTTCAGAATCTTTTATTAGATTTTTCAAAAAATTAAACTGTCGAACACTGTACACGATTTTTTCCAAAAAAACATGGTTTAAAAAAAAAAAAATTATTCATTTCGATTTTTCAAATGGAATGCATTTAAGATTTAATGATCAAAATGCAGAAAACGTGGCCTCGAGACCTAAACTTGAAAATCTAACGATTTAGGTTTTGAAAAAAAATTTTATAACACATAAAATGGCGGCTGAGACGCAGAATAATCATAAAAATCTTCTGGAATTATTTATTCGAAAAAGATGGACTTTAGAGAAAAACTTTACTGAAGAAAAAGTTCTTAGAATTGATCAGAGAACATGCTGGAATTTTTCCAGAACCTTTTGGCAAATTTCAGAATTTTTCAAAATTTTCAAATTTTGAAAAATTTAAAAACGCTTCTTATGTTTCTGAAAAAATTCCAGCGTGTTCTTTAATCAATTCTAAGAACTTTTTCTTCAGTAAAGTTTTTCTCTAAAGTCCATCTTTTTCGAGTAAATAATTTCAGAAGATTTTTATGATTTTTCTGCGTTTCACCCGCCATTTTGTGTTTTAAAATTTTTTTTCAAAACCTAAATCGTTAGATTTTCAAGTTTAGGTCTCGAGGCCACGTTTTCTGCATTTTGATCATTAAATCTTAAATGCATTCCATTTGAAAAATCGAAATGAAAAATTTTTTTTTTTTTGAAAACCATCTTTTTTTGGAAAAAATCATGTACAGTGTTCGACAGTTTAATTTTTTGAAAAATCTAACGAAAGATTCTAAAAATTCATCAAATTTTACATCGAATACGCTTATTCATATACTTTTTACAATTCATTTTCACATAAAATATAAGCGTTGAAAACTTTAGTGAAAATTCGTCCATTCAGGACTTAATGGGTTAATAAAGCGATTTTTACAAATTGTCGCATAATCAATGTAGATTAAGGGAACGTTTCTGTGGCTTCCAGGAATAACAACCTAACCCACTTGAGGGCCAAAATTGAGTTAGCACCGGAATTTATACCTTCTAAGTATCATTTTTCATATAGACTTGGCCCGGAAATCTAAAACGCGTTCAAAGTGCAAATATCAGCTAAGTGCATAACCACTTAATTGCACCTGTGCCCGAAAAAAACCACTTAACTGAATATTTATATTTAATTAAAAGCACCGTTTGAAGTTAATACGATGCAATAAACAGATTATGACATACCTATTTTTATAGCAACAAAGATCAAAGGCAATAGATAATAGAAGGTAACACAACAGCTTTGATTGCCGAGCGATGGGGCGAGTGTGCATAAACAGTAACCGAGTAACGTTCGGTATTCGGTTTTCCGAATTCCGTTGATGCGTGGGAATGAATATTTAAAAAAGAATTCTTATTCTATGTTTTAAGTGCAGAAATAACTATGTTATGTATCTTATTTGAATAATTTCCCTAAACCGCTTAACTGCATAGTTACCAAAATAACGACTTAACTGCATTGTTTTGTTTGTTTATACAAAGAATAAAAATGTATTCTAGCAGCTGATAGTGGAGTTCGAAAGATATTCGATACCTTTGTAAATGTCTACATTGTTATGACTCATCTCGCGCATTTCGATCTTACATATGAAGTGTCATGACAGAAATTTTAAAACGGCAATTTCTCGAAAACACGTACAAGTGGGTTAGGTCGTTATTCCTATAAGCCACAGATTTATGAGAGCGCCATCGTCCCTTACGTTTGGGGTGGAAATGAGGGGTAAATGGATGATAACGGGAAAAATTGCCGCCAAATATTGTAAAGGGTTTTTGTAGGCGTTGAAAACAGTTCAAACAACCTTTGCATCATCATTCACCACTTTGTGTATAGTTTGTCGTTGCCATCCCCCACTCTAGGGATGGAAAGGAGGAGTGAGAGGGTGAAAACGTGAAAAATCGACAAAAAATACTGTAAAGTGTTTTTGTGGACGCTGAAAATGATTCGGACAACTATGGAATCATCATTTACCACTTTATGTATAGTTTGTCATTACCATCAACCATTCTAGGGGTGGAAAGAAGGAGTGACAGGGTGAAAACATGAAAAATCGCCGACAAATACTGTAAAAAGTTTTCGTTGGTACTTAAAACGATTTGTACAACCAATTCCTCATCATCCTTCACTGTGTGTATAGTTTGTTGTTGTCATCCTCCACTGTAGAGGAGAAACCGCTGCTAACTGCTTTAGCAGAATGCTTTCTCAAAGAGAATTGATAAATTGATAATCAAATAATCTTTTTAAATGTATATTTTAATATACAATTTCATTGTTTCTGCATAGCGATTGAAAGTTCGAAAAATGGTTTCAGTTTGCTCAAAATTGGTATACAGTGGTTTTCCAGGCAGCTCATTAAAATTTTGCTATTAGACTTTCAAAATTCAAAATGGCGGATCCACTATGGCGGTAGAAAATTGGAAAAGTCCTTAGAGTTGGCTGAAAATTAGTATACAGGGGTTTTCGAGGACGCTGATGAAAATTTTGCTATTGGACTTTCAAAATTCAAAATGGCGGATCCAATATGGCTGTAAAAATTTCGAAGGAAGCTTAGATTTTGCTTAAAGTTTGTGTACAAAGATTTTTAAGATTGCTGATTACGATTTTGCTATCAGGCTTTCATCAGGAAATTCAAAATGGTTAATCTAATATAGCATTTGAAAGTTCGTAAAAAGCTTAGACTTTGCTCAAAATTTTAAAACATGGGTTTTCGAGCTTATGCTGTTCACGTTCTTGCTATCAGACTTTGGAAATTCGAAATAACGGTAAAAAATTCGAAGAATGTTTATATTTTGTTTAAAATTGGTATACACGGGTTTTCGAGGTCTCTGATCAAGTTTTTCTATTAGACATTCGAAATTAAAAATAGTGGATTCAATATGGCGATTGAAAGTTTGGAAAAGAACTTAGAGTTGGATGAAAATGGGTATACAGGGGGTTTCGAGGCCGCTCATCAAAATGTTGCTATTGAACTTTCGAAATTCAAAATTGCGGATCCAATAAGGCTGTCAAAAGTTCGAAGGAAGCTTAGATTTTGCTTAAAGTTTGTGTATAGCGGTTTTCGAAATCGCTGATCACTATTTTGCTATGAGACTTTCGAAATTCAAAATGGCTGATCCAATACGGCTATTAAAAGTTCGAAAAAAAATTTAGATTTTGCTCAAAATTTTACAAACACATGTTTCTATTTAACTGAAAAAAGAAATTTTTACCTTATTGATGTTTTTTAAAATTTTATAGTGATATAGGCAGTCGATTAGGGCTACTGGGGATACCACTTACAAATAAAACACATCTTTCTATTTACCTCCAAGGTGATGAGAAAAAAATAGAACACAATATATCTTCTTCAATATATTTGCAAATGCATTAACTTAAAAATTAAATGAGTTAATGTTCTGAGTTGAAAGCTTCTCTTAAGCATCAATTTACAAAAAACTTTCACCACTGCTTCTGTGCAGCCCATCCTTAATTTTGTAGCTTCTCCTTAAAATATTAATCCAATCCAATAAAATTAAAATTAATTCCAATACACGTGTAAGTATAACCATTATACTATACAAGCCCTCTTTAATTTAAAGCTCCTCCTTAAAATAAGATTTCCTTGAAGTCTATAACATTACCATTATCGGTTATAACGATCAGCGAAAAATATATATGTTTCAACATTAAGGGAGTTCTCTCGATACCAAACTAGTAAAAATGAGGACCATTGATCTATTTGTTAATTTACAAAGTATGTTAAATTACTTAAACGAAAACATCAATATCTTGCTTCCTAGGTAACTTTTGGTTCTAAAAATTTAACTGAGTTATTTTAAGAGTTATACTTACCAGTCCTTCAAATTTTGTTAAAATCTGCTTTCTGATTCAAAATCGAGAGAACTCCCTTAAGCTATTCCTTAAACGATTATTTGTAATATATTTTAATAGGAGAAGATACCACTTTAAATAAAAATCCAACGCATATGTTAATAGTACATCAAAGGTGACGTTAGCAACGTTTTTAACATTTCAATAAAAAAAAGAAGAATTGTAAGCTTCTCTTAAATGTTTTGTCGAAGGTGGGGGGTTGACGAACGGAGCGAGTAGGAGGGATACTCTCCTAGTATATATAAGGTAAAAGTACTAATAAGTAACACGTTAAGGTCGCTGAGAGGCTTTATACTGAATTTTTATGGATAAATCGCGTGTAAATTAAAAATTTCTTTTGTATTTCATAAATAGTTGCAATAGTTTATGAATAACAGTGGAAATTGGTTCGATTTTCTTACTAAAATTTATAAAAAAAGTGAAAATAATGAAGAGTGCGTTTGTTCCAATAAATAACTACTCTTCTCCCCCTCTTTCCCTCTCCATCAATCTACCTCTCTCCCTCGCCCTGTGGCCCTTGATCTCTTACGTCCTCTCATCTCTCTCTCCTTCTCACCTTCCACCTCTCTCTTCGTTTCTCCCTCTCTCTCGCTCTCTTCTCCTCTTCTCCTCTCTTCTCTCTACGTTTCCCTTTTTCTCCCTCTCTCACCCTCCCCGTATCTCTCCCTCTGTCTTTCTCTCCTTCTCTCGTACTCGTGTATAGTTGTTGCCATCTGTAGGCGTGAAAAGAGGAGCGAGAGTGTGAAAACGTAATAAGTTGCCGAAAAATGCTGCAAAGGATTTTCGTGGGCGCTGAAGACGATCCGATCAATCATTTCATTATCATCCTCTGCTATGTGAATTTTTTTTTTGTTATTATCCACTACTGTAGTGGTGGAATGGAGCGGTGTGAGAATGTTAATATCCAGATATAGGCAATGTAATTTAAATAAAATTTACGTGGTCTCTAAAAACGATTCTAACAAGCATTTAGTCATCATTTTCCACTTTGGGTATGATTATCACTCCTCACTTTCAAGGTGAAAATGTGGGGTGAAAGGGTCAAAACGTGATAAATCGACGAAAAATATTCTAAAGGGTTTTAGTGGGCGCTGGAAATGATTCGACAACTATTTTACCATCACTTCCTACCGTGGGAATCGTTTGTTATAATTATCCACTACTGTAGGGATAGACAGAAAGGGTGGCAGGGTGAAAATGTTAAAAATCATATTCTCACCCCTCTTTTCACTCCTAAAGATGGCAACAACTATACACGAGTACGCGAGAAACGGGAGAGAGGCAAAGAGAGGAGAAGAGAGGAACACAGGTTGAGAAAGGGACAGGCAGATAGGGAGAGAGGAGGAGAGGACAAGAGAGAAAGAGAAAGGGAAAGAGAGAGGGGAAGCGAGAGGGAAGATGAGAGGGAGAGAGATGTGAGAAGAGAGCGAGAAACAGAGAGAGAGAGGAAGAGAGGGGGAGAGAAGGAGGTGGGATGAGAGGTACAGAGGTAGAGAGAAAGAGAAAGGGGAGTGGGAGAGAGAGGGAGAAACAGAGAGATGGGCAGAGGAGGAGAAAGGGAGAAAAAAGAAGAGGGCGGGATAAAGGGAGAGGGGGAGGAGGAGCGGAAGTGAGGGAGTGAGGGGAGGAGGAGGAGCGGAAGTGAGGGAAGAGCACGGAAGAGAGAGGAAGAGCGGAAGAAAGGGAGAGTAAGAAAGAGAAAGGGGACGTGACGGAGAGAGAAATAGAGAGGGAGAGAGAGGTAGAGAGGGAGAGAGCCCATACAGTGGAGGATGATGATGAAATGGTTGTCTGAATCGTCTTTAGCGCTTACGATAGCCCTTTACAGCAGGGTTCGAAATAGTTAATTAAAATTTGAATTAATTACCCTGTTTACTTAAGAATTAAAATTTGAATCTTGAATTAAAACTCCTTTAATTAAGAATTAAATTTTTGATTTTTAATTAAAACTTGTTTAATTAAGAATTAAAAATGTAATCTTCAATTATAACTTGTTTAATTAAGAATTAAAATTTTAATCTTTAATTAAAACTCGTTTAATTAACAATTAAAAATGTAATTCTTAATCAAACCAGTTTTAATTAATGATTACATTTTTGCAAGAATGAGCGTCTAGCTCGAATCAGAGGCTATTCAGGGGATTTTGCGACCCGCTGATTTCGATTTTGAGATTTATTTATTTTGAGATGGGTTAGGTGGGGAAGAAAGTATAGATAAAAGAGAGCTCCTCACGAAAACATATAGGTATAATGTAATAATAGGAATGGAAAAATAAAGGTATGGGAGGATACGCCTTGGACTAATAGGCTGCGTGGAAACCACAAATTTAAAATAAACTTTTTGTTATAGGTTTTGCCATATCTTATTATTAATGAATAAATAAATAAGCCTATTCATTTGTTGTATCTTTTTTATGTTAGTTAGGTTGCGTCGCTAAGTGCATAAGTAAATTTGAAAAAATTAAACTTGCTTAGATTCGAGTATACAAAAATGGTTCAAATCATTGCTGTAACTAAGTGCCTGCTGGCATCTGCCTCCTAACTTCAGTAAAATACCGCTAGAGTATCTCTAAATCATCAATACCTTTTCGCGATGTCGCGGTAAAGCTTCGTTAAGCTTTTAATGCCGGGCTGTTTCGCTCCAGTGATCAATTCCTGGTGGAACTCCTTTTTAACATTATAATCCAAGTCAGGTTGGCAATATTCCGGATCATGGTACCCCTTGATTTCTGGTTTCTCATCACCAGACTGCTGGGCCTTGGCCTTGCACCCTTTTTCAAAATTCTTGCATCTGTAATAGCTGTCAATCCATATTTAATATTATGAACTGAAAATTTAATAAACAACTCTAACAAGATACAGTTTCTACAATAGAAATGCATAAATTCTAAGTGGCCCGAAAAACGCACTATCGCAGCGAAAGCGCCGCGCGCACGCACGCGCACAGACACACACACACACACACACACACACACACACACACACACACACACACACACACACACACACACACACACACACACACACACACAGTCTGATCTATTTTCAAGAAACCGATGAACTTTAAGAGGAGCCTATAGGTGTTATATCCGATAATCTAACTCATAATACTGTCGCAGTTTATGAATATTAGAAAAGAAAAAATTCTTGGGATTATTTGAATATATAATTTAATGGGCCGTATACGAAAAAAGGAACAGGATATAAAGAACAAGAATAGCATGGGTTTGTATATCTACATATACCTCTTGTTCCTTCTGTATTTCGTTATTCTTCGTATATATATAGATATAGAAACCCATGTAATTCTTGTTCTTTTATCTGTTCCCTTTTTCGTGTATAACGATCCATAATCCTGAATAAATTTATTACGTATATAATGGAACACTTCCAGAAAAAGTTAATTTTTCCAATCTCCTTTCTTAACGAAATAGTACATTATGCAACAAGGGACGAAAGTAGCAGGTTCTTCTAATCATATTATTTGCCTAGTGGGTCGAAAGTATACCACTTGTGCTCCCGGCGCCTGATCGCAAAAGTTGTATTTTCAGCCTCACCTTCGGCTCGGGTGGCAATTTAAATGTGCTCTGGACTGGCCAACTCTTTACCTCCCTAGTTGCGTAATATATTGTTAATATCACAGCATAATGAAATTTTTTATACTACCGAATATGGAGCTGGAACATGTGACAGAATTAGAGCTAATTTTAAAGGAAGTGTAAGGGTGCGACACTCGTCGAATAATCTTATTCTTACAGCAAATAAAAGGATTTCTATAAATCTCGGCAAAAGTTTATTGTAAAGATACATTCTTAGAGAGAGAGAGAGAGAGAGAGAGAGAGAGACAGAGAGAGAGAGAGAGAGAGAGAGAGAGAGAGAGAGAGAGAGATAGAGAGAGAGAGAGAGAGAGAGAGAGAGAGAGAGAGAGAGAGAGAGAGAGAGAGAGAGAGAGAGAGAGACAGAGAGAGAGAGAGAGAGAGAGAGAGAGAGAGAGAGAGAGAGAGAGAGAGAGAGAGAGCGGAAAAGAAGAAGAGAAGGACAGAGGAAGAACAAGAGCGGCAAGAGGAATCAGTGAAAACTCACGAAAAGTAGAAAAAGTGGAAAGATGAGAGATGACCACTTACCGAGGGAATAAGCGGAAGGGTCGAGGCAATTACATAAAATTATCACCGCGGTAGAAAATATGAGAAGCGCTGACCCACCGCCCCCCCCCCACCCTCCCACCGCGCGTCACGCGCCTACTACTCCCGAGAAGGAAGAAAACCATAAATATATTTTAACAGGAGCGTTGGCTCTCCGCCGTGAGAACCCCTTTTTTACGGGTCAGAGTGGCTAAGCCAACGATTACAAAACTCTGGATGCAGTAGCCGTCAGTCATCGATGCCTCAGCTTTCTAACACATGGATGCGATAGGTGTATCCGTAAGTACTAGCACACTAGAACAGCTGTTTACGGACTCTTGGATGGACAATGTGCGATACTGCGGACAACAGGAAGCCGCGCGAGTATAAATATACGACTTGGCCGTATGCCCAGCGACCAGTGCAGTTTACCACCTTTGAAAGGGCGAAGCTCTTCCCAACTGCGCGCTGAAAAGACCATAAAAGACTCTGCCAGAATATCGGTCGGAGAAATCGTAAAAAGAAGTTACATTAGAATAAAAAACTCTTGTTAGGTCTTGAACTTATAGACCATCTGGTGCAACACTCGACGGGAACTTAGTCGATTTCACCTCAACCTACGATACATACGTCGAACAACCACCAGTAAATAAGCACAGCAGCAGCGGTTACGCCCCCTCTCTCTCTCTCTCTCTCTCATCTTAAACCACCGATTGCGAGATAGGATAGGCCGAAGCTTTATTTATGAACGACCCTATATTGTACGTTTCATTTTTTTGTCGTGGATAAAAGGTGTTAATTGGATTCACTTTTTTGTTACATTTTATTTATTTTGAACAACCTCAGTAAATTCTTGGGCCTCCGCACGCTCATAAAGTAGAGTGCTTTCAAACATTGGCTAAATACTAAAGAGATCGGCGCCCGCTTTGAGCATTACACCCAAGGCCAGTCTACACTAATGTACTTAAATTATACCAATCGCGTTAGTAAAGTGCACGTGAGTTCGGGTGGGACTTTGTCCGTCAATTCTTGTTTTTGCATAACTTGCAGATTGCGTGGGGCATTCCCGAACAATATCTGTCTAACCTTGATAATCAATAAAACGACAGGAGGTTCCCACCCAACACCGTATCACTCAATTAATGTGAAACAAGTGTATGTAAGTTGTCGCCGGACTCTGATCGTCAACTTTGGTTTTGCACAACTTACAGATCGCGTGGGGCATTTCCCAGCTATATCTACCTAACTCTATTAAACCATAAATGACGAGAGGCTGCCATCTAATAGCATGACATTCAACTGTTTCCCACATAACACAAGAAAAACAAATTTAAAATGCCGTTTTTGAGATATAACAAATTTCATCTTTTTTTTAAGATTAAATAACAATGATTACGGAAAATAAATGTTACTATCGAAAAGCTGAGGAAAAGAAACATCGGAAAAACTCCGTGACATCTTTATGAAGAAACGCACGGGAGTGGAGATCGATCGAGTGGTAGGGGCAAAGCCGTAGTGGACGAGGAGAGGCCTCACAGCTAGTTGTTCCGAAGACGGAACCGTCTTACGCCTCGCGATTACCCGATCTCATCAGTAGTCCTAAACTACGTCTTTGTAAACAACAGCGGAAGACCAGTTGACGGAGTCTTATACGACGGCACGACGCGAGAGAGCCCGCGCGATATTTTTTATATGATCAAGGATAGGATACATCTTGCTACTGGCGTTAAGTTTGTCGCCGATTCTTCGCGTTAATACAGCATCCCAGATCCCACGCACTTTTTCGAGTCGATGTGAATGCGTAGCGGCAAATGCGAACGTCCCTCCCTCCACTCATAACAGAGGTTATGATCGTGTATGTGAATAAAACATAACTTACGTGGTTGTCTTGTACCTATCCTTCTTATGGTACACATACCCGTCGATGAACAGAGTTTTGTTCATCCTGATATAGTAATAAAACTAATGTATAATTATAATGTATATACAAAAAAATCCTGTCCTCTTGTAATTAACTATTATAGAATGACTAACGTTATTCGTTATCTAGTTATATATATTAAGGCTAGGTCCCTCTCGGCATTGAAACAAATGAACGTTGACGTAAAAAAAAAACATAACTTTGAGCTATAGGTTATACGCGCTCTTATTTAAATTGTTATGATGGAATACTTATGAAAATATCGTAAAAATATTTAACATTTTAAATATTAAAAGGTGCACAAATAATTATTTTATGTATTATTAAAATACATTGAGTATAACTTGTAGTACTTCTGATAATAAAAATATATGATACCACGATTTGTGTAAAAATTTTATTAAGTCATTTATAACTAGATTCAAAAAAGGAAAGATTAAATTATATAATTATAACGGATTATTGTCACAGATAAGAAAATAATGGAGTAGAGTAGCAATAAATTAATTTTTAATATACATGTAATTCAATACAAGCCAATAAGTATTCGAAATATGAGGTGTTTGATGTCGACTTTTACAGAGCGGTGCGGAAGTGCCAAATCATTCTATTTGTAATTCGTTTTTGCACTACTGAAAATGTACCTAAAAAAATTTTGTATTTGCCGATTCCAATGTATTTTTTTATAGTCTTTGCAACGACTTAAGCATTTTTTTTTTAATTTTCCTTTTTCACCTTAAAAAAGTATAAAACATATATCTCAAAAAGTATATTTTTAATTGTTTTTTGTAATTGATATCGAAAGCTAAGCATTTTTTACATAGGAGAAGGTATTTTCAAGAGAAAGCTGGAGTTGTATTCATAGAGAAACATAACGTGAATGAGCAAATGCAACGCCACTTCGGCTCGCATAACAAGCGGCGTTGCATCTTTTCTTTCGCGTTATGTTTTTTAAAGAAAACAACTTGAGCACGATCCGGAAAATGTTCTTTTCTATAAAAAAAAATAATTAGCTTTGAAAGACTTAAAAAAAAAGAAATAAGCAAATTATTGTATAGCAATATTAAGCATTTTGTAGACTAAGAAATTTCTAATTCGTATAATTTAATGAAATATTGAACAAGCTGTATCGATTAAGAAAAACCTTCTGAAAAATGATTAATTGATGTAATATTCATATATTATATATCAATTTAAATTTAACTTACACTGAAAAAAAAGTACAGGAAAAAGTACTAAACGTTCAATAAAAATTACCATCTTGTGCAGGGAACGCGACCACAGACTGTAAAAACCAAAAAAATTACCATACTTTATAAGAAATTTTACCAGAAATATAGTAAAATTTACTTTACTCTATTGTAAAATTTACTATAAAGTATTGTAATTTTTCGGATCTTTACAGTCTGTGGTAGCTTTACAAGACGGTATAGTAATTTTTCCAAAACTTTTCTCTCAGTGTATGTATGTACTTGGTGGGCCCAAAGAGGCTGGGTGGGTAAACCCCCAGTAAAACAAAATTTAACACATATTCGAATAGAGTATTAGTTGGCGCGTTTTTATTAGCATACTAAATTCGCTAGCGTAGACGATTTTCAGTTTCTGGCTTTAGCCTTGAGTTCTGTAGCGCTTCAATTGCCGTTTACGGCACCGAACGGAGGCATTGTCGTGACTTAATTATACGATATATGAACAGTCAATAAAAATCGAATCAGTAAATTCATGAAAGTGTTAAAAAATGCAATTTTACGGACCGAATTGTTAACGCAGAGTAAGAGGACCAACAAAGCGGGTCAGAGTGCCGCTCGATCACACGAGAAAAGTGAAATCTTACGGCCAAGTGACGAACATTATTTTTATAACAGAGGCACAATTTTTACGTTTTTTGAACGTAAGAAACGGGTTTAAAGTTACCAATCATAGACCGATGCACTCAAAAGTGTCGGAACGGGCCCAAAAGTAGACGTAGCAGACACAAAAGTGCCGTATAGCGGGCGCGAAAGTAAAGACGTAGTGGGCGCAAAAATGTCGTAGCTAAAATCGAAATCTGTGTCTCAAAAAATATCGTGTGCACCAAGGCCTAAGTGGGCTTTTTGATCTTATGTGGTTCCAGTACTCGTCTATTATGGCTCCCAAAACGCACTCGGCTTTGGCTCTTGCTTGCTCGCCTGCGACTCGTACTACAAAGTCCAGACTCGGTATAAAAAGGTTCACGTTATGCCCTTCGTACACAATATACTATTTTAATATATCCCCGGATTATTTTTTGATATATTGTCCGGAATACCCGCGCACTTCTCCGGTACGTGCAATCACGTAAGCATTTGTACGTTTATAAACGAGTCCGTAAAATTTAATTTTACGAACAAGTATATCGAAAAAATCAATTAAAGTACGGTAAGGCATAAGATCCTCTACAATGCTCAGGATAATGTTATCTTATAATAAAAACAAATTTTCCTTAGAATGACAAAAAAGTATATATAAATAATGATAATACATTTTTTATTTCATTGATTCAGTAAGTCGTTCAAGCATTATGATATTTTTCCAAGAGTTTTCGTAACATTCAGATGTAATATATGCCTTACAGTATTAACCTTTGCATATTCAGGATAAACATTAATTTCAAAACCATAGTGACAGCAGAAATATGTCACCCAGAAAAATGTACATTAAAAAGGCTGATAACAAGTAAAATTTTGAGATTGGGACTGTGGATGTGAAAAAATTTCAATATCTCATGTTTAAGGTATATTGATATCCATACCTAATTATGAAACGGATGTGAAAACACGATATTTAAAACAGAAAATATGGGTTAGAAATGAAGTATAAGCTTTACTCAAACTAAAAGAAACAACCTTCAAGTTTAAATAGATTGGGTGTACGAGGAGACGAACTCTCCAAGAAGAGCTTCGCACGCGCACTTCTGCTTATAAAAGAAAATTGGGACTCGAAATGAATATATATTAAGCGTGCGAGGTGCCGGACTCTCGGGGTCGGGGTTTGTACACGTCCTTTCCAATACAAAGTGAAATCACTACCCAAAATAAAAGTAGCTTCAACGTATCAGGAGGCCGGCTCTCTGAAACGAGCTTCGTATGCGCCCTTTTCCTTAAATTTGAAGGAATCATCGTAGTCAACTAACCTAGGTTGAGTGCACGTAAGAAAAACTTTCGAAGTTGAGAATTAAACGACTTCTTCTATTTATATATAAAAAAGATCGCAGATGGAAATTGAGGTAGATCAAGCGTGCGAGGTGTTGGACTTTCGGAGACGAGCTTCGAACGCGTCCTTTTGCAGAAACGTGCGGGCGAAGCTCGTCTTCGAGAGCCCGTCTCCTCGTGCGCTCAACCTATCTTATCTTACTGCGATGATTTTCTGACATTAAAGCAAAAGTATGCGTGCGATGCGCGTCTTTGAGAGGTCGCCTCCTCGTGCACCTAATCTATTTCAACTTTAAAGATTTTGTCATTAAATTCGAATAAAGCTTACTTAATTTTTAACCCGATCTATTCTCGATTGTAAACCTTTTGAGTTAAAATTTTGTTGCATGACGTTGTTTTGAAATGAATTCATATTGCTCGCTCTTTCTCATTAGAATTATGTTATACTCTTCCGCGAGGTAGTAACTCATAAACAGGAGGCGTCGATATAAAATACATTCTTCAGGCCAACACATTACAGAAGCATTTATACTAGGTTTTCTATTAATCGCAACATAAATAGTTGTATTCAACAAATTTAAAAGACAAATCATAATTTCAATTAAAATCCAAACTGAGATAATCATTATTTTAAGTCGTATCGGGTTACATACATTTACAAATGACAGTTGAGTATTTCTTTAGATGCTTATTTTTTCCGTTACAGATTAAATACAAAACAACGACAATACGAGTATTCAATCAACTGTATCGAGTATATTTGAAGTCGAGGCATATTCGAAGAAAGTTCATAGAAATCTTTTATGCAGCTCTTACGGCACATCTGCGTGTCGCAACCCTTCTCCCATAATCTTGCATCCTCCAGCTACTTTGATTGTCGTGCTTTTGTTACACGGAGAGAAATTCTCTAGTAAATTTTACAAGGTACCATTGTAATTTTCTCACAGACTGCCCACATTGGCATTTTTACAAGAACTTTTTAGAAAAATTCGTAGGTTCTTTAAAAAAATCATATATTCCTTAGAAAAATTTCTAGGTTCTGTACAAAAAATTACTATAGTACATAGTAAAATTTATCAGATGAGCAGTCTGTGAGAGAATTGCAATGGTACCTTGTAAAATTTACTAGGGAATTTCTCTCCGTGTATATCTATCCTGAAGATACTGTCTCCATCACCTGAGGGTCGTTAATATTCCGCCTACATGTCGCCTGTGCCAGCTTTTTTGATTCTTGAATTTTATTTTGTTAAGTGACCTATGCTTACCCATTTGCGTGCCGCACTTCTTTTGCCTGAATCTTGTGTCCCCCGGCTACTTTGGTTTTAGAGCTTATGTGTACTTAGCTATATATTCTCTTTCTTTTGTAGTCTCATTTTCATTGAATTTTCACCATATTCTTACCGAAAGTACCGCATTCGCTACCATTCTTTTGTAGTCTCATTTTCATTGAATTTTCACCATATTCTTACCGAAAGTACCACATTCGCTACCAGGTCAATAACGCAAAAGTTGTTTTTTTGTCCAGGGTATGGTGAAAAATAGCATTTACGCACCACGGGGATAAAGACGGCCACCCTAGAGCATATATGTTTGACATCCTCGCCTCTGGCCAACTATTTAGCTCCCTAGATGCGTAATATACTGTCCAAAGTAAGAATATTACTGCCCCGCATGTGCGTGTGGGCAAATAGTATTTGTCAGAGGAAAAACAGTTACGAAATAGTTATTTTCGATACAAGTGCGAAAAAGTGATTTTATCCTCGTGGTGGACGTTTGCGCCCGAGCGAAGCGAGGGTGAAAAGGCCACACGAGGATAAAATCACTTTCTCACTCGAGTATCGAACACAATTTTTTGACACGACGTGCGGAAAGCTTAATTTAGGGCATGCTTTTTTATTAGAGCATGTGCGAAATCGAGCTTTGCGCACGGAGTGTGAAAAAAGAATATATGTACCTCAATAATATTTATGATGACTTCGCTTCGCTCGGATGATGAATCTCAGACGCGTTGAAAAACGATTGCTTATTACTTATTGGTTTGCATAATGTATTATTTCAGCGACTCGGAATTTTTTTCCGTAATTTTTTTCGATACATAGACCATTGTCGCAGTGCTGCATCTTAGTAAAGGTTTCCGAAAAATCCAAAAAGATTAAAACAAAAAATATTATTTAGATCTATCTCAGCTACCATAAAAAGAAAGAGCTATGCCAATCGAAATAAAAAATAGTTCTACCTCAACCGTCAATTCAAAACCGTTCCATCTCAGTATTTGACATCTCGGTATTTCGCAAAAATGTTCTATCTAGGCGTTAAGTCCAAAAAAGGATCTTAAACTCCAATGAAAATCTTAAACTAAAAAAAAATATACGTATAAAGTTTCAGAATTTGGAAAAAAATGGTGTTTTCAAACTTAAAACATTTTTTGTAGACGAGCTTTGCACGTGTGCGTTTGTCTTTGCACGCATGTGTGCAAAGCTGATCTTCAAGACTCTGCTTTATGGCACGATCAAGCTACTTTTAGTTTGAAGCAGTGTTTTCGTTTCATAAAATCAAACGCACACGTGCGAAGATCGTCTTCGAGAGCGCGTCTCCTGGCATGTTCAAGCTACCTTCATTTTGGAGCAGTGTCTTCAAATTGTCAAAGCAAAAGCATGCACGCAAAGATCGTCTTCGAGAGCGCGCAAGACGTGAGAACCCCTAGCTTTGCACATTTTTTTATTTCTATGCACGAGTGTACTCACGCAAAGCTCGTCTTGAAGAGCTTGACTCCTAGTGCGCTCTGGTTTGGTCTGCTGAAACGCACGCGCACGAAACTCGTTCAAGTATGTGGGGTATACTCGATTTTTGCGCAAATCATAGCCTTTAGCGCGAGTCTGGGAGTACTTACTAGGAGAGGCCGCGAACTCCGGATCACGGATTCGGCTCAAACTTTGCGATATGTTTTTGGATGTAGAAATATAAAGAAAGCTGCAATATTAGACCCTCAAGCTAAAAAAAACTGAAGTTCTGCGCCATTTTAGCTTTATTTTGAAAAATGACTTGAAAAAAACCTCTTCTTGAAACGGTAACCATTTAACTCCGGGGAGTCTTAAATATAATTTCAAAAATAGAAAATAAAACTAGAGAAAATGAGCTTTCATTTGCTTTTTTAAGAATTAAAAAAATGTTGATTCCTTCCAAAGTTATAAAAGTTTAAAATAGAGCACTGAAAATGCACTGTTTAATCCCTAAAATTAAACTGTTCGACTGCCGGCATATTTTGATGCACTTTCGATGCTCAATTTCAAACTTAAATAATTTTTGAAGGAATCAACATTTTTTAATTCTTAAAAACGCAAATGAAAGCTCATTTTCTCTAGTTTTATTTTCTATTTTTCAAATTATATTTAAGACTCCCCAGAGTTAAATGGTTACCGTTTCAAGAAGAGGTTTTTTCAAGCCTTTTTTCAAAATAAAGCTAAAAAGGCGCAGAACTTCAGTTTTTTTGAGCGTTAGGATCTAATATATAGCTTTCTTTATATTTCTACATCAAAAAACCTATCGCAAAGTTTGAGCCGAATCCGTGATCCGGAGTTTGCGGCCTCTCCTAGTTAGTGGATTTTTCGGCCCGCTAAACTGGATTTTTAGGTCTACTTAACTACTTACTTTTGCGCAGATCAATTGTTTCAGGGCGTATCTTAGAGTATCCAGAGGGTTTTTTGAGTCTCTCAGCTCGTTTCCGAGGTCTATTTAAGTGTACGACTGAACACGCATGCCCAGGAGACGATTTTTGCGCAAATCAAAGGTTTCAGTACCTCGTATCCGAGGGTACCCAGGGGGTTTTTCGAATGGCTGAGCTCGTTACCGAGGTTTATTCAAGTTGATAACTACACGCGCTTGCCCAGGAGATGATTTTTGCGCAAATCATAGCCTTTAGCGCGAATCAGGGAGTACCCAGGGAATATTGCATAGCAATATTAATTATTTTGTAGATAATCTCTTCACCTCTTGTGACACCTCGCCTTCGGCTCGGGTGGAAATTTCCGCGTGATCTGTACTGGCCAAATCTTTACTTCCCCAGTTGCCTAATATACTATTCTTCCCGTGTGTTACTCACCGTATTTTATTTTTAACGAAGGCGTGACATGGCCTTTTTTACGTGCGTGATTCGGAGAGAGAATTGGGCATTTCGAGTTGTACACAACGAAGTTGAAAATTCAAATAATTTGAAATGCATACACAATTAACTATACCTACATTTAGAGAGGTATAAATATTCATTTCTCATCTGTTTTGGGATAGAAATGGACATTTCTTACCACTTTCATAAAATACGCTCGAAATGCGAAATTGTCTCTCCTACTTTCACACGTGAAAAAGGCCATAATACATGCATGAGTTGATACAAATTTTTTTTTTTTAATTTTATCAAATTTTTTTTTGTAGCCGAGCCTTGCTTTTGCTTTTGCAAGCATACGTGCAAAGCTCGTCTTCAACAGACAGCCTCATCGCACGTTGAAGCTACTTTTATTTTAAAGCAGTGTTATCGCTGCATAAAAGCAAACGCACGCGTGCACAGATCGTCTTCGAGAGCGCTCCTCCTAGCACATTGAAGCTACCGACATTTTGAAGCAGTGTTTTCAAATTATTAAAGCAAAAGCACGCGTGCGAAAATCGCCTTGGAGAGCGCGAATCGTGGCACGTTCAACCTATCTTTATTTTGGAGCAGTGTCTGCAAATTCTTAAAGGAAAAGCACGCGTGCGAAGATTCCCTGGTAGCAGAACCTTTCGCACTTGTGATTGCGCAGAGCTTGCGTTGTCTGTTTCATACTTTTACTGTGTTTCTGCTCGCATACTCTTACGTAAGGCAATTTGTTGTAGGTTTCAGCAGATTTGCAATAGCAAAAGTGGAAGTTGTAGGTGTCAGTAAAGCTCGTGCACCTGCATTAGAATTGCACCAGAATTGCGGAAGAGAACTTGCGTCTAACAAGGAGAATGCGTAACCTTTGGGTCACGGACTTTTACCAAATTAAATATCTTCTTTTAGAGTAAAAAAATATTGAACCTCTGTTCCAGAATTTATTCTCATGGGCCTTTTTTCTCGAGATATGTGCCATGTATATAAAAAAAAAATGCGTTATTTTGTTAAAAAATGATGTCTCTTTTATTGTATGTAACTCTGGAAGTATTATCGTTACAAAAATGAGCGAAAAAAATTAAAAAAGTAGACAGAAAAAGCTTTATTTTAAGCATTGTTTTGACTACAAGTATCGATTTTTCAGAAAGTTATGAGAAATCAAAGATTATAGTGTAAAAAAATGATTGAAAATTTCACATTTTTAAAGGATTTTAAGGGTGCTATTTTCAATCATTTTTTTACACTATCTTTGATTTCTCGTAACTTTCTGAAAAATCAATATTTTTAGTCATACGGTGTTTAAAATAAAGCGTTTTCTGTCTACTTTTATAATTTTTGTCGCTCATTTTCGTAACGGGAATACTGACAGAGTTACATACAATAGAATAGACATCATTTTTTTAGAAAAATAACGCATTTTTAAGATAACATGGCACATATCTCGAGAAAAAAGGGCTATGAGAATAAATCCTGGAATAGGGGTTCAATATTTTTTTTACTCTATAACAAGATATTTCAATTTGATGCAAATCCGTGATCCAAAGGATACTCACTATCCTTGTAAGTCTACGCAGCACGATTACAGCAGACTTGCGGCAGTTAAGGTGCATGTAATAGATTCAAATACTGCACGTGTATCTATTGCAATTCTGCAGTGAAGGGTACACAGAGAAAAGAAAATATTTACATTTAAAGGAACGTCATCAACTATAAACGAATGGACATTTGGATACGGACAAACGAATATTGATTAACAGCTAAATAATATTTCCTAATAGTTAAGAAACCATGTCTTAGAAATTGTAGAAAATTTTAATTATGACCTGCGTCTTAACTGTTAAGGAATATTACTTAATTATTAAGAAATATTGTTAACTACTAAGAAATATATACTTTGGCACAAATAACATCAGGATTTTATAGTTAGAAAAGTATACTTTTAATGTAAAGATTTTCTTTTCTCTGTGTATGCGTGGATATTGCCTCCATCTACCTCTTTGACTTTAGAGATTTTCATTTTATTGGAATCATTATCTTTATTTTTATAATTCATTACTATAACAATAAAGTATAAATAATTTTTTCGTAGATATAGCATTGTTTTATGTGCATACAGCACGTTGTATATCTATATATGTATTGCGAATAATCTCTGGGGCGAGAGTCTCTAGTTGCCGAGTAGCGCGCAGTGAGACGTTACCGGCCGGTCGCCGTCCGATTGGTAAATCGCGTTTTGCCGCGCCGGAATGATAAAACAGAGATTTTGGGTGAAACGGAACTATCTTGGCGGACGGATAAGACAGAGGTTTTGGGTGGAACGAGACTTCTCGGTTGGAATGGCGGAATACGAAAATACGTTTCTGCGCATGCGCTGAATTTTGGGTGGAACGAGAGTTTTGGGTGGAACGAGACTATCCCGACTCTACAGCATCGCAAATTTCCGGTAACATGGACACAACAACACCATCACGAAACGCCGGGACAACAACATCAATAAACGAAAATGGATAGCAGTATTAATATGATTGATGATTTACAAAATAATATAATTAATAGAGATTGTAATTGCGATGATATCGGTGAACTAAACAAATGTATGGCTTTAGAAAAGGAAGTAATTTTGAATGTAAATATAAGAGGATTAAATGCTAATTTTAATAAATTACTTGTTTTCATAAAAAAGCCTTATGGGGGTGTCAAACTCAATTCTGCGATTTGACCGACCCATAGGTCGGTAAGGTAGGAAGTATATACTATTGATGAAATATGACACAAGCGCCATCTCTGGAAAATCGTAATCGATTTTAACATAGATGGCGCTACATATTTCAAAAATATTAAAGATACGCGTTTTTTTATTACAAACAATTGTACGTATTTCGCGTATACGTATTTATTTTTATAATTAATTATGCGTATTTTGCGTATACGCATTTTTATTGTTAATAATAGTGCGTATTTCACATATATACGTATATTTATTACAAATAATTCTGCGCATTTCGCCTATACGCATTTTATAATAAATAATTTGGTGTATTTTGCCTATACACATATTTTATTCTAAATAATTATGCGTATTTCGCTTATACGCACTTTTCAGTGTTATTAATTGTGCGCATTTCGCCTATACGCATTTTATAATAAATACTTTGGTGTATTTCGCCTATACACATGTTTTATTATAAATAATTATGTGTATTTCGCTTATACGCACTTTCCAGTGTTAGTAATCGTGTGCATTTTGCCTACACGCATTTTATAATAAATAATTTTGTGTATTTCGACTATGCACATGTTCTATTATAAACAAATGTCCGCATTTCGCCTATACACATTTCTTATAATAATGAGATGCAGATTCGTCACTTTATTATATAGTCTCATTTATTATTGACATTTCAAAATTCAGGACGTCGCCTCGCATGATTGCAACTGCTTTCTTAAAAATTGTAGTGCGCTTCGTAGGTTTTTGTGTCCCGGTGAAGGGACAGATCGGATGCGAGGTCTAGGTGTTTAGATGGCCGATGATGGAGTCCGGGTTATGCGCTCCATAGGTTTTTGTACCCAGGTGTCGAGACAACTCGATTACGAGCTCTAGCTGTTCCATGTGGCCGGTGATAGAGTGTAAGTGATGCGCTCCGAAGATTTTTGTATCCAGATGTCGGGACAGATCGTATGCGAGGTCTGAGCGTTCCAGGTGGAGGATGATGGAGTTTGCGTGATGCGCTCCGTAGGTTTTTGTGTCCAGAGGCAAAGACAAATCGAATGCGAGGTCTAGGTGTTTCAGATGGCCGATGATGTAGTCCGGGTAGTGTGCTTCGTAGGTTTTTGAGTCCAGGTGTCGGGACAGCTCGAATGCGAGGTCTAGCTGTTCCAGGCGGCTGATGATACGCTTCGTAGACATTTTTGTCCCGGTGTTTTGACAATCGGATGCGAGGTCTAGGTGTCCAGACGGCCGATGATGGAGTTCGGGTAGTGCGCTCCGTAGGTTTTTGTGTCCAGGTGAAGGGACAGGTCGGATGCGAGGTCTAGGTGTTGCAGATGGCCGATGATGTAATCCGGATGGTGTGCTCTGAAGATTTTTGTGTCCAGGTGTCGGGACAGATCGGATGCGAGGTTTAGGCGTTCCAGGTAACTGAAGATGGAGTTTACGTGACGCGCTCCGTAGGTTTTTGTGTCCAGAGGCCAGGACAAATCGAATGCGAGGTCTAGGTTTTCCAGATGGTCGATGAGTCCGGGTAGTGCGCTCCGTAGGTTTTTGTGTCCAGGTGAAGGGACAGGTCGGATGCGAGGTCTAGGTGTTTAGATGGCCGATGATGGAGTCCAATTTAATATTATGATTTTCAAAATATTACCTGCATCTGAAATTTTGTGGCACGGTACTGCACTTTTCTGTACATATTCTGGATGTAGTTTACAAAATTTCTACCAAGAGATAGTTTAGATTTGGTTTTTATTTTTTTGGTTGAGGGTTTAATTGTTTATTGAAATTTAAACAAATTTCAATGTTTTTATTTTTTTATTCAATCTAACCATAAAAAAAGTATCAATATGAAATCAAGTTATCTTTTGGTAGATTTTAAGTATTTGCTGCTAAAAATATATGGGATATAATGGGACGGCAGCTCAAAACTTTAAAATCGCTCAAAACTCGTTTTCTTTTAGTTTTTTATGAACAAAAAATGTTCCTCAAATTTTAGATCGATATTTGCAAAAATAGAAAAGCTATGCAACATTGAAAAATCAATTTTTTTGCAATTTTTGGTTAAAATCCAAGTTTATTCATTTTTTAATTCAAAATCTTGAAACTTTTTGTATAGTACATTGATTGGCAAAAGGTTTGCATTTTTTCTGTAGAATGTGCCAGTATTTATTTTATGACCCTTTTTGAAAGTCTCTGATTGACTGCTTCTCAGTATACCTTCATCAAAGGATATTGAGGCTGCGGCCAAATATTCTTTATTCGACAAATATTTTTTGTATTCTTCTTCGAAAACCCTTCAAAATGCTTTTTTTGATCAATACTGGCCGAGCAAAGGGAACAAAATTACAATTTTTTGAAATATCAAGAAAAATCCATAATTTCAATTTTTGATAACATGATTAATGAAAGTGAACATTATTCATACATCTTATGGCATGGACCGTACCACTGAATTTTGTTAGAGCATCAAATAGAACATTATAAATATCTATTTTCAATAATATTAGGCTTATACAATAAGCGATACCTAATTATGAATTAATAATAAATTAAGCTATAGAGGTTAATTACTATAAAGCTGTCAAAATGAAATCAGGCAACAGACTGATAATTTCATTCATAATTAGGTATCGCTTATTGTGTAAGCCTAATATTATTGAAAATAGATATTTTTAATGTTCTATTTGATGCTCTAACAAAATTCAGTGGTACGGTCCATGCCATAAGATGTATGAATAATATTCAGTTTCATTAATCATGTTATCAAAAATTGAAATTATGGATTTTTCTTGATATTTCAAAAAATTGTAACTTTTTTTCCCTATGTTCGGCCAGTATTGATCAAAAAGCATTTTGAAGGGTTTTCGAAGAAGAATACAAAAAAATTTGTCGAATAAAGAATATTTGGCCGCAGCCTCCATATCCTTTGATGAAGGTATACTAAGAAGCAGCCAATCAGAGACTTTCAAAAAGGGTCATAAAATAAATACTGGCACATTCTACAGAAAAAATGCAAACCTTTTGCCAATCAATGTACTATGCAAAAAGTTTCAAGGTTTTGAGTTAAAAAATGAATAAACTTGGATTTTAACCAAAAATTGCAAAAAAATTGAATTTTCAATGTTGCATAGCTTTTTTATTTTTGCAAATATCGACCTAAAATTTGAGGAACATTTTTTGTTCATAAAAACTAAAAGAAAACGAGTTTTGAGCGATTTTAAAATTTTGAGCTGCTGACTTAACGTGAAATATCCCATATACCTGAAACAACAGGAAGGAGTAACAAAATTTGAGAGCAAGGGTTGAACTTCAAATGAACTTGAGTATGGTATTTAAGTTGATCGGCATTTTAAAATATACACCTTCCATCATATAAACGCATAACTGCAAATTGGACATTTTAACAAAATTTGTATTTTTAGAAGTATTGTCAAAGAAGATAGACCTTAATAGAAGCGCAAAGTCCCATGGCAAACTGAGGCACCCCAAGCCTTAGTTAGTACCCCAACGGGCAGGCGGCGCGTCGATCTTTTTTCTCACTAGTCACTAGAACGTAGAACCGCACCGGACCGTCGGTAAATAGTAACAAAGGTGTTGATAATTTACCAGCGGTGAGAGCACATTGTATGTTATAGTTAAAATGTCATCGAAAGTCCGTAATACCATCCACCCTTAATTCATTAAAACAATCTTAAACCAAATTCTAATCACAACCAAAACCCTAAACCCAAATGGGGGAACAACTTAAATATAATCTATGTGCATACTATCTCAACCGAAGCGTTAGCGTAGTGGTTACAACGTTTGATTTTGATGCTGCGGTCCTTGGTTCGATTCTCTTTTGCCCCATTTAATTTTTTTTTTATTTTTACTTAACATATTCTTTATTTTAAACACATGTATTTAAATGCGTTAATTCAATAAATTATTATTTCTGATACATGCAATAAATATTTTAGTATTTTTCTATTTTAATATTTAAAAACTTCCCTTACCTTTCTTTTCTAATATTAAATAACAATTTAATTTCGAGATAAAATATAAGCAAATGTTAGTTATAAAATTATATTTATAAAATTATATAAAGTTTATTGGAATAATTGAAAAACAATTATTCTTAAATTGTTAATATGTGTCATTTTGATTTTATTAATGAGAAATTTTAGTTGTATAAATATAGATTATGGAATGAAAATAAAATTTTTTATTTGAAAATATTGCCTAAAGTATAATCAAATAAAGATTATCAGTTAATATGCAGTTAATGTTTAATTATATATTTCTTGTAATTGTAGAGAACAACATTTTAATATAAGTTTTAAATTGTCATCTATATAGTATTAAAGAGCGGGAAAGCGCGAACCAATGTTCGCGCGTAAATGTTTTTCTATAGTATATTTTTCAACCGCCACTCCCTGTTCATTTGTCAACATTGTATACACAAGACCAGAAAGCGCGATTGCGCGGTAAAAACATTAGTTCGCCTGTGATATTGCGGTTAACAGGTGCATTTTATTCTTCTTGCTTAGAAAAGGAAGTGCATGAATACTAATTTTAATATTAAATCATTGTAGTGAGTTTATTTAACTATATTTAACGGGTATTTAAATGTTAATAATTAGATCGGGAGTTTTTATTTTCTATTTATTTATTTTTGTTTTCTTTCGAAGATGCAGTTACTAATTTTGCGCGAATTAGTTCTTAAGAGTGATTTATTAGTGTGATCTAAGCGGTATTGAAGATGCCAGCAAAAAACTTTCGTGTTTTTAAAAACTGTGGAAGCTCAAAGGCTCAATGCCCGTCCTTATCTTTTCATCGTTTTCCAGTAAAACATTCAGATAAGTATGTGATTCAGAACTCTTTTATGGCTCTTGCTATTTAATTATCAGATGTAAAGTAAATTATTTCAGTGTATAAATTCGAAAATACCTGATTGTGATGTTCGTTTCGTTTTGATGCTAGACAGAGAAATTATATCGTACAGTATACATAGATGTACTTAGTGTACCAAAATGTTATAGTCAAATAGCAGAGGCGTCCTTTTATCTTAAAACTTTTTAAGTATAAATAAATTATTAAAAATTGATCATTTTCAAAATATAGTAATTGTCAATATATAAATGGTATATTGAAATGAATTGAAATTATTTATAAATTTCTTATTGGTTTCAAAGTAAGTAACAACTCTTTAAATGGTTTTCCGGCAACTTGAATATAAATACGTACTACAGGTTTGTAAATAAACTTAATAGCATCTTTCATTGGTAAAAAGAAAATAAATTGCATGTTGCATTTTGCTGAATTTTTTAGTGTAATTTTTGCGGCAATGTTTACATTAATATCCTTTAATATTGCTGTATATAAGCTCTATTCGTTTTTTAATTAAGTAGCTTATTAACAAAATTTGTTGCATTCATATTCCTACAAACTCGTGGGCGGAGTTATGATCATTTTAAACAATTTTGTTTTATTATTTACTATTCTGATTTTTGCTTCCTTCTAGAGGAAGCTTTGTGATAGTAATTTTTTGAGTTATTGTAAAAACATGTTATAAGTGTTATTGGAGGTGTTAGGAACCAAAATACATGATTTTTGAAAAATGTCTGTATGGATGTGTGTGTGTGTGTGTGTGTGTGTGTGTGTGTGTGTGTGTGTGTGTGTGTGTGTGTGTGTGTGTAGCTGGATCTCAGCTTCTACTCGATCGATTTTAATCAGACAGGTCTCATTTTTTTTGTGTGATGGCGGGTCAAAAATCGGTTTTCAATTGGGCTGATTCGTTTTTGTTTTATTTCGAATTTTCGATTTTCTCAAAATTTATTTTTGATTTTTTTTAATGATCGGATTTAAATTTTTGAATTGGATGGGTAGCATTCGAAAGAGCGTAAAAAAACCTATAATTAAAAAAAAAAGAATTCTCTAGCTATCACGGTTCTCTTGTTATTGATAAAAATGTGTTTTTTTTTTTAAAGCCTGTAACTCACAAACTAAACGGTCCATTTTTTTGAGAAAAATCACGATAATGGACAATATAAATAGCTATAATGTGTAAAAATTTGAATCCATTTCTTTGGTTATTTTTTGAGAAAAAAATTGAAAAATGAAAAAAAAGCTTTCTCTATGCCCGACGTTTCCGGAAATAAAATTGACTTAATCGCTTCAAAGTTCCTTGTAGAGGTAGATTTTTTATAGTTCTCGGTCGAGTTCTTTGGGCAAAATGATTGGTCAATAAATTTCAGAGATATTTGAGGTTAAACATTTTTTGACATATTTTGAAAATCGTAATTTCTCGAGAACGGCTCTATTTATCTGAATGGGGTGGGTTGCATTCGAAAGAGAATTAAAATACCTGTATTTTCTAAAAAAAATTAATTTTCTATCTACCACGGTTCTTTAGTTATCATCAAAAACAAAAACGTGTTTTTTTTAAACTCATAACTCCCTAATGACGTTATCATCATCATTATATTATAAAAGTATATAGTATTTGCGTCAAAATGTAATATGTTTGTTCAAGGTTGAATTCTTAAGTTAAAGTACTCAAAACTGATCTAAAAAGGTTGAGTAAAAAAAGTCACTTTTTAGGACCTCTTTTTAGATAGGAAAATGCCAAAAATCATTCATGTGTTACAAAAATTAATTTAATCTCTAAATTCAAAAAGATTTATATTTTATTTAAAAAAACGCGCAGTGATATCTACCGCTAGGCGGTGTGGAATGAGGAAACGTCATTGAGTAGGCATTCGATGATGTTTTTTTTCATTTTTAAAAACCAACCAACAAAATGAATTAAAATGTTTAAAAATTATATCTATTATAATCTATTATAATTATGAATTATGCATTCTGAATGCATTATATTCTGCATTATTATAATTTATTTGTGAGTTATGAACTTTTAAAAAAAAACACGTTTTTGTTAATAACAAAAGAACCGTGATAGCTATTTTTTTTATTATAAAATATAGATATTTTACTTCTATTTCAAATGATAACTTTATTTATCAGCTCAAAATTTATATAAATTTGATCTAAATAAAAATGAATTTAATTATAATTATGCAATAAATTTTTTTTAAAAAATATAAAATTTGTTATTAAAAATTAATTAAAGGAATCAACAAATTAAGGTTGAGGAAGCTACGTGCCAATGAATTGGCAGCGGTTTTTATTAGGATTTCCAAATAATAATAAAAAAAAAACGAAAATTCGATTGACTTTTTATGTAATTTTAATTTCTGATTACAAACAGTTCAAATTTTTATTCCTACAATTATTTCGTTGTAGTTTAAAACCCCGAAAATCTCATATTCTAGAGCCTTGATACATAATCTATTACTCATTTTTTACTTTTTTAAAAGTATGATGGTGGTATTGAATATTTATAAATATTTATAATGTTATTGTTAATAAAAATATTTTGTATTATTACCACTAGTATAGATCAGTTACAATTTTTTCTTTGACACGTGTTTTTCAAAATGTGTTTATAAGTTGCATGTGCGAAGTATGAGAAGCATTATATTTAGCATTGACCAACAAATTTTTTAAGTAGCTACAATTTTTTTATGGTTTTTCTAGTTTGGAAAAATGGCTTCGAGTGTGTAGAAATGAGGACCTATCTAAACTTACAAAAAAGCAGTTACATGAGAAAAGACTCTGCAGTAAGCATTTTTTAGAAACTGATTTTTTATGTTTTAATTCATCTAAAAAATTTCTTAAGCCTGATTCTGTTCCGTATGAAATAAATGCATGTGACGTTTCTAACCATGTAAGTAATGAAGAGCCAGCGATTAATATTCAGCATGAATACGAACATCCCATTTTTGAAGATCAAAGTGACTGCAATTCATCTTTGAATGTTAATCCTGTTCATTTAAATACAAATGATAATGATAACCAAACATCTTTAAACATAGAACCTTCAACTAAAACTAAAACTAGAAATAAAACTGTAATAACTCTGTCTAACAAACAATTGCATTTAAAAGTTTTGCGATTAACTAGAGAAGTAAAAACACTAAAACAGAAGCTATTAAGAGTTAAAAAACGTAAACCTGTTCTTTCTAAAGAAAATTTGATAGAGGAAACTTCTAAATACGTACATGATGACGTTTTATTTTTCATAAAAATGCAATTATATCATGATAAACAACGAAAATGGCAAGAAGACGAAAAGCAATTTGCTTTAGGTCTCTACTATAAATCACCAAAAGCCTATCAATTTTTAAGAGACGTTAAACATTTTGCTTTGCCGTCTATTTCATTAATTCGTAAATGGGTTAACATAATTAATTTAAGCCCGGGTACAAATGATCAATTATGTAAACAGTTAAAGATTAAATTGGAATCTAAAACGGATTTTGAAAAAGAAGCAGTTTTGATGTGGGACGAAATGAGTAGCAGACCAGGGCTCGAATACAATCTAAAACAGGATTACATCGAAGGTTATCATGATTTAAGCGATGATTTTGGCGGCCGAGAGCCGCGAATGGCTACATTAATGTTGGTTATAATGTTAAGTGGCTTAACTCATGATTGAAAGCAACCTTTGATGTATTTTCCGACAAATGGCACGATTCCGAGTGAAAAATTAAAAGACATTATTTTAAATGTGTTAAAAATTACTGATGAAATAGGATTTAGAGTTCGTCACATGGTTTGCGATCAAGGTGCTACAAATCAAAAAGCCGTTATGATGTTAGGCATAAATAAAGAGCATCCATATCTTGAATTTAATAATCGTAAAATTACTTTTGGCTTCGATTTTCCACATATTCTAAAATGCATCAGAAATAATTTAATAAAACATGATTTTATGATCGAGAAAACTCAAATCTCATGGACTTAAGAGAAAATGAACGATCTAAAGCTTGCAAAGCAGCACCCAAATTAACAGATCGGCACTTAAATCCGAATAATTTCGAGAAAATGAATGTTAGTTTAGCTACTCAAATTTTTAGTAATTCGATTTATGCAGCGTTAATGGCAGGTGCAACTTCCGGCACGTTAACAGATTTAACAGTTGTTGGTACAGCTAACTTTTGTAAAAAACTAAACGACATTTTTGATTGCCTTAACGCACGTGTTTTTAACGATCCAAATCCTTTAAAACGTGGTCTGTCTACTCAAAATCCGAAAGTTGAAGAATGTCTTCGTGATGCAGTTACATGGGTTGCTAAATGGCAGATTGCCAGTAAAAAAACCCGACTGCTTTGATAATTGTATTATTACATTAAATGGTATTTTAGAACTTTGGCATCAACTTAAAATTGAGAATAAACCGTATCTACTAACTAATCGATTAAATCAAGACAAATTGGAAATTTTTTTTGGAACTATGAGATCTCGGTCCGGTCATAATGATAATCCGACCGCGATGCAATTCCGAAGAAATCTACAGTACAGTATGATGATTACGCTTCTAGTTCCACGCCTGACGATGCCCGACTTTTAATTTCTGATTTTGGTAAATGCACGGACGAAAATGTAGAAATATTAAATGATGAAATTATGAATAAAAAAATAAATGATTGGTTCATTAATAACGAAATTAAAACGATTAATGTTGATGAACAGTGTTCAAGCGAAGAAGAAATACAAGTGACTGATCTTCAAAAATGTTCGAAAAAATATGTAGCTGGATATCTTGCTCTTAAATGTATTGCTAAGTTTAATTGTGAAAGTTGTCAGAATAATTTCATAGATAATGGGAGAGAATTAAATTCACAATCAGACTTATTATTACTGTGGAAGGCTTATCCGTCGATGAAAGGCAAATTATGTGGTAGTTTGAAATGTCCAACTGATTCATTTTTTGTAATCATTTTATCAATGTATGAAATTTTTGAAGTAGAGTTTAAAAATGCATCACACCTTAGAAACATCGGTGAATATCTGTTCCAATTAATAAAACAATCTTTGATGAAAAAAAAATGAACTTTTGGACTACTCGTAATGATGGCTGCATGGAACATTGCGATTATATTATAAAATTGTTTTTACGAACCCATATTTTTAATAATGTTAAATGGAAACAAAAGATTATAGGGATAAAGCTAGTGTAAATAAGCGAGTTAGAGTAGAAACTGCGCCTAAGCCTAATAAAAAATTATTAAAACTGAAATGTTAAGCATGTTGCATGTTACTTGTAAATAGCTTTCAAAGTAATTTTAATTTATTATGAATTAAGCGGTTAACTGGTAGACTTTTTCCAATTTTCGTGATAAAACTGGTACGAGCAAATGAAAATTAAATTTGAATTTTATTAAAGATACTCTATTTTTCATTTTGACTCATTATGTAAATAGATATATCAGAATTGGCACGATTTTTTTGTATATAATTATATGATACCAGTTAACCAGTTTAATTAAAAGATAAAAGACGACTTATTTATTATAAAAAAGTCCTGTGTTTTTATTATATTATTAACATTAAAGTAATTTGCTATAAATTATTTATTAATATTTAATCTGTGCAAAGTTGTCTTTTATTTTTTTAAAACAGTTTTAGTCTGCATGAAAAAATTTCCCATTTTATCCACTACCTATCATTTCCTTCCGATCCTCAAATCCCTTCCTGATGGATCACAATCTGCTACCTTCCCGCTTGGTTTCCATCGAGTGATATCAGTTATATGGAAAATTTTACGTATAATTTACACACTATTATATTATTAAACTACAATGTAACTGGTATTAGCTGAAGGCAGAACTTAATTTTGTATGTACATATATATAATTTTGTTTTAATTATCTTAGAATTTTTACTTAAAAACTTCGATTTTTGTAACAATAAGTAATGAAAACATTGTATTGATTTTTAAATTTTTAAATATTAAAAAGATAATAATATTATTTGATTACATCAGAAATTATAATTTATTTATCAAGGAAATTAAAAAAGTAATAATACTTTTCTGTAAACTGCAATTAATATCTAAATTGTAAATAATATATATTATCAATTAAAATAAATGAATGTGTTAAAAATTCGTTTTTAATATAAGTAAAATAATTTCAATGGATTTTTGCGAAAATTATTTTTAAATGTTAAAAAGTAAAAAATATAATATAGTTATTGCATGTATCAGAAATAATAATTTTTTGAATCAACGTTTAAATACATGTGTTTAAAAAAAATTGAATGGGGCAAAAGAGAATCGAACCAAGGACCGCAGCATCAAAATCAAACGTTGTAACCACTACGCTAACGCTTCGGTTGAGATAGTATGCACATAGATTATATTTAAGTTGTTCCCCCATTTGGGTTTAGGGTTTTGGTTGTGATTAGAATTTGGTTTAAGATTGTTTTAATGAATTGAGGGTGGATGGTATTACGGACTTTCGATGACATTTTAACTATAACATACAATGTGCTCTCACCGCTGGTAAATTACCAACACCTTTGTTACTATTTACCGACGGTCCGGTGCCGTTCTACGTTCTAGTGACTAGTGAGAAAAAACATCGACGCGCCGCCTGCCCGTTGGGGTACTAACTAAGGCTTGGGGTGCCTCAGTTTGTCATGGGACTTTGCGTTTCTATTAAGGTCTATCTTCTTTGGTATTGTCATTAATAATTATTTTACATTATACTTGTCATGCTACTGAATGATTGGCAAAAGTAGAGCTACTATAATTTCATTGAGCTAGGCTCATAAGTTTCTTTAGCTTCTTTTCAAATTTTATGAGTTTTGTTGAAAAAAAAACGGAAAAGAATTAATTTTGTGTCAAGACATCTAGTTTCTTATAAATAGATAACTAAATAAACTCATGTAATTGTAATTCTTTTCTGTTATAATTAAATATGTTCGCCCATACACCTTTCCTTATAACTAATAATTGTGCGTATTTCGTTACACGCATTTTTGCATTATAAACAACTGTGCGTATTTCGCTTATATAAATTTTTGATATTGTAAATAATTGTGCGTATTTCGCTTGTACGCATTTTTTATTATAAATAATTGTGCGTATTTCGCCTATACGCATTTTTGTATGATAAATAATTGTGCGCATTTCGCATATACGCATTATTTATTATGAATAATTGTGCGTATTTCGCCTATACGCATTTTTTTATTTACTATTTTTTTTTATTACAAACACATGTCAATTTGAACGTAATTACGTTCGAGTATTTATTTATAATGACGATTTTTACTTATAATATAAAATTACGTGATTAGTAATACTTTAAGTTTTGACATGTCCAACACCTATTAGCCAAAAACTACGGAGCGCACCACCTAAATATGGTCATCGGCTTCCGTGAAGACCTGGACCACGTATTAGATGCGCTCTGATATCCAAACGCAAAAGACTACGAAGCGCACCACCTAGACCTCGTCATCGGCTACCCTGAACACCTGCACTGCGTATTAGATGCGCCCTGATATTTTAATGCAAAAAACTACGGAGCGAACCACCTAGAATCTATCATTGACCACACCAAAGACCTAGACGATGCATTCGATGCTTTCAATTATCGATAAGTAACACTTCCTTATAATAGTTGTGATTTCCGTATTAGCAGGTAGCAACCGTTACCGCTATAGTATTTCTCCCTTACAATTGAAGGTGGAAGCAATGTATACTAAAATCGTGTGACGCTGTTACGTCGGTATGCTGCTGATCCAACGATCGTATAATTGTGTAACTGTTGTAGTATGAAAAGCAACATACTTTAAAAGTAAGCGACCCATACCATAAAAGTATGGGTCCCTTACCAAGATTGCTAAAACCACCTTACTTATATAATACAGGAACTCCTATACTCCACGAGTAAGCCGTTTTAACTGTAGCAGTAGGAGTTTTCTTTCCGTGTGCACCCGCAGAAAACTGTTATTTTTTGGGGAGGGGATAATTCGTACCTAAAAATTAGGTGTGCCCTAAATACTAACATTAGTCTAGGCGCCAGGGGGGTTTCCGTGGCCGATGGATGACCACGCCTCCACCAAAGATTTTCTTACGTATTTTTGTCTGCTCATTCTGAATTTCGAAGGTGGACAATCGCCAGACTGTTAGTTTTTTTGTTATTAACAATTTAATTGTTTAAATTGCTGCCAAATCAATATGATTAATTATAACTGAATGCTAACTGTCTAAAACTGTAGTAAATTGATCTAGAATTATGCACGATTGCGCTCGAATTCGCGAGTTATTGCACTAAATTTGCAATAATTCGGGTTCTAATCAAAATTTTTCAATTCTGAAAAAATGAGCATATTTCTAGATCAATTTACTACAGTTTTAGGCAGTTAGGATTCAGTTATAATTAATCATATTGATTTGGCAGCAATTTAAACAATTAAATTGTTAATAACAAAAAACAAACAGACTGGCGACTGTCCACCTTCGAAATTCAGAATCAGCAGACAAAAATACGTAAGAAAAGCTTTGGTGGAAGTGTGGACATCCATCGGCCACGGAAACCCCCCTGGCACCTAGACTACATCTCGAGTCTATCGCGGGAGCGCAAACTACATTCAACTATACACCTCCGCCCTTACTTCTCTCTTGTGTTCTCCTATGTGATGTCCTCGGGAAGTGGTAGTTGCGTTGGCTGCCCTCGAGGAGAGTAGAATGATATGAAGACGTGTTGTCTTCTGCAGGAGCTCTTCGCCTAGAGCAAAACAAAATATATTAATAATGTTTTAGGCAGTGGGGATGAGAAGAGCAGTATCAAACTGCCAGGAACAGAGGAGTAGACAGATGGAACGTTGGAGGCTAGGTTCGGCTATACTACAGGATACAGTCCAAATCCGAAGTGAAGTACTTACTCGAGTCTGTCACGGGAGCGCAAACTACATTCAACTACACCTTCGCCCTCCCTTCTCCGTTGTATTCGCCTAGGTGATGTCCTCGGGAAGTGGTAGTTGCGTTGGCTGCCCTCGAGAAGAGTAGAATTATATGAAGACGTGTTGTCTTCTACAGGAGCTCTTCACCTAGGGCAATACAAAATATATTAATAATGTGTTAAGCAGAAGGAATGAGGATAGCAGTATCGAACTGCCAGGAACAGAGGAGTAGACCGATGGAATGTTGGAGACTAGGTTCGGCTGTACTACAAGATAAAGCCCAAATCCGAAGTGAAGTACTTACTCGAGTCTGGCACAGGAGATCAAACTATATTTATATACACCTTCGCTCTCACTTCTACGATATGTTTGTCTAGCTGATGTTTTCAGGACGTGGTAGTTGCGTTGGCTGCCCTGGAGAAGAGTAGAATTATATGAAGACGTGTTGTCTTCTGCAGGACCTCTTCGCCTAGGGCAAAACAAAATATATTAATAAAGTGTTAAGCAGTATAGGAATGAGGATTGCAGTATTGACCTGCCAGGAACAGAGGAGTAGACACATGGAAAGTTGGAGGCTAGGTTCGGCTATACTACAGGATAAAGTCCAAACCCGAACTGAAGTACTTATTCGAGTTTGTCGCGGGAGCGCAAACTACATTCAACTATACACCTCCGCCCTTACTTCTCTCTTGTGTTCTCCTATGTGATGTCCTCGGGAAGTGGTACTTGCGTTGGCTGCCCTCGAGGAGAGTAGAATGATATGAAGACGTGTTGTCTTCTGCAGGAGCTCTTCGCCTAGAGCAAAACAAAATATATTAATAATGTTTTAGGCAGTGGGGATGAGGAGAGCAGTATCAAACAGCCAGGAACAGAGGAGTAGACCGTTGGAGGCTAGGTTCGGCTATACTACAGGATACAGTCCAAATCCGAAGTGAAGTACTAACTCGAGTCTGACACGGGAGCGCAAACTACATTCAACTACACCTTCGCCCTCCCTTCTCCGTTGTGTTCGCCTAGGTGATGTCCTCGGGAAGTGGTAGTTGCGTTGGCTGCCCTCGAGAAGAGTAGAATTATATGAAGACGTGTTGTCTTCTACAGGAGCTCTTCACTTAGGGCAAAATATATTAATAATGTGTTAAGCAGTAGGAATGAGGATAGCAGTATCGAACTGCCAGGAACAGAGGAGTAGACCGATGGAATGTTGGAGACTAGGTTCGGCTGTACTACAAGATAAAGTCCAAATCCGAAGTGAAGTACTTACTCGAGTCTGGCACAGATCAAACTATATTTATATACACCTTCGCTCTCACTTCTACGATATGTTTGTCTAGCTGATGTCTTCAGGACTTGGTAGTTGCGTTGGCTGCCCTAGAGGAGAGTAGAATTATATGAAGACGTGTTGTCTTCTGCAGGAACTCTTCGCCTAGGGCAAAACAAAATATATTGATAAAGTGTTAAGCAGTGTAGGAATGAGGATCGCACTATCGACCTGCCAGGAACAGAGGGAGTAGATAGATGTACAGTTAAGATATTTGTAGAGAATGGAAAGGGATCTTTGGAATGAATAGTCGAAAAAGCGCATGTGCATTTCCAACTAAGACCACCCGACCCTCGCTTAAAGTTTACCAGAATGTCCACACACAACGCTGTACATACAGAGGGATTGTATATCCAATATCAGATATACTCAATTAGCCAGTATGGAGAAAATAACTTTTTTTCTTGAAAACTCTTTGAAAAACACACAAAAAATGCAGTATCTCCACTCTTGCTGATTATTTAGAACTAAAACCTGGTATATAATCCCTCAATATGTACAACATAGTGTGTGTAAAGTTTAAGATATTTGTAGAGAATGGAAAGGGATCTTTGGAATGACAAGTCGAAAAAGCGCATGTGCATTTCCAACTAAGACCTCCTCCTATGAGTTTGAAGTTCTGAACGTTCACCGTGAACGAAATATCGAAAATCTCCAAATTCGGTTTTTTTGATATTATCTCTTAAAGATATGCATAAAATATGTAAAAATTGCAAAATAAGTTATTTCCAAAGTGATTATCCCCCCCCAAATCATCCCTAAAACCACCGCGACTAGACAATAAATGACAAAAAAATTGGTACCATGAGAGTTTATTAATTTAAGACAAATTTTATGGCTGATATTTCCTCCAGATACTACCCAAGCATTGAAAAAAAATTGTCGCTATGAAATCCGAACAGGATCCTTTAGCTTGGGGGGTGCAAAGGGGCTAAAATATCGGAAAATACACGAAAAACACCGAGAAAAAATCATGTCTCGTGAGTTTATTAATTTAAGACAAATTTTATCGCTGATATTTTTTCCAGATACTGCCCTAGCATTGAATAAAAATTGGCGATATGAAATTCGAACCGGATCCTGTCGCTTAGGGGGTGCAAAGGGGCTAAAATAGCGGAAAATCTACGAAAAATAGCGAGAAAAAATCATGTCTCGTGAGTTTATTAATTTAAGACAAATTTTTTGGCTGATATTTCTTCGAGATACTGCTCTAGCATGGTAAAAAATTGGCGATATGAAATTGGATCCGGAACCTTTCGCTTGGGGGGTGCAAATGGGCTAAAATAGAGAAAAATACACAAAAAATACCGAAAAAAATCAGTTCTAGAGAGTTTATTAACTCAACACAAATTTTTTGGATGAAAATAATTCATTATGTTGTTATAAAAATTGTACTATTACAAAGCTTGCTCTAGGAGGAAGCAATTGGTTTGTTAGAAATTTAACTGGAATCAGAACAGTATTCATAGTCCTTCATTGTTAACTACAGATAACTTTTAATATTTTTTTGTCATACAAAACCACATTTCAAATGATTAATACTATTTATACTTATATTTTTTATTTAAATATGTCATTATTCCAAACTTTGCGGGTTTTATTCGGCCCAATCAGTCAAGACCGTAAGCGAAAAACTGAAGTCACCGTCGACCAATCGGGCGCTTCTTTTAAACTGACTTGGCCAATCGGAATGGTTTTATTTCGGCTTCACATTTCCTTCATCATTCTTTTAAGAGAGGAATATATTCGTAATAATAGACTAATGTAAAATGTATGTGAGAAAAATGATTTTTTCTCTAGTATGCCAAAACTTATTCCATCGCCATAATACTTTATTTGTAAGAAATTAATTGAAAAACAAAAATTGTTTTGGTTTTTGTATTTTTTCATACCTCCATTACGTCCTCGAAAATGTTCTTCAGAAAACTAAGGCAAATTCGTTTTTGATATACATGTCCATAATATACCTGATTTTCTACGTTTGGAAACGAGTCCATAAAATCGAATGACGGATAAGCACATCCAAATAGCATATTGTACAACAAGGAGAGAAAATGAGCTGAAAACTCCTCACCTGAGTCTGAAATAGCTCTACTTTTCGTGATGAGTACACACCTTTTTTTTAACGAATCCATGAGACGTCCTTTTTGTAGGCATAAAAGTTGTGTAGGCATAGGGGATCGCGCATTTCGAGTCATGTACTATGCAGTTACAAATCATTGCATTTTCTGTTTTTATTTGCATAGCTTATTACTAATATATGCGTCTTTCTTATATTTATTTTAAATCGAAATGTAATTTTTTTCAATTGTTTGTATAAGTGGTAATAACTTTTGTTATTTTACGATTGAAACTTTAAAAATTATCTTATATCATCTAAACACGCCAAAAAAGTATATAATATATAAATTTGACACTAAGAGAACAATTTTACAAAATTACGTTGAAGTTAGCGGGGAAAGAATTTTTTTTCCCGCTAAACTTTGAAAAAACGCTCGGAATGCGCTATTTCCTGTGCGACTTTTAGTCGTGAAAAAACGCATGTTTCAAGCAACTGTTAAAAAAAAAACTATTTTGACGCGAACAAGTATAAGACCATGGTACCATGTAAAGTAAGACCAATCCTTCTGTTAGGGGCGCCTAATGTAATTTTTTTTTCTCATTTAATTAAAGTTTACAAAATATAGTTTCTTCTTATACTTAATAGTATATTTCGATACAAGTGCGAAAGTATTGATTCTAGCACACGAGTGTAGAACAATCTTTCGCACGTGTATCGAACGATATATCTATACCCTTATGAAAAAATCCTATAGAAAATCCTGTAGGAAATTCTGTAGAAAATTCTATAGGAATCCTGTAGGAAATTATGTAGATAGTCCTGCATAATATTCTGCAGGAAATCCTGTAGAAAATCCTACATGGATTTCGCGGTTTTTCTGTAGGAAATCCTGTAGAAAATCCTGTAGGAAATCCTGTAGAAAATCCTGCAGGAAATCCAGTAGGAAATCCTGCAGGAAATCCTGTAGGAAATCCTGCAGGATTTCCTACACAAAATCCGGTAGTAAATTTTGTACAGAATTTGATGCATAATTATTAAGTATGATAAGACCGACAGTTTGGCAGTAGCGCAGTAGTGACCTCGGCTGATTACTGCAGTTAAGCAGCATTGGGGGCGGCCACTACTTGGATTGGTAACAGCGTTTTGTTCTGCGACTACCTCGTGTGATCGGTTAGGTGTTGAATTGCCTTGTTAGGTTTTGAACTGCTGAGATAGCGGCCAAGGCGCTCCATCGACGCGTACCCGAGGGAGCGCTGAAGGAAGATAGAGAGAGCGAGAGAGACAGAGAGAGAGAAAGAGAGAAAGAGAGACAGCGAGTGCTCGCTTCCTCGCGCACGACCGTTGTCGGCGACAGGCAGCAGCAGCGCGGTAGCGCCTGGCCGCCACCCCCCCCCCCCCCCCCCCCCGCCCGCAATCAGTTACGAGGGCAGCTCGACACTGAGGTAGGTCCTGCGCGCAGGCAGACGCGGCGCGTGAAAGGAAGAGCGGGCCACAGAGGAAAACGAGACTAGCGGATTAGTGCGCGGCCGTCGAGTGTGTGCGACACTCGACCGGATCCGTCCCAGTCTCGGCCGATTACCCGCGAGCGAGCGACGTTACCGACGAGTACGCGCGGTATTCGCGCTCTCGCGCACCACGTGCGAGGGCGCACCGCCTCCCCGTTGCACAGCCGATGAAGGCTGAGCAACGAGTGCATTCCTAGTAACCCTTCTGAGGCAATAAACGCCAATTCTAGCTAGACGTGCGCGTGATTCTTTCGCGCGTGTCCTCCCCTTTTTCTCCCTATTCCTATTTACAGGTGGTCAGCGGAGCATCTCCACCGTCTTCGCGGGCACGCCGCACGACTGCGAGAGAGAGAGAGAGAGAGAGAGAGAGAGAGAGAGAGAGAGAGAGAGAGAGAGAGAGAGTAACCTGTGGTGCGGCCGTCACCGTAGACACGAGCACAACGATGGCAGATTTGGGGAATCGGCAGTAGCAGCTGGCAGGAGGCCGGCCAGCGACAGCACACCGCAGCGACGTAGCAGCGACAACCGAATCGACGAGTGGAGTAACAGCGGACTTTCGAGAATTTCGGTGTTCCCGGAGTTCGCCTGCGATTCGTCTCAACCGTGGTGGTGTACACATCGGAAGTCCAGTGATTTCTATACCTGAAAAAGAAAATAAAAAAACCACAAAGTATTTGTTCGCTTGTTACTTTTTTCGAGATATATTCTGGAGTATAAAAAGAATGCAAGTAAAATGTATAAAAGTAGAACGGTGAATAGGTTAAGATGTATTTAGGTTTCTTTAGGAAGAAAAAACTACTTATCTGAAACGGGTGCCAGCGACTCCGTAAATTAGCAGCATTGGCATTTTTTATGAAACAGATTTTCACTAATTCGCTGCTGTATTTATATTACACGTATTTAAAAATAGAAACAAGAATATTTTCCGTTTGTTAAACATCAAGTTTCTATGTGTAGAGAAAGACTATTAATCAATAGTTGTTGTTATGGTAACAAACTTGTACTGCTGAATAGTTTCAAGTGACAGCATTGATGACCTAAACTAAATTTTGAAGTGACTTGTATTTTTTACGCAATTTACGTTACGTTATTATTTCAGCTACAATCAACAACTATGTAGTACAATAAAGGATTTACCGAGTCAAAGACACCCGTTTCAGATAAGTAGTTTTTTCTTCCTAAAGAAACCTAGATACATCTTAACCTATTCACTGATCTACTTTTATACATTTTACTTGCATTCTTTTTAGACTCCAGAACATATCTCGAAGAAAGTAATAAGCTAACAAATACTTTGTGGTTTTTTCATTATTCTTTTTCAGGTATTGAAATCACTGGACTTCCGATGTGTACAACACCACGGTTGAGACGAATTGTAGGCGAACTCCGGAAACGCCAAAATTCTCGAAAGTCCGCTGTTACTCCACTCGTCGATTCGGTTGTCGCTACTACGTCGCTGCGGTGTGCTGTCGTTGGCCGGCCTCCTGCCGGCTGCTGCTGCCGATTCCCCAAATCTGCCTTCGTTGTGCTCGTGTCTACCGTGATGGCTGCCCCACCCGTTACTCTCGCTCTCTCTCGCTCTCTCTCGCTCTCTCTCTCTTGCTCTTTCTCTCTCTCTCTCTCAGTCGTGCGGCGTGCCCGCGAAGGCGGCGGGGATGCTCCGCCGACCACCTGTAAATAGGAATAGGAAGAAAAAGGGGAGGAGGCGCGTGAAAGAATCACTCGCGCGTCTAGCTAGAATTAGCGTTTATTACCTCAGAAGGGTTACTAGGAAAACACTCATTGCTCAGCCTATCGGCTGTGCAACGTGGAGGCAGTGCGCCCTCGCACGTGGTGCGCGAAAGCGCGAGTACCGAACGTATTCGTCGGTGCCGTCGCTCACTCGCGGGAAATCGGCCGAGGCTCGGACGGATCCGGTTGAGTGTCGCACACACTCGACGGGCGCGCACGAATCCGCTAGTCTCGTTTTCCGCTGTTGTCCGCTCTTCCTCTCTCGCTCCGCGTCTGCCTGCGCGCAGGACTTACCTCAGTATCGGTCTGCCCTCGTAAGTGATTGTGGGCGGGGCGGGGTGGCAGCGCGCTACCGCGCTACTGCTGCCCGTCGACGACAACGGTCGTGCGCGAGGAAGCGAGCACTCGCTCGCTCTCTCTCTCTCTCTCTCTCTCTCTCTCTCTCTCTCTCCCTCTCTCTCTCTCTCTATCTATCTTCTTCCAGCGCTCCCTCCGGTACGCGCCGATGGAGCGCCTTGGCCGCTATCTCAGCAATTCAACACCTAACAAGGCAATTCAACACCTAACCGATCACACGAGGTAGTCGCAGAAAAAAACGCTGTTACCCATCCAAGTAGTGGCCGACCCCAATGCTGCTTAACCGCAGTAATCAGCCGAGGTCTCAACTGCGCTACTGCCAAACTGTCGGTCTTATCATACTTAATAAATTCTGTACAAAATTTACTACCGGATTTTGTGTATGAAATCGTGCAGGATTTCCTGTAGAGTTTCCTGCAGGATTTCCTACAGGATTTCCTGCGGGATTTCCTATAGGATTTCCTACAGGATTTCCAACAGGATTTCGTAGAGGATTTCCTACATGATTTTCTAAAGGATTTCCTACAGAAAAACCGCGAAATCCATGTAGGATTTTCTACAGGATTTCCTGCAGAATATTATGCAGGACTATCTACAGAATTTCCTACAAGATTCCTATAGAATTTTCTACAGAATTTCCTACAGGATTTTCTATAGGATTTTTTCATAAGGGTACAGGGGAAGTAAAAGCGATTTTAAAAGTTTATGTATATGTAAAATTGCATTTTAGGCATGCTGAATCGAAAAAATATGATTATGCATGTACTGATTACATCCATTAGATTTATGGCCTACGAGATGCATTTCGCATACGTTACGGAATTTAGCGTACGTTACTCAAGCAGAGAAAATCATTTACATCGGCGAAAAATTTTCCTGTTAGTTTTTCTAAAAAAGAAAAAATTCTCGTGCATAAAGATTGGAAAAATACAATATTATAGAAACGAAAAATTACAATTGAAAATCAGATTTGACAATATAACGGTGTTATTCTTAATAATGTATGCAACAGCGGAAACAATAAGTTCTGTCTGATTCAAATTTCTTTGAAATCCTGAAATCTACTCATCACATACTAATGATTTTACAGTCGCTTTTATTTTAAATAATATGAAAACTCAATTGTTGCCGAATCTTAATGCGATTGTACACACGTATATCGTATATACAGGGTGTGCCAAAAGTTCCGGGACGGCCAGTTATCTCAGCGGGAATGCATTTTCGGAAAAAATGTTTCATACAAAAGATGTAGGATTTTTCCCTGGCTATCTGATGGTGACCTTGAATTTGACCTTGGGCTTGACCTTCAAGGTCATTTGAAGGTTAAGTCGAATTTTTTAAATGGGAAGCCCCCTTTTTTATTGCGGAAACCGAAAGAGGGAAAAATTCTCTTTCCACCGATATAAGATACATACGGGGTCAAATGTGATCTAGAGGTCGTTTCAAGGTCAAGTCGGTAAAATGAGGTCAAATTGATCTTTGGCAGTCCATAGCATGGAAACTAAGGACGTTGGGAAAAAACTTTCCATACGAAAGTTTCCGCAAATCGAATGGAGCATCTGATGGTGACCTTGAATTTGACCTTGGGCTTGACCTTCAAGGTCATTTGAATGTCAAGTCGAATTTTTTGAATGGGAACCCTCTTTTTGTTGCAGAAATGCGGGCCACGGACCCATGGGTTTTCAGGGTCGCTGAACCCGTATCTGGGGTCGGTTTGCCCCGCTGGATCGACCCAAGGTCGTTCCAAGGTCAAACTAGAAGGAATTGCAGAAGGTGCTTAAAACCACGGACCCATGGGTTTTCGGGGTCGCTGAACCCGTATCTGGGGTCGGTTTGCCCCGTTGGGTCGACCCAAGGTCGTTCCAAGATCAAACCAGAAGGAATTGTAGCAGGTGCTTGAAACCACGGACCCATGGGTTTTCGGGGTCGCTGAACCCGTATCTGGGGTCGGTTTGCCCCGTTGGGTCGACCCAAGGTCGTTCCAAGGTCAGCGGTGATTAGCCAGGTCCCAGGTCTGGGTTTTGATCCAGAAACGTTTGCACAAAAAATGTTTTTGACGCCCTGATACACGAAATTCGATGGGGTGTCCAGATGATCGGAGTATAAGAACGTTGACCTTCGAATGACCTTCGGCTCACTTTTAACCCCGTATGTATCTTACACCCCTGGAAAGGTAAGTTTTCCCGCATTTCTGCAACAAAAAGAGGGTTCCCATTCAAAAAATTCGACTTGACCTTAAATGACCTTGAAAGTCAAGCCCAAGGTCAAATTCATGGTCACCATCAGATGCTCCATTCGATTTGCGGAAACTTTCGTATGGAAAGTTTTTTCTCAACGCCCTTAGTTTCCATGCTTTGGACTGCCCAAGATCAATTTGACCTCATTTTACCGACTTGACCTTGAAATGACCTCTAGATCACATTTGACCGCGTATGTGTCTTATATCGTTGGAAAGAAAATTTTTCCCTCTTTCGGTTTGCGCAATAAAAAAGGAGGGTTCCTATTTAAAAAATTCGACTTGACCTTCAAATGACCTTGAAGGTCAAGCCCAAGGTCAAATTCAAGGTCACCATCAGATAGCCAGGGAAAAATCCTACATCTTTTGTATGAAACATTTTTTCCGAAAATGCATTCCCGCTGAGATAACTGGCCGTCCCGGAACTTTTGACACACCCTGTATAATATCACCATGGAAAATTGTGATTTGAAAAAAACAATGGAACAATTCACATCTTAAATATCTTTAGGATTTATGAACCAATCTTTGCAGCGAACAAACTAGTGCGATAAATGTGTAAACTCTCCCACTTAACAAAATTGATATTACATTTGAATCTCATTTACTCCATCTATCCATACAAAAAGAAATTCGACTATTTTTACAAATGGATTTTCTCTCTGAGAAAAAATAAGATCAACAGTATTTAACAAATTATAAATCTTTTCATAATATACATCAAAAATATTTCAATACCATATATCTCTTTCTATTTTTTAGATTAATCTATTACATAACATCACGTTTATCTATACTAGAATATAAGTATTAACGCCACTTTTCTCACACTATGAAGAATTTCACTTGGCTATAAGTACGTTAATTATTTAACGTATAACTAACATTAGTTTTAATGTACAAAAAAAGAAATAAACAAAATTTGAAAAATTACTCTTAAACGAAAAAACAAATTTTTACCATTAATTATAATTTCTTTTATTGAAAAGTTGATTTTAGCGTTTTGTTTACTCATCTATTAAATTACGAGCTATAAGTGCGCCAAATTAGAGCGAAGTGGGAAAATCGAGAAGAGATGGCCTGTGCCCGGCTGGCGTTGGCTCGCGCGGCTCCCCTACGCCCGAACACATAATATAGATATCCATTCATATATACACGATCAGTGCGACTTGAGTCGAGACGGAGTGGGGGAAGCGGTAGAAGGTGGTTCGGCTGACGCAGCTCACGAGAGTACGGAAGCGCCTACGCGCCACCTTGAGACAATAAGCCAAAGCGTGATTTGTAAAAAAAAAAAGGGCAAGGCCTTGCCCTTTTTGCAGTGCTATTGTTTAATTTTTTTCTTAAAATTCGTTTTCTCACATGAATTAGCGTGTACCTCTCAAATTTGAGGATATACTTCATCTTTTTAAGATAACTTATTAAGTTTTAGTACAAGTTTTTGTATATAAATCAAAAATATTAGAATTTAAGGTTATAATAAGGTGAAGATTGAAAAAGAGAAAGGCCTTGCCCTTTTTGCGAGGGAAAAGCCGCAAAAGAGAAACGTCTTCAAGAGAATTGCTAAATGCGTTTCACAAATTTGCTAAAGCGAATTCTAACAATTACTAAAATCAAGTTTTCAGTTTTCAAGTTCAGTTTTCAGTTTATATCTAATTCTAACAAGTAAAATGTATAAGTGAATCATTTTTATAAAAATTAAAATTTGAGGTTAGTTTCAATAATTGATAACGTGTTTTAATGTATTATTACAGATTACAGATATGAATTCAATCCATATCGGCGGCTTTTCCCTCGCAAAAAGGGCAAGGCTTTTCTCTTTTTCAATCTTCACCTTATTATAACCTTAAATTCTAATATTTTTGATTTATATACAAAAACTTGTACTAAAACTTCATAAGTTATCTTAAAAAGATGAAGTATATCCTCAAATTTGGAGGTACACGCTAATTCATGTGAGAAAACGAATTTTAAGAAAAAAAATTAAACAATAGCACTCCAAAAGGGGCAAGGCCTTTCCCTTTTTTTTTACAAATCACGCTTTGACTTATTGTCTCAAGGTGGCGCGTAGGCGCTTCCGTACGAGAGTCGGCGGCGCTCGAACAAAACTGTATACAGCGCGCGATCAGTTCCTGGAATCGCTGCGGAGCGGGGGAAATCGGAGAGAGTCGGTACTAGAGATGCAAAATGATCGTCTTTTTCTTCATTGGTCAAATGACAAAAAAAAGACCGTCCTTGGACAAAAAAGACCGTCATAAAGTAATTTCCAAATTTTTTGTTGTAAAAAGACGGTCATTTTTTCAAACAGTAAAAAGACAAGACGGTCATTAAAAAAAAGGTCAAATATACCCCCTTCAACTATATAGTTGCAAAATGACCGTCTTTTTTTGATTTAGTCATGAATTTTGTCACAAATTTTTTATAATTTATTTAATAGTAATATATTTCATTATAAATAAGGATATAAGTAGCTAAATTAATTCTACAAAACAATACTGTCTTATTTAAAGCATTTAAAGTTATATAAGTTTATTTAATATTATATTTATAATTACAAATTATATTCATTTTCAATTACCACATCTTCGATTTTGGTTTGAATTGAATAAAATGATAGATTTAATCTTTAGTCTAGTCGGTTTATAGAATTTGTTACGTCGTATAAATTCTATAAATCGAACGCACCCGTTCTTAATTTAACCATTGAAATTTGTGACAATTTCCGTCATTTTTCTAGTGGTCCGGCGACAGTCAATAGACGGTCAATAGACCGTCCAAAAATTTATGACATTGTCACATTGCATCTCTAGTCGGTACGGCCGTACGGCCGCCGCTGGCTCGCGTGAGTCCGCTACGCTCGAACCTCGAACATGTGAGAGCGTCCGCCGCATGAGAAGCGGGCCAGCAGGCGCACGTGGCGCATTTTTGGGCGTAAAATACGCGTTGTTTAACTCGCTTATAATCGCATGCGGAGTCTCTAAAAGAAAAACAAAAGACATATATCGATAGACTTTTTCCTGCTCTTTCCAATGGTGCTATGTTTGTTACTCCGAAACGCTTTCTTCTGGTCGGAAATTCAAGTTGAAAGTTCAAAGTCATTTTTCTCACAGTAAATCATGTTCTTTTTTCAAAATGCATTTTACTATTGGAAAGTACAACTCTTAAGCTTCAAGACCCTAATTTTTCGAGTTGGAGAAATGAAGGATTCAAAAGTAATAAGATTAAAAAAGAGGCGAGCGGCCGCGGGTGCTCTTCGCGCTGCGCCCCAGCGGGCTCTCAAACATCATTTTTATGGCATGGTGTGGTTTGTGCACATAAGAATTATGCACATATTTATTGTGCACACTTTAGCATTGGTGTATATCTATATCTATGTGTATACTCCAATGCTAAAGTGTGCACAATAAATATGTGCATAATTCTTACGTGCACAAACCACACCATGCCATTTTTATTAATATAGGTTATATCTTTCACTTTTTTATAATTTTTAATTTCTCTAGGTTTTTCAGAAAACTATGCTTTCATTGGATAATATGTGGCGCAATAATTTTACTATAATAATAATAATCAATGTAGTTTGACGACAATAGTCATTTACCATAAAAGATCGGAAACTAAAATTGAACACAAAAGAATGATAATTTTTTCAGACAATTTAATTCACGATGCCGTAGCGCTTTACCTAATCCAAGAAATAATAATTAATTACATTAAAAAATCTTTTGATTTCGTTAAAGAAGTAAATGTTTAAAAATATACACAACTTCTAGAATCTTCTTCATCACTATGAAGATTTTTCTGTTAAAGTGGTATTGTCATCGGACTGCTCACGGAGAAAATGAATGTGATAGAATTGGTGCTTTCGTAAAAAGTAATGCTAGGCGGGTAAGTTTGCGGGAAGTATCCGATAATTATATACCAACGCCATAAGATCTTTACGAGAGGGTAACAATATTTTGAAAATATTGTTTGCTTTTTTTCATCTAAAGATGAATATTTAAAAACTATACATAAACTAAAACAACGGTTAGATTCAGCAAAAACAGTGCCTGAAACTCCATCGTTTCACTATGTCAAATTATTAGCAGATACTGGAAAGTTAGATCTAAAACGATTTTCAGTATCGGGAACTTCCCAATTGTATCATACCTATGAGGCGTTTCACGTCAACTGCCCCAGCGCGGTTTTTGAGATATAAGATGTTTTGTAGTTTTTGAAGGTGAAAATGAAAAATTTCGGAAAAACTGCCTATATCATTGGAAAGCTGAGGAAAAAATACGTTGAAAACGCTTATCAAACAATTTTTTTAAGTACATATTAGTATCATAAACATGAGTTAGAAATAGCACGATTTGGAACTCGCGCGCCGATCTGGGGCAGTTGACGTGAAACGCCTCCTATTCGAATAAAAATAAAAAAAAATTAGAAATTAACAGGATTGAAAGTTAAATTTGTGACCTACTAATAAAAATGATGTTTGAGGCTTTATTGTTTAATGATATTTTTCAGTATGAAAAATCGAAATGGTTCACTACATTTATTAGTATAGAGCTCGCTCGGGCGCAGCGTGAAGAGCGCGTGCGGCCGCTCGTCGCTGTCTTTGTTACTGTTGAACCCTTCATTTCTCGAACTCAAAAAATGAAGGTTTTGTAGCTTAAGAATTGTACTTTCGAATGGTAAAATGCATTTTCAAACAAAAACATGATATACTTTGAGAAAAATGACTCTGAACTGACAATTTGAATTTTCGACCAGAAGGAAGTATTGTTTCGGAGTAAAAGCAATAGGAACATTGGAAAGAGCAGGAAAAAATCTATCGATAAATGTCTTTCGTTTTTTTTCTTAGAGACTTAGCATACGATTATATGCGAATTGAACAAAGTGTATTTTACGCTAAATATGCGCCTCCCATTATAGGTACTATATGATCGCGATCAGTATGACGTGTGACACTGCCTCTGGCTGATGAAGGCTGGGGGAAACGTCAGCTCGGCAAGTATTCTATTTACATAGCATTTATATAGTTTCTATTTGCCGAGCGTCGCTAAGTACATGACGCGCGTGATTCCTATTTATTTATTTTCTTTAACAGACTGATTACATTATCGATATTTACGGATTTAATTACCTATTCCTTGATGTGAGAGTTTAATTTTCAAACAAGTTATTTACGTTTTGTCATTTTTTTCATTTACGTAAACAATGAACATTCGTTGTACAATATTACAGTCAAATTATAAATTTGTATACCCTGTAACAGACCAAATTTTAAATTGAAAACATGTGTTGCTACTGCCAACAAAGAAAATATGGAAATATTATATTATAGACGCTTTAAAATATAATCATAATTTTAAATAGTTTTATTTAAACATCAATTTAAATCTTAAGGTAGTTCTGTAATGTATCAAAACGTGGGTTTCGAAAGTAACAAAATTCTAGGGAGTTTTTTTTTTATTTCTTAAAATATATGTAGTCAACCTATTTTTTGAGATAAAAATTATTGAAATTAGTCATTTTTACACTACAGTTAATATGAATCATATCAATTGTGATTAAAAGTAATAAAGTTTGTTACTTTAAAAGTTGGTTTTAAAAAATAAAAAAGTATGTTATTAAACAAGAAATTCTGCACTTTCTTATAAGTACAATAAAATGTATTACGACGACCTTTTTAAAATGGTATTTATTGTTGAGAATAAAAAATCTATGTTTTCCTAACCTATTTTGTGTTAGTACGGGAATCACGTGTTTGTACAATTAGAAATTATTTATTTTCTACTCTATGCTTAAATTATCCCTTAACTTAAAAAATCATATAAGTTCGTAAATAATTTTTTCTCACATGATTTGACTAATTAAAATGTTAAATAATACTTATTGTTTCATGATTGCTGCATTGACTCACGAGTCCTTACAGTACTACCTTATCTATAAACTAAAAATGCCTCCATTTGATTAACATGCTAACCAAGAGAGTTGTTCTATTCAAAATAGTTTAATTTTATTAAAATATCTCTTTATGTTTTTCAAACATGAACTATGGACAGCAAATCACTTATTAATCAATAATCGCTATGGACAAATTATAGCTATCAAAATTGTTTTGTTTTTTTATTAAATAGTGAAAAACATAATACTACTAGAAAGTTCATTAATAATACATAAATAATATGAGCTTTAATAGTATATAAAATGGAAAAATAATGTATTAAAAATCGAAAAGTCGATGTTTGTGATACAAACTGTTTACGGAAAAAACGATTTCAGTAATAACTGAAAATTAACTAAGAAAGGAAGCAGTACTGGGACAAAGACAACTTTCGGACCAGTAGTAGGACAGCAATAAAAAATCTACAATAAACACTTAAGACGATAATGTCATTAATTTATTAGCATTATTTATGGTGTTTACTATGTAATCACTTCGTTATTTTGTTGATTTCGCAGATGAAAATAGTGCATAACATGGTACCAACTTTTCGAGACTAATTTTCCGAATGCATATAGCAAAATCCTCGTCCCACGTAAGGTACCTCTTGATTTCCATATCACAGCAGTGGGACAGTCCGAAACACGTTAAAAAGTATAGTCCCATTATTGCATCCGGACGGACGTCCTACTACAGCTCCCAAGTAAATTAGTGTGACCCACTCATCAGACAATAGTTAATTTCTTTGAATGCGATTATTTCAAAACACCAGCAACGAAAAAAACTTGTTTTTTTAAATAAATCTCCAAACACGAGCTATCTGCTGAGGTGATGACTTTTCATGTATTATGCTTCGATATGGTACTACAAAAGATTACAAAAAAATATGCTCGAAACTGTCCCACATCTGCATACTTTACCTTATATCAATAAGCCATATTTTCAAAATCTTATTTGGCTTTTATAACATTAATAAAACCGAAGCAATATTGCCATTAAAAAAAAAAGATAAAAATATAATAACAAAAATCGAAAAATTAATGAGGTGCAATATACAATATCTCCTATGAATTATAAAGTTTCACATGAAACCGTTCTTGAGTAACTGCAGATTGAAAAAACTATGAAAAAATGTACATTTCAAATATCTTTGCACTCATCTCCCCTCCAGAAAATATAATGACAAAAAAAAAACAAAAATTTTCGAATTAATAAACTCCCGAGAGCTGATTTTTTTTCAGTCGTAATGGATTATTTTTCACTATTTTAGCCCCTTTCCACCCCCCCAGCAACAAGCGAAAGGTTCCGGATCGATTTTCGTAAAGGCAATTTTTTCAAAAAGCTATCGCAATATCTTGAAGTAATTTCAGCCATAAAATTTGTCTTAAATTAACAAACTAACGAGACATGATTTTTTCGCCGTATATATTTTTCGTGTATTTTCCGCTATTTTAGCTCCTTTGCACCCCCCAAGCGAAAAGATCAGGTTCGAATTTCATATCGCCAATTTTTATTCAATGCTAGGGCAATATCTGGAAGAAATATCAGCGATAAAATTTGTCTTAAATTAATAAACTCACGAGACATGATTTTTTCTCGGTACGTTTCGTGTATTTTGCGCTATTTTAGCCCCTTTGCACCCCCCAAGCGAAAGGATCCGGTTCGAATTTCATATCGCCAATTATTTTGCAATGCTAGGGCAGAATCTCGAAGAAATATCAGCCATAAAATTTGTCTTAAATGAATAAACTCACGAGACATGATTTTTTTATCCGTATTTTTCGTGTGTTTTCCGATATTTTAGCCCCATTGCACCCCCTAAGCGAAAGGATCCGGTTCGAATTTCATATCGCCAATTTTTGTTCAATACGAGAGCAGTATCTACAAGAAATATCAGCCATAAAATTTGACTTAAATTCATAAACTCACGAGACATGATTATTTCTCGGTATTTTACGTGTATTTTCCGATATTTTAGCCCCTTTGCACCCCCCAAGCGAAAGGATCCGGTTCGAATTTCATATCGCCAATTTTTTTACAAAGCTAGGGCAAGCATCTCGAAAAAATATCAGCAATAAAATTTGTCTTAAATTCATAAACTCACGAGACATGATTTTTTCTCAGTATTTTTCGTGTATTTTACGCTATTTTAGCCCCTTTGCACCCCCAAGCAAAAAGATCCGGTTCGAATTTCATATCGCCAATTTTTTTACAATGCTAGGGAAGCATCTCGAAAAAATATCAGTCATAAATTTGTCTTAAATTAATAAACTCTCATGGTACCAATTTTTTTGTCATTTATTGTCTAGTCGGGGTGGTTTTAGGGATTGGGGGATAATCGCTTTGAAAATAACTTATTTTGCAGTTTGTAGATGTTTTATGCATATCTCTAGGAGATAATATCAAAAAAACCGAATTTGGAAATTTTCGATATTTTGTTCACCGTGAACGTTCAGAACTTCAAACACATTTATTTGTACAGTCATGAAAAAAGTTATGAACATTTTTAAAGAGGGCTTATTGAATAGATGATTATCTACTCAATCTCCCAGTATGGAGGAAATAACTATTGTCTTGAAAATTTCTTGAAAAACACACAGAAAATGCAGTATCTCCGCACTTACTGATTAATTAGATCTGAAATCTGATATATAATCCCTCAGCATGTATAACATAGTATGTGTAAAGTTTAAGATATTTGTAAAAAATGGAAAGGGATTTTTAGACTCAATAGTCGAAAATGTGCATGTGCATTTCCAACTGAGACCACCTGACCCTCGCTTAAAGTTCACCAGAATGTTCACACACAATACAATGCATGTTTAGGAATTGTATATCTAATTTCAAATCTTTTCAATCAGCCAGTGTAGGATAAATTTTTTTCTTGAAAATTTCTTGGCAAGAGCAAAAAAATTGCAATATCTCCACACTTGCTGATTATTTAAATCTAAAACTTGATAAACAGTCCCTCAGCATGTATTGCATGGTGTGTGTAAAGTTTGAAATATGTTTAGAGAATGGAAACGCATCTTTTGGACTCAAAAGTCGAAAAAGCGCATATGAATTTCCAACTAAGACCACCTGACCCTTGCTCAAAGTTTACCAAAATGTCCTCACACAATGCAATACATGCTGAGGGATTGTATATCCAATTTCAGACGTTTCCAATCAGCCAATGTTGGGGAAATAACTTTTTTACTTAAAAATTTCCTGAAAAACACACAAAATGGCAATAACTCAACACTTGATGATTATTTAGATCTCAAATTCGGTATACAATCCCTCAGCATGTATTGCATGGTGTGTGTAATGTTAGAAATATGTTGAAAGAATGGCAATGTATCTTTTGGACTCAAAAGTCGAAAAGGCGCATGTGCATTTCCAACTAAAACCACCAGACCCTTGCTCAAACTTTACCAAAATGTCCTCACACAATACAATACATGCTGAGGGATTGTATATCCAATTTCAAACCTTTTCGATCAGCCACCCTAGTAGATATGAAAAATGAAAATAACTGTAAATAACTGTAACAAACTGTAAATAACTGTAAATAATAGTTTATAACAGTTTATAAGTGTTTGATTTGAGACGTTAATAACAGTTATTTACAGTTATTTACAGTTATTTACAGTTATTAACAGTTATTACCAGTTATTAGCAGTTATTAACAGTTATTTACAGTTTTGCAGAAAAGTACCTGCGAAAACGGAGGTGCTGATAAAAGTTAGTTACAGTTATTAACGGTTATTAACAGTTTTTAATAGTTTTTAACAGTTATTAACAGTTATTAACAGTTATTTACAGTTTTGTTGATAAGAAAAAAGTTAGTATTATAGCGAAAAAAATAAACTGTTTATAACTGTAAATATCTGTAAATAACTGTTAATAACTGTTAATAACCGTTAATAACTGTTAATACCCTTTATCAGTACCTCCGTTTTCGCAGGTACTTTTCAAAACTGTAAATAACTGTTAATAACTGTAAATAACTGTAAATAACTATAAATAACTGTTATTAACATCTCAAATCAAACACTTATAAACTGTTATTTACAGTTATTAACAGTTATTAACAGTTATTTACAAAAATCATTTCCGCTAGGGCAGTTTTGGGAAATAACTTCTTTTCTTCAAAATTTCCTAAAAAAACACACAAAAAGGGCAATAACACAACACTTGCTGAATATTTAGATCTCAAATTCGATATACAATCCCTTAGCATGTATTGCATGGTGTATGTAATGTTAGAAATATGTTGAGAGAATGGCAATGTATCTTTTGGAGTCAAAAGTCGAAAAGGCGCATGTGCATTTCCAACTAAAACCACCAGACCCTTGCTCAAACTTTACCAAAATGTCCTCACACAATGCAATACATGCTGAAGGATTTTATATCCAATTTCAGACCTTTTCGATCAGCCAGTGTAGGGGAAATAACTTTTTTTCTTGAAAATTTCCTGAAAAACACACAAAAAAGGCAATAACTCAATACTTGCTGTATATTTAGATCTCAAAATCGATATACAATCCCTCAGCATTATTGCATGGTGTGTGTAATGTTAGAAATATGTTCAGAGAATGGCAATGTATCTTTTGGACTCAAAAGTCGAAAAGGCGCATGTGCATTTCCAACTAAAACCACCAGACCCTTGCTCAAAGTTTACCAAAATGTCCTCACACAATGCAATACATGCTGAGGGATTGTATATCCAATTTCAAACTTTTTCGATCAGCCAGTTTTGGGAAATAACTTCTTTTCTTCAAAATTTCCTAAAAAACACACAAAAAAGGCAATAACACAACACTTGCTGAATATTTAGATCTCAAATTCGATATACAATCCCTTAGCATGTATTGCATGGTGTATGTAATGTTAGAAATATGTTGAGAGAATGGCAATGTATCTTTTGGAGTCAAAAGTCGAAAAGGCGCATGTGCATTTCCAACTAAAACCACCAGACCCTTGCTCAAAGTTTACCAAAATTTCCTCACACAATGCAATACATGCTGAGGGATTGTATATCCAATTTCAAACTTTTTCGATCAGCCAGTTTTGGGAAATAACTTCTTTTCTTCAAAATTTCCTAAAAAACACACAAAAAAGGCAATAACACAACACTTGCTGAATATTTAGATCTCAAATTCGATATACAATCCCTTAGCATGTATTGCATGGTGTATGTAATGTTAGAAATATGTTGAGAGAATGGCAATGTATCTTTTGGACTCAAAAGTCGAAAAGGCGCATGTGCATTTCCAACTAAAACCACCAGACCCTTGCTCAAACTTTACCAAAATGTCCTCACACAATACAATACATGCTGAGGGATTGTATATCCAATTTCAAACCTTTTCGATCAGCCACCCTAGTAGATATGAAAAATGAAAATAACTGTAAATAACTGTAACAAACTGTAAATAACTGTAAATAATAGTTTATAACAGTTTATAAGTGTTTGATTTGAGACGTTAATAACAGTTATTTACAGTTATTTACAGTTATTTACAGTTATTAACAGTTATTACCAGTTATTAGCAGTTATTAACAGTTATTTACAGTTTTGCAGAAAAGTACCTGCGAAAACGGAGGTGCTGATAAAAGTTAGTTACAGTTATTAACGGTTATTAACAGTTTTTAATAGTTTTTAACAGTTATTAACAGTTATTAACAGTTATTTACAGTTTTGTTGATAAGAAAAAAGTTAGTATTATAGCGAAAAAAATAAACTGTTTATAACTGTAAATATCTGTAAATAACTGTTAATAACTGTTAATAACCGTTAATAACTGTTAATACCCTTTATCAGTACCTCCGTTTTCGCAGGTACTTTTCAAAACTGTAAATAACTGTTAATAACTGTTAATAACTGTAAATAACTGTAAATAACTATAAATAACTGTTATTAACATCTCAAATCAAACACTTATAAACTGTTATTTACAGTTATTAACAGTTATTAACAGTTATTTACAAAAATCATTTCCGCTAGGGCAGTTTTGGGAAATAACTTCTTTTCTTCAAAATTTCCTAAAAAAACACACAAAAAGGGCAATAACACAACACTTGCTGAATATTTAGATCTCAAATTCGATATACAATCCCTTAGCATGTATTGCATGGTGTATGTAATGTTAGAAATATGTTGAGAGAATGGCAATGTATCTTTTGGAGTCAAAAGTCGAAAAGGCGCATGTGCATTTCCAACTAAAACCACCAGACCCTTGCTCAAACTTTACCAAAATGTCCTCACACAATGCAATACATGCTGAAGGATTTTATATCCAATTTCAGACCTTTTCGATCAGCCAGTGTAGGGGAAATAACTTTTTTTCTTGAAAATTTCCTGAAAAACACACAAAAAAGGCAATAACTCAATACTTGCTGTATATTTAGATCTCAAAATCGATATACAATCCCTCAGCATTATTGCATGGTGTGTGTAATGTTAGAAATATGTTCAGAGAATGGCAATGTATCTTTTGGACTCAAAAGTCGAAAAGGCGCATGTGCATTTCCAACTAAAACCACCAGACCCTTGCTCAAAGTTTACCAAAATGTCCTCACACAATGCAATACATGCTGAGGGATTGTATATCCAATTTCAAACTTTTTCGATCAGCCAGTTTTGGGAAATAACTTCTTTTCTTCAAAATTTCCTAAAAAACACACAAAAAAGGCAATAACACAACACTTGCTGAATATTTAGATCTCAAATTCGATATACAATCCCTTAGCATGTATTGCATGGTGTATGTAATGTTAGAAATATGTTGAGAGAATGGCAATGTATCTTTTGGAGTCAAAAGTCGAAAAGGCGCATGTGCATTTCCAACTAAAACCACCAGACCCTTGCTCAAAGTTTACCAAAATTTCCTCACACAATGCAATACATGCTGAGGGATTGTATATCCAATTTCAGACCTTTTCGATCAGCCAGTTTTGGGAAATAACTTTTTTTCTTGAAAATTTCCTAAAAAATACACAAAAAAGGCCTTAACTCAACACTTGCTGAATATTTAGATCTCAAATTCGATATACAATCCCTCAGCATGTATTGCATGGTGTGTGTAAAGTTAGAAATATGTTGAGAGAATCGCAATGTATCTTTTGGACTGAAAAGTCGAAAAGGCGCATATGCATTTCCAACTAAAACCACCAGACCCTTGCTCAAAGTTTACCAAAATGTCCTCACACAATGCAATACATGCTGAGGGATTGTATATTCAATTTCAGACCTTTTTGATCAGCCAGTTTTGGGAAATAACTTTTTTTCTTGAAAATTTCCTAAAAAACACACAAAAAAGGTATTAACTCAACACTTGCTGAATATTTAGATTTCAAATTCGATATACAATCCCTCAGTATGTATTGCATGGTGTGTGTAAAGTTAGAAATATGTTGAGAGAATGGCAATGTATCTTTTGAACTCAAAAGTCGAAAAGGCGCATGTGCATTTCCAACTAAAACCACCAGACCCTTGCTCAAAGTTTACCAAAATGTCCTCACACAATGCAATACATGCTGAGCGATTGTATATCCAATTTAAGACCTTTTCAATCAGCCAGTGTAGGGGAAATAACTTTTTTCTTGAAAATTTCCTGAAAAACACTCAAAAAAGGCAATAACTCAACACTTGCTGATCGATATTGACTTTGAGGTCATGTTACCGTACTTAATTCATAAGAGTATAAGAATGATAGAAATGCGCTCCAGTAATGCATCTCAGACATCTCATGTATATCTGAGTTGATTTTATCTTTCTGGGAGTACTAGTCTATGTTTTTATTAAACATAATTAAATAAAAAAATGAAAATATGTAACTTTTCAGTTTGACAGTTCTAAAAAAGAAACAAGCAGTGCCTTATTACTAAATCTGAAAAATTGCATAACTTCATTCTTTTTTTATTAAATTATACCTACTTACAAAAAGGATAAAATCAGCTTAAAAATGATGCCATGCAATGCATTAAGAAGCAGATTTCTATCATTCTTATTCTCTTTTAAATTAAGTTCGAAAACACGTAACCTCAAAGTAAATATCAAATATGTTAAAGGAGATCACAAAGTGGTCATAGAGTATGAAAATACTTACAGACTAGATCTGGTTCCATGGATAATCTGGAAGATGAAGCTGTCAGATGCATGTATCAGGAAGCCCTTCACTTAAGGTTGCCCACTGTAATGCCACTGTGTAGTTTTTTCAAAGTTGCAGTTCCCAATTTGGTGCTATTTTCTTAAAAGTCTCTTGCCTTATGATGGTCATATTAATAGTCATATCGAGAGTCCATTATAACTACCAATCGATGCTGAAGAACTGTACTGGGAAAAAAATTTGGTTTAGTAAATAACGGTTGTTATTTTAGATTTGAATACCCTGACACGTGTAAAAAAGAAAAGGGAAAACAAAAATAGAAATTTTTTGGATTCAATATGAAAAATAATTACATTACAGAAAAAAAAACTAAAGAAATGGATTATCAATAATATCTTTTACAAAATTCTACTTAGAATAAATTATCACACTGTTACCTATGGGTGGGAAAATCTAGGACTATTTCTACAAAATATTTAAATGTTAAGATAGGTTGCAAATGTTTGTAGTATCGGACTATGTACAGGTACCATAACCATAAATTACAATACCTACACTTAACTGACTGCTAGCAGCAATATAAACACAGCTGTCAACACGTAGCAAGTACTGGTGATTTCAAACTTCTTTATATGGTGTATCCCTCCTTCTTGAGCCCCCTGCTGCTGCTGCTGCACGTTCACTACCTCTTCTCAGCAGTTATCTCACTTCACTTGCACACAATCACAAGCGTACCTCGTGCGTACCCGCTCGCTCGCAGCCGAGAGTCCGAGACACCTTCACCTAACACATGCGTGAATGCGTCTCGCGATAACGGAGCTGCGACCCGTCAAAGTGAGATTATGGCTGTACAGTGCGAACCAGGGTATAGGTACCGTACCTCGTCGTCGTCGTGGTCGGTGATCAGCTCGCATTGTTGTCACTTGAGCAGGGGCTGCGGGGGTGCGTCGCGGCTCGACACCCGGCAGTGCTCAGCGTCATGCTATCATGCACGATAAACATCACACGTATCTAATACATCATACACGAACAATATGACTATGACCATTGCGCGGTACCATGTCCGTAAGAGGCGGTCACTAATGTCTTTTAGACGGTAAATTTTTCGCTTATTAACTTTACTATTTACCGCATGATAACAAAAACTATTTTTTTTTTAAATATTATGCAAAACCATGAGTGTATTGCCCTCCGTAATCACATTATTAATCATTCTGCAATGTTTCACGTCGATATTTTAAGGCATCTAAGAATGGCATTTGAACGAAATTTTCGTTCAAATGCCATTCTTAAACGCTTCCGAATATTGACTTGGGATTTTGTAGAATGATTAATGATGTTATTACGGAGGGCAATACACTCATTATTTTTCATATATCGTTTTTTTTCTTTTTTTCTACTAAAAACAAGATGGTTTTTGCTCGGTCGGTAAAAATTGAGTTTGACACCCCCTTATGATAAAGCCATGCATAATTGTTTGCAGTGAAACCCGAAAACTTGTACACCCTGAATCCTTTAACATAACAGGGTACAAAATGTACTATAATAACGGTAATATCAATCAAAATGATGCCCTGGTAGTTTACATAAGTGAATACATTACTGAAACGACGTAAATTATAGATATAAACAACCTCAAAATAATTAATACTAAAATTGCGATAGAAAACAATAGAGATAATATTATCTGCCCTATATAGATCCCATGATATAAAAAAGAATGAATTAATTTTAAATATAAAAAAACTAATAGAGCATAATCAAAAACATAAAAACAACCTGATAATGGGAGATTTTAACTTTGACATTTCAAATCAAGATACACTCAATCAGGAATTTTTACATACCCTACTGAAAAAGCCCACATGGGAGCTATATAGGACGCATGTCTCCCACATGGCTCCCACGTGGCTCCCATATGGGACCCATATAATTTTTAAATATAGTTCCAACATGGCGCCGGGAGGCAAGGAGCCGCCCGATACCATCCTCACTAAATTCTACAAATGCCATCCAACATTAAAAGTAGGAGCGGTATTGTGTTTATTGTGTGAAAATTTTTATCACACTAATGAAATAGTGACAAAGTATAATGCAGGATGTCCAGTGAAACTCATTAGTAATTCACTAATAATTTGCCAGGACCATCCCAACGTGGCTTTAACCTCAAACTTGCCATATGGCGCGCTAAGCAGCGAGGCCAAGCAATTAATAGCACAGATCAAACTTACAACGAAGGAGCAAATCAAACAAGAAATAATCAGTGAAATAAATCTGGAAACACTCAACAACAAACAACAAGGCCATAACGAGACAATCTACGAAGAGTTTAATGAAATTGAATCGCTAAAAATAGAAAACCAACTGCTAAAACAGCTAAACTTCGAATTACAAGATAAAAACAAAATCTTAAACGAATTACTTACCAAGGAAAAACAGGGCAAAAACAATAACTCCAAGACCTACGCAGAAGTTACATTTAAGGAAAAACCAAAAAGCAAAAGAGTGCCAAAATTGATTATTAAAAAAACAGACAAGAAAGACAGCACTGACTTAGAAAAGACAGTCTTACAACATTTAACTCAAGATAAAACAATTCAAACAAAAAGTGTAGCATGCAAGAACAATGATACAGTTATTATAAACTGCATGAATGAGGAAAATATTAATTCACTTGTGAATACACTGGGAGAAAAACTGTCAAGCAATTTTAAAATAGAAAAAGAGCAAACTAACAAACCTAAACTAAAGGTAATTGAGATTGATATTGATCATAGTGATGATAGTGAGATCGAACTAGACATTAATCAGAGAAATTTTAATAACATTGAAGACAAATGCAAAGTTCTTCACGTATACAAGAACGAAAGAACAAATAGAAAATGTGCAATTATTGAGGTAACATCTAATATTTATAAACTTATTAAAGATAACAAGAGCAGATTATTTGTCGGACACCAAAGTTGTAGAGTTCATGACATAATAAACACTACTCCGTGCAATAAATGTTCGAGATTCGGGCATAGCAGTAAAAAATGTACCAACAGTGCTACGTGTAATAAGTGTGCAGAAGCCCACGAAACCTCTAAGTGCGCAAGTATAACAAATAAATGTGCAAACTGTGACTATAGTAATAAAAAGTTCAATACCAAATATAATATTAACCACAGTGCAATTGATAGTGAGCTTTGTGAAATATTAAAATCAAAAATCAAAAAATACATTGAAATGACTGATTACCCGACGCAACCTACCTACCCGAGATTCTTTGGTAAGGTAGAAAAACTACAATATCAGCGGACAGCACCGATTAGGAGAGCGAGACTTACGAGTACTGACTCGTCAACTTCGCAAGCATCACGTAACATGGAGAATACAACACCAATACGAAACCTGGTGACAGCAACTTCAACTAACCAAAATGGATAGCAGTGTTAATATAATTGATGATTTACAAAACAATATAATTTATAGAGACTGTAAATGCGATAACATTGGTGAACTAAACAAACGTATGGCTTTAGAGAAGGAAGTAATTTTGAATGTAAATATTAGAGGCCTAAATGCAAATTTTAATAACTTACTTGTATTCATTAAAAACCTTGTTATAAAGCCATGCATTATAGTTTGTAGTGAAACCAGAAAACTTGAACACCCTGAATCTTTTAACATAGCAGGGTACAAAATGTACTATAATCACGGTAATATTAATCAAAATGATGGCCTGGTAGTTTACATAAGTGAATACATTAATGAAACTACGGAAATTTTCGATACAAATAACCTCAAAATAATTAATACAAAAATTGCAATAAAAAATGATAAAGAAATAATATTATCTGCATTATATAGATGCCACAATATAAAAAAGACTGAATTCATTATAAATCTCAAAAAATTAATAGAGCATAACAAAATATATAAAAATAACCTTTGACATTTTAAATCAAGAAACAATTAATCAAGAATTTTTACATATACTCTTGGAAGATGGTTATTGTCCAGGCTTTTGTAATATTACCAGACCATCTGATAAAACAGGTAACTCAGGAACTTGCATAGACAATATTTTTATTAAACTAGCTAAAATAGCCTATAAAACATTCACACTCAGAGTACCACTAACAGACCATTTCCCACTATTTATGTCATTAAATAAGATAAGAACAATTGAAAATGTACATAATAGAAATAGCATAAATCACAGTAAACTCAAGGCAGTTGCCTCCACTATAAACTGGAGTGAATTGTCACAAATAAACAACACGAATATTGTTTTAAATAACCTGATTGATAAAATAAAAATATGTCTTAGCAAAGCTGAAATTACCAAAAAAACAAATAATACTAACTACATGAAACCAAGGAAAGATTGGATAACAAAGGCAATTATGATATCATGTAAAACCAAAGAAAAACTATATAAATTATGGAAAAAAGATCCTAATAATAATAGAAAAAGAGAAGAATATAGGAAATTTACGAATATCCTTAAGGATATTATAATTAAAGCAAAGGAATTGTATGACAAAAAACTTATAGAATCAAGCATGAATAATATGAAGAGTATGTGGAATGTGATTAATCAAAAACTTGGAAAAAATAGTAAAAAGAAAAATAACATCAACTATGTAATAGAAAACAACAAGAAAATATCAGAGCCTAAAGAAATTGCTGAGCATTTGAACAAATATTTTTGTAACATCGGCAAAAAGTTAAGTGATAAAATAAATCCCCCGGTAAATGAGGAAATTAAACTCCCTCCAATGAACAGCAAAAGTATATTCTTTGAGCCAACAAACCAGCATGAAATAGAAAATATCATAAATAACATGGAAAACAAAAATGGAGGAAATGATAATATTAATGCCAAGACATTAAAAACCCTGGTCGAATTCTTAGTAGACCCCCTAACCCACATCTTTAACCACTGTATAGATAAGGCCATATGGCCAGATGCCTTGAAAATAGCAGATGTAATACCCTTACATAAATCAAAAGAAAAGCATATTGCCAATAATTACAGACCTATATCTCTTATTTCTAATATAGCAAAAGTACTAGAAAAAATAATTCATAAAAAAATAATTACTTTTATCAACAAATGTGAAATACTTGCCAAAAATCAATATGGTTTTAGGAAAAACAAGAGTACAAAAGATGCGCTAACACTAATATCAAATGTAATATATGGTAAGTTAGATAAGAGTACACCAATTGCCATAATTTTTTTGGACCTCGCCAAAGCTTTTGATACTGTAAATCATCAAATATTACTAGATAAACTATATAATTACGGTGTCAGAGGAAGTGCCCATAATCTAATAAAAAGTTATTTAGATAACAGACTACAAAAAGTAAAATTAAATAATGCAACAAGTCATCTCGAATCTGTCAACGTCGGTGTTCCACAAGGAACAATTCTGGGACCACTGCTCTTCTTACTATATATCAACGACCTGCTACTTGATATCCCGGAAGATACGCTAGTCTCATACGTAGATGACACAGCAGTAGTGACGTCGGCTAAGACGTGGAAAGAAGTTGAAACCAAAATGAACGAAACACTACTCAAAATATCAGTATGGCTAGCTCTTAACAAGCTTTCCTTAAACACGGACAAAACAGTATACATTGAATTTGGGAATCAAGTTGACAGCACACCAAAAAATTTAGACATAAATATACAAGGCACAAAAATCAAAAGAATTGATAATACCAAATATTTAGGTATAATCTTCGATAGTTACATGAGATGGAACGAACACTGCCAATATATATACAACAAAACGAAATATCTCATTTTCGTATTCTATAAGCTATCAAAACTTATGACGACTGATACTCTAAGGATGATTTATTACGCCCTCTTTCACAGCATAATTTCATATGGAATTATAGCATGGGGAGGAGCTTATTCTAACAGTAAAAACCTGCTCATTAAACTACAGAACAGAATACTTAAAATAATCAATAAAAACAAATTTGCAGTCGACAAAAATCCTATGAGCATAGATCAAATTTTTACTTATGAATCACTGTCTTATCATTACGAAGTCTTACAGTCAGCATATATAAATTCCAATAGCAACACTAGAAACAGAAGTATACAGATTCCAAAAAGATACTTGACCGTTAGCATTAAGAACAGTTATATTAGAGCAATAACACATTTCAATAACCTACCAAATGATTTAAAAACAATTAGAAACAAACTAAGCAGACAACTAAAACTAAAGCAATGGATACGAGAATGTACCTGATGCATCAAGAGTATAAAAATTTTGATAGTTATTAATGTTAAAAATATATATAAATTGTTACTAATTTTAAACACTGTTAAATTTTCATACAAATTTTATAAACACATACCAAAAATGAGAGTGGGCTCTGCTTAATACTCCTAGGAATATTAAGCTGCAGCAACTCTCATAGCTACTACTCAAATTATTAATCATAAGTAAATATTAACCAAATGAATTTTAGGTTAAATTAGTTTTAGTATGCCGGACCAGCGAACAGGAATTTTTCCTCTGCTGGATTACATTGTACTTACTTTGTAATGTAAACTATGTGTAATGGTTACAAACTTGTAATTTTTTGTACTTTACTCTGGTTTAAATAAATAAAAAAAAATAAAAAAAAATATATAATTTTTAAATAAACTTAATGTTTATTGATAATTTATTTAAAAAATATAACACTGAGTAAAGCTTTTTGATTTTCATTTTGAAGAAAATAATTTTCATTATTATCATAATAAATATATTTTTTAGAGACTAAACCTATACAAAAAATTTCAATTTGCCTTCCTTTTTCGTCTGCAATATTTTTTAAATAATTTATTAATAAACAATAAGTTTATTTAAAAATTATGCCATAAGTTAGTCATATGGAACCCATATAGGATCCATGTGGGACTCACATGGGGTCCATGTGGGAACCATATGGTTCCCGCAGCAATTTTTCACATGCGTCCCATATGGGAGCCATGTGGGAGACATGTGGATCCCACATGCGTCCCATATGGCTCCCATGTGGGCTTTTTCAGTAGGGTTATACCCTTCGAACATGGTTACTGTCCAGGCTTTTGTAATATTACCAGACCATCTAATAAAACAGGTAACTCAGGAACTTGCATAGACAATATTTTTATTAAACTAGATAAAATAGGCTATAAAACATTTACACTCCGTATACCACTAACAGACAATTTCCCACCTTTTATGTCATTAAATAAGATAAGAACAACTGAAAATATAAATTGAATATTGCTTAACTTAAATAACCTTATTGATAAAATAAAAATATGTTTAAGCAAAGCTGAATATACCAGAAAAACTAACAAAACTAACAACATGAAACCAAGGAAAGATTGGATTACAAAGGTAATTATGATATCATGTAATGCCAAAGAAAAACTGTATAAATTTTGGAAAAAAGACCCTAGTAATACTAGAAAAAGAGAAGAGTATAAGAAATTTACAAATATCCTGAAGAATATTATAAATCAAGCAAAGGAGTCGTATGATAAAAAACTAATAGAATCCAGCATGAGTAATATTAAGGTATGTGGAATGTGATAAATAAAAAAATTGGTAAAAATTGTAAAAAGAAAAATAACATTAACTATATAATAGATAACAATAAGAAAATATCAAATCCTAAAAAAATTACTGACCTCTTTAACACATTTTTTGGTAACATTGGCAAAAAGCTAAGTAACAAAATAAGACCGCCGATAAATAAGGAAATTAAATTCCCTACAATGAACTGCAAAAGTATTTTCTTCGAGCCAACAAACCATCACGAAATCGAAAATACCATAAACAGAATGGAAAACAAAAATGGGGCAGTTGATAATATCAACGCCAAAACATTAAAAACTCTGGTAGAACATTTAGTAGACCCTCTAAGCCACATCTACAACCTTTGTATAGATAAAGCCATCTGGCTAGATGTCTTGAAATTAGCTGAAGTTATACCTATACATAAATCAAAAGAAAAATACATTGCCACTAATTGCAGACCTATATCTCTTATTTCGAATATAGCTAAAGTACTAGAAAAAATAATACACAAAAGAATAATTACATTTATCAATAAATGAGACATACGTGCCAAAAATCAATATGGCCTCAGGAAAAACAAAAGTACAAAAGATGCGCTAACACTAATATTAATGTAATATGTGAGAAGTTAGATAAGAGCACACCAATCGTCATAATTTTCTTGGACCTCGCAAAAGCTTTTGATACTGTAAACCATCAAATACTACTAGACAAACTATAGAATTACGGTATTAGAGGAAGTGCACATAATCTAATAAAAAGTTATCTAGGAAATAGACTGAAAAAAGTAATATTAAATAACATAACTTGTCATCTCGAATCCGTTAACATGGGTGTTCCACAAGGAACAATTCTAGGACCTCTACTCTTCTTACTATTATCAACGACCTACTACTAGATATCCCTGAAGATAATATATAGTCGCATATGCAGATGATACAGCATTAGTAACCTCAGGCAAAACATGGAAAGAAGTCGAAACCAAAATGAGCGAAACACTACACAAAATGCCTGGCTAGCTCTTAACAAGCTTTCTTTAAACAAAGACAAAACAGTATACATTGAATTTGAGAATCAAGTAGACAGCACACCTAAAAATTTTGACATAAACATACAAGGCACAAAAATTAAAAGAGTGGAAAGTACCAAATATTTAGGCATAATTTTCGATAGTTACATGAGATGGAACTCCAGCTGAAAAAACTCATATGAGACTCACTTGAATCTCACTTGATTCTCAGGTGAGTCTCATGCCAAATTCTCATGTGATTCTCATGTGAGTCTCATGTGATTCTCATGTAAGTCTCATGAGAGTCTCATGTTTCCACTAACAATTTTAAATGAATTAATACTATTTTTTATTGTAATTAATTGTTTAATTTAATTTAATCGTTTTAATTTATTTACTAATATGAAATTAGAGAAGTAAATAAAACTCAATGAAAAAATAAAACAGATGTATATATTTTAAAATGTTTTATTTTATAAAAGTATAAAAATATGTATTTCGGTACAAATAGTATTTTCGCCACCACGAATATGGCCAAATATAGCGTATGCCCTATTGAAAAAAATCTTGTGATCAATTACATGATTTTTTCCAAAAACCGGGAATATGCTCTGCTTAATATATAACTCAATTTATTTATTATTTAGCAGTTTAATACTGCTTATAAATGAAGAATAACAGTTTAATGAAACTTTGAGCGATAATATTTTAACGTGCAAATGTTTCATTAGAAAGTTATTATAATTATTTGCAAGTATTACATTTTAAAAAATAATCAATTTAATTGAAAATATAAAATTAACTTTATTATTATAACAATTGTAATGTACCGACACAACTGTAAGTAAATAATAGAGACATGTAAGATACCTGCAACATTAGAATAATGTTATTGATGATATTTTGCTTAATGTGGAAAAAGAAGAAACGATGTTCAACGAGCCTCATGCTCGCGCTCTTGACGCCGACCCGTGATAGCAAATTCACGCGAGGCTGGCGCCGAGCGCGCCCACGTGTACTCGATATTAGCGCAGCTACCAAGAACAGTTGCCGACGACGACGACGGGACGAGGAGGCGACATTTTGGCGGTGATTCTTTCCATTAAAAGAACTCAGAATACTGTAAAATCTCCTGCCAAGTCTCATGAAACAAAAAAAGTTAAAGCCTCTTATAAAATTTCTAAGTCGTGTCAAGAAAAAATGACTTTCCACGCTACTTTTTTTTTTACTTTAGACAATGTTATTAGAGTCTTGAGTTAAACCAAGCCAAGCTATCCTTTTTAATTTAATATTTATGGTTTAAGTGATATGTGAATCAATGCTACTTAAATATGTTCACATAGCTTACAGTTATAAAGTCCATGTAAAAAATATAATATTATAGTTTTTGATTTACTACTACATGATTTAACGTTTTCACATAAGTTTTAAACTAAATAGATAGAATGAATTGATATATAATGCCAGACATCTTATAAAAATGTCTAAATTGACATAAATTATGTGTGTTTTTTATTTTCTTGTAAAGGGGAACTTATGTACTATATTTATACGTTTTCTGCTAAAATCAATGTATCTTAGAAAAATAAGCCAAAAAGCAATTGATTTTAACACAAGAAAATAAAAAGCATTGTTGACTGTAGTCAAGTCACATAATTATATGCATATCGGGTGATAGTAAGAAAGAACATTAGTAAGGAGCATCGTTGACTGTAGTCAAGTCACATATGAGGCGTTTCACGTCAACTGTCCCAGCGCGCGGCGCGCGAGCCCCAAAACCTGCTATTTCTAACTCATGTTTATGATACTAAAAAGTACTTAAAAAAATTGTTTGATATGCGTTTTCGGCGTATTTTTTCCTCAGATTTCCAATGATGTTGCTAGTTTTTTTAAAATTTTCCATTTTCATCTTCAAAAACTCTTTTGCATTCTATTTCTCGCAAAAAACATCTCGGGCACTCTTTGGAAAATATCCTTTTCTACGTAAAAAATGCTCAGCTTTCGATCTAGAGGGTCAAAAAAAATATTAAAAATACATTTTTTGAGATATAACATGTTTTGTACTTTTTGAAGGTGAAAATTGAAAATTTCGGAAAAACTGCTTACGCCATTGGAAAGCTGAGGAAAAAATACGTCGATAACGCTTATCAAACAATTTTTTAAAGTATATTTTAGTATCATAAACGTGAGTTAGAAATAGCACGATGTGGGGCCCCAGCGGCGCGCGCTGGGACAGTTGACGTGAAATGCCTCATATATGCATATCGGGTGATAGTAAGAAAGAGCATTGCCAAATTCAATACTACTAAAACTGTCACTACTGCATCTTTATAAGTACTAGTATCAGTAAAAATTGATTACCAGGTTTAAAATTGTTGTGAATTTAATGAAATCAAATCAAATTTTTTTATTCGGTCTAAATATTTTTTTTTCTCATTTATTTACAATTTAAATCTGTTAATTTGAAATTTATCCTAATTAATTAGTTGACTATACCAAGTAAGTAAATTCATATTTATATTACTAGGTTACGTGTTATATGTAAAAAAATAAGTAGGAGTAATGAAGGGGCAGCAGCGAAAGATTCAGCTCAAAAGTCATACAATTTCTAGTGCTCTTTCCTACATCCTATTTTCTTGTGATTAAATCAGCGGCATTTTGTCTTATTTTTCTAAGATACAGTATTCTATACAAAAATAGACTAAATCTGAGTTATTTCATTACAAGAAAATAAAAAGCCTATGCAATATATTGTCAATTCACACATTTATATAAAATAACATCAAGTATAAAAGCACATTGCCATGTTCGATTCTGGTATTATAACAATTCATGCTGTGTCTTTTTAAATTAACACTTATGGTTTCAAAGTGTTCTATATAAAAATATGTATGTTATTCTTATATGACTAGCTACGAAATAGAACATTTATGTAGCAATAAATTCAAAACTATTTTATATTATAACTGTACAATTAAAGGCGCAGCAATATTCAAACATAATAAAAAAAATTAATTAGATTTCATCAAATTGACCATAATTGAAAATATAGTAAACAATTTTACTGGCACAGATGCTAAGGAAGATACAGTGGAGACAGTTTTAGTAATAATGCAATTAGTTCTCGCCAGAGAGTCTGTGAAATACATAATGATACATTTTAATACAACAGACTTCCTGAGGCGAATTCTTATGCCCTGGCTAAACTTAGAAATTAATAAGCCGAACTAATCTTACCAGTAAAACTACCTACTCGTATCTCATCTAAACACACCCACAGCACTTACAGTTTTCCCTACTTCCTACCGACATATCCTTTCTCGCATTCTAAAAAACATACACTCACCAAGCACTGCTGGGACTGCGGAGGTAGGAAAGTAGGACTAGGCCGATCCATGTTCGTGCCATTCCAGATATGCCAGTCTGCCTAGCGTGATCTGAGCAGCAGCCAGCTGCCCAACCAGTCAGTAGCTACACCATCCGCTGGAGCTCCTAAGCAGTGATCATCGTTCTCACCCCAGACTGACCCAGATACCAGATACCTTCAACAAAAGAACAGTACCATCAGTCCACATCAGAGGTTAAGAACGAGAAAAAGCTTACCTTAATCCGCTTTGCCGCCGCGGACCCCGTTGCCTTGCCATCTTATCTTCAACGAGTCACCACCAGCAGACGGACATGATGAGAGGGAGGACACCCACGAGGACAACGTACTACAGCACCAGCTGTGCAGCTGTCATCACTGGGAACACCGGGAGCCGGGCGCATAGCGGACTTCTTTGCGGTCAACCTCATTGGTCATCGTACGCGTGCGCGCCCGCTTCCAACCAATGAGAGAAGTAACCGCAGTCGAACGCAGTCGAACGCGGTGGTACGCGTTTATGTGGCCAGGGCCTTATACTCTCGTAAATAAAATCCGCTATACCCTATAGAACAGGTGACTGAATCTGAGCCTATTGTAGAAAGGGGGAGCGACATTATGGGCTTGCGATACAACCGTATCGCCCGGCTCCCGGGTTTCCCAGTGATGACAGCTGCACAGCTGGTGCTGTCCCGATCAGCATCAGGAAATTTAATACAGATTTTAATGAATTCTTAATGAATGCTTTTTTCCAGTAGGGTTTTTAATAGAATTCTTAATGATAGCTTCATGTTATAACGAATGTCCGCCTCTAAAGCATTCATAAAGAATTCTCAATTTTAAACTTTGATTTTGTACTTGCGAAAAAAAAATTGATAAAGAAATCATAAAGAACCTTTTATGTGCGCTTTCTATAAAAGTTTAGAGAAATTATTTTTAAGATCTGTAAAGTGTATTCATATAAATTTTCGCATATCATTAGAAATTGTTTATAAATTAATCGAATTTTAATTATCGCAGAAAAAACTTACATAAAATTTTCGCCCTGACCGAGAATCGAACCCACGACCTTTGGGTTACTACGCACGCACGCTGTCCGTTACGCTATCGCTCGCATGAAAGAATTTGGACATTTCCATCTACTTAAGCTGCATTATCCGTATTTATTCAATATTAATATTTCATTTTAATTATTCATCTAATATATTAATTGTTTTTAATAATTATTTATATTTACATAATATTTTAAGAAAAGGAGTAAATTATGATAAGACGTTAATTAATTAAATTCGATTTACTTAAAATATGTAGTGCCGGTAAAGTAGAAATCTTTGGTATGAAAACGTCTATATTTTTTTTTATTGAAATGAAATATTAGCTTTATTCTAAAGTGCTATCTAAAAGAAAGTTTAGATTTTTAAAATTTTCATTCTGTAAATATTTTTTTCTTTAAGAAAATGGTTTCTTATTCCTGCTATGTCATCATCTTAATTAAACAATTTCGTAGTAAATTCTGAGATCCCTATACGTTATCAGCCCATGAATTTTATTTTTTTCATCATATCTAAACGAAAATTTTAGGAAAAAGCGTTCGCTCACGCCCCAAAACCCAATAAAAAATAATTTTTTTTTTAATTAAATTTTTCAAATTGAAAAAAATAATTATTTTTACAATTATATTTGCTAAAAAATTGAATTAATATATTTTGACTTAAATCCAGTACATTAAGAAAATCTTTAAAAAAATAAAATAATATAGAAAACTTTTTAAAACTTAATGATTACTGTTTTATAATTTAGTAACACATCCCTGGTAGAAATGGTAACCAACCGTTCGCCATCCGTTCACCAAATCGCAAAGGCTTGGCCAACCGTTTAACCAACGGTTGGTAATAATTACCGCTTATTTCGTCACGGAATAAGCCTTGTGGTTGGCCAATGAATGCTGTAATAAGAAAAGTGATTTTTTGATACAAATAAATGGCTCATTACCTTCGTAAATGGTGGCCGATGACGGAGTCTAGATGGTGCGCGCCGTAGGTTTGTGGTTCTAGGTGTTAGAACTCATCGAATACGTGGTTCAGGTGTTCGGGGTAGCCGATTACAGAGTCTAGGTGGTGCGCACCGTAGGTTCTTGGCTGTAGGTGTTGGATCTTATCGAATACGTTGTCCAGGTATTGTGCGTTCCGTAGTTTTTTGTACCTAGGTGTCAGAATTCATTCCATGCGTCGTCTGGGTGTTCGGGGTAGCCGATGACGATGTCTAGGTGGTCCGCTCCGTAGTTTTTTGCATCTAGATGTTGGAACACATCGAATGCGTGGTCCAGGTCTTTGGGGTAGCCGATTACGGAGTCTAGGTGGTGCGCACCGTAGGTTCTTGGCTGTAGGTGTTGGATCTTATCGAATACGTTGTCCAGGTGTTGTGTTCGGTGTAGCCGATTACGGAGTCTAGGTTTGCGCACCATAGGTTCTTGGCTGTAGGTGTTGGATCTTATCGAATACGTTGTCCAGTTGTTGTGTTCGGGGTAGTCGATTACGGAGTCTAGGTGGTGCGCACCGTAGGTTTTTGGCTGTAGGTGTTGGATCTCATTGAATGCGTCGTCTAGGTGTTCAGGGTGACCGATTACGGAGTCTAGGTGGTGCGCTCCGTAGTTTTTTGCATCTAGGTGTCGGAATTCATTCCAAGCGGCGTCTAGGTTTTCGGGACGATGACAATGTCTAGGTGGCGCGCTCCGTAGTTTTTTGTATCTAGGTGTTGGAACACATCGAATGCGTGGTCTAGGTCTTTGGGGTAGCCGATTACGGTATCTAGGTGGTGCGCACCGTAGGTTCTTGACTGTAGATGTTGGATCTCATCGAATACGTGGTCCAGGTGTTCGGGGTAGCCAATTACGATGTCTAGGTGGTGCGCTGCGTAGTTTTTTTGCGTCTACGTGTCGGAATGCATTCCATGCGTGGTCTAGATGGTCGGAGTAGCTGATGGCGGTGTCTAGGTAATGCGCTCCGTAGTTTTCCTCGTCGACCACGTTTGCGATGCATTCCAACACCTGGAGCCAAAAAACTATGGAGCCCACTATCTAAATATCATGATCAGCTCTCCCAAAAATCTAGACGACCCATTCAATGTGTTTCAACACCTAGATGCAAAAAACTACGGAGCGCACAACCTAGGCATCATTTTCGGCTACCCCGAATACTTGGACCACGTATTTGATAAGATCCACCACCTACAGCCAAGAACCTACGGTGCGCACCATCTAGACTCCGTAATCGGCTACTCCAATGACCTAGACTACGCATTCGATGTGTTCCAACACCTAGATGCAAAAAACTACGGAGCGTACAACGCATGGACAACGTATTCGATAAGATCCTACATCTACAGCCAAGAACCTATGGTGCGCACCACCTACACTGCGTAATCGGCTACCCCAAAGACCTAGATCACGCATTCGATGTGTTCCAAAACCTAGATGCAAAAAACTACTGAGCGCACCACCTAGACAGCGTCATCGGCTAGCCCGGACACCTAGACGACGCATTCGATGAGATCCAACACCTACAGACAAAAACCTACGGTGCGCACAACCTAGACTCCTGTCGGCCACCCTGAACACCTAGACGACGCATTCGATAAGTTCCAATACCTAGAGTCACAAACCTACGGTGCGCACCATCTAGACTCCGTCATCGGCTACCCAGTCCACTTAGACCACACATGGAATGCATTCCGACACCTAGATGCAAAGAACTGCGGAGTGCACCACCTAGACATCGTCAACGGCTACCCCGAACACCTGGGCCACGTATTAGATTCACCCTGAGGTCTTATCGCATAAAACTATGGATCGCACCACCTAGAGTCCATCATCGGCCACCCCAAAGATCTAGTCCACGCATTCGATTCTTTTAATTATCGATAGTTCACCATCCACTGGCCAACCGTTCGTCAATGTTTTTGTTATTCGTTGGCCAAAAAGATTGGCCAACCGTTGCAGTTCAGCCATTTTGGTTGGGTTATTTTCTACCAGGGCATTGATAATAAAAATTCATTCATAAAGAATACTTTATGAAGACTTTTATTAACTGGTATCATTTGGTTTTTAATTAATTTCTTCATAAAGAGTACTATATGAATACTTTTATTAATTTGTTATATCACTTGGTTTTTAATTAATTTCTTCATAAACGAATACTTTATGAATACTTTTACTGCGACCATGAAATACCTCGCTAATGGTTGACGCCACTTTGTATTTCATAATTTTGTTCATAATGAATACTTTATGAATCGTTTTATTATAATTACAAAATGCTTTGCTTACGTTGATACTATTTTATATTTTTAAAAATTTGTTCACTAAGATTACTTTATGAATACTTTTTGAACACAATAAGTTTTTATTTATTGCGGACATTAAATAAATCTTTATGAATACTTTTTTTTCAGAGTGTGCTTATCGGGGTAGCACGTTGTCCTGGTGGGTGTTCTCCCTCTCATCGTGTCCGTCTGCTGGTGGTGACTCGTTGAAGATGACAAGGCAACGGGGTCCGCGGCGGCAAAGCGGATTAAGGTAAGCTTTTTCTCGTTCTTTACCTCTGATGTGGGGTGATGGTACTATTCTTTTGTTGAAGGTATCTGGTATCTTGGTCAGTCTGGGGTGAGAACGACGACCACTGCTGAGGTGCTCCATCGAATGGTGTAGTTACTCACTGGTTGGGCAGCTGGCTGCTGCTCAGATCACCCTGGGCAAACTGGCATCTCTGGAATGGCACGAACATGGATCGGCTTAGTCCTACTTTCCTACCTCCACAGTTCCAGCAGTGCTTGGTGAGTGTATGTTTTTTAGAATGTGAGAAGGGATATGTCGGTAGGAAGTATGGGGAAAACTGTAAGTGCTGTAGGTGTGTTTAGATGAGATACGAGTATGGTAATTTTACTGGTAGGATTAGTTCGGCTTATTAATTTCTAAGTTTAGCCAGGGTATAAGAATTCGCCTCAGGAAGTCTGTTGTATTATAATGTATCATTATGTATTTCACAGACTTTCTGGCGAGAACTAATTGCATTATTACTAAAACTGCCTCCACTGTATCTTCCTTAGCATCTGTGCCAGTAAAATTGTTTACTATTTTTTCAATTATGGTCAATTTGATGAAATCTAATTGATTTTTTTTATTATGTTTGAATATTGCTGCGCCTTTAACTGTACAGTTAGGAGAAAGACCATGTAATTAATATAAAATAGTTTTGAATTTATTGCTACATAAATGTTTTATTTCGTAGCCGGTCATATGAGAATAACATACATATTTTTATATAGAACACTTTCAAAACTATAAGTGTTAATTTAAAAAGACACAGCATTTATTATAATACCAGACTCGAACATGGCAATGTGCTTTTATACTTGATGTTATTTTATATAAATGTGTGAATTGACAATATATTGCATAGGCTTTTTATTTTCTTGTAATGAAATAACTCAGATTTAGTCTATTTTTGTATAGAATACTGTATCTTAGAAAAATAAGACAAAATGCCACTGATTTAATCACAAGAAAATAGGATGTAGGAAAGAGCACTAGAAATTGTATGACTTTTGAGCTGAATCTTTCGCTGCTGCCCCTTCATTACTACTACTTATTTTTTTACATATAACACGGTACCTAGTAATATAAATATGAATTTACTTACTTGGTATAGTCAACTAATTAATTAGGATAAATTTCAAATTAAGAGATTTAAATTGTAAATAAATGAGAAAAAAAATATTTAGACCGAATAAAAAAATTTGATTTGATTCCATTAATTAAATACACAACAATTTTAAACCTGGCAATCAGTTTTTACTGATACTAGTACTTATAAAGATGCAGTAGTGACAGTTTTAGTAGTATAGAATTTGGCAATGCTCTTTCTTACTATCACCCGATATGCATATAATTATGTGACTTAACTACAGTCAACGATGCTTTTTATTTTCTTGTGTTAAAATCAATTGCTTTATGGCTTATTTTTCTAAGATATATTGATTTTAGCAGAAAAAGTATAAATATAGTACATAAGTTCCCCTTTACAAGAAAATAAAAAACACACATAATTTATGTCAATTTAGACATTTTTATAAGATATCTTCAAGTATAAAAGAGCATTACCATGTCTGGCATTATATATCAATTCATTCTATCTTTTTAGTTTAAAACTTATGTGAAAAAATTAAGTCATGTAGTAGTAAATCAAAAACTATAATATTATATTTTTTACATGGACTTTATAACTGTAAGCTATGTGAACATATTTAAGTAGCATTGATTCACATATCACGTAAACCATAAATATTAAATTAAAAAGGATAGCTTGGCTTGGTTTAACTCAAGACTCTAGTAACATTGCCTAAAGTAAAAAAAAAACTAGCGTGGTAAGTCATTTTTTCTTGACACGACTTAGAAATTTTATAAGAGGCTTTGACTTTTTTTGTTTCATGAGACTTGGCAGGAGATTTTACAGTATTCTGAGTTCTTTTAATGGAAAACATCATCGCCAAGATGTCGCCTCCTCGTCCCGTCGCCGTCGTCGTCGCAACTGTTCTTGGTAGCTGCGCTAATATCGAGTACACGTGGGCGAGCTCGGCGCCGGCCTCGTGTGAATTTGCTATCACGGGTCGGCGTCGAGAGCGCGAGCACGAGGCTCGTTGAACATCGTTTCTTCTTTTTCCACGTTAAGCAAAATATCATCAATAACATTATTCTAATATTGCAGATATGTTACATGTCTATTATTTACTTACAGTTGTGTCGGTACATTACAATTGTTATAATAATAAAGTTAATTCTATATTTTCAATTAAATTGATTATTTTTGCTTCCTCATAGAGGAAGCTTTGTAATAGTAAAATTTTAATTTTCTTTAAATTGCTTTAGAAACATCAATAAAGGTGTTAGAAGTTTGTGTCACATGATTTTAGAAAATGTCTGTATGGATGTGTGTGTGTGTGTGTGTGTGTGTGCGTGCGTGCGTGTGTGTGTGTGTGTGTGTGTGTGTGTGTGTGTGTGTGTGTGTGTGTGTGTATGTGTGTGTGTGTGTGTTTGTGAGTGTGTGTGTATGTATACCGCTTTATCTTCGGATCTACGCTATCGATTTTAACCGGACGGGTCTCATTTTTTTTTGTTTTTTGATTCCGAATTCGGAAAAAAAATAATTTTCGACGACTAACTGATTCGTTTTTGTTTTATGTCGAATTTTTCATTTTCGAAAAATTTATTTTTGATTTTTTTTAATGATTGGATTTAAATTTTATAATCGGATGGATAGCGTTCGAAAGAACATAAAAAACCTATATTTACAAAAAAAAAATTTCTCTAGCTATCACGGTTATTTTGTTATTAACAAAAACGTGTTTTTTTTTTAAATGCTTATAACTCCCAAACTAAATGGTCAATTTTTTTGAGAAAAATCATGATAATGGAGATTATGAATAGCTATAATCTGTATAAAAGTGAATCCATTCTGTTGGTTAGTTTTTGAGAAAAAAATTAAAAAATGGAAAAAACGTGTTTTAGGTGGCGACAATTTACGGGAGTAAAATTGTGTTAATCGCTTCAAAATTCCTTGTAGAGGTAGAATTTTGGTTGCCACCTGCACCTTTCTTTGGAATAGATGATTGGTTCATAAATTTCAGAGATTTTTGAGGTTAAAATTTGTGTAACCTCTTTTTCGAATCATAATTTTTCGAGAACGGCTGTATGTATCAGAATGGGATAGGTAGCATTTAAAAGAGAATTAAAATACCTATATTTTCTAAAAAAAAAAAAATTTCTAGCTATTACGGTTCTTTGGTTATTAACAAAAACGTAAAACATGAAAAATGAAAAAAATGAGTTTTGTATGACCAACGATTCCGGAGGGAAAATTGTAATTTTTTCAAAATTCCTTGTGGAGGTAGATTTTGGATAGCTCTTGGTCGAGTTCTTTGGGCAAAATAATTGGTCCATAAATTTCAGAGATATTTGAGGTTAAAATATTTTAAACTTTTTTTTAAATCGTAATTTCTCGAGAACGGTTCTATGAATCAGCTACAGATTTCTAGACAATTTTGTATGTGATATAGGTATTATGTATGTGAATTTTCATCAAGATCGTACGATTACTTTTTGATATTCAAAATTTTCCTATTTTACAAAGTTATTTTATTTGTCGCCTGATAACTAGAGAAAACTTGTTTTAATTTTTTTTTAATTTGGCGGAGATGTAGAGTGTATATTATTTATTATATGCGTTTTTAGAGTAAAAGAATTCGTTTATGAATTTCAGAGATAGTCGAGGTTAAAACTGATTTAGCCTTCTTTTCAAATCGTAATTTTTTGGATATATCTATACTAGAAAATGGAAATAACACGTGCTATGCGTGCGTGTTGTTCACTTGCTTTTGTTTTTTATTGAGGGTAATTTACAGCGCGATGAAGTTTTAACCACTTATTATACTCATTGAAGAATATATTTGGTTGAAATTTCAAAAGATTATCTTTATTTTTTACTCAAAATATCGAAATTTTTTATATAGAACATTGATTGGGAAAAGTTTGCATTTTACTTGCAGAATATGCCAGTATTTTTATTGTAACGTTTTTGGAAAGTCTCTTGACTGATTGACTTCATTGGTGACTTTATAATAAACATTCATATGTGTAATAAACGAATATATATGTAATACAGAGTTTGGTAATTTGTTCGAATTTATTTTTAAGTTTTCAAAATATTATGGATTTAAAATATTACCCAAAGTTGAAGGTGCACCATAAAAAATAATTCTGCTACTTTTTTTTGTGAAAATCATCAGATGATTCGGAAACGTGATGTAGAGACAAGTCAATAAAATATTATACACGTTATTTGAAAAAAAAAATTTAATTAATGAGCATTTTGTTGATGATAATATAATAATAGGGTAAACGCAACCGTTGTCGGCCACTTGTTTAATATGTTACAGATATTATTACTTAACATCATAAATTTTTATTGAATGGTATTTAAATTATGTACATTTTATTTTTTTAATATTTAAATTATCTTCACTCTGTCATTTATTATTAACGAAAATGTGCTCAAAATTATTTAATAAATTTTTCAAATAATTGATTTATCGACTTCAAGTTTTAACCACTTATTATACTCATTGAAGAATATATTTGGTTGAAATTTTAAAATATTATCTTTATTTGTTTTTTAAAAAAACAATGTTTTATAAAAAAGTAGGAGTTTTGTTGTCACGCGATAACAATATTAAGAAAATCAACCAATAGTCCTAAAATTTGGAAGAGATATATTTTTTATATCTTCAAATTGAATTCGTTGCCCAATAAAATCGAATTATTACGACGAAAGATATTCGAGGTTTAAAATAAAACTAATTGAACATGTGATAATATTTTGAAAAAATTGATTTATAAAAATATCGGGTTGTCGCACGAGAAAAAGAGTAACAAGAATGAATTTTCGAAAAATATATATTAATTTATTACGAATATTCATAAAGAAAATTGGGTATGATACAATTAATTATTGTTATAAAAAATTAGAAAAAAAAATGAATAAATACATTATTTTGAGGAAGCTAAGTGCCAATGTATTGGCAGCGGTTTTTAAAATGTAATACTTGCAAATAATTATAATAACATTCTAATGAAACATTTGCAAGATAATATATTATCGTTCAAAGTTTCATTAAACTGTTATTCTTCATTTATAAGCAGTATTAAACTGCTAAATAATAAATAAATTGAGTTATATATCAAACAGAGCATATTCCCGGATTTTGGAAAAGATCATGTAATTGATCACAAGATTTTTTTCAATAGGGCATACGCTATATTTGGCCATATTCAGGGTGGCGAAAATGCTATTTGTACCGCAATACATATTTTTATACTTTTATAAAATAAAAAATTTTAAAATATATACATCTGTTTTATTTTTTCATTGAGTTTTATTTACTTCTCTAATTTCATATTAGTAAATAAATTAAAACGATTAAATTAATTTAAACAATTAATTACAATAAAAAATAGTATTAATTCATTTAAAATTGTTAGTGGAAACGTGAGACTCACATGAGACTTACATGACAATCACATGAGACTCACATGAGAATCACATGAGAACTTGGCATGAGACTCTCCTGAGAATCACGTGAGACTCAAGTGAGTCTCGCATGAGTTTTTTCAGCTGGGACGAGCACATCGAATACATATACAATAAAACTAAATATCTCATTTTCGTATTCTATAAGCTATCTAAACTCATGAATACTGACACCCTGAGAATGATATATTACGCCCTCTTTCACAGAATTATTTCATATGGAATAACAACATGGGGAGGAGCGTATTCTAGCAGTAATAACTTGCTTCTTAGACTGCAGAGCAGATTACTTAAAATAATCAATAAAAAGAAATTTACAGTCGAAAAAAATACTATGAGCATAGAACAAATCTTTACTCATATATCACTATTGTATCATTACGAAGACTTACAAAGAGCATATATGAACTCCAATAGCTCCACTAGGAAAAAAACATACAGATTCCAAGAAGATATTTGACCATTAGTATTAAAAACAGTTATATTAAAGCAATAACTTTATTCAATAACCTACCGAATGAATTAAAAACAATTAGAAATAAACACAGCAGAAAACTTAAACTAAAACAATGGGTAAGAGAAAGCAACTGAAACAACAAAAATAAATTTATAATTTTTATTAGAAAACCAATTATCCTCAGACAAATAGATTGTCGACTAGTATAATTAATATAGCAAAAAGTCAGAATTTGAATTATTTTATATGAAAAAATTTATATTTATAGATAGGAAAAAAAAAAATATATATATATATATATATGGGATGTTTCAGGTGAAGTGAGCATGTCAAAATTTTAAAATCGCTCAAAATTCGTTTACTTTTAGTTTTTTATGAAAAAAGCATGTTCCTCAAATTTTAAGTCGATATTTGAATAAATAAACAAGTTATATAACATTAAAAATTCAAAGTTTTTGCAATTTTTGGTTAAAATCCAAATTTATTCATTCTCTTACTCAAAATCTTGAAACATTTTATATAGAACATTGATTGGGAAAAAGTTTGCATTTTATTTATATAATACACCAGTATTTTTTTTATGACCTTTTTTGTAAGTCTCTGATTGGTTGGTTTTTGGTATACCTTCATTGACCAAAAGTAAGGACTACGCCAGTACCAGATTTCTCCACCAAAGTTTTTTCCAATTCTTTGGATAAACAATATAAAAATATACTTTAATATAAAAAAAATGTTTATGGCTGGAACTAAGGAAAAAATTGTACAGCACATTGAAAATTGATAAAAACAATAAAAATGTTAAATCATGCAACCGTAAGCCATTCTGTGATTGAGTATCATTTGAAGACTTCATGTCACTTATCTTTCTAGAAAATTTTGTATTAGTAAATGTACATTAAAAAACTAATTTGATTTATCGAATACTTCATACATATATCTAGCAATGTTCTCAAACCTCACTTACTTTGAATTTTCTGAATAGATAATATAACTGATTGACATCAGAGTTACGGGTACCTGGATCAAGAATTCATTCTAAACTTAAATCACTACTTTCTTAATATTATATAAGTATTTTTATAATATACTACAGTAATACTATATAAGTACTATTTATAATGATTCAAATTATTTAATACAAAAAATCAGACATGTTGCAGATAAGCCTTTGCATAAATTCCATAAAAATAATTGTACTAAGATTATTGAAAAATAATTGTTAATTGCAGCTGGTCAAAATAATGTAACAAAACAGAACATTGAAAGCTTACATTAAAATAGCTGTGTAATTTATGTGATTGATATGAACTTTGGAAATTAAAAAAAAAATAATTGGGCAAAAATACTTCATATATTTCATACAAAAGAACCATATGAAAAATTATGGATTTTGATATCTTGTGAAACTGGTGACTAGAATGCAATAGTACAGGTATTTAATTCAGTTATACGATATAATTCCAGTTCGAGTTAATTCATTAACAGTAAGATAGTAATTTTAAATTTTAAATTCATTTAAAGTAGTATAAAACATGATTTTTAGTGAATATCCGATAAAGATTAATTTACTATAAGTTTTATCCGCAACATGTCTGACTTTCTGTATTAAATAATTTGAATCATTATAAAAAGTACTTATATAGTATTACTGTAGTATATTATGAAATACTTATATAATACAAAGAAAGTAGTGATTTAAGTTTAGAATGAATTCTTGATCCCGGTACCGGTAACTCTGATGTCAATCAGTTATAATATCTATTCAGAAAATTCAAAGTAAGTGAGGTTTGAGAACATTGCTAGATATATTGTATGAAGTATTCGACAAATCAAATTAGTTTTTTAATGTACATTTACTGCTAATACAAAATTTTGTAACAAGATAAGTGACATGAAGTTTTCAAATGATACTCAATCACAGAATGGCTTGCAGTTGCATGATTTAACATTTTTATGGTTTTTATCAATTTGCAATGTGCTGTAGAATTTGTTCCTTAGCTCCAGCCATAAAAATTTTTTTTTAAATTAAAGTATTTTGTCCAAGGTATTGGAAAAAACTTTGGTGGAGAAATTTGGTACAGGCGTAGTCCTTACTTTTGGTCGATGAAGATATCCCAAAAACCAACCAATCAGAGACTTACAAAAAGGGTCATAAAAAAAATACTGGTGTATTCTACAAATAAAATGCAAACTTTTTTCCAATCGATATTCTATATAAAAAGTTTCAAGATTTTGAGTAAAACAATGAATAAACTTGGATTTTAACCAAAAATTGCAAAAACTTTGAATTTTCAATGTTATATAACTTTTTTATTTATTCAAATATCTACCTAAAATTTGAGGAACATGTTTTTTCATAAAAAACTAAAAGTAAACGAATTTTGAATGATTTTAAAATTTTGACATGCTCACTTCACCTGAAACATCCCATATATACCTATATATATATATATATATATATATATATATATATATATATATATATATATATATATATATATATATATATATATATATATATATATATATATATATATATATAACAATAACAGAGTATTAATTGTTAAATATTGTTAAATTTAAATAATAATTGTAAACCAATACCAAAAACTAGGAGTCGGCTCTGCTAAATATTCCTAGGAATATTAAAGCAGTTGCAACTCTCATAGCTACTACACAAATTGTAATTACTAACCCAATTAATTCTAGGTTAAGTTAATTTTAAGTATGCCGGACCAGCGAACAGGAAATTTTTCTCTGCTAGATTACTCGTAATGTAAGATATGTATAATAACTGCACATTGTAATAAGTTATTGTACCTTACCCTGGTATTAAATAAATAAATTACAGAGCGTGAGTGCTCATGTAAATTCGACTTATGCGAATGTAATTATGTCAATAAATAATAAGTTATTGCTTTTGTATTTCGGTGTATGAGTGTTTCATTTCAATACCCTTCCCAACGTTAAAGGTGTCGCCGCTTGTCCCAGTGGCCATTATTACAGCGGAGCCTCCCGATTGGACTTTGTGGTAAGTTATACGAGAGAGAGAGAGAGAGAGAGAGAGAGAGAGAGAGAGAGAGAGAGAGAGAGAGAGAGAGAGAGAGAGAGAGAGAGAGAGAGAGAGAGAGAGAGAGAGAGAGAGAGAGAGAGAGAGAGAGAGAGAGAGAGAGAGAGAGAGAGAGAGAAGAGAGAGAGAGAGAGAGAGAGAGAGAGAGAGAGAGAGAGAGAGAGAGAGAGAGAGGACTGATTGATTGAATTCTGTAAATTTGTTTTACGTAAAATAAATTCCAAGAATATTTTATTAATGATCGCAATTAAATTATTTGAAAAAAATAAAAATATTAATTGCTAAATTAGGTAGAATAAAATAATTTTTAAAATGTAACGGGATGGCTAGTGGGAGAAAATTCCAAAAAGCCACAGTCCAGCGATGCTCTAAAACACGGTGCCGCGGGTGTCAGACTAAAATGACTTGCCCGGGGAGCTGCTCCTGAAATCGAGGAGTAAAGTGCGCGACAGCTATGCTCAGATATGCAAACGACCGGCGGAGTCGTTTTCCCGCGGAGGCGGCGGTATCCGGGAGAAGGACGGGTTGTAATGAACAACGCGACAAGTAACTAGATATCACAGTATATTCAAAGCACTAATTGTTACAAGTACAACGCACGTGCTGATTAAAACACTTAGTTTGCGCGCGACGGTTATCGTTTAAACGCGCGAACCTTACGGCGCGCGGCGAAGCTGCTGTTCTCGCACGCGGTATTAAAGTACGGCGGGCTGACACACACCTGCACGTAGACGGCACAGAGATGAGAACAGAAAACTTACGTTCAGAAGGAGCAGCCGGTGCACTCGTCGAGTAGTCGAAGAGCGAGGGCAGCAAGAGGCGATAAATAATTGGATGACGCGCATGGACAAGCTCCGCGAATTGCACGTTAGGGCGGCGACCGACGCCGATGATGAATTTCCTGCATAGTATTTCTAAAGTATAAAGTTTAAAAAATATAATTTCATGAAATGTATTAGTATTTCTTATTTTGTATCATACATTTGCCAAACATAATTTAACAAACATGAGAAGATAAAAAACATAAAATACGAGAAAAAGTTTATTTAATTGTTATTAAATATCTTGAATTCATAATTAAAATTGTTAATGTCTATTTGCTTTGAATGGTTATCAACGTCAAAAAATGTTATAAAAATGTTATAAAAGTTATGTCAAATTTTTATAAAGAAATGATTCTATATAAATAATATATAAACTTTATAGAAACCATATAGAGTTGGCAAAGAGGAAGATAACTTTAGTTCTAATTAAGGTAAGTATTTTTTTAATTACCTTAATTACAACAAAAATTACCTTCCTGTTGCCAACTTTATATTATGGGTTCTATAAAGTTTATATATTATTTATATAGAACCATTTCTTTATAAAAATTTTATATAACTTATATAAAATTTTTTTACGTGGGGTGGTCTGGAACCCCTTAAATTAAAAACTACTTATGCTTATTCAATCACTTTGTTATATTATAATGACACAATTAGAATTAATAGAAATTATTCGCATAAATGATTCATCAAATTATTATATTTAATTATAACCCGCTTGAAAATGATATATGAAACCGTTATACGAATTTCAAACATACGATATCTATATGAGATCTCATATGAGATCTCATTTGCAATTTTAATTAATTAATAAATAATTTGTTTTTAACGTAAAAGCATGAATAAATATTATGTTTCATTGAATATGTAGAAATATAATGAAATAAAATATTAACATTAATAAAATGTATTGGTAAAACTTTATTTGCTCTTTTACATATTTATTAAAACATAATATATCTATTCATGCTTTTACATTAACAATAAATTATTTATGAATTAATTAAAAATGCAGATGAGATGACAATATGAGATCTCATATAGATCTCATTTCTGAAATTCCTATAACGGTCTCATATATGAGAAAAATAAGAGATCGTTGTTAGCTTCAATTACGATCTCATATGAAATCTCATATAATATTTTCACGAGGAAATTAATCATACACACAATTACAAATATGAAAATTTTTATTTTTATCGCGCGACTGCATCCTTTCGTACGTACAGTATTAATTACGAAGAATCGCGAAAGTTTACTCCTGACGGTACATTCTTCCATGGCCAGTTAATACTTCATTTTTGCGTTCATCGCCTTCCAGAAATGATGCTTCAGTAAGCAATGAACCAGATACAATAGAATTTTTTCAAAACGTTTCAAGAAAATTTTTGTATTTATGCAAAAGGTAAATTTATGCAAAATTCAAAAGTTGCTCAATAAATCCAAAAAAATTCCCATGTATTCTACGGTTGATTCTAAGAACATTTTATTCTTATAACTGTTTTCATAATGTGAATTCCTAGTAAAAATTCTCGTCCCATACGTACCAAAGTGGTATCAAAGTGTATCCTCCGTCTGTTCGCCGTAAACGAAGTTTACGTTGCCCAACTATCACCATCGTGGAGGTCGACGAATATAGATAGTCTCTTTCTTTTTTTTTTTTACATTTTAGTGATTTTTATATTTTTTTTTATATATACGAGGGTCATTTGATAAGTACCTAGCCTACAAATGAAAACACCAAAATTTTACAAAAAATAAAATTTATTTTTCAATGTAGTCTCCTTTTAGTTGAATACACTTGGTCCAGCGGTGTTCCAATTTTTTTAACCCCGTTGAAAAAAATGTTTTCTCTTGGTTTGCAAAATAGGCCTCCGTGGCGGCGATTATTTCGTTATTGGAGTGGAATCTCTTCCCGGCGAGCGAATTTTTTAGGTTCGGAAACAAAAAAAAGTCGCACGGAGCCAAATCTGGAGAATACGGTGGATGGGGCAGCAGTTCGTAGCGTAATTCGACCAATTTAGCCGTGGCGAGTGCAGAAGTGTGAGCCGGTGCATTATCGTGGTGGAAATGCACTTTCTTTTTAGACAAATGGGGCCGTTTTTCTTCTAACACGGCGTCAAATCGGCTCAATAGTTCGGCGTAGTACTGTCCTGTGACCGTTTTGCCCTTCTCCAGATAGTCAATAAAAATCACACCTTGAGAATCCCAGAAAACAGTGGCCATCACCTTTCCGGCCGACGGGACCGTCTTCGCCTTCTTCGGAGCAGGTTCACCGGGTAAGGTCCGCTGTTTTGACTGCTCCTTGGTCTCTGGAGTGTAGTAGTGAATCCATGTTTCGTCGACGGTCACGTAACGACGCAAAAACTCTTTCGGATTGCGATTAAACAGCTCCAAACACTGCTCTGAACTGGCCACACGGATGCGCTTGTTGTCTGCAGTCAGCAAACGCGGCACCCGCCTTGCTGACAGCTTCCTCATGCCTAAAATCTCATGTAGGATATGCCACACGCGTTCTTCTGAGATGCATACTATCGCAGCTATCTCGTGCACCTTTAATCGGCGGTCTGACAAAACGATATCGTGTATTTTTGTCACGTTCTCCTCCGTAGTGGCTGTTTTCGGAGCACCTGGGCGTGGATCATCAAAAACCGACGTACGATCACGTTGAAACTCGTTATACCAAAATTTAACGGTCGCCATCGAAGGAGAAGCATCCCTATACACTGCATCCAAGCGTTCTTTAATTTCACTGCGCGATTTTCCTTCCAAAAACAAGAATCGAATCACCGACCGATATTGTTCTTTCTCCATTTTTTCAAAAATCAACGGACACATTTGCTTTCACACGCTCTCAAAAATAAACTACAACTCCGATCCGGCTGAAATTTCGTCTGTAACCGTTTACAGGAAGATACTGCACTGTAGTGTATTTCTGGTGCGATAGTGGCACCATCTGGCGGTGAGGCTAGGTACTTGTCAAATGACCCTCGTATATATTTTTTTTTTTATTTACGATCATTTGAGCGAAAAAAAATTAATCCACATGATGCAAACGAGAAAAACAGTGCAAGCAATAGTACTTGTCGCTATCAGTGCAAAATCTGCTAGTTCTTTGACGACATCCCTCGTAATTACATAATGCTCTAGTTCTAGTTTCATACTCACAAGATTGGAAATCGCCCAATTTAGAATTCGACAAATACACTCTACTGATTTCTTTACATAAACCTTTTGTCGTTACATGTGTAGTTTTGTCGTTATTGCAAGTGTTTCAAAGTGTTAAAGCATTTGTGACTGAAGCTTCAATGATACGTACAAAAATGTTGAATGTCCATTTTTTTGAGCTTATGCTTGGGGAAGCTTTTTTACATCGAAAATCGTGCAAGTTTGCGCCTCCCATAAATTTGTTGTACAATGAAAAGGCAAAAAGAAATCTTATTTCTGTTCTATCTTTAGCAGTTCTTGAATACCTTTTCATCGGTTTTAAAGGTGTAACACCAACTGCTGTAGATAAAACAGATACCTCTTTGGAATCAATCACACTTATAAAGTTCATGCCACTGTTTGTGTCATGATTCACTTTGAATGTTCCTCGGGGAGATTTTTTTTCAAAGATATGCTTTTCTTTGACTCTATCTTTACGGACAGTTCCTGTCGATCGTAATCCATATTTATTCAAGTGGACGATTAAATCAGGACTAGTAAAATAATTATCGAAATAGAGGTGATAGTCTGATAGCTTTCTTTTTGAAAGGCTGAGTAAAAGAGGATTGATCATTTGTAAGACTACTCTGGAGCCAAGTGAACATGATGCTAATTTTATTCCAATACTAGTATCATTTTTACCACAGTAAATGTCCAGATTGAATATATATCCATTTACTCCACACAAGCTCCAAAGCTTTAGTCCATATCTGTCAGGCTTGCAAGGTAAATATTGTTTTAGGCAAGTGCGTCCAAAAAATCTGACCATCATTTCATCTACCGAAAGAGCCGTCGTAAAAAAACCAAATTGTTGAATATTTTTTTTGAATAAATTCAAAATTTTCCGAACTCTCCAAGCTTTGTCATTATCATTTTTATCGTCAAGTTTTGAATATTTTATTTTTGTTTTTATTTCATCAAACCTATCGCGAGTCATCGCTGAAGAAACTATGGAGCACTTCACAAGAGGGTCAGTTTCCCAATACTCCCTTTGTTCATTTCGTATGTTGTACGAAGATAGCAATAATATTCCGACAAAAGTATCAAGTTCTTGTATGGATAAATCCAAGCCATTCGCTTCGCTAGTTGCAACGATATAATTTTTTATTTCTTTAGAGAAAAAAAGTTCAAATAACTGCACAGGTGACATTGAACATATTTTTTTCTTTACCACATTACTCAACAGTAGTTGATCGTCTACGTTTCCAGAGCACACTTTTTCTCCATCACACCATGAAAATTCATAATCTGGTTCTAGTTTTTTCTGAGTTTCTGAATAGTTATGAAAAGTAGATCTGTATGAGACGGTTGGTTTTGAAATTTCTTCCTCCAAATTCTCATCATCTGACTCAGAATCTCCCTCAGACCCTGAGTTGTCTGGATCAGGTATTACAACGACCTCATTATCCTCTTCGAAATCTAAATCTGAATCGTCATATTCCCGAGCTGATTCAGATTCTTTGTTTTTTGAAATTTGTGATGCTTTTCTCTTTAGCATTTTTTTACATTGCTTGAGAGGTCAGATTTTTGAGTATAGAAGTAAATAATCTTTCATCCATATACGATAAACCCAAGGAACTATACTTTCAAAAGACCACACTTCTTCAGCGAATCCAATAACGGGATAAAACTTCCGCGACGAAAATAAAATAAAATGCTGCTATGAATTCTCTCACACAAAGTGTGCGAAAAATTAGAAATTTCGCAAACTACCAGAGATAATCCAGAATCGCTCTGTGGAAGAACGCTTCATAGATGAGACCTATTCCATAACTAATTGCTCCGTTAAATGTAAAGAATACTCCAAGACAACCTGTAGCACATTTATATTGCGTAAACGTAAAAAATCCTATTGTGAATGTAAACGTAGTCACCAAGCATGAATGTAGGTATCTCGGGAACAAGAAACAAAAAGTTGGAGTAAGTTTGATTTTAAGAAATTTTTTATTCAAAAACTATTACATTTACAGAAAAATTGACAATAATAAAATGTTCTTAGAATCAACCATAGAATACATGGGAATTTTTTGGATTTTTTTGAGCAACTTTTGAATTTTGCATACATTTACCTTTTGCATAAATACAAAAATTTTCTTGAAACGTTTTGAAAAAATTCAGGTTCATTCTTTGAGTAATTCTAAGAACCTTTTCTCTCTTCACAATTTTTCCATAACCCCATAGTTATTGAGTAAAAAATTCATAAAAATATTGACAAAAATTTTCCAATCAAGGCGCCATTTTGTAAACCCCCAGGTGAAAAATCGATCCGCGAACCATGAGTTCCTCATATTCAAACATTTATTCCACCGTTTAATGAGGTTCCGAGTCGATTCCGCTCGGGAAACCTTCATGCAGACGTGTGACAGAACGAGAGGTGATTATTAAAAAAGAATTTTGAACCTAAGTAGCCGGAGGAAGCGAGGTCAAGGCAAAGAAGGGAGCCACACAGACATGCGAACGTAAGCGGGCCAATTACTAAAAAAAAAATCTTATACTACCTACGTAGCCGGGGGACACGAGGTCCAAGCAAAAAATGGAGTCACACCAACGTGCGACAGAAAGCCAGTCGATTATTTAAAAAAGTCTTAAACCTAAGAAGCAGGAGGAAAGGTGGTCCAGGTAAATAAGGAGTCACGCAGGCGTGTGATAGAACAAGAGGTGATTATTAAAAAAAAATTGGAACCTAAGTAGCCGGCGGACACGAGTTAAACTCAACAAAAGACAGTCACGCAAACGTGCGACAGAATTCACACCGATTCTTTAAAAAGTCTTAAAACTAAAAGGCCGGAGGACGCGGGCTCCAAACAAAAAATGGAGTCATACATAACTGCGATAGTGAGCCAGTGGGTTATTAATAACAGTTTTAAATCTAACGAGCCGAGAGACGTGAGTTAAACACAATAAAAGGGAGTCACACTTAAGTGCGATAATAAGCGAGCCGATAATTTAAAAGAAGTCCTAAATCTAAGTAGCCGGGGGACAGGAGGTCGAGATAAAAAAGGAGTCACGCAGATGTGTGACAGAACGAGAGGTGATCATTAAAAAAAAAAATTTGAACCTTAGTAGGAGGGGCGCGTGTTAAACCCAAGAAAGAACATCCCGCTCGTGCAACAGAAGGCAAACCGATTCTTTAAAAGGTCTTAAAACTAAAAGGTCGGGGGTCGCGGGCTCCGAACAAAAAACCGCTGCCAATTCATTGGCAAGATGCTTCCTCAAACTAATTTATCGATTCCATTTTTTAAATTTAAAAAATAAAAGTAAATTTTTCACAGCAAAACTTTATTAACAAATAAAACTGTTTTATTTGTTGTTCTTTGTTCTTTGTTAAACAATTTGATTTAATACAAAAAACATTTTTTTGTTTCTTCATTTACGTATCCTATACAAACAATTAATTATTGTTATAAAAATTTTAAAGAAATACATTAGTTTGACAAAGAAAATTATGTATTGGCAATAAATAATAAATATTTGTTTTGAAACAGGTATTTATATAACTACTATCCTGCTCGACTTAGTGGTTTAAAGTTAATACATCATTGTAACAATCATACAAATATAATAACTAACAAGGAAAGTACCCGAACTGTCAAATTCAAAAGAATTCCAAACCCATATTAAAAAGTAGACCTCCATGCGAGATTCACGAAACCATTTTTTTTATCGGCTGAGAAGCGCTTTATAAGGGTTAAAATCACCCCTAAAGTTTACCCCCAAGAAACGTTTTTTTTTATATATCTCGGCTTCTACTTAATTTTTTTTAACGAAACAAATTGGAAAGAGTTTCTTATTAAAAAGCCAAGAAATCCGTGGTAGTATGAACATTAAGGGTTGCATCCCTTATTTTTTAGAGGGTGAAATTGTGTTTTTTTAAAAATAATTTTTGTTGTGAGAATTCATAAAATAATTCAAAATAGGTCAAAACATTATTTTCTCCAACTACAATAAATAACAGTTGGTGTTTTTGGGCATTCTTCGCGAAACAACCCCTTAACCCGTTAAGTCCTGAATGGACACATTTTTCCGAGTTTTTTCAAGCGATGAAAAAGCTTGAAAATTGAAAGCAGAAAAAATTCTAAACAATGAATTTCGATGTAAAAATCGACGAACTTTCCGAATCCACTATTAGTTTTTCGAAAAAATTGCTTTTTTATAGGTTATGTTCGCGTTTTTTGCCAAAAATCGTGTTTTTTTTAAAATAAATTTTCAAAAAACCAAGATTTTAAGACCGAAAAACATAAGAAGAAGGGTAAAATGGTGCATTTCTTGCGTCCATGGACCTTGTACTATAATGTTGACATAGTTGCCAAATAAAATTCAAGATGGCATGTTACAAAATGGCGTCTAAAACCGGAATTTTTTAGCTAAATTATATCTTTTCATATTTTTAAATAATAAAAATTACTTTGTCGTGAATAAATACGAAATCTCGTAAAAAAAGGTATTATTTGTTGTAAATTATGAATTTGAGGTTAAATGTCATATTTTCAACATGGCGGATACAAGATGGCGGATGAAATTTTTGAAAAACCATGTATTTCGGGTCGAATTTTTTATAGCGGGGTTTTTGGGTCCCTCTTTATGAATTTGAATTTACATTTTGAAAATTTTGGAATTCAAAATGGCGGATCCAAGATGGCGAATGAAATTTTTGAAAAATCAAGTATTTCTGGTCAAATTTTTTATGGGGGGGTTTTTTGGGTCGCTGTTTACGAATCTGAAGTAACCTTTTGAAAATTTTGGAATTCAAAATGGCGGATACAAGATGGCGGACAAAAATTTTCAATATCAACTGATTTATACAAAGTTTTGTGCAAGGGTTTTTTTTGGATCGCTGATTATGATTCTGAAGTTATTTTTTGGATACTCTTGAAATCAAAATGGCAAATCCAAGATGGCGGACGGAGATGGCAAATATCAACTGTTTTATATTCATTTTTAGGTAGACATTTACAAAAATTTTTTTTTTATAATTTTTTACATTTTTTACATTTTTTTTTTATTTTTATTATAATTTTTATTTTTTTTTTACATTTTTTAAATTTTTCTCATTTTTTTATAATTTTTATAATTTTTGTTTTTACTTTTTAGTGAAAATACTTAAGAATTCATGCAAATTTTGTGTGATAACTGTCAAAGCAAGCAGCACAAATGTGAATATTACAAGAAGTACAAATTTTTTGAGTTCTGACAGAACACTTTGAAAAATTTGTACACTTTTTTTTTTTTCTGACAGTGCAGTTTTATGTGGTCTTGGATTTTTAGTAGAGTTTTTCTTTAGATAATTACGGGCTATTTCTATAGCAATATCTTTAGTCCCTAATTTTTTAGTTTCGTTGCGTACCATATTTTTCAGCACTGTAGCATTGGCTATAGATGCTTGAATCAATCTTAGAAAAATAACCCATGTCCATTTCTTACATCTAATTGAAGGCATCAACATACTGCAGTGATAGTCATGCAGGTCAACTCCTCCCATATTTTTATTATAAATTGAAAACGCATTCGGAAATGGTAATTCTATTTTACTACGATGTTCTTTAGAGTATCTTTCCATTGATGATAAGGGTGTAACACCTGCAGCTGTTGACAGAATTGATACAGGTTTCGAGTTCATAATAGTGATGTAATTCATGCCACTATTTGTGTCATGTCTTACACCGTATGAGCCCCGATCGGATTTCTTATCAATATCGTTTGTAACTCCTTTCATTCTATCTGATCGAACAGTACCTGTAGCCCTTACTCCAATATTTCTCAGGTGAACCAATAAATCAGGACTTGAAAAATAGTTATCAAAATAGATATGATACTTTATTATTTTTTTGGTGAAACCGAAGTAAGAAGCCCTTGAGTCATCTGCAAGACCGCTTTACTTCCCAAAGCACATTTGTCAAGAATATCACTGTTCCCTTTTGAAAAAGGGTTGGATCCTTTTCCACAGTAAATGTCACAATCAAACAAATATGCTTCGGGATTACATAGAGACCACTGCTTTATGCCCCATTGTTCCGGCTTATCTTTTATATACTGTTTCAAAACAGTTCTCCCATAAAATTTGATCATTGTTTCGTCTACAGATAAAGAAGTGGAAAAGTAACCAAATTGTTTCAGATTTTTTCTAAAATTTTCAAAAATGGCGCGTACTCTCCAAGCTTTATCCGTAGGACTAATGTCAGACGGTTTAGAGAATTTTATTTTAGATTCTATTTTTAAGAATTTATCCCGACTCATAGCTGCAGCTATTGGATGACAGGCCAAAAAAGGGTCTCTTGACCAATAATCTTTTTGAGACTTTCTACTGTTAAAAGTCGACATAACAATAATTCCTATGAAAGTATTCAAATCATCAAGAGTAAGTTCATAATCGTTCATGATGGTGCTTTCAATGATGTAATTTTTCATATCTCTCGAAAAAAATATTCAAAAACTTCTGTAAAAGATGCATTACGAATTTTTTTTATCGTCGATTCAGATAACATGATTTCGTTTGTGGGACTCTCATCAAATTTCTTTTCACCCTCTAGCCATTCATACAAGTGGTTTGGTTCGAGTTTTTTTTGATCCTCTGTGTATTGATCAAGGACCTTTTCATAAGATTTTGACGGAATCATGTCTGTTACTCGAACGATCCAATCAGAGTTTTCTTCAATATCACCATTTTCTGAACCATCATCAGAATCTGATCCATTTGAATTTTCTTCATCAGAGGACATATTATCATCATCTACAGCTTCATCTAAAATTTGATCTCTACGACACAAACGTTTTGATTTCGAAACCGACATACCAAATTTGCTCCTGAATAATTTTACACAAAGTGATAAAATAATCTTAGCTCTTAGGGAAAGTTCAGTACGTCGATGAAAATACTTTGGCAAAAATCGGAAAAAGGCAAAAGAACAAAAATCAATTGACGGACATTGTCCATATAAGCATTATGGTGTTGCTCATGTATGGATCAAAATTGCGAAGGTTATGAGAAATTGCAAAGTTGCGATGCATAGATTCTTAGAAGCAGCTTGTTTGAAATGAAAAATCTAATTTTGCTAAAGAATATAATTAGTAAATTCCAATAAAAAACGGAGAAACTGCAGAAAAAACAATTGTTATATAAAATATGAACTCGAAGGCAGGAAAAAATATATAACAATGTAATGTACTTATGCTTTGAAAAATTTGAATATGAGAAGTAATTATAAAAAATATTTTATTTATAATAAACCGAAATTCAAACCACACAATTTAATTTTCGTTCAATTCAATTTATTGATTTTCAAAATTTAAAATTCGTAATTATATTTAAAAAAGTTTTTAAACTTTTAAAAAAGTAAAAAATTTCATAATAAAATACGAACAAAAATTAGAAAAATTTAACTGTAAAACATTAAGATTCTAACATTTAGATTTAGAAAAGTAAATGAGCATTATAAGTAAAGACCGCCATCTTCAATATGAAATTTTTAAACATCTAATTGTAGATTTATAACCAGCGTTTCAAAATATTCCTTCTTCAAAAATTGACATAAATCGATTGATATTCGAAATTTTCGTCCGCCATCTTGGATTTGCCATTTTGATTTCAAGAGTATCCAAAAAATAACTTCAGAATCATAATCAGCGATCCAAAAAAACCCTTGCACAAAACTTTGTATAAATCAGTTGATATTGAAAATTTTTGTCCGCCATCTTGTATCCGCCATTTTGAATTCCAAAATTTTCAAAAGGTTACTTCAGATTCGTAAACAGCGACGCAAAAAACCCCCCATAAAAAATTTGACCAGAAATACTTGATTTTTCAAAAATTTCATTCGCCATCTTGGATCCGCCATTTTGAATTCCAAAATTTTCAAAATGTAAATTCAAATTCATAAAGAGCGACCCAAAAAACCCCGCTATAAAAAATTCGACCTGAAATACATGGTTTTTCAAAAATTTCATCCGCCATCTTGGATCCGCCATGTTGAAAATATGACATTTAACCTCAAATTCATAATTTACAACAAATAATACCTTTTTTACGAGTTTTCGTATTTATTCACGACAAAGTAATTTTTATTATTTAAAAATATGAAAAGATATAATTTAGCTAAAAAATTCCGGTTTTAGACGCCATTTTGTAACATGCCATCTTGAATTTTATTTGGCAACTATGTCAACATTATAGTAAAAGGTCCATGGACGCAAGTAATGCACGATTTTACCCTTCTTCTTATGTTTTTCGGTCTTAAAATCTTGGTTTTTTGAAAATTTATTTTAAAAAAAACACGATTTTTGGCAAAAAACGCGAACATAACCTATAAAAAAGCAATTTTTTCGAAAAACTAATAGTGGATTCGGAAAGTTCGTCGATTTTTACATCGAAATTCATTATTTAGAATTTTTTCTGCGTTCAATTTTCAAGCTTTTTCATCGCTTGAAAAAACTCGGAAAAATGTGTCCATTCAGGACTTAACGGGTTAAGAGGTGGTAAACCACCCCTAACACAAATGAATTAGGTATATTTTTTTGGCAATTATTTTTTTCCTTAACATGGGTTCTTGAAGTCGTTAATCGGAATCCACAGTTAGATCCACAATAAAAACTTGAAAATAGTGAATTCAATATGGCGAAAAATTTTTTAGAAATATTTTAAATTCCACGAAAAATAGTATGTAGACCCCCTAGCGGAAATTATATTATGTAAATAAGTGTATAATAATGTAACAATGTTGTGTTATGTTATTCTATTATTTATTATTTTTTTATCATACACTTGTTTATCGTACGATAAACAAGTGTATGATAATGTAGTTGTTTGTAAAAAAGTGTAAGAAAACGTAACAAATTGTAATTTTCTACTAGATTTCGGACGCTTTTACATTTTACCACAGTTTAAACCATTTTTTAATAATTTCTTACTTTTCCTTACATTTGTCTACGTTTTATTACTTTTTAATTTGTACTCTTAATTCAAATTTTATAGGCATTCTTACACTTTCGTACATCTTTTTACATTTTATTATATATTTGTACTTTTAATTACATCTTTTTACGTTTATATACAAATTTTGATACAGATTTTACATCGTATCACATATTTGTACACTTTTTTCAAATAGTTCATAATTATACTTTTATAATAATTTATAATTGTACTTTTATTTAAATAAAGCTATAAATAAAATATTTTCAAAAATGTAAAGAAAAAATACTAAAACGTAATAAAATGTAAATTATTACGTATTAGAAATATAATTAATATATGTTACAAAATGTAAGTTACTGTATAAAAGTTTAAATTTCTACAAATTCTTACAGATTTTTACAATTTATTATCTTTTAATACAAATTCTACCAATTTCTAAGCAGCACAACGACCAATTTTAAATCCTACGGGTCAGCCAACAGCAGGCAGCAAGCTAGCTAATTATTCTGACGATCATGGATTATATGTTTTACAATAATGATATTCATGAAAAAAATGTTGTAAACATAGCGATTTCTTGCACCATGAACATGTTATAATTGCTCGTTTACCATAAATATCGCATGTAATAAAATTAGAATTGAAGCAAAATTTTTTTGGGTTCAATTTTTTTTTGGCGTACCAAGCATATTTAAATAAATTTTGAAACCTGGGACTTGATAATTGATTATGTACTAATGAATGCATTTTGATTATATTATTTCTATCGTGTAAGTTGAGATCCTCATATGTTAGAAATATCATATCCGAAAACGTTCGAACGAAGTTCTTCCACATTCGAAAACCGTAAATATCAAGCGGTTGAAGTTTACTTGTTGTTCTTTGTGGAATTTGTAGAGTCGTTAAGGTTTTATGTTCCGGTTTTACTTTATAAATTATATCTAGGCAGTGACCTCTCCATGAATCAAGCAATAGGGTACTTGTTATGGTAGTTGATGGAAAATATACATCTTGCACCCAAGTTTCAACATGTTCTTTAGTCAATTTACCTGATTTCGATGCCATTACATAAACATTTTCTGCTGCAAATAAATTTTTTCTGACTACAGTTCCAAACTCTCCCTTTGGTTCTTGCATGACTAAAAAGAAGGGTGATAGAAGTTTTCCTTCAGCAGATACAGTAGGTTGGATAGTATAAGAATGAGTTGTCGAATGCACTGATTGCACTATACTCTCTACACCTTTATCTCCTCTAAGATTGAGGGTTCGACCACTGTGTATTTCGTAATTAAAACCACTTTGGTCGGAGTTATAAACACGTTTCCATCATATTTTATGATGGCATTTTTTACTCTATTGCGAAATTCCTGTTTTTGTGCTGACCATTCTTCTGAATCATCTATAGATTTTTTAGTAATAATTTTTGTTATTTTTCGAGAAACGATATTAAATCGCCGTTTAAATTCATTTAACCAGTGTCTAGAAGCTTTAAATTCATTGAAGTTTAACTCTAATGCTTTTTCTTTTGCCATACGTCTTACATCAATGTCATGACTGGGTATTCTATTCGATCTGGCTACGTTAAATTTTTGTAAACAATATTCCTCAATTTTTTTCAATTTATCGATCCTACTTCCTCCTATTGCCACTTGATCTCTCCATCTATACAGCTGACGTGCTATTTTTAATTTTTTGAATCGATTTTGGACTGTTTCAAATTTTAACTTGTTTTTACTACTTAACCAATACTCCACAGCTTGCTTTTTGTAGTCAAAATTAATACTCTCTGATTCGGTCCTACATTGATTTTCAGTTTCGAGTGTTATCATATCTTCTACATCGATATCTTCATGTAAATCATCTGCAGGTATGTCATCGTAAGGTTCGTATAGGTATCATCATAATATAGAAATTCTTCCGTTTCTTCGTAAATACTACGATCATTTATACTTGATATTATAATATTATACACTATATTAGCAACATTTCTTTCAGCGTCATTAACAGGTAATTTCTTTTCTTGATCTTGAAACATACTGTTTAAAATAAATAAAACATTCATCGCATTTACCAAATTCATATTTATGGAAAATATTTTCTTTCTTCTTTTAGATACGTTGAGTCGCAGTGTAAACCTGTAAAAGTTTTAGTTATTATAGCCGTTTTATAGCCATAACAGTATAGGAATGTACAATAGTATGAATGTACAGTAAGTGTAAAAAGTATTCAGACATCCAAAACTTTTGAGGAAAACATTTTACTAAATTCCTTTGTAAGTGCATGGGAATTCGTTATTGTTTGTCAATGTTTTGTCTGCAAGATACACTATTTTATTAGCATTAAATAGTTGCTAAACGTTATTATTATAAATAAAGTACTACTTCTATTCACTCGTATGAATATTTTTTTACACTTAACTTAACTGATTAAATCGTCAGTATGTCATATTTTATATATTAGAATAACAGTAATGTAACAGTAATTCTAAAAATTAAAATCAAAACATAATTTTTACTATCATAAAATAATTCAATGCATGTATTAAGAGTAAAGTTTCACTATCAAAATATTTACAATTGGTACAATAAAGATTCTATAATAGATTTTTACTGAATTTGACTTTCTTAACTTCGGCCACTTGTTCAAAATTTATTGTATATTTTGACGAGTTTTATATTTAAAAATGCTGCATTTTATTTAACTTTTCAATATTATATCTATTATATCCTTCTATTAGAAATATTTTGAATAATTATGTAGAAGAAAGAAATTTCAATTATATGGTTACTTACGACTATTATTATTGTTATCATTCAATTCAAATAGGATTTCGTACTCGTAAAATGTTTACTTGCCATTAAAAAATATGATGCAAGTACCCCCAGACACTTATATTTTCAATTAATACCCATAAAATAATGTTGACATTGAATATTAATTTAACACGAGCGTAGAAAAACATTCAGTAACGTATATTTGTTTTCGACTGACCGATGTTTCACTTATTTATGAATAAAAGAGGAGGAATCGGGAGATAAGCCATATCAATGCAAGTGTACGCAATCTTGTATATTGCGCAATAACCATGAATTGCTATAATTATCATTATATTAAAAATTTTGTTCATATTAATTTATATTAATAAATCATAAATAAACTTTTCTTATTAAAACCTATCATAATTTCAACAAGCATGAAAATCTCTCCTAGCTGAAATTATAAAATATGAAAGAAAATAAGAAAATACTTATAAAATGGAATAAATTGTCGAAAAATGTAAGAAATCATACGATACTGGATTTCGGGCATATTTAACAAGTTGTTAAAGTTTCTTACATTTTCTTTCAATTCCTTACGTTTTCTAAATATTTCCTTGTGTAGCTTATTTTTATGAAATTATAAGGAAGTATTTGTTAGAAAAATCTGTAAGAATTTGTAAAAATTTAAACTTTTATACAGTAACTTACATTTTGTAACATATATTAATTATATTTCTAATACATAATAATTTACATTTTATTACGTTTTAGTATTTTTTCTTCACATCTTTGAAAATATTTTATTTATAGCTTTATTTAAATAAAAGTACAATTATAAATTATTATAAAAGTATAATTATGAACTATTTGAAAAAAGTATACAAGTATGTGATACGATGTAAAATGTGTATCAAAATTTGTATATAAACGTAAAAAGATGTAATTAAAAGTACAAATATATAATAAAATGTAAAAAGATGTACGAAAGTGTAAGAATGCCTATAAAATTTGAATTAAGAGTACAAATTAAAAAGTAATAAAACGTAGACAAATGTAAGGAAAAGTAAGAAATTATTAAAAAATGGTATAAACTGTGGTAAAATGTAAAAGCGTCCGAAATCCAGTAGAAAAGTACAATTTGTTACGTTTTCTTACACTTTTTTACAAACAACTACATTATCATACACTTGTTTATCGTACGATAAACAAGTGTATGATAAAGAAATAATAAATAATAGAATAACATAACAAAACATTGTTACATTATTATACACTTATTTACATAATATAATTTCCGCTAGGGGGTCTACATACTATTTTTCGTGGAAATTAAAATATTTCTAAAAAATTTTTCGCCATATTGAATTCACTATTTTCAAATTTTTATTGTGGATCTAACTGTGGATTCCGATTAACGACTTCAAGAACCCATTTTAAGGAAAAAAATAATTGCCAAAAAAATATACCTAATTCATTTGTGTTAGGGGTGGTTTACCACCTCTTAAGGGGTTGTTTCGCGAAGAATACCCAAACACACAAACTGTTATTTATTGTAGTTGGCAAAAATAATGTTTTGACCTATTTTTAATTATTTTATGAATTCTCACAACAAAAATTATTCTTAAAAAAACACAATTTCACCCTCTGAAAAATAAGGGATGCAACCCTTAATGTTCATACTACCACGGATTTCTTGACTTTTTAATAAGAAACTCTTTCCATTTTGTTTCGTTAAAAAAAATTAAGTAGAAGCCGAGATATATCAAAAAAACGTTTCTTGGGGGTAAACTTTAGGGGTGATTTTAACCCTTATAAAGCGCTTCTCAGCCGATAAAAAAAATGGTTTCGTGAATCTCGCATGGTGGTCTACTTTTTAATATGGGTTTGGAATTTTTTTGAATTTGACAGTTCGGGTACTTTCCTTGTAAGTTATACTTCTTAACAAAAGTCAATGAATCGTTTTGAAATTTAATAGAGGTAGTTTTTATATTTTATTTTATATTTTTATGAAATATTTTTATGAAATTTTTACGAAATTCATATTTTGAAAGTCAATTTTTATCGTTGCCCTAGTACACGTTGCCACGGGAGTCAATCTGAAATGACTTTCTCCGGGATATGCCCTATAGTACACAATAATTATTTTTTTTATATATGATATACAAATTAAATAGAACTATTGCATATTTTGCTCTAAAACTTTATATTTGTGTTTTTGGGCTAATTTGGAATGAGTAAAAAAATATTAAGCCATTTTAAAATTTTGCGCTGAACAGTTGACATGAAGTTACCCATATATATATATATATATATATATATATATATATATATATATATATATTTGTGTGCTGTTTGTCGTTACCATCGATGCGTTTTGTTTCTAAACATTACCAGATGACACATCATGTATGAAACTGCAACTGGCACACTGAAAAAAATTTGGCACGGAGTTTGATGAACTGTGATGGAAACATCACAGTTCGTCAGCGCTCCCTTCGCTGCGTGTGTCAGACCACCCACTTTTGGCACAGCGTTTGTCCCGAACGGGACAGGAGCTGTGCCAGTACGGGGCGCGCGACGCTTTTATGGTACAGGAGCGGTGCCAGTACGGGGCAGGAGATGTGCCGAATCGCGGTACAACATTCTACCCTACTTTCGGCATAGCGTATGTACTCATCGGGTCAGCTGGAGTGCCAAATTTTTGTCAGTGCAACATTTGATTTATAATACAAGCAATGGCGGTATTGTTCAAGGATATTGAAATATACTAAAGTGAGAAAGTGATAGACAATAAAAGACAGATAATTTAAAGAGAAAGAGAAAAGGAAAGAGAGGAGAGAGAGAGAGAGAGAGAGAGAGACATAGAAAAAGTGATTTTACGTAAGTGCCCTTCTTAATTATTAATTTTATTAATATAAATAATATTCTATTTATTTTCTCGTTTTGTAATGTCAAATCAACATAACCTCTTGAAATTTTAACACAATGTTGTACTGGATAAGTGTAATAAGTGGTAAAAAATTTGAGTGGATAAATGAAAAAGTTTTTGAGATATTAATGAAAGAATTATAAACAATATTTTCATTAATAACAAATGACAGGCTAAAGATAATTTAAATTAAAAAAAAAAGAAATTGTAGGTTATTTAACGACCTTTTAATAAAAATTTCTCTTATTAAGTAATACTGGCTGTATCAATTTAACCTTTAGGCTGCGGGGAAATTTCAGTACAAATTGACCTCTCAGAATATGTAAAATGTGTACATAATATCACTGGATATTTCAGATAGAGTCGCTGACCTGACTGCTGGTCCATATATGGACCAGCCCCGCAGCTAAAAGGTTAAAAAATCAAAAAAAAACGAAAAATTCAAAATCATTTCTTGGTTATAAAAAAAAACTTGATAAAATAAAAAAATAGGTTATGTTTTCTCTATTCTCCTGCGAAACGAAGAGAATAAGCTTTGTCCGATGTAAAATGGTCTATCGGTTCAAAAGTTATCGCATGTGTACACACATACACACACACACACACACACACATACACACACACACACACAAACATTCACGAACATTTTTTTTATCAAAAACAACGGATTTTAGCGCCAACAGTCTTAAAACATGTTTTTGGACATTTTTTGTTTCAAAAATTTTTTTCACCGTTACAAAGCTTCCTCTTTGAGGAAGCAAAATGGAGACACCTACAACTGCAATAGTAAGCAAGTAGGTTATTAATAATAATCTATGAGAGAGTCGTAGTTTTTGCAGGCGAGAGTCCGACAAGACGAAGCTAGGACCAATACGGCTATGGGAATGTGTGTGTGTGCGCGCAAGCGTGTGAGTATCGGGACAATGCGAGCCGCGCGAACGGCGCGAAATACGAGCGTTTTACAGGTACAAACGCGAGAGCTGTCCGAGTCTCGCACCTTCAACAGTAGTTGAGAATCACCAGTTCCTGAGGCGTGAAGCCGAGTAGCTCGAGCGCCCCCGAGCCGGACATAAGGCACGCTCTCGAGGCATGCAAATGCTGCACAATAATGGCCCTGGCCCAGCCATAAGAAAAGCCTGCTGCAGCTGCTATGAAAAGTGCCAAGACCGAGACGTTGCCAAATGTACCGGCCGGACATACCGGGCTGCGAACCGACAACAGCGCTGCGATGATCGACGGAGCGAGCGACGGGACGAAGGGCGCTCACTCTCTGCCTGACCATGAGGCACACTGTACGTGTGCGCGACTAATTGACGTTTGTTCGACAATTTGAAGTAAAGATATTAGTTGATTAAAGGTAATTGTCCGCGTGTAACTTCGTACCGATCGGGTTCTTTATTCCTTATCTGGTTTCGTGAAGCTCGACGAGACTCTCGGATAGAGCTCCGGGCTAAAGTGTGCATGTGTGTGTGCCCGAACGAGCCGAGGGTCCTGGTGGAGCCTTGTCGTCAGCGTCCCCGTCGAGCGATACTCCGAAAGGTAGGAGATTACTATTTGATCTGCGCGCGCCTCACATTCAAGCTTGTATCGCATATTTCAATATGCACGGATTCACGCAATATTCACTATTGCTAGTTGGCATAGAAACACTTAGGAGTTTCTAGATGTAAAATCGGTACAGTGATTGTATTTGAAGTATAATGTGAATAAACTCTTTTATATTATTTTAAGTAATGTATGTCTTTATAATGCTAATTAACCCTGGTAACACACATTTTGCAATTCTGGTGCACTTCTAATTCAATTTCTCTGCTCTGCATGGAAATTGCGTCAGACCATACGTAACATGCTGTATACTTAACCTATATTTCTGCACAAAACGACTTGCACGAGGCTTTGAGCAGCAGAATTGCAGTAAACTTGCAAACTGACAATTACACACTTGGAGAACCCATCACCTGCACTTGCGCTTTCAGCAGAATTGCATGGGCAATAAGGAAGTTCATGTGCGCCAGGTACTGCGCAACAGAAATGAGCAGTCTTGTGCAATCGTTCGGGCAACCATATGGACCGACCCATCACGCGCGCGTCCACAAGAATTGCAACAGAATTACGCGTTGCGTCTGCTGCAGATGTGGTGCAGCAAAAATTGCGTCAGAATTACAATAGCCGAAGTGCACTCTGACACAGACGTCTGTTTGCACTTGCGCTTTCAGCAGAATTGCGTAGGAGATAAGCAAGTTCACGTGCGACAGACACTGTACAGCAGAAACGAGCAGTCTTGTGCAATCGTTCGGGCAACCATATGGACCGTCCCATCACGCGCGCGTCCACAAGAATTGCAACAGAATTACGCGTAGCGTCTGCTGTACATGAGATGCAGCGAAAATTGCGCCAAACTTACAATAGCTGAAGTGCACTTTGATATGAACAATGTTTTGTACTTGCGTTTTCAGCAGAATTGCACGGGAGATTAGTAAGTTCAAGTGCGTCAGATACTGTACAGCAGAAACGAGCAGTCTTATGCAATCAGTCGGGCAACCATATGGACCGTCCCATCACGCGCGCGTCCACGAAAATTGCAACATAATTACGCGTAGCATCTGTTGCAGATGTGGTGCAGCGAAAATTGCATCAGAATTACAATAGTTGAAGTGCACTCTGACATGGACAATAGCTTCTACTTGCGCTTTCAGCAGAATTGCATGGCAGATAAGCAAGTTCACATGCGTCAGATACTGTACAGCAAAAACGAGCAGTTTTGCGCAATCGCCCGAACAAGAATATGGACGGTCCCATCAGGTGCGCGTCCACAAGAATTGCAGCAGAATTATGCGTAGCCTCTGCTGCAGATGTGCGAGTTCCACGCGTATACAAGAGCGTGTAAGACGTGTGTACATGGCAAAATAATTATTCAAACAATTCTTAACCCCAAGCAGGCGGGGGATGCCAGTTTCACGGCTATCCGGGAGCGCGTCAGATGTTCATACATGGCAAAATAATTATTTACATAATTCTTAACCCCAAGCAGGCGGGGATGCAAGTTCCGCGCTTATACGGGAGTGCGTCAGAGGTGTATACAAGGCAAAATACCTATTTATAGAATTCCTAACCCCAAGAAGGCGGGGGAAGGCGTATATGGGAGCGCGTCAGACGTGTATACAAGGCAAAATAATTATTTATATAATTCCTAACCCCAAGAAGGCGGGCGATGCGAGTTCCACGCGGCAGCTTATGGGAATTTGTTCACTATTGAAAGATAAATTGCGTAATCAAAGTAATAAAAAATGTGTTTTCAGTAAATAAGTATGTGGTTATAGGATTCGAAACAGCGGTTCTGACGGTATAAAAAATTTAGTGAGTAAATAATTGTCAAAGTATGTAATTTTACTTTTTGGGGCGCTTCTCATTGGGCGAAAATGAACCTTTTTATTCTGTTTTATTATTAGTGATATTTTTTTTTAAAGTTATACGCATATAAATCATTTGCAATTATATAGTTTTTTTTTTATCAATTGAAGGAAACGCCCGACGATTTATATTAATTTAATAAGTGAATCTAACGGCTATTCAGGGCGAAAGATAATAGATAAGGAAGGTAACTAACTTATCAATCACTTTTTTTCTATATATGTGTTTAAATACATATTTAAATTTTTAGAAGCTATTTGACACAATAAATAGCAGTCAAAGAATTATGCACAATATTATAATAATTAAAGTGCAGTCAAGAATTTTTAAAGGATATGGAAAGGGAAGGTAAACGTATAAGATAAAAAATGAGAACGAAAAAATAACGGCCCAGGCCGGGGTCGAACCGACAACCTTCTGCTTACCGGGCAGCTACGCTACCATTTGCGCCACTGGGTTGACAATACTTTCCAGACCCTAACCGCTACTTAATCGTTCTCAATTTTTATTTCGTAGCGTAGCTGCCCGGTAAGCACGATACGATACCCAACGCTGGAGCTACCTTAACTCGAGTCAACCGGCGACTTATAGGTTTAAACTTTTTTTAATAATCACCGCTCGGTCTGTACGTCTGATTGACTACCTTTTTTCTCGACCTCTCGTCCCCCAGCTACTTACGTTTAATATATTTATTAATATCCAACTGGCTTATTATCGCAGTTATGAGTAACTCGCCCCTTTATTGTGTTTAACTCACGTCCCCCCGCTCCTCAGGACTAAGATTCTTTTTAATTATCGAATTGCTTTCTGTCGCATGTCTTATGTAACTCCGTTTTTACTTGGACTTCCCATCACCCGGCTACTTAGGTTGAAGACTTTTTTTAAATAATCGATTCGCATAGTCTCAGACTTAATCGTGACTCCCTTTTATTGTGTTTAAGTCACGTCTGCGGCTCGTCGATTAACTCCATCTTTTGCCTGGACGTCGCGTTCCCCGGCTACTTACGTTTACGACTTTTATTAATAAACGGCTCGCTTACTATCGCACTTATGCATGACTCCATTTTTTGTTTGAAGCCCGCGACCCTCGGCCTTTTAGTTTTAGGACTGTTCAAAGAATCGTTTTGTCTTCCGTTGAACGTGTATGTGACTATTGTTGTTGGGTTTAACCCATTAACGCCTAAACGGACGATTTTTTTTTGCTTTTTTCAACCGCGATTCTAAATGTGAATCCGATTGTAAAAAAAATTGAGACAAGCCATATTCGATATAAAATTTTCTGAACTTTCGATTGGTACTGTCAGAATTTTGAAAAAAATTCACATTAACAAAGTAGTATTTGTTTATTTAACAAAAAACACGAAATTTCGAATGACAACAATTTTTCATTTCATATTTTTACACATAAACCGTCGTTGGATTTTTATAATTTGTGAATTTTTTGTGTCCATGGAAGCTAACCTTCAAAATCCATGTATAGATTTTTTCAAATTCAAGATGGCAGCATCCAATATGGCGGCTTAAAGCCGAAAATTTTTTTCTTATTTCGATATTTTTCTTATTTTTTATTTAAAAAAATTTTTGATGATGAATGTTTACCAAATTGTGTATACAGGGGTTTTTTTGGTCGCTGGTTACGAATCTGTTATCAGTTCGCACAAATTCAAGATGGCGGATCCAATATGGCGGCCAAAAATTTTGAAAATTGTTCAATTTCTATGTAAGTCAGTATGCAGCGGTTTTTTGGGTCGCTGGTTACGAATCTGTTATCATTTTTACACAAATTCAAGATGGCGGATCCAATATGGCGGCCAAAAATTTCGAAAATGGTTCAATTTCTATGAAAGTCAGTATGCAGGGATTTTTAGCGTCGCTGATTACGAATCCGTTATCAGTTTTTATAAATCCAAGATGGCGGATCCAATATGGCGGTCAAAAATTTCAAAAATTGTTCAATTACTATGAAATTCGGTTTACAGGTATTTTTTAGGTTGCTGATTACGAATCCATTATCTGTTTTTACAAATTCAATATCGCGCATCCAATAAGGCTGCTAAAATAAAAAATTTACGTGATAATTTTTTAAATTAAGTAAATTTAAAGTTTTTAAGTCGCTGATTATATGTTTCTTAGCCATGAAATCACGTTGCCCAGCTCACACCGCCTGGAGGTTAACGTAATTTAGTGAGCCTTATTTTTTATTTTTTTTTTTGTTTTTTTTTTTTTTTTTATTTTTTTCCTCTGCACCGGTGAACGAATAAGGAAATTGTAACTTTGGTTATTTAATTAAGTGGTTTAAAAATGGATTAAAAGTAAAACCCTTTTGAAATTTATATTCTAAAATGTTCAAACTTTACGTTGGTGAGCAAATTTTGAATAAAGAATCAAAGTAAAAATTTTATTTAATGAAAATCTGTAAATATCTCCTAAACCCTAGTAAAGAAACACGCAATCTTAGTATCTAAATACGTGTCACCAGTAAAGAAATACAGGGCCAGTGATGGAACACTTAATAGCGGCATTTTATGATTTTATTCTTAACAAGATAATTTCTTTTATGCCGAATCTTTATATAAAATGAAATAAAAATGTTCAAGGATTCGAAAATTATCATCATGTTAGATAAACAATACATAGAAAGCTTGATATTTTCATTATATATAAAGAAAATGTTCGTTAACTGGTGACTGTTCCAATACTGGTGTAGTCACCCTATAAGACATTTTTTTGAGTAATCACCCCCATTACTGTCACAAGTCTGCGTGGCTCCCTTCTTTGCCTTGACCTCGCATCCTCCGGCTACTTCGGTTTAAAACTTTTTTTAATAATGGGCTAGCTTATTATCGCACTTAAGGGGACAAGCCATGGTTGAACCTGAAAAAAAGCTATTGTATTAATTCTTTAATAACAAAGCCAATATATAATTTTAAGAGTTCAAACTTTTTTTTATTATTAAGTTATACAATTACCTATAATTTAAGACTACATCATCCAGGTGTTTAAGATTTTGGTCTTGCAGTCCATTAGATTAAGAAACCCTTCTGAATTAGAAACTGGCATGTCATTGCCGCAGGAAATTTTTTGAACAAAGCAAGGCACGGGTCTGGTTACTTAGGAGTACCTTTGTAGTTATACCAGTTATAGAAAATGTGAGCTACTTTTTTTTTAAAAAATTTTTAAAATTGTTTTTTAATGAAAAATCTAATTTTTTGATGTTTTTTTTATTAAAATTTCAATATTTTTTGTAATTTTATTTTATAATTTTTTTTCTAAAGCCTTTTTCAAAAAAGTACCTCACATTTTCTATAACCAACACAATTTTAAAGATACTTCTAAATTTCCAAACCTCTAGCTTGCTTTATTTAAAAGAAATCCTGCGGCAAAGTCCCTGTAAATACAAAAAACAAGTTATTCAGAAATTCAATTCAAAGTTTTGGTTTTCTATAACTTTATATAAGTTTCAAAACTACTTACCAAAAATTTTTTTTTCATTCTGTATGATATACTTTAGTGGAAAAATGAAACAGATGCCAATTAGATGAAAGTAGTCCTGGCTAAATCATTTTAACTGTTGAATAAACCTATAAAAAAGAATTTCATTAATTCAACAATATTTTTAAATTTTTTAGATTAATACATAAATGTTGTACTTATTTTTTTTTTCGTACTAGGCTGAAAACATTGTTAGTCATAAATGTTATTGACAGTAAAAATAACCTCAAAATAAATTAATCCTTTTATGAGAGCCAATAACACACCTGTAAAAGAAAAAAATTAATAAATATTATATTAGCTATTATCGCATAAAAATAACTTTTTACCTACTCTAGTAAGAACCTGGTGCATATGACTCTTCAGGTAAATTCAATTGCAGTCTCCTTCGTTTTCTCCTATTTTCTAAAGTGTTTTCTTCGGCATTCCTCTCAGCATGAAATAATCTGATGTCATTGCTTTTCTGTGCCCACTCAATTGCAGCTACTCCAGGTTTCACATCAAAGGCTTCCATAATATTCAGAAAACCAACTCTTCCATCGTTGAAGCAAGTGACAGCAATACAAGCACCTGCTGTGAGCACATGTACACCACTGAAGGAGGTCTTGGTTACAATCTTCCAAACTGAATTATTAAAACTCTCATTACTATTTTGGGTGTAACCGCCTAAACATCTGTAAAGCAGCTCCTGTTCAGAGAGATCTTTGTAAATTGGTTTCAACTGTTCCATAATCACTGCAGGAATACTGTCTTTATGATGAAAATCTTTTAGTTTTTTTTGAGCCTTCGCTTTTTGCCACTTGCACCAACTGCTCTGTCCTGGTGGGCATAAATGATGTTGAGGATTCTGGTCTGTGGAAATCTTGTGGTAGTACGTAGCCCATATAGCATTCAGCATTTTTTCTACAGAGTCCGTGTTGTTTCTGATGGCATTACCATAATATGTGGTGAGCTGATCATTTACTTTTGCTGTTAATCGTCCTTGGCCTCCAATGGTTTTTCCATCGTCTAATAACTTTTTTCCAAAATTTTTCTTTAAATTCCTGAGTCTGGTTCCCATTCGTTTCTGGACGTGTCCCACACACTCCTTCTTCTCAACTTTAACTTCATCTCCATACGGTTTGGCCTGGCACAAAGCACTGTATACTTTTGAATCTCCATCTCCAATGTAATGATGGTATTTTACATTATACTTTTCTTGAGATCTTCTAAACATTTCCACAACTCCATCGACTTCCATCTTTCCAGCACTTCCTTCATGGTTTGCTGCACATTTATCTTGATGATCACTGAACCAGTCTTCATATTCTTCTGTGCCTTTTCTATTTTCCCACTTTAAACATGCTTTACAAAAACTGTTCTTGATAAATATGTCAAGAACTTGTTGAGAACGCAAGCCAATCAAACTTGAAATTCCTTGAAGACTGCGTCTGTTGGTTTCATAAGCATTGCTTTGAGCTCCAACTTGCTTGCTCGTGCTTATAATTCTTCTCTCTGAACAATTTTTGCACATAATGTTAAATTTGGAGCCAAGTCCTCGAATATCTTCTTCTATAATTTTAACTTGTCCTTTACATGTTGCACATACAAGAAATTTCTCCAGCTGTAAGAACAGAATGTTTATATCTATTATTCTGTTTCTTGTTTGTGACGCTTCTACAGATATATCTTTTATTTTCCCTGAAGTTGTACTTCTTTTCCTTTTGTTCGTGATTTTTTGTTGAACATTCTCTGAATTTTTGTTAAATCCTTTATGTTTTTTTTTTTCTTCCAAATTTTCTCTTCTTTCCTGGAGCTCCTGATGTTCTATTTCTCTTGTCAGAATCCATAGTGGCTAATATCTAATCCTCTATAATGTTAGTTATTAAAAAACACAAATAAAAGTCACTCACTGAACTCACTAAATTAAAAATATTAACAACACTTTGCACAGTGCAGTTAACCTAAAATCGCTGTCTTCTACACTCTCAATTAAAAGAGTTCTACACAGCACTTTATTTACAAAAAAAATTTTTGTCAATACTGAATAAATTGCATTGAAAAATGCAGATTCAATTATATTCAAAACACTTTTAGTTTAAATCCCAATGACTATGGCGCTGACAGAACGTAAACAGATGAGATTTTAAACCATCTATATGTATTGTACGTATATACTTTTGTATAAGTAGAGTAAAAGTAAAATACACGAGGTTTATACCTCGAGTTAAGTTTGCCTACTATGTCAATGTACATTTACGTTCTATATTCAGTATTGTATGCTGTGAAGCATAAAATAATATAAGATTAACAATAGTATATCTAAAATGGATAATTTAAGAAAAATCACTAAATATGCAAAAAAGTGACTTCACGGTTTTAGCTGTATTTTCTAAACGAAATCGAATTTGGAAATGCGGTTGGAAGCATAGTATTCAGCGGAAAATTTGCTATCAAAATAGTACATAAAAAAAAATCGATTTTTCGACCCCCTAACCATGGCTTGTCCCCTTAAGTGTGACTCCCCTTTATTGTGATTAACTCATGTCTCTTGGCTCGTTAGGTTTAAGACTATTATTAATAACCAACTCGCTTACTATCGCAGTTATGCATGACTCCATTATTTGTTTAGAGCCCACGTCCCCCGGCCTTTTAGTTTTAGGACTTTTTAAAGAATCGGTTTGCATTCTGTCGCACGTTTGCATAACTGTTTTTTATTGAGTTTAACTCGTGTCCGCCGGCTACATAGGTTCAAATTTTGTTTTAATATCACCTCTTGTTTTGTCACACGCCTGCGTGACTCCTTTTTTACCTGGACCACCTTTCCCCCGACGTCATAGGTTTAAGACTTTTTTAAATAATCGACTGGCTTTCTGTGGCACGTTGGTGTGACTCCATTTTTTGCCTGGACTTTGTGTCCCCCGGCTACGTAGATAGTATAAGACGTTTTTTTGAGTAATTGGCTCGCTTACGTTCGCAGGTCTGTGTGGCTCCCTTCTTTGCCTTGACCTCGCGTCCCCCGGCTACTTAGGTTCAAAATTTTTTTTTAATAATCACCTCTCGTTCTGTCGCACGTCTGCATGACTCCTTTTTCACCTGGACCTCCTGTCCCCCGGCCTTTTAGTTTTAGGACTTTTTAAAGAATCCGTTTGCCTTCTGTTGCACGTGCGTGACTGTTCTTTCTTGGGCTCGCTTATTATCGCACTTAAGTGTGACTCCCTTTTATTGTGTTTAACTCACGTCTCTCGGCTGGTTAGGTTTAAGACTGTTATTAATAACCTACTCGCTCACTATCGCAGTTATGTATGACTCCATTTTTTGTTTGGAGCCCGCATCTCCCGGCCTTTTAATTTTAGGACTTTTTAAAGAATCGGTTTGCATTCTGCCGCACGTTTGCGTGACTGTCTTTTGTTGAGTTTAACTTGTGTCCCCCAGCTACTTAGGTTCAAATTTTTTTTAATGTGATTGCATTTTTTGCCTGGACCTCATGTCTTCCGGCTACTTAGGTATTATGGGATTTTATTTTTTAGTAATTGACTCTCTTACTGTCGCACGACTGTCTAACATCCTTTTTTGTGTGGAACTGGCGTCCCTCTGCTATATGGGTTGACGAATTTTATCATTAATCGTCTTTGCTTTCTGTGCTGGTCTACTAAACTATCTTTTTTTGCGTGGAACTTTCGTCCCCCGGCTAATTGGGTTTAAGCCTTTTTTAAATATTTCATTCGCTTTTTGTTGCACATCTACTTATAACTCCCTTTTTTGCGTGGAGCTTGTGACCTGCGGCTACTCAAGTGTGGAAGTTTTGTTTTTTTTAAATATCCTCCGCTAGATGCCCACCTAAAAAACCTGAGTTGATAGTAAAGAGCGCCCGCCTTCTACTCAATATATCATAATCGATTTTGAATGGCCTACTTCTATTGTATATGGTTCATTGCTTACTGAAGCATCATTTCTGGAAGGCGATGAACGCAAAAATGAAGTATTAACTGGCGATGGAAAAATGTACCGTCAGGAGTAAACTTTCGCGATTCTTCGTAATTAATACTGTACGTACGAAAGGATGCAGTCGCACGATAAAAATAAAAATTTTCATATTTGTAATTGTATGTATGATTAATTTCCTCGTGAAAATATTATATGAGATTTCATATGAAATCGTAATTGAAGCTAACAACGATCTCTTATTTTTCTCATATATGAGACCGTTATAGGAATTTCAGACATGAGATCTATATGAGATCTCATATGGTGATCTCATCTGCATTTTGAATTAATTAATAAATAATTTCTTTTTAATGTAAAAGCATTAATAGATATATTATGTTTTAATAAATATGTAAAAGAGCAAATAAAGTTTTATCAATACATTTTATTAATGTTAATATTTTATTTCATTATATTTCTACATATTCAATGAAACATATATATTTATTCATGCTTTTACGTTAAAAACAAATTATTTATTAATTAATTAAAATTGCAAATGAGATCTCATATGAGATCTCATATAGATATCGTATATGTATGAAATTCATATAACGGTTTCATATATCATTTTCACGCGGGTTATAATTAAATATAATAATTTGATGAATCATTTATGCGAATAATTTCTATTAATTCTAATTGTGTCATTATAATATAACAAAGTGATTGAATAAGCATAAGTAGTTTTTTAATTTAAGCGGTTCCAGACCACCCCACGTAAAAAAATTTTATATAAGTTATATAAAATTTTTATAAAGAAATTGCTCTATATAAATAATATATAAACTTTATAGAACCCATAATATAAAGTAGGCCACAGGAAGGTAATTTTTGTTGTAATTAAGCTAATTAAAAAATACTTACCTTAATTAGAACAAAAATTATCTTCCTCTTTGCCAACTCTATATGGTTTCTATAAAGTTTATATATTATTTATATAGAACCATTTCTTTATAAAAATTTGACATAACTTTTATAAAATTTTTATAACATTTTTTTACGTGGATAACCATTCAAAGCAAATAGACATTAACAACTTTAATTATGAATTCAAGATATTTAATAACAATTAAATAAACTTTTTCTTGTATTTTATGTTCTTTATCTTCTCTTGTTTGTTAAATTATGTTTGACAAATGTATGATAAAAAATAAGAATTACTAATACATTTCATAAAATTATATTTTTTAAACTTTATACTTTGGAAATACTATGCAGGAAATTCATCATTGGCTTACCCATCATGAAACTATATTTTATACTATATGTATATATTTTGTGCTACATACATTCTTATGCTATAGTCTTGTAATTCAACATAAATAAGTTTTTTCATTTTAGACCTTGAAAATACTTTTACTTTAATATACTATACAAGGTGTCCCATTTTAATCGCCCCAGGCAAATATCTTGAAAAGTATGGGAGATGGAAAAAAACTTTAAATACAAAAGTTGTAGGGTGCAACGGGGTCAGCTAATGGTAACAACGACTTTGATCTTGAACTCTATTTTCAAGGTTATTTCAAGGTCAAAGTGATTTTTTTGAATGAGGACCCCTACTTTTGACCTCGGAAATGGAAAGAGCAGAAAATTTTACGTTCAGAAAGGTCTGATATATTGGGGTTTCAAGGTCAACCAGCTAATTTAATGAGGTCGACCTGGGAATACCTCTAGGAAGGACAAAATTGACCTTGACGTTCAAGGTCATTTTAAGGTAAGTTGATTTTATAAAATGGAACCCCTTATTTTTGACCCCGGAAACGGAAAGAGCGGAAGAATTTACGTCCGAATATGACCTTGACCTCGACCTTGACTTTAACCGTGATCTGGAAGGTTATTTTAAGGTCAAGTCGATTTTTTTAAAATCCCCTTATTTTTGACCTCGGAAATGGAAAGAGAAGAAAATTTTACGTTCAGATATGTACCGTCATATGGTGTCAAAGTTGGCCCTCTGGGGTCAATGAAGGGTAATAATAAATAAATTAATTTTTTTGAAGTGGATTTCACTGTTTTTATGAGTTACTTAGGAATCTAAAAGTATTTTTTCTCCCTCAAATGAATCGAAAATTAGAAAGACTACCCTCGACATTAGCATTACCCAATGTGCACCGCATGGAGGTTGTCGAAAGGATTTCGCACATCATTGGCCCTGAAAAGGGCCGATTGATTAACGGACTGTCATTTGAAGATCTAAGGCAGCAAATGCTCGATCAAGTGTCCGTTCTCTCTGAAACACATTTGCATCCTTCTTCGGAAGCTTGCTTGAACATTCCTCAATGTTTCCACTGAAATGGATTGGAAAGCTTCCATAATTCTTCCTCTCATGTTCTCTAAGGTTGTTGGAGCATGTGCAAAAACTTTGCCTTTAACTACTCCCCACAAAAAAAAGTCAAGAGGTGTGAGGTCTGGGGATCTAGGCGGCCACTCGTGTACTTGGCTGCCGATGCCAATCCAACGATTACGATACATATCATTGAGAAAATTCTTGACTGATCGAACGCGATGTGCAGGAGCTCCATCTTGATGAAACCACATATCCCGCCGTAAGATAAGAGGGATATCTTTTAATAGAGGAGGTATCTGGTTTTGCAAAATATCCAAATACAATTGTCCATTCAAATTTTGATTGTAAAAGATAGGTCCCAGCACATGATCTCCAATTATACCTGCTCACACGTTTATTGACCAACGTCTCTGGATTCGATGATCTCGTTGCCAATGAGGATTTTGTTCAGAGTAATAGTGGGCATTATGAAGATTGACACCACCCATATTATCAAATTTTGCTTCATCTGAGAATAGCACTCGATCAAAAAAGAAAGGGTCCCTACGTATCTGATTATTTGCCCATTGACAAAAATTTAAACGCCGTGCATAATCTCCATCCTCTAGTGTTTGTGTAAGGCGAACGTGGTAGGGGTGAAATTTAGATGTTTTCAACAGGCGATTTACTGTTGATTTGGGAACACCATGCATTCGTTGCAAATCTCGTGTTGAAATGTGGGGATTTTCAGCAATAATAGCTCGCACACCCAGCGCAATGTGCTGTTTCGTTCCAGTTTTACGCCTCTAACGAACGATGGAGCCTTGTGCAGCTCGCGTTAATAATCTTTTGATGGGTTTCCTATCTGGGTGACGGGCATTGGGATATTTCTCGGCATAGCGTCTTTCTGTAGCCCTATAATTATCATGACATTCACCAACAACTTTTATCATATTCACAATCTCCTGGGGCGTGTAATCAGCCATCTCAAAAAGGAATATGGTACCACAAAAGAAATTTGGTTTTCCACTTCAATTGTATGTATAAAAAGAAATTAAGAAGGCAATTTTCGGAAATGAGCGAAAAAGTTATTTATTCTAATAAACACATGAAATCATTACCGTATGCTATTCAATAATAAGAAATCAAAAGGTTTTCTTTATTTGTACTGTGCACAGTGACACCACTAAAAATAACTAACTCTACCTATTTTCGAGTGCAGTATTGTTATTACTCTTTAAAAAAAATGAAAATATTCCCAAATTGACCAAACTAAAGAATTCGAATATTTATAATTGACTCATAACAAAACCATTAAATCATCGCCTCATAACTACCTTAAAGTAATCGATCACTCGTACTTAAAAAATATCATTTGACGTAGCCGTACATTTCAATGGTGCCAACCTAATCAAGAAAGAACAAGAAGAAAAGTACCTTTTCATACCGAAAATTAATCCAAAAAATCCTTCAGAGTTACGCTGACAAAAGTAAGAACACATCAGATTAAAAAAATTAATTTGACCCCAATTGACCTCAAGCACGATTTGACCCTTAACTGACCCCAGAGGGCCAACTTTGACACCATATGACGGTACATATCTTAACATAAAATTTTCTTCTCTTTCCATTTCCGAGGTCAAAAATAAGGGGATTTTAAAAAAATCGACTTGACCTTAAATTAACCTTCCAGATCACGGTTAAAGTCAAGGTCGAGGTCAAGGTCATATTCGGACGTAAATTCTTCCGCTCTTTCCATTTCCAGGGTCAAAAATAAGGGGTTCCATTTTATAAAATCAACTTACCTTAAAATTACCTTGAACGTCAAGGTCAATTTTGTCCTTCCTAGAGGTATTCCCAGGTCGACCTCATTAAATTAGCTGGTTGACCTTGAAACCCCAACATATCAGACCTTTCTGAACGTAAAATTTTCTGATCTTTCCATTTCCGGGGTCGAAAGTAGGGATTCTCTTTTAAAAAAATCACTTTGACCTTGAAATAACCTTGAAAATAGAGTTCAAGGTCAAAGTCGTTGTTACCATTAGCTGACCCCCTTTGCACCCTACAACTTTTGTTTTCAAAGTTTTTTTCCATCTCTCATACTTTTCAAGATATTTGCCTGGAGCGATGAAAATGGGACACCTTGTATAGTCACTAAAACAATAATGGTATTTGTACCCAAGCACAATGTGAAGTGTACAACCGTACATATTTGATGATTTCGCTTTAGTATTTGTTTTAGTACTTGTGAAAATAATGTTTATAATTTGGTAAGACTTCTATATAGTTCCAATTAGCTACATAAGATTTCTTCCTTTGGTGCTGACAATTTCAATTAATCTGATTTATTCCTACTTCTTCGACAAAATGTACAGATAAACTCTTGTAATTCAAGCTAGTGTAGTTATAATTGAGTCTCCTTTATCACCAATAAGTTTTGATCAACTAAGTGAGCAGTAGAACTCAAATAAATAGTAATAGTAAAGTAATCCGCGATTAAGCATATTTTTTCAATTCCAGATCATCATTAAAGCAAATACACATTTACAAGTTTGATAGATTCAAGATATTAAATACAATTAAAATAGCGTTTTCTTTCTGTTTTATTTAGTCTCTTATTGTATGTAAAATTATGTTTGATAGATGTTATGAAAATAAATTTTTTAAACTTACTTTAGAAATACTATGCGACAAATCCATTATCCATTAATATATTTGTACTATATTTACTACATATTGTTAATGCTATTTTTGTAATTTAAAATACATACCTAAGATACTTAATTTGATACGTCAAATATTAACATACTAATAATAACACACTAATCAGTCACAAAAACATCTCTTCCTTTCGCATTGGCAATTTCAATTGAATTGATTTATGATTCTACATTTTCGACAAGCTGTTGCCAGCGAAAGCTTAATCCAAGCCAATAGTTGTAAACGAGTCTTCTTTATCACTAATAACTTTTAATGAACTAAGTGAGCCAGTTGCGACTTGAATAAATAAAAAGTAATCAAATAAGTATATATTTTTGTTTAAAAGATTCGAAAGCACCATTAGAAGCAAGAACACATTTCTAAGTTTGATAGATTCAAGATATTTAATACAATAAAAATAGCTTCTTCTGGTATTTTGTTTTAATTAGTCTCTTATTGTTTGTAAAATTATGTTTGATATATTTTATGAAATTTATTTTTGAACACTAGAAATGCCACGCAAGAAATTCTTCATCCATTTACACACCGTTGTATTTTATATTTACTATACACATTGTTAATTAATGCTATTCTTGGAATTTAAAATAAATACCTAAGTTATTAATTGAATAACATACTATAAAACACCAATCAGTGACTAAAACAATATTGGTATTTGTACGAAACCATAATGTGAATAAGCACACACAGTACATATTGTACATGTGATTTACGTTCCTCTATTTTTAAACAAAAAGTAAAGACAAAAACTCTTGCACGTTAAAGCTTAATCTAAGCCAGAAGTTGTGGACGAGTCAGCTGCATCACTTATAATTTTTGAAAATTCATTTATAGATTTTCCTCTAACACAGCACAGGATATAAAATTACTTTTCACTGTAATTAATAGGCATCGCAACTGCATTTGGTTTATTTATTTGTTTTACATGCTGTTCTTCTTGTTTCTAATATTTTCTTCTGTACTATCCACAAAACTATTTTATAACTATTTAACAATCTTGATGGTTGAATACAGCTGTAAACTTAATGCACGTCCTTATTGTCTTCTTCATGTCTGGATGTCTGTTTAAATTAATAAACTTCAGTTATTCTTCTTTGGTCCATATGCGTTACGAATGCACAATCTTCTGAAATAAAATAAAAACACACACAAAGTATCTATTCATACAATAATTTATATCAGTGGAAGAATGTTTTGATTATTTGATTGATTATGCAAAATATTTTATTGATTTCAGAATTATTCAAATACACAAAATAATTTAAATAATAAGTAATACTTATCTAATTTTCTCTCCGACGTTGCTAAAAAGTATTTCTGGATATTGGTAATGTCAATACATCTTTATTGCAATTTCTCTAAATTGGAGCAAAGCAAACTTAACCTGCTTACGCCCGCTCTGAGTGCTGCGTGAGTCTGCGTCCGGATTTGCCCCGTGCGCCCCCGAGCCGCAGACGGCCGCGGGAGAGTTCCGTTGCCGCGCCGCTATCTGCACCGGGGGCGACACCGTAGATATGCATTAAGAAATAATCGTTGGCCCAACACTGGCCGTACTTTAACACAGCGTGTGAGAACCGCAGCTTCGCCGCGTGCCGTTTCGTTCGCGCGTTTCAATCTTAACCGTCGCGCGCGAACTAACTTATTGTTTTTAACAGCACTTGCGTGGTGCTTGTATTAACCTTTAAGAGTTTTAATACAGTGTGAATTCTCGTTACTCGTCGCGTTGTTATTTATACAACCCGTCCTTCTCCCGGATACCACCACCTCCGCGGGAAAACGACTCCGCCGGTCGTTTTCATATCTGAGCAGAGAGGCCGCGCGCTTTACTCTTCGAGCGCGCGCTTTTCACTCAGCGGCCCAATTAGTTGGAAAGTGAAATTCGTGTGCGATCTTCGCGTTGTTTTTGGGATTTTCCCTCACTAGCCATCCCGATACAACTGGCACGCACCCTACTAAAGATTCTGCCTCTTTGCGTTGTTCCTCTGTTGGATCCGCCAACACTATAGCTGATACGGACACGGTGTTGTTTTCGGTTATGGCGGCTACTTCTAACTTTACGCTTGCACCGTCATCCTTGAGATGCAGCGTGTTTTCTGCATGGTCTAAGACGGCGCTGAACTTCTTAATGAAGTTTACCCCCAAGTAGCACTCCGTGCCTAGGTCTGGCATTATTGCGACGCGCACGTCTTTGCACACGCCAGCGACGACCATGGGCAAATATACATAGCCAACCACTGCTATGCTCTGCCCGTTTACAACCTCGTGCCGTGAGGCCGCTGGCTGGGATTAACTCTTTTCCACATGCCGTAGCGAGCTGTAGACCGATAGAATTCACCCCAGTCCAGGAATCTCCTTTGTTTGTCAGGCAAAATGAGAAGAACATCGAAATTAAGAATTTATTGATTTATTGATTGGTCGCATCGCGCGGTCGACGACCGATCGATATGCCATTGTTAATTGCTGTAAGCACATTTTCTATTGTTTCTGCATGTATAAGAAGGACCGCTGCGCTAGTCCGTAAGTTCAGTAAGCCGTCACGCTGCCCATGTAAGCTTTGCTCTTAATAAAGTATTTTTCCTCCAGCCTTAGAGTCTGTGCCTATACCTTAGGTAAGTTATCTTTACAAAATTTTAAGTTGAGTTTACGACATATTTTGGTGCTAGGTGTGGGGTAGGCACTCAAGAAATCGAGAGCGGTTTCGAAGATTGTGGAGACGAAATTCGTGGACACGGAGAATCGTTTTTTTTTCCTTGGAAAAGGAATACCACAGAACAGAAGGACTCAAGGGGTCTATACTGGATGACTACACTGCAGAAAATAAGGTGAGTGCTTTCGATTATATTTACCGCACTACACCTTCGCATTATAACAGTGAAACTAGCAGTGAATCAAGTGTATACTCCTATAATTCTGACGAATTTTATACGGCTCTTATTAACAAGCCAGAAGAAATTAAACCGAAGATAATGCTGGGAAAACTAGGAGCCCTTGCACGTAGCCTAGAAAATTTAAGTGAAAACACAAGTGAAACTCAGGATTACAGCCTAATGACGCATGAAGAGAAAGAAGCACATAAGAAGAAATTTGGGGTTCTCCCAAAGCAAACGGAACATCATTTTTCAAAAGAAGATTTATTGGCCTTAGAAGAGGAAATACGTAGGAAAAGGATGTTAGCGGACGAAACAAGAAACCGGTTGGAAGAATCTGGCTGCTTATTAAACGCCGCCTCATTAAAAATTTTGCCTGTGACTGTAGCGAGTGTCATATCACCGACTGCGCCCGCATCAAGTGTACCTGTTCCAAGCACGCCGCCCGCGCAGACAGAAAGAATTTTAAGACCTAATGACGTCATATCTTGGGTTTCGAATTTTGATGGTTCTGGGAACGTCAGAATATTTTTAAGAGAAGTGCAAGATGCATTGAACCAAATGAATAATTGGTTAGATAAAAAATGTGTTTTACGAATGATTATCGCCAGTAAAATTCCAGGACAAGCTAAGGATCTTATAGCATCACAGGAGGCTGACAATTGGGAAGATATAAAGGAGTTACTACATCATTATCACAATATACAAGATATGCCTTATACTTATTTAAAAGAGCAAAGGAACAAGATTTTACAGAACTACGGAGAAACAGTATCTGCATACGCAAGAAGATTTTTGGATGTGCATAGAAAAGTAATGAAAGCTGCTGGGGACAAAACAGATCCAGCGAAAGCAAAATTTTCTCAGGAAAGAGAAGAAGAAGAAGGAGTTTGGAGATCAATCGTCGGTTTAACAGACAAGTTAAATGAACGAGTCGAAAATAAAAACCCAAAGACATTGAAGGAAGCTATATCGATAGCACTTAACGATGAATGTATTATACAAGAAAGGCAACTGTACAGAAAAATGTCACAAGCAAATACAGACAATCGTGCAGGTAAAAAGATCTAGGAACGTCGTTTTGATGGAAACCAAAGAAAACTTGAAAAATCTGAAAATGCCAAACATGAATCAAAGAGTTCGGATTTATTTTGCAATCATTGTAAACGATCTGGGCACACAGAAGAATGGTGTTTTTCTAAGCAACAAGATGCTCGAAAGAAACAGGATTTTTGTCAGGACCAGCAAAAGGATCGTCCACCTCAGTGCGAACACTAGAGGAAAAGACAGAAGAAGGATACGATCCATATGTATCCAAGAGGCACAAGAAGAATTAGACGACCCGTTTTCATACGAACAACAGGAGGAAACGAACAAGTCATATATATCAGACCAATCGGAGTAAAACGAACAATCAAATTATTAGTGGACTCCGGGGCAGAGGTCAGTATAATAAAGCATAATGCTCTAGATTTTAAAAATTGTGAGCCACGCAAGGATTACACCAAAAATGTTATTATGGGAAATGACAAAATATCTTTGTTGGGAACAGCAAAGTAAACTCTTTTAAATAAAAAAGATGAATATTTAGTCAGTAGGTAGGCTATGGGGATTCCCGATCAATGGGGATTCTGGATCAATGGGGATTCTGGATCAATGGGGATTCTGGATCAGTCGGGATTCTGGATCAGTGGGGATTCTGGATCAGTGATCCAGAACGCCCCTGATCTGGAATACCCTTGATCTGGAATACCTTTGATCTAGAATCGTGATCGACAAATAGCTTGCCTACTAGTAAGCATTTAGAACTTTTTGTAACCCTGTTGCTCAGGCAGAGTGGGTGTTTGTTGAAAATTTTTCGCTACATTATTTCCATGACGACTTTTTTTTGTCGTTGCTTTGTTGTTGGTAAGGAGCAACGGTTGAGCTGTTTTGACCCATTTTTATAAATGAAGCTTTGAGTAATTTATAGCGAGAGTACAATATGCTGCAGCCACCTAGTGGCGAGCTATGAAACTAAATAAAGCCAGCGGCAACGGCTTGATGTAGCGGATAACGCTTGATACGTTATCTACTTATAAATAATTAGAACTTTTTATAACCCTTTTGCTCGGGCAAAGAACAGGTGTTTGTAGAAAATTTTTCCGAACATTTTTTCCACTGCGACTTTTTTGTATCGTTTTGTATAAGTCGTTCTTGCTCAGGAGCAACGGTCGAGCTGCTTTGACCCATTATTATGGAATGAAAGCCTCTAACGACCACATCACGCTTATATAGCCCCGACAGACTGCTTGCGAGAGCCACCTAGTGGTCAGCTATGAAACTATTAAAAAAAATTTGAAGAGGGATAGGAGCCCCACCTCGCTCCTATCCTGTGAGGTTCTACCTGTCTATCAACCTCTCCATTACCCCTCAAATTTTATTCTCCTATGTCTTTCCACTCCATAACGTCTTCCCACTCCATGTTGGGATCATTGCGGTAAAATTTTTTCATGCGCTTTACGTTGTATAGGGCACAAGTAGTTTTGCACGCTCCATTATGGTTAGTACATATAGTCACTGATCTTGGATAGTCGAAAGATGGATAGTTCATTTCGTTGATATCAGTAACATTAAAATTAAAACGTTCTAACCACAACTTTTTTATTTCACCAATCACGAAAATTCTTTTAGCATCTTTAAATGCATCTTGAAGAATTTTTCCGATTTCAGTATAGTCATAATCACCGTCATTCCACGATAGTCCATGATAACAAAGTTCTAACCACAAATTTTCACGTTTGTACTTGTCTGTTAATCTTCGCCAATGAAACGGCGGTTTGAAGAGTAGCACTACAGGCACATCGTCGTCGTTGAGAGACACGAAAGCCAACTCTTTCAAAACGAAATCATTGCCAGGCTTTTTAAAGCCCTGCATATCCACTGCATAGTCCATGGCAAAATTTCGCTTCGAATTCCAAATGACGAATGACGAGGAGCTGGAGACTCGCTCACCTTATATACTCCTTAAAGTTTCTGCACGTCGCCGCTGACGGGACTATATTAAACTATGCGATCGTGCAAGATCAAGCAGTAGGCTGAAGTTCCAGCAGGAAAATTTTCCTTTGCTTCAAATTCTAAACGAATGTCTACAGGGGCGCTCTTTAAGGACTCGTTTTGTTTTGAACAGTCTATCACTATCAGTGGTATGTAAGTGAGATATTGCGACTTTTTCAACATAGGTTCTGGATCTTTACCATAGTAAGAATTTTGAAAATTAGCGTACACATCGTAGAGCATGGCAAATTGATTACGATTCACATCGAGGTTAAGATTGCCATATGGATATGACTGAGAATTGAGAAAGAGTTTTACATTTGTAAGATTGCAATGATCGAACTGACTAGCATTTGCAGCTTTTCGATCTTTTCGATTAGTTTGAAAACCTAAGACGACGAAGCGTGGTTTTTCAAGTTGATTTGATGTTTTTACAATCCATACCTGTCTCGACGTAATCGGAAGTAGTGGGTACTCGTACAATTCCCACGTGCGAAAACTCATGGCAATGGGGCGATCTTTCCCCACGAAATCGAGTAAGCGAATTTTGTTAGAGTTCGATGCAACTACGTATGGCATTAGCCATTCGATTCTAGTTATTTCAACATTAAAGTCCTCGTAACCCTCTGCATTGTCTACTCTTATAGTTGTTTGTTTAACGGCGTTTAAGTCATTTCTCGATCTCATGAGAACGAGTTCATGCTTTGCATTTACTACAATTTTACGATAGTCCTCTGCGAAGCCAAAAATTAGGCTCAATGGAATCGATACATTGAAGTAACCAGCATCATCAACAATATTCTGTCTTTCTTCTACATCGATCCAGCCGGTATTTTCAATGATAAAACTCTGAGTCGGATTGAGTGACACCCAGCCTTTCATGAGAGTGGTTAAACCAACATTTTTACACTTGTCTATCTCAATGGCATTCAACTCATATCTAATTTCTTCAAATAAATGACAAATGACATTATTCACAAGTTTTGTATTTGTAGTGGGAGTATTATTAGTTTTAACCAATCGCCCGCAGATATGTAATGCACTGCGAGAAGGTGAGAGACATAAATCTTGATGTTGAATAGATATGCGTATTTCATCGCTGTTGTTGAATGTTGCTGTATACAGTTGGTGAGCGTGAACCTCGTAGTGCACTACGGATTCATCGAAAGTTACAGGTGTTTGTATGCTTAGAATTTCTTCCATTTCGTTGAAAGCAGCAAAAGATGATACAAGTTACTTTCCACCAAGTACTACTTTTAAGCCTAGACTTTTTAGTTTTTTTATGCTCTGACGTGTTAGCGCCTTCACAGTTCGTTGATGACTGATGCGCGGGGGGCATGTTTCTCTGCTTATATAGTTTCTGTTGTAAATAATTCCCATTACGATTGGCGGATATGTAATCTTATAGTTATAACTTCTCCGCGGAAATATATGACAAGAACGAAAGGATTCGTGTTCATAATAGTAATAAATTTAATAATATTATTGCTCCAATGTTCAATATTACCTCGAAAACAATTACCGGAGAATCGATTAAAGGTGGCTCATTACCTCGTTATAAAATTGCGAAAAAACATACTGCTTTAGACTATGTGTACTGGGACGATCCAAACGAGCTCGTTGACCGGCTTCACTTACTAGAAGCAGAAAGATCTGCCGGAAATCCAAGTCACGTAAACGAGATACACTCTATAATCGAAGAATTGCGCGAAGCAGGCTATATATATTGAGCGCACACGAATATATGAATCATTCTTAAAATGAGCGTTGACGTGTTTGGACGTAACCTTGGAAAAACTGAAGCTAGTCGAGGGCCTCCTGGCGTTGGCTTTAAAGTCACGACTGACGGTCACTACGACATAGAAAATAAAAAATTATGCAATGTTGCTGATCCTCAACAACCGAGCGATGTTGTAAATTTAGAGACTTTACGAAACATTATTCAAATAGAAATTCGAGGAATAACTGACATAACTACAAAACTTGGAGCTAGTCTGGATGATTTAGATGTAATAGTTGTCAATCATAGAAACGAAGTTGATGCACAGATATCTCAAATGAAAGCAGACATTTTGGCTATAAAAGAGGCTATGGCACAAATATTCAATCAGTAATTCCACAAACATGGAGCACGAAAGACTAGTTGAAGAACTGCACAAACCTGCAAGACGCAACTATACACGTCGTAACTTTGACGTGCGTGGTTTGAACGAAACTTGGCAAGCAGATCTCGTTGAAATGATTCCATATGCTCGTGACAATAAGGGCTATAGATACTTGCTCACTATAATCGACATTTTCTCCAAATATGCATGGGCTGTTCCTGTAAAGAAAAAAACAGGCAAAGATGTCTCGGAAGCTATGAAATCTGTGCTTGTTAAAGGCAGAGTACAAAAAAATCTCCACACCGACAGAGGCAAAGAATTTTATAACACAGATTTTCAAAAACTTATGAAAACACACAAAATAAAGTTATACTCAACCTATAGCAATCTAACAGCATCGATATGTGAACGCTTCAATTGCACGCTAAAAAGTGCAATGTGGAAAAAATTCAGTTTGAGAGGCAACTACAAGTGGCTAGATATTTTACCTGATTTACTTACCATATACAATAATCGTAAACATCGTACTATCGGTGTAAAACCTAAAGATGTAACATCCAGTAACGAAGCGGATATACTACATAAATTTGCTCGTAAAATAACTAAGCAGATTAAACTAAAATTTAAAATTGATGATAAAGTTCGAGTGAGCAAGGCTAAAGCAGTATTTGATAAAGGATATACTCCCAATGTCTACAGAGATATTTACAATTGTACGTATAGCAGCTACAAATCCAACAACTTACCATCTGAAGGACTATCAAGATCATCCCGTCTCAGGCGGCTTCTATGAACAAGAACTACTAAAAGCCAAGTATCCGGATATTTATCTTGTAGAAAAAGTAATTAAGAAAAAAGGAAGTAAAATTTTTGTAAAATGGCTCGGCTTTGATAATTCACACAATAGTTGGATTGATAAGAAAGATATCTAATCATGCAATATTTTTAAACGTATTAATTGCATAGAATTAAAAAATAAACAAATATGTTTTTTTTTTCAAGTTAAATAAAAAAAATGTAATGGTTTTTGAATAAATAAAGACAAGTTTTTTTTTCTGTTAAACGAAAGAATGATGTTTTATTCATTTTAATATTCACACGCTTTTGGCTCAAACATATACATATACGCGCTTACTAGTAACTTCATAAATTTACGTATAGTTATAATAAAAAACATATTCGCTTGCCATTAAATATTTATACGCTTAAACTAGAACTCATTTGATTCGAACTTATACATTTACGCCCTTACTGCTAACTTTATAAATTTACGCATAGTTATAATAAAAACATTTATTTTCTTGCCACTAAATATTTACACACTTAAACTAGAACACATTTGGTTTGAACTTGTTTATAACTTATACAACGCGCTTACTAGCAACTTTATAAACTTACGCATAGTTATAATAAAAACAAACATTTACTTGTCACTAAATATTTACACACTTAAACTAGAACACATTTGGTTCGAACTTGTTTATAACTTATACTACGCGCTTACTAGTAACTTTATAAACTTACGCATATTTATAATAATTCACTTGCCGCTGAATTCTATACTGGATCCACCATTGTACTTCAAAAAGGTTCATATTTATTTACTGCATCCAGTAAATCATTAAAAAATTTTTCATCTTCTGCTATGGCTTCTGACACTTTTTTGGGTAAGAAGACTTGGAACTCGTCGTCAAGTTCAGCTACAGCTCTCCTTCCATATTTTGTGTTTACCAGCTTTAACTTCGTCACCAACAAATTGACGCCTTTAGTCAGTTCACTTATCTTTTTGGTGGGTAGAAATCCTCCCCGAGCGATCGCATTCAGCTTTGCAAGATCTATCTGTAACATACAGTAAAATTAAATTATTTTTTAAAATTATTTAAAAGATAAAGTTATTTTAATACTAACCTTGAAACTATGTAGTCTTTTGTTCCCACAATTTAAATTTCTTACTCAATGGCTCGTCAAGCGAGAGCTGATCGTTCTGCTGGTTTTCAATCTGCTGCTGCTGAAACCCAAGCGATTGCAGTTCGGCGAGGGTCTCTTGATCGCTCCCTGATAGCTGAATGTTTCGACTGTGCTCCGGCTCCCGCTGCACCTCTTGATATAGGGGGGTCCCTGCGGTATTCGGCGGCTCGATTTCCCTCTCCTTAGCTGCTCCTTCCTCATTGGCCGTTGCTTCCCCCACTATTTTGTAGTGCCCCCACGGCAACGTATCTGTTGTTCCAGACTGCAAATACCGTTTGTCATCATGGGCGCTCAAAGCAATCTTGAATTCTTTCTCGGTGTACAAGTTATGATGATGTGACCGGATGTTACGCTGCTCACGGGTTAAAATAACATTTTCATGAAGACACTTCACATAATCATCAAAAGTGATGGTTGCCTTCAACACAGAACTTTTCACACCTTTTGCTTTTTTTATCAGTTCGTGTTTCTGCACTTTTACGCTGTAAATTTTACTTCGCAGTCCTACAAATTTCAGCATAATTTCACCGTTGCACTCATCTTTCATCAACCCAACTTTCTTTTTGTTAACTCGAGGCATGTTAAACGGGTTGATCTCGGGATAGTCTGAAGTATCGAATTCATGAATATCTTGACGCATTACGTCATACATATTGATACCTGTTACCTCGTATACCAGACTATCCGTGTCAGTGTACAATAACTTACCTCGGTTTCCTACATGATCTCGCATGTAATCGTAATGAAATCTGTAGACAAGTGTCTTTGACAAATCTAAAACTGCTAGTCCGATGTAAATTGGTTTGCGAATACAGATCTCTGTTCGCAGCAGCTGTATGGCAACGAGATCATGGTCAAAAATATCACAACTATGAAAATTCGGTCGTCCGATGAGCGCTTCGGCTCCAAAGCGACCCTTCCACTTATTAACCAACTTTACGTCAATACGTTTCCGTTCATTTTCCATGGTTTTTCCGTAAACAGCATTATTAAATAGTTTGAATAACATTTTTTCAAACTTATTTTTTGCTTTCTTTCTCTTAGCACGGTTTAAATCTATGTACTTCTTAAGCCACGGGCTTTGATTAAACTTTATAGCCCGATGAACTTTCGTTAGTACTAAACCATGTTTCAATGCTTGCTTCAGTGCTCTATAATGAAGCACGTAACGTTTTTTGTCATGAAGTGTAGTCATTAATTTCTGCTGCTTGAAACCTGGAGGTGCCATGTGTTCAGCACAAAATGGTAAATCTTTATGAGTACCGTAAAGCGTTATGGGATACTTCAAATCAACTTCGAGAAAGTAACCAAACATATGATCGTCAGAGATATTAAAAAAGTTTGGTTCATCAACGTTTTTGACCCATTCAAAACCTCCATAGGGCAACGATTCAGTCATGGCCCATCCATACAGATTATTGATGTCATAGTACATGAGATATTTCTCATCCTCGGCATCATTGTAACCTTCGTTCATATACGGATTGTTTGCTCTAGCATAGCGGTTGCAGCACTGACTGCTTCCTCCTCGTATTCCGCGTTCGATAAACAACAGCATATCAATATCTGAGAGAAGTTCCAGTTGAATCTATTTGTAAAAAAGAAAAAAACATTTAATGTAGAAAGTAATAAAAGTTATATTATTTTTTTAACAGCAAAATGATATACCTGAGTATACTTAAGCATAGCATCCCAAGTTAATCCAGGTGTAGTATAATAGTGAGCGGGGTCTAATTCATAAACTGCTAAACAGTTATTTCTAAAATTTTCAAACACTTCAGCTAATAATAGAACATCTGTCTTTAGATATATTGTCCTAGATTTCGAATGTCGAAGATTTGCCAAGCATTTTTTGCATGTTCATAATCCTGTTCAGTGATGTGAGTTTGATACAAGCTGCTGAAGAAATCATTTTTCGAAGTAAGCGTTGTTTCCTCGAGTTTTTCAAATGATGTAACGTAATCATACGGAAAAACTCCTTTTCTTTTCAGTAATGCAATCTGCTCATTTGAGAATCCATCATCTTGTTGAAAAGTTTGCTCTAAAATATCATGCTTTTCTAAATACGATGACAACTTGTCTAGAGATGAAGCCATAAATCTAAACGAGTCAACGAAACGTAAGTTTATGTCGGTTCCCTCCACAAACTTAGTGAAAGATATGTATCTTTCTTTAGTTTGCGGGAGCAGTAAAATGCGCCCTGGTATGGAAGTTGCAAGCTCTTTGATAAAGAGATGTGAATCATATCCACTTAAGTTATAAAAGAATATCGGAATCGTTCTAGAATCCTGATAGTTAATATTGCAAGCATTATGTGCGGGGCCTCGATATCTGTAATATATATATATATAGTTTTTTTAGAAACAATAATAGTACATTTCGAGACTAGTGCGAGGATTTGATTTTCCCCTCGTGTGACTGTTTGCACCCGAGCGAAGCGAGGGTGAAAAGGTCACACGAGGAGAAAATCAACTTCTCACACAAGTGTCGAACCGTATTTTTTGACACGACGTGCGAGAAGTGAGATTTTTGCACGCATCGTTTGACGCAGCGTGCGAGAAATCGAACTTCTCGCACGGAGTTTCAAAAAAATTTTAACATAAAATAAAAAAAGAAATACTTACTTTCCCGTGAAATGGCAGTGATCGTGAACTTTCTGATCTTTTTCCGTGAACGGTTTCTCACAAATGTGGCATAAGCGAGTATTATTGAACTCAATAATTTCGTGAAGCGTTAATTTATTCATTGGTCGTGGATTTTTATAAGTGTCATTTAATTTGAGGGCTATAGAATTAAGGTTTCTCACAAACCACTTGACTGCTGTTTCATCTTCTTTTTTTCCCTGTCTGTAGAATTTATACTCAGACAGAGTATTATCAAAGCTACATTTTATAAAGAAACCTACGCTAAATGTATGATGATGTTGATAAGCACGTTCGTTCCTGTTTACTGGTTCCAGTATACACTCCAAATCAGCGTATATGACAAATGGAACACGATTTTTAGAACCGATATTCCGAAATTGTAAAATTTTGTCTTTCTTCATTGGTAGAGTAACTTTACACTTATTAATTTTCTCACAATCAATAATATGTATTGTTAACTTTTCATATGACCAGAAAAAATGTAAGCATCGATCGCAGATGAATGTCTTTGTTTTATGAGAAGATATTCGTACGAGTCTAGATAAATTTTTTATCCACACATAATGCATTCTATAAGGTACGTTATCAAAGTCATCAAGAGGCTCTTTTTCTTCATCATTCTCATCCACGTAATAACTTTCTATAAGCAGTAAATTAACATGTTTTTCATTTTTATTAGCTGACAAATGACGAGGCAAAACATCAAAAATTTCCCCTTTTTTCTTCAAATAATAAACATTAATCGATACCTCATTTTGTTTTTCAAATTTGCTTATTTGTTTTGGTTCTACTGGAAAATTAATACCCTCAAAATTGAGTTTGTTTTTATACAAAACATACGATGATACTCTATTTGTATTGGAATTAGTAGGATGCAGCGCTGATAAAATCGCCCATTTAAAACATTCATCACCTTCGTTCATGATATTGATACACGCTTTCTTATTCTTGATGTACTCGGGCAGATCCACATATGAGATACCCCTCATAGGATTAAATTTGTAAATATTAATAACCAAATTTAGAATGGACTTAAGTGTCCATCCAGACTCTCGCTTTTGAAATTCTTCCATCTCCGTGTCGATGGGATGCTGCACATTCATCACAAACCACTCATTCAAATCAGTCGTTGAATAAATGGGAATTGTCTTTGTATTAAAATATTTGATGTCGGCAGTTTCTTCATCATTTTTCACTAAAATATACTCACCCGCTAAAACTGTATTAACTTTTAGGGCCGGATGTTCTTCAAGAGCTTCATTCACTTTAGCCATAAACTGTTTTTTAGCATCGTTTATAAAAGTTGATAAGTCAAGATGCCTTAGGTTTCTGATGACACCTGTCCTTATTCTATTTTCGAAAGCAGACTGCACATCGTCCCAGCTTACCGGTGAAATATTTTCAGCTGTTTGTAGACCAGCGCCTACTCGACGTTCGCTCAACAAGCGTATAACACTGTTTACAAGCGTGATACTGGCTTGGAATTTTTGTTTTTCGAATACTGTTAAATTGTTAGGAGACTGAGATAAACGTTGAGCTGCAGCTAGAGACGCGCGACCGAGAGCTAGCCATCGGTTGATGTCACTTTCATCAGCAATACCATTCAAAGTTTGCTGATACGATTTCCACAGCAGTAAAGCTGTATCTTTGAAATACTGAACCATCTCGACAACTGTTTTGAACGGCTTGCAACAGTAGAATGATTTTTTATCGCATGGGAACCTTCCTTTTATCCTAAAATTGCAAAACCAGATCGATTGTGATTGGTCGGTAGTAGCGTAGAAGGGGAAAAGAATATGATTGGTTTAAAAAATAAGTAGTATGAGTGCGCCATCATCTGATTATAAAAGAAGACGCGGAAAGCTGAAAATCTCATTCCATTCTTTGCTCTCGTCGAGAATAGTCGCAGCAGCAGCAGCAAGATGAAGTACATCGTCGACGTGCAAGGTTTTAAGGTTACCTTGAACGGATTTGTCTTTAAAGAAGTAGCCATTGTTCCTCTTGAAGAAGATCCCACACCGACAGTACTTTTGTTTAAACCACCGCATGCATGGGACAAGTTGTTGGACAAAAATAAGTCCGAAAATCGTTGGCTCGAGGAGAATTTCCATGGAATTATGTGGAGAGCAGGCAGCGTCCCGTACGAAGAACTTAGTAACACACTGAGTGGTATACTCCACGGAGCAGAGATATACGTGAAGGGATTGGCAAAGAGTAAATGGTTGAGGAGATTTTTCCCTGATCGGTAAGTTATTTTATAAATAATGGCTTTAAAAATATCATGGTTATTTTCGTGCAAAATTTTCTCACAAGCCTACTAATTTTTCAGATCAGTTTTTAACATCGAGGATATGGGGTGCCCTTCTCTAAACAAGCTGCCGATGGAACCACTTTCGTGTAAAAATCACACTGCTTGTGATTTTCCAGTATGCGCGCTTCGAAACGCAATGGCTATGAAGAAGTGGATGCTCGAGCAATATGATCAAAGATTAAACGAATCGTTTCATTTAATGTACAATTAATAATAGTATTTTTTTTTTTAATACATTAGTTAAGTGAATAAATTTATTTTTAATATATCTATTTGTTTTGCTGAATTTATTACACATAAACTTCTTTAAACTTATAAAATTAAATACTATAAAAACACTGATAAAAAATGTTATTAATTTTAAAAACATTTTGAATTTTCATTCATAAGTACCGTAGTTCAGAATTCACATATTTGTGTATTGATCTTTTAAACTGATTGGCTTTAATAGAATAGTTTGAAATCACAATACCGTTAATATAAATGCATTTAATAATGTACTATATTATAAAAAAAATATCTTGATATTACTAATATTGTAATTATATTCCTAGAAGCTGAATGTTGCGCGCTAAAACAGCTAGTAAATAAAGAGAAAGCTGTTTTCAGAAGACCGCGCCATCTGCTGGTACTGTGTCGCCTATATAACTACGGGTAAGCATCACGCCACATCATTCTTTTCTCTACGAGATGGGGAAGAAGGTGCGCAGCGAGGCACAGCGACTCAAGCGGAATCGTCGACGGCACAAATGTCCGCCAAGCAATCCTTCTCAGCCAATACTTCCGCAAGCATTATTTGCTGCATTAAATTTTGGTGCGAAGTATTGTCGAGAGGGCTTGGAGGCGTGTGCCCTCGACGAACTCACCAAGCTGCAACGCGAGCCGACGGCCGAGAGAGCAGCCTCATGCATCCGAGGAGCGACATGAGGCTAGTGCTCTGACCGAGCAGCCTCAAAAACCGATGGCGCTCGAAGAGAAGCGGGAGCCTCATGCATCCGAGGAATGGCATGAGGCCCCTGACGAAAGGTCTGAGGCTCCGGATGTTTGGGAGCCGCTCATAACAGAGACTATACGCGAGCGTCCTGCTAACCGTCGCTTCTCGCGAGAGAAGCGCGACAGGGTGAAGTGTCGTCTCTGTTATGACATGGAGTTCTAAATTCGGAGAAAGAGAAGTAATCAGCCCTTTTCAGGGCTACAAATTTTTTAAACGTAGAACAAATTAAATATTATATTGTTTTTTTTATTTCCACAAAACTTCATGTTCAACTTGTAAAAATGAGAACCTTAATAACTTTTCTCACGAGCGTTCTGACTTGTAAAATGAGAACGTTAATAACTTTTCTCACGGGCGTTCCCTGGTGGAAATCCGAAACATTTTATAAGATAAAATTAGTAAATAAATAAAATACGAATATTTTGTTGTTACGTCGATCTAAGCAATAGCCAAATAATGGTCGAAAAATCGTTTCATTATAGCTATTTATTAGCCAGTTTTACTAGCTATTTTCTAACTTCTTGGCTACTTCGTATAGATGAATTTCTACTAGGGTTCTGGCTTCAAAAAATTTAGGTGAGTAATTTATAGCTTAAAATCAAACAGTATACGAAGTTTCCCTCCAATCTGAGCGGTAATTATAATACCGTGAGTACTACCTTAAGTCATAACGCGTGGGGTGGGAAGAAAAAGGTTCTATCTTGGCAAAGCGCGTGTGAAAAAGTTCTATTTTAGACGAGCCCGTCAGACGCTGAAGTCGAAATAAGTAATATTTTTAAAACTAAGCCACTACCATTTGCTTTGCTACTTCGACCAAAAAGGAGAACACATGACACAGATCTATCGCCAACATGACATCTTACCGTACGATGAGAGGAAGGAGTACATGGCCATCTGCTTGCTAGCAAGCATCCTTAGAACGAACGAGCCTAGTTATCTCGCAGACAAACTTTTCTTCCCTGCTTTAGATCTATTCATCTATTGGATTCGCACGAATAGTAACAAACTCACCTTCACCGTAGAAGCAGCACATCTATGAAATAATCTTCCGGAGACCATACGTGAAAAAATTTATGCGCCCGTGTTTCAAGAAAGTACTTAGTGACTACCTTTTGTATCGAACATTTTATTGTTAATAGTGATGTATTACGTTTATTGTGTTACCGAACTGTAAATATGTATATAATTTTTAATTCATTTTACTTACTTTATAACTATTAATTTTATTATTTTTTAACTATTTTTATGTAATATTAAACGCCTTATATATAAGACTTATACATGTACTTTTTTCTAGACTTTATTGGGCCGCCGAGCCCACTGTCTTAATAAACATTCTATTCTATTTTTAAAAATGTGTGTGTGTGTGTGTGTGTGTGTGTGTGTGTGTGTGTGTGTGTGTGTGTGTGTGTGTGTGTGTGTGTGTGTGTGTGTGTGTGTGTGTGTGTGTGTGTGTGTGTGTGTGTGTGTGTGTGTGTGTGTGTGTGTGTGTGTGTGTGTGTGTGTGTGTGTGTGTGTGTGTGTGTGTGTGTGTGTGTGTGTGTGTGTGTGTGTGTGTGTGTGTGTGTGTGTGTGTGTGTGTGTGTGTGTGTGTGGGTGTGTGTGTGTTTGTTTGTGTGTGTGTGTGTGTGCAATATAAAAAAATGCCTGACAAAACCTTACCTTAAAAGCTCATTGTAAACTTTTCTTGAGATATTCTGCAGGGAGGTTGATTTAATTTATTGGACGGGAATATAGATGGAGGGATAACAAATATAATCATAAAATAATAATAATAATAATATACATATTAAATAATAATAATAGAATACATTTAAGCTTTGTATTTATTGGACGGGAATATAGGTGGTAGGATTATTAAAATAAATAACGCGAGCGCGCGTGTTCTCGCCTAGGCTCTCCCCTTCGACTTACTTTCCACCGCGAGAATTTAACTACTACCATACATTATCTCTCGTATTCACTTCCGGCCTCAGGGCCAGCTGGGTGAATACGAGAGATAGAAAATAATAATAGTTAAATTTTCGCGCGTACTGCTGTGTGGCAGGGGAGAGTCAAAACGAAAACACGCGACGAAAAAGAACGCGACACAAAGACCGAAGTGCGCACGCAGAAAACGCAAAGACACGTGGAGGCGCGGGCACACGACGACGCGCGCGTGCTCGCCTAGCCTCTCCCCCTCGACTTACTTTCCACCGCGAGAATTTAACTACTATTACACATTATCTGTCGTATTCACTTCCGGCTTCAAAGCCAGCTGGGTGAATACGAGAGATAGAAAATAATAATAGTTAAATTCTCGCGCGTACTGCTGCGTGGCAGGGGAGAGCCAGAACGAAACCACACACGCGACACAAAGACCGAAGCGCGCACACAGAAAACGCAAAGACACGTGGAGGCGTGGGCACACGATGATGCGTGCGTGCTCGCCTAGCCTCTCCCCCTCGACTTACTTTCCACCGCGAGAATTTAACTACTATTACACATTATCTGTCGTATTCACTTCCGGCCTCAAGGCCAGCTGGGTGAATACGACAGATAGAAAATAATAATAGTTAAATTTTCGCGCGTACTGCTGCATGGCAGGGGAGAGTCAAAACGAAAACACACACGCGACACAAAGACCGAAGCGCGCACACAGAAAACGCAAAGACACGTGGAGGCGCGAGCACACAACTATGCGCGCGTGCTCGCCTAGCCTCTCCCCCTCGACTTACTTTCTACCGCGAGAATTTAACTACTATTACACATTATCTGTCGTATTCACTTCCGGCCTCAAGGCCAGCTGGGTGAATACGAGAGATAGAAAATAATAATAGTTAAATTCTCGCGCGTACAGCTGCGTGGCAGGGGAGAGTCAAAACGAAAACACACGGGACGAAAAAGATCGCGACATAGAGACCGAACCGCACACAGAGAAGGCAATGAATAAACGTGGAAGCGCGCGAAATCACAAAACACACACATAAACACAATAAAAGTTGCCGTCGAGCGGTGGCAGGGTCCAGCGTGTGGCCTCGGCTTCCAGGGTGCGGCTGGACCACGGTCTTCTGACTGAGCTGGGCTGGTGGCTGCTGCGGACGAGAGGGGCCTCATGTGCACGCGTCTGGCTGCTGCTCGGACGTGGGATGAAGGCTGCGTGGTGTACCTCCGTGCTGCTGCTGCTGCTGATAACGTGTGCGCACGAGAGGGGCCTCGTGCGCGTGGCTCGGCGCTGCGGCTGCTGATGACGTGTGCGTGCGGGAGGGGCCTCGTGCGCGTGGCTCGGCGCTGCCGCTGCTGCGAACGTGTGCGCGCGAGAGGGGGGTCTCGCGCGGAATGACTGCTGCTGCTGCTGCTGACGTGTACGCGCGAGGGGGTCTCGCGCGCGGAATGAATCCCGCGTTCGCGCGCGGCCTATATTTGTAGACTCGGTTGCGAGCGATCTCGGCGTCTCGCTCCGGTGACTATAAAAGAACGTGGCTTTGCGCATCGAGCTCATTCAAAAAGTTCGAGCAATGGATTTCTTCAAAGGATTTAGCAGGCAAGAAGTTCGAGAGGCGCTGGAAATACAGCTGAAAGCCCTCAAGGAGGATTGGGGCGCGGAGAGTCCATCATTCTCTCCAGTATATCAAGAAGGAACTCCAACACCTTCGTCGCCATCTCCTCCTCCTCCACCATCATAGCCTCTGCTGGCGTATGAAGAGAGTTTGGGAGTAGCAGCGCCACCGTCTCCACCATCATCGCCGCCGCTGCCCTACTTCCAAGCGATGCCCGCGTGGGCCTTTCTTGCGCCATCGCCACCACCAACGCCTCCGTCACCTCTGACGTTCGATGAGTGGCTGATGGCGAATGGGGAGGCCAACTCATCGATGGAGATCGAGGCGCCAGTTTTGCCACCATCATCTCCGCCTCCATCACCTCCGTCATCGCCGCTCTACCGGGAAGTATATCCACCACTCATCGCTTCTCCGGATAATGTGCTGCTGTACGACCCTGTACAGCAGTACTATTATGAAGTTTCGGTAAACGACATCCGCCAAGGAGAAGTCGATGTGCTGGATGTGCTCCCGGTGGAATTGATAGAAGTAGACGACGACGAAGAGGAAGAAGACGATGAAGTAGTAATATTAGAAGTTATGCCGCCGAGACGCAGGCGAAATATGGTGAGGCGAAATGTGGAGGCCGTGAGGCGTCGCCTCTTCGGATAATCGGTCCCTTTTAGAACCAAAGTATCAATCGGCCCTTTTCAGGGCCACAAAATAATTTAACGTAAAAAAAAACTATTTAAAAACAATTTTATTTAAATATATTTTAATAATTACTTTTTTCTTTCAACATTCAAGTTATTTAGCAAGTGAAAAAATATTTACAAAATTATTCAAAGTTTATTAAAATATACTTACGTTTTTCTAAAATTTAATAAACCCCAAATAATTTTTGTAAATAATTTTTTTTCCACTTGCTAAATAAAATAATTTAGCTGTGGAGATTCCTCGATCAAGCATGATTCTAGATCAATGATATTCCAGATCAAGGGTATTCCGGATCACGGGCGTTCTGCATCAGGGGCGTTCTGGATCACTGATCCAGAATCTCCACTGATCCAGAATCCCCACTGATCCAGAATCCCCATTGATCCAGAATCTCCATTGATCCAGAATCCCCATTGATCGGGAATCCCCATAGCCTACCTACTTTAGTCGCAAGAAATGATTTTCCTGGGGACTTCGATGGAATATTAGGAATCAATGTTATGAAGACACACAACACTGTGAACGACGTTGGAAAAAATATTTTGACTCTCAGTGGAAAAGAGATTCCCATAAATGAAAAGCCAATGGAAGTGGCACCTTATGAGAGTAAAATCTAACAAATGAAAAATTTACCTAGTAAAGGTAAACATTTTCTTATTACAGGGGAAAATATAACACCTGGAATTGTGAAGAATAAACCAACGGTAACGTTAGTAACTTGCAACGGAACAGGCGATTATATACATGTTTTTAAGAGTCAAATAGAAATTTCGGAAATAAAGTTACAAGAGAACAAGGAAATTCCGAAAATAAATAATATCAGAGGTAGAAATGACGAATATGAAAGGAAAAGTTTACTAAAAGAAAATACACGTCTAAGTCATATACCGAAGAATGAAGCTGAAAAAGTAATGAATATTTTAGAAAAATTTACAGATGTTTTTTATTTGCCAGGTGACCAATTACCTACCTTAAAGGGGTTGACACATAAAATGAATTTAGATACAGCTGTACCAATTTTTACTAAACAATATCGATATCCACCTCAACATCAAGAAGAGATTAAGAAACAAACAAAGGAAATGTTGCAAAAGGATATAATTGAGGAATCTTGTAGCCCTTATGGCAGCCCTTTATGGATAGTCCCCAAAAAGAAAGATGCTTCTGGAAGACAAAAGTGGCGAGTTGTAGTCGATTTTAGAAAAATAAATGAACACATGCCACAAGATAATCATCCTATACCAAATGTCGAGGAAATTCTCGAAAGACTCGGAGGAGCACATTACTTCTCTGCATTTGATTTGGCTTCAGGATTTTACCAAATAATGCTAGAAGAAGATTCAAAAGAAAAGACTGCTTTCTCAACTCCTGATGGACATTTTCAATTCAAAAGGATGCCAATGGGATTGAAAAATGCACCAGCTACCTTTCAACGAGCAATGAATTATGTTTTAAGAGGACTCGTTGGAGTAATTTGTTTTGTGTATTTAGATGACATAATTATTTATGGAAGGACTCTAGAGGAACATAATCAAAATTTAAGTCTACTTTTACAGAGATTAAAGGAGCATGGCATGAAGCTGCAGCCCGACAAATGTGAATATCTTCGACCAGAATTAGAATATTTGGGTCATATTATTACAAGTGACGGTGTTAAGCCAAATGACAATAAAATTGAAACAATTCGATCTTATCCAGCTCCGAAAAATGCTAAGGAAATAAAATCATTTTTGGGTCTTGCAGCATATTACAGGAGATTTATTAAAGACTTTAGTAAAATCGCGAAACCTCTTACTCAACTGTTAAAGAAGGGTGAAGAATTTAAATGGACTAATAAGCAAACAGAAAGCTTCGAAAAATTAAAGCTAGCCCTAATGAGAGAACCCGTCCTGATCTATCCAGATCATACTAAGGAGTTCACACTCACAACAGATGCAAGTAATTATGCATTGGGAGCAGTTTTATCGCAGAAGGTAAATAATTTTGATAAGCCAGTCGCATATGCTTCCCGTACACTTAATGATGCTGAATCAAGATATAGCACAACAGAAAAAGAACTTTTGGCAATTGTTTGGGCGACCAAACATTTTAGACACTTTTTATATGGAAAACATTTTATAATCATTACAGATCATAAACCGCTTAAGTGGTTAATGAATGTGAAAGATCCTTCATCAAGGCTTATGAGATGGCGCCTTAAGCTAGAGGAATATTATTATGAAATACAACATAAGAAAGGAAGTTTAAATTCTAATGCTGATGCTTTGTCAAGACGTGTTTATCACCTACAAACACCGGAAGAAGAATTTGAGGAATACTTAACGCAGTACAGACATACACAGTTAAAACCTTTAAAAGAAGTACTAAGAACAAAATTATCAACAATTACCACAGGGCCAAAAAGAAACGATGATGACATTATTATTGCAGCAGAGACTAAGCCCAAGGAAGCTTTTGCAAAATTAAAAGGACATGTAACATCAGACTTTATGCAGGTTTGTTATGATTTAAGGAAATTAGACGAGAATATTAAAATAAAATTAGTAAGAATGTTAAAATATATAAATAAAAAGTATTTTGATGAGACTAAAAATATTGAAATAATAGTAATGTCGGTAACGGAAGTTAAAAACAAAAATGAACGAGCAAAAATAATAAGAGATTATCATGGACCCGAAAATGGACATTTTGGGATAAGTAAAACATATGAAAAAATAAGCCAGAAGTTTTATTGGGAAAAAATTAAAAAAGATATAGAGGATTATATTAAAAACTGTAAAGATTGTCAACTTACTAAGAGAGCACAACATAATAATCAAGCTGATGTAGTATTAATACATCCTCCTAGGACATTAGGTGAAAGGATTGCTATAGACCACGTAGGACCATTGCCAGCATCAACGGAAGGTTGCAAATATATCTTAACTATTCAAGATCAATTGACAAAAATTTTAACTCTTATACCTGTTAAATCAACACAAGCTATTGAGACTGCGGAAGCACTTTTAGAAAATTACATATATATTTATGGAATCTCTGCTGAAATTATTATGGACAATGCAACCGGATCTCAATCGGAAATAATGAAAATTTTACTAAAACATCTTAAAGTTAAACCAATTGTCATAGCAGCAGGACATCCTCAATCTAATGGGTCTCTAGAACGAGCACATGCAACCATAAAAGACCAATTGAAAATATTAATTACTGATAAATCTGAAACTTGGTCACAACATTTGAAGAAAGTTCAATTTATTTTTAATAACATGATAAATAAAGGAACAGGGTTCGCTCCTTTAGAAGCAATGTATTTCAAGAAAAGTCATTTGGAAACTAAAATGCCAACACTGGAATTCAAATCTCAAGATGCTGCAAGATATATAAATGAGTTTCAAGAAAATCATTTAGAATTGTTAAAACAGGTAAAAGAGAACTTAACAAAAAGTAAGGAAAAATATGAACAAGAGGTAACAACAAGAAGAAAAGGACCAACACCTTTATATCAAATTGGAGACAGAATAATGGTCAAAAATTTACAGCAGACCCCTCTTTCAAAAACGTGGCTGGGACCTTATACAATTACAAACATAAACACTGACACATACACTATAACTTACAAAGTTAAAAACAAGAATCACAGGAGACATATAAACGATACAAAACCCTTTAATAATTAATTGTTTGTTTCAGATGCTGATAGCTATAATACTTTTTGTTTGTGTAGTACAAGGGCATAGCCATGGAGATCATTATGTAATAAAACATATAACAACACCCATACTTCGGGAAGAACTATTTCAAGCTCGTATGTACCATGAAGTCTGGACCACCATACACTACATAGATTTACACGATTTAAGAAAGGATAGTACCCAAATTAAAGATTATATACACTCGATGATAGAATTATGTGAAAATCATTCTGGTTGCAATCATCAATTTTCTTTAAACGCCTTAAGTATTAGATATGTTAAAATAGAAAAAAAGATAAATGCCTTATTTGAATTAAAAAGTGATAAGCGGAAAAGAGGATTGATAAATGCGGTTGGAAGTGTAAGTAAATTTCTATTCGGGATTATGTTAGCCGACGACGCCGAGGCTATTAATAAAAAAATTAACGACGTCTATAATACCACCGCTAATATAGCAACACTTATGAAAAATCAGACGAGTATTGTAAAAAACTCAATTAGACAATTTGATAAGTTATTTAAGACGCATATAGATGATATTAGAAACTTAACATTAATTGTAAGAAAAGGCAGTTTTCAAATAAATATAAATTCGTTTAATTCAAATTTAATGGAGTCTATTGCGGAAGTAGAAATTTGTTAGGATGATTTGTTAGAAATAACTGACTTAGTATTTGAAGCAATAAATAGTGGGAAAACAGGAGTTAGTGACGCCAAAAAACTTTATAGAAAGTTTAGTAACCATTCAAAAGAAATTATATTTCACAGAACTACCATTTCCATTAGAATTAAAATATTATATTTTATGTATGAAAATTAGCGTTATAAATATTATGTTATCTGGTGAAAGTTTGGTATACGTTATACATACGCCAATTCCAACGGGTTCAGTGTATGATGTTTTTAAGTTTACACCAATACCCACGAAGGGTTGGAAAAAATATTATATCTATGACAATATTTTCCCAAAACCTATTGCAATGAATTCAGATTTGACTGAATATACAATTATCAATATTGAAAAATATACTTCTTTAGATTTTGTTAAAATATGTGAAATAGTAAATCCAGTACATACGCTTATAGCAGAATCCAGTTGCTATTCTCATTTACTCAGAGAAAAGCAAGATACAGATTGCACAAAAAAATATTTTGATCTAAATAACAATTTTATTCTAGCCCTTGAAAATGGGTACAGCTGGTATATATTACCGCAAAATAGTGAAACGGTTACCCTGTCATGTGGAATTAATTTTGAAACTACTTTTACTATTAAAAGAGCAGTTATTCTTGAAATTGCACGACATTGTCGCGGACGTTCGGAAAAACATGTGTTTCTACCGAAAGGTCATAAAAACTCATCTGAAATTTATGAATTTAAAATCAATGTATCTTTTACGTCTTTAGAAAAACATGCACTTACCATACCCGAAATAACTTTGCCAGAATTCAATTCTTATCATATAGATCCTCACGAAATAATTTCCGCAATTGATAGTCTTGACGATCTAAGTCAAAAGCTTGAAATCATCTCTCAAAATCATACAAAAAATCATTGGTTAAATACAGGGTATCCGATTTTAAATAAAATTGTTTACATTCTGGCTGGATTTGCTATAATTTATATATTGTATAGAATTCGATTTTTCCATGTATTATGGCATATTTTAAAATGGGTATGGGAGAAATGCCGTCCAGCAATTTTTATTAATTGTGTTAATCCAATACATCAACCACAGAGTTCAGTACATATACACGGACCAAGTACTGTTGCCAGTCAACCAACAATTCATTACAATACAGGGGCTGAATTAACAAATCTAGTTTCTGATTTTCCTCCAAATCAAAAACTTTTTTAAGGGGGAAGGTGTCAGGCAAAATGAGAAGAACATCGAAATTAAGAATTTATTGATCGGTTGCAGTTGCGAGCGCGTTTGCAATTGAGAATGCTAATGTATCGTTTTACAGGCCTGTGAGCCGCATCGCGCGGTCGACGACCGATCGATATGCCATCGTTAATTGTTGTAAGCACGTTTTCTATTGTTTCTGCATGTATAAGAAGGACCGCTGCGCTGGTCCGTAAGTTCAGTAAGCCGTCACGCTACCCGTGTAAGCTTTGCTCTTAATAAAGTATTTTTCCTCCAGCCCTAGAGTCTGTGCCTATACCTTATTTAAGTTATCTTTACAACATTTTAAGTTGAGTTTACGACAGTTGAAGAGTGCTCGTAGCCTGTAGCCGGCTACACGTACTTGAAGCCACCATGGCGAGCAAGTTTCTTGGTTGACTTCACTCGGTTGAGTCACAGGTACTTCTCCGCTCTCTTCTTCTGACGATTGTCCGAGTTAACCTCGGTCTCTGATGAGAGAGCTGGGAGCGGGCATGTGGTCGTGTTTACCTGCCCCCTTGGCCATTTCCCTGTTGCTCTCCGGTAGCATTTGGCTTGGGATTGCCTCCCTTTTGCTCATATCCGGGTCCCCTTCGGTACTCTGACCTTTGTGGAGGTCCCTTATTCCTTGGACTTTGTAGCCTCGCATGGTGGGTCGAGCTATTACCCCCAACAGGCTAGTTTGGAACTTGCCCGCCCTTCCGCTGCCTATTATCCCAGTTACCCTTCTTCTTAGATTTTCTGGTTGGCAGCGGGCTAGGCTTTTGCCCCCTGTTCTCGTCGGCGCCTTTCTTTGTCAAGGTCGATAAGCATTCGGCCATGACTCGACGGAACATAGCCTCGAGGCTCTCTCGAGACTCGTGCTGATGGTGCCCCATCGCCGCCACACCTGGATTCTGCTTTTTCCGCTGATTCGTGGACGGCTCCGTTGGCACGTAGGCAAATTCTAGCAAGTATGTGCTCTCGGGCGATGGTGGCGAGTGATACACCTTATCTGCCGCGAGCGCTAATTCGGCTTCCCGGGCCAGGTCCAGGAGCCCTCGGTAATCCGTAATTTGATTTCGCATTACCATCGAACTTTTAACGCTTTAGATACGATATTTTGATATATTTAGATTTTTTATCAATATATTTAAGTACCAGATCGTAACGATTTGCATATACACTTGAAATTGATTATTTTAAATCTTTAAATTGACTATAAACTAAAAATTTATACTTTTAAAATCGTTGAAATTTGAAAAACCATAATTATCGGATTTTTTGGTATTTTTGGAAAATTTTGGACGTGCGATATGGTTTCGAGGGAAACGCAGTTTGATAGCTTAGGTGCTAAGCTAAAAAAATCCATGTATTGAATTATAATTTTTCACTTTTAAATAGTGACACAACAATTTTGATCACTTTTTGGACATTTGAGACCACTGTGCAGCTGCTGCTCTTAACCTCGATAACGCACGAGGGTTTCCCGTATGCGGCTCTAAAAAGAATAAAAGCTATTTCTGTAATTAGTTACTATTTGTAATTAATTACGCTCAACTACTCGCACTTGTAATTTTAAAATAAACATATGTGAAAAAATATATATATGGGCCAAACAGACAAAACACAAAAAAAAACACAAAAATAAATATAATTTTCACCTAAAAAAAATAAAAAAAAACACAATTTTAAAATTCGAGGGGATTTTTGCGCTCGAGTTTTTACTCGAGCGCACAGTCAACTTTTTGCTTCGAGAGTGCTTGGAGAATTTCTCTCGATTTCCCACGAACTGCACAAGAAAGAAAAAAAAATTTTATTTTCCGTCAAAAAAAAAAATAATTCGTATAGGAAAGGCGAGAGAAAAAAAAAGAAAATTTTCGAGTAGAGAAAAAAATTAATTAAAAAAAAAATAAATTGCTAAAAAAAATTATTGTTCTTAAAAAAAATTTAATTGTTATAAAAAAACAATCTTAATTGTTAAAAAAACAATTAACCAACGAACAATAATTTCCGCGATCGAGATCTCCTCGTCGGCACTCTAGGTCGAGAGTTTTTGGCTATCGCTAGCCTAATCTCTCGCCCGCACTCTCGCAACAGCACGGCAGTGTCACGCACATGGAAACACGCGCCTACGAGCTGCCGCACAAGGGGGCTTGCTTTGCATCTTACGCTCAGCTACGCTACTGGGCTTCTTCGCGCCAAGCTTCGCCGCGAATAAGGTACGCGCCGAGGGTCCTTCTCCACATCCAAAACTTTGTGGCGCCAGTTGTAACGGGATGGCTAGTGGTGGAAAATCCCAAAAAGCCACAGGTCAGCGATGCCCTAGAACACAGTGCCGCGGGTGTCAGACTAAAATGACTTGCCCGGGGATCTACTCCTGAAATCCCGAAAACAACGCGAAGATCGCACGCGAACTTCGCTTTCCAACTAATTGGATCGCTGAGTGAAAAGCGCGCGCTCGAAGAGTAAAGCGCGCGGCCGCTAGACTCAGATATGAAAACGACCGGCGGAGTCGTTTTTCCGCGGAGGCGGCGGTATCCGGAAGGACAGGTTCTAACGAATAATGCGACGAGTAACTAGATATCAGAGTATATTAAAAACACTAATAATTACAAGCACAACGCACGTGCTGATTAATATACTTAGTTAGTTCGCGCGCGACGGTTAACGTTAGAACGCGCGAACGTCACGGTCTGCCAAGGATCACCGCACTCTTCAACAACTCGATCACTAACGGCACTTTTCCAAGCTCATGGAAACGTACTCTCATCATACCTCTAGCTAAGATAAAAAATATTAAAACTGTAAAAGACACACGACCAATTGCAATCCGACCTGTACTGTCTAAGTTATTAGAAAGATTAGTCTACGATCAGCTCTCCACCTTCATCGAAAACAACAATCTGCTCAGCCCTTATCAGGAAAGGCTATAGTACACAAACAGCTTTGCTTAAAGTATGTGACGATGTTCGCCAGGCAATAGATGACCGTAAGATCACAATCATGGTGTTGTTCGACTTTTCGAAAGACCCACATGCACTTCTATTACGGAAGCTTCGGCGTCTAGGCTGCTCTGACACTCCCTTAAAGTGGCTCTTCTCGTATCTCCATAACCGCAACCAAGCTGTGATTGACAACAATAGCTCACCCTCTGAGTGGTTGAGCACACTAACTGGAGTCCCGCAGGACAGCGTACTGGGGCCTCTTTTTTTTGCAATTTTTATCAACGATTTATCCACAATCATCTCTCACTCCAGCTATATAATTTACGCCGACGATCTCCAGATCTACTACTCTTTCCTCCCTGAAGATCTAGAAAAAGGTGTTACTGCGATCTCGGAAGACAGCAGTGCCATAGTCTCCTGGGCCACGGAGAATGGACTCAGTTTAAACGTCGATAAATGCAAAGCTATGCTACTCGGCAATCAAGCCCACACTAGAGAGTTTGATCTTGCAATGATACCAATAGTCTCCGTCTCTGGCACGCTGTTACCTTATGATTCCGAAGTGAAGAGTCTAGAGGTTTGAATCATTCCAAATCTCAACTGAAAGAGGTAAGTCAGCATTACAGCTGGCAACAGCTGGCAAAATTTTTGGAGCACTACATTCTCTCAAATTCTGCGGACACTCATTTTCACTTGAGTTAAAGAAGAGTCTTATGGAAAGCTTGATTTTCCCACACTTTGATTATGCTTGTGCTGTCTACCACAACTTAGATGACACATGTGTACTCAAACTCGAGCGAGTCTTAAAGGCGTGCGTACAATTTGTGTATGGGTGCATTCAACGCAGAGATCATATCATCCCATATAGAGTGCAACTTGGTTGGCTCTCCGCTATGAGTAGGCGCCAGTACATGATAGGTTCATTAACCTATGGTATCATCGCCCATCGTTGTCCATCCTATCTTGCGGATAACTTCCAAGTGAAAAACATTGATATATTTGTGCGCTCTTTATTTCGCCTACAACCGACTTCACTATACTACTCAGGAACCCGCATCGAAACTCGCAACTCATCTTTCATCTATACTGCCTCTAGAATATTGAACTCAGTCTCTCCAATAGTATTCAATCCTGGTGACCACTACACGTTCAAACGGTTTCTATTCCAACGTCTAATGAACCAAGATCAAGAAGACTGAACCAGGCGTGTAGCCGAAGAAAACATACGCTTATAACTTACAATTACCTTATAACTTATCGACGTAATGTATTGTATATTCTATTATTCTAAGCGTACCTCAACTTTACTTACTCTGCTTTTTTCGATTATTGCTTAGTGCTATTATTGTTGTATATATTTTTATTTTTTATTGTATTTATCTCGTATCCAATGTGCCAGATGAAGTACCCTTTGTGCCAAATAAAGTATTCTATCTATCTATCTATCTCTCGCACTCGCTGTATCGGGTCGGCAGGCAGGCGGGCTGGCTGCCGGCGCCTTGCTCGCTGTCTCATGTGTTGCTTGTGCCGCACGCGGTGCTCTCTCTCTCTCTCTCTCTCTCTCTCTCTCTCTCTCTCTCTCTCTCTCTCTCTCTCTCTCTCTCTCTCTCTCTCTCTCTCTCTCTCTCTCTCTCTCTCTCTATCTCTCTCTTTCGTACACACGGGTCGGCGCCTCCTAAGGTTATTGACTAACACCACGACGCCTGCGGCGCCCGCTTTTACGGAAAAATATCACGGAATTTCCGAAATCGATGTATTAACACACTATTGTGGAAACCGCTGAAAAATCCTCAAAATGCCTCTCGAGTGCTTTGGACTTTTGAGGAGACTCCTTAAAATGCCTACAAAATCCCCAAAATTGGGTATATATGACCTATATAATCCTCAAAATGCGTCCCAGATGTGAATATATATATATATATATATATATATATATATATATATATATATATATATATATATATATATATATATATTGTAACGGATAAATAAATCCCTGGCTGCTCGGTAATTATCCGCTTACAAATACTGCATGCGGCGGCGAGGCTAGTGCAACTCATGCAATGCACACCGCATGCGAATGTTTTATGTTTGAATAAAGGAGGGAGAACGAGGTAATAAGAATAATCACTCGCGATACGTAGATTGAAAATAAAAATGTTTATTGCACGGTAAGAGGGAAAAATAGGGGACACGGCGCACTTAATGCGCGGTTCGCGGTCAGCAGACGCGAGAAGGGGGTCCAAGTTGCCGCGAGTTCAAGAGAGAGAGAGATGAGTGGAGCCGGCACTTACACACGTGGCGTGTTCGCTGTCGCCGGCCTCTAGCTTGCACCAGCTCCTGGTGCGCCGCTCGCAGGTTGTCGCCTCGCTGAGGTGGTTCCGGGGGCGTGACCAGTACGCCGACACACATACACAAGTTCACTCACTCTCACCCGGGGACGCAGCTCGAACTCTCGCGAAAAGACTATCGGGTCAAACTGAGCGGGGAGCGCGGGCGCTATCCAAAACGTGACTGACTCGACTCCTGAGTCTAAACGGGTCGCGCGCGCTCCTCGCGTGCTCTCTCTCTCTCTCTCCCTCTCTCTATCGGCCGAGCGTCCTTCCGCGTCGTCTGCACCTGTACATAACTCGAAGGAATTAGTACACTTATCATACGGGGAGAGAGGAAAATGACGGAGAATAATTTTCCGTCATACGCCCCTCCCCCAGACGCTGGTTACGGGCGACGTACCAGCTCGAGGTAACCTCTCTCTCCGTATAAGATTTTACGAATAAAGGAGCCCAGCTATCTAGCTGATCTCTTTTCTGATTTTAAACCACGGTCAACTTTTAGAGGAGTGCCCCCAGAACTCATCGAACCTGCCAGAAAAACGGATGCGGCGGCGGGCTCGTTTCAGGTACAAGGCGCAATTCTCTGGAACTCCCTCCCCCCATCTCTACGTTTCCTTCCATCGTTTTCTAGCTTCCGTAGGGCGGTGCGCCAGTACCTTTTTGATATTGACCCTTAACTCCCACCTGGCTCATTAGCTTTTAATTTTAAGTATGTTATAACGTGGCCGCTAGGCCCAAACTTCTGATACTCCCTTACTAGCACAGTATTAAAAATATAAAACCAAAGAAAGTCAATCTTAAAACTCTTACTGTGCTCTGTAATCTTACTGTGATATTTGATAAGTAAATATTATACGACGTGTCTACTGCACATCAATGCAAGCGGACGAAATACTGTGATATTAAGATAATAGTGATTTCTTTTGTTTAACCAATTGTGATAGATCTTGACCAAAAATTTTTGTATGTGATTGTATACGACATATTTGAAATATTGTATTGCGAGATTTTTAAAATTTTGAGAGTTGTCACAGTAATTTATAATTTTGCCGTTGAGGCGAATAAAGGCTATATCTATCTATCTATCTATCATGCAACATGCTATAAAAGGCTAGAGCTTCGACGGGCCATGCAATAGGCTTTTGGAGTACAAAAGGGAAAAGGTAAGCTACTCGGGTTCCCTTTTATAATTCTCATTCGGTGGTTCGCAGGCCCGCGATCTTGCGGAGTCGCGATCCTTCGCGCATTGCGCGGGCGCTTATCGGCTCACTCCTGGATGATTCGCCCTAGCGGGAAAAGAGTTGGTCACTATGGTCAAAGGTGAGGCGTGAAGTTAAGGGATTAGTGACGTGCTCGGTGCGTTGCGGCGCGCGTACGTCGGGGGGAAGGTGTCGCGACACCGTTCGTTGTGGCTGCGTTCCGGGAGCCTTTAGGCCATCCGCGGCTTCGGGGTAGCGTTGCGCTTGCGTTTGTCGCGAGTGGTAGTGGCTTTCGTTCGTCAACGTCTGCCGTTACTCGCGAGCGCATGCTCGCCTGGGCCCTTATGACACGTGTGGTTCACGTTACCACCAACCGTGCTTTGAGTGGTCTTCCCCTCTTGCGGGGTGCGGGCTGCTGCTCGCTGGCCAGGTCATTGGGAGATCCGCCGTCGTCGGGATCTTTCTCAGCCTGGTCATCGCGTGCCGAGTTAGAGTCAGTTGAGCTTCCTGCCTCAGCGGTAAGATCAACCTTTTCATGATAGAATTTAAGGTCCATGTCTTCTACATGGACCTTGCCGCAGTCTTTTCCATCAAGGTCTTGCAGCTCGTACACATTCGAGCCTAGCTTGGCGAAAATTACGTACGGACCGGCGTATTTCGGCGCTAGCTTCGCTGCCACGCCTTGTGCTGCCGAGGAGAGAATGCGATTGCGCTTCCAAACTTTGCCTTTCAGTTCGAAGCGAACATCGCGGCGAGATGCATTATAATAATGCGACTGTCGCTGTTGCGCTGCTGAAGCGTTCTTCGCGGCGGATTGTTGCATGTCTGCAATCGCGTGCGTCAAAGTTCGAGCTCTGCCGCTTCTGCGAGCTCTTCTGCTGCGCGGTCCTCGCGGCGCTTCAAGAAAACGGGCGGAGTTGGTTGCCGGCCCATGTTCAGAAATGCTGGGCTCGACCCCGTCGACTCTTGCGTCGCAGTGTCGTACGCGAACATCAGTACGGGGATGTGCAAATCCCAATCCTTGTGGTTTTCTTCGAGGAACGCGGTGATCATGATTTTCACCGTGCAATTCACTCGCTCCACAGGGTTTGCCTGCGCGTGATACGGCGGAATCGTCGTATGTGTAACTCCGCACTTGTTCAGGAAGGAGTCAAGAACCTTGATCTTGAACTCCGTTTCATTGTCGGAGTGAAAAGCTTTGGGTACACCAAAGCGTAGGCAGATTCGTTGTTCTAGTTCCTTTTCGATGGTGCGTGCGTTTGCCTTGCGAATCGGTATCCATTCGATCCATTTTGTAAATAAGTCCAGAAATATCAGCAGGTACTCGAAACCTCAAGCGGACCTGGGAAAACGTCCCATAATGTCTGCCGCAACGATCTGCCACGGGCGTAACGCGCGATGGCTACCCATGAGGCCTGCCGGCGCTGTCTGCTGCACTTTGCACTGCTGACAGATCAAGCAGTTCCGCACAAAGTCAGCGACATCTTTGCGCAGCGAAGGCCAGTAATAATAGAGCGTGACACGCGCATGCGTTTTCGCTCGGCCTAAGTGACCCGCGGTAGGTTCTACGTGGCTCTCTTGCATCGCTTCCTCGTGCTTCTCTACTGGCAACACTAGTTTCCAAGCGTCCTCATCCTCGAGCAAATCTTCGACTGCAGGATTTGGACGGTAGCTGTAGAGGCGCCCGTGAACTATCTTCCACCACGGATAGTCAACGGGATTTTGTCCGACGCGACGACCATGCGTTTGTACCAGGCGTCGTCTGTCTCTTCGGAGATGTCCACTGCCGCGAGGTCTGGTGCTTCCTCGTCCTCAAACATGCGAGAGAGCGCATCAGGCACGTGGTTTAGTGAAACTTTACGGTACTCGACGTCGTAGTCATACGCTTGCATTTCAAGCGCCCACCGCGCTAAGCGTCCGGTGGGATTATGCAGATTGTATAACTATTTCAGACTACTATGGTCCGTTATCACTTTAAAGTGATACCCTTCGACATAAGCACGGAACTTGCGTATCGCCCACAAAACTGCGAGGCATTCGCGTTCTGTGACGGAATAGTTCCGTTCCGCCGCAATCATCGTGCGGCTTGCGAAGCATAAAACTCGCTCTTCGCCGTCAATTGTCTGCGTGAGTACCGCTCCAAGGCCAGTATCACTCGCGTCCGTTTGAATTACGGACTGGTGTTCAAACGACGGCCGGTGTAATACCGGGGTAGACGCAATGAGAGGTTTAATCTGCTCAAATGCGGATTGCTCCGCGTCACTCCACACATACGCAACGTTGTGCTTTGTTAACTGCGTGAGCGGCCCTGCGATCGTCGCAAAGTCGGGTAAGAACTTGCGATACCGCGACGCCATGCCAAGGAACCTTCTCAACTGTTTGAGGTTCTTCGGCGTCGGGTATTCCAAAATAGGAGCAATCTTGTTCGGATCAGGCTTAAAGCCGTCTCGGTTAACTAAGACCCCGAGAAACTTGACCTCGCTCCGACAGAACTCGCTTTTCTCACGGTTAATGGTGAGACCTGCGTCTTTAATACGCTGGAGGACGTGACTAAGCCACTTGAGGTGTTCCTCAAACGTCTCCGTGACGATAATAATATCGTCCAAGTAGGAGAACGCATGAGGCTCCATTTCTGGACCGATAACGCGGTTCGAAAGCTCCTGGAAGGTCGCTGGTCCGCCCACTACCCCATAAGGCATTCGAGTAAATTCGAAGAGACCCATTCCAAGGACAGTAAACGCGGTCAGCGCTTGCGCCTCCTTCCGCAACGGAATCTGATGGTAGGCGCTGCTCAGATCTATCGTCGATATGTATCGAGCGTTTTGGAGCTTGCGTAAAATCGCGCCCATGTGCGGGAGCGGGTATGCGCTCGCCTTCGTTACCGCGTTCAACTTGCGATAATCGATGCAGAATCGGTACGTACGATTCGCTTTCCGTTGCATCACAACCGAGCTCGACCATTTGCTGGTCGATTGAATAATAATGTCCGCCTCGAGCATCTCTCGCACTTGCTTGTGCATTTCCTCCTCGATCTCTCTCGAGACGGGGTAATATTTTTGCTTAATGGGCCTAGCTGGTGCACCCTAATGGCGCGTCGCTCGCGGACAGCAGTTGGTCGAGCAACTCTTGCAACTGTTGCCGCTGGGCCTCGTCAACATCGGCGAAACCGACCGAAGCGAGGTGAACAGCGCTCGCTTCATCGTGTGCTAATGAAGCTAGTTCTAGCGGAATTCGCTCTTTCACTCCTTCGATGCTGAGCGTCGATTCGCGCGGCCACAGCACGGCGTTGAATTTCCGCATGAAGTCGGCGCCGAGTAGACAGTCTGCGTCCAATTCCTCGAGGATCACCACATCGAGGTAATGCCGCACACCTGCCACGTCAAAGGGCAGGTCGACGTGGCCCAGCACCACCGCGATCTGGCCGTTGGCGAGGCGTGCGCCACTTCCGCGGTGCGGCATAATCTGCTTGCCACACGCGGTCGCAATCTGCAAGCCAATCGGGCCTACTGCGGTGCGAGATGCGCCTGAATCGTATAACGCGCGTATGCGAAATCCGCTGAGACCCACAGGGAGATACCATCTTGAGTATTCTGGTTGACTCGGGGTACTCAAATTTCCCTCCAAGTCGGTAGAGGTTGCTGCGACGAACGCAGCTGGGGCGCCTTGGAGAGGCGCCGCTGAGGTCACGTCAGGTTTTGGAGGGGCAAGAGGGACCTCATCTACGCGCCCTCTCTGCCTTTTCCCGAGTACTCCGGGCAGTGTGGCTTAATGTAGCCAGGCCAGCTACAACCCCAACACCGCACGTGCTCTTTTGGCCCGGGCTGGTTGTTGGCGTTCTTATCGCTGGTTAGAGTTGGTGGCGCGTAATTCTTCTCGACGGTTCTTGCCGGGGCGTTTTCCCTAGACTTGTTAGGGGAACTGCGACCATTCTTGCGGTACGCTCCTGTCCTCTTGAGAGGGCTGCTGCTTGTTGGCAGCGGATCCAAGGGTCGTTCCCTGCTCAAGTTAAGCTTTGCGAGCTTCTCATCAAGTAGCTGACTAATCAGCTGATCGAGCCCTTGAACCGACTGTTTTGCCATCGCAGCTAGGCTCGGCTTGCCATCGCCCTTCGCGAGTTGTCCATCCTTGTCTCGCGGGGTCGTGCCACTCGCCAAGGCTGCCAGACTACTCTTGCCACGCTGCGGTTGCGTTTTCGCGGCCTTTGGCCCTTTGTAGGCTACGTCTGGTAACAGACTATCATCCGGGTTCGGGGGAGGCTTGTAACTCCTCTCCGCCTCCCTTAGCGCTTCCGCTTCTCGTGCCAGCTCTACAAGCTTGTCTATATCGGTGACTTTCTCCCGTGGTACCAAGCGCTGGAGACTAGAGAGCATATTTCTATATATATGCTCGAGTTGCCTTTCATCATCCCAGGGCTCCTCGAACTTACTCAAAATCGTAAGGAGACATATAATACAATCTCTTACAGGCTCGTCTCTGCCTTGGGTGCGGGCTTGCGCTTCGTCGACGAGTCGTCGCTGGAGTCGCTTGTCGACCCCGTAGCAGCGGCGCGGGCGGCGTCTTCCAAAGTTCTCCAAGTTTTGCGAGCTTGGCGACACCAATGCCTTGCCACGCCAGACGACAGCTCGGACATAGCGTTCAGCACATCTTCATCTGTGATCCGCGCGAGCGAGCGGCATTCATTAACGTGCTCGAGGAATTCCTCGATGCTACTGTCTTTCTCGCCGGTGAATTGCAGTTTCCACTGCCGCACCGTTCTGCCAACGTCCACGTTTATGGATTGTTGGAGCGTGGTACCTTCGCCCGAGTATCTACTTTGCAAGTTACTCGGGAGGCTGTCCCTTCCCCAAGACTCTTGCCGGTCGCGGGCATGAAGCTGAGGATGTTGTTGAGGACCACGCTAGTCCGCATAATACCTTTGCGGTGTGAAGTTTTGCGCTGCTGGGTTTAGCGCTGGTGGTTTTCACGCGTTTGCACTCGTCGCTGTGTTGCGCGAGTCCGCTTGTGTACTTCCTTCGTGAAGGTACTCTAATCTGTACGTGTCTTGGAAGTTCACTGTTTTATGTTTTTGCGAGCTCGCCTCATTACTTGTCGTTTTATTTGACATTGCGTGCAGGCGTGTACTCATTATCAGATCTGACATCTGCTCCTGCAGCTGCCTTATTTCCTTGTCATAGTTTTTTACGATTCCCTGTATTCTCATCATTTCGCATGCTACTGCTCTTGGCATTGTGTATGTTCTGCCATTTGTGAGCGTGCATTGTACAGGGTCGTCGGCTGTAGGTGCTGTTCGTATCGTAAAGACCAATTGCGGGGCCGAGTGTATTGTGTACGTGCCCGCGGTGCTGGCTACGGCCGTACTCGCTGTTGTCGTCGTGGTTGTTAGCGTGTTTACCCAGGTTGACTGTGTTGTGATAGGCGTTGGAAATCTTCCTTCGGCTATCGCTTTTCCCAGGTTTATCGCATCACGGATATCTTGCTGCGCCGTTCGCATTGGTCCCGGTTGATTTTGCGTCGTCGCGGTCCATATTTGCTCTGCGGTTGGTGATAGTGTTGTCGCGCTGGCATCTTCTTCTTGTACTTCCGTTATTCGCATGTCCAATTGGTCCAGTAGTGTATGGGCTTGGTCTAGTGGCGTTGACGTTTGACGTCTTTAGACGTGTTGTGAGTGCCTCTCGTAGCTGCACGCCTTTTCGCCAGCTCGTCGAGTGTACGTGCGTCGAACGGCAGAGTTTGTATAAGATTTTCCAATTTCTTGTTTCTTCTATCGAATGCTTCTGCTTCGTCTTCTGTTTCTTCTGTTCGCATGAAATCGTTCGCTGTATACTAATTTTTCGAGCGCATCGTCAAAGCGGCTCGCCTACCAGGTTCATTATCCAGCTTTGAATTTCCACTCCCATGATGTCTTCGAATGTATCGTCGTCTACGAGTGGCATGTTGTTGACCTGAAAATCCCTAATGCGCTTCGCTGATGAATTCGGGTTTTAAAGTTTTAATTTTTAATTATTACGCCTTTGGTGTTTTTAAGTTTAATTTGCGCTAATCGCTGGTTAATTCTCTTTTATCTTTAAGGAGAATGAAAGTTATAATGTTTCCTTATTTAATTCGGAAGGAAGAAGAAATTAAAAATCCAAAAAGAAAAAAAAAAATGTTTGCCTCTTCCAGTTCTATTTGTTTGCCTGTTTATTAATTTAACAACAAGAAAATTTGGATTGACAAAAGACAATTTGTTGTAAAACCAAAAAGGAGTAGATACAAATAATTTATAATAATTTATAATACTTATAATGTTTATGGAATCGTTTTGCGCTTTATCTAAATACGTCGCATTCAGATTTGCGCTTGCAACATACGCATTCAATAATTTATTATAATACGTAAATTTCGCTCATTAAATTCTATGAATTTATTTCGCGTGAATCGCGGTAAGTAAATTCCGAGAATATTTTATTACTCATCTCAATTAAGTTATTTTATCTTTTTATTATAAAAAAAAATTTTATTACTAAATTAGGTAGGATACTAATAATTTTTAAAAAGTAAATATGAAATAAATTATTGAATTGCGTAATTTGTTGGGGTTTTGATTTTGACTGGAAGAGTATTTGGTCTAAATTAAATTAACAAAAGTTATTTTACTAAGAATTCTTGAAGGCTTAATACTTCAGTATAATAGAGAAAGAGAGAAAAAAAAAATGTTTTATTCTCATAACGTTAATGATCCGAATTTCTCTGAAATAGTTTAGAACGTATATGCTTTCTCGCTATTAGTTCTAAGTTATGTCGTTTTCTGTAAGTCTAATGTTCTGATTTCGTGTGTATTTCGATTTAGTATGATTTTAAATTTTATACCTTAATCGATAATATGGTAAATGTATCTAATTTTCCAACCTGACTTAAATGCAGGTAAATGTATCTAATTTTCCAACCTGACTTAAATGCAGGACGTTGCGAAAGTTCGCCTTCGAATTCTATAGTCTGCGCTAGCTGCCTACTAGGTGACTATACGGCACTCGCGTTATTCGCCGTCGGGGTACGATAGTTCCCAAGCGATCAGCTGTTGCTGTTTCCACGATGCTATGTATCGTGATTCGCGAGCTACGTTGCGGGTGCCTAGATCTTGAGTTTTGATCAGCGAGTTCGCACATGCATTACTTTGCATTATAAAATTTGTATTTTTTTAGTAATAATTCAAATTTTTGTTTAAGTTGAATATTAAAGTTAGTAATTTTGAAAGTAATTCCAACCTTTAATCTACTTCCAATTTTAAATTGATGTCGGTGGGTAATTACCGAAAGAGAAGACAAAAAAATTCTATTAACTTTAAAGTATAATAAAAGTTAATTTGTTTAAACAGATTTCAATTATTTTTATTAATTTTGCGATAACGCGTGTTTACGTTTATGCAATTCATCAACGTTTATTAGTGCGAGGTCGCTTTCAGACTCGTGATCAAACAATAAAAGAGTAAGTGTACATAAGGCGCATTGTTGTCATATGCGCGTCACGTATTGAGTCTCGCTCGAATAGCGCCTAGGCTGAAATAATATTCAGCCGCGCAGGAAATAATTCTTGCTCCAAATATAATATTCGAAGTAATCGGTCTCTCTCAACACACAGTGCGAAAACTTGTGTGCTGGAAAGGCGCGCTTTGTTTACGTTCTGCGCGGCCCGAATCCTGTATCGGCGCGGAACGTAAACACTGTCCGCGGTTGCCGTCGCTGCGCGTGTGCGCGACGGCTGTCGAATGTAATATTCGACACTGGCCTTGAACTTAAAAATGCGCGTTCGCTGCTTTCTCCGGAGTGCGGTGATACTTAATGCATCCACCCCACCGGTTTTTAATTGCCAGTGTTCAATACACTGATGCGCTGCGTGGACTAATGTCACCGCGCGCTGCAATTTTCCGCACTCCGGTGCACACGAATTCAAATCGTTAAACGAATATTATACCCACGTTCTCGAAACTGTGGGTTTTTCGAGGGGCGCCAATTTGGAACGGATAAATAAATCCCTGGCTGCTCGGCAATTATCCGCTTACAAATACTGCATGCGGCGGCGAGGCTAGTGCACCACGTGCAATGCACACCGCATGCGAATGTTTTATGTTTGAATAAAGGAGGGAGAACGGGATAATAAGAATAATCACTTGCGATACGTAGATTGAAAATAAAAATGTTTATTGCACGGTAAGAGGGAAATAGGGGACACGGCGTACCTAATGCGCGGTTCGCGGTCAGCAGACGCGAGAAGGGGGCCCGAGTTGCCGCGAGTTCAAGAGAGAGAGAGAGATGAGTTGAGCCAGCACCTACACACGTGGCGTATTCGCTGTCGCCGGCCTCTCGCTTGCACCAGCTCCTGGTGCGCCGCTCGCAGGTTGTCGCCTCGCTGAGGTGGTTCCGGGGGCGTGACCGGCACGCCGACACATACACACAAGTTCACTCACTCTCATCCGGGGACGCAGCTCGAACTCTCGCGAAAAGACTATCGGGTCAAACTGAGCGGGGAGCGCGGGCGCTATCCAAAACGAGACTGACTCGACACTCTTGAGTCTAAACGGGTCGCGCGCGCTCCTCGCGTGCTCTCTCTCTCTCCCGCTCTCTATCGGCCGAGCGTCCTTCCGCGTCGTCTGCACCTGTAACATAACACGAAGGAATTAGTACACTTATCATACGGGGAGAGAGGAAAATGACGGAGAATAATTTTCCGTCATAATATATACATTGCGGAAACCGGTACTTTTGAGGATCTATAGTTTTTTTCTCCAGAGTTCGTATATGCTTGACTAAAGAAATAACTCCCTCTCTGCGTTGAAGGTATTAATATAAATCCTCAAAAGTACCGTCTCATACCGAAGGAATTTTGAAGATGTCCTCAAAAGTCCGAAAAATCCTCAAAGTATCGAATCCGTGCTGACATAGACCTTCAAAAGCTGCATTTGATGTGTGTGTGTGTGTGTGTGTGTGTGTGTGTGTGTGTGTGTGTGTGTGTGTGTGTGTGTGTGTGTGTGTGTGTGTGTGTGTGTGTGTATGTGTGTGTGTGTATATTACTTAGTACACCGCTACCTTCCAGGACACTTGCAGGTTTTCTGCAATAGAAGTAGGTATAAAACGTTAAACAGTATATAAGTGACTAAAGAAATAATATCCCTCAGGGTGTTGACTAACACCACGACGCTTGCGGTGCCCCCTTTCAGTTCCGCAGTATTTTACGTTGATTTCGGAAAAATTTTACGGAAAAAAACGTTGTGAAAGAAACCCTAAATGTCCTGAATAATACAAAAATGTCCTGAAAGGTAGCGGTAAACATATTCCTAATTCAGTACAGTCCTGAAAACATGCAAATGTCCTGAAACATAGCGGTAAACCAATGAAAAGTCCTGAAACATAGCGGTGAACAGAAATATATATATATATATATATTCAAATTTTGACAATATGAAATTTTGATGGGTAAAATATCAGACTTAAGATGAATCAAAGGTAAAGGATATACTATTTATGTTCTTTATAATTGCTTCAGAGCAATGAAATATCGTTATATTAATTGAATAAATAGTGTAGAAAATTGATCATATTAGGAGGTGATTTTCGGCAAATTCTTCCAGTTATGAAATGTGGTCACAAAAATAGTATAATTGAAGAAACAATTAAATTTTCTGCGTTATGGTCTCTTTTTAAAGTTTTAAAGTTAAATCAAAATATTCGTTCGGAAAATAAAGAATTTGCTTCACTATTGTTAGAATTGGGTGAAGGAAAAATGAATCCATTTATTATTCCAAATAAATGGAAAACGAATAATATTTGTAAAGAGATTTATAGTAACATTAACATTAAAACTTCAATACATCGTGTAATCTTAACCGCTCATAATAAAGATACTAAAATTATTAATAATAAAGTTTTAGAATTATTGAATAAAAAAGTACATACGTATTATAGTTTAGATTATGCAACTCATAAAGGAGTTGATCAAACAGACGAAAATATTTATTTAAATTATCCAATTGAAATGCTTAACAATATTCGAGAAGGTCTTCCACCTCATGAATTAAAATTGAAAGTAAATGCTATTGTTATGTTAATCAGAAATATAAGTATTGTACAAGGAATGTGTAATGGTATACGTCTAACAAGAAAGGTACCCCAAGTGTAAGTCGCCGATTTGGACGATATTGCAATATGTTGTAGTACATTAAAAAATAAGAGACACGTATTTTTTTTTTACGTGCTGATAGACACTTTAAGGGGGTGAAATCTACCCCTAACGTTCACCCTCAAAAAGAGTTTTTTTCAAATATTTCAAAAACGAATAAAGCTAGCTTAATGAAACCGACGCCAAAAGTTGTAGAATAAAAAAGCCTTCAAAATAGCATTACTTTCAATTTTAAGGGTAGCAACCCCTATTTTCTTTTTCAAGAAATCTAAGCTTTTTTCATCAATTTTCAGCTATAAAAATTACAATAAATTATATATCGCCTCAAAACTGATTCCATTTAAAAGAAAATTAAAAAATAAAGTTGACCTGTCTCGTGGTTTTAGCCAAAATTATTTTTTAGGGGGTAACTACCCCTTATTTATATTTTGTTCATTATTTCAGAAATAAATAAAAATACCTTAATAAAACCAACGCCTAAAAATTTTAAAATAGGAAAAGCTTCAAAACAGCACTACTTTCAATTTTAAGGGTAGCAACCCCTATTTTTTTTTTAAAGAAAACTAAGCTTTTTTCATCAATTTTCAGCTATAAAAATTACAATAAATTATATATCGCCTCAAAACTGATTCCATTTAAAAGAAAATTAAAAAATAAGGTTGACCTGTCTCGTGGTTTTGGCCAAAATTATTTTTTAGGGGTAACTACCCCTTATTTATTTTTTGTTAATTACACAGGAACACAAAAAAAAGTGGTCTGTTACTGAGACTTGACATACCTCCTCTTATGCATTATGACGCGCTGAATCCGAATCCGAAGCCAGAATTGCGCCATCACCCCTCAGTTTTTTTTAAATCGTGTAAAACCGCCCCTAAATCGAAAAATCCGGGATATTCCGCTTTTAACGTTGGGAAAATTTTTATAAACTGCCTAAAAATTACTACACATCTAAAGCTATACACATTTTGAGGCGCTGAATCCGAATCCAAAGGCCGAATCCGAATCCAAGATTTGTGCCATCACCCCTCAGTTCTTTTTAAATCAACCACCCCTAAATCGAAAAATCCGGTATATTCCGCTTTTAACGTTGGGAAAATTTGTGAAAACTGCCTAAAAATTACTGCAGATCTAAAGCTACACACATTTTGAGGCGCTGAATCCGAATCCAAATGCAGATTTGTGCCATCACCCCTCAGTGTTTTTTAAATCGTGGAAAACCACCCCTAAATTGAAAAATCCGGAATATTCCGCTTTTAACATTGGGCAAATTAGTACAAACTGCCTAAAAATGAGAGCAGATCTACTGCTATACATACTTTGAGGCACTGAATCCAAATTCGAAACGAGATTTACTACATTCCCTCTACTTCTTTTCCAATCACGGAAAACCACCCCTACATCGAAAAATTCGAAAAATGCAGCTTTTGACCCTTTCAACCCCTAAACCCTGAACCCTTGAACTTATAACTCTTAAACCCTAAACCTTGAAGCCCTCAACGCTAAAACCCTTTAATCCTGAACCCTTTAACCCTGAATCCTTTAATTCCCAACTCTAGAATCCTTAAACATTGAACCCATAGCCCTTTAATCCTCAACCTTTTAAACTCTTAACCGTTGAACCCCGAACTCTTAAACCCTCAGATCCTGATCCCTTAAGCCCTCAACCCTTAAACCCTGAACCCTTAAACCCTTGAACGATGAACCATTAAACTCTGAACCCTTAAAGCATCAACCCTCAAACCATTAACTGTCCCTTAAAACCCTTAAAAAGTGAAAACTGAAACCCTCAGCTCTTAAACCCTCAACCATTAAACCTTGCGTCTTTAAAAAACTAATTCAATTTTCTCTTTTTCGCTTATAGCGGGTTCTTTTATCCTCAAATGACCTGTGTAAAGGATTTCTGGATCTTTTTGTATCACCTGGGTTAGTTTCTCTTTCCAACATCTTGCAGTAGTCAGCCATCATATTAATACCTCAAGTGCCTTAATATCTCCTCTCCATTTCTATAAGGTCCTCGTGAAATCACTCACCTTGCTCTTCGCTGTAGTCACCTAAGTCTTCAGGAAAGTATTACAAATGGGCGTGCAAAAAATGTAATTTCACACTCATCAAACAACCTAAACGTTCGTAGTTATCGAATAAATCTGAAACAATTTGTTCATATTCCTGACTTTTCTGATTACCTAAAAAATTTTCAGCAATACTTTTAAAACTGAGCCATGCTAACTTTTCTGTTTCGTTCATTGTGTTGATGAAATTAGGATCTCGAAACATTCTTCGAATTTGAGGGCCGTCAAAAATTCCTGCTTTTATTTTAGCGTTACTGAGTCCTGGAAAACGATCTGACAAGTATTGGAAACATGCCCCTTCTTTATCTAATGCTTTAGTAAACTGCTTCATTAAACCAAGTTTAATGTGCAGTGGAGGAAGAAGGATTTTTAATGGATCGAGCAATGGTTCTTGAAGCACGTTGTAAGTACCTGGATTAAGCGCATTTCTTTTTGGCCATTCTCTCTTCCTGTAATGATTTATGCGATCTCCGCTGTCCCATAAACATAGAAAGCACGGAAACTTTGTAAAACCTTACTCTTGTCCTATTATGATGGATATGATTTATTTTCTCTAGGACATACTTCATACTTTCATAACTTTCTTTTAGTTTCGTGGAATGAGCTATTGGGATGCTTGCGTATTTATTTCCATTATGCAGCAAAACTGCCTTTAGACTTTGCTTTGAAGAGTCTATGAAGAGTCGCCATTCACTGGACTTGTAAATATTAGGTTTTAATTCATTAATCAGACTCTTTACATCTGCGCAATAAACTAATGTTTTATCCTCATCTACAGTGAAATATTTTGTAAACTCTTGTTCCCGTTTTCTATAAACAGAAGATTTAGTTCCAGGTTCTACTAATTCCCGCCTCTTAAATTCCGCTGCCATGAATTCTGCAACATCTTTAGAGACGTCAGTATTTCGAATAAAATCGCTTAAATCTTTTTGGTTAAATGGTTTAGGATTCCATGGCTTAACAGAATATGGAACATACTTGTCTTTACTTTCATCCATTTCACATTCACTAATTTCCATTAATTCACTTTCACTGTCATTTTTGCTTATGACGTCTTCTTCAATATCTTCTTCCATAAAATCTTCTTCTACATTCATAAGTTCACCAGCATCACAAATAGTTTCCTCTCTTTCAAATCCATTGGATATATGAATATCTGATTTCGTAATGAGTTTTATTGTTGAAGAGACATTAGCGTATTTTATTTTAGATTTATTTCTCGAGTTAAAGCCGCTTGTAATAGTTTTGCAAAAATAGCAGTCATCGCATGACTGTGGTTTCTGCCATATAGTTGGCGTGGTAAATTGTAAAACTTCCTTTCCATTGCTTTTTTTTCATCGATTCAACATCGTTAGACAAGTCATCCACCTGTGAAGAGCTGCGGTGGTATGATGACGACGGCTGCGGGCCCGCTTACTCACCCTGACCAGTCGCCCTGGGTTTCTGAAGCACTGCATCGTGAATATATATCACTTATATCTGCACCCAGGGCACCTTCCCGTGGTGACGGTGGGCAACGGATAAATTTTTTGCTGGATTTTTTTTTCACTTCGGTTTTTTGTATAAATTTTTTGTATATTCTGGCAAAGTTCCTGGAAAAGGGCGTTTTGCCGTCATGGCAGATATAAGTATTATATCTATTACGATGCAGGGCTTCGGAAACCCAGTATCGGCAACTGGTCAGGGTGAGCAAGCGGGCCCGCATTGTCGTTATCATACGACCGCAGCTCTTCACAGGTGGATAACTTGGCCAGTGTTGAGTATAATGCCACAAGAAACCCCTCAAGTAACCACGATTGCCTTGGAGAACCAAATCGGTTTTGCTACATATGTGGTAAATTTGAGGTAGCAAAGTACCGCAGACCTATTACGGATTTAAATAGAAAAATTTTTTTTGACTGCTTCAAAATGCAGATACCTGTTGAAAATACATGATGGGTTCCTCAAGTGATGTGCTGTAGTTGTCTAACGATGTTGAATCGATGGAAGAAAAGCAAAGAAAAGAAAGTGTTACAATTTACCACGCCAACTATATGTCAGAAACCACAGTCATGCGATGACTGCTATTTTTGCAAAACTATTACAAGTGGCTTCAACTCAAAAAATAAATCTAAAATAAAATATGCTAATGTCTCTTCAATGATAAAACCCATCATAGAATCAGATATTCATACATCCAATGAATTTCAAAGAGAGGAAACTATTTGTCATGCTGGTGAACTTATGAATGTAGAAGAAGATTTTATGGAAAAAGATATTGAAGAAGACGACATAAGAAAAAATGAAGATGACAGTGAGAGCAAATCAATGGGAATTAGTGAAAGTGAAATGGATGAAAGTGAAGACGAGTATGTTCCACATTCTGTTAAGCCATGGAATCCTAAACCATTTAACCAAAAAGATTTAAACGATTTTATTCGAAATACTGGCGTCTCTAAAGATGTTGCAGAATTCATGGCAGCGGAATTTAAGAGGCGGGAATTAGTAGAACCTGGAACTAAATCTTCTGTTTATAGAAAACGGCAACAAGAGTTTACAAAATATTTCACTGTAGATGAGGATAAAACATTAGTTTATTGCACAGATGCAAAGGGTCTGATTAATGAATTAAAACCTAATATTTACAAGTCCAGTGAATGGCGACTCTTCATAGACTCTTCAAAGCAAAGTCTGAAGGCAGTTTTGCTGCATAATGGAAATAAATACGCAAGCATCCCAATAGCTCATTCCACGAAACTAAAAGAAAGTTATGAAAATATGAAGTATGTCCTAGAGAAAATAAAATATGAAGAACACAAGTGGCAAGTTTGTGGAGACTTGAAAATCATATCCATCATATTAGGGCAACAGTCAAGTTTCACAAAGTTTCCATGCTTTCTATATTTATGGGACAGCAGAGATCGCATAAATCATTACAGGAAGAGAGAATGGCCAAAAAGAAATACGCTTAATCCAGGTACTTACAACGTGCTTCAAGAACCATTGCTCGATCCATCAAAAATCCTTCTTCCTCCACTGCACATTAAACTTGGTTTAATGAAGCAGTTTACTAAAGCATTAGATAAAGAAGGGGCTGTTTCCAATACTTGTCAGATCATTTTCCAGGTCTCAGTAACGCTAAAATAAAAGCAGAAATTTTTGACGGCCCTCAAATTCGAAGAATGTTTCGAGATCCTAATTTCATCAACACAATGAACGAAACAGAAAAGTTAGCATGGCTCAGTTTTCAAAGTATTGCTGAAAATTTTTTAGGTAATCAGAAAAGTCAGGAATATGAACAAATTGTTTCAGATTTATTCGATAACTACGAACGTTTAGGTTGTTTGATGAGAGTGAAATTACATTTTTTGCACTCACATTTGCAATATTTTCCTGAGAACTTAGGTGACTACAGCGAACAGCAAGGTGAGCGGTTTCACCAAGACCTAAAAGAAATGGAGAGGAGATATCAAGGCACTTAGGGTGTTAATATGATGGCTGACTACTGCTGGATGTTGAAAAGAGAAACTAACAAAGTGATAAAAAAAGATCCAGAATTCCTTTACACATGTCCTTTGAGGCTAAGAGAATTCGCTATAAGCGAAAAAGAGAGAATTGAATTAGTTTTTTAAAGACGCAAGGTTCAATGGTTGAGGGTTTAAGAGCTGAGGGTTTCAGTTTTCATTTCTTAAGGGTTTTGAGGGACAGTCAAACCATTAGGTTTCAAGGTTGATGTTTTAAGGGTTCAGAGTTTAGTGTTTCATCGTATAAGGGTTGAGGGCTTAAGGGTTCAGGTTCTAAGGGTTTAAGGGTTTAAGAGTTCAGGGTTCAACGGTTAAGGGTTAAAGGGTTGTGGGTTCAATGTTTAAGGATTTTAGGGTTGGGGATTAAAGGATTCAGGGTTAAAGGGTTCAGGATTTAAAAGTTCAGGTTTAAGGGGTTCAGGATTTATGGGGTATGGGTTTAAAGGTTCCAGGTTAAAGCGTTAAGGGTTTTAAGGTTTCGGGTTTAAAGGTTATAAGTTTAAGGGTTCAGGTTTCAAAGGTTAAAAGGGTAAAAGCTGAATATTTCCGGCTTTTTCAATTTAGGGGTGGTTTTCCACGATTTAAAAAGAGCTGAGGGGTGATGGCACAAATCTGCCTTTGGATTCGGATTTAGCGCCTCAAAATGTGTATAGCTCCAGATCTGCAGTCATTTTTAGGCAGTTTATTCAAATTTTCCTAATGTTAAAAGCGGAATTTCTGGATTTTTCGATTTAGGGGTGGTTTTCCACGATTTAAAAAGAACTGAGGGGTAATGGCACGAATCTGGCTTTGGATTCGGATTCAGCGCCTCAAAATGTGTATAGCTTTAGATCTGCAGCAATTTTTAGGCAGTTTATAAAAATTTTCCCAACGTTAAAAGCGGAATATCCCGGATTTTTCGATTTGGGGTGGTTTTACACGATTTAAAAAAACTGAGGGGTGATGGCGCAATTCTGGCTTCGGATTCGGCGCGTCAAAATGCATAAGAGGGGGTATGTCAAGTCTCAGTAACAGACCACTTTTTTTTTTTGTGTGCCTGTGTTATTTCAGAAATAAATAAAGATACCTTAATAAAACCAACGCTAAAAATTTTAAATAAGGTAGCAACCCCTATTTTTTTCAAGAAAACTAAGCTTTTTTCATCAATTTTCAGCTATAAAAATTATAATAAATTATATATCGCCTTAAAACTGATTCCATTTAAAAGAAAATTAAAAAAATAAAGTTGACCTGTCCCGTGGTTTTAACCAAAATTATTTTTTAGGTGCTAACTACCTTAATAAAACTAACGCTAAAAATCTTAAAATTAAAAAGGCCACAAATCTGTATCACTTTCAATTTTAAGGGTAGGAACCCCTATTTTTCTCTTTTTAAGGAAATTAAGAGACTTTATTGACTTCAATGGTGAAACTTATCGATTTTTATCGACTTCTACTAACTTTTTCTAGCAGGGAGGGTAAATGTGTTTATTATTTTTTTCTGAAAAAATTGCGTAAATAATCAAAATTTAGTGAGATTAATTTTTTTCAAAAAAAATAATAAAAATTAAAGTTATGTGTTGCAGAAAAATACAAAATGAAATGATAACTAATGTAAATATGGTTTTTGTTTTAACAACACAAGTTTTATTATTACTATTACTACAAAAAATTTAAAGTATTCTCAAAAAAGTAATTGTTTGTCGAATAGCTCGAGGCTATGGATTGTAAGTTGTACAATAATAATATTCTTCAATAAAGTGTTTTAAGCATAAAGACTTTTTACACCATGAACATCTAACAATTGCAACATTATTACAACCATTGATCTCACAATGCGTTGCACAGGAATCTCCGAAACTGAAACTTACGGGGTCATCGAAATCTCCTGGTCGATTCACAAGATAACCACTTTTATACCACGAATATTTAAATAGATTTTCATATCATGGAGATGAAAATTGGTTATGAACCAAAGACTGTAATTTAATTATATTATTTCTCAAATGTAAATTTAAGTCTTCGTCTATGAGCAAAACATGGTCTGAAAAATGTTTAACATAGTTCTTCCATGTGCGGAATCCATATACATCTAACGGCTGTATGTTTCCAGTCGTTCCTGTAGGTATCATTTTGAGATGTAGTGTTTTATCGTGTGGCGTAACTTCCTGTACAATCGTTGGACAATGACCACTCCACGAATCAATTAGCAGCATGCTTCTAGGTCCAACTTGAGGAAAATATACCACTTTTAACCACGCCTTAAAGAGTTCTACAAATTTTGATTTTATTTAAATGTGTCTTCCGAAATAATTAACGTTTTATTTTTAGAAATTAATAGAACGTGATTTTACCTGAATTAAGTTTTCCAGATGTCGAGGATGTAACATATACGTTTGTAGGGACAAACAAATTTTGTGAGACAATTGGTCCAAATTCTCCTCTTCGTTCCTTTAATACTAAAAATAATGGTGATAGTAACTTTCCTGTGGCTGAAATTGTTGGCTGTACAGTATAGCTATGAGTTGTTGATGTGACCGACTGTACAAGGCACTGTAATTTCTTTGCTCCTTCAAAAGCATGAGATCGACCAGAATGCATTTCCAACTGAAAACCAGACTGGTCTGAATTATATGTATTGTCAGCGCCTATTTGATTAATCAATTGTTTGACTTCTGTTACGAATTCTACTTCTTTTTTATGCATATAATTTCTATTTTCTATACTTTTTTTGTGATAAATTTATTAATTTTTCGAGAAACAATTCTATGGGTGTTTTTAAATTTTGAAAGCCAATGTTTTGAAGCTGTAAATCTTACGTCCTCATTTCCGATTAAGTTTCATGCTTGTAGAGCCCATCTTCTTAAATCGTTGTCATGAATTATTAATCCAGCTTCAGTAGCAGCTTTAAAATTTTCTAGTGTGAAATCGCAAATTCTTGCAATTTTTTCTCGGTAAGTTCCACCTTGATTGATTTGGTGAGCCCAGCGATGTAACTGTGTTTCAGAACTGACTTTCCTGAATCTATTTTGAACTGTTATAAGCGATAAATTCTTTTTTGTTTTTCCACTTCTCCAATATTCTACAGCTCTTTTTTTGTATTCAAAACTCAATGGTTCTTCATGTCCCGTACATTGATCCGTAGGTAATTCAGGATAGTATGGAAGTGTATGTAAATCAACATCTTCCACAATACGTGCATCTGTTTTTTTATATTCTTCTTGAAAATCCAACGATTTTTCCATTATAACATCTATGCTATTAGACGATTCCATTAAATCTAACAGTAGCATTTGGAAATGGTATTTTATTTCTATTTCTTTAATATTATAAGGGCTATCTTCAATATCAAGTGTTTGGAAATAGGCAAGCAGCAAATTAATAACATTCAGAGGATTAATTTTCATTTTGAGTGCTAAAATAATCAAACATTTATAAGAATAATTGCATACAGAAATAGTATCTTTACAACACACATATATAGAATGCTGAAAATAAAAACATTTTTTTAATTTGTATGCGTCACCCCTCTAAACGTCACATTACTATGTTGCGAGAACATAGCTATTTCTCAATGAGGAAGCTTTGTACGTTGTACGTTGTACGCTTTTACTGATGTACGCCATCATGCGACCAATGTCTTTTTACCGGGAAATATTTGTTTAAATATTTAAAAAATACCATATTTTCACAAGATAATAATGTTGCATTTAAAAAGGCGACACATACAAATAAAACAAATATTTATACTTTGGGCCATCCTGTTAAGAATCTATTAAGAATATCGTATCTATATATTTCTTGACTAAAGCGCTTGATTAAAATGAAAAGAAGGTAATCTCGAGTTTTTTTTTAAATTTGTAAACAGTAATCGATAAGATGTATTGCACAATGCCTGTTAATTTAGATTTATTAAAATTAAGATTTAGTTATTTAAAATTATTATTTGTATGTAAAATTTATTATTTGTAAAACATCTAATAGTAAAGGAACCGTATACAATTTTGGCTAAAAATTGAATCAGGAGTCTATAATTTTGTTAATAACAGAAAGTAAACAATACAGTATACACAATAAAGTATATTTTGATACATTTTTTAATTTTCGTAAAAATATTAAAGATACTTTATGCACTTATAAATCAGGATTTTTAAATCTTTAAAATTAAAGAAAAATCAATTTAAACTATTTGTGCTCTATAACGTCAAATGTATCTCCAAAAAATGTAACAATGTACGAAATTGCATACTTTCTAATATGTTCATTAAAAATAACGCAAAATATAATTTTGAAAAGCTGTTATAATTTTATTAAAGCCTATAGACAGATACGAAATTCTTACAATTAATGCATTAGGTCTGATATACCGGGTGTCCCATTTTAAAACCACCAGGCAAATATCTCGAAAACTAAAGGTGATGGAAAAAAACTTTTAATACAAAAGTTGTAGGGTTCAGAGGGGCCCAACTGACCGTGACCTTGGTTATGACCTTGAGGTCAATGATCAAGTTCATTTGAAGGTCAAATCGATTTTTTCAAATGGGAACCCCCACTTTTGACCTCGTAAGTGGAAAGAGCGGAAAATTTTACGTTCAGATATGTCCTTGAGTCAAGGTCATGGTCACGGTCATGGTCATGTTTAAAATCAAAATCAATAAACGCATCAAAACATTCCCATAATTAGGTATACGAGACAAATTGTTAAATACAAAAGTTGTAGGGTTCAGTGGGGCCCAACTAATCGTAACCTTGGTTATGACCTTGAGGTCAATGATCAAGGTCATTTGAAGGTCAAATCGATTTTTTCAAATGGGAACCCCCACTTTTGACCTCGTAAATGGAAAGAGCGGAAAATTTTACGTTTAGATATGTCCTTGAGTCAAGGCCATGGTCATGGTCATGGTCATGTTTAAAATCAAAATCAATCAACGCATCCAAACATTCCCATAATTACGCATATGAGTGTTAAATACAGAAGTTGTAGTGTTTGGAGGGGCCCAACTGATCGTGACCTTGACCATGAACTTGAGGTCAAGGATGATGTCGTTTGAAGGTTAAATCAATTTTGTTTAACGGCAACCCTCACTTTTGACCTCGTAAATAGAAAAACCGAAAAATTCTGATATGACCTTGGGTCAAGGTCATGGTCAAAGTTAGGGTCAGTTTCCGTGCAGTTAAGTGCAAAGTCGGAGATGGCCTGGTCACCTAAGGCAAGGTCGGAGATTACCCGGCCAGTTAAGGCAAGGTCGGAGATGACCCGGCCAGTTAAGGCAAGGTCGGAGATGACCCGGCCAGTTAAGGCAAGGTCGGAGATGACCCGGCCAGTTAAGGCAAGGTCGGAGATGACCCGGTCAGTTAAGGCAAGGTCGGAGATGACCCGGCCAGTTAAGGCAAGGTCGGGGATGATCAGGCCAGCTAAAAATTCATTGGAAAATTCCACGTTCATGTGTATTTAGACATAGGATCCAAGTGTTTCGGTCACCATTTACTGAAGAAGATGCTCAAACGTTGCACCATTTACTTGTTGACAACATTCTATTCTTCTTTTAAAGTTTCTAACAGTATTTAATAATACTTGACGTGGAATACTTAAGCAGATTTGTGTAATCCTTTGAATCATGTCATCTCTTGTAGTTGGCCTGTTGCGGTAGACTGTATTTTTTAGGAAGCCCCATAAATAAAAATCTGGAGATGTCAGATCTGGAGATCTTGGTGGCCATGCTGCGGGACCTCCTCTACCAATCCATCGACCGTTAAACCTTTCATTAAGAAAATCTCTGACAATTCTGGCATAATGTGGAGGAGCACCATCTTGTTGTAGCCACATTCTGGCCCTTGTATGGAGATCAACGTTTTCTAGAAAGAGTGGCAGCTCGTCTCTCAGCAACTGTAAATAAGTATGTTGAGTTACGTGACCTTCAAAAAAATAAGGCCCAATCAGACATCCGTTAATGATACCACACCATACCGTTACATTCCAGCGATGCTGATGATCAACTTCTCGTATCCAATGAGGATTAACAGGAGACCAGTAGTGGCAATTATGGCGATTCAACATACCAGTACTCTGAAATGTAGCGTCGTCGCTAAAAAGAAGATTGTTAAAGAAATTTTCATCATCAGTAATTTGTTGTGTTGCCCATTGGCAAAATGTTATTCTCCGTCGATAATCTTCCACAGTTAAAGCTTGATTTAGAGTAATGTGGTAAGGATGGTAACGCGCATATCGTAAATATCTGCTGGCCGTAGATCTTGGAATACCCATTGTTAACTCGATTTCGCGTAAACTGTCATGAACATTTAAATGTACCATGGCTAGAACAGCAAGAAAGCGAGGATTATTTTCATAATCGTGTTCATTCAGTGTCCTCCTTCTTCGAACGAAGTTTCCTTGTCGACCGCGCAGTTCAATGTCACCTATTACCGTATGATCAGGATGTTGTCGTTGAGGGAACCGAGCACGATACAATCTGCTTGCCTCTCGATAGTTTCGTCGACATTCTCCTAAAATAAGAAGAATGTCAACTATTTCATTAGCAGAATAGTCAGGCATTCTTTTTTAGTTGTAAATGCAATTATTTATCAAAACACACCACAAAAGAAATAATATGTTATTATACTATACAATATTTTAAAACGAAAAAGATTAATTTTCTGTGCCAATATAAGTGTGCTCAATTTGAAAACAATTTGATGTAAACAGTAATAATTATTGACTATTATTACCGATCAATGCTGAATACTACCGGTCACTATTGGATACAGGTGGTCAACACTTATTAACTTTTGTTATTATTTGATATAAGTGGTTAACCCTGGTAAATATTGATAATAGTAAAAATAGTAAAATTTTCCGCTCTTTCCATTTACGAGGTCAAAAATAGGGGTTCCCATTTGAAAAAATCGATTTGACCTTCAAATGACCTTGATCATTGACCTCAAGGTTATAACCAAGGTCACGATCAGTTGGGCCGCTCCAAACCCTACAACTTTTGTATTTAACAATTTGTCTCGTATGCCTAATTATGGGAATGTTTTGATGCGTTGATTGATTTTGATTTTAAACATGACCATGACCATGACCATGACCGTGACTCAAGGACATATCTGAACGTAAAATTTTCCGCTCTTTCCATTTACGAGGTCAAAAGTGGGGCTTCCCATTTGAAAAAATCGATTTGACGTTCAAATGACCTTGATCATTGACCTCAAGGTCATAACCAAGGTCACGATCAATTGGGCCCCTCTGAACCCTACAACTTTTGTATTAAAAGTTTTTTTCCATCTCCCTTAGTTTTCGAGATATTTGCCTGGTAGTTTTAAAATGGGACACCCGGTATAAATAGACATTTACCTGTAGTTTTGTAGTGGTGCTGACATTAAAAAAAATGAATTCATGCAATATTACAGCCACAATATTGTAGAAATAACCACTTTCACAAAACAACACTGCACGACTGGAACTCTACCGATTTATAAATACAATGTTTGCCAGCAATATATGAAACTACGAGTTAAATCACCAATCTATAAATATCCGCCTCATAATAACATAAAAATAACATATTATTTTCTCATTCACAATCAGCGATTACTCTTATTTACTGCATAAAAATCACTTACATCCAGGTACACACACGCACACACACATTAATTTTTTTTTAATGCTTTATTTATCACGTATCAAAACGCTACGATTGCCTTTGACGAAGTATTTATAATAATACATAAAATATAATAAAGGGAAGTAAGAACATAATGAACTTCCGGGGATGATTTGCACCCCTTTAAAATGTATTATTCACAGATAAAAAATATAAATATTTGTCGTTTTTTGGTTCACTACAACATATAAAAGTTTAAATAAACATGTTACTTTTCTTGTGGAATTCAAGTCAAAATTAGTTTTTCGAAAAAGCTTTACAATAATCCGTTTAAACAAGTAGTTTAACCAAACTAATTTTGCAAAATTAATGATAAATTAGTATTTCGTATTGCCCGAAAGCGCTAAAATTACATAGCGTTTGTCTGTGTTATTGATCAAAATTTTATGGTCCATCTTTTCAATGGAATGGTTTTTAAAGAGATATATTTATTGTAATTTTTATAGCTGAAAATTGATAAAAAACTTAATTTCCTTTAAAAAAATAGGGGTTGCTACCCTTAAAATTGAAAGTTATGCAGATTTATGGCCTTTTCAATTTTAAGATTTTTAGCGTTAGTTTTATTAAGGTATCTTTATTTATTTCTGAAATAATGAACAAAATAAAAATAAGGGGTAGTTACCCCTAAAAAATAATTTTGGTTAAAACCGCGGGACAGGTGAACTTTATTTTTTAATTTTCTTTTAAATGGAATCAGTTTTAAGGCGATATATAATTTATTATAATTTTTATAGCTGAAAAATGACGAAAAAAGCTTAGTTGTCTTGAAAAAAAAATAGGGGTTGCTACCCTTAAAATTGAAAATAATGCTGTTTTGAAGCCTGTCTTATTTTAAAATTTTTAGCGTTGGTTTTATTAAGATGTCTTTATTTATTTCTGAAATAATGAACAAAATATAAATAAGGGGTAGTTACCCCCTAAAAAATAATTTTGGACAAAACCACGAGACAGGTCAACTTTATTTTTTTTTCTTTTAAATGAAATCTGTTTTGAGGCGATATATAATTTATTGTAATTTTTATAGCTGAAAATTGATGAGAAAAGCTTAGTTTTCTTGAAAAAAATAGGGGTTGCTACCCTTAAAATTGAAAGTAACGCTGTTTTGAAGGCTTTTTTATTCTACAACTTTTGGAGTCGGTTTCATTAAACTAGCTTTATTCGTTTTTGAAATATTTGAAAAAAACTGTTTTTGAGGGTGAACTTTAGGGGTAGATTTCACCCCCTTAAAGTGTCTATCAGCACGTAAAAAAATACGTGTCTCTTATTTTTTAATGTACTACAACATATTGCAATATCGTCCAAATCGGCGACTTACACTTGGGGTACCTTCCTTGTAAGATCATTTTCTCAGTACAAGAAGCGATAAAATGGACGTCACATTTCTCTCTCTGTATACTCAATTTAATTCGAACTCACTTGTATGTTACAGGGTTTTCAACTACTAATTTTTTAATTATAAATACTTTTAATCTGCTTTCTAACAGAATCTTTGAATGTTTATACATTCCTAAAATGATACGACCTTCAATTGTATCCATCAATGAAAAATATAAATTATTTTCAACAAACTGAAAATGATCTGTAAAATTGAAAAAACAAAAAACGACTTTGGTTGGAAATAATTTTAATAATAAGATTAGTTTAAAGCGGCGGAAAGTGAATTAAAAATTTAAAAATATGATGTTCCACTAAAAACTTGCATTCAATATCACTATAATAGAAGATATTTTCGTATAAGTATCTCAACGCGAAAAAAAATGTTTTAAAAACAATGGAGTTAAGAAGAATAGTTTTGTTAAATTAAAAAAAGACCTGGAACACTATTATGGGAAGAACTTTCAACCTCTTCCGATTTTGAAATCTCATCAGTGTTGATTTCATTTTCATTATTTTCAAGTGAAATATTCTCATCCGATAGATCTATACCACCATGGCTTTCTGCTAATTGGTCTGTGACGTCTTGCATCGTTTCAGACCAAGACATATTTAAATCATTATTAGAGTAACTACTTAAAACCTCACTTTCAATATAATTTTGTTTTTCAGTGTTATAATGCGGTAAAAATAAAGCAATAGCATTTATATCTTCTTTAAGAATGCTTACAATTGTTTCCATCTTGAGATTAAAAAAGTCTTCATTTTTCACATGCGCTACCAAAGAAATATTAAATTTAAAACTTACTGTTATTAATAGAATAAATTCTATTTTATAATATAATGTTGTATTTTATGGTTTGGATATATTTTATTTTATAGAGAAAGAGACTGGAAAAAATTTAAAAACTGACATTTTTTGTGTATAAATATTTCTCAATAAAAAGTGATTTTTTTTTAAATAATTATATATGTCTATGCGTGTAAGCTTGATAAGCCATGATAATTTTCCATTAATTCTTATTTAAAGTGAAAATGATTGTGTGATAGGATTTAAAAATGTACATTAAAATTCATTAGTCATGCGTATCAGTTATTTATAAATTTGTACTTTCATCGATGAAAGACTACCATGGTTTATACACTTGGGTAGGTATACATTAACATAAAATATTGAAAATAGATTCTAATAATGATTAGTGTTAATTTAGTATTGCAATAACTTTTTAACAAAGCTTTGAACATCAGACTTAAAATTTAGCATTTCATTTTATACTGCTATCCACTAATTAATTTACAAATTTGAAGCATGTGATATCATTTAATCATATAGCCAATAAATCTTTAGAGGACTCTCAACTAGCTAAGCAATTTTTTATATAAGAGAAAGTTAAACAACACTGGACATGTATGTACATATATATCAATTAAGATTAAAAATCTCTTTCCCTCTCTCTCTCTCTCTCTCTCTCTCTCTCACTCTTTCTTTATAACTTGTAATATGTATCTAACTACATGATAATTAGAAATTATTACACAAATAGTAGTATACAATTCAAGCATAAAAATTCAAACCATTCGCAGAAAAATAAGAAAAATTATGAAGTATATTACACATTGAAGATTATGAAAACCTTTTGAGGTTATTCACGTAAAACTTACCTTCGATGAATAATGCTTTCAAATCAGCAAGATTGGCAGCTTCTTCAAAGAAACGATCCATTCTTCTGTAGTAAAGATGAACTACCACAATTTAGCAACAATACACCGATAAATAAAAGAAACAATTCTGGCCCGCGGTAAATAAACAAACATATCTGTGGCGTCAATCACGGGAATTGGTGCGCGCGCGGGATGCCGGAATTTTTTAGTGTGACGGTCGCTCTGGCACAAAGAATACCGACTATACCGACTAGATGGCACTGCTGAGATACTGACTCGGCGCTTGCGTTACTCTGATCTGGGTAGCTCCTACTCAGATAGCCTGAGTCGCGCCTAACGCTGTCATTCAGAACTCCCTCTAGCCTTACGGGGTACCAGTTACTCAGATAGTCTCTCCATGTAGCTCTCGCGTGCTGCGCTGGCCGAGCCCGTCTTTCTCCCAATTCCCCCACTCCGCGCCGACCAGTACACTCATAGCGCGTATTCGGGCGCAGACGACTCGCGAGCTGCGAGGCACTTCGTGCTGATCGGTACACTTATAGTGCATATCGAAGCGTCCCCCAGAAACCAGTCAGCGGGCGCGAGCTGAGCTTTTTTCGCGTAAAATGCGCTCTGTTCAACTCGCTCGTAATCATATGATGAGTCTCTCGGAAAAAACAATGAACATATATCGATACCTTTTTTATCACTTTTTCCAGTAATGCTATTGTTTATTCTCCGAAATGCTTTTGTCAAAAACTTGACTTGAAAGTTCGGACCGGTTTTTCTAAAAGAATAACATGTTTATTTTTGTAATTAAATGTTTCATTCGAAAGTACAAGTCTTCAGTTTCAAAACCCCAAAATTTCAAGTTTGAGAACTGAAGGATTCATAAGTAATAAAATTTAAAAGACAGCGGCGCATCGCAACAGTTTAATAAACTGAAATGATAGAGTTACAGAAACTTTTTTTCCTGATTTTAACCTTTGTTTTAGTTTTAATTCATCGTTTCTAATTTATCATTTGAAGACATTTTTTTTCTCTTTTGTGTAAACTTTAAAACTTATACTTTTATTTTCAAACAGTGATCTTCTTATTTACAAACCTTGAGGAAGTTCTTATCCAAAGGAAAATTTTTAACTTCTCTAGGTTTCTTGGAAAAGTTCGTCTCTATTGACCAAGAATCGGCACAATCAATTCTCACGCATTTTTCCGTACGTGGTTGCGTGAAAGCGCTGCTCTGCTTCAACAGAAAAATCTTAATAATGATGAAAAAGATTATGGAAGTCGTATTTGTTTTTATATTATTACCCAGTTCCATCGGTGAAACAAATACCTTTTTTGGCGAAATCAAAAGAATTTTTTATTAGGGTAATTGATTATAATTTTTTAGATAAACTGCTACGGCAGTACGAGATTAATTGTCACAAAAAGTATGATGCTTTTTTAAGTTTTAAAATTTAATTCTCTATAATAAAGGACCAATGCTGCCAAACTACACTGATTAGTGTTGCAGTGAAATGATTGTGTCGCTTCTTGGTAAAAAAGACATACTTTTCCAAGAAACCTAAAAGAGAATTTAAAAATTCTTCTCTGGATGAGGACTCCCTTAAGGTTTGTAAATATGAAGTTCACTGTTTGAAAATAAAAGAATGAGTTTTGAGTTTATATAAAAGAGAACAAAGATGTCTTCAAGTGATGTGTTACGTCTGTGACGTATCTCTAAATTCAATTTAACAATGCATATTTATCACCAGTAATTTTCTGACATACAAATGTCGTATATTTCGTATATGTTTAATGACGTTATTAAATCTTAATATTAATTTCTTTGAGCCACAAAACGATGCGAGTGCGAATTTTAACAGTACAGCAATTTCGGCTACGCAACAGCCAGCGTGACGTAGCGAGCCACTGACCTTGTGAAACCAACCGCTCATCGCAACTTTGTTTAGAATCAGCACTTTTAAATGTGAAATCGAAAGGATGATATTTAAATGTTTACTAAATTTGTTTAAAAAAAAGGATTTTTACTCAGCGTCAAAATCATCTTTAACCCAAATTAACCGCTTAATAAATACGGCGACTCTCAACACACAAATTAGTAATCGTGCAAAAGTCGCAGGCTCTGTACCACTCCAGCCGACAAGAGGAGAAGCGAATATTTTATACGGGTCAAATACCCTACATTCAATTACGAAGAAAATTTCTTATATCAATAATTTCAATAATCTATCGGTATTATATATTGTTTAACAAAGTTAATAAGTTGTAAATCGCATAGTCTTATTTATAACCTTATATCTTTCAATAAAAGTGCATCTAACTAATCAGCTATTTATTATTTACGAGAGCCTACGCCCAGAATAAAAGTAATATAAATCAAATATCAATTGAAAATATTATATATATATATATATATATATATATATATATATATCATTCAAATATAATTTGAAGATAAACCATACAAATTTCAATACACATATAAGAGTAGATTCCTCGACACTCAAGACTTAACAGTGGTTCCGGTACCGATCGAACAATCATTCACTAGACTATTTCAAATTAAAGAATAAAAATAACTTTTCTCCGGAACTTAACACTGGTTCCGGTACCGATCGAACAATAGTTCACTAGACTATTTCAAATTAAAGAATAAAAATAACTTTTCTCCGGAACTTAACAGTGGTTCCGGTACCGATCGAAAATTAGTTCACTAGACTATTTAAAATAAAAGAAATAAAATAACTATTTTTCGGAACGTCACATTGGTTCCGGTACACAGTCGAACGAAAAGTTCGTTAGATCAGCTAAATCAAACTTTAAATGTTTTAAAGTAGATAAAATAAGCTCTTGAAAGACGAGGAAAATATTCTTATATAAATACAACTAACATAGAATAAGTCCGAGCTTCTTGCTTTGCAGTAAGAAGTTGGGGGGATCATTGTAGCATGAATCGCCCAAATTTCGGAAGATAAGCAAGTACGGCTCGTCGAATTATTAACAAGTATTCAACAAATGATAAATACGGAAATAAGAAAAATTTCTACAAAACAAATGACATTTTTCAAAAATATATTACGCAAAATACAAATACAGTCTAACACAGATTAGAAAATTGAAAAATAAAAATACAAACGAAAAAAGTTACGACACTACAAGGAGTAATAAAACAAAGAAGTAAGAAAAATTTTTAACAACAAATTATATATCAAATTATAGCTGAAATAGCAAGTGAAAAGATAAATTTACAGAGTGAAATCAAGATATATTACGCGAAAATAGCAGTCTAATACAAGTAAGAAATTGAAAAAAATCAATAATAAAAAGATATAAAAGTAAAACCGAAAGAAAATACTACAATAGATAAAACAAAATATCATACAGACAAATTATAATTACAAAAAAATTAAGAACAACGATCACATAAATCGAAAATACAGTACACGAAAAATAAACATTGAATAATGATCAACGCAGCTCAAGAAAACGAATAATAATATTAAACAAATTGATCAATTAAATAAAAATTGCATAAATAAACATTACAGTTTAAACAATAAAAGATAAAACACTAAAAACTAAGCAAAGGAAAAAATTTATAAAAGTGACAAATAAATAAATAAATTATATTGTGAAATAAACAATTACAAAATATATACAGAAAAATAGTGGAATTAATAATAAAAACATATTTTAAAAGATATATTACGTATAGTATAAACAAAGAAGTAATATGTCATGTCAAATCAGAAAGGTATAGAAAATAAGGGAAACGAAGGGATTATAACCAGACGGACTACCCAAAGAAATCCAGAACTTAAAAAGCAAGTAGATGATATAAATAAACAAACGAACATTTTTGAAAGAAGACCAAAAGTACCAAGATCACCTCCAAATACACAATTAAATAGAACTTCATCGGATATCTACATTAACTCAAAAACACAGGAAAATGAGGAAATACTTTCAATTCCATCAACTTCAGAAATAGACCATAACGAACTAGATGCACAACATTCAGTCAAAAAACAGAATATTAAAAATCCCACACAAAAACAAGATATATCAAATAAAAATATAAATAATCTTTTTATTCCGGAAATAAAACGGGATATATTATCACCAACAAATTTTCATACTCCAAACACACCAAGTCAGAGCCCAGCATTTTTTGAAGAATCAATATATGTAGAAAACGGTAGGCAACACGACTACACGGATATAGAAGGATTTTTTAATGAACAAAGTTTGATTTTGGCTAGAGATAATACAAGTAATAACGAATAGCCAGAAATTCAAATAAACGAAGATTTAATAAATCTAGAACCAGAAATGGCAAATCAAGCATTAAAATTACCACTTAAAGAAGTTGCAAAGTTAGTACCGGATTTTGACGGGAAAAATATCCAACTAGAGGAATATATAGAAAAATTAAAACAAGCAAAAAGAATAATATCGAATAATGATGAATCGAACCTAGTACAGATCCTCAAAATAAAGCGCAAAGGAGAAATTTATAAAGCATTAGCAAATGTAGAAATTGAAAGTATTGAAACTTTTATTAAAACAATACGTAAAATATATCCATCAACGGATAATATACATTCATTATACGGAAACCTAACACAACAAATTCAAAAATCAGATGAAGATGTACTATGTTTTGCAAACAAATTACGAGTGTTGGGTACACAAATAATAGAATTAAAAAAATTAGAACCTAATGTAACAGGAGAAATTCTAACAGAATATAAAACTAGATTAAAAACCGACATACTCAGTAGTTTTAAAAAAGGATTAAAACAAGAAATTAGAATCGAACTCGGAGAACACCAAGACATGGATAACGCAGTACAAAAAGCAATTGAAATAGAATCAAACTTAAAAAAGCAAAATAGCTTAAGAAATGATACTACAAGCATATTGTTTAATTTCGAAACTCCAATTCCAAACACAATTAAACAAGTTTTTTGCCAATTATGTAAGAAAATAAATCACGAAGCATTATTTTGCATGAAAGCTTCATGTGTTTATTGGAAAAGTAAGGAGCATGTATCATATCATTGCAGAATATCTAAGCACGTAATAAAATTAATTTGCAAATTGTGTAGTACGGAAGGCCACTCAATAGATGCGTGTAAGTTAAATAAGATGTAGAGTAATCATTGTCAATACTGCCAAAATATGGGGTACGAGGTTACGCAATGTCCTACTATTACAGAATACGAGCTGTGTTGGAGATGTAAGGAAAGAGGACACGATCCGCTTACGTGCAATAATTCGGTAAGAATTACGGAAGTATGCGACGCCTGTGGCAGCGCGTCACACACAGCTAAAAATTTCCCGTCAGCATTGTGTAAGAGGTGCAACAACCTCGGGCATTTAATGAAATACTGCACGATAAACAAAGGAACGATATGGTGCGCGATATGTGCAGATGAAGGTCACGAAACCGCGAATTGCGAGAACGTAAAAGTTTTAATTATGCAAAATAGACAACAAAACTCTCAGAATAAAGAAGTTTGTCAATTTTGCGAGATGCCGGGGCATTCAGCAAAAACTTGTAGGACAATAAGCAATAACCAACAATGTACATTCCCAAGTAACAATTACAATGCCTTAAATAAATCCTATGAACATCGAGATAAAAATAGGAATGGATTTTTCCGAACAAATAACCAGAACAGCAATAATTTTTCAAGGAATTCAAACAGTAATTATCGGGGTAACTTTAATACACAAAGTATAAAATGCGAATATGTAATTTCACCGGGCATACATTGGAAGATTGTAGAAAATTAAAAGATCTGACGGCACAAATTAAATGCTCTTTTTGCAATAAAAATGGACATCAAATAAACAATTGCCATGAAATCAAGATGCTACAAAATAAATTAGATAAATTTTGTAAAATTTGTAAAAACACGAATCACACAACTGAGGAATGTGCGTCACGATCAGTACTTAATCAACAAACTTCGGAAAACTAACAAATTCTTCTGGAAATGAGTGGACTAGAAGGATTAACAAAATACCACTCAAAGATAGCGCAGATATTAAAGTAGGTACATTTAATAGTGATGGTATCACCAACGGAGAGAAAGACACGGACATCGATTTATTGATTACAAAGAATTTAAAGAATATTACGGAAAACATGGAGAAAAATAAGGCAAAAAATAGATCAGAAATTATAAATAATAACGAAATAAATTTAAGTGATTTTGAAATAAATAGTATTAAAAATGAAAAAACACAAGAAAGAATAGCAGCAACCAAAATTGCAATGTATTTTCTGAAATTAGAAAACTCACTGCAGTATATCGAAATAGAAAACCACTACACAAATAAAAAATGTAATTTACTTGTAGATAGTGGGGCTCAGTTAAATATTATCAAGGGAAATCAGATACCTTCTAATATAATTTTAGAAAATAGGAAAATTCATTTATCTGGTATTACAGATAAAACAATTAAAACATTAGGAGTAATTACAATGAATATAAATGGACTGAATATTGATTTCCATGTAGCACCACCAAATTTTTGTTTACCTTACGACGGGATTTTAGGAATCAAAATTCTTACTGAACAAAAATTAAGACTAGACGAGGGCTATTTACAAATAAATCATAGTAAGATCAAACTGAAAGCAGCCCATAAATTAAATCATAATCTTAATACAGTATATGAAAAGTCACAAAAAACGGATAAAGAATTAAAATCAAGAATAACAATAGAACAGAAGGAAGTTTTAAAGAAAATGTTAGAAAATACGGACGAAAAACAAAGCTTAATACCCATAATTTATGAAAATTGCGAACAAGTAATACAAATAAACGAAAAAACTGAAAATTTTCAAATTGAGGATGAAATGGAGAAATCATCTTGTTTAATATCTTATGAACCTGAGTTAATCAATAAAAATGAAGTAAATATAAATTCAGAAATAACATTATATGATGACGTTATGAAAATTTTAAATACGATTCCAATATTAAATGCAAAAGGAAAGGATTCACAAAAAAAAATGTTAAATGAAATTCTACCAGAAAATATAAATGATTTACATTATGAGGAAATTTTGGAAAATGACGAAAATAATATTAAGTCATTAATAAATAATATTAATATTGCTTTTGAAAATAATGACCAAGCAATCGATGTTGAGGAAATCGAATCAACAGATTATAAACAATTTTTGACAATAATGAATAAAAAGATTGAAGTAGATTTAGAAGATTATAATAAACTCTATGGAAATGAAAAAGAATATAGCTTTATATCTTATGAAATAGACAATTTACCTGAAGGTTTTCAGATAACAGAAGACTTTAACATAGATGAAAATGAAATTTTAAATTTGGGATCAATAAATTTTATAGGAAAAAATGAGTCAGTACAAGATTTTAAAGAATATAATAGAGAAGAAAGATTATTAGAAAAAATATGTTACGAAAACTTGCCTGGAAATAGTAAAACAATGATTAAGGATCTAGTATTAAAAAATAAGGATATATTTTGGCTAGAGGGAGACAGTTTAGGATCATGTAATGTAGAACAACATGAAATAAATTTAACAGATGATAAACCCGTATACGTAAAGCAATTTTCTTTACCTCATAAATTAAAAGAAATCGCAATAGAGGAAACTCAAAAATTAATAACAAATGACCTAGTTCGAAACTCAAAAAGTGCTTTTAACGCTCCAGCATGGATTGTAGCAAAAAAACAGTTAGCAGACGGAAAAAAACGATGGCGTTTAGTAATAGATTACAGAAAACTAAACGAAAAGACAATTCCAGATCCATATTTACTCCCAAACATTACAGAAATATTCGATCAATTGGGGAAAACTAAGTTTTATCACGTTATAGATTTAAAGTCGGGATTTCACCAAATTCCTATGAAACCAAGTGATATACATAAAACTGCATTTAGCATCAATCCATTGGGACGTTTTCAATTTCGAGTATTACCTTTCGGATTAAGAAACTCACCGCGTACATTTCAAAGAGTTTTAAATACAGTCTTAGGCGATTTAATCGGTAAGATATGCTTCGTATTCATCGACGATATAATTATTTTTGGCGAAACTATGACAGAAGCCAACGAAAGATTCAATACAGTTGCACAAAAATTACGAGAAGCGAATTTAACATTAGAACCAGAAAAATGTGAATTTTTTAAAAAAGAAGTATGTTATTTAGGTCACATTATTAGTGAACACGGAATAAAACCTGATCCAAAGAAAATAGAAGCAGTAAAGAAATTTCCTACATCGAAAAATGTTAAAAATATTAGAGAGTTTCTAGGGCTTTCAGGTTACTATAGAAGATTTATAAAAAATTACGCAAAAGTAACAAAACCCTTAAATATATTGCTAGAAAAAGACGTGAAGTTTCATTGGGAAAAAGACCAACAAAAAGCCTTTGAGGAAATTAAAGAATTATTATGCACAGCACCAATCTTAGAATATCCACGTTTTGATGAACCATTCATTATTACAACAGATGCTTCGAATTCTGCTTTAGGTGCAGTTTTGTCGCAAGAAAAAATTGGCAAAGACCCAGCGATAGCTTACGCATCACGAAGTCTACATAAAGCGGAAACTAAATATCACACCTATGAAAAAGAAGCATTGGCAATAATGTTTGCCATAAAAACGTTTAAAAATTACGTATATGGAAACAAATTCACAATAGTTACTGATCACAAACCGCTGTTATCGTTAAGATCAGCTGATAATAATACAAGAGTCCAAAAATGGAGACTAAAACTATCAGATTATGAATTTGATATCGTATACAAACCAGGAAAACAGAACGCAAATGCAGATGCTCTATCTAGGAATCCAGTAGAGATATTTGTTATTACCAGAGCACAAAATAAGAAAATATTAAATAAAAATAACGAACAACCTAGAATTCTTAGTAACGATGACAAAATCAAAGTAATGAATGAAGATAGACAGAAAATTAAAAGAAAAAGGGGCAGACCTAGGAAAAATGACAAAAAAATGACTACAGGTAGAAAAGAAGAGAAAATTGAGGAAAACAAAGAAAATATACCGGAAATTAATAATATCATTTATTCTAAAAATTCTATACAATTTAGAAACGATAATATTGTTCATTTAATAAATTTAAAAGGAAAATCATTAGATAAAAATACTGAATTATTAATCAAAAGTAAAAACATAAAACCAAAACTATCACTTACAAAAGATAGTATAGATATAATAAATATAGAGAATAAAAAACTATTTATGTTATACATAGATACGTCCGTATTATGTAAATTAATAAAAGAAAATTTAGCGAAATTATTTAATCAATTAAAAGAATTATTAATTTCTAAGAATATATGTATTTATAGTATTTCTAGGGATATAGAAATTTTAAATATAAATTGGTTAGAAATAGAGGAAGTATTAAAAGAAATATTTAGCAATACAAATATAAAGGTAATAATATGTTTAAATAATATTGAATATGTAAAAATTGAAGACAGGGATAAAATTTTTAACATGTATCACTCCTCTATGATAGGAGGACATTCAGGTGTAAATAGAACATACAATAGACTTAAGGAAAAATATTTTGGGGAAAACTTAAAATCAGACATCCAAAACAGAATAAAAAAATGCGAAGATTGTCAAAGAAATAAATTAAAGCGGAAAAAGACTAAACAAGCAATGATTATCACAGATACACCGGGGAAAACATTCGATAAAATCGCAATGGATATTGTAGGACCATTTAACATTACTAAAAATAATAATAAATATATTTTATCTATACAAGATCAATTATCAAAATTTGTAATTTTAGTATGTTTAAAAGATCAAACAGCAGAATCGGTTTCAGATGCTTTTATAAAAAGATTTATATGTATATTTGGATGTCCAAAGATAGTACTAACCGATAGAGGGGCAAATTTCACGAGTAAAATAATGAAACAGATAGCTAAAAGGTTTAAATTTGATAAAATTGAAACTACAGCTTTCTCGCCGCAATCTAATGGTTCATTAGAAAGAGCACACCACCCGTTGTGTGAATATTTAAAAAATTTTTCTACAAAGAAATATGAATGGGATGAACTATTGGATTTTGCACAATTTCATTATAATACTAGTGTACATACTAGCCATCAATCCACACCATATGAACTAGTTTTTGCCTGTCCTGCTAGAATTCCGTCTAGCGAACCAGTAAATCAGAATTATTACCGACCTATAATGGATATTTAGAAAAACTGATTAATAATATGAGAGAAATTGCCTTAATAGCAAAACAAAAATTAATAATGTCAAAAGAAAAATCAAAGATATATTATGACAGATTTATTAACCCAAGAGAATTTAAAATGGGAGATAAAGTATGGTTGATCAAAGAACCTAAACCAGGGAAACTTGAAAAAGATCATTATCATGGCCCTTTTGACATTATTAAAGTAAATGAAAATAATAATGTTGTCATAGACTATAAAGTAAAGGCAAAAACAGTCCATACAAATAAATTAAGCCTTGTTAATAATAAAAATAATAACATAACATTTTTGTTTTAGGATATGGACAACATACTCAATATTAACATCGATCATAATCTCTTCTTATTTTTTCCAAATTTAATACAGCAATAGAGAATTATAATTGCAGCTGAACTTTTCCATTTGAAGCAAAATCATCCTACTTCTTGGTGAACTAACCCTAAGGTGATCCAGATTTTACCAAATATACAATTTAAAATTATAACCACTTATCCGCTTGTCTACAATTGTTCGTATCAACTTGTCAGAATTTTGTGAAAAGCAACTATATTTCCTAAGAAAGTTAATAACTTTATAAAAATGCGATCGGAATAATATAAGTTTGAATAATGAAATTCTAAGAAATTTTTACGAAGACAAAAAGATTCACACATGAAAGATTTTAGAAGTAATGCCACGACTAACAATAACATCGTTGACAATTAAAAAAAATATACATTGTTCTTTTCTTTTTTAACAACAAACAAAAATATTGCGATTACATATTAAAATACCTCAGTTTTTGGATGCTAATGAAACAAGCAAAAGTTTTATTTGTAAAAATGATGTGTTATTAAATAATAGAAATATTTAATTAATTATTTAGTCACAAAGTAGAAAACATTTCAGGGATCAATTTAATAACTTATTATTCTATCTATAGCTTTGAATAAGAAATTATAGAGCTAATCCAAAGGAAAAAGAAAATAAAACTATTCCTAAACCTTGCAACCCTAACAAACATAGATAAAAATAATTTGACTGTAATTTTATGCAAAATTAAGCGGTATTTGCCTTCAGAAAAATTGTTCGCACTTATAAGAACAAAAGGAAGAAATCAGGTAGCTATACTCACATTGCTAAGATTAAATCGAATATAATGTATTGGAAGTGATCAGTTTCATCATATACTGACATGATCATCCTACAAGATACACTATTCGGCACTGTATTGAGTAAAACAAATATCTACTCTAACGCACTGCGTACTCTATAATGCAAATATGTGAATAGTACTCATGCCAGGAAAAAAATCTTGAGTTCTAAAATGAACATTGAAATGGCTGAAAATTTCCAGGAAAAAAAGGCAATACAATGATGCATAAGAGTAATAACAAGTCAAAATTAACAAAAGTCACTCCGTCCTATTAACCTTCCTTTTTATAAAAAATACTTACCAATATAATTAAATTTTTCTTTTGGAAATAATTATAATTTTTCTCAGTATACGGTTGAAAAATATTTTTTTATAATGATAATATCAAAAACCCTTTAATGTTATTCTACTTAAACAAAGAGGAAAAAATAATATATCTTTTGCCAAATATCTCAGCAGGGAGGGAAATGAATGATCACTTGAATCATTCCCTATATTTCTCCTCACATTTTATTTATTACAAAATTATTTAATACACACATTATTTCTAAACTCAGTTAATCAATGACTGTAATTTATGTAAAACCAGCAAAACAAAATTTATTATACATTAGCGTAATAAAATAATTTAATTGTCGAAATGCGATGTTCAAACAAGATATTATATATCTCTATACAAATTCTAATGCATAACGTATGCTATATTTATTACGTAACGTTTTATTAATCAATTGTTATATAAAATTAAAACCGTAGGTTAAGTGTAGTCTAGTGTTACGAACAAAAATAAATGATTTACTTTATAGAAATTTATAGACGATACGAAATTTTGTTTAAATTTATTGAATTTTTATTATTGTTTTTGTTATTGTTTATATATATATAAATTTTTAGTATGGATTTAATGATATGAATTTTTATTATTGTTTTTATTATTTGAATTGTTAGTATTATTGAACCTTTTGTAACAAAAAATTACTGATGGTTCCTATAATTGTTGAATCTCTACGATATTCAACAGTCTAAGGGGGGAGGTGTTACGTCCGTAACGTATCCTTAAATTCCATTTGCTATTTATATTCTCATCAGTAATTTCTTGACCAACAAAATTATGTGATTTGCAAATTTATTGACACCCACGTATCAACTAGTATAGAGAAAAAATTGCAACACAAGGAAATTGTAAACATCCTTCTACGAAATGAACCACAATTTTAAACGAACCATATTGAAATTATTTAAAAATTTCTCAAAACATTTTATGAAAGACGTTGTTGTAATTTGAAATTATTGTAACAGAAAATTACTGATGGCTAACTATTATTATACTTGTTGAATCTCTACGATATTCAACAATCTAAGGGGGGAAGTGTTACATCTGTGGCGTATCTCTAAATTCAATTTAACAATGCATATTTATCACCAGTAATTTTCTGACATACAAATGTCGTATATTTCGTATATGTTTAATGACGTTATTAAATCTCAATATTAATTTCTTTGACCCACAAAACGATGCGAGTGCGAATTTTAACAGTACAGCAATTTCGGCTACGCAACAGCCAGCGTGGCGTAGCGAGCCACTGACCTTGTGAAACCAACCGCTCATCGCAACTTTGTTTAGAATCAGCACTTTTAAATGTGAAATCGAAAGGATGATATTTAAATGTTTACTAAATTTGTTCAAAAAAAAAGGATTTTTACTCAGCGTCAAAATCATCTTTAACCCAAATTAACCGCTTAATAAATACGGCGACTCTCAACACACAAATTAGTAATCGTGCAAAAGTCGCGAGCTCCGTACCACTCCAGCCGACAAGAGGAGAAGCGAATATTTTATACGGGTCAAATACCCTACATTCAATTACGAAGAGAATTTCTTATATCAATAATTTCAATAATCTATCGGTATTATATATTGTTTAACAAAGTTAATAAGTTGTAAATCGCATAGTCTTATTTATAACCTTATATCTTTCAATAAAAGTGCATCTAACTAATCAGCTGTTTATTATTTACGAGAGCCTACGCCCAGAATAAAGGTAATATAAATCAAATATCAATTGAAAATATAATATATATATATATATCATTCAAATATAATTTGAAGATAAACCATACAAATTTCAATACACATATAAAAGTAGATTCCTCGACACTCAAGACTTAACAGATGAATTAGAAACGATGAATTAAAACTAAAATAAAGGTTAAAATCAGCAAAAAGAGTTCCTATAACTCTATCAGTTCATTATATTAAACTGTTAGCACACGTTAAGAGGGTTGAACTATAACATTTCTCAGGATCAGAAATTTTAGAATTATACTCACCTATCCAAAAAGTGAAGAAATCCAAATTTGAGACAAGACCTATTCAATTAAATTCAGATACAAGAAATTAGTAAATTAACAAAAAAGCAAAAGATGGATCGCGAGATCCAGAGATGGAAAGTATTGACTTTTAATAAAAAATTACTTTGAAAAATTTATTATATGATATTTATTAAGTACGAAACAACGGAATAGTGAAATACGTCGGCAACAGCGCGCTTCGGCGTAGCGCACAAAGTACGCGCGGCAACTCGCCGCCGTGTTTTACATTTTATTACTTATGAACCCTTCATTTCTCCTACTTGAAATTTTGGAGTTTCGAAGTTGAAAAATTGTATTTTCGAATGAAAAAAATTTATTTAAAAAAAAAATGGTATTCTTTAAGAACAATCGGCCCGAACATTCAACTCAAGTTTTTACCGTAAAAAATCATTTCAGAGAATAAATAATAGCACCACTGGAAAGAGGGGGAAAAATCTATCGATATATGTTCTGTGTTTTTTCCAAGAGACTCAGCACATGATTATGAGCTAGTTAAAAAAAAGTGAATAGTATTACGCGAGAAAGGCACCGCGCGCGCCCGCATGCTGGTTTCTAGCGACGACACTCATATATTGAGGCCCAGCCGACTCTCACAATTAGCTGTGCTGGCCAAGCCGCCTTGTACTCCAGGCGGTAGAGACTTTGAGGTTGAAAAATGATATGTATATATCCAACTTAAATATCCATTTTGAAATTTCAAAAATTTTAATTTAGATCGACGTTATAGGGTCATATGAAAAATCAATTTCTTTTTAAATCGTCAGAACACTTCTGGAGAGGTATTGAAAATGCAAAAACTTTACAACAATAATTGAAATTCTTTTAATAGTTTAAAAGATAATGATGAAAACATAATTGCAACGATTGTGGTCGTTGTAATTTAAATAGCACTATGCATCCTAAATTTGTTCCTTTTGCATACTATAGACAAGGTTTATACTATATAACAATTCAACAAAGTGTACAGATTTCGGAAAATCATAGTCGAAAATAAAAAAAACCGCGCGGCTGCTGGGGCTCTCGAAAACTGTTCGGTAATTGCCGCGGGGAGGGAATAGCGACTTATGTTAGAGACAGTGTCTCGCACACTGTCTCTCTCGCGTACTCTTTCACTATTCTCTCTCTTTCTCACTCACTCACTCTCTCTCTCTCTCTCACTCTCTCTCTCTCTTTTCATGGACGCATTCCTTCTTTTACAATCAACATCATCTCCATAATCTTTTTATATTTTCAATTCGCTATTTTCAAAACTATTAGACATATAAAGACGATTTTTTATATCAAAATATAGCGAACAGATAAACATGTTTCTCTAAACGCAATTAAAAAATTAAAGAGTTTTTTTCAACTTTAATATACAAATTTCCGTATTGCACTTTTATATTATGTATATATATATAAATATTAAATTAATTATTAAGAAAGCAAAAAAAAAACATTATATTGTTATTTTGCCTCACGTAATTTTTGCGACTGTGAGAATTTTGTTCGTGTTTTTCACGGGCACCTTAACCTGAAGGAGCACTTCCGGAAGATCGATTTCGTGCTTGAATTTTTCTACAGTTCTAATTGTGCTATCGATAAGAGTAGACGTGTTTACATCGAGCTCCAGCCAAGTATGTAAATACTAGTTCAAGTGTGTTACTGTGTATAAGTGCGAACGTTAAAATCACTGATTTTCTCAATTTTGAATATAAATAGACATAAACTGCTAACCAAAATTCAAAATTTTATCTTTTTAATAAAAGTCAATCGGCTAACATGGCCGCTACTGAAAAAGTCACTTTGGCTTCGCCGATAAACACCGATAATAACGAAAAGTGGAACTCAGTTTATAAAAAACGACAAAGAAACAGCCCAGATGAAATAAAAGCTAATTTTAAAAAACGTCAAACGCAAATCAGAGACTACTGGCTAAGTAATCCAGTGGTGACTCAAAACAATTATGAAAAACTAGAACTCGCAGAGGATGTAGTTCCTGCAGGAAAAAATAGTGAGAATTCTAGTAAAGCGAGTGCTCAAAAATCACCACCAATCTTCGTAAGCGGAGTGGAGAATATAGCACCTTTGAAAACCCTTCTCGATAAAATAGCTGAGAATAACTACACTTTGAAAATACTTTCTAATAACGAGGTGAAAATTCTACCAAACTCCTCAGAAAAATATCTTCCAATAGTAGAAGAGCTCAAGAAGAAAAAAACTGAATTTTACACATACCAGAGGAAGCAAGACAAAAGTTATAAAACTGTTTTAAGACACATACACCCGTCAGCTGATACTGGAGAAATACAACAGGCAATAGAGGAACACGACCATAAAGTATTAAGAGTAACAAATATACGAGATCGATACACGCAAAAACCGTTACCCTTGTTCTTTGTAGAAATTCAACCCAATGATAACAATAAGGAAATATACAATATAGATAGATTATTGAATACAATCGTTAAATTTGAACCACCATATAAAAAAAGAGATATACCTCAGTGTATTAAATGTCAAGGATTTGGTCACACCAAAAATTACTGCTACAGGAGTGCGGTATGCGTTAAATGTGCTGAAAAACATTTAACAAAAGACTGCTCGATAAAAGAAAAAATACAAGACGTTAAATGTGCAAACTGTGACGGTAATCATCCTGCTAGTTATAAAGGATGCATTGCTCGTAAGCAACTGCAACAAAAATTATTTCCTAAACTGAGAGAAAAAACCGTAGTGCAAAACTCACAAAGTTATCCTCCAAATTTAAATAATTTTATTAAATCTAATATATCTTTCGCTCAAGCCACAAGCAGTCAACCAAAAAACATCATAACAGAATCTATACAAACAGAGACAGAATCCCAAATAATAACAAAAATAGCAGAAAAATCAAACACAAATAAACTCGAAGAAATGATGCTTCAAATGATGACAAGAATAGATACAATGTTAAACCTTCTTACAAGTTTGATAAATAAAATTCAATAATGAAATAAAAATAGCAGTCTGGAATGCGAACGGTTTAGCACAAAGAAGTCTTGAATTAAAGAAGTTTCTAATCGAACATAATATTGACGTAATGTTAATATCAGAAACTCATTTTACATATAAAAACTACTTGAAAATTCCAAACTATTTCATATATGATACAAAATGTCCTACTGGGAAAGCGCGCGGCGGAACTGCAATTATCATTAAATCTAATATTAAGCATTACGAAAATGTAAAACACATGGATGATTATCTGCAAGCAACCAGCGTAACTCTGGAAGATGTAAAAGGATCAATCACTCTATCAGCAATATATTGCCCACCTAAGCACATTATCATAACAGAGATGTTTTCAAAATTCTTCGTAAGTCTTGGACACCGTTTCATTGCTGCCGGAGATTACAATGCTAAGCACCCATGGTGGGAGTCTAGATCTTCGGCTGGAACTCCACGAGGTAGACAGCTTTATGCAACTATGCAGTCACAGAATTTATTCCCGATTTCAACCGGAGAACCCACCTACTGGCCTACTGATAAAAATAAGACGCCGGACCTCCTTGATTTTGCCGTAGTAAAAGGTATCAACCCCGACTGTCTCACAGCTACATCCTGCTTAGATCTTTCGTCAGACCACTCACCGATCATTATTTCTTTTAAACAACAACAACTTAAAATGAACCAAAAAACACCACATTTGTACAATAAAAATACTAACTGGGGAAAATACAAAGAATATCTAAATAATAATCTAAACTGCAACATCTCACTTAAATCTATAGATGAACTCGAAAATGCAATAGAAGAATTCAACATACAAATACACAACGCCGCTAAAGAAGCTATCACATTATTTGAACATCCGGAAAAACAACAGCACATTGCTAAACACATACTTGAAAAAATACGTGAAAAGAGACAGTTAAGAAAAACTTGGCAAATTTATAGATCCAAACATATAAAAACTAAATTAAATAAATCAATTAAAGAATTAAAAACCTTGCTTATAGAAGAAAAAAATGTCGGCATCCAAAATTACTTACAAAACTTAACTGCAAATGAAGCAACTGAATATTCCCTCTGGAAAGCCACTAAAAAACTTAAACGTCCACTGCAACATATACCACCAATCAGGAAATCTAATGGAGATTGGGCCAGAAGCGAAACGAAAAAAGCTGATACGTTTGCAAACTATCTCAGTGAAGTTTTCAAGCCAATAAATCGAGAAATTACCGAACCACAAGAAGAAGAATTGTTTAAACAAGAAGATCACCATGCCCAAGTTAGTCCTTCAATAAACATCAAAATTAAAGAAGTGCAAAAGATAATCAAAGCCCTTAAGAACAAAAAATCACCTGGATACGACGGAATAAATGGCAAAATAATCAAGGAGCTACCACAGAAAGCGATCCGATTTCTTACTATTATATTAAATGCAGTCTTTCGTTTGTGTTATTTTCCAAGCCAATGGAAAGTTGCACAAATAATATTAATAGAAAAATTAGGCAAATGTCCAGACCTCGTTACGTCATATAGACCTATCAGTTTACTGCCAGCTATTTCAAAAATCTGCGAAAAACTTATTCTCAACAGACTCAATCCAATTATTCATTCCAAGAAGTTGATTCCTGATCACCAATTTGGCTTCCGCAACTGTCATGCTACAATTGAACAAGTTAACCGATTAACTGTAAAAATACAAGAGACCTTCGAAAATAAACAGTACTGCTCTGGAGCTTTTCTAGACGTTGCCCAAGCCTTTGACAAAGTATGGCACAAGGGATTACTCTATAAACTAAAGAAGTACTTTCCAAAAAATTTATATAAACTATTAAAATCATATTTAACAGACAGAACATTTCAAGTAAAAATTAACCAAACCGTAACAAAACTGTTCCCTATAAACGCCGGAGTACCTCAAGGAAGCGTGCTAGGCCCTACTTTGTATCTGCTGTATACTTCTGATCTACCTACAATGCAAGAAATCACTACAGCAACATATGCAGATGATACAGCAATTCTCACAAGTCATTCAAGTCCTGAAATAGCATCCGAAAAACTACAAAAATATTTAGATCTGATCAATATATGGTTTAAACAATGGAGAATTAAAGTCAATGAAACAAAATCAACTCATGTTACATTCACACTTTGTAAAAAGACTTGCCCCCCACTCCTGCTAAATGATAAACCCATACCGCAAAGTGACAACGTTAAATATTTGGGAATACATCTGGATCGTCGCCTCACTTGGAGAAAACATATATGGACAAAACGAAAACAACTAAATCTCAAACTAAGAAAAATGTACTGGATACTAGGAAATAAATCTGAGTTAAAACTTGAAAATAAAATACTTATATGCAAATCTATTCTTAAACCAGTGTGGACTTACGGAATTCAACTCTGGGGATCTGCAGCAACTTCTAATATTGAAATACTCGAAAGATTTCAATCCAAAATACTTAGAAACATAGTGCATGCTCCTTGGTTTGTCACAAATGAAATCATTAGGAATGACTTGAACATACGAACAGTCAAACAAGAAATAGAAGCACACTATAGTAGGTACACGGAGAGACTAACAGAACATCCGAACCATCTGGCAGCAAATTTAATTGATGTAATCCGATCCAGTACAAGACTTAAAAAATATCAAATTATTAATGTGTAGTTGTAAAATGTTCTGTATACTAACGTATCATTATATTATTATAATATTATATTACCATAAATATTGTTCTCTTGTAAAAGCCTATATTTAAAGGATTTGTAACAGTATTAACCAGTGGGTCTAATACTCTCATGTTATTGTAAATACTTGTATACTATTTACTTATTGTCAACTAGACAGATTGTAAATAAACACGGTTGAAAATAAAAAAAAAAAAAAAAAAAAAAATTTCTAGGCTATTGGCGACCCATAATACACGTTCTAACTGCAAACTTATTCCTAACATAATTTTTGTAACTGTGAGAATTGTTTTCATGTTTTTGACCTGCACCCTTGGCCTAAAGGAGTAGTTCCTGAAAAGCAATTTCGTTCATAATTTTTTTGTAAGCATTGAGGGACCTTATCTAAAAATACCAGTCGAAACATTTTTCACAACGACGTAATTACGGCTCTAAGAATTTTTTTTCCGGTTTACGACACAGTATATCGCCGTGGGGGGGCTTTCCCGGAAAAGCGATTTCGTTCATAATTTTGTTCTAAGCATTTGGGGACTTGATCTACAAGAAACCGTCGAAAGATTTTTCCGAACGAAGTAATTGCGGCTCTGGGAATTTTTTTTCGTGTTTAAGACACAGTATATCGCCCTGGGGGGCTTTTGCGAAAAAGCTATTTCGTTCATAATTTTTTCCTAAGCATTTGGGAACTTTGTCTACAAGAAACCGTCGAAACATTTTTCCGAACGACGTAATTGAGGCTCTGGGAATTTATTTTCGTGTTTAAGACACAGTATATCGCCCAGGGGGCGCTTTTCCGGAAAAGCTATTTCGTTCATAATTTTTTTCGAAGCATTTGGAAACGTTATCTACAAGAAACCGTCGAAACATTTTTCCTAACGAAGTAATTGTGGCTATGGAAATTTTTTTTCCCTTTTATGACACAGTATATCACCCTGGGGGGGCTTTTCCGGAAAAGCGATCAGGATCATAATTTTTATCTGAGCATTTGGGGTTGTTATCTATAAGAAACCGTCAAAACATTTTTCCTAACGAAGTAATTGTGGCTCTGGGAATTTTTTTTCCCTTTTATGACACAGTATACCTGGGGGGACTTTTCCGGAAAAGCGATCAGGTTCATAATTTTTTTCTGAGCATTTGGGATTACTATCTATAAGAAACCGTCGAAATATTTTTCCTAACGAAGGATTTGCGACTCTAGGTATTTTTTTTCGCTTTTTTTCCCGTTATGACACAGTATATGGGCCTCGCGGGTTTTTTCCGGAAAAGCGATCGAGTTCATAATTTTTTTCTAAGCATTAGGAATCACTTTCTATAAGAAACCGTCAAAACATTTTTCCCAACGAAGGATTTACGACTTTGGGAATTTTTTTTCGCTTTCTTTTCTCGTTTATGACACAATATATCATCCTGGGGGGGCTTTTCCGGAAAAGCGATCTCGTTCATAATTTTTTTCTAAGCATTTGTGATTAGTATCTATAAGAAACCGTCGAAACATTTTTCCTAACGAAGGATTTGCGACTCTGGGAATTTTTTTTCACTTTTTTCGCGTTTATGACACAGTATATGTACCTGGAGGGGCTTTTCCGGAAAAGCGATCTCGTTCATAACTTTCTTTTGAGTATTTGGGAACACTATCTAAAAGAAACCGTCGAAAAATTTTTCCTCACGAAGGATTCGCGACTCTGGGAATTTTTTTTCGCTTTTTTCCCCGCTTATGACACAGTATATGTACCTGGAGGGCCTTTTCCGGAAAAGCGAGCTCGTTGATAATTTTTTTCTAACCATTTGGTATCACTACCTATAAGAAACCGTTGTAACATTTTTCCTAACGAAGGATTCGCGACTCTGGGAATTTTTTTTCGCTTTTTTTCCCGTTATGACACAGTATATGGGCCTCGCGGGGTTTTTCCGGAAAAGCGATCTAGTTCATAATTTTTTTCTAAGCATTAGGAATCACTTTTTATAAGAAACCGTCAAAACATTTTTCCCAACGAAGGATTTGCGACTTTGGGAATTTTTTTTCGCTTTTTTTTCTCGTTTATGACACAATATATCATCCTGGGGGGGGCTTTTCCGGAAAAGCGATCTCGTTCATAATTTTTTTCTAAGCATTTGTGATTACTATCTATAAGAAACCGTCGAAACATTTTTCCTAACGAAGGATTTGCGACTCTGGGAATTTTTTTTCACTTTTTTCGCGTTTATGACACAGTATATGTACCTGGAGGGGCTAGCCCACATAGCATGAAAGCTTCCTGGAAGTTTTATGAAAGCTTCCAAGAAAGATTCAGAATCTTACAGGAAGCTTACATGGAAGATTCCTGAAAGCTCAAAATGTCCGCCCTTTTTTCTCACAAAAAGCTTTCAGGAAAGATTCTATTAATCTTCCCAGAAAGCTTTCCGGGATCTTTCATCAAACTTTTAAAAGAGTAACTGGAAGCTTTGTGAAAGATTTGTCAATCTTTCTGGAAGCTTTCTTGAAAGAATACGGTAAGTTTACAGAGAATCTTTCAGGAAGACTTTAGTAAGATAGCTGTAAATATCTTTGTAAGGTTTTTGATAGTTTTATTTAAATCTTTCAGAAAGCTTACATGGAAGATTCCTGAAAGCTCAAAATGTCCGCCCTTTTTTTTCACAAAAAGCTTTCAGGAAAGATTCTATTAATCTTCCCAGAAAGCTTTCCGGGATCTTTTATCAAACTTTTAAAAGAGTAACTGGTAGCTTTGTGAAAGATTTGTCAATCTTTATGGAAGCTTTCTTGAAAGAATACGGTAAGTTTACAGAGAATCTTTCAGCAAGACTTTAGTAAGATAGCTGTAAAGATCCTTGTAAGGTTTTTGATAGATTTATTGAAATCTTTCAGAAAGCTTACATGAAAGATTCCTGTAAGCTTAAAATTCCGCCCAATTCTTTCTCGAAAGGATACGGTAAGTTTACAGGAAATCTTCCAATAAGACTTTAGTAAGGTAGCTGTAAAGATCCTTGTAAGGTTTTTGATAGATTTATTGAAATCTTTCAGAAAGCTTACATAAAAGATTCCTGTAAGCTTAAAATTCTGCCCAATTTACTGGCAAAAGCTTTAAAAAAATCTATTAATATTTCCGGAAAACTTTCCAGGACCTTTCATCAAGTTTTTAAAAGAATAACTGGAAGCTTTGTGAAAGATTTGTCAATCTTTCAGAAAGATTCTACGAAACATTCTAGTAATCTTTCAAGAAACCTTTCACGAACCTTTTTCAAGTTCTTGAAAGATTACTTTGGAACTTAAAGCCATACATATTACATACAATACTCTAAAGTATAACTATTATTACAATTCTCGCATATTATTTAGAATTTATTACTATATTAATCGCAATTTTTTCATCGCAGAAAAAATTTTACATAAAATTTTTTGACCTAACCGGGAATCGAACCTACAACCCTTGGGTTACTACGCACGCATGCTATCCGTTACGCTATCGCTCGCTTGAAGGAGTTGGAACATTTTCATCCAAACAAGGTGCACTATCTACGATTATTTAATTGTTATTAAATAATATCATACATACATACCTAACATACATGTTATTATTTCGATTATTCATCTAAAATATTAATGGCTTTAAAATGGCCATGTAAAATACCGAAACAATACCTACCTTACCGGCACCTAAGTTTTATTTTTTTGATCGTATTTAAACAAAAATTTCAGAGAAAAGCGTTCTTTTACGGAAATCCAACGCTTTTTCCTAAAGTTTGTGTTTAGATGTAATAAAAAAAATAAAATTTTGGTGCCGATAAGCTAGGGATCTACGTTTGAGTTGAACATGGCCTCAAAGTTAAAACGGTATTATAAAATCAAGTTTCAATTAAAACATTATAAAATCAATTATAAATGTATTAAAATATTATCAAATTTACTTTATTTATATTTGCTTATATTCTATATATGTTTAATATAAATGGATGAAGAAATTTTTCAATTCATTAAAAAAGCATAATTTTGTTCTAAGTTGATGAAATCTTCAAATCTATATTTTCAACTCAAAAATAACTTCAAAATAGTCTCAAAAGAGATGAAAAGAGAGGGGATTAAACATATTGCAAGAATATGTGTTTATATTAGATGCATCTTTAAGATGAAATGGCGAAAAAGTTATTTACAATTCATATAACTATTATGTATTTAGAAAAAGTTGTTACTTTTTCAAATCACATTTTTAAGACCAAAATAACTCGTGAGTAGTTATAAATACATAATTTATAATGAAATTAACTGTACTTTAAGAATATCGGTATCCATTTTCTATACCTGAAGAACCAATTAAAAAGAAAATTATTTCTGAAACAAAAAATTTTGGCAAAATTGTTATTTTATCAAAATAAGACCTTATTGTCATTCATTTGACTCCAAAATTTAATCAGTTCTGAGTTAAGACATACGTAAGATGCATGCAAAAGTTCAGCTCATTACGTCTATCCGTTCAAGAGTTATGCCGGGGACAAAATTTCGTTTCATAAATTCATACATACATACATTTTTTTAAAACCTATTATTCTGACTCAGAAATCTCAAAAACATCGAAATTCATCAAAATCTCTGTTTTGAAAATTTTCACTATTACAACGCTTTCTCTTTGAGAAATAAATATAGTGTCAATAGGGAGAAATAAAATTCGTATACTAAATATATTTTAACACTCCGTGCGCAAAGCTCGACTTCGCACACACTCAAATAAAAAAGCATATGCTAAATCAAGCTTTGTACACGTCGTATACAAATATACGGTTCGATACGCGAGCGAGAAGGTGATTTGAACCTTGTGTGACCTTTTCACCCTAGCTTCGCTCAGGTGCAAACGTCCACACTAGGATAAAATCACTTTGACGCACTAGCATCGAAATTTATCTGTATTATTTTGACTCTCCGTGCGCAAAGCGCGATTTCGCGCACGCTTGTTTTTTGAATGAAAAAGCATACGCTAAATCAAGCTTTGTACACATCGTGTCAAAAGATACTGTTCGATACACAAGCGAAAAAGTACACGCGTTAGTATCAAACTGTACTATTTCTAAACAAAGAAAATATTAACTTTAATTATTAATTTTAAACATTCATTTGGAAAAACACGTCTTCCTTTTATGCAAATACAATACTCAGAATTCATTTGGCAATTCTTATGAGAGTACTATTATGAGAGATAATTGTTGAAAAATTGGATCAAAATGACAAAAATGCAGATTCCTACTTATCAACATTAAAATTATTTTTAATTAAAAAGTTTTTAAACAGTTTTTTGGAAAACCACAATTTTAACGCCCTCCTTATATTTAAATACTATACATAGAATTATTTTATAGCCATTCTATTATAATTTTGATAAAGTATACTCGTTGGAAGATGATGTCGGTATCCAACATCTCCTTAAAGCATTCATTTTTGGAATATTTTATTAAGGGTTCCCGAAATCTTTCTAAAGCTTTCATGAAATGTTGCTCAGTTGCATAGGTGGAATTTTTTGTTATTCCATTAAACTTACGGCAAGCTTTCGCGGAACCTTACCAGAATATGTTACGGTTCCAGTAATCTTTGACTTATTGTCACGGCAATCTTTTATGAAAGGTTCTATTTATGTTGAGTAGAATCTTCCTGGGGTATTCATAAATCTTTTTTAAAAGTTTTTCGGAAGATTTGCAATGAATGTTATAGTTCGATCTTTCACTAAGCTTACTGTAACCCTTCTGGTTACCTTTCATGATAGATTCCAGTATTCATGAATCTTTCTCAAAAATTTTTCAGAAGATTCGCAATTTATGTTCCAGTTTATCTTTCAGTAAGCTTACTGTTACCTTTCTAGTTATCTTCCATGAAAAATTCAAGTATCTATTATTAGAATGTTTCATGGAAGATTCTGGAAACCTTTCAAAAGCTTTCATGGAATGTTACTGAATCGCACATTTGGAATTTTTTTATCTGGTTCCACAGAACTTACGGGAAGCTTTCATGAACATTGCAAGGGAACGCGACTGGGGAGTTTCGCCGGAACCTTCCATTAGGCTTTTCCATTATTTTTCGGTAATCATGCTAACTGCAATCTTTCATACAAGATTTTATTGATGTTTAGTAGAATTTTCCCTGAAAGTATTCAGTAATCTCTTTCAAAAGGCTTTTGGAAGATTTTCAATAAATTTTCCAGCTTAATCATTCAATAAGCTTACTGTAACCTTTCTAGTTATCTTTCATGAAAGATTCCAGTATCAATTCTGAGAATGTTTCATGTAAGGTTCCGGAACCCTTTCAAAAGCTTTCATTGTATATGGTCGAGTCTTATAGTTCGAATCTTTTTTGTTGATTCCGTTAAACTTACGCGAAGCTTCCGTGTAACATTGCAAGTTAACGGTACTGGAAAGTTTCGCCGGAAACCTTCCATTAAGCATATCGCATTATTTTTCGCTAATCTTTTATCCATGCTTACTGCAATCTTTCATAAAAGTTTCCATTTATGATCAGTGCAATCTTCCCTGCAAGGATTTTGAAATCTGTTTTGCAATCTTACCGTAAGCTTTCAATAAAGATAAAAATGTAATCATCTCAAAAGCTTACTGTAATATTGTTATTTTCTTTCGTAAAAAATTCCTGTAATCTTTTGTTCATGCTTCCTGTAATCTTTCACGAAAGGTTCTGTTTAGGTTTAGTGGAATCTTTCCTGCAAAGATTTTGTAATCTGTTTTGCAAGCTTAGCGTAAGCGTTCAACAAAGATAACAATGTAATCTTTCCAAAAGCTTACTGTAATATTGTTATTTCCTTTCGTGAAAGATTCGTATATTGATTCATGGAATATTTCATGTAAAATTCCCGTAAGCTTACCAGAAGCTTACATGTAATATTCGTCGATTGGTCATTTGCAATCTTGATTGGAATATTGCTTTAACCTTTCTGAAAGCATACAAGAAACCTTAAAATTTAATCTTTCTGAATGTTTCAGTTAACTTTTTAAAAGATTAAGGAACGCTTCAGCTGGAATATTTCTTGAACCTTTCTTTGGGAAGGTTTCATGCTATGTGGGTAGGAATGTTACGGATTCGCATAGTTGGAATTTTTTCGGTTGGTTCTCTAAAACTTACGGGAAGCTTTCGTGGAACATTGCAAGGTAACGCTACTGGAAAGTTCCGTGGGAACCTTCCATTAAGCTTTACGCATTATTTTTCGATAATCTTTTATTCATGCTCACTGCAATCTTTCATGGCAGATTTCATTTAGGTATAATGGAATCTTCCCTGAAAGTATTTATAAATCTTTTTCAAAAGGTTTTTGGAAAATTTGAAATCAATGTTCCAGTTTAATATTTCAGAAAGCTTACTGTAACCTTTATAGTTCTCTTTCATGAAAGATTCCAGTATTAATTATTAGAATGTTTCATGAAAGATTCTGTCAGCTTTTCAAAAGCTTTCGTGTAATGTTACTCTGGTGAATAGTTAGAATCATTTGGTTGTTTTTGCGAATCTTACGGAAAGCTTTCGTGGAACATTGCAACGTAACGCTACTGGCTTTACGCATTATTTTTCGGTAATATTTTGTTCATGCTTACTGTAATCTTCCATGAAAGGTTCCACTTATGTATAGTGGAATCTTCCCCGAAAGTATTAATGAATCTTTTTCAAAAGTTTTTCGGAAGATTTGCAAGAAATGTTCCATTCTAATCTTTCAGTAAGCTTACTGTAACCTTTCTCATTACTTTTCATGAAAGAGTCCGTATCGATTCTGAGAAGGTTACATGTAAGGATCCGGGAACCTTTCAAAACCTTTCATGGAATGTTACGCGAGTCTTATAGTTGGAATCTTTTTGTTGATTCGGTCAACCTTACGGAAAGCTTTCGTGAAACATTTCCAGGTATTGCTACTGAGAGCTTCAGCTGGAGCCTTCCATTAATCTTTTCGCATTATTTTTCGGTAATCTTTTGTTCATGCTTACTGCAATCTTTCATGAGAAGTTCCATTTTTGTTTAGTCGAATGTTCCCGGAACGCATTCATCAATCTTTCTCAAAAGTTTTTCGGAAGATTTGCAAGAAATGTTCCTGTTCAATCTTTCAGTAAGCTTACTGTAATCTTTCTAGTTATCTTTCATGGAAGACTCCAGTATCGATTCTTAGAATGTTTCATGGTGGATGTCGGTAACCTTTCAAAAACTTTCATGGAATGTTACGGAATCGCATAGCTGGAATTTTTTTGGTTGGTTTCCGAAAACTTACGGGAAGCTTTCGTGGAGCATTGCAAGGTAACGCTACTGGTAAGTTTTGCCGGAACCTTCCTTTTAGCTCTTTGCATTATTTTTCGGTAATCTTTCATTCATGCTTACTGACACCTTTCATGAAAGGTTCTATTTGTGTTCAGTGGAATCTTTACTGCAAGGATTTGGGAATCTCCTTTGCAATCTTAGCGTAAGCTTTCAACAAAGATAACGGTGTAATCTTCCCAAAAGCTTGCCGTAATATTTTTGTTTCCTTTCGTGAAGGATTCCTGGATTGATACCTGCAAGGTCTTGGGAATCTCTTTTGCAATCTTAGCATAAGCTTTCAACAAAGATAACAGTGTAATCTTTCTAAAAACTTACTGTAATATTGCTGTTTCCTTTCGTGAAAGATTCCTGAATTGATTCCTGAAATATTTCACGTAAGATTCCCGTAGGCTTTCCAGAAGCTTACGTGTAATATTCGTCGAAAGGACATTTGGCAATCTTGATTGTAATATTGCTTTAACCTTCCGGGAAGCTTACAAGAAAGCTTACAATGAAATCTATCTGAAAGTTTCAGTTATCTTTTAGAAAGGTTGAGGAAAGCTTCCATTGGAATATTTCTTGAATCTTTCACTGGGAAGATTTCATGCTATGTGCGGAAAGATTTCAGTATCGATTCTTAGAATTTTTCATGGTGGGTGTCAGAAAGCTTTCAAAAACATTAATGGAATGTTACGGGATCTCATAGTTGGAATTTTTTGGTTGGTTTCCGAAGATGTACGAGAAGCTTTCGTGGAACATTGCAAGGTAATGCTACTGCAATGTTTCGCGGGAACCTTCCATTAAGTTTTTCGCATTATTTTTCGGTAATGTTGCATTCATGCTTACTGCAATCTTTCATGAAAGGTTCCATTTATGTTTAGTGCAATCTTTCCTGAAAGTATTCATCAATCTTTTTCAAAAGTTTTTCGGAAGATTTGCAAGAAATGTACCACTTCAATCTTTCAGTAAGCTTACTTTAACCTTTCTAGTTATCTTTCATGAAAAATTCCAGTATCGATTCTTAGAATGGTTCATGGTCGATGTTGGCAACCTTTCAAAAACGTTCATGGAATGTTACGGAATCGCATAGTTGGAATTTTTTCGGTTGGTTCGCTTAAACTTACGGGAAGCTTTTGTGGGACATTGGAAGTTAACGCTACTGGAATGTTTCGCGGGAACCTTCCATTAAGTTTTTCGCATTATTTTTCGATAATATTGCATTCATGCTTATTGCAATCTTTCATGAAAGGTTCTATTTATCTTAGTGGAATTTTTCCTGCAAGTATTTGGGAATCTCTTTGGTAATCTTAGCTTAATCTTTCAAGAAAGATAACAGTGTAATCTTCCCGAAAGCTTACCGTAATGTTGTTGTTTCCTTTTGTGAACGATTCTTGTATTGATACTTGCAAGGATTTGCGAATCTCTTTTGCAATCTTACAGAACGCTTTCAACAAAGGTAACAGTCTAATCTTCCCAAAAGCTTACTATAATATTGTAGTTTCATTTCGTGAAAGATTCCTGTACCAATCCTTGCAAGGATTTGGTAATCTTTTCTGCAATCTTAGCGTATGCTTTCAACAAAGATAACAGTGTAATCTTTCTAAAAGCTTACTGTAATATTGCTGTTTCCTTTCGTGAATGATTCCTGTATTGATTCTTGGAATATTTCACGTAAGATTCCCGTAAGCTTTCTAGAAGCTTTCATGTAATATTCGTCGAAAGGACATTTGGCAATCTTGATTGTAATATTGCTTCAACCTTCCGGGAAGCTTACAAGAAACCTTACAATGGAATCTATCTGAAAGTTTCAGTTATCTTTTAAAAGGTTGATGAAAGCTTCCATTGGAATATTTCTTGAATCTTTCACTGGGAAGCTTTCATGCTATGTGGGGCTTTTAGTAAGCTTACTGTAACCTTTCTAGTTATCTTTCATAAAAGATTCCAGTACCGATTCCGCGAATGTCTCGTGTAAGGTTCGGGAACCTTTCGAAAACTTCCGCGCAATATTTCATTGTTACGTATTTGGAATCTTGTTTCTAATATTCCGTTAACTTTACGGGAAGCTTTCGTCAAACATACCTAGGTATTGCTACTGAGACATTTTGCCGGAACATTCTATTAAGCTTTTCGTATTATTTTTAGGTAATCTTTTGTTCATGCTTACAGTAATCTTTCATGAAAGGTTCTATTTAGGTTTAGCGGAATCTTTCCTGCAAGGATTTTGGAATCTCTTTTACCAATCTTAGCGTAAGCTTTCAACGAAGGTAACAATGTAATCTTCCCAAAAGCTTACTGTAATATTGTTGTTTTCTTTCGTAAATTATTCCTGTAATCTTTTGTTCATGCTTACAGTAATCTTTCATGAAAGGTTCTATTTAGGTTTAGTGGAATCTTTCTTGCAAGGATTTTGGAATCTGTTTTACCAATCTTAGCGTAAGCTTTCAACGAAGATAACAATGTAATCTTCCCAAAAGCTTACTGTCTTATTGTTGTTTTCTTTCGTAAAAGATTCCTGTAATCTTTTGCTCATGCATACAGTAATCTTTCATGAAAGGTTCTATTTAGGTTTAGTGGAATCTTTCCTGCAAGAATTTTGGAATCTGTTTTGCAATCTTAGCGTAAGCTTTCAACAAAGGTTACATGTAATCTTCCCAAAAGCTTACTGTAATATTCTTGTTTCCTTTCGTGAAAGATTCCTGTAATCTTTTGTTCATGCTTACAGTAATCTTTCATGAAAGGTTCTATTTAGGTTTAGTGGAATCTTTCCTGCAAGGATTTTGGAATCTGTTTTACCAATCTTAGCGTAAGCTTTCAACGAAGATAACAATGTAATCTTCCCAAAAGCTTACTGTCTTATTGTTGTTATCTTTCGTAAAATATTCCAGTAATCTTTTGCTCATGCTTACAGTAATCTTTCATGAAAGGTTCTATTTACGTTTAGTGGAATCTTTCCTGCAAGAATTTTGGAATCTGTTTTGCAATCTTAGCGTAAGCTTTCAACAAAGGTTACAATGTAATCTTCCCAAAAGCTTACTGTAATATTCTTGTTTCCTTTCGTGAAAGGTTCCTGTAATCTTTTGTTCATGCTTACAGTAATCTTTCATGAAAGGTTCTATTTAGGTTTAGTGGATCTTTCCTGCAAGGATTTCGGAATCTGTTTTACCAATCTTAGCGTAAGCTTTCAACGAAGATAACAATGTAATCTTCCGAAAAGCTTACTGTAATATTCTTGTTTCCTTTCGTGAAAGATTCCTGTAATCATTTGTTCGTGCTTACAGTAATCTTTCATGAAAGGTTCTATTTAGATTTAGTGGAATCTTTCCTGCAAGAATTTTGGAATTTGTTTTGCAATCTTAGCGTAAGCTTTCAACAAAGGTTACAATGTAATCTTCCCAAAAGCTTACTGTAATATTCTTGTTTCCTTTCGTGAAAGATTCCTGTATTGATTCATGGAATATTTCACGTAAGGTTCCCGTAAGCTTTCCAGAAGCTTTCATGTAATATTCGTCGAATGGACATTTGGCAATCTTGATTGGAATATTGCTGTAATCTTCCTGGAAGCTTACAAGAGAGCTTACAATGGAATCTTTCTGAAAGTTTCAGGTACCTTTTGAAAAGATTAAGGAAAGCTTCCGCTGGAATATTCCTTGAATCTTTCTTTGGGAAGCTTTCATGCTATGTGGGGCGCTTTTCCGGAAAAGCGATCTCGTTCATAACTTTCTTTTGAGCATTTGGGATCACTATCTATAGGAAACCGTCGAGACATTTTTCCTAACGATGGATTTGCGACTCTAGGAATTTTTGCTCGCTTTTTTTCGCGTTTATGACACAGTATATGTACCTGGAGGGGCTTTCCCGGAACAGCGATATCGTTCATAATTTTTTTCTGAGCATTTGGGATCACTATCTAAAAGAAACCGTCGAAAAATTTTTCCTCACGAAGGATTCGCGACTCTGGGAATTTTTTTTCGCTTTTTTCCCCGTTTATGACACAGTATATGTACCTGCAGGGCCTTTTCCGGAAAAGCGAGCTCGTTGATAATTTTTTTCTAACCATTTGTTATCACTACCTATAAGAAACCGTTGTAACATTTTTCCTAACGAAGGATTCGCGAATCTGGAACTTTTTTTTCGCTTTTTTTCCCGTTTATGACACAGTATATAGGTCTGGGGGGCTTTTCCGGAAATGCGATCAGATTCATAATTTTCTTCTGAGTATTTGGGGTTGTTATATATAAGAAATCGTCGCGACATTTTTACTAACGAAGTAATTGTGGCTCTAGGAATTTCTTTTCCCGTTTATGACACAGTATATGTACCTGCAGGAACTTTTCCAGAAAAGCGAGCTCGTTGATAATTGTTTTCTAACCATTTGTTATCACTACCTATAAGAAACCGTTGTAACATTTTTCCTAACGAAGGATTCGCGAATCTGGAACTTTTTTTTCGCTTTTTTTCCCGTTTATGACACAGTATATAGGCCTGGGGGGCTTTTCCGGAAATGCGATCAGATTCATAATTTTCTTCTGAGTATTTGGGGTTGTTATATATAAGAAACCGTCGCGATATTTTTACTAACGAAGTAATTGTGGCTCTAGGAATTTCTTTTCCCGTTTATGACACAGTATATGTACCTGCAGGAACTTTTCCAGAAAAGCGAGCTCGTTGATAATTTCTTCCTAAGCATTTGGGATCACTATCTATAAGAAGCCGTCGAACATTTTTCCTAACGAAGGATTTGCGACTCAGGCAATTTTTTTTCGCTTTTTTTCGCGTTTATGACACAGTATATGTACCTGGAGGGGCTTTCCCGGAGCAGCGATATCGTTCATAATTTTTTTCTGATCATTTGGGATCACTATCTATAAGAAACAGTCGAAATATTTTTCCTAACGAAGGATTTGCGACTCTGGGAATTTTTTTTCGCTTTTTTTTCTCGTTTATGACACAGTATATGGGCCTGGGGGGTTTTCCCGGAAAAGCGATCTCATTAATAATTTTTTTCTAACCATTTGGTATCACTAACTATAAGAAGCCGTTGTAACATTTTTCCTATCGAAGGATTCGCGACTCTGGGAATTTTTTTCGCCTTTTTTCCCGTTTATGACACAGTATATGGGCCTGAGGGTGTTTTTCCGCAAAAGCGATCTCGTTCATAATTATTTTCTAAGTACTTGGGAGAACTTTCTATAAGAAACCGTCGAAACATTTTTCCTAACGAAGGATTTGCGACTCTGGGAATTTTTTTTTCGCTTTTTTCTGGTTTATGACACAGTACATAGGCCTGGGAGGGGGGGGGGGGGCTTTTCCTGAAAAGCTATCAGGTTCATATTTTTTTTCTGAGCATTTGGGGTCGTTATATATAAGAAACCGTCGCAACATTTTTCCTAACGAAGTAATTGTGACTCTAGGAATTTTTATTCCTGTTTATGACACAGTATATGGGCCTGGGGGGTTTTCCCGGATAAGCGATCTCATTAATAATTTTTTTCTAAGCATTTGGGATTACTATCTATAGGAAACCGTCGAGAGATTTTTCCTAACGATGGATTTGCGACTCTGGGAATTTTTGTTCGCTTTTTTTCGCGTTTATGACACAGTATATGTACCTGGAGGGGCTTTTCTGAAAAAGCGATCTGGTTTATAATTTTTCTCTGAGTATTTGGGATTACTATCTATAAGAAACCGTCGAAACATTTTTCCTGACGAAGGATTGGCGACTCTTGGAATTTTTTTTCGCTTTTTTTTCCCGTTTATGACACAGTATATGGGCCTGGGGGGGCTTTCCCGGAAAAGCGATCAGGTTCATATTTTTTTCTCAGCATTTGGGGTTGTTATATATAAGAAACCGTCGAAACATTTTTTCTAACGAAGGATTTGCGACTCTGGGAATTTTCTTTTGCTTTTTTCCCCGTTTATAACGCAGTATATCACCCTGGGGGGGCTTTTCCGGAAAAGCGATCAGGTTTATAATTTTTTTTTTGAGCATTTGAAGTCGTTATCTATAAGAAATCTTCGCAACATTTTTCCTAACGAAGTAATTGTGGCTCTGGGAATTTTTTTCCCTTTTATGACACAGTATATCACCCTGGGGTGGCTTTTCCGGAAAAACGATTTCCTCCATAATTTTTTTTTAGCTTGTGTGGGACCTTTCCTTCAAGTACCAGTCGCAAAATTTTTCCTAACGAAGATATTGCGACTCTGGGAATTTTAGTTTTCGTGTGTGTCACTATAGGCAAATTGACTTGTCTGTGAGGGTGGGTTTGAGGGTGGTTTATGAGGGTGGCTAAGTGCTAAATTGGTTTTTACACGGTTTTTGGTCAATTCCTACCATGCTTTATTGTTTTAAACCGGTTATAAAGTAAATCGAAAATTTTAGTTTTTTTGTTCACTTTGAACGTTCAGAATTTCAAACACATTATTTTCATGTTTTCCAATAGAAGATGATGTAAGAGCGATTTTCTTTGGAGGTTGAGATATACGTATACCTGGATATAAAGCTGAATAGTTATTACTATTTCGTGTTTCAGTCGACATTAATGGAAGCGGATGAACTATGTAATAGTTATTCTCACCTTTTCCTATGAAATCTAATGAAGGTAAGTCTCTCACTAAAGGTACATTCAAGTAGTTGCGCTCTTGTTTAATTTGAAAGGATTCTCTACAATCTGTAACATGTCAAGAAATAGATTATTATCAATAGTTTTATAATCGTCGTATTTTTAAATTATACAATTTCCCGTAACTTTATAGAAATTAAATTGTTTACCTCCATGAAAGGCTGATTCCCTTGTTCTTTTTTTAGCTTTTACTGATACTGCATTCGGATAAACGTATGCCTGTACTAATTGATTCAGATCATTTATTAGTATCAACTTTTTCCGATTTTCTACTTGCTTCATAAATGGCATCATTGTTTTTAGAAAACGAATGTCCTCCTTTTCATCTCTCTGAGCATTTTCATCATCTCTATTATGTTTCCCCGACATTTTACTACTTGATATGCTGCGATCGCGACTCGTTTAAACGGATACTAGTTCTCGCATCTACGGTCTTGTTTCTACTAATAAGAAGTAAGCAGACGTGCCAACCATCATACTTTGTGGGTGGAAGAGAAAGCGTAAACTGGTAGATGTAAATATAGTACTACGTGCGCGCATGAGAGAGATTGTACAAAAGGCCCCTGCCATATAAGCACGTATGCATAAGTGCTTATGTGTCAGGGGCCTAAGTAGGCGTAGCGCTGATGTACAATCTCTCTGGTGGAGGGGAAGGAGACGGCCGGCTCTCGAGGCTTTTTCCCAGTGTGTTGGTCTTGCTATGCTTAAACTGAATTGTAGCATTTTCTACCTTCGATTTGCATCTTTTTTATTAATTTAACGTAAGTAACATTATTACTTTCTAGTTTTGTATTTTGTTCTTCCTATATCGTTTACAAAGTTTGTATTTATTTCGCATATAGTTCAGATCTATATCAACTTTTCCAAATCGCATATATTTTCATACAAAAATTCAAGAGCCATTAATTATGTATAAACATTTTTTACAATTATTTGTATTCGTTTCAAAGGAAATGTGGGATCAGGCGAAGGAGAAGCACTTAATTGCATTGGTTCTGGAAAGACCGGCTTTATGGAACAAATCCATTGACGAGCATAAACATAATTATGTATTGTCCGCGAAATGGAATGAGATCGCTAAACAAGTAGGAACGACAAGTAAGTAGATTATATTGCAAATATTATTATTGCTGTTATAGCTGCAATTATAACTGCAAAATTAAATATTTTTGTACTCAAGTGGTTGTATGTCAAAAGAAGGTGTTGCTTAATAAGTTACTTTGACAAATTACTGCAAAGATTATAGTCTTGTTTAAAATTCATACTGTTTCTTCATAATAGAGTAATTTCATTGTTGGCATATAATTAATTCAATCAATCTGTCATCAGTTTTATAAAGGTTCAGTAAAAGTGATTAAAGTTTTGTCAGCCTGTATAGTTTTAGTTTTGATTGTACCTATTCTGAAGTTAGAATATCTCAACAGTTATATGGGAGGCATAATGAAATATAAGATTTGGCTTGCGAGCCAACTTTTTGCTTTTGAACTATGTAATTTGGTATGTTATCTTTCTTTGATGCAGGCTCCAAACAAGCCTTAAAACAGGAAAACATGTGTTGGTATTTGTAATGTATTGAACCGGCTGATAAAATTTCAAAATGAATTACATTTATATATAACTAATTCAAAACTGAAACCAAAACTTAGTCACAGAGATTCAAAGCCAATAACAGCTGAGAATATATTTTTTTCTATATTTATATTAAGAAAAAATGTGTAACATTCAGTTCAAAAGAATTATTTTGCCATTGGGATTCTTTCGCAGGGTCACTTTTAATTGAATGATGGTTGACTTTTTTTGGACAGCGTAAACTCTTCATATTGTATATGATCATTTCATACATACGTAGAGTAAGACTCGAAGCAGGATAATACATGTTATATCAAAATAGATATTATCTCAACCTTTTATACTGAAGTCATATAATTATAAACATATCAAAGGATATAGCTCCCAAAGATGAATAGTTATTCGCATTGAAAATTTTATATTCAATTCAGATAATATAATCCATAATTTTATTTCATGTGCCATGTCAATGAGTTTACTCATTCGAAGGAAACTAGATTTTGCTTTATGAAATGTTGTTCTTGGAAAGCAGTGTATCTGGCATCGAGTCCAAATGTTATTGGCTAATCATCATCATCCTTAATTGCAAAGCAGCTTAACGAGTAAGAAATAACCATAATCTTTTTTCCTGCTTCAAGTTTTATTCTATACTTGTATCAACGAATATAGACGCATATAGAAGCTTACGGCTTAAGAAACTTTTGGACGAAGTCACTGGATAACAAGCCGATTAGTTATCCATCCGCGAGATGGTGCTGACTGCCGCCCAATATATATAGATATATAAGCCTGTATAAGAAGAGTATATATAGATATACACGTATATAAGATATCAGACTAATAAAATAATTGTTAATGAATTAAAATAAAATGTTATTTTACAAATTATTATTGTTTTGATTTATTTAAAAGATTTTACTGCATTTAAAATAATATAAACTATTCTATGAAACTGGGTAATGTAATGTTTTTGTTTCGGCAATCGCGCGGGAAGCGTGTAATAAGGCGGGAGTGTCTTTCTGACAGCGGAAGCAGGAGTGTTGCAGTTCCGACGGCGTCTTTCACTTCAAGGGTCTTGACTTTCTTTTAAAGTATTTTTATATTAGTTTTTTGAGAAATTTGAGTCATGGCATCATCTCGAGCACGTTGTGCGTATGAAGGATGCACAAACACGAAGGCGAAAAACCCTACACTGATTTTTCATCGCTTTCCAAAGGATGAAGAACGGTTAGATTGTTTTGATTAACATTTTCTTTATAATGAATAATTTTATATTAAATAAATTGAAATTGTTATTATCAAACATTGATTGATAATCTTTAGAGTTATTTTGGGCGAGACCTGGCAAACAATTATTGAAATTATTATTATAGGTTATATTTCTGAGCTAATAATAAATTAATTAAATAATAAATTAACTTTAAAATAATTTTAATTATTTAGCTACTAAATTTATTTTCTTTTTATTTTTTGTAATAATGAAACCATTTAAATTTGACAAATTTTTGTTGTAAGTGTGTGGGTATAGGGTGACTATACCAGTATTGGAACAGTCACCAGTTAACAAACATTTTCTTTTTACATATGAATTGTATATTTAACATGACGATAATTTTCGAATCCTTGAAAATTTTTATTTCATTTTATATATGATGTAATTAATAGATGTGCAAATTTTATCAAGATCGTGTTACTTTTTGACATATTTGATATTTAAAAGTTGTTGTTTTTGTTGTACAGTAACAATGGAGGGAAATTGGTTTAACGTTTTTAAATTTTATGATTTTTGTAATTTTATGAGACAATCTAGATGAAAATTTTAATTTGCAATTTTTCAATAATGTTTTTTACGTATCTATATAAGATTCCTTTACATACACGCTCATATAAACGACATATGAAAATAATTTTTTTTTTCTTAACTATTGTCGCTATGACTTCTGGACCATCATATGGCGCGTTTTTTATACGAAACCTGAACGCTGATTTGCTGTTTAATGGATTTATCGTTCGACGTTAAATTGGTGCTATTATTTAAAATATGGGCATTAAAAATTAATAAGAGAGATAAGTAGATTAATTTTGTGGAATCCACGAGTTACTGAATTGTCAGCAGTTTTTTTTTCACAAATCTGTACTTTCAATCTGCTTCTTAAGACTTTATTACGCTGAATTAGTGCCAGACATCGTTGTGTATTTTAATTTTTGCTTCCTCTTAGAGGAAGCTTTGTAATATTAAAATTTTAAGTTTCTTTAAATTGCTCTAGAAATATGACTAAAGGTGTTCGTTGTCGAGTTCTTTGGGCAAAATAATTGGTCCATAAATTTCAGAGATATTTGAGGTAAAAATTAAAAAATTTTTTTTTTAAATCGTAATTTTTCGAGAACGGTTCGATGAATCAGCTCCAGATTTCTAGACAATTTTGTATGTGATATAGATATTATGTATGTGAATTTTCATCAAGATCGTACAATTACTTTTTGATATTCAAAATTTTTCTATTTTACAAAGTCATTTTCTTTGTCGCCTGATAACAAGAGAAAATTTGTTTTAATTTCTTTAAAATTTGGCGGAGATGTAGAGTGTATATTATTTATTATATGTGTTTTTAGAGTAAAAGAATTCGTTTATGAATTTCAGAGATATTCGAGGTTAAAACTGATTTAGCCCTCTTCTCAAATCGTAATTTTTCGGGTATATCTATACTACAAAATGGAAATGACACGTGCTATGCGAGCGCGTTTTTCACTTACTTTTGTTTTTTATTGAGGTTAATTTACAGCGCGCTTCGCCGATACATGAAATTAGCTAAATATGCTGGCGAATTAGAAGCCGAGAAATACGTTTAACAATACTTTTGACTGCACTTCGATATTAATCGCGTTTTCTCTTTTTTTACATTTTATTTGCACGATCAGTTCGTGTTCTATTGTGTTAAATTTTCAAATTTGCCTTTAAAAATTAATTAAATGAATCAATAAATTAATTTTGAGGAAGCCACGTGCCAATGAATTGGCAGCGGTTTTTAATTTATAAAACATCCACTCGCCTACGCACGAAACTCATGTAGGTGGAAAAAGCGTGCCTGTTTGTTAAGGCCCCCGTTACATAAGCACGTGCACGCGTATGCACGCGTATGCATGCGTAAGATATTTAGTAATTGTCGATGCAGCCAACGTGATAAGGGAGTATCTACACTGCGGGGTGCATCATGGAGCGCATCGTGGTGCGCGTTCCAAGCTGAATTTACTTTTAAAAATATAACTGATTATAAAGATTGAGTACTTACTTATGGTATGAGGGAGTTACGATGACAAAATAACCCAAACGAATATTTAAATTATTTTAGAACCCAAGTAGGCGGAGGATATGAGATCCACGCATATAAAGGAATCATGTAGACATGAAAAATTAAGCCAAACGATTATTTAAATAATTTTTAAACCCGATAGCCGGGGTATGCGAGGTGCACGCATATTAGGGAATAACGTAGACGTGCAACAATAAGCAAGACAATTATGTAAACCATTTTTAAACCTAAGAAGGCGGGGGATATGAGTTCCACGCGTATACGGGAGCGCGTCAGACGTACATATAAGGCCAAATAATTATTTAAATAGTTCTTAACCCCAAGTAGGCGGGGGATGCGAGTTTCATGCGTATACAGGAGCGTGTCAGACGGACATATAAGGCAAAATAATTATTTAAATAGTTCTTAACCCCAAGTAGGCGGGGGATGCGAGTTCCACGCGCATACTGGAATAAGATATACATGGCAAAATAATTATTTATATCATTCTTAACCCCAAGTAGGCGGGGGATGCGAGTTCCACGCGTATACTGGAATAAGGCAAACGTGTATACATGGCAAAATAATTATTTAAATCATTTTTAACCCCAAGTAGGCGAAGAGGCGAGTTTCACGCGCACACGGAGGCATGCCAGGCGTGTATACATGGCAAAATAATTATGTAAACAATTCTTAACCCCAAGTAGGAGCGGGATGCGAATTCCACGCATATACGGGAGCGCGTCAGACGTGCATACATGGTAAAGTAATTTTTTAAATAGTTCTTAACCCCAAATAGGCGAGGGATGCGAGCTCCACGCGTATACTGGAATAAGGCACACATGTATATATGGCAAAATAATTATGTAAACAATTCTTAATCCCAAGTAGGAGCGGGATGCGAATTCCACACGTATACGGGAGCGCGTCAGACGTGCATACATGGCAAAGTAATTTTTTAAATAGTTCTTAACCCCAAATAGGCGAGGGATGCGAGTTCCACGCTTATACTGTAATAAGGTAGACGTGTATTATAGCAAAATAATTATTTAAATAATCCTCAAGCCCTAGTAGGTGGGTGATGCTCCCGTATACGCGTGGAACTTGCATCCCCCGCCTACTTGGGGTTAAGAATTATTTAAATAATTGTTTTGCCTCGTATGCACGTCTGACTCGATTCCGTATACGCATTGGAACTTGCATCTTCCGCCTACTTGGGGTTAAGAACTATTTAAATAATTATTTTTCCATGTATGCACGTCTGACGCGCTCCCGTACACGCGTTAAACTCGCATCCCCCGCCTACTTGGTGTTAAGAATTATTTAAATAATTTGTTTGCCTTGTATTATTGAAATAATTTTTTTGCCTTGTATTACACGTCTACGTAACACCCGACTCTAGCTTAAATTCACTCGTCATTTGAACACGCGCGCTACGGTGTGCAGCGCGAGTGCCCAATCCGCAACAGTCTCTACTGCGCAGACTCGAAGCTGCCGTCCGACTTCGACTCTCTGATTTGGTATTGATGAAGCCCTAGAGCAATTGAATTTTTCAAATTTGGATGATAATTTTGATCACTCGAGAACCACTCGTCAATTATCACCCTCGCTAGAATAAGTCAACTTTCCTCCCTAGTTGCACCATGTACTATTTTTAAATTAATTTTAGCAGATGAATTTGTTGTTTTTGACTGAAAGTTATTTTTTTTAATATTATGTTCAAAATCTATTTTTCAGATTTTTATTTGCTCGGGCATTTTTTTATTTTCCGATGGATTCGGCTCGGTATAGGACTACCCGTTACTTATAATAAAACGAGTATCTGGGCCAAAATTCGTATGATCTATGAAAAATTTTCTGAGAAAATCCATAAACTTGATTACATACGAACGTACATATATACATACATACATGATAGAAAATTCACAAATGAACTAATTCTTGGCGGAAAATAGTTTTTATACAGTAAATTGCTAGTTTTTGGGGGGTTACAATCTTTACGATTCGGTGACAAGAATAATGCCAACGTTGATAAAGGCCGATTGAAAAACGTCGCACAGTACCAACCACCTCCTGTATACCGATGTCGCCCTTCGAACAAGACGGTATGAGAGCCGCATTTGAATATCACTCTGGAGAAAATATAAGGCTCTCTTGAGAAGCGGTCGTGTTTAAAAATTGTTACCTTTTATCTTATCTTCTTCATTTTTTTTTTTTTTTTTTTTATAAATGTGAAGATCTCTTTAAAATTATAATAAAAATTGCTTGTTTCATATCGGGAAAATTACAAAAACTGACCGGGAAAAAGAGGGAAAAACACGGGAATTTTTTCTTAAGTCAGGAGTAAATACCCTGAAATTGTATAAAATCGTTGCGAATTATAGAAAACTGTATTAAAATGCTAGAAACTTTATAAAAGTGAGTCACATATCTACAAACAATTGCTTATAACTTTGCAAGTTTTGAAAATTTTCGAATTTTTTATATTGCTACGTCCCCTGAAATTGAACAAAGAATAAAATGAGACCTTACAAATTAAAATTGGATGAAAAATGAAAAAGAATTATGGGTTTTGTTGATTTCTTTTTCAATTGTCGATATCTTGAATAATATTTAAATTTCTTTGAAAATTTTTTGTTTGTTTCTTCAAGAATTATTGTTTCATTCTATATTGTTTCTCAAATTATAACATGTGAAGTAATCATCGTAAAAATTTTTATATTTATATACATATATATCGCTCCGGAACCACCTTAAGCATTTATGTATTTATTTGTACATATGAATTAACCTACCTTTTCATTTTAGTAAAAGTGGTCTTTTTTATATCTATATTTTTGAGAATTATTAGGCAATTAATTTTATAAGGTGATGGCTTTGATATAGCTCTTTTTAAAGATTATATATTCCGATAGTTTTGTTAGAGGATCCTTTTCCTCTCTTATTAACTCGGAGAGGCTCAGGGTTCCGGCTCACGGGTTTTGCTGAAACAAAGCAAGCATTTTTTTTTCAGTATTTCCTTAAATGCAGTTAAAAATGTTCATAACTTCAGTTTATCAAAGCGTGAGGGTCTAACTCCGGTTCGTTTTATATTTTAACATCTAAAAACAGATCTCAAAGTTTGAGAAAAATCCATGATCTGGATCTGAGATACACTCCTTGTAAGACTTAAATTTTCCCTCTATCAATCATATATTTCGTTTACATAGACAACTAGACTGGACCATTCACTCAGGCAATGACAATCTTCTTAAATTGGATGACAAACAACTGGAAGCCAAGCGACTTTGCAATGACCATTTTACTGCTGACGATTTTGTGGTCGGTTCTAGTATGACAAAATTGAAAAATATAGCTATACCTATTCAAAAGGCTTCAAATACTGATTCGAATGATTCCGGTGACGTTGAAGAACATGATGGCTCTGGAATTGATCTTCCTCCTACTTCTGAAGACAGATCAGTTATTGATTTAAAAACACCCTTTATAAGAGAAAGAAGTAACAACATGCCACAAAACTTTGTGGGAATTGATTTAGAGACATCTTCTTTAATAGAAACTAGTCATAACATTCCTCAACACTTTGATGCAGCAGAGCCATCTTGTTCAGGAATGCAAAGCAAGTCGAACTTTGATTGTGACTCTACCGGAAAATCATTAAATGCAAATGTTCAAACTAAAAAGTATGAAACTTTAGTTCAAAAATTGCACATGAAATTGCGAGTTTAAAAGAGCAGTTAAACAAAAAAGATAAACAATGTAAACAAGCACAGTATGTGACTAAAACAATGAGTGTACGAAGAGATGTGTATAAACAAAAGGCTATTAAACTTTCTAAAGATATTCGTAATAAAGATAAAAAAATTAAAAATCTTGAACGTAAAATTGAAAAATCTAAGGAAGCAGTTTCTTTTTATGACGAGTATTTAAAGCTTAATGCAAATGTATTAAACTTTTTTAAAATGCAAATGAATCATGTCAAACTCAGAAAGTGGTCTAATGATGAAAAAGAATTTGCTGTAATTTTATTTTATACATCTCCAAAAGCTTATTGTTATTTGTGTGACCAAAAGAAGTTTGCCTTACCATGTATTAGTTTGATAAGACGATGGATTAATGAACTTGATTTGGAGCCTGGAAATAACATTAAGTTATTTGAATTGTTAAAAGTAAAATCAAGCACAATGACAGTAAAAGAGCGCGAGTGCGTATTAATGTGGGATGAAATGAGCATAAAAACGTGGTTAGATTACAACCCAAAAAAGGATTTGATTGAAGGTTACACTGATATGGGAAAGCATGATCGCAATGCAAATCGTTGTAATCATGTTTTAGTTTTTATGTTACGAGGTAGGCAAAATGATTGGAGACAGCCTATTTGCTACTATGTTCCCTATAACAGTGTAAATGGAAAGTTATTGCACAAAATCATTTTAGATGTAATAGATTACGTTGAAGGTACTGGTTTTCTATTAAAATCAATGGTATGCGATCAAGGATCGCCAAATCAATGGGCTATAAAATAATTGGGAATAACCAAAAATAAACCATTTCTTGAACGAAACAATCGTAAAATTTTCTTCAATTTTGATGCTCCCCATTTACTTAAATGCCTTCGTAACACTTTTCGCAAACGTCAATTTGAAATTAATGAGAAACCCGTGTCATGGGATGCGATTCGGGAATTAAGAAATCGTGAAAAAGATCTTCCAACTAAATCTGCCCCTAAACTAACAGACAGACATCTAGATCCTAATGCTTTTCAGTTAATGAACGCTAGTCTTGCGGCTCAAATTTTTAGTAACAGTGTTTCTTCAGCTTTATTAGCAGGCGCGGTCGCATCAGAAAAACCTTTCATTCATCCCGATTGCATTGCAACAGCAAATTTTATTAAAAAAGTAAACGACCTTTTTGATTGTTTAAATAGTAGAAGTTCTCGAGATGTTAATCCTTTGCGTCGTCCTTTGTCAAACTTAAATCCTCAAGTAGTACAGTATTTGAAAGATTCTTTGAATTGGATCGAAACCTGGAAATGCGTTGATAAAAACGGTAATCCGCCATGCTTTGACGGTTTTTATTTGACGATTAACAGTATACTTTTGCAATGGGAAGATATGGCATCAAACGAGGGAGTATATTTGTTAACGACGCGTTTAAATCAAGATCCGTTAGAAAATTTATTTTCTGTTTTAAGAAGTCGTTCTGGTCACAATCAAAATCCAACTGCGATGCAAGTGAGACATAATTTACAGTATAGTATTACTGCAAATTTAACGTCTTCATCGAAATTAACAAACTGCGAACCTGACGAAACAGTAGCGTTACTAGCAATTTGTACGAAAAGTACTAAGCTTGATTTACAAGAATCGTTAGAAAATATGACCAATCCTATGCCCGCGTTTACTGAAGACATTGACGATAATACCGATCGTATTACTTGTAATTTTCTTGCAAATGACAACAGTATCATCGAAGTAAATGCAAGTAATGAAAATGATGAATTAATTAACAATGATATTGAAGACGTTTGCAGTGAAATTTCATTCGATGGAGTAAATGAATCTGTTCATTTCGATGAAAATGAAGATACTTTTGTTGAAGAGATGTCTGATTCAGACACAGTTGTAGGTGATGTTGATGATAATGAATTTCAAGAAGTATCTAATTCATTAAATGAAGGGAGTGAGAATTTGAATAATATAGATAGGAGCTTGTCATCCGAAACTTATGATAAAATGAATAGTGTTTTGACAAATTCTCACAATCGCCAAGATTCGTGTACTCCTTTACGGGGAGCAATAAAGTATGTTGCTGGATATATAGCTATGATTTCATACAAATACATTTTATTTCAAAATTTAATTGTTCTGATTGTAAAGCTTCTTTCACTAGAGTTAATTGTAACATGGAAAGTAACGATGATCTATTACTTTTTTTTAAAGCGTATAAAGTATTTAATGTGACCAATGAACTTGGAAATCTTTGCGTCCCTTCTGACGCTTTTTATAGAATCATTATAACAGCTATTGAAACTTTTGATACACTATTTTCTGAAGTAAGTTACAAGACAGAAGTTAGTAAAGTTTTAATTGATAAAATCACAGCTGAAATTCCTAAATATCATGCACAGTTTTGGATTACTGACGAACCTTGTAAATCGCTTCGTGAGGCTGTAATTGTGTTTTTTGTTAGAGTTCATATTTTTAATAAGGTGAAATGGATAAATTATGATTTGCCAGATTCTAAAAGTTCAAGAAAAAGACATTTTGCTGGTAACAAGCCTAATGCTAAGTTGCAGAAATTGAGTCATGAGTAAAAAAAGAACATATTAGATTTTATTAACGTCTATATTACTTAATGAGAAACTAAATTAGAATATGTATTTTTTAACACAAAGGAAATAATTTTTTTTTTCATGATGAAATATCAACAAGTTGTTACGCTTATTGTATTGTCTTAAGCTAATGTGAATATATGTTTATTTCCTTACAGACAATTATTTTTGTGATTCAATAAAAGGTGACATTTAATGGTCATTTATTAATATAAAGTATGATTTTTAATTATAATATTTATGATTATCTTCAAATAAGTAAAATACTAGTTATTAATTTTCAATTTCATTTTTCTTCATAGAAATTTTTCACTTTTTTCAATGCTGTGTGATAATTTATTTATAAATCATAGATCTTCATGTAAAAAAAGTTTGTCAGTTGTATTTAATTGTATAAACATTTTTATTGCTAATTTGATAATAGTAATTTCCATTTCGTAGTTACAATATTAATTCATTTTGTAAAATTATTGAAGTAAAATTATTAAAAATATAATGTCACTTTTTATACACTACGATTTTTTTTTATATTGCATGTATATACTATATTAAATTGTAAGACAGCATTTATACTAAATTATTCTATAGTTCTTAGGGTATGAGCGCTGTCATGCCATATCAATTATCGTCTTTTTGTTTATAATCCATATTTACGTTCATAAATGATTCAGATTATAATATTTTGTTCGGATAATCAGAAAGTACTTGAATTCAGTATTGATTCACGTAATAGATATAAACTTGAAATTAATAACAATTACTTGTAGTAACGTGCATAAAGCAATATAATTTATAATTTTGTTTTATCTTTTGTAATAAATTGTGGTGAATAGTTTCGCATGGTAACTAATTTGCATTTCTTTTTGTAGATTATTGAAATGAAAAAATATCTGATTACAGGCAAAAGATTTTAATTTTTAGTGCATGTTAGGAATATTTAAAAATATTCATCACCCTTTCTTCCTTAACCTAATAATCCTGTGTTTTCTATCCTATCCTGATGGAAAATATCTGCCACCTTCCCGCTCGGTTTCCATCGAATAATATCGAGTTTGCATATTATTTCTATTGTTTTTAAATAATTAATGAAATTAAATTACTAAAATAATGTGTAAAACATATGTTAAAATTATTTATGCAAACACGTATTAACTGAGAGTAGAACATATTAATGAACATTCCATGAATTTAAGTAGAATTAACAATCATTTTGGTAATGCAGGGTCGATTTTTGTGTTTTTCAATTTTAAAAATCGATACTACCTTTTTTTATGCCTGATCCATTACTTTGAGATTGCTGCAACATATTTTTATCCACAGGGGAGGTATTTTATCAGAATGGTGAAATGTTATATAGATATTTTATTAGATATAATGTGGCCATTTCCTTCAAGGAATATCTTAAATATAAAGTCGTTTAAAATATTTTCCAAATCTGATACTGTCAATTACAAACGGGAGCTATTCAGAACACGAAAAAAATTATTTTCAAAAATAAATAATAGAAAAATTCTCGTCTATAAAAATTAAAAACAAATTGCATAAACTTACAGACTTTCAACTAGAGGAAAAACATTCCGAAAAATGTAAAAGATGTATTCCCATAAAATTTTTAGATCATGTGTCGACGTAGGGCTTAATTCCCTTAATCACCGCATTTTCTATAGTTTAATCGTTAGGTGGAAATGGTATTGGAAATACCGATATCACATATCATATTAAAATAATTTAAAGAGAATATTATGGACTTCTTGCCACGTTTTTTTAAATTTTTATATACTAAACTTTAAACATTTTATACCACTGTAACCTCAAAATCATAACTTTAACATAATTATTCGGCTCTCGTGGTATGAAATACGGTTTGAAACTGGTGCGTAATATGATTTTTAGCTCGTGTGACTTTTCTCACTCGCATCGCTCGTGCGAAGAACGCGTTACATCCCCGATGGAAATAGAAAATGTATATAAATGTAAAAAAATGTATACAAACTTATATAATAAGTGTTTATAAAAGTTGTAATTAGAACATTTTCTACGTTTATATACGTTTATATACATTTATATAAGTTTTTTTTTACAAAAATTTTCACTTATTTACATTTATATATTTTTTCTTACATTTTGAATAGTTGTATTGAAAATTTGTATTTTTGTAAATATACATATATTTAGTTTTTTTACAGATATATACATTTATATACATTTATATATTTTTTTTAAATTTTCGCTATATAAGACTTTTTTTTCTTAATTTTATGGAAGTGTATATAAATGTATATAAATGTAAAACAATATGTATAAATTTCAAAAATTTCTTTAAAATCACCCATCTGACAATTTAGTTGTCTGATATAATACCCCCGCGTCTTTCTTTTTAAACCTTTATTGATACATTGATTATGATGAATAAATTACTCGAAAATTAAAAACTGTCAGAAAACATAATATCATGTGCACCCAAGGGTTGGTGAGCTTTTTTACATCGGGAGTTTGCAGAGACTCGTGCTAACTTGCCTTCGACTTGTACTTATAAATACTCGGTCTGCTGAATCCAACATTGAGTACACCCTTGATACACAATGTATTATTTTACAGTGAATATGAAAATTAATATAATGGTTGCATACAGTCGAAAAGTGATATGTCAAGTGATATATCAAGTTAAATAACTGTACATATATCACTACATAACTAATTATTACTATTTATTTTCTTGTATAACAATTTATATCTTTTTTTATTTCTTTCAATTATTATTTTTTTAATCAAATAATTGTAAGAATTTATTAACTTTTAATAATATTTAATATAATTTATTTTTAAATTAAATTTTATTTAATCATTATTAAATTGTTATTTATAAAAAAATTTTATAACATGTAAAATTGCAAATCATCATGCAGTCATGCTTTACGGCGCTTGCGCCCGGATAAACAGTTTACGGAGTTCAAAAAACTTAACTATCACGAAGTTCAAAATAACCCTGCGAAAGAACCTTCAAGGCAAGATAGTTGGTTTGAAGTTATTATCATTTTATTTTCTCATATCTTGATACCTTAAGGGGTTATAACCTGATTATAAGCTATTATACGCTCTAGAGCAGTGTGTGGAAAATTTTTTAAAATTTGGCCTGTAGGTTAGCTACATTGTGCAATTAAATTTGCTATATTTTTAAGTGTTTTTTTCGAAGTGACTTTTGTGTATCAATTTAATTTTGATACGTAAAGTAGTGATTTGTGAAAAATCATGAATACAGACAAGAGAGGTCGAACACCAGGACCATCTACAAAGAAGAGAACATTTGGAAGAAAAAAGAAACATAAAGGATTTAGAAGAAAAGTAGAAAATGCCCCATCACTAAAGAGAAAAAGAAGCACATCTGCAAGCAAAATTTCAGAATCAGATATATCTAGAAGTCCAGCAACAACAAGAAACAGAATAATAGATATTGATATTTTGTTTCATGAACTTGAAAAGTTAATTGTTTGTGCTAAGTGTCATGGAAAAATCCGAATGACGGAAGGAGACATTAGAGGATTGGATGCAAAAATTAATATTGTATGCAAAAACTGCAATGGCATGAATCTCATCAATACAAGTAAACAAGTTGGAAGTAGTGGGAATGCTTATGAAGTAAATAGACGTAGTGTACTTGCTATGCGTGCACTTGGACAAGGACATGCAGGATTGGAGACTTTCTGTGGTATCATGGACCTACCATCGCCAGTGGCACACAGTTCTTATGACCATATCTATGAGGAGTTAAGTAAGGCATGTGAAAAAGTGACAGTTATCTCCATGCAAAAAGCAGTGGAAAAAGAAAAACAATTGACACCAGCTGGAAGTGTAGGGCTCGATGTGTCTGGTGACGGGTCCTGGAGAAAGAGAGGATTCTCTTCTTTACAAGGAATCACAAGCTTGATTGGTTTGCGTTCCCAACAAATTCTTGACATCTCTATCAAGAATAGTTACTGCAAAGCTTGCATGAAATGGAAAAATAAAGAGGGCACAGAAGAATATGAAGACTGGTACACGGACCATCAAGCCAATTGCTCAGCAAACCATGAAGGAAGTGCCGGAAAGATGGAAGTGGATAGAATTATTGAAATTTTCAAAAATTCCATGGAAAAATATGGTGTAAAGTATCATCGCTACATTGGAGATGGTGATTCACAAGTTTTCTGTGATTTGTGTAAAGTTAAACCATATGGAGATGAACTGATAGTAGAAAAAAAGGAGTGTGTTGGACATGTTCAAAAGCGAATGGGTACAAGGCTGAGAAATCTAAAGAAGAATTCTGGCAAGAAGAAGTTAGCTGATGGAAAATCCATTGGAGGACAGGTACGCTTGATTGGTAAAGTTATTGTTCAGCTCACCACCTACTATGGTAATGCCATCAGGGGCAATGCGAACTCAGTGAAAGATATGAGCAATGCGATATGGGCCACTTATTACCACAAAATCTCCACAGATAAATCACCTCAACATCATTTGTGTCCGAAAGGAGAAAATAGTTGGTGCAAGTGGCAAAAAGCGAAAGCCTAGAAAAAACTGAAAGGCTTCCATCATACAGGCAGTATTCCAACAGTAGTGATGGAGCAGTTAAAACCAATTTATGAAGATCTCTCTCGACAGAAACTGCTTGAAAGGTGTCTTAGTGGTTTTACACAGAACAGCAATGAAAGCTTCAATCAGATAGTTTGGAAGCTCGTTACCAAGACATCTTTTAGTGGTGTGCATGTACTCAATACAGGTGTATACATTGCTATCACTTGTTTCAATGATGGAAGAATTGGTTTCTTGGAAATAATGGATGCCTTCGACATCAAACCTGGAGTAGCTGCAATTGAGTGGGTGAAGAAGAGCAATGATAAAAGATTATTCTATGCTGAAAGGAATGCTGAGGAAAATACCTTAGAAAGTAGAAGAAAAAGAAGGAGAGTACGACTTCAGTTACCAGAAGAGTCATATGAACCAGGTTCTTACTAGAGTAAGTAATTAAAAGATTTTTTTGTTACTTATACGTGTAAAAATAGTTAATATTTATTGTTTTTCTTTTTAGTTAATTTGTAATTGGATCTGTCACCCGGAATAGATAATTTTTGTAGGTTATAGACTGCAGCATCAAGGAATAAAAATATTTTAGTCTAATACGAAAAAAAAGACAAGAGCTACAATAATGTATTATTCTAAATAATATAAAGATGTCATTAAGCTAATTAAACCTTTTTTTACAGATATTTAATGAGACTAGACATGAGATGATTAGAGTGTCCGTGCCAAAATAACTGTCATATAGATATTCCATTTTTCATGTTTAATCAAAGTATATTATACAGAATTGTGAAAAAGATTTTTGTAAGTAGTTTTGAAAAGCTTACCATAAGTTATAAGAAACTCAAGTTTCAAACATGATTTCTGAAAAACTTGTTTTTTGTGTTTACAGGGTCATTGCCGTAAGTTTATTTTTCACCAAGTGAACGAAATGACTTGAAATTTTAGGTGAGCATTCCTTTTTACATTAGCCACAAGGAATGTGCGCTACTTTTTTGAAAAAGCTTCAGAAAAAAATTAAAAAAATAAAATTATAGAACTTTTCATAAAATATACAAAAAATTGAGATTTTTCATAAAAAATAAATATTAAAAAAATTTTTTTAGGAAAAGTAGTACAGAAAACTGGTAACTGATGTAAAAACAAAGATCAAGCCATGAATTTCAAGTCATTTTATTTAGTTGTTGAAAAGTAAACCTACGGCAATCAATAAATCAGAGTTAAATCATTAATAAAATGTACGCAAGAGCCAGATGTATATTATCAGCTAACTACAGGCGGAAATTGTAGGTAATAACACTACTTATTAGTGGGAAAAATATTAAGTTCAAAGATTACACCTGGAATTTATTATTAATCAAATTATTTATTCTTATTTTTTTCAGTTTTAACCATGGCTTGTCCCCTTAATGAAAATTGTTTTTACAAAAACTTTTTTTTTAAATATTCAATAAATTTTCAAAATGAATTGGATATCTGATTTATGAAATATGATTGAGGCAATAAAATTCTAAAGCTACATAACTTTTAAATACGTTTCCAAATATTAATCCTGATACGAAAATTCTGGATATTACCAAAGATTCTAATAAAATAAAAGTAAAATGCTGGATTAGACCGACGTAGCATAGTTTAAGGGTTGATATTTAATATGTATATTTGTACTTTATGTTGATATAATAAATTTGTAGTGTTAGTACCTGAGTTATAGTAAGTAAGTTACTATAACTCAGATACTAATTAACTATATAAACTTTAAATGGTTTTCGTATAATTTACGCAAATGGCATCGATAAATAATTATAGTTTCTCGAGTGGAAGCGAATGGTTCTACTGCCCAACAAGGTAATGGAATAATAATAACACAAAATTATCAATTCCAACGTTTCGGGTGATTTATTATCACCCCTTCTCAAGGTTCTAAAAAACACAAGTTACATATAATTAAAACACTATAATACAATGTAACCACAATTTTCTACTGAGATCTTACCAATAATACATAAGCTTATACTAATATAAGTGGACGCAAGAAGCTGCCACTAGTCAATAAGGCTATTCTACACAATTTTACGTATTTATACCCGCAGGCGAGAATGTGTGAGTGATGTAGATAGAGAGCACGTAGAGTGGGGAAACTCTTTATAAAGAAACTATTAGTGCAAACTGTAACTTATCATAGTAACAATTTTCTTATTTAAGAGCATAAAAACTTATTATTATTAATGAATGCTTTGTAATCAGATTTTAAATTGTATGTGTCAAATTGTTCATTAAGGAATGTATATGCAACATCTCGGATAATAACCGTTATTTAAATTTTGTTCTTGATCTAATATTTTAATATTATTGAAATCAATTTGATGGTTGGTTTGCAAAATATGTTCATAAATCGCTGATTTGTCTCTTTTAAATCTACAATCACTCTCATGTTCTTTACATCGTTTTAATATCTTACGCGAAGTTTGACCTACATACGACGCGTCGCATTGCTTACAATTTATCTTGTACACCACATTAGTTTTTTCGTTTTTATTACATTTATCTTTTCCTAGCCTGATAAGATGACTAAATTTATTAGAAATCGAGTTAATTAATACTAAATTATTTTTATTATAAATGTTTTTAGCAAAGGATTGATATATTTAACAAAAGGGAAAACTATAATGCTATTAAGATTTATATTTTTAGAATTATTCTTGCTATTATTATTCATAATCTGTATTAATCGTTTTTCAATATGTTTATTTATAAATTCCAAAGGATAATTGTTTTCTAACAAAATGTCCTTAATCAGACTAAGATTTTTGTCATGGAAACAAACATCCGCAAGATTTATACATTTGTCGCCCAAAGAACAAATTACACCCACTTTGTTACTAGTAGGATGGTGAGAATTAAAGTTTAAAACTCTACCAGAAAAAGTTGGTTTTCTATACCTTTCATGCTCTTAAATAAGAAAATTGTTCCCTATTAAAAATAATCACGTGAGTACTCACGTGAGTACTCACGTGAGTACTCACGTGAGAAGTGAAAAAAATAGTTTAAAAAAAATTAGTAATCAATGTTTTTTTTACTGAACTATTACATAAATATTTTAACTTTAATTTTTGCGTATACCTTTCAATCCTTAAATAGTATAGGGAGATATCAAAAGCGAGGCAAGCCTCGTAATTACAACTCTTTTAAAAGAGTCGCGATATTGACTAAGTCTTATGGCTTTATGTATTCTCGTCGGTATTCATTTGCCTATGGAAATCGAAAAAGGGGTTGCCGCCTGGCGGTCACCGGCGGAACTGATAGGACCCGTCTGAACTCCACGTCTAGTAACTCTTTTAACCGCCAGGCGGCAACCCCTTTCTCGATTTCCATAGGCAAATGAACACCGGCGGGAATACATAAAGCCGTAAGACTTAGTCAATACCGCGACTCTTTTAAAAGAGTTGTAATTACGAGGCTTACCTCGCTTTTGATATCTTCCTATACTATTTAAGGATTGAAAGGTATATGCAAAAATTAAAGTTAAAATATTTATTCCGTAGTAATATAAATTCCGTAGTAATATAAATATAAAATATTTATTCCGAGTACTCACGTGAGAATATGGTCGAAAAACTCACGTGAGTACTCACGTGAATACTCACGTGATTATTTTTAATAGGGTTACTATGATAAATTACAGTTTGCACTAATAGTTTCTTTATAAAGAGTTTCCCCACTCTACGTGCTCTCGATCTACATCACTCACACATTCTCGCCTGCGGGTATAAATACGTAAAATTGTGTACAATAGCCTTATTGACTAGTGGCAGCTTCTTGCGTCCACTTATATTAGTATAAGCTTAAGTATTATTGGTAAGATCTCAGTAGAAAATTGTGGTTACATTGTATTATAGTGTTTTAATTATATGTAACTTGTGTTTTTTAGAACCTTGAGAAGGGGTGATAATAGATCACCCGAAACGTTGGAATTGATAATTTTGTGTTATTATTATTCCATTACCTTGTTGGGCAGTATAGAACCATTCGCTTCCACTCGAGAAACTATAATTATTCATCGCTGCCATTTGCGTCATTTATACGATTAGTGCTGTCGTTGGGTTTTCAACACGACTTGTAGGATACATTGCTTCCTACATTCAACAGTGTCGTCCACTGGGAACCACTGTTATTAATATTTTGGATTTTTCTACTGAAATGTACAGGAAACTGCTGGACTAATATTGAAAGTTTACGTGTTTTTCGCCAGGAAACGTTACATCAGCGGACCAACTACGCAAGTTTTTACTTAATTTAAGGTTTTCAATAGTTTTGGTATAGGATAGAAACGGTTTTAACAAAAAGAATAGATTTTAAACTTAGTTATGTGTTATTTTTGATTTTTAAAAAATTTGGTTTTCATATTAAAAAAGTCTTTTATAAGTTCAGTACATTATTACATGAGTACAAAAAAGCTTGTTGTCATTGTAAATTTTTAATCAATTGTAGATTTTACGATATTGTGCCTTCTCATATACAAAATAGTGTAAAAAATTTATCTCATTTGTTGATCCATTCTAATAAGGAACGACGTAATTTGAAAAAAATGGTCAAAAAAACTGAAAAGAGAATTTTAAATATGGAAATCTCAGATATTAATGTTCATAAAATATTTCTTTTAAACAAAATTAAAGGTCAAAAGAGCTTATTAAGTTCCATGACTAATACTAACTTAACAGATTGTTTTATACATTTTTACAATACTAAATTATCGTTTATATTAAAAAAATTGGAAAGAAAACTGGATAATAAAATTGAGATGCTTTACGCAAAAAAATATAAAGTCAAAATGGTTAAAAACGCATACATTTCTAATAATACTAGTAATACACAGGACATTGTACTAAACCAAAACAATAGCTCGGTCAATGATCCCTCGATCGTCGTGTCGAAGTACAAGTGGTTAGTGAACCTTTCGAAATTTTATTTACCTCAGTTTGTTATTGACACGTTACAGCTTGGGGAAAAATTTAATTTTGCGTATAATCTCAATGAAAAAAATACTTTGGCGATTATAAAAAATTTGGAATATTTCTTAAATGAAAAAACTGATGTCGATTCTGAATTTGCGATGAATTTACGAAATAACATTATGAATATTATACAGAAATATCACAATAAAAAATTCAATTTGACTTATTTTGATAAAAAGTTAGAATAGATTTGATGGCAACTAAAGAGTTTTTGAAACATAATACTGATCTTTTAGTGACTAGGTCCGATAAGGGGAACACTACTGTAGTTATCGAAAAACAGAAATACTTAGATAAAATGTGTAATTTGTTTTCTGACTCGAAGTATTACAGCGTTGTTAAAAAGAATCCTCTTCCCTCTTTGGAGAACAGTACGGATATGCTTATAAAAGAGCTTAGTGTTAATAATTTTTCTGATAATGATGTTAAGTTACAACTTACATCAAATAAATCTATATTAGCTAGAGGTTATGGGCTTATAAAAATACATAAAGATAATTTCCCTGTTAGACCTATAATTTCAGCTATTAGTACTCCAACGTATTCTATTTCTAAATTTGTTGCCAAGTTCTTGTATAACAATCTTAAAAGACCAGCTGCTCATGTAAATAATAGCCTCAATTTTAGAAAGAAAATTTGTAACATTTTAATTCCTCCAGGATATGTAATTATTAGTCTTGATGTTGTGAGTTTATTTACGAATGTTCCAGATTATCTTATTTATAATTCTATCGAAAAACGTTGGAATCAACTTTATAAATTTTGCAATTTTAATTTTAGTGAATTCATTAAAGTTATTCAATACATTTTACACAATAATTATTTCTTGTTTAACAATGTGTATTATAAACAGATTTTTGGTTCGGCTATGGGAAATCCGTCTAGTCCCATTTTGGCGGACATTGTAATGGAAGATCTAGAAAATTATGCGTTATCAAAGACTTGTTTTCCGGTACCTTTTTGCTATCGTTATGTAGATGATATTATTGTTTGTGTACCAAAACGTATGATTGATTATACAGTTAAGTTGTTTCATAGTTTTTATACTAATTTACAATTTACAATTGAGAAACCTAGCAACAATAAAATAAGTTTTTTAGATATTATGATTATACAGAATGAAAGTAAGATTTTAACTGATTGGTATAGAAAACGAACTTTCTCTGGTAGAGTTTTAAACTTTAATTCTCACCATCCTACTAGTATCAAAGTGGGTGTAATTTGTTCTTTGGTCGACAAATGTATAAATCTTACGGATGTTTGTTTCCATGACAAAAATCTTAGTCTGATTAAGGACATTTTGTTAGAAAACAATTATCCTTTGGAATTTATAAATAAACATATTGAAAAACGATTAATACAGATTATGAATAATAATAGCAAGAATAATTCTAAAAATATAAATCTTAATAGCATTATAGTTTTCCCTTTTGTTAAATATATCAATCCTTTGCTAAAAACATTTGTAATAAAAATAATTTACTGTTAATTAACTCGATTTCTAACAAATTTAGTCATCTTATCAGGCTAGGAAAAGATAAATGTAATAAAAACGAAAAAACTAATGTGGTGTACAAGATAAATTGTAAGCAATGCGACGCGTCGTATGTAGGTCAAACTTCGCGTAAGTTATTAAAACGATGTAACGAACATGAGAGTGATTGTAGATTTAAAAGAGACAAATCAGCGATTTATGAACATATTTTACAAACCAACCAACAAATTGATTTCAATAATATTAAAATATTAGATCAAGAACAAAATTTAAAAAAACCGTTATTATCCGAGATGTTGCATATACATTCCTTAATAGACAATTTGACACATACAATTCAAAATCTGATTACAAAGCATTCATTAATAATAATAAGTTTTTATGCTCTTAAATAAGAAAATTGTTACTATGATAAATTACAGTTTGCACTAATAGTTTCTTTATAAAGAGTTTCCCCACTCTACGTGCTCTCGATCTACATCACTCACACATTCTCGCCTGCGGGTATAAATACGTAAAATTGTGTACAATAGCCTTATTGACTAGTGGCAGCTTCTTGCGTCCACTTATATTAGTATAAGCTTAAGTATTATTGGTAAGATCTCAGTAGAAAATTGTGGTTACATTGTATTATAGTGTTTTAATTATATGTAACTTGTGCTTTAGAACCTTGAGAAGGGGTGATAATAAATCACCCGAAACGTTGGAATTGATAATTTTGTGTTATTATTATTCCATTACCTTGTTGGGCAGTAGAACCATTCGCTTCCACTCGAGAAACTATAAATTTAAACGGTTTAAAAAAAAATAATTTCAAATTTCATCTCAAACTTATTATATCAACATAAAGTACAAATATATTATAATAATTATATTAATATACGAGCAAATCCGCCAAACCGTCACACTTTTTCGTCACAAAAGTAGTAAAAATTTTTTTTTGGAGCACACCTATCTGACAAGTTTTTCTCGATCTTTATACTGCCGCCGTAAGCAGGAAGGTCTGTAACTTCAAAAATATTTACTCTCATAAAAATCGTTCATTTAATAGAAAACGACATACTTTCAGGCGTCATATCGAAATTGCGGTGAAAGTGAAATTTTGAAGTTACAGACCTTCTTGCTTACGGCGGCAGTATACCATATGTTATGAGAAAAAACAGTTGAATAAGCCAAAGCGAGTTTGTGACACAGTTTTAAAGGCATGTCAATTTTTCTTATGGAAATTTAAGATGAGAGAAATGAAAGATAAGTAGTCCAAACGAAGCAGTCAATACATTAATAAGCAAGATAAAAAATTGTCTAAATAATGCTTTCTCTAGTAAAACTACTAAAAAAAAGAGATAGGAAAACGATACTAAGAAAAACCTGGATATCTACTGCAATCATTATATCTTGTAAAAAAAAATAAATGCTATATAAACTATGGAAAATGAAACGTTATTGTCCAGATCTAAAGAGTGAATACAAAAATTATTCTAAGTTATTAGACAAAGTAATAAAAGATGCCAAATTTAAATTCGAAAGAAATAATATCGAAAAAAGTAGTAAAGATCCGAAAAAACTATGGGAAATAATCAATAATAAGTTAGGAAAAACAAAGAAAGCTAACAAGACAATAGATTACATCTACGCGGATAAAAATAAAATTACAAACAAACAGGAAATTGCAAATCGTATGAACACATACTTCTGCGAAGTTGGTGATAATTTAAGTAAAAATATAAAACAACCGAACAATGTATGCGTGAAACCAATTGTGCGAAACATAAAGTCAATATTTATAAGGCGCACTAATATCGTTGAAGTATGCAAAATAATTAAAGACCTAATAAAAGAAAAAGCAGGAGGTATAGATGCTATCAATGCTAACACTCTCAAAACAATTGCGCCATACATATTAGCACCTTTGCATCATATTTTTAATTTATCAATTGAACATGCAATATGGCCTGATAGTCTAAAAAGTGCGGAAGTTGTACCTATTTACAAAGCCGATGCCAAATCGAATATTACTAACTACAGACCTATATCATTAATATCCAATATAGCAAAAATATTTGAAAAAATAATATATAATAGATTATATAGCTTTCTTAAAGATTGCAATATACTATCTGACTCGCTATATCGCTTTGTTAAAGGCAAAGGTACAACTGATGCACTTAATAAAATCACAGATATCATACCCGCGTAAAAATTGAAACTATTGCAACAACATTGCTACTATATTGGAAATTAATGTCGCTGATGTATTGGCAATATAGATGTACAACAATTGCAAGGCTATTGGCGCTATTTGCCTTGGGTGCTATTTCCAATGTATTGCCAATATCTTAAGATTTAACTTTCTAAAAAAGAAAAATTCTTGGGTGGATTCGAACTAGAAATCTTCGGATTACTAGACTTGCTCGCTACCCGCCGAGCTAATTCGTTCTTTCTGTCAATGAACGAAATGGAGGTTAAATCTACTTCAAAACAAATGATCACTTCTTTCAACTTTTAACCTCCATTTCGTTCATTGACAGAAACAACGAATTAGCTCGGTGGGTAGCGAGCAAGTCTAGTAATCCGAAGATTCCTAGTTCGAATCCACCCAAGAATATTTTTTTTTTTTTTTAGAAAGTTAAATCTTAAGATATTGGCAATACATTGGAATTAGCACTCAAGGGAAATAGCACCAATAGTCTTGCAATTGTTGTACATCTATATTGCCAATGCATCAGCGATATTAATTTCCAATATAGTAGCAATGTTGTTGCAATAGTTTCAATTTTTACGCGGGTATATAAACACTTGGACAAGACTAAACCATTAATAATCTCATTTCTAGACCTATCAAAGGCTTTTGACACTGTTAACCATAAAATTTTAATTGGAAAATTAGAAAGATATGGAATAAGGGGTAAAGCTCTTGAATTAATGAACAGCTATCTTTTCAATAGAAAACAAATAGTTAGATTAGAAGATAAAAAAAGTAGTGAAAGAGAAATACAAACTGGTGTTCCGCAAGGAACAATACTAGGACCACTGTTATTTATATGTTAATAATCTATTGTTGGATATGCACAAAAATACAATTCTCTCCTACGCAGATGACGCTGTCGTCATATTTACCAATAACACACACACCCACACGCAGCCACACACACACACACACACACACACACACACACACACACACACACACACACACACACACACACACACACACACACACACACACACACACACACACACACACACACACACACACACACACACACACACACACACGCACGCATATACACACACACACGCATACACACACACCCACACGCACACACACACACACACACACACGCATGCACACACACAATTCTGATGATTATATATATAAATTGATTTTATAAACACAAAAGATATTCTTTAGTATTAATATTAAGAATGAAAAATACATTATAGTAAAATACTTTTTCAGTACAGTTTTCAATCATTTCTGTACTTCTTATCTAAATAGATTCTAGGTATTATTGCAAATGAATGGCTAATTTATGATTTGGATTTTTATAAATCAAACTCTTTACAAATAGTTTTTTATAATTATTATAATATTTAATATTAGAACATCTCTTTTCAAATGGGATGTTTTATAATATATTTTTTCATTTTATTTCTCACTTCTTTGCCTTGGCCAACTGCAAAATTATTCTCTCGCATATTATTCTGGTCAGATTCGTCATTATTTTCTACAATATTCTCTGATGTGCTAATTCCTTCCAAATCTATGATCACGTTGTGAAGAACACATGCTGTTTTCGTCATTAGTTCTACTGTATCGGGAAATTGTTCTATTTTTTTATAAAATACATGCCATTTCTGTAATAACTTTCCAAAAGCACATTCGACAACAATTCGTGCCCTGGATAATCTTTTATTAAACTGTCTCTCATCCAGTGACAAAAATTTACCAGGATATGGTTTCAGGAGATTTTCCATCAAGGGATATGCCCCATCGCCAACAAAAAAAAAAAAAACAAAAAAAAAAATTTATGGTTTTTTATACGTTATGTAAAATTACTGTTTATATAATTATTTATTTGTATTTTATTGTAATTTCTGAAATAAATATTCATTTTTCATACGAATGATTAATTTCTTCTGTATAGTTGAAATATTCCAATAAAAGTATATATGTAATGAATTATAGATATTTCCGTACATATGTTATTTTTGACTAATAGTGCATAAAATTGATCACAAATTAATTAACTGTTTTGCAATCGAAGCTAAGTCCGGATAACGTTACTCTTAAATGCAAAATCCAATTCTTTTATTTTATTATTATTTTATTTATTTATTAAGAGAGTACGTACAAAAAAATTACATAAATGTTACCATTATACGTAGATACATTACATAAGTAACCCAGCCGAGGAAAATATTTCCTGTACTATGGTCTGATGTACTTGAAACTAACGTAAAACTAAAATTTGTTTATAAATTCAATTTCCATTATGATGAATAAGCTAATTTAATCACCATGCAACTCATGGTTTAATAATTCATCAACCCTTAAACTATGCTACGTCGGTCTAATCCAGTATTTTACTTTTATTTTATTAGAATCTTTGGTAATATCCAGGATTTTCAAATCAGGATTAAGGTTTGGAAAAATATTTAAAAGTTATGTAGCTTTAGAATTTTATTGCCTCAATCATATTTCATAAATAAGATATCCAATTCATTTTGATAATTTGTTGAATATTAAAAAAAAAATATTTGTAAAAAAAAATGTTCATTAAGGTATCAAGATATGAGAAAATAAAATGATAATAACTTCAAACTAACTATCTTGCCTTGAAGGTTCTCTCGCAGGGTTATTTGAACTTGGTGATAGTTAAGTTTTTTTGGACTCCGTAAACTGTTTATATGGTACATCATTCTCTAATACAAGTATAGAATAAGACTTGAACTAGGAAAAAAGATTATGGCTATTTCTTACTCGTTAAGCTGCTTTGCAAGGATGATGATGATTAGCCAATAACATTTGGACTCGATGCCAGATACACTGCTTTCCAAGCTTCCTATACCAACAACATTTCATAAAGCAAAATCTAGTTTCCTTCGAATGAGTAAACTCATTGACATGGCACATGAAATAAAATTATGGATTATATTATCTGAATTGAATATAAAATTTTCAATGCGAATAACTATTCATCTTTGGGAGCTATATCCTTTGATATGTTTATATGTTTATAATTATATGACTTCAGTATAAAAGGTTCAGATAATATCTATTTTGATACTAGATATATTTTCCTGCTTCGAGTCTTGTTCTACGTATGTATGAAATGGTCATATACAATATGAAGAGTTTACGCAGTCCAAAAAAAGTCAACCATCATTTAATTAAAAGTGACCCTGCGAAAGAATCCCCATGGCAAAATATTTGTTTTGAAATGAGATTATTATAATTCAATTTTTAAGGCAATGAAATTCTGCAGCAATATAGTTTTTAAATTCATGACTATTTTTATATTGGGTATACAAATAAGTTTCCGCCGTTTTCAAGAGATGGCTCCACCGACAAGATTACTTTGAAATCGTCAGATGTAAGATGTCATATAGAAAGTTTGGATACCTGGCAACAACATAATCTTAAAATACTATTGACTTTGTATTGGCAGTATACATTTTTTTTTTGTTCGAAAATGTCGAGTTTTGTACCGAATAAGCGTCATTTGCGGGAAGTTTTGATTTATTTATTTCATTTAATGAAATCTGCTGCTGAGGCGCATCGGTCGCTTGTAGACGTTTACGGTGATGCTGCTTTAAGTGAGAGAAGTTGTCGTGAGTGGTTTCAAAAGTTTAAAAACGGCGAGTTTGACGTGAAAGATAAAGAACGCGAAGGAAGGCCAGTCAAGTTTGAAGACGCTGAGTTAGAGGCATTATTGGACCAAGACTCATGCCAAACTGAAGAGCAGCTCGCAGAAAGCTTGGGAGTGACTCAACAAGCGATTTCACACCGTCTCAAGACCTATGGTATGGTACAAAAGCAAGGAAATTGGATTCCGCATGAACTGAAACCCAGAGACGTCGAGCGCCGTCTTTTCACGTGCGAACAACTTCTCCAAAGACAAAGTCGCAAGGGTTTTTTGCATCGAATAGTGACGGGGGATGAAAAGTGGATCTACTACGACAACCCAAAGCGTAGGCAATCATGGGGTAAGCCCGGCTATGTACCAACTTTAACGGCCAAACCGAATATTTATCAAAAAAAGTTAATGTTTTGCATTTGGTGGGATCAGCTCGGAGTAATCTATTACGAGCTACTCCAGCCTAACGAAACTATCACTGGAAAACGTTATCAACAGCAACTGTTGCAATTGAGCAGAGAATTGAAGCTTAAACGCCCCCAATATCCCAAAAGACATGACAAAGTGATTTTTCAGCACGACAACGCTCGGCCACATGTTGCAAAAGTCATTAAGGATACATTGGAAGCTTTACAATAGGATGTCTTACCCCACCCCCCGTATTCACCAGACATTGCTCCTTCGGACTACCACTTATTCCGGTCGATGGCTCACGCCCTGGTCAAGCAGCACTTCACTTCTTACGAAGAAGCCAAAAATTGGGTCGATTCATGGGTAGCCTCAAAAGATGAAGAGTTTTTTCGACGTGGCATTTGAATGCTGCCAGAAAGATGGCAAAAAGTAGTAGCCAATGACGGATAATATTTTGAATAAAATGTAACGTATATTTTTTTTTTACAATAAATTGATAATTTTTATTAAAAAACGTCGGAAACTTATTTGTATTTACAATATATTAGTTGTGTTCAAGCATCTTATTTAATCCATAAATATACTCTTGGGAAACTTTTAACTGTAATCAGACTAATTTTCATGAGGTATAAGTACAAAAATTGTCAGATTTAAATTAAATATATGTTCAAGTCAATTAAAATTTCAATATTTATTGTTAATGGCTTAGACAGAAAGAGACTTAAGATAAATGTAAAAAAAAAATATTCTCAACTATTACTGACTTTGAATCTCTGTGACTAAGTTTTGGTTTCAGTTTTGAATTAGTTATATATAAATGTAATCCATCTTGAAATTTGATCAGTCGGTTCAATATATTAGAAACGCCAACATACATTTTCCTGTTACAAGACTTGTTCGGGGTCTGTATTAAAGAAAGATAACATACCAAAGGGTTGCATAGTTAAGAAGGTCTGGACATTTCATCGATGAAAACTAACTGTGTGAAACAGGTTTCAAAAGCAAATAGTTGGTTCGCAAACCAAATCTTATATATCATTATGACTTCTATGTAACTGTTGAGATATAATCTAAATTCAGGATAGGCACAATCAAAACTCAATTTTAAGAATAAATGTGATAACGTTGCATACTTCTACATTATAAAAATTAGTTTGATTGTAGTTGAACGGTTTCCAAGAGCATATTTACTAAATATAAGATATTAGCATACATCTAATATAAAAAATCAGTCAACTTTTTATAAAGTATGATGTTTTACAATTTCATTGCTTTCATCATTTTTCTTAAATAATTTTTCTTACATCATATTTCTTAAAGATATCCAACCTATTTAAAAAATTTAATTGAATATTTCAATTTTGAGTTGGGAAAGGAACCTAGAGTTAGTGTCAAGATTTGTCAAAATAACATTTAATATAATAAAATATAGTTTCTTTCGAATGAGTAAACTCATTGACACGGTTTGTCAAATAAAATGATGGATTGGATTATCTCAACATTTGTATAGAAGTCATAATTGAAAATATAAGATTTGCGAACCAACTAATTTATCTTTTTGCAGTGATTTTTTATCTATGAAATATCAAGCACTTTTGGATTATGTCACTCTTTGATATATTACCTTTCTGTGATACAGGCCCTGAACAAATTTTGAAACACGAAAATGTATGTTGGTATTTCTAATGCAAAACTGATAAAATTACACAATGGATTAGAATCAGTGTAGGCTCTAAATCAAAACTAAAACCATACAGGCTGACAACAAAACTTTTATAACTTAATAATTAAGTCATTAAAAGTCAGTCATAGTTCAAACATTTTTTAGATATTTATCTTGAGAATAAATTTATTGAATATTTAAATACGGAGTTTTTGTTGTAAAGAAACTGTTGTAGGCGTAGGCGTTTTGAATTTAGCACAGCTCTTTATTTGGCACAGCGAAATAATATTGTGAACAGCGTGAGCAGCGTGAGCAACGTGAGCAGCGTGAGCAGCGTGAGCAGCGTGAGCAGCGTGAGCAGCGTGAGCAGGAGAAGTAGTGTGCGTCTGTACAGCTCGGCAGTTGACCGAGGAGAGAGCGAGCGCAGGCAGTGCGCGAGCGGCAGAGCGGCGACGGCGTCGGCAGGCATGGCAGCAGCAGGCACGGCGTCGGTAGGGGAGAGCACAGCGGCAAGTCCGCTGCGCTACTCTGCTGGAGAGAGGCGCCATCTGTTCTTCATGTTCCTGAAATATGAGGGAGCGTGGACTCGAAGTCCTTTATATCTCGACACTCCCTCCCTTCGTGTGTACGCTCTGTCTAGCATCTATATATATGTATAAATATTCTAAAGAAAATTAAAAGAAATCTAAGTCTATGCTTAGTTTAAAATACTTTTATTTAAACGAATACATATATTTATAAGAAATACAATCTAAATTTATGAAAATCTCTTCTTCTCTCTTTCTAAATACTCTGACCCCCACCTGGGACTTGTGGAGTTGTTTCTGAAAAAAAGAATTTTGTTAACATCTAAATTTGCATCAAAATCGGTATGTTTGTGTTTTGTGTGTTTTATGTATGGTGCCGTTTTTCTAATTTATATTTCAGTCTAAATTTAAGGTTTTATTTCGCAAATATTTATGTGTATCAAAAGGAAGCGGTTTTGTCATTATATCGGCTTCATTTTCCTTTGTGGAAACCCATCTAACTATAACTTTTCCTTCAGCTACACATGATTTTATATAATCACCATGGGTAATAGCCATGTGGCTTTTGCTTCCAGTCTTTTCTCTGTTCTCTAAGTTAATTTTAATTGCTTCTAAATTATCATCGAAGTTTTTAAGTTTATGACTACCGTCTTTCTGAGTGCAATCTCCGGCAGATTTATTATCACACCATATAGTTACTGGGTACATCGTCTTCTCTGTGATATCTCTAATAGCCTTATCTAGAGAAACAAGTTCTTGGCAAGCTTCGCTCATAGCGAGGTATTCTGCTTGACATGTGGACAGAGTGACATATGTTTGTTTGTGGCTCCGCCACATTATTGTGTCACCAAATAATTTTACAATATACCCACTTGTAGAAGATGAATGAAAAACTTGCGTCTGTCATAGCTTCTAAAGTTTCATCTTTGGCTTTATATGTCAGTCCAAGGTCTGAGGTTCCTCTAAGGTATCTAAATATTCGTTTTACCTCTTTCCAGTCATTTTCTGTTGCGTTTAATTGACGTCTAGACAGATAGTTTACTGCAAAGGCTATATCGGGTCTCGTGGCACCTGCTAAGTACAGCAAACTCCCAATAGCTTCTCTATAAGGTACTTTAGTTTTGTGCGGTGCATCATCTAATTTGTCTGAGTTTTCCTCATTTCTTAATTCTCTATTTTTGACTTGTCTAGTCACCATTGGAGTCCTTTGAGCCTTGCAGTCTTTCATATTAAATCGTTCTAGGATTTTCTCAATATATTTTGTTTGTTTTAACATCAAGATTTTATTCTCTCTATCTCTGATGATTTTCATACCGAGAAAATTCTCTGGTTCACCTAAGTCCTTCATTTTAAATGCAAGACTTAGTTTGCTTTTAACTTCCTCTAATTTTTGTCGATCATTACCAGCCAGGAGTATATCATCTACATATAAAATTAGCAGAACTAATTTTCCTTCTTTTCTCCATGTGAATAGGCATGGTTCATTGATGTCTTTCTCGAGTCCTAGTTTTAACGCTTCTTCAGAGAATCTGACATTCCATCTTTTCGGACTTATCCTTAGGCCATATAGAGATTTTCTCAAAACACACACTTTAGTCTTTCTAATTTCAGGGTCACATTCTAGGCCATCGGGGATTTCCATATAAATTTCTTCTTCTAGTACCCCGTTTAGAAAGGCTGTTTTTACGTCCATTTGATGTACTTCTAGATCATATTTGTTAATAATCGCGAGCGTTGGTCTGATTACTGCTAGTCTGGAAACAGGTGCATAAGTTTCTCTTAACTCATATTCTTTTCTATCTTTAAAACCTCTAATTACGAGCCTTCCTTTATACACTGTTTCTCCATGTTCTCCAGATTTCTTTTTAAATACTCACTTGGAGTCTATGGTATGTATCTTTTTGCCATCTATAGTTTTGGTGGGTCTGTCAACAATTTCCCATACTTTGTTTTCCTGCATCGAGTTCAGTTCTTCATTTATAGCTACAAGCCATTTCATTTTGTCTGTAGATTCCATAGCCTCTCGATACGAGATGGGATCATTATTGATTGATGCTAATAATACATGTCCTAATTCGTCATCTAAATATTGTTTTTGTTGTTTCTTGTTTCAAAGTCTTCACTGTTGATGGTGAGACTTGTATCTTCTATTACTTTTTCTTTTTGTGTTCTTCTAGTGGCCATGTATTTTTCTCTATTTTCCAGAATTTTAGCATTTCTCTCAGGTACGTTTCTTTTCTTAACTTCTAAATTTTTGGCATTTTTATTCTCAGCTTTTCTTTTCTTTGGCATCGCTTCTATTTATTTTTCCTCTTCTTGCTGTTTGTCCTCTGAATTTTCTATGTGAATATTTTCTTCTATATATTCTTTTTCCTCTGGATTTGACTGTGCTTTTTCTATTTCTGTTTCTTCTAAATTTTCTGTTTCATCCAATTTATTGCACATTTCTGATTTGTCTTGTGTATTTTTGTAAACTAATTTTTCGTTGCATCTAACATGTCTCGAATGGAGAAATTTTCCAGTAGGTGGATGCCAAAGTACATAGCCTGATGTCGAGTAACCTACCATAATGGCTTTGATCGCTCTTTCTGAGAATTTTCTTTCGTTTATTGGAATCTTGGCATAGGCTATGCATCCAAATCTTCTTAATCTATCTAAATGGCATTTGATCTTTGGAGTCAGCATTTGTATAGGTGTTTCATGGTTTAATGATTTATGCGGAGTTCTGTTATAAACATGAACCGCAGCTTCTAGTGCCAATATCCACATGCTCTCCGGTAGGCCAGAATCAATCATCAAAGATCTGATTTTGTTCTGTATTGTCTTGATAAATCTCTCAGCTGTTCCATTGAGTTCGGGTGTGTGAGGAGGTGTTACATTGAATTCTATCTTTTCTCTATTTATTACTTCTAGAAATTTTCCTCCAGTAAACTCTGTTCCATTATCAGCTCTTATGTAACAGACTTTTTCGTTCTTTCCTAGTAAATTTCTGGTGATCATAAGGAATCTTTCTAGACATTCACCTGCCTCATTTTTGTGTTTGACTGCGTAAGCTTTAGCAAACCTTGTATGGTCATCTAGAAACACAATTATAAATCTATTTCCACCAGGAAATGAGACTGGCTTTATAGGTCCCATTGTGTCGGTGTGTATCATCTCTAAAGGCCTCGATGCTCTGGTTCTGTTTTCAGAGAAAGGCATTTTCTCCATCTTTGCCATGATGCACACCTCACAATCCATAATCGATTTTTCAAACTTAACTCCTTTTAATTTTTCTTCTACTTTCTGCAGTTGTTTAAGATATCCTAGGGATGCGTGGCCTAATTTTATATGCCACAGCATGCCCTTGTCTAACTTGTCTATTTTGTCGTCTTTTATTTTTAAATTATGCTTTGCTATTTCTAGAGATTCATTAATATTCATACTATCTAAATTATGAATTTTTCTGTTTAGTTTATTTTCATTTAAATCAAAATCGACATTGTTTTGGGAGTTGTTAATGTTTTAAGGTGTTTGAACGAGTTTTTCCCAATTCTCCCTCCCAATCTCAGCCGTGTTATTATTAATTTGTTCTAAATTCTTTTTAGTATTTTTATCTAACTCTAAGTTTAAAACATCCGTCTGAGATTGTCGTAAAAATTCGTCCAAAGTAACTAATCTAGCCTTGCATGAATATTTTTCGCGTTCTAAATTCTCAACTGCATCGCTACTTTGTTTCTCGGCATCTAGAGTTATTAACCAATTAGGCTTCTCATATTTCCCTGTTAAATATTCTACTCCTGTATCTTTATCAAAAATTTGTAATTTTTCATCATCTAAATAAATTCCTAGCCCTACATCTGCAAATTGCCTAAGGGAAATGAGGTTTTCTGATATATCTTCTGCAGATATTACATTCTTTAAAATGATTTTATTATCGCTATTTATGTTCGATCTAAGAATTAAACTACCTTTACCGTCTATCACTATATTAGCCGAATCATTTTTGTTAGCGCTTCTAATTACTTCTCCCGTGCTTTGTTTAAATTCGCTTAAAATAATGCCTTTATTTACAATGTGATCGGTAGCGCCTGAGTCCGCGATAAAAGTGATTTGTGTTTGTGTGGGATTTTCTATTCTACTAATGTTCATACCTGCAACGTAAGCTCGAGCTCCATGTGCTAATGTACTTTGGGATCCGCCGCGTGCGCCCCGATTTGTACTCCTTTTGAAAACCTTACTTCTAAAATTACTTTTACCACCCCCTCTACCTGAAATTCTACCACCTTTGTTCTGATTGCCTCTTCCTCTAGAATGGTTATTCCCTCTGAACTGTCTAGTGTTGTTTTGTGTAGTGTTATTTTTATTTAAATCTTTATTTACGAACCTGTTCTGGGTGACGGCTGTCCCTTTATTGGGACAGTCGGTTCCCTTATGCTTCTTTTCACCCTGGCAAACGTAACAAAACCACAACCCATACTCTGCCAGAGGACACGCGGAGGCCACGTGCCCGGGTCGGTTGCACCGAAAACACCGGTTGTGTCCCTCCGCGCGCCCCTCCGACGAAGCATGGGCTATGTTTACTCTAGTGGTTTTGTTTCCTTCCTCTAAATTCTTCTTTTCAGCTTCTAACTGTAACAAGAATGATTTTATTTCGTCTAATGTCATTTCTTTGTTTTCCGCTTGTCTGCGAATTAGAGAAGCTGACCTTAGTTCGGGATAGTTGTTGGATACAGCTTGGTAAAAGGCTGATCTCTTTTCTTCTTCTGTCAGTGGCACCCCCGTATCACAATTTTCATAATCTCTAATGATAGTGTCAAATCTATCGCAAAAATCATTTACTTTTTCCTTGTTATTTATTTTTATGTGATACAGTTGTGCTCTGACCGAAGAAGCTGTAACATTAGATTTTATTTTTCGAAATTCTTTTACTTTTCTTATAATTTCTTTTGGATCTGTTATATTTAAAATTTTCTTATGATAATATTCATCTAAATGGTTTATAATAATATCCCGAACTAAGGATTTTCTCTTTTCTAAGTCATGCTTTTCTAGGTTAGGTGTTTGTGTTACTGTGTCATCAATGACATTAAGCAGGTCGTTTGATCTTAATTCAGAATTCAAGTAGTCCAGCCAGACATTTATTGCTACATTTTGGGTAAGTTTGTAATCTCTTTTAACATTCAACTTAGTATTTTTATTTTTCGCTTCTAAGGATTGTCTCAAATTTTTAAATGTTTCATTTAATTCCCCCAATATACCCGGCTGGATTACTGAATTATTTGCGTCAATGTCTGAATTTGTGTTATCTTCTATATTAGCGGTGGTGGAATTGTATAAGGGTGGGTTTACCTCTAGACGTCTAACTGTATTCCTCTCGATCTCGAGGAATGTCTCGACTAGCTTCTGCTGGCCCTCCAGCAGCACCTTCATATCCGCCATTAATCTTTGCTGGTTACTACCGTTCTGTCGCATTAGGATAAGCCACTCCTCCAACTCAATCCTTGCCCTTTCTGACGGGCTCGTGAAGAAGTAGGGGCCTCTTACCCTATTTGGTGGTGGGCCAGCTGTCGTGTGTGGGCTGTTGGCGGCTGAGTTGTTGTTATCATCTAAATATTGTAAACAACTGATCTAATAAATGTTTGGTCTTTTATTTCATCTATCTAAATGCATGCCGAAAAAAATTATCGCATGCTCGAAAAAAAAATTGGACAGATCTGTATTCTATTTTCTCTTAATTAATTCTTTGCATTCTATTTCTAATTTTATTTTTCAATAAATAAAAGATTTATATTGTTATAAATTTATTTATATAAATATGTAAGCATGTGTAACACTGAATGAATGACTTTTATTTTTATTAAAGCATTTATGTGCTTGATTATAAGTGTAAGTATATATATATGTATATATATGTATATGTATATTAAGGAGAATTACTTTGCTCGTCGACAGCTTCACCATTCCTTTCCGGAGTTCTGTCTCCAGTCGACATTCTCGTCAAAGAAAAACTTCTAACTCTGCAAATGCCAAACATTTATTCTACGTAATTAAAGTTTTATATATATGTAATAAAATAATATTGCTTATCGACAAGCTAGACCGCACAGCAAGTCTTGTTGGTTCCAAGCTAGTCTCTATTCCCGTAACGCCCGGGCCCGCGTTCGTGCTCCCTCCGAACGTGACGACACGCACAGCAATGGCGCCAATAATGTCGGAGAGCCGGCCGCACACTAACGCAAGTCACGACACGCACTAAGAATTAGAAACTAACATGAGGTCGAGAGTCCTCTGCACGGCAGTATCATCTCTGCCTCATGTTGTCATTCCAGTGTTTATTTACTTTGATGCTTTTATTGCGAATTGCGTGTATACGTGTATGCGCGCGACTGATTGAGAGAGAGTAATTCTATTTCATCTGACTTCTATTACTTCAATTTCGTCTGGCTTCTATTAAACAACTCATTTTTAAACATCCGAAAAAACTGTATATTATTTGTTTTTGAAATTACTTCTCTTTATTTCTAAGTATGAACAAATTCTTAACTTCCTAACTTCTATTAAGTTTCTCAGAAACGATGCGCTTCTGGGAAATGTCGCGTGTGCACATATTTCGCGTTTCACGCCAGCCCCACGCCACAGTTTATTTCGAGAATAAAATTACATCTTTTTCGCGGATCTCTTTATATTGATATCTATTCTACTGTAACTTTCTTTATTCCGGCATCTAATCTAATACACTTCAAGGAAATTTTATCTAAGTCTAACCGTCTAAAACTAATCTCGCGTCTATATCTCGATTCCCGCACATGAACTATTTCAAAATGGCCGCGCGTCTCAAGTTAGCCAAAAAACGGACTCAGGTACTTACCGAAACACACTTCTAATAAACCCTTCCTGGCGTTACCGGGCCGATAACCTGTTGTAGTGGATTAATAATTGGAAGGCGTAGGCGTTTTGAATTTGAATTTAGCACAGCTCTTTATTTGGCACAGCGAAATAATATTGTGAACAGCGTGAGCAGCGTGAGCAGCGTGAGCAGGAGAAGTAGCGTGCGTCTGTACAGCTCGGCAGTTAACCGAGGAGAGAGCGAGCGCAGGCAGTGCGCCGCGAGCGGCAGAGCGGCGACGGCGTCGGCAGGCACGGCGGCAGCAGGCACGGCGTCGGTAGGGGAGAGCACAGCGGCAAGTCCGCTGCGCTACTCTGCTGGAGAGAGGCGCCATCTGTTCTTCATGTTTCTGAAATATGAGGGAGCGTGGACTCGAAGTCCTTTATATCCCGACAGGAAGTTTTCATCATTTTAATCCAGCTGATTTAATCACCATGACTTTGTATCAAAATGTATATATAAATCTAGAATTATAGCTTGACTTCAAATAAATTATTTTCCCTTTACTTTAATTGAGTAACATAGCAAGGATAGAACAACATTTGAAGCAGGACTCGTTGAGCTGCTTTGTCTCTTCCTTGGAGGCGTGTACATAAGAAAAATTTTTGAAAAAATTTATATTGAAAAGTCGTATTAGAAAAAAAACAAGGGGGGCTGCGCCCCCCAGCGTGCCTTCGGCACGCCCCCCCCCCCACACCTGCTCCTCGCTTCGCCCGTCGCCCGCCCACTCCCTATGTAAAAACTTCGTTTTTACATAATAGGCACGACCGCAATACTCAGGAGAACCTTGTATTTTTATAAAAGCGAAAATTGATTAATAATGTCATTACGAAGGGCAATGCACTCATGATTTTGCATACTATTAAAAAAAAAAAAATAGTTTTTGTTACCATATGGCAAACAGTAAAGCTAATAAGCGAAAAATTTACCGTCTAAAAAACATTAGTGACCGTCTCTTAGAGACATGTTACCGCGCAATGGTTAACAAGTCATGTCATATTGTTCGTGTATAACGTATTACGTATAATATATAGCTGTTTATGCAAAGTGATGACAATGCGAGCTTGATTTTACGCCATTCGCAATAATCGCAATAAACGATATAAAAATTACAACATCATCTATTCACATGGGTAACGTGTATAGCATCGCCAATCACGTGATGGCGGTGACACTGCTGGCTTGTTGGCTTTACCCATGTGAGTGTGCGCGCATGCGCATGCGCTGCAGCTCACCTGCTCGTCACGTCTGGCTCGTCACGGCGCCGCGGATGATGCGAGAAAAAGGCTGGGCCGAACTTCTAGTGAAAAAGTTTCAGTGCGGAGGGAACACAAGAAAGCTGCCTACTACGTGCGTATTATCGCTACAGTGCTTCGCTTCCTATCTGGCTCTCACCCACACCATGTCAACCATGTGCGCACGGCAGTCCGGCAGACGGCAGTCATCAATGTTTATATCTGCAGTCACTGTGTTTCCTAAATTGTTGTATGGATCGATATTGATGTTGGTCGAGTTCTCTGCTAATTCAGTTGTGGTCTTATCCTTGAGTAAGTATTATTTCAATAATACTAGCTCCTTTCTAATCTTGCAGGGTTTTCATCTTTTTCTCACAAGGACATTTTGTTAAACTTTGAGGGTCAAGGTAGTCTTAGTTGGAAGTGCACATGAGCTTTTCCGACTTTCAAGTATACAAATACCTTTCCTTTCTCTGAAAATATCTTCAGCTTTACACACGTCACCATATCATGCATTCTGAGGGATTATATACCATATTTCAGATCTAAATAATCAGCAAGTGTGGAGTTACAGCATTTTCTGTGTGCTTTTTGAGGAAATTATTAAGAAAGAAAAGTAATTTCCTCCAATTTGGCTGATTGAGTATATCTGAAACTTAACGTACAATGCCTCAGCATGCATTGCATTGTGTAGGAACATTCTTGTAAGTCTTGAGAAAGGGTGAGGAGGTTTTATTGAGAATACACATGCGCTTTCTCGACTTTTGAGTGCAAAGATCCCTTTCCATTCCCTACAAGTATTTTCAACTTTCTATACATGATGGAATACATGCTGAGGGACAGTATATCAAGATTTAGATGTGCATAATCAGCAAGTCTGGAGATATTGCAATTTCTGTGTCTTTTTCAAGGAATTTTTGAGAAAAATGTCATTTTCTCCGTACCGGCTGATTGAATCGATCTGAAATTCCATACACAATCCCTCTGTATGTATTGCATTGTGTGTGAACTTTCTGGTAAACTTTAAGTGAGGGTGAGGAGGTCTTCGTTGAGAATACACATGCGCTTTCTCGACTTTTGAGTGCAAAGATCCCTTTCCATTCCCTACAAGTATCTTAAACTTTCCATACATGATGGAATGCATGCTGAGAGACAGTATATCAAGATTAAGATATGCATAATCAGCAAGTCTGGAGATATTGCAATTTCTGTGTCTTTTTCAAAAAATTTTTGAGAGAAATGTCATTTTCTCCGTACCGGCTGATTGAGTCGATCTGAAATTGCATACACAATCCCTCTGTATGTATTGTATTGTGTGTGAACATTCTGGTAAACTTTAAGTGAGGGTGAGGAGGTCTTAGTTGAGAATACGCATGCGCTTTCTCGACTTTTGAGTGCAAAGATCCCTTTCCATTCCCTACAAGTATCTTAAACTTTCCATACATGATGGAATGCATGCTGAGAGACAGTATATCAAATTTCAGATCTACATAATCAGCAAGTCTGGAGATATTGTAATTTCTGTGCCTTTTTCAAGAAATTTTTGAGAGAAATGTCATTTTCTCCGTACCGGCTGATTGAGTCGATCTGAAATAGCATACACAATCCCTCTGTATGTATTGTATTGTGTGTGAACATTCTGGTAAACTTTAAGTGAGAGTGAGGAGGTCTTAGTTAAGAATACACATGCGCTTTCTCGACTTTTGAGTGCAAAGATCTCTTTCCATTCCATACAAGTATCTTCAACTTTCTGTACATGATGGAATACATGCTGAGGGACAGTATATCAAGATTTAGATATGCATAATCAGCAAGTCTAGAGATATTGCAATTTCTGTGTCTTTTTCAAGAAATTTTTGAGAAAAATGTCATTTTCTCCGTACCGGCTGATTGAGTCGATCTGAAATAGCATACACAATCCCTCTGTATGTATTGTATTGTGTGTGAACATTCTGGTAAACTTTAAGTGAGAGTGAGGAGGTCTTAGTTAAGAATACACATGCGCTTTCTCGACTTTTGAGTGCAAAGATCCCTTTCCATTCCCTACAAGTATCTTCAACTTTCTGTACATGATGGAATACATGCTGAGGGACAGTATATCAAGATTTAGATATGCATAATCAGCAAGTCTGGAGATATTGCAATTTCTGTGTCTTTTTCAAGAAATTTTTGAGAAAAATGTCATTTTCTCCGTACCGGCTGATTGAATCGATCTGAAATTCCATACACAATCCCTCTGTATGTATTGTATTGTGTGTGAACATTCTGGTAAACTTTAAGTGAGGGTGAGCAGGTCTTTGTTGAGAATACACATGCGCTTTGTCGACTTTTGAGTGCAAAGATCCCTTTCCATTCCCTACAAGTATCTTAAACTTTCCGTACATGATGGAATGCATGCTGAGAGACAGTATATCAAGATTTAGATATGCATAATCAGCAAGTCTGGAGATATTGCAATTTCTGTGTCTTTTTCAAGAAATTTTTGAGAAAAATGTCATTTTCTCCGTACTGGCTGATTGAGTCGATCTGAAATTGCATACACAATCCCTCTGTATGTATTGTATTATGTGTGAACATTCTGGTAAACTGTAAGTGAGGGTGAGGAGGTCTTTGTTGAGAATACACATGCGCTTTCTCGACTTTTGAGTGCAAAGATCCCTTTCCATTCCCTACAAGTATCTTAAACTTCCCATACATGATGGAATACATGCTGAGAGACAGTATATCAAGTTTCAGATCTACATAATCAGCAAGTCTGGAGATATTGTAATTTCTGTGTCTTTTTCAAGAAATTTTTGAGAGAAATGTCATTTTCTCCGTACCGGCTGATTGAGTCGATCTGAAATTGCATACACAATCCCTCTGTATGTATTGTATTGTGTGTGAACATTCTGGTAAACTTTAAGTGAGACTGAGGAGGTCTTAGTTAAGAATACACATGCACTTTCTCGATTTTTGAGTGCAAAGATCCCTTTCCATTCCCTACAAGTATCTTCAACTTTCTGTACATGATGGAATACATGCTGAGGGACAGTATATCAAAATTTAGATATGCATAATCAGCAAGTCTGGAGATATTGCAATTTCTGTGTCTTTTTCAAGAAATTTTTGAGAAAAATGTCATTTTCTCCGTACCGGCTGATTGAGTCGATCTGAAATTACATACACAATCCCTCTGTATGTATTGTATTGTGTGTGAACATTCTGGTAAACTTTAAGTGAGGGTGAGCAGGTCTTTGTTGAGAATACACATGCGCTTTGTCGACTTTTGAGTGCAAAGATCCCTTTCCATTCCCTACAAGTATCTTAAACTTTCCGTACATGATGGAATGCATGCTGAGAGAAAGTATATCAAGATTTAGATATGCATAATCAGCAAGTCTGGAGATATTGCAATTTCTGTGTCTTTTTCAAGAAATTTTTGAGAAAAATGTCATTTTCTCCGTACCGGCTGATTGAGTCGATCTGAAATTGCATACACAATCCCTCTGTATGTATTGTATTATGTGTGAACATTCTGGTAAACTGTAAGTGAGGGTGAGGAGGTCTTTGTTGAGAATACACATGCGCTTTCTCGACTTTTGAGTGCAAAGATCCCTTTCCATTCCCTACAAGTATCTTAAACTTCCCATACATGATGGAATACATGCTGAGAGACAGTATATCAAGTTTCAGATCTACATAATCAGCAAGTCTGGAGATATTGTAATTTCTGTGTCTTTTTCAAGAAATTTTTGAGAGAAATGTCATTTTCTCCGTACCGGCTGATTGAGTCGATCTGAAATTGCATACACAATCCCTCTGTATGTATTGTATTGTGTGTGAACATTCTGGTAAACTTTAAGTGAGAGTGAGGAGGTCTTAGTTAAGAATACACATGCGCTTTCTCGATTTTTGAGTGCAAAGATCCCTTTCCATTCCCTACAAGTATCTTCAACTTTCTGTACATGATGGAATACATGCTGAGGGACAGTATATCAAGATTTAGATATGCATAATCAGCAAGTCTGGAGATATTGCAATTTCTGTGTCTTTTTCAAGAAATTTTTGAGAAAAATGTCATTTTCTCCGTACCGGCTGATTGAGTCGAGCTGAAATTGCATACACAATCCCTCTGTATGTATTGTATTGTGTGTGAACATTCTGGTAAACTTTAAGTGAGGGTGAGGAGGTCCTTGTTGAGAATACACATGCGCTTTCTCGACTTTTGAGTGTAAAGATCCCTTTTCTTTCCCTACAAGTATCTTCAACATTCTATACATGATGGAATGCATGCTGAGAGACAGTATATCAAGATTTAGATATGCATAATCAGCAAGTCTGGAGATATTGCAATTTCTGTGTCTTTTTCAAGAAATTTTTGAGAAAAATGTCATTTTCTCCGTACCGGCTGATTGAGTCGATCTGAAATTGCATACACAATCCCTCTGTATGTATTGTATTATGTGTGAACATTCTGGTAAACTGTAAGTGAGGGTGAGGAGGTCTTTGTTGAGAATACACATGCGCTTTCTCGACTTTTGAGTGCAAAGATCCCTTTCCATTCCCTACAAGTATCTTAAACTTCCCATACATGATGGAATACATGCTGAGAGACAGTATATCAAGTTTCAGATCTACATAATCAGCAAGTCTGGAGATATTGTAATTTCTGTGTCTTTTTCAAGAAATTTTTGAGAGAAATGTCATTTTCTCCGTACCGGCTGATTGAGTCGATCTGAAATTGCATACACAATCCCTCTGTATGTATTGTATTGTGTGTGAACATTCTGGTAAACTTTAAGTGAGAGTGAGGAGGTCTTAGTTAAGAATACACATGCGCTTTCTCGATTTTTGAGTGCAAAGATCCCTTTCCATTCCCTACAAGTATCTTCAACTTTCTGTACATGATGGAATACATGCTGAGGGACAGTATATCAAGATTTAGATATGCATAATCAGCAAGTCTGGAGATATTGCAATTTCTGTGTCTTTTTCAAGAAATTTTTGAGAAAAATGTCATTTTCTCCGTACCGGCTGATTGAGTCGAGCTGAAATTGCATACACAATCCCTCTGTATGTATTGTATTGTGTGTGAACATTCTGGTAAACTTTAAGTGAGGGTGAGGAGGTCCTTGTTGAGAATACACATGCGCTTTCTCGACTTTTGAGTGTAAAGATCCCTTTTCTTTCCCTACAAGTATCTTCAACTTTCTATACATGATGGAATACATGCTGAAGGACAGTATATCAAGATTTAGATATGCATAATCAGCAAGTCTGGAGATATTGCAATTTCTGTGTCTTTTTCAAGAAATTTTTGAGAAAAATGTCATTTTCTCCGTACCGGCTGATTGAGTCGATCTGAAATTGCATACACAATCCCTCTGTATGTATTGTATTGTGTGTGAACATTCTGGTAAAGTTTAAGTGAGGATGAGGAGGTCTTTGTTGAGAATACACATGCGCTTTCTCGACTTTTGAGTGCAAAGATCCCTTTCCATTCCCTACAAGTATCTTAAACTTTCCATACATGATGGAATACATGCTGAGAGACAGTATATCATGTTTCAGATCTACATAATCAGCAAGTTTGGAGATATTTCAATTTCTGTGTCTTTTTCAAGAAATTTTTGAGAAAAATGTCATTTTCTCCGTACTGGCTGATTGAGTCGATCTGGAATTGCATACACAATCCCTCTGTATGTATTGTATTGTGTGTGAACATTCTGGTAAACTTTAAGTGAGGGTGAGGAGGTCTTTGTTGAGAATACACATGTGCTTTCTCGACTTTTGAGTGCAAAGATCCCTTTCCATTCCCTACAAGTATCTTAAACTTTCCATACATGATGGAATACATGCTGAGAGACAGTATATCAAGTTTCAGATCTACATAATCAGCAAGTTTGGAGATATTTCAATTTCTGTGTCTTTTTCAAGAAATTTTTGAGAAAAATGTCATTTTCTCCGTACCGGCTGATTGAGTCGATCTGAAATTGCATACACAATCCCTCTGTATGTATTGTATTGTGTGTGAACATTCTGGTAAACTTTAAGTGAGGGCGAGGAGATCTTTGTTGAGAATACACATGCGCATTCTCGACTTTTGAGTACAAAGATCCCTTTCAATTCTCTCAACATATCTTGGTAAATATATAGTGCTATGAATGATCTTATCGAGACGCTAACACTATATTGTGAGTAGTTTGCTGTTAGAATGTTTTCTCGTTTACTTTACAGCTAGCATCTATCCTGCAATAATTTTCTACCCCTTTGACAGGAGTGTGGCTTCTCTGTACTCCTTCCGTTGCCAAGTTATTCTTGTTGTAATTATGTTTTTGGTCTAGGGCGAAGAGCTCCTGCAGACGACATCACGGCGTCCTGAACATCTGCGATAGCGTTTTTTATTGGGACTATATGTTGGATCGATTGACATATTTCATGTGGACATTGACAACCTCTGAACTCGTTGAAAAAATTATCTAGTGAGTAGCTTACTGTAAGAAAGTTTATTGGTTTATACTTTTAAGCTAGTATCTATCCTGCAATAATTTCCTACCCCTTTGACAGGAGTGTGGCTTCTCTGTACTCCCTCCGTTGCGAAGTTATTCTTGTTGTAATTATGTTTTTGGCCTAGGGCGAAGAGTTCCTGCAGAAGACAACACGTCTTCATATAATTGTTCTTTCCTCGAGGGCGTCATTATATGACCATCATAAAGCAGGAGACTTTCAAAAAAATAGGACCAAATTGGGAATGGCAACTTTGAGAAACTCAACAATGGCATTACAGTGGGTAACCTTGAGTGAAGGGCTTCCTGATGCACACATCTTGGCAGCTTCATCTTTCTATAGATTATCAATGGAAGTTGATCTAGTCTGTATGTATTTTAATTCACTGTGACCACTTTGTGTCTCTTCTTTGAATAATTATTATTTCAGTAATCTACTGCTTTCAACCATTACTATAGCTTCATTTTTTGTTTCAGGGTTTTTATTATCCTTTCAGAAAAAGCAGCAACTATAAGAGGCGACCGGTCAAATTTAACAGATCTATTCCTCATTCATTGATGTGGTTGATATTTACTTTGAGGATGTCTTTTCAAACTCCATTTAGAAGAACATAAGAATGATAGAAATCTGCTTTTATAATGCATTTCAGGCATCTTATGTATTTTTATGCTGATTTTATTTTTTTTTTTTGTACGTATAATTTAATAAAAAGAAAGAAATAAGTCATTCAATTTCTCAGATTTAATTCAGGCACTGCTTGTGTATTTTTTATAGAACTGTATTTTTATTTTTTTTATTAAATTACATGTACTTTCAAAAAGATAGAGTCAACTCAAAAATACATGGAATGTCTGAGATGCATTACTGAAGCTGGTTTCTATCATTCTTAGTCTTTTGGATTAAGTACGGACACATCACCTCAAAGTAAATATCAATAACATTGAATGCTCAATACACCTGCTAAATCTAACAAGTGGCTTTTATATTGTAGGAGCCGGATGAATTTTCTTATTAAGTTTTTAATTTTGGTTCGTATACTTTAGTGTAGTGTGAGTGTGTCTGAAACTTCTATACATCTATAGCTTGTCCCGCCATAACAATAAATCTGAGTACGTGTAAAAATTGTGAAAAAAGTTATTTTAATCTGTAAAATTCAGTCGAATTGTAGTAGTTAATGAACAATGAGCTTATCCATTAACTACCAGTATTAATTGACTTTTAGAGGTTATAGTGAACTTTTCATAATTCTGACAGGTTTCCAGAATATTTATTTAAGCATACTCTATAAATCTTTCGGACAGACCACACTACATGGCCCTTCAGATTTCATAAGAGAAACCTATTTAATACATAAAAACATAAAAAAAACCTATTTAATTAATTAGTCTGAAATTTACAACATGAAAAGATAAATTAATCCTGCTCCTGTAATGTTATAAAAGCCACCAGTCAGATTTAGCAGGTGTACTCATCATTCAGTGTTGTCGATGTTTAGTTGGCGTAAATGTGCTTAAGTATAAAAATAATAGAACTCTGCTTCTATAATGTATTTCAGGCATCGTATGTTTTTTTAAGCAAATTTCATCTTTCTAGAAGTAGGTATAATTTAATAAAAAAAAAAAGATCCGTGCGATATGTAGTCCACTATTTCACCGTGTTTATCGCACTTGCTACGCTCGTGCGCTAACCTCACGGTGCGATAATGAACTGCTTAGCGCACGGATAGGCGTGACAGCGGACTTAAAGCAGACAGTGTTATAAAAAATTGTACGATACTAATGCGTTAAGTAACACATTACACGCCGTGAAAGGATCCTCGCTACGCTCGGGCCTTAACTTTACGCCATGAAATAATGGGCCACTTATCGTACTTGTATCGTAATGTATTAGTACGATAAATTTTTTATCGATATTTATTCATTAATTAAAAACACCTCTTTCAATTGATTGGCCCGTAGTTTCCTCAACCTTAATATGTTGATTCCTTTAATTAATATTTAATAACAAAATTTATAAATCTACGACTACAAAGAATTTTGAAGCGATTAAGTCATTGTTACTCCTGTAATCATTGGATATACAAAAATCAATTTTCATTTTTCAATTTTTTTCTAAAAAACTAATCAACAAAATGAATTAAAACATTACAGATTATATTTATTTATATTATCCATTATCATGATTTTTCTAAAAAAAAATTGCCGTTTAGTTTGGGAGTTATAAGCATCTAAAAAAAAAACACGTTATTGTTAATAATTTTTTTAGAAAATATAGGTATTTTAATTCTCTTTCGAATGCTACCCATCCGATTCGAATAACTCGATCCTATCATTAAAAAAAAAATCAAAAAGCAGTTTTGAGAAAAATCGAAAATTTGAAAAAAAAAACAAAAACACATCGCCCCAATAAAAAAAAACGGATTTTGATCGGAAAATGAGACTTGCCCGGTCAAAATTGACCGAGTAGAAATTGAGATCTAGGCGTACACACACACACACACACACACACACACACACACACACACACACACACACACACACACACACACATTTTTTTCAAAAACCATGTATTTTCATTCCTAACATCTCGGAACACAATTATAACATGTTTTTACAACAACTCAAACATTTTGCTTCCTCCTAGAGGAAGCTTTGTGACATTAAATTTTTGAGTTGTTGTAAAAACATGTTATAATTCTGTTCCGAGGTGTTAGGAATCAAAATACATGGTTTTTGAAAAATGTCTGTATGGATGTGTGTGTGTGTATGTGTGTGTGTGTGTGTGTGTGTGTATGTATACGCCTGGATCTCAGCTTCTACTCGGTTTTGATTTTGACCGGACAGGTCTCATTTTTTTTGTTTTTTTTTTTGCGTGATGGCGGGTCAAAAATCCGTTTTTTGATTGGGACGATGCGTTTTTGTTTTTTTTCAAATTTTCGATTTTCTCAAAACTGTTTTTTGATTTTTTTAATGATAGGATCGAGTTATTCGAATCTGATGGGTAGCGTTCGAAAGAAAATTAAAATACCTATATTTTCTAAAGAAAGAAAAAAAGTTTCTAGCTATCACGGTTCTTTTGTTATTAACAAAAACGTGTTTTTCTTTTAGAAGCTTATAACTCCTAAACTTAACGGTCAATTTTTTTGAGAAAAATCATGATAATACAGAATATAATTAGCTATAATCTGTTAAAATTTGAATACATTCTGTAGGCTAGATTTTGAGTAAAAAATTGAAAAATGAAAAAAATCAATTTTGTATGTCCAACGATTACAAGAGTAAAACTGACTTAATGGCTTCAAAATTCCTTTTAGAGGTAGATTTTTTATAGTTCTCGGTCGAGTTCTTTGGGCAAAATGATTGGTCCATAAATTTCAGAGATATTTGAGGTTAAACATTTTTTGACATTTTTTAAAATTGTAATTTCTCGAGAACGGCTCTATGTATCTGAATGGGGTGGGTGGCATTCGAAAGAGAATTAAAATACCTATATTTTCTAAAAAAAGTTAATTTTCTATCTATCACGGTTCTTTAGTTATCATCAAAAACAAAAACGTGTTTTTTTTTTAAAAACTCATAACTCAAATGATGTGTAACAAAATGAATTAAAATGTTTAAAAATTATATCTATTATAATCTATTATAATTATGAATTATGCATTATGAATGCATTATATTCTGCATTACTATAATTTATTTGTGAGTTATGAACTTTTTTAAAAAAACACGTTTTTGTTAATAACAAAACAACCGTGATAGCTATTTGTTTCATTATAAAATATAGATATTTTACTTCTATTTCAAATGATAACTTTATTTATCAGCTCAAAATTTATATAAATTTGATATAAATAAATAATAAATAAATAAATAAATTTAAAAATTAACAATTTTTAATATTTATAAATGAATTTAATTATAATTATGCAATAAATTTTTAAAAAAATTATAAATTTTGTTATTAAAAATTAATTAAAGGAATCAACAAATTACGGTTGAGGAAGCTACGGGCCAATGAATTGGCAGCGGTTTTTTTTTTCTATCGATTTTATAGCTACAACTTTATTAAAGTAAAATTTCTTTTTTTTTTAGTTGGATTAAATAAAGTGTAAATAAATTAAAATAAAATAATTAACTTCTTTAGTAAGGTCGTATTTCAGAAAGAAGTTTATATATATCGCTGTTGATATATATTTTTTTTTTTTTTTTTAATATATCAGTAATTTTATTTCAGGTGGGGGGGGCTTCGCCCCCCCACACCCCCCTGAGTGGGGGCTTCGCCCCTACACCCCCACCAGGGGCTCCGCCCCTGGACCCCGCCCTACGCCCCACATCAAACCCGCCATACCTCATTACCTACCAACAACAAACTTTATTGTTTCTTTTATTTTGTTTTATCTAGATGGGACATTTCAACATAATAACTATATCCTCAAGGATTTTCATTCATGGTCACAAAATGATTTCGTAGATTCATTCGTCATCGAATATCATTTAATGTTTGTTTTCTAATTTTATTTTTAAGGTTTAAACTTGAAGAACTTCTATTAATCACATTGTTAATAGAAGATTAGATTATATACAATATTAGCTGCCTGTCTACGACCAAGTTTTAGAAAAAAATAATTTGTTTCTTGGACCAACTTAGAATAATTTTAAGTAAAAAAACATTTAGGGATTTAATCTTTTAATTTTTGTTACTTCAACATAAATTTATATTTCTTATTATATATTTTTATTAGTGTTTTAGTTTACATAATATTTGGCATTTTGTAAACAATAGATATTTCTTTTTTTTAAATTATGTTTTCAATGTGTTTATCTCGTTTTATAGCACAGTGTGACCTAAGTCCGCACTTAAGTCACGCCTACCCGTGACTTAAGTAGTCGATTATTGCACCGTGAGGTTAGCGCGCGAGCGTAGCGAGTGGACTGATTAAGGTACGGATAGGCGTGATAGCGGATTTAGGTAAACGTGCTATAAAATATCGTACGATACATGTGACTTCAGTGGCAGTATCGTAATGTACTATTTTAACATTGTAATTAAATGTAATTTTATATCTTATGATTATATTTTTATAATTATATGATCTTTCGAATGTTATATTGATTTTTCCGATATTATTTAAAGTTATTGCATTGAATAATTCTTTGTCAAATCGAATCATATTAAATAAGCGAAAATTGAATATGTAAAGTGTCGTATTTATAGGTTTAGATAATCAGGATTGATTGTACATTAAAATAGTAATTGGGGAAAAGTTTTGTTTAGATGTTATCCATAAGTATATCTTTTGCATTCAATATTTTTGTGTAAAGTCAAATCGTTGAAATAAGCGAAAATCGTCCATTTTATGTATGTTTTGGCGTTAAAAATTGTTTGTTTGGATTTAACTCGTCGGGAATTGATTGTACAAAAAAATGTTTAATAGGAAAAAGTTTTGTTTTAATATTATCTATAACTTTTACGTTCAACATTTTTGTGTAAAATCAAATCCTGTCAAGTTATAGCCGAAAATCGTCCATTTTATGTAGATTTAGGCGTTAAAAATCGTTTTTATAAGTGTAACTTATCAGGAGTTCATTTTACACAAAAGTGATAAATAGGAAAACGTTTTGTTTAAATATTATCTCCAACTTTTGTATTTAACATTTTTGTGTAAAATCAAATTCTGTCAAGTGATAGCCGAAAATCGCCCATTTTTGACCTTTTTTGCCGTTTTTCGCAGTTATCTTGGCAAATATTGCTCGTAGAAAAAAGTGTCCAACAGATAAAAGGTGTATTTTAATTAGTTTTAGCAGTTAGACCTGTAGATGTAAGCTTAAAATTAATTTTTCTAGTCATTAAGCTTAAAAATCGATATTTTGAAATATTTCTTTGTGCTCGCATTTTTTTAATTTTTCATCGATCTATCTCAATTGAGAACCAGGACTTAGGTATAATTAGAGGAGTATTTTCCCGCGATCCCGATGGAATCGGTTGAAAATTCATTGAGATAATCGAGGAACTTGCCTACATACGGGCGTACAGACATACATACATCACAGAAAACGCTTAAAACGCACTTATTTTGACTGGAAAAGACTTTTCTTGTATCAAATTATTAGTTTTTGAAGTCAGACAATTTTCGCTCTGGTGAAATTATAAGGCTCTCCTGAGCAGCGGTCGTGCCTAAAAACCGCTGCCAATTCATTGGCCCGTAGCTTCCTCAACCATAATTTGTTGATTCCTAATAACAAAATTTATATTTTTTTAAAAAATTTATTGCATAATTATAATTAAATTCATTTATGAATATTAAAAATTGTTAATTTTTAAATTTATTTATTTATTATTTATTTATAAATTTTGAGCTGATAAATAAAGTTATCGTTTGAAATAGAAGTAAAATATCTATATTTTATAATAAAACAAATAGCTATCACGGTTGTTTTGTTATTAACAAAAACGTGTTTTTTTTTATATTTCATAATTCATATTTTTTAAGAAAAAAAAAATTTATAGCTATCATTGTTCTTTTGTTATTAACAAAAACGTGTTTTTTTAAAAAAGTTCATAACTCACAAATAAATTATAATAATGCAGAATATAATGCATTCATAATGCATAATTCATAATTATAATAGATTATAATAGATATAATTTTTAAACATTTTAATTCATTTTGTTGGTTGGTTTTTTAAAAATTAAAAAAAAATCATCGAATGCCTACTCAATGACGTTTCCTCAGTCCACACCACCTAGCGGTAGATATCACTGCGCGTTTTTTAAAAATAAAATATAAATCTTTTTTAATTTAGAGATTAAATTAATTTTTGTAACACATGAATGATTTTCGGCGTTTTCCTACATCAAAATATGTTCTAAAAAGTGACTTTTTTTACCTATCGTGTAAAGAAATTCATTCTCTCCCTCTGCTCTAAAATTATGTAAAATCGCGAAAATGAATTTAGCCTTGCTTTTTAGGTTCAAAAACGCATAAAATCAATAAAAAAAAAAGTAAAACCTTTAATTTAATGTTATCCCCATTTGTATAATATAATATTTAATTTTCTTTTTTCTTTGTTTTTCCGAGGTACTAGGTGAATCTTCTTAGGCGCCCGTTCTTTCTTTGGAGGTTTAGCAAGAAGGGAGGCCTACTATAAAGACCATCAGGAAGTATCGGACTTCGTGGTGTGAGGGATTCGTACCCCCTAAACACCCAAAACCTATCCCTAATTCAGCCTCGACCTGGAACCGCTTTCGCATTACTTCAGGTCGGGGCGATTTGGTAGGTGAATTCAGTAACTCAATTATAGATTATCGCGTTTCTTCTAGAAAAATAACATATATATCTTTACTGTATTTGGGCCAAATTTGTTTTTTTACGTTCAAATCATCTACTCTTATCCATGTATTATTTTTTCGTAACATATTTGTATAATGTCCTTCATCAATGCTATTGCCATGATGGAATATTGCATTCGAAACTTTATATATTTTATTGTCAATATTTACATACGTGTTAGGAATATTTGTTATTTTACAGTTACTCAGTTTTACTATATCGTTTGATTCATTCATTGTAAATAACAGTAATTGTAAAATTAAAATTTTTTTTCTTCAACTTTTGCATTAATTTTTTGTTGTAGTTTTCCTTTGCATTTATTACATTCAGAATCTAATGTTGTCCAGTTATTTAAATTATAATTAATTATATCTTGTAGGGACTGTGATTGATTTAATTGTGGTATCGCTAATGTGATAATTATGTTATCCGTAATGTTTGTTGTTTCATATTCACAAAGAGAGCAACTTATTTTTGTAATTATTTTGTGCTTTATAACAAAATTTAAAAGATTAGATTTGTTTCAAACGTCCATGATAAATTTAGGTACATCCTGTTGACATTGACTTGCGTATACATCGTTAATGAGTTTTCTAAATGACAATATATTAGTCAACTAATAAGAATTTTTCCATCGGTCTTTCAGTCTTACAAATTAAATTAAAATAATATTAAAATAATTAATATTTATGGCAGTCAGATTGCCCTTGTTTATAATCACCCCCGCAGAATCTGAAATAAAAACTTAATTAAAACCTGGAAAAAACTTTGTTAGCAAAGGACGATCTGACTGCCCACCACCACCACATTGTCCGACGTTTCGAGCCTGCTCCGGCTCCTCCTCAGGGACTGAAATAAAACCCGCGATACACCTGCTTATATACCATGCACCCATACCCCGTTCTTTTCTTTTACCACACCACCCTCCACATTACCCTATCCAATTTGACATTCTCACTTAAATTAATAAAGAATGATAAATGTTATCTAATTTACTTGACTCTATCATTAAATTTACATTATTCCGATTTCTTAGAATGTGAATACTTTCAAGGCTTTCCCTCTTATATTTATTCTTAATCCCCTGTTCCAAAATATCCACACTCCCAAAATCGAAAGAATGCAAACTATTTAAACAATGTTCTTTCAAACCCGATGTACAACTTGAGCTGCGTAAACTATATTGATGTTCATATATTCTCTTTTTCAAATATCTACCCGTTTGACCAATATAACAACCATTACAATCCCTACAATTAATTTTATAAACAACTCCCGATTTCAAACATTTATCATCCTTGTCTTTACAATTACTAAATAACCTTTCTAAATTATTATCATTTCTAAAGAAAACTTGAATATTATGTTTACTAAAAACCCTTCTAATCCTTTCTGACAAACCTCTAACATATGGTAAACTAAAATATGCATTTTTTCCATTTCTATTCCTTGTTTGATTATCTACTCGCTGCTTCAATCCACCATTATAAATTTCCCACACTCTCTCATCAATCATTTTATCAATAAATTTTACGGGATAACTATTTTTAATAAATGTTTCTCTAACTAAATTTAAATTCTTTTTCCTAAAATCTTTATGTGACAATTTAATCGCTCTGTCAGTGACACCTTTGATCGCACCTGTCTTGTTTCCGAATTGGTGGTGAGAATCAAAATTTAAAAATCTACCTGACCATGTAGGTTTTCTATACCAATCTAATTTCAGTCTATTATTATTACCTCTAATGACTCTAATATCTAAAAAACTCAATTGATAATCTTTCTCAACTTCTTTTGTGAATTTAATTCTATCATGGATAGAATTAAACACATCCACCATTTCATCCACAAAACATTCTGGTACAACTGCAAAAATGTCATCAACATATCTTTTAAAAATAATTGAAAAACCAACTTAGACAAAGCAATACTTTCCAATTTTTCCATTACTAAATTGGCTATAACAGGTGACAAAGGTGATTCCATTGGACAACCATATCTTTGTTCATATATACTATTATCAAAAGAAAAAATTGTGTTTTTAAAAACCAAATTAAGTGCCTTTATAAATTCATCTTTTGTTAAACTAGTATGTACTTTAATTTCAGACCATTTATCTTGTATAATATCATTCAACAACTCTAAAGGTATATTTGTAAACAAAGATACTACATCCAATGAAATCATCCTATGATCATTCGGAATAATAATATCTTTCATTATACCATAAAAACTCCAACTATCTTTAATATATGAATTTGTTTTACCCACTATCTTGAACAATATATTAGACAAAAATCTAGCAAGTCTATACGTCGGAAAATTTATCGATGATATTATTATTCTATATGTCAACTGTTCTTTGTGAATCTTAGGAAGCCCATAACATTTAGCTACAGTGCCATTTTCACATTTTAAATATTTAAACATACTATCTTTAATATAAGCTTTTGTTTTCCAATGCATCAATAATTCTTTCAATTTATCTTGTAGTCTATTGATATGTGGATTCCTAATTTTCACATAAGTGGTATCATCCTCCAACATAAGTTGAATTTTATTAATATAATCCCTTTTATCTGAAACTACAGTTACATTTCCTTTATCTGCTTTTTGGAAGATCATATTCGGATTCTCTCTCAAGAATTTCTTCGTTATTTTTAATTCATGGAATAAATTACTGTTCAAATAATTATCAAATCTATGTTCTCTTTTAAAATTATCAACAACTTTAACTAAAGAACTCCTACATTCTTTTTTAAACTCCAGATTAAAACTACTCATACCACTTTCTACCTCAGCGATGATATTCTTGATCGGAAGAGATTTACTTGAATATGATATTCCAAATTTAGCACCCTTTGACATGATATTTACCTCTTCTTCTGGTATTACTTTGTCAGTTAAATTTCTAAACCAATCCTTATTAACATTGTTAGTTTGATTGACCTGAGAGTGTTTTCTATGCTTTAAATATTCAAATTTTCTTTTTAATTTACTCCTATGGTTATATTTTACTTTTTCAAAGTGCCTCTTTTGACCACGAAAAAATTCTTGCAAATCATTCTGTTCTATTTTATTATATAAATATCTTTCAAGCTCTAATAAATATTTATTCAAACGATTAATTTCAAAATTCAAAGAATGCTTTGTGGATGAAATGGTGGATGTGTTTAATTCTATCCATGATAGAATTAAATTCACAAAAGAAGTTGAGAAAGATTATCAATTGAGTTTTTTAGATATTAGAGTCATTAGAGGTAATAATAATAGAGTGAAATTAGATTGGTATAGAAAACCTACATGGTCAGGTAGATTTTTAAATTTTGATTCTCACCACCAATTCGGAAACAAGACAGGTGCGATCAAAGGTGTCACTGACAGAGCGATTAAATTGTCACATAAAGATTTTAGGAAAAAGAATTTAAATTTAGTTAGAGAAACATTTATTAAAAATAGTTATCCCGTAAAATTTATTGATAAAATGATTGATGAGAGAGTGTGGGAAATTTATAATGGTGGATTGAAGCAGCGGGTAGATAATCAAACAAGGAATAGAAATGGAAAGAATGCATATTTTAGTTTACCATATGTTAGAGGTTTGTCGGAAAGGATTAGAAGGGTTTTTAGTAAACATAATATTCAAGTTTTCTTTAGAAATGATAATAATTTAGAAAGGTTATTTAGTAATTGTAAAGACAAGGATGATAAATGTTTGAAATCGGGAGTTGTTTATAAAATTAATTGTAGGGATTGTAATGGTTGTTATATTGGTCAAACGGGTAGATATTTGAAAAAGAGAATATATGAACATCAATATAGTTTACGCAGCTCAAGTTGTACATCGGGTTTGAAAGAACATTGTTTAAATAGTTTGCATTCTTTCGATTTTGGGAGTGTGGATATTTTGGAACAGGGGATTAAGAATAAATATAAGAGGGAAAGCCTTGAAAGTATTCACATTCTAAGAAATCGGAATAATGTAAATTTAATGATAGAGTCAAGTAAATTAGATAACATTTATCATTCTTTATTAATTTAAGTGAGAATGGCAAGTTGGAGAGGGGAATGTGGAGGGTGGTGGGGTAAGAGAAAAGAAGGGGGTATGGGTGCATGGTATATAAGGAGGTGTATCGCGGGTTTTATTTCAGTCCCTGAGGAGGAGCCGGAGCAGGCTCGAAACGTCGGACAATGTGGTGGTGGTGGGCAGTCAGATCGTCCTTTGCTAACAAAGTTTTTTCCAGGTTTTAATTAAGTTTTTATTTCAGATTCTGCGGGGGTGATTATAAACAAGGGCAATCTGACTGCCATAAATATTAATTATTTTAATATTATTTTAATTTAATTTGTAAGACTGTAAGACCGATGGAAAAATTCTTATTAGTTGATATTAAATTGCAGTCGACATAAGTAATATTTTTAATGACAATATATTAGTATTATTTATTATGTAAGAGGAATAAATGTTTTTTATACAATCTTGTTCAATATAGCATTCCATATATAGGCTAGTAAATGAAGGTCTGAAATCGACTTTCTCTGGTGAATGGCTGCATTTTGGATATTTGGTAAAACACATCGTCTAAAAACGATGGTCAAAAATGCAGCTTCCAAAAACGCCGGCGTCACCCCTAATTTGGCGAAAAACCACCCCCGAAAACGGGTTTTCGCTTATAACTCGCGAACGATAAGAGACATCGAAAAAAGTCCCAAACAAAAGTGGTAGAGTGTGAAATTTTACATAAGGATCACCTATCACTTTTTTGCATTTGATAAAATTAAGCCTGAGAAAAGCACGCAGAAGTAACAAACAGCAAGCGGCCGGAGGGGAATATTTTCTGAGAAAATACCCATCTAACATTTTGCCATTCTGATAAAATTCCTCCTATCTCACTCTTACTCGCACGTGCATAAACATGCAGTAAGGAAAAAATATGTTTAAAAATGAAAAGCTCGTCGTTTTATTTGTTATTTGTGGTACCTAGAACAGAAAGAAAACGTTTAGTGAATGTGCCTCAACATTAACTTTTGAAATTTCTTTTAAGCTAAAAGTTAAAAATTCCAGAGAAATGCTCATTTACTCATTGCCGTAGCAACGAGTTTATTACTGACTATTTTATAAGTAACAAAACTAGCCCACTGTTTTTTTATCTATCTTGACAGAAAATAGAAGAAGTATGGACACACTATACACATAGGTATCTTGTATAACACACTTTCTATTTATATGTTATATGATTGTGTTTGTAACAGTATATTATGTACCAAGGGAATAAAGTGGGCTGTGTGTCCCCTGCGCGAGAGTTGTCGCGCGAGCGAAGCGAGGGCGACAAATGCGCAGGTTCGCACAACCCACTTTATTCACGAGTGCAATACGTATACGATTTTTTAACACAACTATCGTAAAATTCGTACTCGCTCCCCGCTGAAAAGGGAAAAAGTGCTGCATATTTATTTGCCTTCCCTCACCTTCGGCTCGGGCACAAATAGTGCGTTGCGCTGGCAACAAGAGTGAGGGTAGGGAATGAACGTAGCACTTTTTTCCCGCTTCAGCGGAGATAAAGTACGAACTTTCCGATGGGGTGTGTTAAAAAGAAATAAATAGAAGCTTTATTAAAATATTAGTTATTGTAGTTGAACATTTCGACGCTCCCTATGAAAACTAGCACCTTTTTTGGCCTCCTCACGAAGACTAGCACATTTCAGAAAACTGCAACGAAAACTAGCACAACTCACGACTTTGCCGCGAATACTAGTACAATTTGCGAGGTTGCCGCGAAAACTAGCATCATTCACGAGTTTGCGCCGAATAATAGTACAATTCGTAAGATCGCGGCCAACGCTGAAATGGACTAGTCTTCGCGGCAATCTGAACCGTGCTAGTTTTCGTAGGGAGCGTCGATTTATACTAATCATCAGTAAAAGAATTTTTTAATGATCATTGAGAAAATTTTTTATTTAGTAAAAAACAGTCCATTTGACCCAAGAGGGTATTCTTCTTGAATAAGATAGGTATTAGAATTATTAATTCTATACTTGACTCTAGACAAAAATCTTTTTAAATCGAAATCCGTTTGTGTAAAGAGTAAATTTCTCCCTCCCCGAAGCACTATAGAACATTTTCTCTTCAAAAGTTTTAATAAAAAAATGTTTTACTTATTGCAATTTATTGTTATGATGAATTTTTACACTTATAACAAAAAAATTGGAAAAAAAGTTATTCGGAGATAGATCCAGAGGTGCAGTTATGGGTAATCAAACCATAGACTTTATTTATAGTATTTCAACATTATAACCCTGGTGGAAATTTGTCTATCTGAAATGGCCAATAATCTCAATAAATAGGTAGAAAAATGGCTAGTTAATGGGCCCCGGTGAAACGCTTTTTCTCCCATTATTCGCACATTTAATAGATTGGACATAACCTCCAAATTTTCGTTTTAAGTTTACTTAAAGAATTGACGTTAAATTGGGCGGTATTCAGCTGTAACTGATAGCTTACTAAAATATAAACAATATTATCAGACAGAAAAACCATTTACAGTAGCCCTTTTGAAGATATTACGTAGAATGTATTTATTGCCATTAGATTCTGTCTCTCTCACTCCTTGTCATAACAACAGGCCTTCTACTAGCCATTTCCGGACTAAAAAAAGTGATCAGTTTTAATACCTTTAAAATACTCAAGAACAAGCTTGTATTTTTCAATCTATTAAATGTTCGAATGATAGGGAAAAAAGCGTTTCACCGGGAGCTAGAAACTGGAAAAGGGAAATTCCCATTTTATAGCAAGTTTCTAATATAAATGGCCAGTTAATAGTTAGAAAATGTTTTGGATTTCCACCAGGGAACTAGCTGAAAATAAGAGCTTCTAACCTCCTGAGCATGGATTTTATTAAAACTTGATGATGTCATTTTTAAGCTACAAAATTACACTCTGAAATTGTATCCACATCCACAATCCAGACGTGAGAAACTTCCCTCGAGAGTTTCTGACCGATACTTGCTAAAATAGAAATATATGAATAAAAATAACTTTTACATATCTCTATAATTTGTCATTGTTAAAATTTATTTTTTTTAAATAAGATTCAACCTGTAGGTTAAATGTAAATTAAAATGTAGATATATAATGTAAATACAAACAGTAAATTGCATTGTAGTTAATATCGTAATTAATTACTTGTATTGCATGCTCATATTTTCTGCTGCAAAAGGACTCCGTCACAAATACTCATAATATGATCTATTCTCCAAAGAAATATTTTTTTTATTATCTTATATTAATTACGAATATTAAGAAGAAAATCCTGCGCGAAGAAAAATAATTACTTTTCAGATAGTAGGAATGGAGTCTTCATAAAAAGAAAAATTGTTTTTGAATCTACAGACAGAGACTTAGACTGAAAAGGTAATTTCTCTTGTCAAAGTATAATTTGGCTTTAAATAGAAAATTATTTTATTTAAATAATAATAATAATATATTTTTGTAAGAAACTATTGCATCTTGCAGAAAAAATGTTCATTATATCAAATAAAGACAATAAGAAAATTAGTATAACTTGTTTTTCTTGTCTCTCTATAAAGCAGTTGGCAGATAAAAAATTAAGGATCAGGTACGAATTGGCACTACTAATTTTTTTAATAGAAAACTTGTGGAGCTTCGCTGCTCACTCATGTTTATAAAATATTTTGTCTTTTAACAAATACTAATATTTAGGGAATATCTTTGCAAAACATATAGATATAGATAAGGCTATTAGTCTTCCCCTTGATAATTTAATCAATACGTATTATCAAATTTCAATAACTTTTTATCCGTAAAATTCCTTTAAAAATTTAGAAAATTAATAATCTTGTATTTCGGCTAATTTTTATAGCACATCGACCTAGCAGGACTCGAGTTCAAGATTTTGACACACAAAAAAGCTAAACAAATTGTACAACGATCGTAAGTGTGTTCCTGTTCCTATATAGATAAATATATCGATAGGAAAAGCATATTAACAACAATTTTTTCATTTATGAACGCAGCTGATTCGTTACCATTATTTATAATAGATTTTATTATTTTTTTTATTGCAAGGCAAACATTTTGAGCGTTGATTCATTTGTCTGCTTAAACTTTGGAGTTCCTAAAAAAGTTAAGAGTTCCTGAGATTTACTCGTACCTATATTAATGTGAATTACTTATAATACAAAGTAATATTAACTATGCACATCTCTTTTTAGATGGTAAACGATTAGTAACTGTAACACTTTTTACTTGATGTTTAATTTTGTGACTATTATTAAAAATCTTTTGAATGCTAAGAATTAATATTTTGAAAATTTATAACGCTTTCAATATTGGTTTCTCGTAGATGTTGAATGAAAATTCCCGGAATTTTCAAGAAAAAATTATTCTGATTGCAAAAGATTGTTTTTATTTGTTTAAATAGCGTTTTTGTTCAAACAAATGCATTTAAATCAAAGTTCTTGCAATTTTGTTAAATTGTAACCTCGAAATTTGGATTCTACGAATCAAAATCTATAAAAAGCGATGGTTACTTTATGCAATTGCGTCAGTTGGTGTACAGGGGGAGGCAGAAGCGAAAAATTTTCCGGCGCCTGGGCCAGCTAGAATCGTTAAAAAGTGAAAAACGACTCGAGCGACGCAGAGACACGCAGTCCACGCGCGCGCTCACATGTCAACATTGCCGCCGAGGCACGCCGCCGCTGCAGCAGCCGCGCGGCCGCAGGCCCCACCTCCCTTCCCCACCGGCCGCTTGCTGTTTGTTACTTCTGCGTACTTTTCTCAGGCTTAATTTTATCAAATGCAAAAAAATGATAGGTGATCCTTATGTAAAATTTCACGCTCTACAACTTTTGTTTGGGACTTTTTTTGATGTCTGTTATTGTTCGCGAGTTATAAGCGAAAAACCGTTTTCGGGAGTGGTTTTTCGCCAAATTAGGGGTGACGCCGGTGTTTTTGGAAGCTGCATTTTTGACCATCGTTTTTAGACGATGTGTTTTACCAAATATCCAAAATGCAGCCGTTCACCAGAGAAAGTGGATTTCAGACCTTCGTTTACTGGCCTAATATTTCCTTAAAGTTATACAGTGCAATAATGATTGAATTGTTGAATTTGCATATCATGATACTTTATATTCATTTAATAAACCAATTGTATTCCAAGAGTTAATTGTAGTTTCATTATTTATTTGGTTATCACAATTATAACTATTGTTACTAATGTAGTTATCATTATTTTTGGATCGCAGTGTAATTGGTTGACATTTAATTATTACGGAAGCGCCTATACGCCACCTCTCGGCACTGATAGGTGCCTACCAAATCGGAGCAGCCCTACGCACGAGGGCTCAGGTGCCGCACCTTTGGAGAGGTGCTTTGGTAATTTGTCACCGTATTGGGCTTAATCTAGAAGTGAACTTGATAAGGTAAATGCTTTATGGATTAGTTTGTCCCCATATTGGGAAATATAGCATTTATCTTTTCTCCATGACATCGATTAACCGCAAGAAGTAGCACTGGACTTGATAAGGTAAAGGCTTTATGGATTCTTTATAAATTCTGCCGGGGTAAACCTTTATCTATTTAATGAATGTAGAGGTACCATAAATCCATAAATCATTTACCTTATCAAGTCCAGTTCTACTTCTTGCGGTTTATCGATGTCATGAAGAAAAGATAAATGCTATATTTCCCAATATGGGGACAAACTAATCTATAGTTTCCTATGATATAATTTCCTATAATTTCCAATATGGCGACAAATTATCAAAGCACTAGAAAATCCCTTATATGTACGCACAACACACGACGCACCGCACTGTGTAGGCGTGTATGCAGTATTGCGGGATTCGTGACTAACCCACAGATTGTTGAACCCGGCCGGAATATATACTGCACTACACGCTACCCCGATCTGAGCGCCACCTACTCTTATACTATTTTAATTATTCATCAATTTTGAATACTTAAACTCAAGAATTTGTTACGTGTGAGACGTATTCGAGAATGTAGATGGTTCTGGTTCTCGGGTCGCTCCAAGTTTGTACTCGAAGCGATGCAGTGAAATACTAGTCGGGTTATATGTGTGTACTGATATTTATTTCCGTTAACAAGAGAGAGATATCCCTAACGTGTTTTAAATAGCGCGGCGCGGTTGACTGGCGATCGTCCTCTCGTGGGTCGCTTGTGCAGATCAGCTTCCTTGTTCGTCCTTCCTCGTTCGTCCTTCCTCGCTCGTTCCTGGATGGTCTTGAACCTCTCCCTCATACGTGCTCTGTACCGTATTTATACCAGTACCAAAGTGTCCGTGGGTGGGAGTCAATCGCTAACTTCGTCGATTGCCAATCGAGCCATCGTGTCAGCTTTTCGATGCTGTGTCCGATGCGCCCTAGTTTCATCATCTCGTTCTTGGGTTCGACGTGCCTCGGTCTACTGACATGCAGCTTGCTTCCATTCACGCGCTTGAGTTTCGGAAGTTTCCACATCGCGTGCTGCTGACGCGCCGCTGTAGTTGAGGTTCGATGTCCTGCGATCTGCTGACATGCAGCTCGCTTCCATTCACGCACTTGAGTTTCGGAAGTTTCCACATCGCGTGCTGCTGACGCGCCGCTATAGTTGAGGTTCGATGTCCTGCGAGCTGCTGACGTGCAGCTCACCTCTGATAGCGCGATTAATCTCTAGAAGCCTCTACTCGTAACACGTCTGAGGGCCGCAACATCGGCCTCCTGGTCGATGCCCAAAGCCCAAGCCTCGAAAAAAATTTCCTGCGTTCTGGGTTGGGCCTGGCCTCCCTAAAGGATTGGCCAAAGTTTTTGCCTTTATCGAGCGGTTGCTGAGGTTGTTTTAGGTTGGCTATTGTTGTTGAATTTATCCCCATCGAGCGGTCACTGAGGTTGCCTAGGTTGGCTTTTTTTCACATTTATCCTCATCGAGCGGTTGCTGAGGTTCCTTAGGTTGGCTTTTTTCACATTTATCCTCATCGAGCGGTTACTGAGGTTGTTTAGGTTGGCTATTGTTGTTGAATTTATCCCCATCGAGCGGTTGCTGAGGTTGCTTAGGTTGGCTGTTGTTATTGCGGAGCGGATTACAATTGTTTGCTAGCTAGTGTTCCTTGTGTATTTGTTACAAATTAAGTATAGAGAAAAAAATGTTTTTATGTGTAATGTATTGTTCGTGTTTATGTACCTAATAATTACAAATCTAATAATCTATATCTATCTCTCTCTTTTGACAATTACAATAAATTAAGTTACATAAGATACGAGGTTGTACTCTTGTACTCTTTTTCCCCTTCTTGCTAAGAGCACATGGACTGCATACTATCGAATATCCGCTGCTCCCGAGCTGGGTAGGGATGGTCCTGTAGGCCTAGTTCGTGCAGATGCGGAAGGCTAAATACTCGACCTTCTGCTGTTGAGTAGCGTATGACTGGACCCTGGGGTTGCGAGCCGATGCTTGGGTGCCTGTAAAAATCTCTCTATTGATTAGTAGCGGGCGCCCCCCTTTCGGCCAGATTTTCCAAAGTATTCCCACTATTAATATGATTACTATTACCGATCCACCGGAGTATGATACTAATTGCCTGAATGCGACGAATTCGTCGTTTATCTCTTGGTTCTGTTCCACCTTGCGAGCCTGATTGATGATCTCTTTCAGCCCTTCGTCCGTTTTCAGAAATTGGGCCTGAGCGTTTGTATCTGTGGGCGAGTTTGCAGGCCCTTCCATTATATGCCGCATTAATGCAATTGAGTCGACCATTGTGGTGTAAAGTATCTCCGATATATTCAGCCCGCTCCCACCGTATGTCACCGGTTTGAATTCAGTGGTTACCTTGCGGGTCGCGCTCAATCGTATAAATTCTAATCGGGCCGTGCACCCTCCTGGTAACTCGAGTAGACCGACTCCTTGTATTGGGACTACCTGATCTGCTGCTCTCATACAGCTGACTAATAACTTGTCCTTGGTTCCGGCCGAGAACATCCAGGTCTTCGGCGAGCTCATTCTAGCCCAAAACGTAGTACTTAATTTTATTATTCTGATATTACAAGCAGCGAGTTTACACAGCTCCTGCCTGGCGGCTTCTCTGACTTCGCATGTTGCTCGATCGTCGAGTAACTGTTCGGGGTCTGTTCCTCTGCAAATGTATAAGTTATTGATGCGTTTGCACTTACCTAATGTCTCCGGTTGGATATTGATATATGCGTCCTTAGCTCGACTGAGCGCAAAGAATGGTATATTTGGCAAAAGGTACGCGTATGCCGTTGATCCATTTGCATTGGCCTGTGATATTGGCCATGGGGATGATTTATACAGATCATACTCGCAGTAAACGGCTAGTGATATCGCGATGTAATATATAAATTGCGAATCACATAATATGATCGAAACATCCGCAATTTTCACTAAATCAGCTATGCTGCCATTCTCGCTCGGAATCGGGAATGCGGCGCCCGACACCGTTGTGGAAACTAATCGCGCTGTCTCTTGTACCTGAGCTGGGTCTATGAATCGTGGGTGGATTGATCCCTGAGCTGCGAACAGGATTGCGTCTGTTAGGGTCTGCACGTCAATCTCATATTGTAATATTTGCTCTTCGAGTATCTGTACTGCCCTGTTGGAGGCTGCTTCCATTTTTTCTTGTTGTTATTCCTGTTTTAATATTTGTAAATGCTTTTCGATTTCCATGGTTTCTTTTTGCAATATACCAAATTCTCTGTACACAATCTCCGTTTGATTTATTAGAAGCTTTGATAATTAGATGTTCTCGTTTTTGCCCTGCTATCAAGCCCTTTATTTCCCTTTCGGTGGTTTCGACGAGTGTTCCAAATAGAAATTTGTTCACCTTACCCACTGCGGAGAACCATGCGCGGCGTTCCCGGTTATGCTTGGGGTATTCCTGTCCTTGCATTAATTAGAACACTCTCTCCATATCTTGACTACAGGTCTTTATTTGTTTGTAGATGCCTTTCAATTGTAGATATTGGTTTTCATTCTTGTTTTCCTTCCAAAACCGTGTTAATGTTCTCCAGCTTTCCATCAATTTATCTCCCTGCTGCGTTAGTGGTTCCAAATCTATTTGCTGTATTATTCTCCATGTAGTACTGGATATTACGAGGGAGCTGAGTTGTTCTACTAGTATTCCCGGGTTTCCTTCCATTGGTCGTGTAGTCGCCATCGCATTTTCCTGGCTGCCAATTGCCCTGTAATCAGATATTCCTATTTCTCATTTCCTTTTTTTCTTCCTTCCCATTTTTTTTTTTTTTTTTCTTTCTATCGGATTTTTTCTAAATACGCCTAAGTATTATTGTTGTTTTACAATGATATACTTATTTTACTGTGTTTTTAGTATTATAATTTATATATTTTTGATGCCCTATTCCGTTTACGGTAAGTATTATTTATTTATGATAATTTAAATATCATATGAAGCATTTTATAGGCATAATCGCCCTCGGCACCTTGCTCTGTTTTTAATATTATTTTTATATTAGACGACGCAATTGATTACAATTCTCATTCATGGTAAAAAATGCAATGTTAGCTATTATATGTTACCGAGTGTTTTCCTTGAGTACCCGAAATCGGTGTCTACCGGTGGTGTGTGTTTCCAGGAATCGGCCGTCGCGTGAAGCTGAGACAGCGCTCACGCCGTGCCGTGGCTCGGCGTGGGGAGCTCCTGTTGTCCATTGATTTTCTGGTATAAATTAGATGTGTTCCAGGTAATAGCATTAGTAGCTTTCTTTCCGTATCATTCGTACCGTCGTTATTCGTGGGAGCTATGGAAGTCACCGGAATGTTTGCTGGTTTCCCCGTAAGGTTAGTCATCAGGTCACTCCATCCGTCGTCTCCTCTGGTGAGTCTTTATATACGTGTATATATATCTATGTATCTTGTTTCGTCACTAGTTCTCCTAATTATTATTATTATTTTTTTTCTTGCGCTTATAGGGCCCACAAGTGCCTCGCCCGGGGCCTGGGCGCAATGGTGGCAGAGGACGCGCTCGCGGCAGGCGTCCTTCTTTCCGTAGATCGCCCGGTGGTATCGGCGGCTTGCCGCGACAACCCGTCGGTCGACCTTGTGGTCCGTCCCGAGGTGTCCCGGAAGGCTGGGACCCGAGACCATCATTTGCTCCGGCTCCGGTTCCGCTGTTGGAACGGATGCGCAGTTCCCTGTCGATGAGGGGACTGGGTGCCGGCGAGATGTGCTCAAACGAGAGACAGTTCGGGCAGATCGTCAGGCGTCACATACTCGTGATGCTGGGGAGATCGTCCATTTGATGAGGACGCCGCCTTCAAGTCCTGGCCCGAAGCTGCTGGAGCCAAGGGCCGCCGTACCAGATCATGACTCGCCTCGTTCTCCTAGCCCCTCTGTGGATCGGGACTCCTTGGCACCTAATGATCACTCGGCGAGGGCCGTTTCTCCAACGGCGTGGTCTGTTCGAGCCGGGGTCAGCTGCCGCGCGCGGCACTTGCATACGTCGAAGCCATGTAAGCAACGTAGAAACACGTCTGAGGGCGGCCAGGGCTCCGAACCTGAGTGCTGGGATTAAGTTTTTTTTTGTAAGTACTTGGGGCTTACCGCATTTCTTACTATTGGTATATACAGGGTGTTCTGAAAATGTTCCAGAACTCTATAAAACCAGATAGCGCTCGAAATTCTAAGACCCACGTATGTTCTCCGTTTTGCAATAAAAGACATAATTAACGAACTAGAGTCGATTAAAATTTGAGTAATTGGGCCAATCGGCGCGCGCCTGCAAGCCAGCATGCACCAGTGGGCGGAGCTTCGGCACTCGGTGACTGCCGGGTGTGAGAGGCGCTCGGGGTCTGAGGGGAAGGAGAGGCGCTGGCTGAGAGAGCTGCGCCGGCGCCGCTGCGCGTCACGTGCTTATGTTTCCCCTCATGCGCGTACGTACACACATAATAGGGTAAGAGACCGTATTAGTGTACCCTTAAAGCAGAAGATAGTCCGTATTAGTGACACTTTTTAACTTACGATTATTAACAAATAATACATCAAACAGTGTACTTTATGGGATAAAACGTCAGTTTACTGTTTCTTGCAATTGTATTTCATTATTTTTAGAGTTAGATCTTTTTTCTTACATCGGAAATTGCAAAGAGGGCACACAAACACAGACAGCCACACTAATAGAGACCGCTACCCTAGCCAACTGAAGTAAAAGATCGATCTCCACTCGCTCTCGTGACGTGTCATAACGCATATGCGTAAAGGCTGAAAAGCTTTTTTTACAATTTGAGAATAACATTACTCGTCTTACCCATTATTAAATTGTATGCGACATTAAATACTTACGATATGATGACATAAAGAATTTCTTCATAGCTTAATGATACATCCGTTAGAAGGTTTTGTAAAGATGATAGGTCTCTATCACAGAGGAAGCCTTACGCTATCAATTATTTTACAGCTACATACGTTTTTCTGTAAAAGAAATGTATTCGAGTGCCCTTTTGTATTTTATTACGAGTACTCGAGCACCCTCATTATCTTACTGATTATTATTTAAATTTTTATAAGTATTCAATTAAATACTAGTGCACCTACGGTGAGCACATTTTTCTTTCGACGTGTACTTGCACTATCAATTTTGAAATGTAAATTTTTCGCAATTAACGTTTCACGAATGCCTGTTTTATGTAAATAATCGTATCATAATTTATGCTATTCTTTTTTTAACTATCTAACGTTATTAAGGCGTATTCAAAAGATGTTTAAACAATGTTAGATTTACAAGAAAATAGAGAATTCGTAAACAGCAGTGCTAATCATCCATTCATCCATTCATTCAAGATTTTTGAAGAAAGGCAGATTTAAAACAAAACTTTCTGCAAGCAGTTTATTTAAAAATGACTGAAACCAAAATGGACAGAAGGCGCTACTATTGCATTAAGGTTGTATTGGCAGTACGGTCCCTGTCGAAAGTTAGTTTTTCACGTTAAAACTGCGATAATTAATTATGCAAAGTAATTCATCAATTCTTAGTTCTCTCGATCAATGAATTAATGAAATTGGAATATTATAAGCTGTAAAAATAAAAAATTAAAGCAAGATTGTAAACTCGGCACTATTTTTTTAAATACGTCAAAATGCACTAATTTCAAGGTAAGTTGCGACATGAACGACACAATGAAAACCATACTGCAAAATAAACTCGGAGAAACCGAGATCTTCAGATAAGAATTTAGCATACAATCCGCACAAAAGAAAAAAATAGTCTCGCGATGTACTATGAACGCGTAAAACTGGCTACGTTAGTGCCGGATAGCGGCGATATTTTCGACGAAATAAAAATCACGTTTACCATACAAGACAAGACTGCTGTGATCTACACGTAAGAGCAGTGCAATGTCGATACACAGAAGGGAGATAATCGATATAATAATAATTATCGAGCCAAAATAGTCAGGGCAGTCGACTTTATTCGAAAATAAAGCCGCACAGTACATAAGCTCCAAGTCTATCGAAAAAAGAAAATCCGGTAACTTGATAAGCCACGATCATCGAGATCGACTATCAAGAGTGGCTTTATTAATACATAAAGCTGCAACATGATCGACACACTGAAAATGATACTGCAAAAATAATAAAAGAAGCCGAGATCTTCAGATAAGAATTTAGCATACAATCAAGGAATATACAAAAAGAAAAAAACAAGAAGTCGGGGGATGAACCGTTTTTTGTAGAAACGTTTACTATTTGAAATAATAATTTGTATTAGGTTTCTAGCAGCTTGACTGATACTTTGATATTCCGTATCAACAGTCATAAAAATGAAGATTTAAAATATTAAAATTTACTACAAAAATCAAAGAGATTATCCCTTATATAAATTGAGCATTCGAGATAATCTATTTTGCCCTCGAACGATCTCGAAATCTCGAATAATCGAATCCGTCTCGAATCTCGAAAGGAGAGAAACAAGAGACGAAACAGTGGCGCGCGTAGCGCGCTGATTAACGCTAGTTATTTAAATATTAATAATCCCACATGTCGAGTGTGAAAAATCGAGAAATTGGAATGCTGCACCAGAAATAGACGGTGCTTTCGATTTGGACTTTCAAAAGTGACTTTATCAGTACAGAAGATTTCAACATGTACGCTCAACGTAAAGGAAGTTTACTATACTATGAAATAGTAAAATATCATTATTATTGTTCATAGAGAGTTAATGTCGAACTTTACGCTTTTTATTTATAAAGAATGTTGAAGTGCGTTAATCTAAAAGAGACTTAAACCTGAAATCGACAGGAAACGCTACTATTGCAGTAAGCCACGCGGAAATAATAATCGTGGCACTCATTGAAAACATTCTGTAATCCTAATGCGACGCAAGATCCTCGCAAATAGAATTAATTACGCAGATTTGCGTCAGTAATCGAGTCGATTAATTTGAGAAATTCTTAATACCACAACACAATCGATAGGAGACGCGAGTTCTACAATGGTCGGAAGCGCGAACGTGTAAGGCACGCAGATGTGGAACAGTAGGCGAGTTAATTACTAGATAAAGACTTAAACCTAAAGAACCAGGTGAGAGGCTTTTTAAAAAAATCTACTCCCGCATCTACTGTCACGCATCTGTGTCATTTCCTTTTTTCTGTAGTCCTGGCATCTCTCGGCTATTTCAATCGACTTCGAAAAAGAAGGAGGTTATCAATTCGATCTGTCTTTTTTCTTTTTTTTATGTATGCCCAGCGATTATTCCTAAAATACTAGACTGATCTTCACTTAAGAATAAATTTCTTAAAGAATGAGCCTGACAAAACAAATAAAAAATTTATTTATAGCACTGCGTGGGATAAATTCGCATTTATGTCAGCAATTATGCCGTAGAGTGCAACTTATGCCATTAGTATCGTAATGAATTATTGTTGAGGGAAGCCAGGTCCACGCGCAAAACTGACTACGTGAATACAAAAAGCTAAAAAAAATTCTTTTCCAACCACCGTGTGCAAAGTTCGAGTTTGCATACGCATTTGCGTGCGCAAACTGCCACTTTTCTACACTTTTCCTCGCTTCGCTCTAGCGACAAACTCCGCTCCTGCGTGAATCACCTACTTTGCACACTCGTATCGTAATGTATTAATAGTTTAATGAAGTTCAAGCATCCGAGATCTAGCCGTAACACTATCGATACGACAGACACCAGAGAGATCATCGATCTAATGAAAGTACGCTAGCTAAGGTTGTCAGAGCAGTCGGGGTTCACTCGAAAATGTACACAAATGGAAATTTATTTGTTAGCATTACTTTCTCTATAAGAAAATTTATTATTTACATAGAAGCGCTGGTACATACTCGACATGGGGTATTGTTACTCTTTTGAATAGTAATTTTTATGATTTTTGAAGGAATTTTTACTTTTCAACAATAATTTTTACGATTTTTTTTGAACTGTTTATTATTTGGAATAATAATTTGCAATATTTTTGTAGCGAATTGATTGATAGTGTAATATTTCCTTTCAGCTCTCATAAAAATGACCATTCCAAATATTAAAATTTTCTACAAAAACCATAAAAATTATTTTTTAAAAAGTGTATACGACTGAACGTATGCGGAGTTTATATTGTTAGGAGGTTTATCGTCGAGAGAAAATAATAAATTGTATTGACTCTGAAAGTCTTTGCTCCAACCCACTCGAAAGTAAAATTGGAAGCAAAAGGAATAAGAACGCTAAGCACGTTCGAGTAAAATAGGCAAGCAATACGCAAGGTATATGCAATAGGCAAACTGATAATATGAGAGCCTCGCGTAATATCAGCAAAGCAAAAAAATAGCAATTGGGCACTAAGTAAAGCAAGGGGTAAATATAAGTAAGGCAAATAATGTTTGGCGAGAGACGGCGAGTGCGTGGCGCAGGCCCCTACTTAAGCACGTGGGGTGATGTTTTTCATTGAAGGTTACGCGCTCGGCGCTTGCCATCTAGCGGTCACTTTGGGTACTACAATTCCGAACCTACCGCCCGCTTTCGTCCATACAATGGGCGAACAGAATTCGTTTAGCAGACATTTAAACTGATCTGAAAACTAAGATTGAACTGTTGCAATTGGAGACGTTGAGGTGTTAAGTTTGGCAATAGGTCCGCTAGTAATCCATCCGAAGATTGTGCGTTGGGCCATTGGAGTTTCGGAAGGTCCTTTGACCAGTCCGTCGAGGAAGATCTCTGGGAAGATGTCAGCTCCAAGTAAAATATCAATTTCAGCAGGTGTTTCTCTGAAATCATCCGCTAATTCTAATCCCTTCAAATGGGTCCAGGCATTCTTTAGTTTATGATATCTTTGCGTGTACTTTGTAATAAAAGGAAGTACTAGTGCGTTTAACTGCAAATGTTGTTTAGGGTTGAAAGCCGATGTAAGTTGCAAAGTGGTTCGGCCCTTAGCAGGGATGTGAGAATAACCTCCAATACCACTCAACGGCACTGTCGTGGCAGAGTATGATTGTTCAAGCTTCTTTAATAAAACCTCGGATACAAAAGAACTTTGGGATCCAGGATCTATCATAGCTCGAGCAGTATGAATTCTGCCATCAGCACCACGTAATTTCACCAACGCGGTAGCCAGAAAAACAGGTTCTACACCGGAGCTTTGAGCTACTAAACTTAGTTGCAGCTCAGTGTTGGTACTAAAAGAGGGACCAGTGAAAGCGACGTGATTATGTATGGGTTCAATGGTAGAAACGTGAGAACCTGTATTTGTATTTTCATGAAGAAGCGTATGGTGTTGTTTGCTACATATGATACATCTTCTGTCAGATCGGCAATTACTGATCAGGTGAAACCCTAGACAATTGAAACATAACTTCCTTTTTTCTACGAAGATTTTTCGCTCACTTACGGTTTTGGCTTTGAAGGCGTCGCAACGGGTAATGAAATGTGCGTCTGCACAAAAGACACACTTGTCGGTGAACGTAGCATGGGAGCTAATTGATCTGTTTTCTGGAGTTTTGGATTTACTTAACTTAGGCACGGAGGTGATTTCTAAAAAATCAATACGTTTGGTGATGAACAGACTAAGTTGGACAAAAGTAGGGGGATCAGCACTTTTACTCACTTGTTTTTCCCACTCGCATAAGGTTTTGAAATCAAGCTTATGAGAAATGATAGGCACGAGAAGATCGTCCCATTGATTGGTTGGCCTTTTGAGTTGCTCTAAAGCGGAGATGGCATTTGTTGTTGAATTAAGAAGGGATTGTAATTGAGATGGAGAATCGCAACTTACGGCAGGCAAATCGAGTAGTGTCTTGGTATAAATGGCAACAAGTCGACGTTTGTTTGTATAGTGATCTTCTAACTTTTTCCAGGAAATAGAGAAGTTGAGATCTCTAATTTGAATTGTTTTGAGCATATCAGCTGCTTCTCCTTGAACGTGCGTTTTCAATTGTTGTAATTTCTCTGAATTAGAGAGCCGTTCATCTTTGATGATGGTAGCTTTAAATAGATCTTTAAAATCTAGCCAGTCGGTGAATTTACCGGAAAAGTAGGAACTTCAATGTTAGGTAACTTTCTTGTGGAGACTGATTGCTGCGCATTAGGCACATTAGCTTCTTGTGGGAATTGTTTGAGCCACTGGGCTATATAGACCACTGCATTTATGTAACCGTCTTCTGTTATCCCATAGCAATCATTGGCAAAATAATCATTCTCGCTAGTACTTTCGTATTTCTGGGATAGGACAATAGTGTGATTTTCTTGGAACACCTTCCAATTTTTCTCTAATATACTTAGCTTAGCTTCGAGAAACTCAAGAGTAATATTGTCTTTTCCAGCTTTCTTGATATTGTCACTTGAATTGCAGATTCGTTTGAATAATTCGAACAGACGTTCGACGGTTTGCGAAAGTCAAAGTGAAGGCATTTTGATTGAAAGAAATAAGCAGATCCCTGAGTGTTATGAGAGTTTGTGTGGTATCTCCGCCCGCTGTGCAGAGTAGCAGGGGCAAAAGATCAGTCACATGATAGATTTCGTTAGGAGGTCGTAAATCTCCAGCGAACTAACTTGCCAAAGGTCGTAAATCTTTGGCAACTGGTGTAACACTCGAGAGTTCTATTGCTTTGTAAGTATTTCTCTCGTTGACAACCCTATCCGGCTCGAAGGACCAAAAATGTATACGAGCGAACGTATATGGAGTTTATATTATTAGGGGGTTTATCGCCGAGAGAAAATAATAAATTGTATTGACTCTGAAAGTCTTTGCTCCAACCCACTCGAAAGTAAAATTGGAAGCAAAAAGAATAAGAACGCTAAGCGCGTTCGAGTAAAATAGGCAAGCAATACGCAAGGTATATGCAATAGGCAAACTGATAATACGAGAGCCTCGCGTAATATCAGCAAAGCAAAAAAATAGCAATTGGGCAATAAGTAAAGCAAGGGGTAAATAGAAGTAAGGCAAATAATGTTTGGCGAGAGACGGCGAGTGCGTGGCGCAGGCCCCTACTTAAGCACGTGGGATGATGTTTTTCATTGAAGGTTGCGCGCTCGGCGCTTGCCACCTAGCGGTCACTTTGGGTACTACAATTCCGAACAAAAAGTAAAATTTGCTTGAAAACCTACGTCAGGAACGGGTGTTGCCGATAAGGGAGGCCCCTCTCGGTGATGCGGTTGCCTGGTTGGTAGTCACAGTCCTATCTGCGCAAGCGCAGCGTCACTGTGACGTTCGGACTGCCGTGCAACCAGGAAAAGACTCCCCGGTAAACCGGGTCGAGTTTGGAGATAAGAATTCCCATCGGCGGTCGAAAACTCGTAGAAAAGATTCTTCGAAAATTTTTGACGGGACGGGAAATCGAACCCGGGACCTCTGGAGCAGCCGTGTATCCGCAGGCAAACGCCTTACTCACTGACAAGGAAGGTACCCCAAGTGTAAGTCGCCGATTTGGACGATATTGCAATATGTTGTAGTACATTAAAAAATAAGAGACACGTATTTTTTTTTACGTGCTGATAGACACTTTAAGGGGGTGAAATCTACCCCTAAAGTTCACCCTCAAAAACAGTTTTTTTCAAATATTTCAAAAACGAATAAAGCTAGTTTAATGAAACCGACGCCAAAAGTTGTAGAATAAAAAAGCCTTCAAAACAGCATTACTTTCAATTTTCAGGGTAGCAACCCCTATTTTTTTCAAGAAAACTAAGCTTTTCTCATCAATTTTCAGCTATAAAAATTACAATAAATTATATATGGCCTCAAAACAGATTTCATTTAAAAGAAAATTAAAAAATAAAGTTGACCTGTCTCGTGGTTTTGGCCAAAATTATTTTTTAGGGGGTAACTACCCCTTATTTATATTTTGTTCATTATTTCAGAAATAAATAAAGACATCTTAATAAAACCAACGCTAAAAATTTTAAAATAAGAAAAGCTTCATAACAGCATTATTTTCAATTTTAAGGGTAGCAACCCTTATTTTTTTTTAAAGACAACTAAGCTTTTTTCGTCATTTTTCAGCTATAAAAATTATAATAAATTATATATCGCCTTAAAACTGATTCCATTTAAAAGAAAATTAAAAAATAAAGTTCACCTGTCCCGTGGTTTTAACCAAAATTACTACCCCTTATTTTTATTTTGTTCATTATTTCAGAAATAAATAAAGATACCTTAATAAAACTAACGCTAAAAATCTTAAAATTAAAAAGGCCATAAATCTGCATAACTTTCAATTTTAAGGGTAGCAACCCCTATTTTTTTAAAGGAAATTAAGTTTTTTATCAATTTTCAGCTATAAAAATTACAATAAATATATCTCTTTAAAAACCATTCCATTGAAAAGATTGACCATAAAATTTTGACCAATAACACAGACAAACGCTATGTAATTTTAGCGCTTTCGGGCAATACGAAATACTAATTTATCATTAATTTTGCAAAATTAGTTTGGTTAAACTACTTGTTTAAACGGATTATTGTAAAGCTTTTTCGAAAAACTAATTTTGACTTGAATTCCACAAGAAACATGTTTATTTAAACTTTTATATGTTGTAGTGAACCAAAAAACGAAAAATATTTATATTTTTTATCTGTGAATAATACATTTTAAAGGGGTGCATATCATCCCCGGAAGTTCATTATGTTCTTACTTCCCTTTATTATATTTTATGTATTATTATAAATACTTCGTCAAAGGCAATCGTAGCGTTTTGATACATGATAAATAAAGCATTAAAAAAACATTAATGTGTGTGTGCGTGTGTGTACGTGGATGTAAGTGATTTTTATGCAGTAAATAAGAGTAATCGCTGATTGTGAATGAGAAAATAATATGTTATTTTTATGTTATTATGAGGCGGATATTTATAGATTGGTGATTTAACTCGTAGTTTCATATATTGCTGGCAAACATTGTATTTATAAATCGGTAGAGTTCCAGCCGTGCAGTGTTGTTTTGTGAAAGTGGTTATTTCTACAATATTGTGGCTGTAATATTGCATCAATTCATTTTTTTTAATGTCAGCAGCACTACAAAACTACAGGTAAATGTCTATTTATATATCAGATCTAATGCATTAATTGTAAGAATTTCATATCTGTCTATAGGCTTTAATAAAATTATAACAGCTTTTCAAAATTATATTTTGCGTTATTTTTAATGAACATATTAGAAAGTATGCAATTTAGTACATTGTTACATTTTTTGGAGTTACATTTGACGTTATAGAGCACAAATAGTTTAAATTGTTTTTTCTTTAATTTTAAAGATTTAAAAAATCCTGATTTATAAGTGCATAAAGTATTTTTAATATTTTTACGAAAATTAAAAAATGTATCAAAATATACTTTATTGTGTATTGTGTATACTGTATCGTTTACTTTCTGTTATTAACAAAATTATAGACTCCAGATTCAATTTTTAGCCAAAATTGTATACGGTTCCTTTACTATTAGATGTTTTATAAATAATAAATTTTACATACAACTAATAATTTTAAATAACTAAATCTTAATTTTAATAAATCTAAATTAACAGGCATTGTGCAATACATCTTATCGATTACTGTTTACAAATTTAAAAAAAAAAAACTCGAGATTACCTTCTTTTCATTTTAATCAAGCGCTTTAGTAAAGAAATATACAGATACGATATTCTTAATAGATTCTTAACAGGATGGCCGAAAGTATAAATATTTGTTTTATTTGTATGTGTCGCCTTTTTAAATACAACATTGTTATCTTGTGAAAATATGGTATTTTTTAAATATTTAAACAAATATTTCCCGTTATCATTAAAAATATTACTTATGTCGACTGCAATTTAATATCAACTGATAAGAATTTTTCCATCGGTCTTACAGTCTTACAAATTAAATTAAAATAATTAATATTTATGGCAGTCAGATTGCCCTTGTTTATAATCACCCCCGCAGAATCTGAAATAAAAACTTAATTAAAATCTGGAAAAAACTTTGTTAGCAAAGGACGATCTGACTGCCCACCACCACCACATTGTCCGACGTTTCGAGCCTGCTCCGGCTCCTCCTCAGGGACAGTCCCTGAGGAGGAGCCGGAGCAGGCTCGAAACGTCGGACAATGTGGTGGTGGTGGGCAGTCAGATCGTCCTTTGCTAACAAAGTTTTTTCCAGATTTTAATTAAGTTTTTATTTCAGATTCTGCGGGGGTGATTATAAACAAGGGCAATCTGACTGCCATAAATATTAATTATTTTAATTTAATTTGTAAGACTGTAAGACGGATGGAAAAATTCTTATCAGTCAAATATTTCCCGGTAAAAAGACATTGGTCGCATGATAGCGTACATCAGTAAAAGCGTACAACGTACAACGTACAAAGCTTCCTCATTGAGAAATAGCTATGTTCTCGCAACATAGTAATGTAACGTTTAGAGAGGTGACGCATACAAATTAAAAAAATGTTTTTATTTTCAGCATTCTATATATGTGTGTTGTAAAGATGCTATTTCTGTATGCAATTATTCTTATAAATGTTTGATTATTTTAGCACTCAAAATGAAAATTAATCCTCTGAATGTTATTAATTTGCTGCTTGCCTATTTCCAAACACTTGATATTGAAGATATCCCTTATAATATTAAAGAAATAGAAATAAAAGACCATTTCCAAATGATACTGTTAGATTTAATGGAATCGTCTAATAGCATAGATGTTACGAGGTCATTCGACAAGTACCTAGCCTCACCGCCAGATGGTGCCACTATCGCACCAGAAATACACTACAGTGCAGTATCTTCCTGTAAACGGTTACAGACGAAATTTCAGCCGGATCGGAGTTGTAGTTTATTTTTGAGAGCGTGTGAAAGCAAATGTGTCCGTTGATTTTTGAAAAAATGGAGAAAGAACAATATCGGTCGGTGATTCGATTCTTGTTTTTGGAAGGGAAATCGCGCAGTGAAATTAAAGAACGCTTGGATGCAGTGTATGGGGATGCTTCTCCTTCGATGGCGACCGTTAAATTTTGGTATAACGAGTTTCAACGTGGTCGTACGTCGGTTTTTGATGATCCACGCCCAGGTGCTCCGAAAACAGCCACTACGGAGGCGAACGTGACAAAAATACACGATATCGTTTTGTCAGACCTCCGATTAAAGGTGCACGAGATAGCTGCGATAGTAGGCATCTCAGAAGAACGCGTGTGGCATATCCTACATGAGATTTTAGGCATGAGGAAGCTGTCAGCAAGGTGGGTGCCGCGTTTGCTGATTGCAGACAACAAGCGCATCCGTGTGACCTGTTCAGAGCAGTGTTTGGAGCTGTTTAATCGCAATCCAAAAGACTTTTTGCGTCATTACGTGACCGTCGACGAAACATGGATTCACTACTACACTCCAGAGACCAAGGAGCAGTCAAAACAGTGGACCTTACCCGGTGAACCTGCTCCGAAGAAGGCGAAGACAGTCCCGTCGGCCGGAAAGGTGATGGCCACTGTTTTCTGGGATTCTCAAGGTGTGATTTTTATTGAATATCTGGAGAAGGGCAAAACGGTCACAGGACAGTACTACGCCGAACTATTGAGCCGATTTGACGCCGTGTTAGAAGAAAAACGGCCCCATTTGTCTAAAAAGAAAGTGCTTTTCCACCACGATAATGCACCGGCTCACACTTCTGCACTCGCCACGGCTAAATTGGTCGAATTACGCTACGAACTGCTGCCCCATCCACCGTATTCTCCAGATTTGGCTCCGTGCGACTTTTTTTTGTTTCCGAACCTAAAAAATTCGCTCGCCGGGAAGAGATTCCACTCCAATAACGAAATAATCGCCGCCACGGAGGCCTATTTTGCAAACCAAGAGAAAACATTTTTTTCAACGGGGTTAAAAAAATTGGAACACCGCTGGACCAAGTGTATTCAACTAAAAGGAGACTACATTGAAAAATAAATTTTATTTTTTGTAAAATTTTGGTGTTTTCATTTGTAGGCTAGGTACTTATCAAATGACCCTCGTATAATGGAAAAATCGTTGGATTTTCAAGAAGAATATAAAGAAACAGATGCACGTATTGTGGAAGATGTTGATTTACATACACTTCCTTACTATCCTGAATTACCTACGGATCAATGTACGGGACATGAAGAACCATTGAGTTTTGAATACAAAAAAAGGGCTGTAGAATATTGGAGAAGTGGAAAAACAAAAAAGAATTTATCGCTTAAAACAGTTCAAAATAGATTCAGAAAAGTCAGTTCTGAAACACAGTTACACCGCTGGGCTCACCAAATCAATCAAGGTGGAACTTACCGAGAAAAAATTGCAAGAATTTGCGATTTCACACTAGAAAATTTTAAAGCTGCTACTCAAACTGGATTAATAATTCATGACAACGATTTAAGAAGATGGGCTCTACAAGCATGAAAATTAATCGGAAATGAGGACGTAAGATTTACAGCTTCAAAACATTGGCTTTCAAAATTTAAAAACACCCATAGAATTGTTTCTCGAAAAATTAATAAATTTATCACAAAAGAAAGTATAGAAAATAGAAATGATTTGCATAAAAAAGAAGTAGAATTCGTAACCGAAGTCAAACAATTGATTAATCAAATAGGCGCTGACAATACATATAATTCAGACCAGTCTGGTTTTCAGTTGGAAATGCATTCTGGTCGATCTCTTGCTTTTCAAGGAGAAAAGAAATTACAGTGCCTTGTACAGTCGGTCACATCAACAACTCATAGTTATACTGTACAGCCGACAATTTCAGCCACAGGAAAGTTACTATCACCATTATTTTTAGTATTAAAAGAACGAAGCGGAGAATTTGGACCAATTGTCTCACAAAATTTGTTTGTGCCTACAAACGTATATGTTACATCCTCGACATCTGGAAAACTTAATTCAGGTATAATCACGTTCTATTAATTTCTAAAAATAAAACGTTAATTATTTCGGAAGACACATTTAAATAAAATCAAAATTTGTAGAACTCTTTAAGGCGTGGTTAAAAGAGGTATATTTTCCTCAAGTTGGACCTAGAAGCATGCTGCTAATTGATTCGTGGAGTGGTCATTGTCCAACGATTGTACAGGAAGTTACGCCACACGATAAAACACTACATCTCAAAATGATACCTACAGGAACGACTGGAAACATACAGCCGTTAGATGTATATGGATTCCGCACATGGAAGAACTATATTAAACATTTTTCAGACCATGTTTTGCTCATAGACGAAGACTTAAATTTACATTTGAGAAATAATATAATTAAATTACAGTCTTTGGTTCATAACCATTTTTCATCTCCACGATATGAAAATCTATTTAAATATTCGTGGTATAAAAGTGGGTATCTTGTGAAGCGACCAGGAGATTTCGATGACCCCGTAAGTTTCAGTTTCGGAGATTCCTATCCAACGCATTGTGAGATCAATGGTTGTAATAATGTTGCAATTGTTAGATGTTCGTGGTGTAAAAAATCTTTATGCTTAAAACACTTTTTTCAAGAATATCATTATTGTACAACTTACAATCCATAATGCCTCGAGCTATTCGACAAACAATTACTTTTTTGAGAATACTTTAAATTTTTTGTAGTAATAGTAATAATAAAACTTGTGTTGTTAAAACAAACCATATTTACATTAGTTATCATTTCATTTTGTATTTTTCTGCAACACGTAACTTTAATTTTTATTATTTTTTTGAAAAAAAATTAATCTCACTAAATTTTGATTAATTACGCAATTTTTTCAGAAAAAAATAATAAACACATTTACCCTCCCTGCTAGAGAAAGTTAGTAGAAGTCGATAAAAATCGATAAGTTTCACCATTGAAGTCAATAAAGTCTCTTAATTTCCTTAAAAAGAGAAAAATAGGGGTTCCTACCCTTAAAATTGAAAGTGATACAGATTTGTGGCCTTTTTAATTTTAAGATTTTTAGCGTTAGTTTTATTAAGGTAGTTACCCCCTAAAAAGTAATTTTGGTTAAAACCACGGGACAGGTCAACTTTATTTTTTTAATTTTCTTTTAAATGGAATCAGTTTTAAGGCGATATATAATTTATTATAATTTTTATAGCTGAAAACTGATGATAAAAGCTTAGTTTTCTTGAAAAAAAATAGGGGTTGCTACCCTTAAAATTGAAAATAATGCTGTTTTGAAGCCTTTCTTATTTAAAATTTTTAGCGTTGGTTTTATTAAGGTATCTTTATTTATTTCTGAAATAATGGACAAAAAATAAATAAGGGGTAGTTATCCCCTAAAAAATAATTTTGGCCAAAACCACGAGACAGGTCAACTTTATTTTTTAATTTTCTTTTAAATGGAATCAGTTTTGAGGCGATATATAATTTATTGTAATTTTTATAGCTGAAAATTGATGAAAAAAGCTTAGTTTTCTTGAAAAAAAAATAGGGGTTGCTACCCTTAAAATTGAAAGTAATGCTATTTTGAAGGCTTTTTTATTCTACAACTTTTGGCGTCGGTTTCATTAAGCTAGCTTTATTCGTTTTTGAAATATTTGAAAAAAATTGTTTTTGAGGGTGAACTTTAGGGGTAGATTTCACCCCCTTAAAGTGTCTATCAGCACGTAAAAAAAATACGTGTCTCTTATTTTTTAATGTACTACAACATATTGCAATATCGTCCAAATCGGCGACTTACACTTGGGGTACCTTCCTTGTGAGCCACGGACAGCTTTGTCATAAAAATAACTGTTTAAAATATTAAAAATTGCTACAAAAATCATTATTTAAAAAGTGATAATCCCTCGTGAGATAAGAGTTTTTATCATAAAAAATCAAATTCTACAAATAAATTTTTCTCCGTGTAGCAGCACAGTAAACGCATACATGCATACGCGTAAAAATAAAATCTTGCAACCGAATCAGACAGGGTATTCGTGATCGACTCAATTAAAATTTTAATCACAATCTAAATCATAATGTAAACACAATAATAAACTGTACAAATGAAAAAAAGAAAGTAGTCGAGGGATGCAACATCCACTCGTAAAAATTGCTATGCGAATACAGAAAGCTAAATGATAGTCAACAAATTAAAAATTATTTATCTTAGGTAGCTAAAGTAGTCGAGATTTATGCGTAAGAGTGGTGCATGAAAACAAGAAGCTCATATTAGAAAATAAAATCATAGTAATTATGAATTTCCATGTGCACGTGTAAACCTCGCTACGTGAATAAGGATAGTGGGGAGATATTTGACGATATGAAAATCTTGTTTACGAAATAAGCCTAGGCTGCTGACGTCTACACGTAAGAGTAAAACTGCCCGCGTAAAAATTGAAGCTATTGCAACAACATTGCTACTGTATTGGAAATTAATATTGCTGATGTATTGGCAATATAGAAGTACAACAATTTCAAGGCTATTGGCGCTATTTGCCTTGGGTGCTATTGCCAATGTATTGTCAATATCTGAAGATTTAATTTTCTAGAAAAATAAAATTCTTGGGTGGATTCGAACTACGTAGGAATCTTCGGATTACTATAGACTTGCTCGCTACCCCGAGATATTTCGTTGTTTCTGTTAATGAACGAAATGGTGGTTAAAAGTTTAAACAAGTGATCATTTTTTTTTTAAGTAGATTTAACCTCTATTTCGTTTATTAACCCGAACGGAAATTGACTTAGGGCTAACACCAGGGCCTTGTCCGATGCCCTAGAAAAATTACAAGGTCCTGACATGGCACCTCGTAAGGCCTGACGTAAGGCGAGTAACGGGGTGCCTACGCGGTCCTGACAGTTTATTTGGACTTGATATTTCGTCTTAATTTCCTGCATTAAATAACTAACCTCGCGCAAAGCTCTAAAGTCGCCCGAAATGATTAAAAGATCATCATTAAGTTGTTTTAGACAAATTACCCGCGTAATAATCACAAAGTAACAATACCGTGAACATTTATTGTAATCCCAGAAATGAAACCACGTCAACGCGATTTTGAGGCTTTCGTAGGGCGGGAACCCGGGAATGCACGTTAGATCATAGTCAGGGCGACACGTAATAGTCCTTATACGGCGTTTGTCCAGCGTCACTAAGGCCCTATCATTGCTATCAGGGCCGGACCACGGGAGCGCCGTTACGTGCCTTGCCAGGGGCCCTTACGGAAAACCTCATTGGGCCCTTACAAACATCTAAGGCAAACCCTATTCATTTCCTGTTCGAGGACACAAACAACGAATCAGCTCGGTGGATAGCGAGCAAGTCTAGTAATCCGAAGATTCCTAGTTCGAATCCACCCAAGAATTTTTTTTTTAGAAAGTTAAATCTTAAGATAACGCCAATATCTTTAATCTTACGCCAATATCTTTAATCTTATGCCAATAAATACATTACCATTGCCTTGCAATGGTTGTACTTCTGTATTGCCAATACATCAGTGATATTAATTTCCAATATAGTAACAATGTTGTTGCAATAGCTTCAATTTTTACGCAGATGGCTATGCGAATACAGAAAACTAAATGATAATCGACTGAATAAAAATTCTTCATACAAAATAGCTAAATCTGCCGAGATTTATATGCATAAGAATGAAGCACAAAAACAAGAAGCACATAAAGGAAAATAAAACCATAGTAATTACGAGTTTCAATGTGCACGTGAAAAACTGGCAATATGAATATCGATAGCGGAATCATTTTTGACATGAAAATCCTGTTTACCAAGTAAGTCGAGCCTGCTGACGTCTACACGTAAGAGTAGTACCATGTCCACACAAAGAAGAGAGATAATCGATATAATGATAATTATCTAGCTAAAGTACTAATAAGAGCAGCCGAGGTTTACTCGAACATATAGCAGCATTGTAAACATGATTGAGAAAATGAAAATCCTGTTTACCAAATAAGTGACTGTTGACGTCTTCACGTGAGAGTAAAACTAAGAGTAATAATAAAAATCGAAAACGAAAGTACCCTGGAGAGGCCAAGTCATCATGTAAAGAGTCTCTACGAATCCAGAAAGCTGAGAGGTGGGTTTCAAAATCAAAATCCTACAACTAAAATAACAAAGGCAGCCGAGATCCACGCGTAAGATTCAAGCATGCACATTAGAAGCTAACAAATTATTAAATAAAACAACTGGAATCTGAAGTCAGTGACGGAAATGATCGAGATCTAAGCATAAATGTGACTTTACGAATACAGAACGCTGGGGCAATTCTACAAAAAAGTAATCATGACACGCAAGATTAACGTACAAAAGTATCAGTACGTAGACAGGAAGCTTAGGAATATTCGATAAATAAATTTAAATCTAAAGTAACCTCGGTTACTTATCTTCCTACGTGTGTGTCAACACGTTAACGTTGCTGCACGAATTGAGAAAGCTGAGAGATAATCTTCAAAATGAAAATCCTATCATCAAAATTATCTAGGTAGTCGAGATTTACACGTAAAAGCGGTGACACACACATAGGAAGATACTAGTATATTGTCTACCAATGTAAAGTTTTATACCGAGTGTGGAGTTTGCATTACGAGTCAAAGGTGAACTAGCACGAGTGGAAGGTGAATTAGCATGAGCCAAAGGCGAGTGCATTTTGGGAGCCGTAGACGAGTACCGCAACTACACGAGGTCAAAAAGCCCATTTAGAGCTCGGTGCACACGATATTTTTTGCTACACAGATTTGGATTTTCACTACGGCACTTTTGCGCCCACTAAGCTTTTTTCTGCGCCCGCTTCGACACTTTTCCGTCCGCTGGTCTAAAATCTGTTACTTTAAAGCCGTTTTTAAGGTCCAAATAACGCGAAAATCGTGTCTGTGTTACAAAAAGAATATTTAATTAGAAAATATACAATAAAAAAATGCTGAAGATACCGGGAGCGAAATGTAAATGTATTTGCATAATTCGTAAAAATGATGTCACCAAAGTAGCTAAAGCAGCTGCGATCGACGCGTAAAAGTCGCAACACGCCAACAGCAAGATAATTGCATTGTGCAACTAGGGGGGAAAGTTGACTTTTTCTAGCGATCTTGTTACACATAGTACTTTTTTTAAATAAGGGCAAGAATAGGACCTTTTTTGTATGAGAAGTGGATGGGAGATCGGGTATATCGAGTCGTCATAACAGTAGACTAACAAAGAGATGATCAGGAGTGTGGGTCCTGAATTGGGCTAAAATTGTAGAAGGTACTTCTTTATGACAAATTTTTTTGAGATCCAAGCTATTTTATGACTAAAATGAACAATTTTCGATAAAAATGGGGTCTCTTTCTTTAGTTATAGCTTTTTGAATATTTCGGTCATATAAATGGAATGAAAAGTTTATAAAAGAAGGCAAAGAAAGCTTTAATTTAAGCTGTGTTTCATTAACAAATGTGGATTTTTAAAAAAGTTATAGGCTATCAAAAGTAGAGTAAAAAAATCACTAAAAATATCTCGTTTTTTTCAAGCATTTAACAGGTGGTATTTTAAGCTCTCTTCTCACTTTATCTTTGATAGCCCATAACTTTTAAAAAAATCGACATTTTTTAACGAAACACAGCTTAAATTAAAGATTTTTTTGCCTTCTTTTATAAACTTTTTAGGCCATTTATATGACGGAAATATTCAAATAGCTATAACTAAAGAAAGAGACCCCATTTTTATCGAAAATTGTTCATTTTAGACATAAAATAGCTTGGGTTTCGGAAAAAAGGCCCATTCACAAAAACCACGAGGCATGAGTCTCATTATTTGTCATAAAGAAGTACCTTCTATAGATTTAGCCGAATCCAGGACACACGCCCCTGGTCATCTCCTTGTAAGTACTTTTCCCCCCGCTACCACGGGAGGCCTCACTAGATGCCTCGAAATCTTCGATTTTCTATTCACTTTTCTATGCAGAAAAGGGCCTTTTTCATGCACGTGTTGAAAAAACAATATTTAATACACCAACCCAAAATCAAAGAAACCAAGGGGCACAAGTTCGAGGCGTAAGTGTGGATGCACAAATACATTAAGCTGAAAGTAGTTCAGAACAATATTAATCCTGTAACTAAAGTAGCCTTCGGAAGTGGAATTCGAATTGGAAACTAGTAGAAGTCATAGATCAATGTACTTACGTTTTTAATGTGCAATAAGACGCTGTAAGCCGATGGATCCTTGAATAAACAGATTAAAAAATAGAAAGGAATGGATATAAAACAGGGAAAATAAGATTTATATAAAATAATTTGTTCCTATGATGATAAAATTTTGGCCCTGAAAAGGGCCGATTGTTTATCAAATCGCCGATAGTGGCTCTGAAAAGAGCCGATGGCTCTAAAAAGGGCCGATTAGAGGTGCTGCTCTATGTGGCCGCCTCCCGTCTGGACAACTAAGGCTGCTCGTCTTCGAATATTGAAGAGAGCCCGGCGTACCATCGCTTCATCGTTTTTGACCAGCTCGAAAGCAGTACCGATCCTCTGTCGGCAATCCTCTTGGTCCCTGGTCGGTTTTTTGTACACCATTTCCTTGATGTGGCCCTACAAGAAATAACCTAATGGGGTCAAATCAGGGGATCGAGCAGGCCAAAGAATCGGCCCATTTCTACCGATCCACCGGTCAGGAAAGGTGATGTTGATGTGTTCGCGTGCTGCATTGGTAAAGTGGGGAGATGCCCCATCATGCTGAAAAAGTATATTTAGTCGCCTTTGCAGGGTAAGGTCTTCCAGTAAAACTGGTAAAGTTTCCCTTAAAACCCTAAATATGCCTCACCATTAAGACGCGGTGGTAAATAGACAGGACCAATCTAAAAAAAAGCGATAAAAACAGTTTGATTAAATGTAATAAAATTTTTAAATCGAAGTCTATAATTATTTGATACACCAATATACTTATTTTTATAACAGCTGAATTTAATAAATTATAAAAACATCTATATTATACGTAAAGCATAATTAGGACAAATTTATCGAAACACAAAACGTGACTATTTAATAAGAGGGAATTGCAAGGAAAAATTGAACTTTAGCTATGTAAATATGAAAATAAAGATGATGGTCATGTTACAACCGACCAAAAATTTACTTGTACGAGCAAGTACCGCGCTTACATGCAGCGTGTACTTTAGCTTGTCACGAGCTTTTGAAATGCTATACAGCTTTATGAATAACATAAAAACTAAATGAAAAAAGTATAATTAAGGTTTCATGAGAGGTGGGTATCGTACCAAGCGGGGGCACCTGGTGGTCCTAAAGAAATTCCAATACTAATTTTCTGCAAATTTTATTTGTGAATGTCCAAAATCACTTACAATGGATAAGTGCAATAAAATAATTAATGCTAAAGTTAATCAAACAGCAATTTCGTCTCTTTTTTCTCTCCGAGTTAAGACACGTATTTTTCATACGCTCCTGACGCGAGCTGCCGCGACATCTACACATGCATGTCGGGGCCTGGCCACAGCATGTAAACAAGCGTGGTATCACGCGAGGATTTTCAAGTGCCCAATAGTGGAAATTGTGTTGGTTGAGTACGCCATTTCGCGTAAATGTACACTCATCCGTCCACAAAATATTGTTCATAAAATCCTCGTCGACGCGCACGTGTGCCAAAAAACTATCACAGAAGTTCACCCGTCGATCATAATCACCAGGGAGTAGCTCCTGCACCCGGCGATAATGATACGGGTGTTTACCGGTATCTTGGATGACGGCGTGAACCCGACTATGGGATATGCCAATGTCATGTCCAACTTCTCAGCAACTTGTGTTGGGGTCGTCTTCGAAAGCCGTCTCGATGCGCTCCTCCACCACAGGCCGCAGAACACGACGAGGACGACCGACGTCAACATGTCGCTGGGCTACATCACCATTCTCCCGCCAACGCGCGAAAACTTCCATAAAAGTTTGTGGATGTGGTTGTCGTCTATGGGGAAAATGCTCGCAATACAAACAAGCAGCCCGTTCAGCGTTCTGCCCAGCTCTATCAAAGGCCAACACCATATCGGTGTAGTCCTGCACTGTGAAAGCGCGATGTCTTCTGAGGACACGTCTCACCATGGTGATACAAAGACGACTGAAGGGTTGATACAGAAACCGCAGAAAATAGAAAAGAAAAAGCCGCACTTGTTGTATAGTCGCGGACCATAACAAACGGTGGCGCGCTATTGTAGCAAACAATAATAAACGGTGGGAATGAGCAGACCATAAAATACGGTGCGACGGACTATAGTCGCGTACCACTAGAAACGGCGCATGAAAGGCAAGAAACGACTCCTGAAAACATCTTTTTTTTATGAACTCGAGAACAAGAGATATCGAAAAAAGTCCCTAACAATAATTGTAGAGTGTGAAATTTTACATAAGAATGAAGTTGTCACGTTTTTCTTTTTCATAAAATTAAGTTTGGGAAAAGTTGAAAACGCTGATCCCATCGGCGGAGCGCCTCGGCTGTGCTTGGCAGCGCCCGAATAGATTCGCCGCTCGTTGCTTTGATGTCGCAGTCGCGCCTATACCCCCCCCCCCCCCCACCCTACTAATCCATCGGACTCTCAAGGTTTACAACTTCTCCGTGGTTTTGTCAAGCTTAATTTAATCAAAAATGAAAAAAGTGATAGATCATTTTAATGTAAAATTTTACGGTCTACAATTTTTGTTTACGACTTTTTTCGATATCTCTTGTCGTTCTCGAGTATAAGCGAAAAACAGTCATCAGGGGTGGTTTCAAATTCTGTGCGATCCCGGTGTTTTTGAAAGCGGCATTTTTGACGATCGTATTTAGACGATGTGTTTTACCAAATATAAAAAGTTAGCGAAAAAAGAAATAGTTTGCGTGCTTCACTCCTACGTGTAGATGTATGCTGCTTTCGCTACTTTGGCTATAGCAATTTATGTCCCAGCTTTCAGTATTAATGGAGCTACTTTGAGAGTCAATCTCGAATGCCGTGGCTGATGCGGTTCCAGGGTTTTAATTTCCCGATTTTCTTGGAGCTTATGTTTACTGCATTGCTACATTTTCAAGTAACTCTCGGCTGCTCTGACAACTTAAGCTAGAGCAATTTCATTACATCGATTATCTCCCTGTTGTCTGTCGGCGTATCAATAGTCTTTAGTATAAATCTCGGCGGCCTTGCCTGCCTTAGCTACAGGATTTTTATTTCGTCGATAATCTCCCTGCTAGCTGTATACTCACGAGGACAGTTTTACGCGTGGACATTTAATCACCGGACTACTTGGGTTTTATTTCCTTTTATCAGCTTCATGTTTGCGTGCTTCACTCATGCCCGAAGATATTGGCAGCTTTTGCTACTTCAAATCAAAAATTTTGATTTAGTCGATTATCCTTTAGCTTTCTGTACTTGCGCAGCCAGTTATACCCGTGCACCTTGCTTCCCAATAATATTTATTTGTAAACTTTACATTTATTTATGAGAAAATTTATAATTTCTACAGTAGCGCTAGTATACAGTAGACATGTGGGAGATTTACTTTTTAAGTAGAAATTTTTATAATTTTCACAGCAAATTTTACTTTTTAAAAAATAATTTTTATGATTTAAAAATCATATATTTATTCAAATTTTAATATTTGGAATGGTCATTTTAATGAGAGCTGAAAGAAAATATTACACCACTATCAATCAAACTGTTCAACAAAAATCATAAAAATTATTGTTTGAAAAGTAAAAATTCCTTCGAAAATCATAAAAGTTACTATTAAAAAAAGTAACAATTCCCCATGTCGAGTATGTACCAGCGCCTCTATGTAAATAATAAATTTTCTTATGGAGAAAGTAATGTTAACAAATAAATTTCCATTTGTGTACATTTTCGAGTGAACCCCGGCTGCTCTGACAACCTTCGCTAGCGTAATTTCGTTAGATCGATGATCTCTCTGGTGTCTGTCGTATCGATAGTATTACGTCTAGATCTCGGATGGTTGAACTTCATTAAACTATTAATACATTACGATACGAGTGTGCAAAGTAGGTGATTCCCGCAGGAGCGGAGTTTGTCGCCAGAGCGAAGCGAGGAAAAGTGTGGAAAAGTGGCAGTTTGCGCACGCAAATGCGTATGCAAACTCGAACTTTGCACACGGTGGTTGGAAAAGAATTTTTTTTAGCTTTCTGTATTCACGTAGTCAGTTTTTCCCGTGCACCTGGCTTCCCCCAACAATAGTACATTACGATACTAATGGCAGAAGTTTCACTTTACGGCACGGCGTGTATAAGCGCCCGAGCGTAGCGAGTGCGTTTAACGCCGTGCCATAAAGAACGACTTATGACACGTGTATCGTACATTATTTTATAGCACTGACTGCATAAATCCGCCATTCTTCCCATTAGCAGTCATGATGACATTAGTAGTCATTAGTAGTCAACAAGACAGACATTAGTAGTCAATGGACTACTTATGTCACGGATAGACGTAACATAAATGCGGATTTATGCCACGCAGTGCTATAAATTAATTTTTTATTTGCTTTGTCAGGCTCATTCTTTAAGAAATTTATTCTTAAGTGGAGATCAGTCTAGTATTTTAGGAATAATCGCTGGACATACATAAAAAAAAGAAAAAAAGACAGATCAAATTGATAACCTCCTTCTTTTTCGAAGTCGATTCAAATAGCCGAGAGATGCCAGGACTACAGAAAAAAGGAAATGACACAGATGCGTGACAGTAGGGGAGTAGATTTTTTTAAAAAGCCTCTCACCTGGTTCTTTAGGTTTAAGTCTTTATCTAGTAATTAACTGGCCTACTGTTCCACATCTGCGTGCCTTACACATTCGCACTTCCGATCATTGTAGAACTAGCATCTCCTATCGATTGTGTTGTGGTATTAAGAATTTCTCAAATTAATCGACTCGATTACTGACGCAAATCTGCGTAATTAATTCTATTTGCGAGGATCTTGCATCGCATTAGGATTTCAGAATGTTTTCAATGAGTGCCACGATTTTTATTTCCGCGTGGCTTACTGTAATAGTAGCGTCTCCTGTCGATTTCAGGTTTAAGTCTTTTTTACATTAACGCACTTCTACATTCTTTATAAATAAAAAGCGTAAAGTTCGACTCTCTATGAAGAGTAATAATGATATTTTACTATTTCATAGTATAGTAAACTTCCTTTAGGTTGAGCGTACATGTTGAAATCTTCTGTACTGATAAAGTCACTTTTGAAAGTCCAAATCGAAAGCACCGTCTATTTCTGGTGCAGCATTCCAATTTCTCGATTTTTCACACTCGACATGTGGGATCATTAATATTTAAATAATAATCTCTTTGATTTTTGTAGTAAATTTTAATATTTTAAATCTTCATTTTTATGACTGTTGATACGGAATATCAGATGTCACGGCCTGCCGTACCGACGTCGCATATAAAGCGTAGTGGAAGTAACTCGTGCGCGCAAACGCGAGATGGCGCGTCGATGCAAAATCTGTGCGGCATCGACGTGATGGCGAGCAGACCTCGGCCAGAAGGAGCGGCCATCTTAGAGCTTGCTACAGTAGCCTGCACCCGCTATTCTTTTCGCTCCATTTTATTTCGTCCGTTAATTAAAAAGTACTCATCGGATTTTTATTAAAGAAGTACCGTGTAAGAGCGCGAATCACGAGTGTTTTTCTCGCGATAAACGAAAAATCGTGTATTGACGTACTTCTGCGGTTTTCGCGCGTTAAAGTGCAAAGTTTAAGTGCGACAGGCTAGTATCACCTGCCGCACTCAAACTACTTAGTTGTTTGAAGGAAGTAGTAGCACTTCTCGTGTCTGCTCCACCGCAGCATCAAGGCTTTTATATTCCCCAGGAAGTAAGACACGACACGTTCGAGACCGATCACCTTGCTGAGCCGTTGCTAAATTGTGTAAAAGGTAAGCGTGCACGCATTCTTTCGCGCCGCGAATTAATTACGCGTTGCCGGTTGTCCAGGCTCGTCGCACCTGGACAACGGGTTCGTTTAGGCGTTCTCGTGCAGAGACAGGGAGTGCTGAGAGAGAGCGCAGACCTGGTGCCCGTAGTCGTCGCCAAGGTCAAATTTCAAGTTCAACTTGCCGGCGATTTATAACCGGCAAGTGCGCGAGGCAAGTAAGCTGACGACACGAGAGTGTAGTCTGCTCCCTCTCTCGCACTCATTTACGTGTGTGTGTCGCGCAGCGAGCGCGGCCGCTCTCTCACTTCTCGCGTAGTAACCATTACGCGAGTTAACTTACCGCGGGCGCTCGAAGTATATTACCGCGCGCACAAAGTATTATACCGCGAGCGTGACGTCAGTCACCGAAACAGCTGCCGTCACGTACTTAGTGCGGGCGCACCTATTAGGTAGAGATTCGATAGGGCAAATAAATTACCTTTCATTTCGTGTATTTCACCTAACTTTTAACTTCCTTTTTCATATTCAATAAACAATAGCCTTTTATTTATTTACAACAGCTATTTGAGTTATCATTTCGCGACCTTACTCATTCCCCGCTCCCCGCCGCCTCCGCGGTCGATACGTATGGAGATCGTATCGTTTCATCTGAGCAGTCGACACACGAACCAGTGACTAGAGGTGAGTTCGAGTCACTGGTGAGAAATAAAACGAAAGTCACCGACTTGCGTGTTGTAAGGTAAGTCACCAGATTAGGTTAACATTACATGACGTTGTAGCGTCTGTTGCCTAATCTGGCTACCCAATCTCCGCGAGTTGAACTGAGAGATAAGGAGTTGAACCGTTGAGACACAGAGAGGAAACGTGTCTTAACCAGAAAATCAACCCCGTGACACAGAGTATCAGTCAAGCTGCTAGAAAACTAATACAAATTATTATTTCAAATAGTAAAAGTTTCTACAAAAAACGGTTCATCCCCCGACTTCTTGTTTTTTTCTTTTTGTACGTTACTTGATTGTGTGCTAAATTCTTATCTGAAGATCTCGGCTTCTTTTATTATTTTTGCAGTATCATTTTCAGTGTGTCAATCATGTTGCAGCCTCATGTATTAATAAAGCCACTCTTGATAGTCGAGCTCGATGACCGTGGCTTATCAAATTACCGGATTTTCTTTTCTCGATAGTCTTGCAGCTTATGTACTGTGCGGCTTTATTTTCGAATAAAACTCGGCTGCCCTGACTATTTTGGCTCGATAATTATTATTATATCGATTATCTCTCTTCTGTGTATCGACATTGCACTGCTCTTACGTGTAGATGACAGCAGTCTTGTCTTGTATGGTACACGTGATTTTTATTTCGTCGAAAATATCGCCGCTATCGGCATTAACGTAGCCAGTTTTACGCGTTGATAGTACATCGCGAGACTATTTTTTTCCTTTTGTACGTTTGATTGTGTGCTAAATTCTTATCTGAAGATCTCAGTTTCAAAGAGTTTATTTTGCAGTATGATTTTCATTGTGTCGTTCATGTCGCAACTTACGTTGAAATTAGTGTATTTTGGCGTATTTAAAAAAATAGTGCCGAATTTACAATTTTGCTTTAATTTTTTATTTTTACAGCTTATAATATTCCAATTTCATTAATTCATTGATCGCGAGAACTAAGAATTGATGAATTACTTTGCATAATTAATTATCGCAGTTTTAACGTGAAAAACTAACTTTCGACAGGGACCGTATTGCCAATACAACCTTAATGCAATAGTAGCGTCTTCTGTCCATTTTGGTTTTAGAAACTTTTTTTTAAATCTGCCTTTCTTCAAAAATTTATTTCTTGAATGAATGGATGAATGGATGATTAGCACTGCTGTTTCCGAATTCTCTATTTTCTTGTAAATCTAACATTGTTTAAACATCTTTTGAATACGCCTTAATAACATTAGATAGTTAAAAAAAGAATAGCATAAATTATGATACGATTATTTACATAAAACAGGCATTCATGAAACGTCAATTGCGAAAAATTTACATTTCAAAATTGATAGTGCAAGTACACGTCGAAAGAAAAATGTGCTCACCGTAAGTGCACTAGTATTTAATTGAATACTTTTAAAACTTTAAATAATAATCAGTAAGATAATGAGGGTGCTCGAGTACTCGTAATAAAATACAAAAGGGCACTCGAATACATTTCTTTTACAGAAAAACGTATGAAGCTGTAAAATAATTAATAGCGTAAGGCTTCCTCTGTGATAGAGACCTATCATCTTTACAAAACCTTCTAACGGGTGTATCATCATATCTTAAGTATTTAATATCGCATACAGTTTAATAATGGGTAAGACAAGTAATGTTATTCTCAAATTGTAGAAAAAGCTTTTCAGCCTTTACGCACATGCGTTATGACACGTCGCGAGAGCGAGTGAAGAGCGATCTTTTACTTGAGTTGGCTAGGGTAGTGGTCCCTATTAGTGTGTCTGTCGGTATTTGTGTGCCCTTTTTACAATTTCCGATGTAAGAAAAAAGTTCTAACTCTAAAAATAATGAAAGGCAATTGCAAGAAACAGTAAACTGACGATTTATCCCATAAATTACACTGTTTGATGTATTATTTGTTAATAATCGTAAGTTAAAAAGTGTACTAATGTAGACTGTCGTCTGCTTTAAGGGCACACTAATACGGTCTCTTATCCTATTATGTGTGTACGTACGCGCGTGAGGGGAAACATAAGCACGTGACGCGCAGCGGCACCGGCGCAGATCTCGGCCAGTGCCTCTCCTTCCCCTCAGACCCCGGACGCCTCTCACACCCGGCAGTCCCCGAGTGCCTAAGCTCCGCCCACTGGTGCACGCTGGCTTGCAGGCGCGCGCTGATTGGCCTGATTACTCAATTTTTTATCGACTCTAGCTCGTTAATTATGCCTTTTATTGCAAAACGGAGAATATACGTGGGTCTCAGAATTTCGAGCTCTATCTGGTTTTATAGAGTTCCTAGAACATCTTCAGAACACCCTGTATGTCACAAATCGGTTCTTGTTCGGTATTAAAACAAAATTCAACTGGATTTTTAAAGTTTATAGGTTTAGTCACAGCATAGCCGCTTTTGTACCATCCATATTTAAATACATCCTGAGATCTTGGCGAAGAAAACTGATTGTGCGTTAGAGATTGCATTCTTATAATACTATTTCGTTTATGCAAATTAACATTGTAGTTGAATAAAATTACTATATCTGAAAACTTTCTAAGTTCTTCCAGAAATGGAAACCGTACACATCTAAAGGCTGAATCATACCTGTTGTGCCTTTCAGTATTATTTTCAACTTTAGGTTAACATGTGGTGGTATAACCTCTCTTAGTGTTTTCTCATATTGTCCACTCCATGAATCCAATAATAGAACTGGAGAGTCTCCGCTCTGTGGTAAAAATATTTCTTGTATCCAAGTTTGAAGTAATTCTTTAGATAATTTTTTGCAGAGGTTGATGCTTTAACGCGTACATTTGTTAGTACAAATAAATTTTCAATAACACGTGGTCCAAATGTCCCACATTTTTCCTTTAAAACTATAAATAAAGGTGATAGTAACTTTCCTTCCGCAGATACAGTCGGTTGTATTGTGTAACTATGTGTTATAGAGGAAAGAGATTGAGCAACACATTTTACTTTTTTTGCGCCTTCATAACACAGTGTTCTACCACTATGCATCTCCAAATTAAATCCACTTTGATCTGAAATAAAAACATTTTGTGCACCGTATTGGGAAATTAATCCACTAACATCATTTTTTAAATTCTCGCATTGTTGCTGTAAATTCATGTTATCCACAGCCGAATGAGTCACAAATTTAGGTATTTTTCGGGAAACAATATTGTGTTTACTCTTATACTGCTTTACCCACCAACGAAATGCTTTAAACCATGACATTTTCAACTCAATTTTTTTTGTAGACCCATCTCTTCAAGTCTATGTCGTGGACAGCTATTTTAAAGGCAATTGCTTCTTGAAATTTATCTAAAGTATACTTCGAAACTTGGTATAATTTTTCGTGTCTATCACCTCCTGCTTGATCTTTCCACCGATACGATTACTGAATTGAAGTCACTTTTCTGAAATTTTTGTTACACATTCTAATGATAAAGGCTTTGTTTTTCCACTCTGCCAAAATGCGACCGCTCGTTTCTTGTAATCGAAATTTATTGTTTCATCTCTATACAAACAAGCAGGAACATCTGTATAATCTTGAAATGTCTCACTTTCATCAATAGTCTGTGCAAAGATATCACTATCATAATCGTTAAAATGTAGTTGTATTTCTTGATCAATTCCAATAGGATTATCAATACTATGTCGTTTTATATCTTCTATATAATCATGTAGAAGTTGTTCATCTTCGTTTACTTTTGAACGGTCAATTTCGACTTTATTTGGATTAAAAGTTAAAGATAATAATGTAACAACAGTTATTGGATTAATAATCATGGTAAAAAATCAAGAAAAAGAAATAAAATTATTGAATATAATTTCAACAGTATTACGTTAGTTACAACTTTCTTCTATGTACAAGCAGCATATATTGTAGTGGTTTTCAAATTATTGGTAATCTACTACATTTTTTAGTAATCTACTATATTTTCAGATTATTTATGAAAAATTGAGAAATCTATAAAAACGGAGAAATATGTATAATTCCGCAATTCGGAAAGTAAAAATATTTTACAGTTGATTTTAAGAATTATTTTTAGATGGCAAGAATAAAAAAGCACGTATCGAATATTTTTAGTATACACTTGGATAAACAGAAATCGAAATCAATTATAACTCGGTTCCAGCGTCAGCTGCTTACAAATAGTATATCACAGTCGTATGATGTATGAATAGGAAAATCAACATTAACTAGTGAATAATGATTTTTTTGAAATGTCATACTTATAACACGAATACTTGTACATTATGCAACAAGAAGGTATAGTTGGAGATTATTCCCGCAGGATGCCTATAAGGCAGTAATCACTAGAGGAAATAATCGACTTTACTCCATGCTGCATGTACCGTGAACAGTATTCACGACCTAATTGTGTAGCCCCACTTTGTTGTCATCAAAGACCTCCTCATCCCCCTCCCCCCGCTGTTATGACCTTGAAATAATCTCTGGGTCCTCCTTGACCAAGGCTATAATGACGTATTTAAACATAGAAAATTTCAGTCTCTACGTCAGGTAAATAAAATATTGGTTCCTATTAAAGAAATCGAAGTTGACCATGAAATGACCTTCAAATTGGAGCCCGAAGTCAAAGCGGGAGGCACCACTTGATGACCTTGTCTAATTATTAAAAACATTTTTTTAAATGCTAACGAAAGAATAGCGTTAATAAATTAAAATTGGGCACTGAATATTTGTATTTGTAAGGGCGGTTTTTACTCGCATATAGACTCGAAGGAAAAAAAAATCAGAAATACGTGTCGAATATTTTTTGTTTCTCTTTCGAGTCATATAATCATAATAATTAGTTATTACTATTTTCTATCTGAAACTGATGCGTTTTTAATGCCGAAAATACCTATTTTTATCAATTCGGGGCTGGTTATTCGCGACTTATTGCACTAAATTTGCAATAATTCGGGTTCTAATAAAAATTTTTCAATTCTGAAAAAACGAGCATATTCTAGATCAATTTACTACAGTTTTAGGCAGTTAGGATTCAGTTATAATTAATCATATTGATTTGGCAACAATTTAAACAATTAAATTGTTAATAACAAAAACTAACAGTCTGGCGACTATCCGCCTTCGAAATTCAGAATCAGCAGACAAAAATACGTAAGAAAAGCTTTGGTGGAAGTGTGGACATCCATCGGCCACGGAAACCTCCCTGGTGCCTAGACTACATCTCGAGTCTGTCGCGGGAGCGCAGACATTCAAGTATACCTTCGTCGTCCCTTCTCCGTCGTGTCCGCCTAGGTGATGTCCTCGGGAAGTGGTAGTTACGTTGGCTGCCCTCGAGGAGAGTAGAATGATATGAAGACGTGTTGTCTTCTGCAGGAGCTCTTCACCTAGAGCAAAACAAAATATATTAATAATGTTTTAGGCAGTGGGGATGAGGAGAGCAGTATCAAACTGCCAGGAACAGAGGAGTAGACAGATGGAAAGTTGGAGGCTAGGTTCGGCTATACTACAGGATAAAGTCCAAATCCGAAGTGAAGTACTTACTCGAGTCTGGCACAGGAGATCAAACTATATTTATATACACCTTCGCTCTCACTTCTACGATATGTTTGTCTAGCTGATGTCTTCAGGACGTGGTAGTTGCGTTGGCTCCCCTGGAGGAGAGTAGAATTATATGAAGACGTGTTGTCTTCAGCAGGAGCTCTTCTCCTAGGGCAAAACAGAATACATTAATAAAGTGTTAAGGAGTAGGGATGAGGATAGCAGTATCGAACTGCCAGAAACAGAGGAGTAGACCGATGGAAAGTTGGAGACTAGGTTCGGCTGTACTACAAGATAAAGTCCAAATCCGAAGTGAAGTACTTACTCGAGTCTGGCACAGGAGATCAAACTATATTTATATACACCTTCGCTCTCACTTCTACGATATGTTTGTCTAGCTGATGTCTTCAGGACGTGGTAGTTGCATTGGCTGCCCTGGAGGAGAGTAGAATTATATGAAGACGTGTTATCTTTTGCAGAAGCTCTTCGCCTAGGGCAAAACAGAATACATTAATAAAGTGTTAAGCAGTATAGAAATGAGGATAGCAGTATCGACCTGCCAGAAACAGAGGGAGTAGATAGATGGAAAGTTAAGATATCTGTAGAGAATGGAAAGGGAACTTTGGAATGAAAAGTCGAAAAAGTGCATGTGCATTTCCAACTAAGACCTCCTCACCCTCGCTTAAAATTTACTAGAATTACATACACACTATGCAATACATGCTGAGGGATTGTATATCCAATTTCAGGTCTACTCAATTAACCAGTATGGAGAAAATAACTTTTGTTTTTTAAACTTCTTGAAAAACACACAGAAAATGCAGTATCTCCACTCTTGCTGATTATTTAGAACTGAAACTTGGTATGTAATCCCTCAGCATGTATTACATAGTATGTGTAAAGTTTAAAATATTTGTAGAGAATGGAAAGGGATCTTTGAAATGAAAAGTCGAAAAAGCGCAGGTGCATTTCCAATGTAGACCTCCTCACCCTCGCTTAAAGTTTATGAGAATGTTTACACACAATTCAGTACATGCTGAGGCATTGTATACTAGGTTTCAGATCTACTCAATCAGCCAGTTTGGAGAAAATTACTTTTTTTTCTTAAAAATTTCCTGAAAAAGCACAAAAATTGCAATATCTCCAGACCTGCTAATTATGTAGATCTGAAACTTGATAAACTGTCCCTCAGCATGTATTCCATTATGTATGGAAAGTTTAAGATATCTGTAGGGAATGGAACGGCATCTTTGGAACGAAATATCGAAAAGCCGCATGTGCATTTGCGACAAAAACCTCCTCACACTTTCTCATAGTTTACCAGAATGTTCTCACACAATGCAATGCATGCTGAGGCATTGCATATTGAGTTTTAGATATACTCCATCAGCCAGTTTGGAGGAAATTACTTTTCTTTCTTAAAAATTTCCTGAAAAAGCACAAAAATTGCAATATCTCCAGATTTGCTAATTATGTAGATCTGAAACTTGATAAACTGTCCCTCAGCATGTATTGCACGGTGTATGTAAAGTTTAAGATATGTTGAGAGAATGGAAAGGGATCTTTGGACTGAAAAGTCGAAAAAGCGCCAGTGCATTTCCAACTAAGACCACCTGACCGTTGCTCAAAGCTTACCAGAATATTAACACACAATCCAATACATGTTAAGGCATTGTATATTAAATTTTAGATCTTTTCAATCAGCCAGTGTTCGGGAAATAACTTTTTTTCTTGAACATTTCTTAAAAAGAGCATACCAATTGCAATATCTCCACATTTGCTAATTATTTAGATCTGAAACTTGATAAACAGTACCTCAGCATGTGTTACATAGTGTGTGTAAAGTTTGAAGTATTTGTAGAGAATGGAAAGGGATCTTTGAAATGAAAAGTCGAAAAAGCGCGTGTGCATTTCCAATGTAGACCTCCTCACCCTAGCTTAAAGTGTATGAGAATGTTTACACACAATCCAGTACATACTGAGGCATTGTATATTAGATTTCAGATCTACTCAATCAGCCAGTTTGGAGGAAATTACTTTTCTTTCTTAAAAATTTCCTGAAAAAGCACAAAAATTGCAATATCTCCAGACTTACTAATTATGTAGATCTGAAACTTGATAAACTGTCCCTCAGCATGTATTCCATTATGTATGGAAAGTTTAAGGTACTTGTAGGGAATGGAAAGGGATCTTTGGAACGAAATGTCGAAAAGCCGCATGTGCATTTGCGACAAAAACCTCCTCACCCTTTCTCATAGATTACCAGAATGTTCTCACACAATGCAATGCATGCTGAGGCATTGTATATTAAATTTAGATCTTTTCAATCAGCCAGTGTAGGCGAAATAACTTTTTTCTTGAACATTTCTTAAAAAGAGCATACAAATTGCAATATCTCCACACTTGCTAATTATTTAGATCTGAAACTTGATAAACAGTACCTCAGCATGTGTTACATAGTGTGTGTAAAATTTAAAATATTTGTAGAGAATGGAAAGGGATCTTTGAAATGAAAAGTCGAAAAAGCGCGTGTGCATTTCCAATGTAGACCTCCTCATCCTCGCTTAAAGTTTATGAGAATGTTTACACACAATCCAGTACATGCTGAGGCATTGTATATTAGGTTTCAGATCTACTCAATCAGCCAGTTTGGTGGAAATGACTTTTCTTGAAAATATTTTGAAAAATACACAGAAAATACAGTATCTCCACACTTGCTGATTATTTAGATCTGTAATCTTTGGAATGAAAAGTCGAAAAAGCGCATCAAATCTACAGTTGGCCGTTGTTATTTGTACGCCAGATCGCTGTAGATAGGTATACCTATATATACGTAAAATCTAACCTTCCATTTTCTTTAGCCGAAAAATTGACGCTTGATTAAAGAAAAAAATAGGCAAGGATTGACGCTTGACTAAAGAAATAATAGTCCCTTCCATGTCAGACTTTCAAAACAGTGATTTTTACACGTTTCTAAGTGGGTTATAGGTTATTTGTACGACAGATCTGTCGTACAAATAACAACGCCGTAAAATAAATAAATTCTTGAATGACTTACTTTTCTGTCTTGCGGCGAGACCAAGTCCAAGCGGCACGGTCCTTTGGGTGTGCACGCACACGGTGCGGTACAGACGCTACGGTCTGCGAGGTGGGCGGCTGATGCGGCGCTCCAGGCTGCGCCGTCTGCGAGCGGTCCACTGTCCAGGCGGCAGGCACACCGATGACACGTCGACAAGCATCAATGGATAGAGGAGGGCACAGGTGGCGAAGGTGGCGGCGGAGGTGGTGGCGGCAACACGGTACCGCCTCTCGGAGGGCCTAACCTAGGCCCAGGCATCGGCGATGGACAGCTCGGCTGTGCTGCAGCCAGCAGCGCATGCGCGTACACACACACGGGCAAGGCCGCGCCGCTGGCCGCTGCCATCGCTGCCGTCGCCGACTCGCGAATCTCGCGATGTTACATATTACCCATATGGTACAATAATCTTTTTTTTTTTTTAACATTATGCATAATCATGAGTGCATTGCCCTCCGTAATGACATTATGAATCATTCTGCAAAGTTTCACGTCGATATTTTAAGGCATCTGAGAATGGCATTTGAACGAAATTTTCGTTCAAATGCCATTCTTAGACGCTTTTGAATATTGACTTGGCATTTTGCAGAATGATTAATAATGTAATTACGGAGGGCAATGCACTCATTATTTTTCATATATCGTTATATATATTTTTTTCTATTAAAAACAATATATTTTTTGCTCGGTCGGTAAAAATTGGGTTTGACACCCCCTTAAAGACGGAAATAGGGGAGCACATTTTTGAAAATAGAAGAATTTTAAAGACACTGATAACAACATTTAAGCTTGCCATTTTTAAACCCAAGTAGTGTAGTAGGGGGATGCGCGATTCACGCGTACACGGGAGCGACGTAGATGTGCGACATTATTAAACAAATTCTTCAACCCAAATAGCTGGGCGACCCGAGATTGACGAGTACAAGAGAATTATGTAGACGGGTGACGCTAAACAAACGGATTATTTAAATAATTTTGAAATCCAAGTAGCTGAAGAATGTAAGTTCCACACGTATAACGGAGTTACGTAGACGGACGACACTAACAAGGAAACCGATCGAGGTGTCCGCCTCCGATTTTCCTGAATTTTTGATATGTTGTAGAGGACCGAAAAATAAGAGACTCGCAATTTTTTTTATCGGCCCAATCCCTTATTAAAGGGGTGAAAACCGCCCTTAAAGTTTACCCCCGAAAACGGTTTTTTTTAATATCTTAAGTTCTAATCGATATTTTGAAATGAAACAAAATGGAAAATATTTCTCCTTGAATTATGTAACCATCAAGTATAGTTTGGTCCTCGAGGGTGGCAACCCTTACTTTTTATTTTAGAAAAACCTTATTTTTTAAACTATTTCTGCATATAATATTAGCAATAAAATTAATTATTATAAAAATCATTTTTTGACTTAAAATAAAAAAATAAAGTTTACGTGTTTCAGGGTTTTTGCAAATAAACACGTCATCAGGGGTAAACAACCCTTTAGGCACAAAATACTTTCAAATTATTAAAATTAATATTTTAAGTTATATATAATGCATAATTTATTTTTATTTGGGCTATTTTTTCTATGGGCCCAATTTCCTATTAAAGGAGTAAAACGCACCCCTAAAAATCACCCCTAAAATAGGTTTTATCTGAATATCCCAAGTTCAGATTCAAATTTAAAATGAAACAAAATGAAAAATATTTCTCTTTGAAATGCCAAATTAGCTACCCTTATATTTTATTTCGGAAAAAATTTTTTTTTTAATTTTTTTTGTATACAATATTTGCAATAAAATTAAATAATTATTATTAAAATTCAAAATCAAAGTTGACTTGTTTTAGGATTTTTTCTAATAACAACATTATTGGGGTTTAGGAGCGCCTTGGGCACGTATACTTACAATTAGTACCTTTGAAACAAATATTTTGAGGTGTATAATGCAGATTTAGTTTATTTTTGTGTCAGTTTTTTTTATCGAGATAGCGTAATTAATGAAGTCACTTATAAACTCTTATACTTATTGTGCAATTTATATTCAAATTTTTGTTCGTATTTGTAGGTAAATAAAAAGGATGGAACTGGGAAAAGAATAGGTGAGTTAAATGATTGACTAATCTAATGAATAGAAAAATATAAATAAAAATAAAAAAATTGAAATATAAATAGAAAAATATAATATAAAATATTAATTGTTATTATGTAATTAATTTTTATTAAAAGTAAAATATAGGTATATTTTCACAAATAGTCAAAAAATATTCAAAGAAACTCTATACAAATGAGCTTATAATTTAGTTCTTATCGCAATTAATTTTGTTTAAGGATTATAGGTTGAACAATAATGAAAATCTTCAAAAAAATGTTTTAAGCAGTGTGATTTCTGACACCATGAACATTTTATAATAGCAGTATTTTTACATCCTGGTACCTCACAATGAGCTTGGGATCCACCAAAGCTAAAGTCCACCGGATTTAAAAATTCATTTGGTTTATTATCGATATAATCGCTTTTATACCAAGAGTATTTAAAAAGATTTACGTATCGAGGAGAAGATAACTGATTGTGCACCAGAGAGTGCAATTTAATTACATTATTTCGTACGTGCAAACTTATATCCTTATCCAACAAAATTACACTATCGGAAAAGTGTCTCACAAAATTTTTCCATATACGAAAACCAAACACATCCAGCGGTTGTATTTTTCCAGTTGTACCTTTAGGAATTTTGAAAAGTTTGATGTTTTTATCATCAGGTTTTTCTCTTTCGACTGCTTCTGTGCAATGTCCACTCCAAGAATCTAGCAATAATATACTATTTTTTCCAACATTTGGAAAAAATACATCCCTTAACCATTTCCGAAAATTATCTAAAAATAAATTGTAAACAAATAAATTTTGCAGGTCATTATAGTAAGCTATTGCTATTTGTATTAATATATATATATATATATATATATATATATATATATATATATATATATATATATATATATATATATATATATATATATATATCGATTTATTACATGAAATCAAATTAACAAAAATAAATAATGAAATTCATTGATAATTTACAAGAACTTTTTTATAATTTTCGGAGTTTACGTTAAAATACCTTATTTTAAAAATAATTTACTAATTATTGTAAATCTTTTTTAATATGAGTCTACTGAAATTAAAAGTTTACAAGTAAAATCTTTAAAATAGATATAAGCTACAAGTTTACGAATACAAGTACACTTTATTTAATTTCACTCACATGATGTCATTTTGCCAGATATAGATGCCATCAAACATACGTTATCTGGCTGAAATAAATTTTTTTGTATTATTGGTCCAAATTCATCTTTAATCTCTTTTAAAACTATAAATAATGGAGAGAGCAATTTTCCAGCAGCATTAATTGTAGGTAATATTGTATAACTATGTGTTGTTGATGAAACAGATTGCACAACACATTCAACAGTCTTTGTTCCTTCTTCTGCTAATGTATGACCAGTATGTAATTCTAATTAAAATCCACTTTGATCAGCATTGTAGGTATTTTCAGTTCCAACTTCTGAAATCAGTAGTTTGATGTCGGCTACAAATTTACTGGCTTCTTGATTTACAGTTTCTTTGTCCTCAAGAGTTTTTTTTGTTATAAATTTGTTGATTTTTCTACTGACAATTCTGTGAGCTTTCTTAAATTTTCGCAGCCAGAAATCACTTGCTTTGAATCTAACATCATTAAATTCTAAATTATTTTTAGCTTCTAAGGCCCACCTACGTATATCAATATCGTGAATAATATGGCCAACTTCGAGAGATTCTTTGAGATTTTTTAAAACAAATTCAGACATTTGATATAATTTTTCTTTATAAGTTCCACCTTTGTTGATTTGACTAGCCCATCGACGCAGTTGCCGTTCTGAATTAACTAATTTAAATCGATGTTTAACACTTTCTATACTGCGATTTTTTTTAGTTTTACCTGATCTCCAATATTTGACTGCTCCTTTTTTATAATCGAAGCTCAACTCTTCATCATCGTATGAACATACATCATAATCTTTTTTTTTTCATTGAAAATTGCGTCATCTTCAATGGCTTGTACTACATAATTTTTAAATTGCTCTTGAAAATCTAATGTTTCTTCTTCCATTGTTTCAATCGCATTAAAATTATTCATACTGTCGTATAAAATATTTTCGAATTTTTCAGCTAAATCCATTTCAACAAGATTAACAGGACTTTCTGGTATCTGAAGCCCTGAGAATGCTGCCAATAATAAATTTATGACGTTGATAGGATTTACCTTCATTTTTTATATTCTTTGATTTTTATGAAATAATAAAATCTACTGTAGGAAAAAAAAACAAATAGCGGACTCTCGAAAATTTGTACCTCTCAACAGAACCAATAAAAATATACTGACTAACTAATCCATTTTTAGGCAGCCGTGGACTCGAAGCTCACTTGCGTCCTCTTTGCTTATGCATGTTTACAAGATGGGCTTACAAAACATCGCTTATTCATATATATAAATAGAAATCAGGAAAATATTTACTTAAAAATAAGTATTTATGAAAAAGTACAAATGAAATATAATGTGATATGCCTAAATACGCAAACATAAATATTTTAAAATTATAAGTAAACTATAATTATCAAGCAGTGATATATAAAAAAAAACTAATTGCAAAATATACCATGAAAATAATTTTAATCCTGGCTCAGTTTTTAAAAGCTTTTCTGCATACAAATATTTATGCAGAAATAATAAAAATATAGTCATGTAATTATTTATTCCTCCATTTATCTTATGCTATTATATTTTGAACATTAAAATAACGAAATTGTCAAATTCTTTGTCAGTGATTTTTATTCATTAAATAGAAAATTGAGCCTATAGACAAATCAATCTGCAATAAATAAAATATCCATGATTATTTAACGCACCATACACCTCAAAATATTTGTTTCAAAGGTACTAATTGTAAGTATACGTGCCCAAGGCGCTCCTAAACCCCAATAATGTTGTTATTAGAAAAAATCCTAAAACAAGTCAACTTTGATTTTGAATTTTAATAATAATTATTTAATTTTATTGCAAATATTGTATACAAAAAAAATTTTTTAAAAAATTTTTTCCGAAATAAAATATAAAGGTAGCTAATTTGGCATTTCAAAGAGAAATATTTTTCATTTTGTTTCATTTTAAATTTGAATCTGAACTTGGGATATTCAGATAAAACCTATTTTAGGGGTGATTTTTAGGGGTGCGTTTTACCCCTTTAATAGGAAATGGGGCCCATAGAAAAAATAGCCCAAATAAAAATAAATTATGCATTATATATAACTTAAAATATTAATTTTAATAGTTTGAAAGTATTTTGTGCCTAAAGGGTTGTTTACCCCTGATGACGTGTTTATTTGCAAAAACCCTGAAACACGTAAACTTTATTTTTTTATTTTAAGTCAAAAAATGATTTTTATAATAATTAATTTTATTGCTAATATTATATGCAGAAATAGTTTAAAAAATAAGGTTTTTCTAAAATAAAAAGTAAGGGTTGCCACCCTCGAGGACCAAACTATACTTGATGGTTACATAATTCAAGGAGAAATATTTTCCATTTTGTTTCATTTCAAAATATCGATTAGAACTTGAGATATTAAAAAAAAACCGTTTTCGGGGGTAAACTTTAAGGGCGGTTTTCACCCCTTTAATAAGGGATTGGGCCGATAAAAAAAATTGCGAGTCTCTTATTTTTCGGTCCTCTACAACATATCAAAAATTCAGGAAAATCGGAGGCGGACACCTCGATCGGTTTCCTTGTAAGCAAGACAATTATTAAGAAAATTTTTAAACCAAAATAACCGGGGGTATGGCATCCACGCGTATAAGGGAGTTACGTAGACGGACGCACTAAGGAAGATAATTACTTAAATATTTTTTTGACCCAAGTAGCTGGTTCATTCAAAGTTCACGTGTATAAGGGAGTTATGTAGACTGACGACAGTAAGCAAGAGAATCATTAAGAAAATTTTTAAACCAAAATAGCCGGGGGAAGCAATCTCCATGCAAATCTGGAAGTAAAAGAGTTTAAGAAGTTTCTAATAATAGTTTTGCTTACTGACAAACATCTGCATAACTATATTATTTGTGTGGACCTAGCGTCCCCCGACTACTTGGGTTAAAGAATTTTTTGAATTATCGTTTTTTCGGATCGCCCGTTACGTAACTCCCTTATAAGCGTGGATCTCCAGTTGTTCGATTACTTGGGATTAAAAATTATTTGAAAAAGCATTTTAATTAACGACCTGTTGTTCCCCGGCTATTTAAATTTAAAAATTTTCGCAATAACTGTCTTGCGCAGTGTCGCACGTCTACGTAAGTCCCTTACACGCGTGGACTACTAATCCACCGGGTACTTGAGTTTATAAATTATTTAAACAACAGACTTGCTTAGTGTCGCCCAGCTTCGTCACTACCATATACGCGTGAATCTCGCATTCCCCGACTATTTTGGTTGAATAATTGTCCTAATAATGGTCTTGCTTAGTGACGCACGACTAAGAAACTCCCTTATATGCGTGGACCTTGCGTTATTTGGCTACTTGAATTTAAAAATCATTTAAATAATAGTTTTGTTTAGCGTCATTCGTCTACATAACTCTCTCATACTCGTGAATTTGACGACACGCATCGTCCGGCTATTTGGGTTTCAGAACTTTCTCAATAACCGTCTTGCTCAGTGTCGGCCGTTACGTAACTCCCTTATAAGTGTGAACCTTGCGTTCTTCAGCTACTTGTATTTGAAAATTATTTAAATAATCGTCTTGTTTAGTGTCGCCCGTCTAGGTAACTCCCTAATACGCGTAGATCTCGTGTCCCCCGGCTATTTGGGATTAAAAATTTTCTTAATAATTGTCTTGCTTAGTGTGCACATCTACTTAACTCCCTTATACGCGTGGACATCGTATCCACAGGCTACTTGGGATTCAAAATGATTTAAGTAATAGTCTTGCTTAGTTTTGCCTGTTACGTAACTCACTTATACGTGCGGACCTTGCGTTCTCCAGCTACTTGGGTTTGAAAATTATTTAAATAATCGTCTTACTTAGTGTCGCCCGCCTGCGTAACTCCCTGATACGCATGGATCTCGCTTCATCCAGTTATTTGGGATTAAAAATTTTCTTAATAATTGTCTTGCTTACATTTTTTTTATTATTATATAAATTGTTAGTGTCGCACGTCTACTTAACTCCCTTATACGCGTGCACCTCGCATCCACAGGCTACTCGGATTTCAAAATTATTTAAGTAATCGTCTTGCTTAGTATCGCCCGTTATGTAACTCCCTTATACGTGTGAACCTTGCATTCTCCAGCTACTTGGATTTGAAAATTATTGAAATAATCGTTTTGTTTAGCGTCACCCGTTTACATAAGGGAGCGTCCAGCAGAAACGGGCCACCGAGCGCGCGCGGTGCCTTTTTTCGCGTAAAAGGCGCTCTGTTTAACTCGTTCATAATCGTATGCTGCGTCTTTGAAAAAAAACCAAGGACCTATATCGATAGCTTTTTTCCTGCTCTTTCCAATGGTGCCATTGTTTTTATTGCGAAACGCTTTCTTCCGGACGAAAACTTGAGTTGAATATTGAAAGCCAATTTTCTCAAAGTATATCATGTTTTTTTTTCAAAATAAACTACACCATTGGAAAGTACAACTCTTAAGCTTCAAAACCCTATCTTGGAGAAGTTGGAGAAATAAAGGGTTTAAAAGTAACAACATGAAAAAGACAGCGCCGAGGGTCCGCGCGAGCCCCTCGCGCCCGTGCGTACGGCACGTTTAAGTGCACGCTCTATTCAATTCGCTAATAATCGTGTACCAAGTCTCTGAAAAAAGAACTAAGGACATATATCGATAGATTTTTTCCTGCTCTTTGCAATGGTGCTATTATTTTTATTCCGAAATGCTTCTGTTCGGGATTAGTACCCGAAGTGCTCGAGAAAGTTTACGGAAAGTATCCGACAATTATATATTGACGCCCCAAGATTTATACAAATGGGCAACTGAGTATTTCAAAAATATTGAGTGCTTTTTCTCATCAAAAGACGATTACTTAAAGGCTACAGAAAAGCTATAAAACAGGCTAGCCTCAGCTAAGACAATACCTGGAACTCAATTGTTTCATTGGATTAAATTATTAAATGATGCCAAAAAGTTAGAACTTAAAAGATTTTCAGCGTCAGAAGATTCTCAATTATATCCACCGATCAAAAAAGAAAAAGTACTTAAAACTCAAACAAAAGAAGCGGATGTCGCAAAAAGGACAATTCTTATAAAATCAAAAAATGTAAAAAAATTAGAATTTAAAGGAAAAGGTAATATTGTTATGCCAGATTAAACAATCTATAAGGTTATTTTAAATTTCTGTTTCACTGCTTTCAGTGCGTTCATGGATATTTTTATGTTTAATATATTATGTTTTTCAAATTTTGTTATATAAATAAACAAAGTTCATTGTAATATTATACTAACTGTTACAACTAGATCCACAAAATTATGTCCACGCATTGGCATTGTAAGTTACAAAACATTTTATATTTACAAAAAAGAAAGGGGGAAATAGCACATCGCGTGTATTAATCCGCCCTTGAGCATAGCGTAAAAAGTTCGGGCAGCCGCTGTCTTTTTGATCTTACTATTTTTTAACTTTTCATGTTTCAACTTAAAAATATAATATTTTATAGTTTAAGACTTGTACTTTTGAAGAATATAATTCATTTTGAAGAAAAGACTGATATTTTATTGAAAAAATAGAGTTTAAACATTCAAATGGAATTTTCAACTAGAAGGAAGCATTTCGAAATAAAAATAATAGCACCATTGGAAAGAGCAGGAAAAAATCTATCGATATATGTCCTTAGTTCTTTTTTCAGAGACTTGGTACACGATTATTAGCGAATTGAATAGAGCGTGCACTTAAACGTGCCGTACGCACGGGCGCGAGGGGCTCGCGCGGACCCTCGGCGCTGTCTTTTTCATGTTGTTACTTTTAAACCCTTTATTTCTCCAACTTCTCCAAGATAGGGTTTTGAACCTTAAGAGTTGTACTTTCCAATGGTGTACTGTTTAATTGTAAAATAAATTCTAACCATTTTGTATATTTTTTTAATAAAGCCTGAAGAGGTCAGTAATCAAGCTGACGAAACGTCGCACAAGCTACAATTGTGTTTTCTTTCTACGTATTGGCCCTCACAGGATCCCATATATATTACTATTTTTCTCTTTAAGATTCTTCTATTTTCAAATATGTGCTCCCGTATATCCGTTTTTAAATTCCCATTTTCTCCTATTTTGAAAAAAATGGAGTACATTCCCTGACCTCCCCTTTTCTGCGTGGAATTCAGACAGTTACATTACTAGATTTGGCAGTCAAAATCGTCCCTATTCAAATATAAGATATTGTAACTGTTTCAATAATGTTGTATTTTTCGACAATGTTGAAATTCACAATTGAATTAGATAAATATTATGTTAACTCAAAACATATTCTTCTTTTGATGCAGAAAAAACTCAAAGCTTATCCATAAACCTAGCGCGAATCTGTTTCGTAAAAGCTTATGGGCAGAAACGCAATTTGGAAATAGATCAAGGAACTAAAATTGTGTTACCAGCCCTGCTAAAAAAGTTTCGTGAGATCTCACTTGATTTCTCACTTGAGATCTCATGTGAGATTTTTCAGTAGGGATTAATAATTAATAGAAATTATTATTTACTAATAAGACTTATCATACTGTCCATAGTTTTTGTTAATAATAAAGATGAAGAGAATATATAATCTTAATGGCATATAGTTTATCGCACACCCAAATTAAGCTCGCTTTTTCTCAAAATTTTGTTATATTTTGCTGATAAACAAGTACCGTAATCTCGTTAAAGCAGACATGCTTCAAAATTGAAATAGTATATTGTGTACCAAGGGCGTAAAGTGGGCCTTTTTAGACCGAGTGTGGAGTTTGCAGTACGAGTCGCACGAGCCAGCACGACTGCGAGCCGTAGACGATATGCTACCTATAAAATTATTAATTAAATAATTTCTCCACCGAAGTAGGAAGGGGATGCAAGTTCTATGTACGAAAGTGACGGCACGCAGACAGGCTACCTATAATATTATCAATAAACTATTTCCTAAACCACAATAGACAGGGGAAACTAGTTCCATGCAGAAAAGTGGAAGCTCGTAGAAAGGCAGTCTATAAAATTATTAATCACCTCTGACAATTTTAAACATTAAAACAATGGTATATTCTTATTCTAGAGACAAAAATACGTCGATTCCTGCAGTTTTTTTTTTTTTTTTTTACTGTATAAAGTATAAAAGAACTTATAAATTTTTCGAGTTTACTTTTACTTCCTCTTAGAGGAAGAAAAAAATGAAAATTTCACTTTTCATCACATTTTGTTATGCTTTATACAGGTCAAAAAAATAAAAACTACAGGTAATTTGTCCGCGCGCCGTATGTTTTAGACCACTGTGCATTACCAGTGATGACGGTGGCTGCTGCAATACGTCGCCCTAGTGAATGGCATCACTTTCATCGTGTTTACCGGTTGATGATGATATTCGTCAGAGACAGGAAAGCAGTGTGTCCACGGCGAGAGCAGATTTAGTAAGCCCTTTCTCGTTCCTACCCTCTCTGATAGGTGAGCTGATAGTAATGTCTCCTGCAGGTATCCATGACACCAAGAGTAAACGTCGAGCACTGCTGCATATTTATTGTCTCTTGAGTGTGGTAATGTTGCTTGGCTCATTTATTTATTAGTCATATGTGGTTTTGCGGGTACTCAACTTTCCATGATTGGTTCTTATATTAGTTGCTCTGTGTACAGTTAATCTGCTGCTTATGTCTTCAGTGACTCTCAGGCTGGAGGTGTTGCTGCAATGAAAAACGAGTGAATGCTCCACCAATCATTCCCTTCTAATTGTTATAGGTAGCTGGTGCAGCGAGGGTAGTGAACAACAACCACTGCTGCAGACTTTTCTTTTGTATGATAATTTTTTTTTGGGTCACCTATTTATTAGTGATATGTAGTTTCTAGATGTTCAACTCCTCGCTTCTCTCACAGATAGCTGTTAGACGATTGTGAGCAGACTGGCATCCATGGAGTAGTGCCCGCCCTGGGCCCTCATTTTACAGCTTCTGCAGCTCCATCAGTTATCTTCAAGTATTAGAGTTTTAGAATGTGAGGGGGTAGATAATTAGGAACTGGGGAATATCATAAAAGTGCTGTGTGTATGGTTAAATGCGATACGGATAGGTAGTTGTCACTGGTAATATCACCTCGTTATTAGCTTGTCTGGTTTATTTCTAAGATTGGTCAAGGTATAAGGACTCGTCTCCGGGTATCTGTTGTATTAAAATATATCCTTATGTATTTCACGACCTTCTTCTCAGTAAGACTTGCCTATTTAATAGTTTTATAGCACACTGTAAGACTGACAGAGTCAGCTAGAACACTGCATTCTTTACACATTGAAACTTACCATATTACAAAATCTATAGCACGTACATTACACTAGAGTTTTTTTTTGTAAATATGATATTACCCATGTAATAAAATATGTATAGACTATACATAAACTATGCACAATACGCTGTGCATAGAATATGTATGGAATTGAGCATGCATAATCTATGCATAGTTCACACACAATCTATACAAAAATAGGTAGGCATGGAAGAGAATTAGAATTAAAATCAGAATCAAAATTTCAAGAGAGAGAGAGAAAGAAAGAGAGAGCCAGAGCAAAACAGAGAGAGACAGAGAGAGGAAGACAAAGAGAGACAGAGAGAGACGAAGACAGAGAGAGAGACCGATAGAAGATATATAGAGTGGGGGAGGCAGAGAGTGAGACAGAGAGAAAGGAAAATGCTGAAGAGAGAGAGAGAGGAAGAGAGAGAAAGAGAGAGAGAGAGAGAGAGAGAGAGAGAGAGAGAGAGAGAGAGAGAGGGAGAGAGAGAGAGAGAGAGAGAGAGAGAGAGAGAGAGAGAGAGAGAACAACGATCAAGGCAGTGCCATGCTTACCGAAAGCGCGCGGCGAAAATCAAGCCTAAGCGGAGATGACCCATCATCATCCTGGAGGCGACGAGACTACACCGACAGCGGTCTGACTGACGTGATCTGGCAGTTGGCGGGTCTTCCATCGCCTTCATTGGTGAAAGACATGGAAGCAGACTCGCATGTTTTCGTCACGGAGCAGCATGATCACCGGGCGGCGTTCCCGAGCGACACGAGCCGTCTTGCAGAGCGAACGAGCCCGGCAACCTCTGAGGCGCAAGGTTTACGACGCGGGACACCGATGTAGACATGTAGCTCTTCAGGCCCTGTAGCAGACCCGTCCTTCTAAGTGCCTTGCTTACGGCGGTGTGACGCGTCGCCTTCGCAGAGAGACGCCAAAAATTCTGCTTTAACCTCCTCGTCGCATGATGATCTCCAACTAGAAAATGGAAATTATCACAAAGTATGCAGTTGTTAAGTAAAATAAAAATCTTTTCTAATTAAAATACGTATCTGATTGCCTTGGATCGCAGTTTTCGGTTGATATTTTACACCTGAAAACCATTCAGCATTTCCACGCGCTGCAGAGATGAAAATATTTCTAAGTCCAGTCGAAGTGAATTTGCCGCATAACGTATTTGGTTAACAACCTGAAGCGTTGTCAATACACTGTATATTAGCTAGTTTCAAATTTTCACTTAACGATAGCATGGAAACGCAAAGTTTCTTTTGGTGATACACGATAAATAAGTGAAAAAACTAATTGAAGGGAAACTGCCATTTTTATGTGTATTTTCACCAAAAGAAACTTTGCGTTTCCATGCTATCGTTAAGTGAAAATTTGACTAAGCTCGCACCTGCTTGAAACTTGCTAATATACAGTGTATTGACAACGCTTCAGGTTGTTAACCAAATACGTTATGCGGCAAATTCATTTCGACTGGACTTAGAAATATTTTCATCTCTGCAGCGCGTGGAAATGCTGAATGGTTTTCGGTGTAAAATATCAACGGAAAACTGCGATCCAAGGCAATCAGATACGTATTTTAATTAGAAAAGATTTTTATTTTGCTTAACAACTGCATACTTTGTGATAATTTCCATTTTCTAGTTGGAGATCATCATGCGACGAGGAGGTTAAAGCAGAATTTTTGGCGTCTCTCTGCGAAGGCGACGCGTCACACCAATGTAAGCAAGGCACTTAGGAGGACGGGTCTGCTACAGGGCCTGAAGAGCTACATGTCTACATCGGTGCCCCGCGTCGTAAACCTTGTGCCTCAGAGGTTGCCGGGCTCGTTCGCTCTGCAAGACGGCTCGTGTCGCTCGGGAACGCCGCCCGGTGATCATGCTGCTCCGTGACAAAGACCTGCGAGTCCGCTTCCGTGTCTTTCACTAATGAAGGCGATGGGAGACTCGCCAACTGCCAGATTGCGTCAGTCAGATCGCTGTAGGAGTAGTCTAGTCACCTCCAGGATGATGATGGGTCATTTCCGCTTAGGCTTGATTTTCGCCGCGCGTTTTCGGTAAGCATGGCACTGCCTTGATCATTGGCCTCTCTCTCTCTCTCTCTCTCTCTCTCTCTCTCTCTCTCTCTCTCTCTCTCTCTCTCTCTCAGCATTTTGCTTTCTCTCTTTCCCCCTCTCTGGCCTTCCTCTCTCTATATATCTTCTATCTGTCTCTCTCTGTCTTACTCTCTCTGTCTATCTGTCTCTCTTTGTCTCCCTCTCTCTGTCTCTCTCTCTGTCTCGCTCTGGCTCTCTCTTTTCTCTCTCTCTCTCTCTCTCTTGAAATTTTGATTCTGATTCTAATTCTAATTCTCTTCCATGCCTACTTATTTTTGTATAGATTGTGTGTGAACTATGCGTAGATTATACATGCTCAATTCCATACATATTCTATGCACAGCGTATTGTGCATAATTTATGTATATAATACATATTTTTTTACATGGGTACTTTAACATATACTTATATAATATTCGACAATTTTGATTCTTTTAGTTTAATCGCTTAGGTCCTATGAACATAGTTAGAAGGTTAAGCTGTGTAATATTATATAAAATTTCTTAAACTTGTTATCAAAACAGTAAGATAACATAATTATATATTTTTACTAACCCAATTTTTATACATTTTTCTAATTTTAATTCTACTCCATACTAAGTTCTCTAGATCATTTGACAAGGAATTATAAGTTCTGACAGCTTCTATGTAAAAGTTTTTGTTAGTTACTGTTTTAGTTTTTTTATTGTTATCTATACTTCTATTTTGTGTATTAATCATTAGTCTGTGATATCTACTTTTTATTTTTACAATAATAGAAAATGGGCTCATCACAAAATAATTATGCAATATTAAAAGGGCATCTTTTAATGATAAAAGTACTTTTATTCCCATCTCAACAAATATGGCCACGTTTTTCCCTGAAAAGCGGGACAAGAGTTAAATTTGTTTCCCTCTTTCAACAAATTTAACGTTTTCGGGAAATATGACGATATTTCCCGCAAAAGAGGGAAATATGGCTATATTTCCCACAAAAAGAGGGATTGCTTCGCTTCGCTCGCTCGGGCGGCGAACCCAGCCGCGGGAATCAAGAGCGACTTTTCTCCCTTGTTACATAATGTACTATTTTGTATTTAATTTTAAAGATTCTACTTTTGTAAATTTTGTAATGATCTTAGACATCACAGAGAACGCTTAAAACGTACTCATTCTGAGTGGAAAATGGTTTTTACACATAAAATTTTCATTATTTTGATTCCGACAGTTTTCGCTATGGTGAAATTATAAGGCTCTCCATCGATAAACTTGAGTATATACGGACGTACAGACATACATACATCACAGAAAACACTTAAAACGCACTCATTTTTGGTGGAAATACTTTTTAAGCATTAAATTGTTAGTTTTTGAAGTAAGACAATTTTCGATCTGGTGAAATTATAAGGCTGTCCTGAGCAGCGGTCGTGCCTAAAAAGTAGGACTATCGATAAAAGTGTATATGAAATAAGAAAAAAAAAATCGAAAACTTTAACTTTAAAACCTAAATTCGAAAACCTTAACATTCAGATAAACGAGAAAAGCGAGTTCCACTTTCGGGAATAAGATATTTTAATAAAAGAATTTAGAAACAATTAGTCGGGGAAATTAACTCCTGTGTGAAACAGTGTAAGCAACACTAAGCAGGATAATTATTAAAAAAATTATTAAACTCAATTGCCGGGGGACGCATCACGCGAGGTCCACGCAAATATTTGGTGTTATATATATCTCTTTCCCTCTCCTCCCTCTCTCTCTCTCTCTCTCCATCTCTCCCTCTCTCTCAACATCCGTCAAACTGAGTACCAAAAACTCTAATGAGAGCTTAAATATTTTTTTAAAACAATCAACACGTGTTTTAAAAGCTAATTTTTTAAGTATGCTCTAACAACACAATTTGTCTAGTCCTTTTAATTCTTCTAGTCTCATCTATTCAATAAGCACTCTCTAAAAATGGTAATAATTTTTTTCATGACTGTACAAATAATAATATTGTTAATAAAACTTTCTACGAAAGTATAAAATAAGGCAAGTATAGAAGTTTTTTTGTATAATCTATAAAATAATATTTATGATTTTTTAAAAGACATCAAATAAATACTAGTACAAAAGTCTTTTACTTCTTTGAGTCAATGTATGCTGAACAAATTATATGTAAGTACATTTAAATTGTTCACTGCAAATTAAACAAATGAAAGTTGTGAAATCAATTATCGATAGTCAAGTAATGCAAACCACTCTCCGAAACAACTGTATGACTGCTCTCAGAAATGTATTCAAATTTCTTCAACCTTCTAGACAAATTAAACACAAGAAAGTACTGTAATCAATTTATTGTACACGGTTAAAAATTATGTGCCTATTTTACACAAAGTTTGTACAAAATATGAACTTTCCTATTTTACACAAAAATTTGTGTAAATGATGTACACAAACATTGTGTAAAAATTCGACACAAAAATTTGTGTAAAATCGCTGTTTTACACAAAAATTTGTTTAAAACCACTGTGTTATATAACAATTTGTGTAAAATCGCTGTTTTACACAAAAATTTATGGGAGAGGACAGGGAGATCGACAGAGTTCGTGGCGTGAGCTCTCGATTAATATCCGTGCACGCCGATTTTGGTCCCTTTTCTGGCGATACTGAGAGGCGGTGCTAATCGGGCCGTCCGGTATGCTACAGACGCTCATCTTCGATATAAGTCATTAGTGTCATTAATTTTAGATAATTTATTCGCGACGCCGCGTAATCGCGTATTTCTTTTTTATATTAGTCAATCCTACACACTTACGCAATGATCATTATTTTACCTGCTTATGTGGTAATTAGAAGAACTCTTGAATACGACAAGCCACACGATTTGTCCATGATTCGCCAGAAAAGTGTAGGTACACATGCGATTTTGTTTTTTGTACTCTGTATTACGTTTTAACGCCAATCTTTTGTAATTAATACAGCCTGTCTGCGACTCATTTTTTAAAATAAAAATTCTATCTACTCCCTTGACTTTGGATTTATTTCAAACTTAAGGGGGTTCTATGGGCAGATATAGTACTTAAATATAAAATATTCTACAATAAATTATTCTCATACTGCAAAGTGAGAACGCATATAGTATCATAGACCGGTACTTTAAGTTACAGAAAAAAATTTTTTTAACGTAATTTCAGTACTAACAAAGTATATATCGTTAGTGTAAAAAAATGATGCAACAAATCGCTTTAATCTTTTTCAGTTTTGCTTCAATTTCAATTTTTAAAGGCTCATTTTTATCTTTGTTGGATTTCATTACGAGGTATTGTGGATCAAATTAACAAATTTTTAAAACCTTAAGTTACAGGCAATTGTTTATCAAGTTTTGTACGAATCTGATATGAATTCAACCCAAACTTGCCATAACCAATTGCCTGTAACTTTTAAGGTTTTAAAAATTTTTTAACTTGATCCACAATACCTCGTAATGAAATCCAACAAAGATAAAAATGAGCCTTTAAAAATTGAAATTGAAGCAAAACTGAAAAAGATTAAAGCGATTTGTTGCATCATTTTTTTACACTAACGATATCCACTTTGTTAGTACTGAAATTTCGTTAAAAAAATTTTTTCCGTAACTTAAAGTATCGGTCTATGATAATATATGCATAATATATTTGTTAAATATTGTACATTCTATATTGCGTAATATAGATGAAAAGGTCGCGTATGAATTGTATACGCACACTCACACAAGTAAGTATGCGTGTGCTCCCCTCCAGTGCGCATCACGTGATCGGTGCGCGAGCAGCAACGGCCGACTCGCGCAAAACACTCTCTCGACCGTTGGATTCTAAGCGACAAGCATATCGCGCCGCGAGCATGAGGCTCGCTACATCAATGTATTATTTATTTCATCAGTGTTAAATAAACTATTCCTTTTTTACAACCACGGTTCAATTTATTTAACATGGTAGCAGAGCGCGTGGTTGGTAAGTGTTAAAAAAGACTCTGACCCAACACAAGCCTCGGCGAGTATAGCTTAGTGCTTATATCAAGACGGCGAACACCAAGGAAGAGAAAAACTCCGAGCACGAAGGAACGCTCGAGTTAAACAAAAAAGCTACAACATCGAAGGCCAAATAAGAGACTGAATAAGAAGGAACATTCGAGAATAATCAAGAAGACGAAATGGAAAGAGAAGATATAACAATACCAGTATTCGATGGCGGAAATTATAGTATGTGAAAAAAGAGATTCGAAATGTTTTTGAAATTTAAAAAATGTGATGTAGTGATAAAGAGGGCAAAAACTGCAAATGATAAGGAAGATTGGGACGAACAAGATCTAAAAGCAATAAATTATATATACAGCTCTATATCAGATAAACAATTGGAGTATGTGTGTCAAGAAAGCTCAGCATACGCAATAATAAGGAAGTTTGATCAGATGTATTTGAAGGACTCAACGGCATTACAAATTGTTTGCAGAAACAAATTAGATAGAATAAGACTTGAAAAGTATAGTTATACAGAACCATTTTTCAACGAGTTTGAAAAGCTAGTTAATGATTTGAAAAGCGCGGGTGTAAAAGTTGGTGAAAAAGAGAAATTGAAAGTAGGTGAGCTAGGCCGGTTCTGGGTCACTTACCATCGGAGCTGGCGCTCGGTCGGTAAGGTAGAGCGCTACCTTTCAGGTGGATGGTAATTGCAGGGAGGTCAACTCGGTCGATAATGTAGAGCGCTACCTTGCCGGTAATTGCAGGGAGGCCAATAACCTAACTCGGTTGGTAGAGCGCTACCTTGCCGATGGATGGTAATTGCAGGGAGGTCAACTCGGTCGGTAAGGTAGAGCGCTACTTATCGGTGGGTGGTAATTGCAGGGAGGTCAATAACCCAACTCGGTCGGTAAGGTAGACCACTACCTTGCCGGTAATTGCAGGTATGACAATAACCCAACTCGGTTGGTAAGGTAGATCACTACCTTGCCGGTAACTATGAGAAGGTTAACTCGGTCGGTAATGTAGAGGACTACCTTGCCGGTAATTGCGCCAATAACCCAACTCTAGCGGCCGAACGCTCTACCTTATCAACAGAGCAGACTGCAGGGAGGGCACTAACCCAACTCTACCGGTAGAACGCTCTACCTTATCAACAGAGCATTATCACGCAACTCTACCTTACCGGCAGTCTACCGGCAGTTGATAACCCAAATACTATACACTATATATGCTATATACTATATATGTTGTACTATATATACTATACTCTATATGCTATATATGCTATATATACTATATATACTATACTATATATACTATATATACTATACTATATATACTATATATACTATACTATATATACTATATATACTATACTATATATACTATATATATTATATTCTATACTATATACTCTATGTTCTATATATACTATATATGCTATGTATACTATATCCGAATTTCCATGCTGCTTAACTGTCAATTTGAATTTCGCGCCGCCAAGAGTTCCGCGCGCTCCATTAGGCGGCGAGCGGCAGCCATCGCGCAGCCGGGACTTCCCCGCGCTGGGAGTGTAGTTCCGTGCGCTCATCTAGGCGGCGAGCGGCAGGCGTCGCGCTGCCCACTGCTGAGTCGGCGCGGTGCCGGCTATAAGTCAGGCTGTGCTCCAACACTTGACAACCACCTACACTCACGTGAAGGCGGGTGGTATTTTGTTAAATAATTAATTGATTAATTATTATTAATTATTATTAATTATTATTTTTTTATTTTTTCATTTTTTTCATTTTTTCTAATAAAGTCATACCATAACTCATAAAATTTTGTCCGTTCCGCCGTTCGATTTTTCCCTTTACAATAGCATGACTTCTGAAAATTGGTGTACGTTTGAGGTTATGTTGTCATTTTGAGGTTATGTTTCCATTGATACCCTTCGTAGCGCCATCTGTAGTTGAATCACGTATCCCTACCTTTCCGACAGAGCAGTATGCAATACCCAACTCTGCTTTGTCAACATTTTGAGGTTATGTTTGAGGTTATGTTATCATTTTGAGGTTATGTTTGAGGTTATGTTATCATTTTGAGGTTATGTTTCCATTGATACCCTTCGTAGGGCCATCTGCAGATGAATCAGCCATCTCTACCTTACCGACAGAGCAGTATGCAACATCAGATAGGCTATCCAACTCTACAAACAGAGCCGTATGAGATAGCTCCAAACTCATCAATAATTTTGTTAGATGACATACATGATATGCACTATGTACACTGCACGCTCCACTAGCCGGCGTCGTCGTGCTGTCCACTGCTGAGTAGGCGCACTGCCGGCTATAAGTCAAGTTGTGCAAACCACTACCTATACTCACACATCGTGTGAGAGTGGGTGGTGGTTTGTTAAATAATTAATTTATTTAATTTTTTATTTATTCTCCTCTTTTTTCTCCTGTTCAACAAGAGGAGCATAAGCGCTCGAGTTTTGATTCATATGATGTTAGTGACAGAAGCATATACTCCCAATTCATATATAGATAACACACGAAGCATGCATTCCAGCACCGCTCAATGCGATTCGCATCTTCAAACCTTCACAGAATTCTTGGAAAAACGGTTTGAACAGGTTGAGACCTGCACAGAGCTCTCTGATTGGCTGACGCAATTTCAAACATCCAATAGAATTCTTGGAAAAATGGCATGGAGCTCTCTGATTGGTCGAACACCACGATCCGAAATATAAAAGGGAAGGTACGAAATTCTTGGAAACTTGGACAAGTTTCTTCACGTCTCAGCTTATTACATACGAGCCCTACGGTATTTCTACCTTACTGACAGAGCTGATTATCTCCATCGGTAATTGTAATACATTAACTTTTACATACAATGAATGCATTATATACTATGTGAACTACGTATACTGTATATGCTTTATATACTATATATACTACATATACTATGTATACTGCATATACTATGTGAACTACATAAACTATGTATGCTGTATATACTATGTATACTACATATACTATGTATACTGCATATACTATGTATACTGCATATACTATATGTACTACATGTACTATACATGCTAGCACTCTACACCGCAACCCTCCACCACTGCGCGCGAGCGCTCTCTCCACCATGCTATCACTATCAACGATTGATAAGGTAGAAATCTAATTTAGCGACAGAGTGGGAAATACAAAATGGCGGGAAATTTAAAAATGGCGGGTAATTTGAAAGAGCGGGAAATTTAAGAAGCTGGACAAAATTTTCACCATTCAGGCGGGAATTCGTGGAGCATCGAACGGTAAATTTTTTTTTTAATGATAAGAGCCCCAACCAGCACCTGTGAGGTACATTACCTCTCCATCATTTATTAATAGAGTTTATTCATGATCCATATGTATGTATTTGAAGTAAACATTTTTCATCAGCTTGACGTTGTGAAGTGCACACGCAGCTTTGTATGCTAAAGTGTGATTGGTGCAAACAGTCGCCGCCTTGTTAGGCTCGTCAAAACCTGGATAGCCGTATTCGATGACGCCGATAGCGTGGACTTTGACGCGTCTTAACCACTCTCTCCTGACTTCACCATGGACAAATACCTTCGTTACATCATACAGACTATCTCGAATGATTTTCTCCACGTCAGTGTAGAGAATGTCTCCAGATTTCCAGGCAAGACCATGATAGCAATGCTCGAACCATGTATTCTCCCGTCGGTACTTGTCCGTGAGTCGACGCCATGGATACGGCTCTCGAAACATGAGCACCAGAGGTTCTGATTTGTCGTCTAGAGGAAGTATGGCGAGTTCCTTGAGAATGAAATCGTTCACTGGTTGCTTGAAGCCCTGCATGTCTACGACGTACTCCATTCTGAATGATTGCGCTGTATGCTACTTCAACCAATCAGAAGGCTTTCCGGAGGTTGTGACCTGATGATTGATTATTAGAAAGTTTAATCCATTATTATGTGATGAAAACCTCAACAGGCTGTTATAACCGAAGACTCGCCTAACCGCTTGCGAGAGTACTTTCATATTAAAGCAACCTAGCGATCAGCTGAGCAACTACTACACTGACTTTCTATGTATGCTAACCTAAAAACAATTTGTATTTTTTAAATGGTGAGAGCCCCAACAGTCGCTCCCACCTGTGAGGTACAATCACATACAATTACCTCCCAATCAATCAACATTCCTTTACCATGTAATATATGAGCCTTGCCTCGCGAAGTTCATTAATAATAATAAAATAGATTTCTGCAGAGTTATTTACCATATTTTGCTCAACAATGAGTACTCGAAGGCGGTCAACTAATTTGTTAGGGTCATCCCAGACATTGAGTTCATATGCAGTTGCAATATTGCCTTGCAATGATGAAACAACTTCTTCCTCCCCCTCCTCATCATCACTAGGCCACAGTCTTTTTTTCCATTTACACCTCCAATTAATCAAGCCCTTATTTTTTATTTTACATTTGTCATGTTTTTCTTTCCAAAGTTTTCTCGATGAATTTTTATTGGTTGAGAAATCAGATGCATCTTTATTAGAATGATAAGCTTTGTAATAATTATCCACGTTATTGGCAGTTTCCACTAGAGAATGAGAATCAATTTCAGAATTTTCTTCATTGACAGTTGTGAGATTTAGAGGATTAACCTTCAATTTGGCTACCACTGCAGAATCTTTTTGCTCGGCAGTCTTATATTTCTCTCCTATTACATTACTAGCATTTTTAACTTCAGAAAGGACATCCCTCAATCCTGGAAATACTCTTGACGATTGTTCGAACATTGGTGAAATAAAATTATAAAATTTGTTACTTTTTAGTTTCCGAGTCGACTCATTTGCGCAGTGCAGCTTTTTATGAGCACATGAATTTACTATGATCATTCTATAATTTTCCAAATCAGCTGAATTAATGCGATTTCCATCAGGATTTTTTCTAAACAGCAACTGTAATAAGCCCTCAGTCAGTTGGAAAGTTACACCGCATACTTTCACGATGTTACCTTCAAACTCTATTGGCGAATTACCAATCATAATAATATTTGCTTTTTTGTAAACACCGTATACATTATCAAGATACCTCTTTGAATTACGTTTGAGCTTGGATAAATAATTCTTGACAAGTGAAACCATTTTCTTATCAACGTCAGCAGCACTGGTATATGGAATACTATCAATACAATCTAAATCCGCCGTCATCTTTAAATAAGAGACATCATTTCTCACATTATCGAGAGAATTGTCGATGCTGTTCTTCAAAGACATAGAGTTTTGCTTGATAGCATCTCTGAATATACGAAGACTATCCGCTTCCCGCTGAGGATATGCCATGTTTATGCTTTCAGAGTTCAGCTCGAACTAAACATATATTAAAGCTGCAGCTGTTATTTACAGTCAAATCCATTCGCGGCACACATAACACAAAATCTGAGGTGTTTATGTATCAACATTTCAGCTGAACTCTGACTAATGATACTTTCATTTGGTTTACAATATAAATATATATATATATATATATATATATATATTGCTATTGGTTTGATATGGGGTTGGTAGTCCATCTGAATCAACAGGCAACCAGCACCTTTTAACATACTCGCTTTCAGAATCAATACTTATGATAATGCAAAACTTTAGTGCCAAACCTTTCACATTTGGAGAAAAGGTGTTACTCCTATGCCACATTTTAGGAAAAAGTGTTACTCCTCCTATGAAAAAGTGTCACTCCTCCTATGGAAAAGTGTCACCCCTATGACACATTCTACGAAAAAGTGTCACTCCTATGAAAAAGTGTTACAGCTCCTATGAAAACGCGCTACTCTCCCTATGAAAGGTGTCACTCCTATGACGCATTCTATAGAAAAGTGTTACTCCTCCTATGAAAAAGTGTCACTCCTATAACGTATTCTACGAAAAAGTGTCACTCCTCCTATGAAAAAGTGTTACTCCTCCTATGAAAAAGTGTCACTCCTCCTATGGAAAAGTGTCACTCCTATGACACATTTTGCGAAAAGCGCTACTCCTTCTATGAAAAAGTGTCACTCCTATGACGCATTCTACGAAAAAGTGTCACTCCTCCTATGAAAAAGTGTTACTCCTCCTATGAAAAAGTGTCACTCCTCCTATGGAAAAGTGTCACTCCTATGACACATTTTAGGAAAAAGTGTTACGCCTATGACACATTTTAGGAAAAAGTGTTACTCCTATGACACATTTTAGGAAAAAGTGTTACCCTTCTTATGAAAAAGTGTTACTCCTATGACAGATTTTAAGAAAAAGCGTTTCTCCCCCTTTGAAAAGGTATCACTCCTCCTATGACAAAATGTTACTCCTCCTATGAAAAAGTGTCACTCCTCCTATGAAAAAGTGTTACTCCTCCTTTGAAAAGGTGTCACTCCTCCTATGGAAAAGTGTCACTCCTATGACGCATTTAGCGAAAAGCGCTACTCCTCCTATGAAAAAGTGTCACTCCTATGACGCATTCTACGAAAAAGTGTCACTTTTCCTATGAAAAAGTGTTACTCCTCCTATGAAAAAGTGTTACTCCTCCTATGAAAAAGTGTCACTCCTCCTATGGAAAACTGTCACTCCTATGACACATTTTAGGAAAAAGTGTTACTCCTATGATGCCTCCTACGAAAAAGTGTCACTTCTCCTATGAAAAAGTGTCACTTCTATGACACATTTTGCAAAAAGCGCTACTCCTGTGAAAATGTGTCACTCCTATGACACATTCTTTGAAAAAATGTTATTACTCCTATGAGAAAATGTCACTCCTATGAAAAGTGTTACTCCTACGACACAATTTAGGAAAAAGTGTTCCTCCTATGAAAAACTGTCACTCCTATGACATACTTTGTGAAAAAGTGTCAGTCCTCCTATGAAAGAGTGTCACTCCTATGGAAAAGTGTCACTCCTATGACACATTCTACGAAAAAGTGTCACTCCTATGACACATTTTGGGAAAAGTAGGGTAGACTTGGGTTATCGACTTTTGACAAGGTAGACTGCTCTGCTGGTTGGGTTATTGACTGTTGGACCGTCCTGCCGGCAGCGCTCTATCGGTTTGATAAGCTGTGTTGATAAGATTATGAACAGAGCGGAATACTGCGTAAGCCATTAATCCAACCGTTAAAGCGCTGCCGGCAGGGTGGTCCAACAGTCAATAACCCAACCAGCAGAGCAGTCTACCTTGTCAAAAGTCGATAACCCAAGTCTACCCTACTTTTCCCAAAATATGTCGTAGGAGTGACACTTTTCCATAGGAGTGACACTCTTTCATAGGAGGACTGACACTTTTCTCAAAGTATGTCATAGGAGTGACACTTTTTCATTAACACTTTTTCCTAAATTGTGTCATAGGAGTAACACTTTTCATAGGAGTGACATTTTCTCATAGGAGGAGTAACATTTTTTCAAAGAATGTGTCATAGGAGTGACACATTTTCACAGGAGTAGCGCTTTTCGCAAAATGTGTCATAGAAGTGACACTTTTTCATAGGAGGAGTGACACTTTTTCGTAGGAGGCATCATAGGAGTAAAACTTTTTCCTAAAATGTGTCATAGGAGTGACAGTTTTCCATAGGAGGAGAGTGACACTTTTTCATAGGAGGAGTAACACTTTTTCATAGCAGGAGTGACACTTTTTTGTAGAATGCATCATAGGAGTAACACTTTTTCCTAAAATGTATCATAGGAGTAACACTTTTTCGTAGAATGCGTCATAGGAGTGACACTTTTTCATAGGAGTAGCGCTTCTCGCAAAATGTGTCATAGGAGTGACACTTTTTCATATGAGGAGTGACACCTTTTCAAAGGAGGAGTAACGCTTTTTCCTAAAATCTGTCATAGGAGTAACACTTTTTCATAAGAGTAACACTTTTTACTAAAATGTGTCATATGAGTGACGCTTTTTCGTAGGAGGAGTGACACTTTTTCATAGGAGGAGTAACACTTTTTCCTAAAATGTGTTGTAGGAGTGACACTTTTCCATTGGGGGAGTGACACCTTTTCATAGGAGAAGTAACACTTTTTCCTAAAATGTGTCATAGGAGTGACACTTTTTCGTAGAATGTGTCATAGGAGTTACAGTTTTTCATAGGAGGAGTGACACTTTTTGTTAGGAGGAGTAACACTTTTTCATAGGAGGAGTGACACTTTTTCGTAGAATGCATCATAGAAGTAACACTTTTTCCTAAAATGTGTCACAGGAGTGACACTTTTTCGTAGAATGTTTCATAGGAGTGACACTTTTCCATAGGAGGAGTGACACTTTTTCGTAGAATGCATCATAGGAGTAACACTTTTGTCCTAAAATGTGTCATAGGAGTGACACTTTTCCATTGGGGGAGTGACACCTTTTCATAGGAGAAGTAACACTTTTTCCTAAAATGTGTCATAGGAGTGACACTTTTTCGTAGAATGTGTCATAGGAGTTACAGTTTTCCATAGGAGGAGTGACACTTTTTGTTAGGAGGAGTAACACTTTTTCATAGGAGGAGTGACACTTTTTCGTAGAATGCATCATAGAAGTAACACTTTTTCCTAAAATGTGTCACAGGAGTACCACTTTTTCGTAGAATGCGTCAGAGCAGTGACACTTTTTCATTGGAGTAGCGCTTTTCGCAAAATGTGTCATAGGAGTGACACTCTTTCATAGGACGAGTGACACCTTTTCAAAGGAGGAGTAACGCTTTTTCCTAAAATCTGTCATAGGAGTAACACTTTTTCCTAAAATGTGTCGTAGGAGTGACACTGTCGTAGAATGTGTCATAGGAATGACACTTTTTCATAGGAGTAGCGCTTTTCGTAAAATGTGTCATCGGAGTGACACTTTTTCGTAGAATGTGTCATAGGAGTTACACTTTTCCATAGGAGGAGTGACACTTTTTCATAGGAGGAGTAACACTTTTTTATAAGGAGTGACACTTTTTCGTAGAATGCGTCATAGGAGTGACACTTTTTCATAGGAGGAGTAGCGCTTTTCGCTAAATGTGTCATAGGAGGGACACTTTTCCATATGAGGAGTGACACCTTTTCAAAGGAGGAGTAACACTTTTTTATAGGAGAAGTGACACTTTTTCATAGGAGAAGTAACATTTTTTCGTAGGAGGAGTGACACTTTTTCGTAGAATGCGTCATAGGAGTGACACTTTTTCATAGGAGGAGTTGCGCTTTTCGCAAAATATGTCATAGGAGTGATAGTTTTACATAGGAGGAGTGACACTTTTTCAAAGGAGGAGTAACGCTTTTTCCTAAAAATCTGTCATAGGAGTAACACTTTTTCATAAGAAGAGTAACTGTTTTTCCTAAAATGTGTCATAGGAGTAAAACTTTTTCCTAAAATGTGTCATAGGCGTAATACTTTTTGCTAAAATGTGTCATAGGAGTGACACTTTTCCATAGGAGGAGTGACACTTTTTCATAGGAGGAATAACACTTTTTCATAGGGGGAGTGACACTTTTTCGTAGAATGCGTCATAGGAGTGACACTTTTTCATAGAAGGAGTAGCGCTTTTCGCAAAATGTGTCATTGGAGTGATACTTTTTCATAGGAGTAACACGTTTCCAAAGGAGGAGTAACACTTTTTCCTACAATGTGTCATAGGAGTAACACTTTTTCCTAAAATGTGTCGTAGGAGTGACACTGTCGTAGAATGTGTCATAGGAATGACACTTTTTCATAGGAGGAGTAGCGCTTTTCGTAAAATGTGTCATCGGAGTGACACTTTTTCGTAGAATGTGTCATAGGAGTTACACTTTTCCATAGGAGGAGTGACACTTTTTCATAGGAGGAGTAACACTTTTTTATAAGGAGTCACACTTTTTCGTAGAATGCGTCATAGGAGTGACACTTTTTCATAGGACGAGTAGCGCTTTTCGCTAAATGTGTCATAGGAGTGACACTTTTCCATAGGAGGAGTGACACCTTTTCAAAGGAGGAGTAACACTTTTTTATAGGAGAAGTGACACTTTTTCATAGGAGAAGTAACATTTTTTCGTAGGAGGAGTGACACTTTTTCGTAGAATGCGTCATAGGAGTGACACTTTTTCATAGGAGGAGTTGCGCTTTTCGCAAAATATGTCATAGGAGTGATAGTTTTACATAGGAGGAGTGACACTTTTTCAAAGGAGGAGTAACGCTTTTTCCTAAAAATCTGTCATAGAAGTAACACTTTTTCATAAGAAGAGTAACTGTTTTTCCTAAAATGTGTCATAGGAGTAAAACTTTTTCCTAAAATGTGTCATAGGCGTAATACTTTTTGCTAAAATGTGTCATAGGAGTGACACTTTTCCATAGGAGGAGTGACACTTTTTCATAGGAGGAATAACACTTTTTCATAGGGGGAGTGACACTTTTTCGTAGAATGCGTCATAGGAGTGACACTTTTTCATAGAAGGAGTAGCGCTTTTCGCAAAATGTGTCATTGGAGTGATACTTTTTCATAGGAGTAACACGTTTCCAAAGGAGGAGTAACACTTTTTCCTAAAATGTGTCATAGGAGTGACACTTTTTCGTAGAATGTGTCATAGGGGTGACACTTTTCCATAGGAGGAGTGACACTTTTTCATAGGAGGAGTAACACTTTTCTATAGAATGCGTCATAGGAGTGACACCTTTCATAGGGAGAGTAGCGCGTTTTCATAGGAGCTGAAACACTTTTTCATAGGAGTGACACTTTTTCGTAGAATGTGTCATAGGGGTGACACTTTTCCATAGGAGGAGTGACACTTTTTCATAGGAGGAGTACCACTTTTAACTAAACTGTGGCATAGGAGTAACACCTTTTCTCCAAATGTGAAAGGTTTGGCACTAAAGTTTTGCATTATCATAAGTATTGATTCCGAAAGCGAGTATGTTAAAAGGTGCTGGTTGCCTGTTGATTCAAATGGACTACGAACCATAAACCAAATGAAAGTATCAATAGTCAGAGTTCAGCTGAAGTGTTGATACATAAACACCTCAGATTTTATGTTATGTGTGCCGCGAATGGATTTGACTGTAAATAACAGCTGCAGCTTTAATATATGTTTAGTTCGAGCTGAACTCTGAAAGCATAAACATGGCATATCCTCAGCCGGAAGCGGATAGTCTTCGTATATTCAGAGATGCTATCAGCAAAAATCTATGTCTTTGAAGAACAGCATCGACAATTCTCTCGATAATGTGAGAAATGATGTCTCTTATTTAAAGATGACGGCGGATTTAGATTGTATTGATAGTATTCCATATACCAGTGCTGCTGACGCTGATAAGAAAATGGTTTCACTTGTCAAGAAATATTTATCCAAGTTCAAACGTAATTCAAAGAGGTATCTTGATAATGTATACGGTGTTTACAAAAAAGCAAATATTATTATGATTGGTAATTCGCCAATAGAGTTTGAAGGTAACATCGTGAAAGTATGCGGTGCAACTTTCCAACTGACTGAGGGCTTATTACAGTTGCTGTTTAGAAAAAATCCTGATGGAAATCGCATTAATTCAGCTGATTTGGAAAATTATAGAATGATCATAGTAAATTCATGTGCTCATAAAAAGCAGCACTGCGCAAATAAGTCGATTCGGAAACTAAAAAGTAACAAATTTTATAATTTTATGTCACCAATGTTCGAACAATCGTCAAGAGTATTTCCAGGATTGAGGGATGTCCTTTCTGAAGTTAAAAATGCTAGTAATGTAATAGGAGAGAAATATAAGACTGCCGAACAAAAAGATTCTGCAGTGGTAGCCAAATTGAAGGTTAATCCGCTAAATCTCACAACTGTCAATGAAGAAAATTCTCAAATTGATCCTCATTCTCTAGTGGAAACTGCCAATAACGTGGATAATTATTACAAAGCTTATCATTCTAATAAAGATGCATCTGCTTTCTCAACCAATAAAAATTCATCGAGAAAACTTTGGAAAGAAAACCATGACAAATTTAATATAAAAAATAAGGACTTGATTAATTGGAGGTGTAAATGGAAAAAAAGACTGTGGCCTAGTGATGATGAGGAGGAGGAGGAAGAAGTTGTTTCATCATTGCAAGACAATATTGCAACTGCATATGAACTCAATGTCTGGGATGACCCTAACAAATTAGTTGACCGCCTTCGAGTACTCATTGTTGAGCAAAATATGGTAAATAACTCTGCAGAAATCTATTTTATTATTATTAATGAACTTCGCGAGGCAAGGCTCATATATTACATGGTAAAGGAATGTTGATTGATTGGGAGGTAATTGTATGTGGTTGTACCTCACAGGTGGGAGCGACTGTTGAGGCTCTCACCATTTAAAAAATACAAATTGTTTTTAGGTTAGCATACATAGAAAGCCAGTGTAGTAGTTGCTCAGCTGATCGCTAGGTTGCTTTATAATATGAAAGTACTCTCGCAAGCGGTTAGGCGAGTCTTCGGTTATATCAGCCTGTTGAGGTTTTCATCACATAATAATGGATTAAACTTTCTAATAATCAATCATCAGGTCACATCCTCCGGAAAGCCTTCTGATTGGTTGAAGTAGCATACAGCGCAATCATTCAGAATGGAGTACGTCGTAGACATGCAGGGCTTCAAGCAACCAGTGAACGATTTCATTCTCAAGGAACTCGCCATACTTCCTCTAGACGACAAATCAGAACCTCTGGAGTTCATGTTTCGAGAGCCGTATCCACGGCGTCGACTCACGGACAAGTACCGACGGGAGAATACATGGTTGGAGCATTGCTATCATGGTCTTGCCTGGAAATCTGGAGACATTCTCTACACTGACGTGGAGAAAATCATTCGAGATAGTCTGTATGATGCAACGAAGGTATTTGTCCATGGTGAAGTCAGGAGAGAGTGGTTAAGACGCGTCAAAGCACACGCTATCGACGTCATCGAATACGGCTATCCAGGTTTTGACGAGCCTAACAAGGCGGTGACTGTTTGCATCAATCACAATGGAGCATACAAAGCTGCGTGTGCACTTCACAACGTCAAGCTGATGAAAAATTTTTACTTCAAATACATACATATGGATCATGAATAAACTCTATTAATAAATGATGGAGAGGTAATGTACCTCACAGGTGATGCTTGGGGCTCTTATCATTAAAAAAAAATTTACCATTCGATGCTCCACGAATTCCCACCGGAATGGTGAAAATTTTGTCCAGCTTCTTAAATTTCCCGCTCTTTCAAATTACCCGCCATTTTTAAATTTCCCGCCATTTTGTATTTCCCACTCTGTCGCTAAATTAGATTTCTACCTTATCAATCGTTGATAGTGATAGCATGGTGGAGAGAGCGCTCACGCGCAGTGGTGGAGGGTTGCGGTGTAGAGTGCTAGATTGTATAGTACATGTAGTACATATAGTATATGCAGTATACATAGTATATGCAGTATACATAGTATATGTAGTATACATAGTATATACAGCATACATAGTATATGTAGTTCACATAGTATATGCAGTATACATAGTATATGTAGTATACATAGTATATAAAGCATATACAGTATACGTAGTTCACATAGTATATAATGCATTCATTGTATGTAAAACTTAATGTATTACAATTACCGATGGAGATAATCAGCTCTGTCAGTAAGGTAGAAATACCGTAGGGCTCGTATGTAATAAGCTGAGACGTGAAGAAACTTGTCTAAGTTTCCAAGAATTTCGTACCTCCCCTTTTATATTTCGGATCGTGGTATTCGACCAATCAGAGAGCTCCATGCCATTTTTCCAAGAATTCTATTGGATGCTTGAAATTGCGTCAGCCAATCAGAGAGCTCCGTGCAGGTCTCAACCTGTTCAAACAGTTTTTCCAAGAATTCTGTGAAGGTTTGAATATGCGAAACCCATTGAGCGGTGCTGGAATGCATGCTTCGTGTGTTATCTATATATGAATTGGGAGTATATGCTTGTGTCCCTAACATCATATGAATCAAAACTCGAGCGCTTATGCTCCTCTTGCTGAACAGGAGAAAAAAGAGGAGAAAAAATAAAAAATGAAATAAATTAATTATTTAACAAACCACCACCCACCCTCACACGATGTGTGAGTATAGGTAGTGGTTTGCACAACTTTACTTATAGCCGGCAGTGCGCCTACTCAGCAGTGGACAGCGCGACGACGCCGGCTAGTGGAGCGTGCAGTATGCATAGTGCATATCATGTATGTCATCTAACAGAAGTATTGATGAGTTTGGAGCTATCTCATACGGCTCTGTTTGTAGAGTTGGATAGCCTATCTGATGTTGCATACTGCTCTGTAGATAAGGTAGAGATGGCTGATTCATCTGCAGATGGCGCTACGAAGGGTATCAATGGAAACATAACCTCAAAATGATAACATAACCTCAAACATAACCTCAAAATGTTGACAAAGCAGAGTTGGGTATTGCATACTGCTCTGTCGGAAAGGTAGGGATGCGTGATCCAACTACAGATGGCGCTACGAAGGGTATCAATGGAAACATAACCTCAAAATGACAACATAACCTCAAACGTACACCAATTTTCAGAAGTCATGCTATTGTAAAGGGAAAAATCAAACGGCGGAACGGACAAAATTTTATGAGTTATGGTATGACTTTATTAGAAAAAATGAAAAAAATGAAAAAAAAAAAAATAATAATTAATAATAATTAATAATAATTAATCAATTAATTATTTAACAAAATACCACCCGCCTTCACGTGAGTGTAGATGGTTGTCAAGTGTTGGAGCACAGCCTGACTTATAGCCGGCACCGCGCCGACTCAGCAGAGGGCAGCGCGACGCCTGCCGCTCGCCGCCTAGATGAGCGCACGGAACTACACTCCCAGCGCGGGGAAGTCCCGGCTGCGCGACGGCTGCCGCTCGCCGCCTAATGGAGCGCGCGGAACTCTCGGCGGCGCGAAATTCAAATTGACAGTTAAGCAGCATGGAAATTCGGATATAGTATACATAGCATATATAGTATATATAGAACATAGAGTATATAGTATAGAATATAATATATATAGTATATATAGTATAGTATATATAGTATATATAGCATATATAGCATATAGAGTATAGTATATATAGTATAACATATATAGTATATAGCATATATAGTGTATAGTATTTGGGTTATCAACTACCGGTAGACTGCCGGTAAGGTAGAGTTGGGTGATAATGCTCTGTTGATAAGGTAGAGCGTTCTACCGGTAGAGTTGGGTTAGTACCCTTCCTGCAGTCTGCTCTGTTGATAAGGTAGAGCGTTCGGCCGGTAGAGTTGGATTATTGGCGCAATTACCGGCAAGGCAGTGCTCTACATTACCGACCGAGTTGACCTTCCTACAGTTACCGGCAAGGTAGTGATCTACCTTACCGACCGAGTTGGGTTATTGGCATACCTGCAATTACCGGCAAGGTAGTGCTCTACCTTACCGACCGAGTTGGGTTATTGACCTCCCTGCAATTACCACCCACCGATAAGTAGCGCTCTACCTTACCGACCGAGTTGACCTCCCTGCAATTACCATCCATCGGCAAGATAGCGCTCTACCAACCGAGTTGGGTTATTGGCCTCCCTGCCATTACCGGCAAGGTAGCGCTCTACATTACCGACCGAGTTGGCCTCCCTGCAATTACCATCCACCGGCAAGGTAGCGCTCTACCTTATCGACCGAGCGCCAGCTCCGATGGTAAGTGACCCAGAACCGGCCTAGCTCACCTACTATTGAATTACATGCTAAATACATTACCAGAGTCATGGAGTTACATAGGTGATTTAATAGACACTCTAAAGGAAGAAGAGCAAACAGCAGATTACGTCAGAAACAAGATGAAATTGGCGGAAACGGAATACAAAAAGTACAGAGCAGAAAGAAATTCAAACGCATATGCCACAAATAAAGAAGGATGTTACAAATGCGGTAAGCCAGGACATTTTGCAAGAGAATGCAAGAATGAAAGCCAAGCGGGACGCAGCGGCGAATCATGGCAAGGGTAAACACGAGGCAGAGGACGCGGAGGAAGCAGCCAAGGCAGCTACGGCAGAGGACGCAGAGGCGGCAGAGGTCAGCGCAGCCAACAAGCCAGCACGAGTCGACAAAGCAGCGAAGGAGCCAACGCATGGGTAGCTACGACGGCACACGCGGCGCAGAGCGCCGAAACAAAAAGGTTATATAATGATGATTATGTAGTAGAGTGGCTTCTCAACAGCGGGTGTTCAGACCACATTATTAATAATGAAGCATTTTTTGAGAAATGTATTAGTTTAAAAGAACCGACAAATATTTATCTCGGCGATAATAGTCATAAAAGCAACAAAGATAGGAACTGTATCTCTTTATTTTGTCACCTTCGGGAAGCAAAATAAAGTTAATATTAATAATGTTTATTTTGCTAAGGAAATGAATGCTAATTTAATAAGCGTTGGAAAATTAACGAATCATAAGAATACGGTAATTTTGAAAGGAAAAGTTGCAAAAGTTATAGATAGTGATAATAAATTAACTGCAATAGCATTTAAATTTAATGATACATATAAGATGAAAAGTAAATTGGCAAGGAATATAAATTTCGTAAATAGTGCCGAGAGAAATAATAATACGAGTCAAAAGTAAAGGTGGCACAGAATGGTAGGGTACGTAAACTTTGGTTATTTGAATACGACATGTAAACAACAGCTGCTTAACGGTATTCCGAGTGAACTTGAAACGGAATTTATGAAATGTAAAATTTGTATTGAGAACAAAATGCATAACTTACCGTTCGAAAATAATAGAAATAAAGCAAAGGACATTTTAGAAATAGTTCATACGGATGTTTGCGGTCCATTTAAAACTACAGGGTTTAATGGGGAAAAATATTTTGTTTCTTTTATCGATGATTATAGCAAAATAGCTAGAATTTATTGCATAAAATCTAAAGATGAAGTTCTTGATTGTGTTATTAATTTCGTTAATGAAAGTGAAAATTTAACGGGAAAGCGAATTAAATTCTTGAGATGTGATAACGGTAAAGAATATTTAAACAATCAGTTTTATAAATACGTTAAAGGAAAAGGTATTGTCTTAAACAATTGTCCAGCATATGTTCATGAATTAAACGGAACAGCCGAACGGTTTAATAGATCAATTATGGATATGGCGCGTTGTTTATTAGCCGAAGCAAAAGTACATAAATGTTATTGGCCAGAAATAGTTTGCGCGACTGCATATTTAAAAAATAGAACTTTGACAAATACAAGTGAAAAGAAAACACCTTATGAAATCTTCTTTAATAAAAGACCAAATTTTAAAAATTTAAGGTTATATGGGAGTAAAGTTTTTGTAAGAAATCCAGAACAAAAAAGATTTTCGAAATGGGATAAAAAATCTAATATGGGAATTTTACTTGGGTATAGTGAAGTAGGATATAGAGCTCTTTTAGATAGGAAAATAGTAGTCGCGTGACATGTAGATATAGTCGAAGACGATGTAAAATGTATCGGTCTAGATCTCGACGAAAACGAGACGGATTATACTCTTCCTTCGGGGAAAGTAGAAGAAGTAATAATGATAACGACGATAATCCGGATGATAATGTCTTTGAAAGCACAGATGAGTCTGAAAAACCAAATGATAAAATAAAAGATGGACACAATAAAGATCAGGGGTTGAGAATTCCACGTAGATCCGTACGTGAAAGAAAAAGTACTGTAGTAAGATATCCGGAACCAGAAACGTATAATATCTTTGTAAATTATAGTAGAGTAGATACTCCTTGTACATTTGAGGAGGCGATGAATAGCAAAGATAGTAAAAATTGGCAAGAAGCCATGGATAAAGAAATTGGCTGTATTAATAAAAATAAAACTTGGTCGTTAGTTGAGAAAAAAGAAAGAAAAAAAGTACTAGATGTGAAATGGATTTACGCTAAGAAATCAGATAATAGATATAAGGCTAGACTAGTTGTAAGAGGCTTTCAGCAAACTGATGTAATTGATGATTATACACTCCAGTAGCTAAGAGTCAAACATTAAAAATACTTCTTTCATACTGTTGTCAAAATAGATTAATAATAGAGCAAATGGATGTTGAAACTGCATTTCTAAATGGCAAAGTGACTACAGAGGTATATGTTAATCAACCTAAAGGTTATGAAGATGGCACGAAAAGAGTGTTAAAATTATATAAAGCTTTGTATGGATTAAGAGAAAGCCCAAGAGATTGGTATGAATGCTTTGACGAGTATATAACAAAAATAGGTTTCAAGAAAAATAATGTAGAATTGTGTTTATATGTTCTCGATGAAGGAGACAATATTATTTACCTACTAATCTATGTAGATGATTTGTTAATTTGCGGAAAAGATAAGTTGAAAATTCAAAATATTAAAAAATTATTGACAGATAAATTTAAAATGAAAGATTTAGGCGAAATAAAGGAATATCTTGGAATTCAAGTAGATTATGATTATAATAAAAATGAAGTGAAATTATATCAGACAAAATATATAGAAGAACTGTCAGAGAAATATAGTATAACAAATAGTAAATTGTATAATACTCCTATAGAGACGAACTTAAAGCTTGAGAAGGCTCAAGAATGTAAATCGGATATAAAATACGGAAATGTAATTGGCGCAATATTATACATAAGTTCTGATACGCAACCAGACATAAGTTTTAGAGTGAATTACTTAAGCAGGTACCAAAATTATTACAATGAGACGCATTATAAATATGCTCTACGTGTATTAAAATATCTATATCAAACTAAAGAATTAAAATTGTGTTATAAAAGAAATGAAAACTTAAACCTAATGGAATGTTATGTAGATGCAGATTGGGCAGGTGATTGTACTGATAGAAAATCAACTTCCGGCTATGCGATTATTATGTATGGGAATGTGATTGACTGGAAATCGCGGAAACAAAAATGTGTCACGAAAGCGTCAACGTATGCAGAGTATATTGCACTATCCGAAGTAGTGAGTGAACTGAAGTACATCAAAGATTTATTAAAAGCCTTTAACGTGAAGTTAAATGAACAAGTGAAAATATATGAAGCCAATGCAAGCACGATAAGTATAGCGAAATTCGGTAATTTTACGAAAAATTCGAAACATATTGAGATTCATTACCACTATGTACATGAGAGCATTAAAAACAAAGAGATTGAAATTGTAAAAATCGACTCAGAAAATAATGTAGCGGATATATTTACGAAAGCATTATGTAAAGATAAATTTGTTAAATTCAGAGAGTTATTAAATGTAAAATAAAGATTGAATGCGCAATATAAATGTAAGGAGGCGTGTTAAATATTGTACATTCTATATTGCGTAATATAGATGAAAAGGTCGCGTATGAATTGTATACGCGCACTCACACAAGTAAGTGTGCGTGTGCTCCCCTCCAGTGCGCATCACGTGATCGGTGCGCGAGCAGCAACGGCCGACTCGCGCAAAACACTCTCTCGACCGTTGGACTCCAAGCGACAAGCACATCGCGCCGCGAGCATGAGGCTCGCTACATCAATGTATTATTTATTTAATCAGTGTTAAATAAACTATTCCTTTTTTACAACCACGGCTCAATTTATTTAACAATATTCTACAATAAATTGTTCTCACTTTGCAGTGTGAGAACAATTTATTGTAGAATATTTTATATTTAAGTACTATATCTGCTCATAGAACCACCTTAATATATATATCAGGGAAAAAATGTACTGTACGATTTAGTCGTATTTAAAAACTTTTATTAAAATTTTCTGAATTTACGCAAATATCACGGTAGCAAGAAATGTTTTGTAACTATATGATCTTTACTTTAATTATAATAATATCGTCTTCTGTGCAAACATTGTACGCTGCAGTTTTTTTTAATTTTAATTCTAGATCATTTTTCAACCACAGCATACGCGCAGTCTTGCCACGAAAAAACTCCAATACCTTTCCAAATACTGGTAAATTTTTTTCAAATGTTATTCAAATAAATTTATTTAATTTTAACGAAGCATTGCGGAATAATACATTGTTTCCTACATGTATAATTTCATTATTAGACAAATTGAATTGCTCTGTAATGACTGCTGAATACAAATTTTGACTTATGTATATTTCTTTCAAATTCCGCAATTTGAAATTTTACACACGCTTGTGTACATTCTACACAAATATTGTGTAAAAGTTTACACAAGAAATTTTACACAAAATTTAAATTACACAGGATTCATATTTTACACAAAATTTTTAACCGTGTAGTCAAGTACCGGCCATAAGTTAACTTGACTGCCATAATACAACTTTTCGTACCTTGCGTGCAAAATTACATTTTACGTCCACGTTGTAACTTGAAAATTATGCAACCAGCAGGCATAAAGTACTACTTAACGCCCAAGAGGCCCAATAGCTCACATACTCCTAGAAAACATTATAGAATCTACGCACTTTACGCCCGTGTGGGCGAAAATTATTTTAATTATGTTATAATGCCTTCTTTTTATTTCTAAAATTCATAAGAATTTTTTCAGATATTTACGAAAAGTCAAAGCCTATATAAAAAAATTACATAGTTACCAACCCATCACTATTTTTCATTATTCTTTCTCAATTTTGAACTTTCTATAATATTACGCATCTTGGGAGGACACGAGAAGGCTAGAGCTGCTCTAGCAGGGGCGGTCCTCCGATCTCCCATGCATAATTGGCGGACCCGACGCACAGTGGGCGGAAACGTCAAAGAAATGGTCAAAATATCGGCTTCACGTGAATTTTGCATGAAAACTATTAATGACAGCAGATTTGGACTCCTTTTATAGAATTTTCTCAGAAACCGTTTCCCCCGAATATCTGTATAATGATTATTAACATGAAATCGTTGCAGTTTGAGAGTATTATCACGAAAATTTGGTATACCTGTTCAGTTGACATATATTAGACGATCACCTATGGGGTTTTCATACATATGCATATGGATTTACATGTTTTTCTAACTCCTTATCTAAAAAATGGTATTACTTTTGTAAATGTAATATATTTTAATAATTTCATTAAACGAATTATGGCAAAATCTAAACTTTGAAGATAATGATCTCCGATTTAATTTTTTTTGTGAAAAATTACCAAAGTTATACGTTGTACGTCACTTAAATTATTATAAACAATCATTAAATGTTATAGTTGTCTTTATAAAAATGTTAGGCTCAGTACTGAAAGTTGCGCGTGTTTACATACAGCAAGGTGTCGAAGAATTTGTACATAAACAGGACGATTATATGTCAACGCTAAGATGCCCTCAATAACGCGATACTTTTCCTAAAAAGCTTAAATCACAAATCATTGTCTTAAAAAAAGTTGAATATTGACTTATTTTGTTTAAAGAAATTATTTAAATAAATTAATTTAATAAAACTGATACCTGACCCGGTATTAAAAACTCCAAAATCTGTAAATATATATATCTTTTTTATGCGATGAAGTTAATACCACCTATTTGTGATTATAAAGACAACTATAACATTTAATGATTGTTTATAATAATTTAAGTGACGTACAACGTGTAACTTTGGTAATTTTTCACAAGAAAAATTAAATCAGAGATCATTATCTTTAAAAGTTAGATTTTGCCATAATTTGTTAAAAAAATTATTTAAATACATTAAATTTACAAAAGTAATACCATTTTTTTAGATGAGTAGTTAGCAAAACTTGTAAATCCATATGTATATGTATGAAAACCTCATGGATGATTTTCTAATATACGTCAACTGAACAGGTAAATCGAATTTTCGTGATAATGCTCTAAAACTGCAACGATTTCATGTTAATAATCATTATACAGATATTTGGGGGAAACGGCCTCTGAATAAGTACTATAAAAGCAGTCCATATCTGCTGTCATTAATAGTTTTCATGCAAAATTCGCGTGAAGTCGATATTTTGACAATTTTTTTGACGTTTCCGCCCATTGTGCGACGGTTTGCAGTTCACCGGTGCGCTACTTAAATGCAGAATACTAAATTTTTGCATAAATTTATTAACAATATTAATACCTATAAGTCCACTATAAATAATGACATTGGCTCTAATTTTTAATTGATACCGTTAAGTACAACATCCCTTTATACTTTAGTAGAAAGTTTTATTAACAATATTATTTGTACAGTCATGAAGAAAATTATTACCATTTATAGAGAGTGCTTATTGAATAGATGAGATTAGAAGAAATAAAGGACATATTACCAATCTATACTATAATATGGCTAATCTGACGATAATATGTTTCTGTTTGCATGAATGCAAAGCTCTGATTGGCTTAATGGATTATAAGTGAATCCACATTGCGTGCCGTATGCCATGTGCCGTGCGATTCATGCCGTGTCAATTTTCAAAGTCTACAAAAAAATTTATTAGCACAAGAAAAAGTGGAATTGACAGTAACTCAGAGTACTGCGTCTATTCCACTTGATCCTGTGTTAGTATATGTTGTAGACGTCAAACATTTTCTCCTTGGCAATACACAAATCGCACAGCACGCGGCACACGACACACAATGTGAATTCACTATGTGAACTCTCCACAAAGAATTTACAGTCGGCGCTTTTATCAAGGACTTCCTTCTTTATTTTAAATGAGACTTTATTAATTGCTTTTCTTTATCTTAAACAAAAAAAATTGAATATAAAAAGATGTTAAATTATATTTTTTCTCTTCATTAATATTTTTATTAAATCTACTAACATTTGCATTTTACATAATAATTTGATTGGTCTATGAGCAAATATGTACAACAGCTTAAGAGTAAGCACTGACATCGACTAAATTTGTTGAAGTAAAATAATGCTTCTCAAACCAAATGCTCAGATTAATATTTCAAATAAATATCATAAATGTCAAAGGCTTGCAAGGGTCGTAGATCCAGACACAGCACTTCGTTGCAATCCACTTGGAAATTAAGATATTGATTGCAGACTCAAAAACCTAGCCATGACAGTAATTTATATAAATGCTTCATGCACTACAATGTTCACAGAACAGATGGCTCCTCTGAAACATTTAGCGTCCTACACCATGAACCAATCATTAATTACATTATTCTCAACACTAATAATAAATAATCTATCATTGCTCACATCTTGTAAAATTAAAAATAAACAGTTTATGAACTAACATAAGAATTACTGAGAGAACAAAAACTTTCTTGATATTTATTTATGGATATAACTTCTTGAAATTGTTACCTAAATCTTGTGTAGAAAAAAGTTTACTGTGGATTCTGAAACATTTTAGTGCCTCTTATCATGAGCAAATCATAAATTGAATTACTCTGCGCACTTTTATTTGTTCAAATATTCACAGTAACACATCATTTTGACATTTCTCCGTTTTAAATTATTTTAATTTTCATTCTACGTAATGTTTTTAAACTTTTTATGAACTAAGAATCATTGAGAGAACAAAAACTTTGTTGATATTTATTTATGGATATAAATTTTTGAAATTATCTTAATCTTTTGTAGAAAATAGTTTACTGTGGTCTTTTTATTGTTTAAAAACTTCTGTCCTACTAGTTTTTGCGTGGAATCCGCATTCTAGATAATAAAAAAATCTAATTTTTGAATATAACTTCAACTAAATTATAATGATTTCTTCTTTTTGTACAATCATGTACAAATTCAGATCATATTCCTTATACAATCTGAAAAAAATATAAAAAATCAACAGAAAGTTTCAATTTTCATCTCTAACTGATATTTTATATTTTTAAAATAGACATTTAGTAATTTAATACTTATCTGCACGGAGAGAAATCTGTAGCGATTATCGCATGGATCCTAGCCATGTGGTTTTCGTACGACGCTTAGTGCGATAATCGCACTAAGCTGATACGAATAACGCAGGCCTTTGGCGAATAACGCATGGCCGGTGGCGAATAACGCATGCGCCAATGCGTTCATCGCAACAGCCTCTGCGTAGCAATCACAGCAGCGAAACTGATGCGATAACCGCTACAGATTCCTCTCCGTGTGATTATTTATGTTGTTGATGTACACAAATCTTGTAGTTAATATATAAACTTGTGTTTACAAGGGCTACAAAAACAAAAAATGTTTCAGAAAAACCACATTCACAACCTAAAAATAAGTAAAATATATTAATGTGTTTGTTTTTATGTTAATATCTTCTTCAAGCTGCATTTGAATTTTAAGTAAAAAACGGAGTAAAGCCTGAGTCTGAAAGAATAAATGTAATTCAAAAAATTAATAATACTTATAATAGTATAATAATACTATTCTTTAACATCAACAATTCCATCAGTATTTTCGAAATGTAGCTTTACTTTCGGATAAGCATGAATCGTAAATTTTGCATATCCTTGTTTCACCTCTTCCTTTACGTAAATAAAGTCTAGTTGTACGTGTATGGAAAATAATATTGTAGCTAATAGGTTTCTTTTGAACACCTCCAAACATACTAGTTGCACCATACACTTGAGCTACTACTTGATTAGTGATAACTGCACAGCCAAATTCATTAGCTAATCTAAGCAATAATCGAAGAAACCTGACTAAATGCATTTGGCGAGCTGCCGATTTTCTTCTTCCAGCAAAATCCTAGCCCATATCTAGATTCTGACATTATAACACTGGCTTTTATCAAAAGCTGAGTTTGGTGGTCAGAGCTGTATGCACGAGCAGTTGCAATATTGTCAAGTACATTATCCGCACTAATCACCTTTCAGCTACAGCAATTAATCTTTCAGGTCTGAAAGTACCTTCAGTATCAATGTATATGGGCTTAGTGTCTGCACCTCCCATATCAACAGGCAGTTAACGGCTAAAGTGTGACAAAGCTGTGATTTTCCAGTTCTAAATTCTACAAAGATTTATGTAATAGATCTTGTTTCTATTCCACCTACTACTTTGCCGATTAATGAGAAGTTACTGACAGTACTTATACTGGTGCTACTCTTTCGATAAGAATCTGTTCCAGAGCTCAAAGTCTGTGAAAATTCTATAAACTGAAAATGAAAAACATTTTCACAAAGTATCTATTTTTTATTTTCTTTAAAGTTATATTTACGTTTTTACATGATATATATATATATATATATATATATATATATATATATATATATATATATATATATATATATATATATATATATATATATATATATATATATATATATATATATATACTTATCTATGTATAAAAGTATGCACATGCCATGCCATCAGCTGATTGAAATTCATAATATCTTTTTTACCTAATTACGTATATTTAAAAATACCATACGATATTTTCAGGTTATTGTAGAGTCACAATTTTGTCGTTTCTCTCTCTCTCTCTCTCTCTCTCTCTCTCTCTCTCTCTCTCTCTCTCTCTCTCTCTCTCTCTCTCTCTCTCTCTCTCTCTCTCTCTCTCTCTCTCTCTCTCTCTCTCTCTCTCTCTCTCTCTCTCTCTCTCTCTCTCTCTCTCTCTCTCTCTCTCTCTCTCTCTCTCTCTCTCTCTCTCTCTCTCTCTCTCTCTCTCTCTCTCTCTCTCTCTCTCTCTCTCTCTCTCTCTCTCTCTCTCTTTCAGTATACATTCAATTTATATAACACTATGTATTTAGTTATATATTGAGCAATTGAGCAGCAGCCGGAACAAAACAGCTGATCGAGAGGGAAAAGAAGAAGGAAAAAAAGAATCTGAAAACAGCCATAACCAATATGTAAACGAAATATACATCAGAACAATATAATATTTTTAATTGAATTTTTTCATACCTGAATAGTATAGCTAGGGGGTTTCTGAAGCCCCCCACCACCTCACCCATCCGCGACCCCCTTCTAGGCCAATCAATAGAGGTTTTTTGCGTGCCATAAATCTTATTAGTAAGCGGTAAACGCTATTGTACGCAGAATATTCCACAGTATAAGTGGTATATAAACTCGACTAGCAGCTCCGTTCTATATATATTGTTGTTAACAATTTAATGCAAAAAAAAGCGCTTTTTTATGGTTTTTTGCTTTTATAGCCGAAACTAATGGACCGATCTTGATAGTCCAATGAGATAAATTGTAGTAAATGAAATTACGAACAAAACTAGATGTTGATCGAATCGATCGGACGATTAGTTACGGAGAAAAACGTGAAAAACCGAAAAAATGAGCGTTTTTTGAAAAATTCATATATCCGCCATTTTTAAAGATGTGGCGGATATCTCTGGCGAATTGATAGTAATTCACATGTACTTTATGTGTGCGAAAACCAGGAACTGTGCGATTATTAGTTTTTGCGTAATCGCGATTTTAATTTTTGAGTAGGCTATTTTTGAGCGAGGCTGTATGCTCTGCGGGTTATCCGATTTCAATTATCAAAAATGATTTTGAAAGTTCAAATGTTGAACTATAAAACGACTATCTTGGATTTTTGATTAAATACTGTTTTATACTTGAAAACAGCTGTCAAAGTTGACCAAAAACGCCCGAGCGCACGGAAGTGGCGGAGTGGTGGGGGGCGCGCGACGGCTGAGGGGAGCCGATATATATAGTAATAGAACGCGCTGCGCGCAACGCACAGATCTTTGCTTTTAATTTCCTCAGCAACTAAAGGAGCTATTTTAATCATTTTTTTTTATTTCGGGGTAACTCAACCCAACTAAACCGATTCTGCACTTTTATTTGATGAAAAACGAACAGAAAGGCAGTTATTGGACGTTTTAATAGGTTGATAAAATAATAAATATAAACTTTCTCTTTTTCTTAATCTACATTATATTTATTAGAAAAATTTACAGTGTTACTTAAAAACTATGTTACATTAATTAGTTTTTTTCCGCTTCGGTGGTAGCAAATCGATTTCATCCTCGCAGTGATACGAGTCGAGTTCGCATTCGTTCTCGTCACTCGAATCATCTTCTAATTCTAATAATGTTTTATTTATGACTAAGTTGTAACATGTATCTTCGTGGCAGTGTGTACAAAGATTTGTGCACTCTAAGCCGTGCTTTTTGCAACTGCATGAAGCATCTATACATCCCTTTTTCGAGCAAGTGCATGAAATTTGCGATAATAATTTTTGGGGTATCGGCGGATCCGTCGTTCCTACCGGGAGCAAACATTTATTTTTTATTTGCCAACCCCAATTAGTAGGTATTAAAGAGTTATTACCTAACCATAATTGGAGTTGGTAATACACTCTAAATGCATGTTGCTTAGCGGATCCCTGCGTTGGTGGCAAAGTTTCTAAAGCAAATTTCGTTTTCGTTTTGGCTTTGCAAAAATGTAAGTATCACAAATCATGCAGTGAAAAATTACTGCTTTTTTCGATTAATTTCTTTTCTGCTTTGTTGCTGTACAGGTCGATTATTAACTTATAGGCATTGCTAGCTATTTTTTCAGAACTGGCATTTTTTTCATAAAATACTGCAGATAAATCTAATAATTTTTCGTGGTTAACTGTATCTATTAATTTATTTTTGCCTATTCTATAAAAACAAGAGGTTGTATCGCAGCCAGAAAATGCATGTAAAAATGTTATTCTATTTCTTAAAAAGGGATATTTGAAACTATTACTATTAAAATACTGATTTGGTGTTGAGCCTTTGTTTTCTTTACAAAAATAAATGTTGTTAATGTTCTCTGCCAGTTCTGAAAAAATAACTAGCAAGTCTATGTCTTCGCCCACAATCACCACAGTTGTTTTATAATCAGCGCGGGCATTATTTATCGCAGTCATTACTATTAACCGATCCGCGTCCTCCGGGGCTATTTTTGTTTGAAATCGTACAGCATTTAGAGTTAAACAAAGCATATTTATTAATCTCGTTTTTTTTTTCACTGCTCAAAAATTGCTTTTGATTAACAACAATCGTTGTATTGCTATCGAAAGCAATTTCACGACCTATATTCTTCAATTGCCTACGCGAACGCTCTACAGATTTTGTTGATGTTTTATTGTCGTCGGGATATCCATAAAAAATAATATAACTATTTTCGCTGTAATGTCTTGTCACATACGAAACGTAGGTATTTATTATTTCTGCCATTTTCATGTTACTTTGCCACACGACTCTATGCAAAAATAATCCGCCGTCGACAACATGTGTTATCTTTGATGGTACGTTTATACTCGGTAATGAATCAAAATTGAGGTAGAATGCGGATTTAGATGTTTTCCGCATGCCATTTTCATCAAACAATGACAGCGGAATCGGCGATAGTTCATACGAACTACAATACTCTTTCATATCGTCTTGGTTTTGAATATTGAGCGAAATTTTTTGGAAAATTAGCAACGGTTAGATATACACATCCTCATTTGCACTATTTTTTATAGTGGAGTTCGCAGCTGCCAAATGGGTAACTTTACTGCTTCTTTTATATTTTACGTCAGTAAACTTTTTATTTGACGCCTCATCCATCAAAATCTTTCCTAATTCAAAAGCTTTGTGGCAATTCACAAGCAATAAATCACCAATCACTCCGGAATATATACCAATTAATTTATCGCTTTCTGGGAATGGATCAAATGTATTAAAAAAGTCCTGCAGTTTTTTAAGTCATCTGCGTCTCTGGAGATACGAGAAACTCGATTGTCGACATGCTGTTCAGATGTAGCAAATGTCATGTTGCAAAATAGCTCTATGGCATTGCTGACCTCTAATGCAGCTGCCCTTGACAACACCCATTTTCCAATGACATTTTCTGTGAGTCCACAGCCGTGTGTCAAGCCTCCAGCGCATTTCATTGACCTCATCAAAACCTGCTCGATGGTCATATCAGACCATAATCCGCACCAAAAGCGATTTGAACGTCTTATCGTATGAAAGCCCTGCTTACAGAATTTATCATATTCCACTATATCCATGCTTTCTTTTAAATTAACCATCTGTTGGACGTACAAAAGACACGCCTTAGCGTATAAATGATGACCTGAAGCGAAAAAAAAAGGTATCATTAACGTTACTGTTTCTACATGTTGGTCAAAATTACCAGAACGTTCTGCATCTATGTATCTTTGCAGTAAATAAGTTAGTTTAAAATATTGTAGCCACAGTTGACTTGTTGGGCCATTATTTTCTAAATTCGTTATTACCGATGAAAATTTTATTTGTACGCTTTCCATTAAGAAAGTCATTAAATAATTTGCAAAATTTTCGGTTCCTACTTTTTGTAAATTATCATCTAAAAACGTTTTCTCTTCTTCTGTAAATTCTATTTTTTCTAAAATAATAGTAGCAAGCGCAGCTTGTACTAAAAAGTGACCTCGCACAGACCTCGAAAAAGCATGACCTGTTAAAGCCTTATCCGCTGATAATTCGACGTATATCGTCGATAAAGCTTCTTTCAGGCCGCTACCTGCCATTATATTACCAATAGCACCAAGAAAAGACATCGCAAGATGAAATCCTCCTAATCGTGGGATTACTGAGCGGATATTATGGGGATCGTTATCTGCCTCTATAGAAGCGACGATTTCGCTAGCTTTCATGTATAAAGGCAAATCAAACGTTACAAAGCAGTGCTTTTGATTATTTGCATTTGCTCTCCGTCGTGCATCGATTAAAGATGTTAAAATTGTTGTATGGTCGCTCGGTGGCGCTTTAATAAACGGCAAAGCAATAATTCTCGTCGTACAAAAATCATTATTCAATAAATGAAATTTATTCATAAATCCGTGCCAATTCAGGGTCTTCCGTGGTGCAGTATGCTTGCCGTAAAAATATAAAAAATCGATCGCTTTGATTTCAATTGTAAAGTCAACACGATATATTTCTTTCCAATTACGTATAGTTATATTATCTAATTTGAATGCCTTGTTATTCTTAAAATCGGTCAATGGAAGGAAACCGAACGTGCCATCAGTACTAGTAGATAATGTTCCTTTTAAACGAGGCACACAATTATTAAAATTAACCGAACTTGATGGAGTCGCACACATAATACCGCCCATACAATGAAACGTATTTTTGCCATCAATGGTGGCTGTATTATGGTCCGCATTATCATATACGAATTGCAAATAGGTATCTCCAATGAAATCGAAATGTTCAGGGTCATTAACGAGGGAGTTTTCGAATCGTACTGTTTCTGCGTAGGACTCACAGAGCCCAATATTGTAGAGACAATCTATTAAACCTCGTGCTGCAAATTTCGTATGTATCATACATGAAAGTCCTAATAATATAGGCGATGAAAAGGATCGTGGTCGCATAGATGATATTAAAATATGGGCTGCGGTAACAATTCTGTTTTCCCACTTATCCCAAGATCCATTTTTTCGCTCATGTTTATGAGTTTTTATAAGAATTTCGCGCATTAGTTGCAACGTTTCCGGAATATCTTTAATGTTATTTAAGAAATCCGTTGGCGTATTATAATTCTCCAAGTCAACTTTCATAGCCCTAACATCTTGTAGAATAAAATGACTGGCTAATTCCACTATTCTCAACCTTTCTTCTTTTTCATTTACTTTGCGATTTGAATACCAGCTATCTTGTATACATTTACCTAACGTTTGTTTAAAACAAATAAAACGATCATTTGAGCTAGAATAAATTACTATTTCATCTTCGAAATGATTTTTTAAAAGTATTTCTATGCGACCAAGTCGGGGTAGATCAGTATCTCCGAACTTATTTACATATATTTGTAATATATCTTTTAAAGAAAATTGACACTGATCGCTATTCTCCAATAAATAGTTGATAATAAAAGATAATAAGTTACTCATATTTTCGGTTATCGGTCTACCCTTAACATTACAAGGACTATATGAGTAAAATACGCTTAAGCATTTCGAGTGATAATAAACGGTGTTTTCTGTATAATAATTATCAGATTCTTTTTTCAAATTAGATAACCGCGACGCTAGAATTTTATTCTCTTCGCTTTTAGGGAGAGCTTGTAACTGCGCCAAAATATTATCGATAGTCTCCTGCTTTGAAACGCGGGTTAAATTTTGCTTACAACTGTGACATTGATTCGAACAAAAAAAACAATGAGTTGAGAAAGCGAACCCTCGTCCTTCTTTACAACGATTTCGGTCTTTTAACCATGTTAATGCCGATACTGCTAACGCCCTTTTTATATTAGACTCCCTCGTATAGAGCGTTTGACAAGTTTTATGTACTGTGATTTCTTTTAATTTTTGTAACTTTAAATGCTTCTTATCTTTTCTTTTATGACTGGCTAGAATAAGATTATTAATGGCCCGTTCTTTCAATATGTGCGATTTAGATGGTTCATTAGGCTTGTCGCAAAGTAAACAAATTTCATCGTCGTCAAGCCACTCCTGTTCGTCTTCCATAACTTGTGTATTTTCATCGTACCTGAATAAAAAAAATATTAATGGAATACGTAAAGTTAAAATTCATATATGTGCAAATCTCACGAAAGATGCGACAAAACCTGAAATCACGTTTTGAAAATTTTTTTCGAGCACACCTTCGAAACCTGGTTTTTCCTATTGTTTGTAGTATATAAAATGAAGATCCGTAGTTGTACAGCGTCCATCAAGTTGCCTATTTTTTCTAGAACAACTTCTTACTTTTTAAGAAAATGGCAAAAAAAGCCCTTCTCTTCAAACCTCAGCTATTTAGCCCAGAAACGATCTACTCAAAGTTTTCAAACAGAAATTAAAACTAGCAAAAAAGAGCTTTAATTCCTTTTTTTAAAAATTAAAAAATATTGATTCCTTCAAAAGTTACAAGGGTTTGAAGTTGAACGTCGAAAAGGCATAAAAATGCTCTCAAAGTCGGCGCGTCCGATTCCTGCGATTTTTTACATTTTTATGCTTTTTCGACGTTCAACTTCAAATCCTTGTAACTTTTGAAGGAATCAACATTTTTTAACTTTAAAAAAAAAGAATTAAAACTCTTTTTTTCATGTTTTAATTTCTTTTTCTAAACTTTGAGTAGATCGCTTGTGGGCTAAATAACTGAGGTTTGAAGAGAAGGGCTTTTTTTGCCATTTTCTTAAAAAGTAAGAAGTGGTTCTAGAAAAAATAGGCAACTTGATGGACGATGCTCAACCACGAATTTCTCTTATACACGGAAAGAAGTTTTGTTGAGCCGCTCGCTAAAACGCTATTGGTGCGCTTACACTGCCGAGTGAACGAGCCGCTCTCTCAGGTTTGGTGCGTGAGACGCCAATATTCGTGCTCCCGCGCAACAAGGATTTTGGAAAGTGGTGCACTCTAGTGATTGGCAAACTACGCACTGTCTTTATGGCATCTGAACGTCCAACATCCAACGGCAACGGCAACGATCGTCTTAATTGATCATCATTGTATTGTTTTTATAAGTTTTATATATTAAATTTATAAATTAATATTGCTGTTGTAGTCTTTCAAGTTACAATGAACGAGTTCCTTCAAAAATATAAGTTACCCCAAGAACTAAGGGATATTTTTCACAGTAAGTATACAATGTTTACATTCGTAAAACGTAACCTATAAGATTTTAATATATTATGATATGTGTGTGTGTGTGTGTGTGTGTGTGTGTGTGTGTGTGTGTGTGTGTGTGTGTGTGTATATATATATATATATATATATATATTTATATTTGCGTGCACGCATGCAGTTTTTATTTTTGTTTGTAAATTTTGCATTTTGGTTAAATGTTTTCGTTTAATTATTAAATTTTGATGGTCTTCCCGATCCTGCGCCTTGTCTCTCAATTAAAAATAGTACAACACATTTTATAGCTTCTCGATATCGTTTGTAATTATAAGTTTTATTTTCCTCGCTGAATTGTAATGCCTAGCTTATAAGTTTTATAATTTGTTAATAAATAAAAAAATTGCTAATTATACAATTTACTTTATTATTAAACTCTTTCACAAGCATATTTTTCTGTTACATGTACCGCATTGCATGGGCATGGGTAATATAAAAGTTTCGAAAAAATTAAAAAAAAAAACTTTTTATGGACGCAAGAATAAGAAACTTCTAAGATATAAGATCTGAGTCTGAAAGTGATATATCTAACGAAAAATGAGGCCTTATTTTATTTGTATTTGTAGTAGAGTTATTTTCAATGGAACAATCGCTTATATCAATCCATTTTAACGGAGCACCGTCCGCCAGCCGTTGAGTGTTCGTAACGGCGAAAATTGTATGCCAGTAGTACACCAACAGGCGGCGCCGCTCTCCGAAATCGTTGGTGCGTCGGAACTCGAAAATTGGTGCGCCACTCACCAAAACTGAGAGAGCGGCTCGTTAACTCGGCCGTGTAGTCGCACCAATAGAGTTTTAGCGAGCGGTTCAATAAAACCTCTTTCCGTGTACATACCACAAACAACGAGAAAAACCAGGTTTGGTAGGTGTGCTCCAAAAAAAATTTTCAAATCGTGATTTCGGATTTTGTCGCATCTTTCGTGAGATTTGCACATATACGTTTGTCGTGGAGAAAATCAGTATATGCACCACGGGAGTAAGTAAAGAATCCATCAGATCGCATATAATTGTCGCCCGAGCCTTCGGCTCGAGCGACAATTATATGCGTTCTGAGACATTCTTTACTTTTACGCCCTAGGTGCATAATCTACTATTAGTGTGAACACGACCGAGTAAATAATTTTTCATTTAATTTTAATAAGACTGTTCAATTTGGGTGTTTTTGCAATAACATTTACCTAACATTCGTAGATGTAGATGCTTCTGCCTCGTCGGTAAGCTCCATTACGATGTTTTGTATACTGATCTTGTATACTGATTATCTAGGAATTTTAATAAAATATAATTAATATTTACGACTCTTATATTAAATTTAACTAATGAGAATCAGTATTATATACCACTTGTATAACAACACACATCGAGTGTTTTAAATACTTTCAAAGTCTTATTAACAATCTAAATTATTATTAATTTTTAATTGTTATTTATAATGTAAATTTATAAAGTAATGTTTCTTAAACTTAAGTAACAGGCACAAATTAATAAAACAATTACTGGAAAGAAATATTGAAATATATAAATATACATACAAATACGCCACACTTACACACTATATACACATAGATTAAAAAAAAAAATAAAAAAAAGAATTAGAAAAAATGGAACCGTAATAGTATCGGGGATCGAACTTCGGCCGCTTGAGTGAGAATCAAGGGTCTCTGCAACTTGGCTATCCTTCACACTGCTATTTGCTCTTTCTACTCGAATGATTAAACAGAATGCCGGCAATACCGATTCCATTTAGACTCATACACTTTCAAACTTATTCTGTTCATGAAGCTATATTACTTATAATAAAATTTAAGTTGATTTAAACCTCAAGTTATATAAAAAAAAACGCTACGAATTAGAAAAAAAAGTTTTTCAATTCAACAAAGATTTTTCAAAAACAAGAACCTAAAGTAACCGGATTTTAACATGCTACTGATAAACTAAAATATTTTACAAGAGACTGCTTGATTAAAAATTATCCTGTTTTGATTTCTGATTGTTACAAAGACTTTCACCTATACTACATATACTACAATAAAAATTATACATACTTTTGTGTGCACCTCGTATAATGAATGTACAGTACGGTGTCGACTCCACTCCAAAAACTTGATATTACACAATAAAATCACTGAACTTATTATTAATTTAATACAATTAAAATTAAGAAAAATACAATTTTAATATTTTAAAATAATTAAAATATTAGTAATAATTAAGTAGCTATTTATAAAATAAACACATGTATCAAAGATGCTTTGCAAAGGTATAGTAGCTAGAGTCTCGGTGGCAACTGTAGTATAAACAGCTGAAAAGACCGTTGGTAGCGTCGCTTTCTCCTTCTTTGACCGCTTCAGTCCACGATATACAATAGTATGGTATAGTGGAAGAAAGTGGGGACAGAACAGAGTGGAGCGAATAGCATTACTATACTGTATATACAAGCAGATGTTCCGAGCGTAAACGTCCTTGATTATATAATACACGCCCGAGTAGATACGTATATACCTGCTTCAAATCTCAAGCAAAATTAGCGTTTCTGTTCATTTTTCATCAAATAAAAGTGCAGAATCGGTTTAGTTGGGTTGAGTTACTCCGAAATAAAAAAAAATGATTAAAATAGCTCCTCTAGTTGCTGAGGAAATTAAAAGCAAAGATCTGTCCGTTGCGCGCAGCGCGTTCTATTACTATATATATCGGCTCCCCTCAGCCGCCGCGCGCCCCCCACCATTCCACCACTTTCGTGCGCTCGGGCGTTTTTGGTCAACTTTGACAGCTGTTTTCAGGTATAAAACAGTACTTAATCAAAAATCCAAGATAGACGTTTTATAGTTCAACATTTGAACTTTCAAAATCATTTTTGATAATTGAAATCGGATAACCCGTAGAGTATACAGCCTCGCTCAAAAATAGCCTACTCAAAAAGTGAAATCGCGATTACGCAAAAACTAATAATCGCACAGTCCCTGGTTTTCGCACACATAAAGTACATGTGAATTACTATCAATTCACCAGAGATATCCGCCACATCTTTAAAAATGGCGGATATATGAATTTTTCAAAAAACGCTCATTTTTTCGGGTTTTCACGTTTTTCTCCGTAACTAATCGTCCGATCGATTCGATCAACATCTAGTTTTGTTCCTAATTTCATTTACTACAATTTATCTCATTGGACCATCAAAATCGGTCCATTAGTTTCGGCTATAAAAGCAAAAAACCATAAAAAAGCACTTTTTTTGCATTAAATTGTTAATAACAATATATATATAGAACGGAGCTGCTAGTCGAGTTTATATACCACTTATACTGTGGATTATTCTGCGTACAATAGCGTTTACCGCTTACTAATAAGATTTATGGCACGAAAACGCTGATTTTCTTCTCTATTGACTGGCCTATGAGCTTGCACGCGCGCGTTATTCGTGCAGGGACATGCAGCGCATAGGCCGATATTCGCTACCACCTTATCGCAGCGATTCTCGGAAATCCAATTATTTTAATCGCGGTCGCCTCACGAGCAGCCCCGATCTCCCTGCCGAATATTCGATGATGACATGTGCTCTTGTGCGACCCTGCAGGAGGTGTCAAATTACGGATAAACAATCCGATTGGCGTCATTAAATATTACACCCTCATTAAATGTTTTCCAAAACGCGCGTGCGCGTTGGACATTGCGGAGCATACCTGGCCCCAGGCCGAGCAGTGTGCATCATGGGGCATATTGTGTGATATCAGATGTCATCGAGTAAGTGTAGCAGTAGAATGACTCATTACGGTAGAATCTTTCGCATAATGAATAAGCGCGGATGACTCATGAGTTTTGCGCACTGGCCGATCAGAGCTGCCGTATACAACTCTCTCTCTCTCTCTCTCTCTCTCTCTCTCTCTCTCTCTCTCTCTCTCTCTCTCTCTCTCTCTCTCCCTCTCTCTCTCTCTCTCTCTCTCTCTCTCTCTCTCTCTCTCTCTCTCTCTCTCTCTCTCTCTCTCTCTCTCCCCCTCTCTCTCTCTCTCGTGGATCGGACCGATCTGGGGCTGCTATGTGCATTACGAGCATACTGTATGTTATCGAGCGAGTGTAGCGGCACAAGCCGTATGACTCAACACCATCCTGAAAGAAGTATATCTTATCGCTTCGACGATTCTTGACGGTGTGAGTGTGTATTCGGCACAGGGATCATGTAGTTAAACGGAAATCGTTAAAATTCCTTCACTTGTACCCCCGCTTTGCGATTTGACACCTCCTGCGAGGTCATCGATGATGTACATTGCGTGCAGGGGTACACCGATGTGAGCCTGTTTTCGTCGTAGTGATCATAGCGAGACAAGCGGCATGACTCTTTACCATAGCGGTCTCTCCGATATTCGGGCACGTATCGCTTCGATTCTTGGAACCGGATTATTTCAATTGTGATCTCCTTAGCTACTCTCTTTCGTCTTACTGAGAGAATTTAAAATTGAAACGTGTGACGCCACCTGTGAACTTCTAGAACCCCCATTAATCCGCTCATATACCGAAATCCCCATTCGGAATAATGCGCGTAGTATGCTGTGTGAGTATAACGCTATAGAGCTGAAAGAACCTTGATGCTCACTTCTAACGAACGTACATGCGTTATCTATCGCACCTCCTCTTTGTTCCGATATTCGCACCGCGATTCTTGGAACTCGAGAGTATTTCAATTGCGCTCTCCTTCTTCACACTCTTTCATCTTACTTACAGGATTAAAAATGGTTAAATTATTAATATAAATTTTATTTGACAATACCAATGAATTCACAGCCCCTACAATCGATTTTAATCAGATGTCATCGAGCAAGTGTGGCGATGTACAAGTTATATGATTTATTACTACGGTGAGAGAGAACTCGGGCATCTCCTTACCGCTACGATTCTCGGAACTCGGGATTATTTTAATAGCGCTCTTCTTATACACTCTCTTTCGTCTGACTTACAGAATTAAAAATTGTTAAATTATGAATAAAAAGTTTATTTGACAATTGATAGAGAGCGCTTATTTTTTCGATATCTTTAGCCGTTTGCGAGATATGGATAGAAGAGTAATATATGATATACGTAAAGTTTATGAATTATAATTTTTATAGATGTTGTGCAACTTTTTTATTTGATGATTATGTTCAATAAATAACAGCAATATATCTGATGAAGATTATGAGCATGCTACAAGTGTCTGGAGAGAATTCAATATTTCAAATTTAGGTTAGTTATTTTAATTTATTTTTATACAGATAAGTAATTTAAATGAATTCACATTTTCTCATATTTTATCGTACCATTAGAATGAAGCCTAAAGATATAACATTGGCCAATGAGGCAGGAGTACTTGCGAAGTTTGCTTGACAGGCTAAAATAGTGAAAAAGCCAAAATTAAAGATTGGAGATACAGTAAGAGTTAGTAAGATAAAGCAAGTATTTGAGAAGGATTATACACCTAATTGGTCAACAGAAATTTTTACAATAAGTCAAGTGATGCCTACTAATCCAGTTACATACAAGCTAAAAGACTATCGAGATGAACCCATTCACACAATAGTTGGATAAGTAAATCAGATTTATAAAGGTTCAATAAATAAATACATATATCAGATAAAATGTAGTCTTTATTTATATTCCAATGTATTATTTACAATATGCGTATGATTAACCTTCATCAATTTCACATATCTTATAATGCCCCACGGTAAAATATGGAAGACTTCACACTATGATATAAAAAGAGTTATTCTATGACATTAAAGAGGTTCCCTTACAATAGAAAAGTATTAAAAGGTGTTGATCTATAACAGTGTTACAGAAAGTGTTGCACTACATCATAAAAGTGGTTACTCTGTGATATAAATGGTGGTACTATATGAGATAAAATGTGTTACTCTATAGCATGGAAGATGCTCCTCTATAATATAGAAGTTTTCTGAGGTGTCATACTCTGCCGAGGAGATACTACTGAGTGGCAAGGTGTAACTGTATAATATGAAATTGCAAAGGCATCACTATATGACATAAAAGGTGTTAATCGATAACATACTAGCGCTTGTAATATGCAAGATGTGACTCTGTGATATAAATAGAGTTACTTTATGGCATTAAAAAGGTTCCCTTACAATATAAAAGTATTAAAAGGTGTCAATATATAACAGAAAATATGTTACTATCTCACATGAAAGATGTACTGTATGGTGGAAAAAGTGTACACTACATCATAAAAGTGGTTACTCTGTGATATAAACGGTGGTACGATATGAGATAAAATGTGTTAAGTCTCTAGCATGGAAGAGGTTCCTCTATAATATATAAGTTTTCAGAGGTGTCATACTATGACGAGGAGTAGGTATTAAGTGACTCAAAAGCTGGTACTGTACAGTATTAAAGTGTAAAAGGATTCACTATACGACAGAAAAGGTGTTAATCTATAACATAATAGCGCTTCTGATATGAAATATGTCACTCTGTGATATAGAAGGTGGAACAATATGACATAAAATGTGTTACTCTATAGCAAGGAAAAGGTTCCTCTATAATATAGAAGTTTTCAGAGGTGTCATACTATGACGAGGAGATACTACTGAGTGGCCAAAAGGTGTTTCTGTATAATATGAAATTGCAAAAGGCATCACTATATGACATAAAAGGTGTTAATCTATGACATACTAGCGCTTGTAATAGGCACGATGTCACTCTGTGATATAAATAGAGTTACTCTATGGCATTAAAGAGGTTCCCTTACAATATAAAAGTATTAAAAGGTGTCAATTTATAACAGAAAATATGTTACTATCTCACATGAAAGATGTACTGTCTGGTGGAAAAAGTGTACACTACTTCATAAAAGTGGTTACTCTGTGATATAAATGGTGGTCCTATATGAGATAAAATGTGTTATGTCTCTAGCATGGAAGAGGTTCCTCTATAAGTTTTCAGAGGTGTCATACTATGACGAGGAGATGGTATTCAGTGACTCAAATGCTAGTTCTGTACAGTATTAAAGTGTAAAAGGATTCACTATATGACATAAAAGGTGTTAATCTATAACATACTAGCGCTTGTGATATGAAATATGTCACTCTGTGATATAGAGGGTGGTACAATATGACATAAAATGTGTTACTCTATAGCATGAAAGAGGTTCCTCTATAATATAGAATTTTTCAGAGGTGTCATACTCTGCAGAGGAGATACTATTGAGTGGCACAAAACATGTAGCTGTACAATTTGAAAGTGCAAAAGGCATCACTATATCACATAAAAGGTGTTAATCTATAACATACTAGCACTTGTGATATGAAATATGTCACTCTGTGATATAGAGTGTGGTAAAATATGACATAAAATCTGTTACTCTATAGCATAGAAGAGATTCCTTTATAATATAGAAGTTTTCAGATGTGTCATACTATGACGAGGAGATACTACTGAATGGCACAAAAGGTCTAGCTGTATAATATGAAATTGCAAAATGCATCTCTATAATAAAAGATGTTAATCTATAACATACCAGCGCTCGTAATATGCAAGATTTTCTGTTATATATTGACACCTTTTACTATTTTATATTGTAAGAGAACCTTTTGAATGCCATAGAGTAACTCTATTTGTATCACAGAGTGACATCTTGCATATTACAAGCGCTAGTATGTTATAGATTAACACCTTTTATGTCATATAGTGATGCCTTTGCAATTTCATATTATACAGCTACATATTTTGTGCCACTCAATAGTATCTCCTCTGCAGAGTATGACACCTCTGAAAATTTCTATATTATAGAGGAACCTCTTCATCCTATAGAGTAACACATTTTATCTCATATAGTACCACCACTTATATCACAGAGTAACCACTTTTATGATGTAGTACAACACTTTCTGTAACACTGTTATAGATCAACACTTTTTAATACTTTTATATTGTAAGGGAACCTCTTTAATGTCATAGAATAACTCTTTTTATATCATAGTGTGAAGTCTTGCATATTTTACCGTGGGGCATTATAAGATATGTGAAATTGATGAAGGTTAATCATACGCATATTGTAAATAATACATTGGAATATAAATAAAGACTACATTTTATCTGATATATGTATTTATTTATTCAACCTTTATAAATCTGATTTACTTATCCAACTATTGTGTGAATGGGTTCATCTCGATAGTCTTTTAGCTTGTATGTAACTGGATTAGTAGGCATCACTTGACTTATTGTAAAAATTTCTGTTGACCAATTAGGTGTATAATCCTTCTCAAATACTTGCTTTATCTTACTAACTCTTACTGTATCTCCAATCTTTAATTTTGGCTTTTTCACTATTTTAGCCTGTCGAGCAAACTTCGCAAGTACTCCTGCCTCATTGGCCAATGTTATATCTTTAGGCTTCATTCTAATTGTACGATAAAATATGAGAAAATATGAATTCATTTAAATTACTTATCTGTATAAAAATAAATTAAAATAACTAACCTAAATTTGAAATATTGAATTCTCTCCAGACACTTGTAGCATGCTCATAATCTTCATCAGATATATTGCTGTTATTTATTGAACATAATCATCAAATAAAAAAGTTGCACAACATCTATAAAATTATAATTCATAAACTTTACGTATATCATATATTACTCTTCTATCCATATCTCGCAAACGGCTAAAGATATCGAAAAAATAAGCGCTCTCTATCAATTCGCATTGTCAAATAAACTTTTTATTCATAATTTAACAATTTTTAATTCTGTAAGTCAGACGAAAGAGAGTGTATAAGAAGAGCGCTATTAAAATAATCTCGAGTTCCGAGAATCGTAGCGGTAAGGAGATGCCCGAGTTCTCTCTCACCGTAGTAATAAATCATATAACTTGTACACCGCCACACTTGCTCGATGACATCTGATTAAAATCGATTGTAGGGGCTGTGAATTCATTGGTATTGTCAAATAAAATTTATATTAATAATTTAACCATTTTTAATCCTGTAAGTAAGATGAAAGAGTGTGAAGAAGGAGAGCGCAATTGAAATACTCTCGAGTTCCAAGAATCGCGGTGCGAATATCGGAACAAAGAGGAGGTGCGATAGATAACGCATGTACGTTCGTTAGAAGTGAGCATCAAGGTTCTTTCAGCTCTATAGCGTTATACTCACACAGCATACTACGCGCATTATTCCGAATGGGGATTTCGGTATATGAGCGGATTAATGGGGGTTCTAGAAGTTCACAGGTGGCGTCACACGTTTCAATTTTAAATTCTCTCAGTAAGACGAAAGAGAGTAGCTAAGGAGATCACAATTGAAATAATCCGGTTCCAAGAATCGAAGCGATACGTGCCCGAATATCGGAGAGACCGCTATGGTAAAGAGTCGTGCCGCTTGTCTCGCTATGATCACTACGACGAAAACAGGCTCACACCGGTGTACCCCTGCACGCAATATGCATCATCGATGACCTCGCAGGAGGTGTCAAATCGCAAAGCGGGGGTACAAGTGAAGGAATTTTAACGATTTCCGTTTAACTACATGATCCCTGTGCCGAATACACACTCACACCGTCAAGAATCGTTGAAGCGATAAGATATACTTCTTTCAGAATGGTGTTGAGTCATACGGCTTGTGCCGCTACACTCGCTTGATAACATACAGTATGCTCGTAATGCACACAGCAGCCCCAGATCGGTCCGATCCACGAGAGAGAGAGAGAGAGAGAGAGAGAGAGAGAGAGAGAGAGAGAGAGAGAGAGAGAGAGAGAGAGAGAGAGAGAGAGAGAGAGAGAGAGAGAGAGAGAGAGAGAGAGAGAGAGAGAGAGAGAGAGAGAGAGAGAGAGAGAGAGAGAGAGAGAGAGAGAGAGAGAGAGAGAGAGAGAGTTGTATACGGCAGCTTTGATCGGCCAGCGCGGAAAATTCATGGGTCATCCGCGCTTATTCATTATGCGAAAGATTCTACCGTAATGAGTCATTCTACTGCTACACTTACTCGATGACATCTGATATCACGCACTGCTCGGCCCGGAGCCACGTATGCTCCGCAATACCCAACGCGCACGCGTATTTTGGAAACACTTAATGAGGGTGTAATATTTAATGACGTCAATCGGATTGTTTATCCGTAATTTGACACCTCCTGCAGGGTCGCACAAGAACACATGTCATCATCGAATATTCGGCAGGGAGATGGGGGCTGCTCGTGAGGCGAGCGCGATTAAAATAATTGGAGTTCCGAGAATCGCTACGATAAGGTGGTAGCGAATATCGGTCTATGCGCTGCATGTTCCTGCACGAATAACGCACGCGTGCGAGCTCAATCAGGTCCAGGGTCGCACAATTGCGCACGTTGAGGGCTATTGTGCAATCTTCGAGAAGGTTCGATGACGTCATTGCGGGACCTGCCTCTCGAATGTTCTAGAAGGTTTGTGACGTCCTGCCCCATAGACGAGGGGTGGGGTGGGGGAGGGGGGTCGCGGATGGGTGAGGTGGTGGGGGGCTCCAGAATCCCCCTAGCTATACTACTTACATGTAATATATCAAAGCAGCTATCCATTGCTATAAAAAATATTAGAATAAAATATAATGCAAAGTCGTAAAAAATTAATGAAATTCTCGCGCACCCATTTCAATGTATGAATAGCACGGTCGTCCCTCAGGCTTTTTGTACATTGGACAGATACTTGCCTTCGGAGCGCTCCCGCGCTCCTTGATCATGTATAATGTTGCTGTATTTTTTAATTAAGAGTAAGATTCAATTTTCTTATTTATTAATATTAGAAAATCATATACACAATAATTTACTTTGTTTTAAAAGATAATATAGCATCATAATATATGTAATATGTTCACGATTCATACGCGTTCAAAATTGTAACGCAAACTTAAATCATACATACACACCATACACCGACTATTTACATATACACACATACACTTTTACTCTCAACTCAGTTACAATAGACACTACTCGAGCTGTTCTATTAATAGCTCAGCTCTATCCCCACTCTACGACATTCCAGTCGTCGCTGATCACGGATCTGTACACGCGTAGCAAGTATCGCCAGTTCCTTTTCGGCCGCTAACCAGAACACAGCGCGCTCAAATATTTAACGCCAGTAATTCAAATAAACGCCAGTATCACAAACACCACCAGTTTTAACTATTTATTAATCGCCACCGCTACCTTTCCTCGAACTATCCCACGTAAAATTGTACCAGCCCTTCCACCAAGAAACATAATATTTATAACCATATAAAAAGGATAAACATCGATAACAAAATAATGTTACATATAGGCATGATATTAGGCAATGCAATATTTTCCATGAATCATTTAACATGATTATTGTATGTTTTGAATAATTTATGTATATTTTAACAATATAAAACATTGGGTACATTTTTGTGCAGCATAAACCGTGAATAGAGAGAAAATATGTGAAAAAGATGAAAAAATTATTGATTTTGAAGTATGATATGACTGTATGTTTGAAATTAAGTAAACATATTCAAAAGATAAGCATAGATTTTAATAATTTATAGATTGAAATTATAGATGAAATAGTTTGGTGTGTACATAATAATAATTGTATGAAGCATAGTCTAAATAAGAAAATCATGTTTTATTTATAAATAATTGAGCAGTATTTGTCTTGGTATTAAAATATTCATTGCAGAACTGGCTATGAATTAACCTTCCATTTTTGCACACATGATAATAGATTGATTATAAATTCAATTTTAAGCAGGTTTGAGCTATATGAGTAGAGTGTATCAGTAAAGGGAGTTTTTAGATAATAATCAAACAATTATAAATGAATGTAATTTATAATTCATAATTATTATATAAGGCTTCTTATATAAGCCTAAAATTATTGAAAGTAGATGTTTCATTGTAACAAAATTCAGTGATTTGATCCATGAGATAAGATGAATGAATAATACTGACACAATCGCCTGCAAACCCACATACCGACTCTCTCTCTCTCTCTCTCTCTCTCTCTCTCTCTCTCTCTCTCTCTCTCTCTCTCTCTCTCTCTCTCTCTCTCTCTCTCACTCTCTCTGTCTCTCTCTCTCTCTCTCTCTCTCTCTCTCTGTCTCTCTCTCTTTCTCTCTCTCTCTCTCTCTCTCCTGGGAGATAAAAATTCAGCTCAGTTTTTTTCGCTTAATTTAGACGCCTTCCTCATTTAATAGTTCATATCTTTCACTCTGCATAGCAAAAATGTCGGAAGATCATGGGAGTGCGGGCGAGAACAGCTACATATGAGGCGTTTCACGTCAACTGCCCCAGCGCAAGCGCAAGCGCAATATCGTGCTATTTCTAACTCATGTTTATGATACTAAAATGTAACTAAAAAAATTGTTTGATAAGCGTTTCCGACGTATTTTTTCCTCAGCTTTCCAATCGTGTAGGCAGTTTTTCCGAAATTTTCCATTTTCACCTTCAAAAAGTACAAAACGTCTTATATCTCAAAAAGTGTATTTTTAATATTTTTTTTTACCATTTAGATCGAAACCTGAGCATTTTTTACAAAGGAAATGATTTTTTTCATAATTTTCTCAGGATGTTTTCTTCGAGAAATAGATCGCGAAAGAGTAGCGCAACGGCTCTCCTGCGCGCGGGACGTCGCGCGACACCGCATGATTCATTTTTCTTTCGATAAATGGCTTTCAGCAGAGCCGTATTACCGCCTACGCCACCAACGCATGGCGTAGGGGCGGCAGCATCTGGGGGGCGGCAAAATCTCAAAAATCCCAAACCCATGAGGCACAAACTTAAAAATATTTGCAAAATGTTATGCATTAGAATTTTATTTTCTACATACTTTTTATGGCCGTTAACTAAAAAATGGTTGTTTTTTAAATAATTATCTCAGTTAAACGATAGAAAAATTTAGTAGGCGGGGGATATAAGGTCCACGCTTATAAGGGAGTCATGTAGACATGAAAAAATAAGCAACACGATTATTTGAATAATTTTTAAACCCAAGTAGCCGGGGGACGCGAGGTCCACGCATATTAGGGAATTACGTAGACGTGCAAAAATAAGCAAGACAATTATTTAAACAATTTTTAAACCCAAGTAGGCGGGGGATATGAGGTCCACGCACTCTCTAAATTCGAATAAGTGAAATTCACTTCAAATAAGTGAATATTCACTTATAATAAGTAAATAGTCGTGCACTTATCGAATAAGTGGACGACTATCTACTTATAATAAGTGAATATTCACTTATTTGAAGTGAATTTCACTTATTCGAATTTAGAGAGCATATAAGGAAGTCATGTAGACATGAAAAAATAAGACAAACGATTATCTAAATAATATTTAAACCCAAGTAGGCGGGGGAAATGAGGTCCACGCATATAAGGAAGTCATGTAGATATGAAAAAAGCAAAACGATTATTTGAATAATTATTAAGCCCAAGTACCCGGGGGACGTGAGGTCCACGCATATAACGGAGTTACGAAGACGTGCAACAATAAGCAAGACAACTATTTAATCAATTTCTAAACCCAAGTAGGCGGGGGATATGAGGTCCACACTGAAAAACCTTTGAGAGAGCGGGTCTACCACTTGAGAAAGTCGCTGCTCCAAAGACAGGTAGAGTTGTGCGACGTTATTTTGGGGTAAAATTTCTCCCAAAACGGGCGACTGAGTGCACCGTTGCCAAGGGAAACGGCTGGTAGATGGCACGCGAAACTCTCATAAACCGCGCATAAACATCCGTTAGGGGTAATTATTCTCCCAAAATTGGGCGAGACGTTATGCGAAGCGCGGGTAGAGCTACACTGCCAGTATTGGTACGTCCCATCTCCCTGATGTTTTTCAGTGCACGCTTATAAGGGAATCATGTAGACATGAAAAAATAAGCAACACGATTATTTGAATAATTTTTAAAACTAAGTAGGCGGGGAATATGAGGTCTACGCATAGGTATAAGGGAGTCATGTACACATGAAAAAATAAACAAAACGATTATTTAAATAATTATTAAAACCGGGTTGCCGTGGGACGCGAGGTCCACCATATAAGGGACTTGAATTATAGAGGTTAAGAATTTTTAAAATAAAAGTGTTGCTTATGTCGCACGTATACGTAACTCCCTTATATGCGTGGACCTTATATCCCCCGGCTACTTGGGTTTAAATAGTATATTACGATACGTGGGCCGGAAATTGGATTTCCGGGCCGTGCGTGGTATGACGCCCGAGGCGAAGCCGAGGGCGTCATAACGCACGGCCAGGGCATCCAATTTCCGGTCCAAGTATTGTATACTATTTTTCTTACTCCCCGGCCGAAAGTACGTTCTGTAATTGTTAAATAATTGATAAAATTGCGTTGTCGTCTGCTAGCTGTGTTTGAGTGTTAGTTTTTCTTTCGGCCCGCTCGATAGTAGTGCCTCTGTCGGCCGCTTTGGGTAGCTCGGTCGATATTACCGACTGTTTTTTCTTTCGGCCCGGCGTAGAGAGCTGGTTTTTTGGGCGTCTGCTACTTTCGCTATTGTACAGATGGTCTGATGCCCGCCCGACATTTGCAAGATCGAGGCGAAGCCGAGGTTTTGCTGGTCGGGGCGGGCATCAGAAACACATTCATTAAAAAAAGACAACACCACTTTTTATTTCAATTAACTCTTTTTTCTCGTCACACGTGCACTTTCCTCTGTCTATTTCGTACGTGTCTAACCTTCACACCGCACAAACATATTTTTCTCGGACGCTCCCGTCCATACGTTTAAAAAACAATAACCACGATCAAACAAAACCACTTTTTATTTCAACTAACTTTTTTCTCGTCACCCGTGCACTTTCCTCTGTTTATTTCGTACGTGTCTAACCTTCACACCGCACAAACATCTTTCCTCGGGCATGCGCGCGGGCGCTGAAGCGCCGCGGGTCAGGAAATTTCGGCAGCCAATCAGAGCGCGCGGTTAGTCTAAAATAGGATGCGAAAGTTTCTCTTCCGGCCCGGAAATGCGGGCCGAAAGTACGTACTTTCGGGTGGGCGAGTAAGAAAAATTATTTAAATAACCGTTTTGCTTATTTCTTTATGTCTACAATACTCCCTAATATGTGTGGACCTCATATCCCCCGGCTACTTGGGTTTAAAAATTATTTAAATAACCGTTTTGCTTATTTTTTTATGTCTACATGACTCCCTTATATGCGTGGACCTCATATCTCCCGGCTACGTGGGTTTAAAAATTATTTAAATAACCGTTTTGCTTATTTTTTTATGTCTACATGACTCCGTTATATGCGTGGACCTCATATCCCCCGGCTACTTAGGTTTAAAAATTATTTAAATAACCGTTTTGCTTATTTTTTATGTCTATACATGACTCCCTTATATGCGTGGACCTCATATCCCCCCGGTGAAAATTTTTTAATCGATTTTTTATAATTTTACTCCCCTTACATGGGGCGGCACAAGATGCTTGGCGTAGAGGCGGCAAATCCCGTAGTCCGGCCCTGGGCTTTCATATCGGAACTTTCTATCTGTATGTGAATCGTCACGTCGAAAATATATAATTGCAATGACTTTTTCATCTTACTCTCTTCGAAATTTTTTCGAATTTCTGTCAATACAATCAAACTTGGATTTCATAGTGTATTTAGTGTATTTGATGATAAAATCATCGGTAACTCTTTGTTTCATTATTTCTTTCGATTATTGTAGCAACTAAAATGGATTCAACTTGAAATTTAAAATGCATAAATCCTTTAAATAAAAAGGATCACCCTTCATATAAAATAAAAGATTTGATCGACTTCCCAACACTTTTAAGAAGCACATATCCCTTAGTACCAGAAAAAGCAAAAATTTGTTTTAACTGTCAACGCCAAATTTACAAACATAAATTAAGTTTACCTTCAGCTGATGCTAAAAAAGCTAAAATAGTGTGTAACGATGAGTATCACAAAGCTGGTGTTGCAGTTCTTGAGCAAATAAACAAAAAAATTTCGGAATCAACTAATAAGCAAGAGAGAATGCAGTTACTAACTCTTGCGCCTGAGTTTTGGTCTCGTAGGGACTTAATGCGAGAATTCGCTTGTACTGAAAGGGAAACTCGCGAAGAAGAAAATTTAGTAGCTAAAAGTGGAATTTTTTCAATACCTGCTAATAAAAGTGGCAAACTACTTTCAGCTGAAACTGTAAATTCAGTGAAAACATTTTATGAAAAAAATTATGTAAGCCGAATTATGCCAGGTTTAAAAGATTACATATCTGTTAAGCAGAGCAATGGTAAAAGAGAGCATGTTCAAATAAGATTACTGCTTGGTAATTTAAATGAACTGTATAGTTCATATAAAAAAGAAAATGAACACGTTAATATTGGTTTTACTAAATTTACACAATTCATGAGGCCACCACATTGTGTTTTAGCTGGAAGTAGTGGTACGCATAATGTATGCGTGTGTGTATATCACGAAAACGTAAAGCTCATGATAAGTACTATGGATCTAGAAAATTTAACAAAAGATACTAGATTGCCTCTTAAAAACTACCACGATTGCATCCAAGCAATTATGTGTAATGTACACACGATAGATGCTATTTGGGTGACTGTTTAGATTGCCCCAATATGTCCATATTACGTAAACATTTGCTTGAATGTTTTGATGAAAGTGATATTTTTCAAATAGAGTATGAATCATGGTTTCAAACAGATCGGTGTACAATAGCTTCTAAAACTGTATTGTTCATGAATTTATGGACATACTGGTTGAAAAATTGATAAAATTAAAATCTCACGATTTTTTTGCTAAGAATCAATCACTTTTTGTAAGTGACTTAAAAAACAACCTTCAACAAGGAGAATTTCTTGTGTGTTGTGATTTAACCGAAAATTATGCGTTTTTTATACAAAATTCTACACAATCGTTCCACTGGAACAACAACCAAACAACTGTTTTTACAGTTATTGTGTATTATAAAGAAAATGAAGAGCTTAAACATGTAAGCATTGCTGTGATTTCCGACAATCTAGACCATGATACTGTTGCCGTTTATGAATATCAAGAAGTTGTAATATTAAAATCTCACGATTTTTTTGCTAAGAATCAATCACTTCCTCAAAACTAAATTCATGGTAAAAAAAGTCTATTATTTGACTGATGGAGCAGATGAGCATTTTAAAAATAAATATAATTTTCTAAATCTTCTTTTTCATGAGAAAGATTTTGGTGTTCCAGCTGAGTGGCATTTTTATGCCACGGCGCATGGCAAAGGTGCATGTGATGGTATAGGTGCCAACCTAAAAAAAAAGGTGGAAAACGAGAGAATCTACAAGTTTCTTCTAATAATCATATTTTAACGCCAGGAAAGCTTTATAACTGGGCTAAAGATTGTTGCAACGAAACCAACGTTTTTTATAGCAGTAAAGAATCATATGAAAATACTGTCTTGAAACTAAAACCAAGACTGGATAAGGCTAAATTCATACCAGGCACATTACAATACCATGCTATTATTCCAATTGATGAAAGTACATTGAAGCTCAAAAAAACCTCTTTAAGTTCTGAATATCAAATCTTCCCGAGAAAAACTGTTAGAAAAAACAAAGAAAAATTATCTGCACTGAGAAAAACCGCTGCAATTCATTGGCACGTAGCTTCCTCAAACTTAATTTACTGATTCCTTTAATTAATTTTTAATTCCAATATTTAAAATTTAATACTTCAGAAAGACAGAAATAACAAAACTCCAACATAATTTATTCAAATTTTTATAGATTATACATTTCCACAAAATTTCACATACATAAAATATTTATCACAATTGCCTATAAATTTGCAACTGATATTTAGAGCTAAATGTCTAGAAAAATTTTAACCTCAAATATCTCTGAAATTTATGAACCAATCACTTTGCCAAAAGAACTCACCCGAGAACTATCAATAATATACCTCTACAATTAATTTTGAAGCGAATAAGACAATTTTACTCTTGTAATAGTTGAACATATAAAACTCATTTTTTTTCATTTTTCCATTTTTACGTTTTTGTTAATAACAAAAGAACCGTGATAGCTAGAGAATTAATTTTTTTTAGAAAATATAGGTAATTTAGTTCTCTTTCGAATACCACTCACCCCATTTAGATACATAGAGCCGTTCTCGAGAAATTACGATTTAAAAAAAAATTGAAAAAAATGTTAACCTCAAATATCTTCGAAATTTATGGATCAATCCTTTTGCCCAAAGAACTCACTCGATTGGTATACAAAATCTACCCCTACAAAGAATTTCAAAGTGATTGAGCCAATTTTACTATAGTTATTGGACGACAAAAAAAATCACTTTTTTTTATAAATTATTTTTTTTTCTCAAAAAATAATGAATAAAAAAACCTAAAAATTTAGTAAGTTATAGTACTTAATATCCTTTATAATAAAAAAAATATTCATGTTAATATCTTTTTTTAATTTCGAAATATAACCTATTTACAAAACATTACATTTTCATCAATAACTTATGACGAAATATAGCTACCGACATTTTTTTTTTTTTAAATTGTAGATAATTTTATCCTACATACAGAGAATTCATGATATATAAACAATATTTGTTCTAAATATTAAAAAAATCGAAAAAAAAAATTTTGAAAATTAAAAAATGGCTATAAAAAAAAATTAAATTTTACAAAAATAGAATATTGACCCCAATTGTGGAAGCAAAATCTAAAAAATGATCACTATCCCGTTAAAATCGGTCGAGTAGATCATGAGATATCAGCGTATACGGACACATACACACACACACACACACACACACACACACACACACACACACACACACACACACACACACACACACACACACACACACACACACACACATACACACACACACATACACACATACACACATACACACACACACATACACACACACATCCATACGGACATTTTCTAAAAATAGTGTATTTCGATTCCAAATTTGCTAAATAAAATTTCTAACACATTATCTCATAAACTTTTTTTTTACTATCACAAAGCTTCCTCTATGAGGAAGCAAAAGCGTTAGTATAGTTACTATATTGCTGTTAGCTACGAAACTCTGTTTTTTTTTTATAAAAAAGCCAATAAAATATTATTCTTACATTACAAAGAATTCGAAAGAACAGGTAAAGATTATGAAATGTTATTAGGTAGCGAGGCAGGCCTAGTTTACGCGACGTTCCGCGCGACGTCCCGCGCGCAGGAGAGCCGCTGCGCTACTCTTTCACGTTCTATCTCTCGAAGAAAACATGCTGAGCAAATTATGAAAAAACCAGTTTCTATGTAAAAAATGCTCAAGTTTCGATCTAAATGGTAAAAAAAAATATTAAAAATACACTTTTTGAGATATAAGTCGTTTTGTACTTTTTGAAGGTGAAAATGAAAAATTTCGGAAAAACTGCCTACACCATTAGAAAGCTGAGGAAAAAATACATCGGAAACGCTTATAAAACAATTTTTTAGTTACATTTTAGTATCATAAACATGAGTTAGAAATAGCACGATTTGGCACTCGCGCGCGGCGCTGGGGCAGTTGACGTGAAACGCGTCATATTTGGATAAAATTAAAGCTCTTGTCACTTAGCATTGTATATACAGAATCGGACTGATAACGGTAGAAGGATACAGGTGATACGATTCGAGGCTTCATTTGGTCGATAGAAAAGGGTATATTATTATTATGATGATTCAATATTTATTTAAAAATAGGAATGACTATTTATGAAGCTAATGTTACGAATCTTGACATGAAAACATTTTTACATCAAGTCGCACAATTTGCAAGAAATCATGTTTTAGAATATTTAATTGGACAAAGTATGTTATGGATTTCATTGTATACAATCTTTTTAATCATTCTTTTGATTCTAACTTTGAAATGATTAAAAATATTTTTATAACGCCTTAACTTCTGCCTGATTATTAATATTAATAATTCCGATACATTCTATAGAATGTATGCAGTATACTGTATAAATTTATTTACAAATTAATTTGACAAAAGAAATTCTTCAATATCTATTCTCCCATGACATGTAGCTTTCTATAATTTTAATAGGAACTTTATAATGATATTATCTTATTATGTACAAACTTCCATTACATTCCCATCAATTATTGTCTTAGGGACAGAACTTCCTTAAGTGTATGGAACTTCCATATATCTAAGGACCTTTTTTGCATGAGCCGATTCAGTTATATTTGATAAATTTTATTTTAACAAATTTTGTATACTTACCTTTAATATTATACGTTTCATCAAGTTGTTAGCATAGAAAGATTGCATTACTTCTATTATTTATGAATCAAATTCGCTTCATATTATAAAATAAATAGTATTTATTGTCGCTGATATTAAATGTTAATTAAATAGTAAAAGAAATAAAAGCAAAATATGAAGATTGATTACACATTTATTTAGTCCGCTCTATAATCAGACAGTCTTAAAAGCAAACAAAATTACTAATCAAAGCCCAAAATGATCCAAAAATTATTTACTTCATCCAATCGCCACGCTAACTCGCTAAGTGAAGATGAACCCATTTAAAAAAGTACAAAATTAACAGTTCATTTAACGAATTTGTAACAAAAAGTAACTAACACTTATTCATTTTTGAAGTGCGTTTTGTAGTTGGCCATAAAGCTATTTGAATATTATTTTATAAATTAAAAATAAGGTCATCTTATATGTCTCTTTATCTCGTATTCAGCGTCTAGTCAATGCCATTTGATAGTTTTATGAAATGCGGTTAAAATTTTTCTTAAAAATTATAATTTAATGAAAATTTTTCTTATACTTAGCCAAAGATTACGGAGCCCCATAATCAAAGTGTGGATTCTGTGCATTAAACTGGACCACCATATCTCGGTGTATTTCGCCCCCTTAAACATGATTCCAAGATCAAAATTGGTCCACCACGTCTGAATTTTGAAATATCTTAAAAAACAAGGTGAAAACAATTTTTTTATTCATTTTTTCTACAAAATAATGTAGCATTGCTTGTCTCATTAAAGATCAACTCTTAATCATTCATTTACAATTTTTTATCTTCAAGATTTGAGTGTGTAAATTTCGAGATAGAACTAAAGAATTTAATTTTAAGAACTATATGATCAAATTCACAATACTTTCAACTATTGTGTAATTTTTTTTTATAAGTAATTTATTGCTGCCATTAGCTTGCCGTGCGAAGGACAGAAACTAGGCTAGGTGTAAAATCTTCAATGGAAACTAGAAAACAAGTCTTACTATCAATATGAGTGTGCAACGCACAGCACGGCTTGGGAATGTGCAAAACTATCTAAAAAAGTGCATTTTTTAGGAGCGTACCCATTTAGATAATTTTGTACATCCTCACGCTGCGTCGTACGTTGCACACTTATATCGATCATAGAACTTGTTTTCTAGTTTCCATTGAAGATTTTACACCTATTATAGTTTTTGTGCTTCGCACGACAAGCTAAGAGCAGCAATAAAATACTTAAAAAAAACTTAGACAATAATTAAAAGAATGGTGGATTGCCCATATGCGAGTTTTCAAAATTCACGCATTTAGATTCGGAGAAAAAAATTATATAAGGATGATTTAAAGATGGTCTTGAAGAGATGCATTATTTTGTGGAAAGAAATAAAAAATATTTTTTGTTGCCTTGTTTCTAAGATAGCTCAAAAATCGTATACCTTAGATATCTCAAATCTCAGATCCTTGGTGGAAACTGACTTCATTATTTGTCTAATAAATAGCTAGTTTTAGTGGGGGACGTGTTCTTGTTTATGCACATACTGATTGTGCACATATTAATTGTGCACACTTTAACATTGGTATATATCTATATATATATAGATCTGTACCAATGCTATCTGTGCACAATAAATATGTGCACAATCCATATGTGCACAAACAAGAACATGCCTAGTGGGGTATAGCTAAAAACTAGCCAATTTTTTAGATATTTCTGTCTATCGATGAAACGATTTTCCAACATTATTCGACCATTTAATAGATTGAAAATAGAAAGACTTTTTTTAAAGATTTACATAAGCTTGTTCTTATCTATTTCAAAGGTATCAAAATTGGGGACAAAGAAAACTGTTGATCAGTTTTTTTAGTTAGGAAATGGCTTGTTTTTATGACGAGGAGTGAGAGTGACAGAATCTAATAGAAAAATATGGGTTTCAGTTAATATGTTTATTGTTTACATATTTGTAAACTATCTATTAAATTTAATGCTCTTAAATGTAACGACAAGTCTATGAGTAAATTTAAATTGAATGTTTTGAGGTTATGCCATTCTATTTCCAATCTATTAAATAAGCGAATAATAGGGGATTCAATATGACCATTAACTAGCGATTTATTCTAGCTATTTACTGACTTTCTGACCATTTTTTAATATATAAATTTCTACCAGGGACGTGGTGGACCAATTCAGATCTTGGAATCACGTTAAGGGGGCCAAAATACGTTGAAATGTGGTGGTTTACTCTAATGCATAGAACTTTTTTTAGTGGGGCTGTGTTACTTATGAACCCATTACGGGTTAATTTAATATATAAACCAACACGCCTTTTATTTCACATTACCTGCTAAATTTGTTAATACTAATAATTGTGCTTATTCACTCATTTGACATTAACTTTGATGTAGATCTTCGCCAATCGCGCTTAATCAATACACGTATTCAACATGTACAAAGCCGTATTTACATTATTTACAGATTTCACAAAGAAATTTTCGATAATAACGCTGTACTTGAAATAAATTTATCAGCAACGCCTTAAGGGAAGACTGAGGTGGAAAAATACAAAAAATTTCGAAAAATCTTATTTTTTTTTACTAAATGATATAAAATTATATAAAAAAGAATGGAGAAACAATGCGTTTTTTTTTGTTTGATCACAATTTAGAAGTTTTTTTAGATTCAAACTGTATTAAAAGTTTAAAGATTGTTTTCTCAAAATTAATTGTTTAAATATTCCAAAAGAGGTATGCGCATGATTTTTTTTTAATTGATCTAATAAAGCAGGTACAATTTTGAAATACTATAAGCAATACCTTTTGTTTAAAATATTATAATTTCACTTAAAAAAAATGCTTTTTCTACCTATTTATTTATGTATTTGTTTAACTAAAAATAGTAAAATTATTACAATAACATTCTGATAATAGGTTATGTCTTTCAAATAAATATATATTAGACACATTTCTTATTTTTCCAACCAATTTTTTTTCATTCCAAATATCAAGTATTTTTTACTACTTTCAGAGGCATAACTTTGTATATATTTAATATTTAGGACTAAAAACTTGTAAAAATACTTATTTTAAGTGAAATGGTATAATATGTAACATATATATATACATATATATATTTTTTGATACAATGAATAGGACAAAATTGTATCTTTCCACCTCAGTCTTCCCTTAAGCCATTATGGCTGTCATCTGTTTTCGTAAGAGATACACACATATATATATAAACTTTATTATAAAATTATTTGTATTGCAGGGACGTATTTACTAATATTATTCTATTGCATATGAGCAAAATCTTTAGTGAATGAAATGCAAGGATTAGAATTACTCAACAGTACTTCAGGGCACGATTAACTTCTTGGTTTTCCATAGAAAACCTTGAAGTTTTAAATAAGATGCTAGAAACCCTTTCAAAAGATAAGCATAGGTTTGTTTCAGGATAAAATATTCTAACGTTTGATGGAACAAAGATAAATAAAAATTTTTGTCAACACTATGGATGATTGATACAATTTTAGTGCAATAATACAAAGAAATACTTAGACATCTAACACAGCTCTTTTACTATTAAAATTCAATTATACCATGTTATTAAAAACTGGCTCATCGTGATATCTAGATTTCTAGAACCATCTGAATTTCTAGAATCATCTGTATTAAAAATCACGTTTAGCCGATTGGACTCGAAAATAAATACATATGAGGCTTTTACATCAAGTGTCGTGAGCTGCGTAAAATTACTTTATTTTTGCGATTGCTGAAAATATTACAAATCGTATCTAAAAAAAAATGTATGGGTTATAATTTCGATTTTTTTTTCAGATACGATTTGTAGAATTTACAGCGATCGAAAAGTAACTTAATCTTACGCTTTATTCGCATCTGAGGACACTTGACGTGAAAAGCTTCATTTGTAAAGTGGCAAGGCCTTCTCAGAAACTCTGTTGAATAAAAATAAAATGGGTGGTTTGAGTAATAATGATAACTGAAAGAAGATTAAGGTTGATGCATGACCCAAGTAAAAAACTTTTGTATCAATAATATATAAGATTTACATAATCTATTATGTAAAATAATAGATGTGTATTATTTTTCATAGGAATGGAGTGGCTTAAATTATGCATAATCTTAGCAAAAACTTTGTATAATACGATGAAATAGTTTTAATCATCACACACACATAATTTAAGCAATGCTTTTGAAATTATTTAGAACAAATTATAAATTCCATATATAAAGAGATAAAGTAAATCGGTTGAATCTCACGGTCTTATATCCTTCCGACTTTTTCAATATATCTAGGGGAATCCTCTTACGGGTACGCCGCATAGCGGCAATAAACGGAAACTTGTGAATGGCGACTCACGAAAATCAAGCTGCCGCTGTTGGCCGCTATGCGGTGCACTCGTAGGGACTCATCTAGGTACATTGGAACGACTGAGAGAATATAAGACCGTGATATTCAGCCGATCAAATAACTCTTTACGAATAGTCAAAATTACAAGGCCTGCCTTGTCTTTGATATCCCTTTATCCCTTTATATGGAGTTACTAATGTGTTCTAAATAATTTCAAAATCGTTGCTTGATGAGACAAGTCGCAAATTACTTGGAAAACACTTATACCTATGGCCCAAAGCTCTGGAATTAAAAAATTTTGTGACTAAGTATTTTCTGAATTGAAAAAACTACTTTTTTTCTTAATTTTATGAATTTTTATGAATTTTTATAGTTTTTTCAATTAAAAAAATACTTAGTCACAAAATTTTTTATTCCAGAGCTTTGTGCCATAGGTACAAGTGTTTCCAAGTAATTTGCGACTTGTTTTGTCAAAATCCATCGAGTGACTGCCAAGAAAACTTGCACACCAGTTGATTTTTCTAAAAGGACATAATTCTACATAAAATGGGTTTAGAGACCTATCTCTTGGGATTTTGTATTAGAAATAAGTTAAATTAGTAACACACACACACACACACACACACATATATACTTTGTTTTATAGTAATTATATTTTAATTTTTTTTCAGATAATTTTGGCGTTAGGAGCCATTAGGTAGAAGACCACCTTAACTTATGCATAAATTATGATTAAAATTATTTCGTCATATTATACAAAGTTTTTGCTAAGATTATGCACGATTCAAGTCACGCCATTCCTATGTACAATAGAAATTATATAAAATTTACATTTAGTCTACACAAACATTTTTTACTTGGGGATACTAAAGATATTTAGCGTGTCAGGCGGCTTGACTATGCCGATTAGAAAGTGTGTATTAGTCTCAATGAATCGTGCTTCACGTACACCCTAATTCTACCTGGACTGTCCTAAAAATTGTATTACTTTCCTTTCCGTCATACCTTACATACGATTACAAGTGCTAAAAAAATAAATAGCGCGCGTGTTTGCTTAACTTTATGAATTACATTAGACGCGATTGAGAGATAGATACGTTTTACTTCTTATTCATTTGTTAAAAAACAGTAAAAAACAGTGACTAAGTTTCGTTCTTTCTTTTGTCCCACGCTCAGCGCACATAGACGTACAAATCCGTATTGCATACTAGTGTGTGTGTGTGTGTGTGTGTGTGTGTGTGTGTGTGTGTGTGTGTGTGTGTGTGTGTGTGTGTGTGTGTGTGTGTGTGTGTGTGTGTGTGTGTGTGTGTGTGTGTGTGTGTGTGTGTGTGTGTGTGTGTGTGTGTGTATGTATGTGTGTGTGTATCATTTGTATATTTATAAAAATAACATCTTGTACTAAAACATACAGTTCGAGATAAAGTGAGAACAGGAAGGCGCCGGGAATATGGAGAGGGATGAGAAAATTAATAGGGACCTAGAATATTGGCTGGCGATATGCACGGTGAGGATCACGAGCTCTCCTAGCACTCGCTGTAGGAGGGCGGCGCAAGACCGCGCGCCGCGTACAGTTCCGCCTGCGGCTGCAGATGGCAGACGACCGTGTGTCCGTCCAGCACGGCAACCGTACGGGTGTGATCCTGCGGCCTGAGTTGTTGATGCTGTTGGACATGCTGGTGTTCAGCCACTTCAATGTGGCGCGAATGCTGTTGGTGCTGACGACGCAGCTTCTCGAGAGTCCAAGCCGTCTCGAGGCCACGCTCCGCCGCGGGCGAGTACGGAATGAGGGGTCGATGGTCGCCATAGCTTCGTGAGGACTGCCGCGACATGTCGCTCTGCCGCCGGCCGTCCTCGTCAGACATGTCCGAAGCCTGGGCTGTCTCGGAGCATTGGGCTAGCAGTTCACCCGCGCGCTCGATTTCTTCGTAGACAGGGTCATCGTGTACGAGCTGTTGCCCTAGCCCGTAGTCCCCATGTAACGGCTGTTGGAGCCGACAATCCTCGCGAATTTCTGTGTAAGTGTGGTTGTACGGTGAGGAAGCACGCCGTCCCGTCGTAGCGCGCGAACCGACCTCCAGCTCCCCAAGCAGTCGACGCTCGCGGGTCCGCAGCGAGTAGCCATGCAGTGACATGGCTGTATGCCCACCTGGTCCGTACAAAGCTGGCATGTGCCCGTGTGCGTGTGCCAGGCTGTGTCCGAGGCTCATCACGCGCGGGCTGTCCTCATGCTCGGAGCTGCCGTGGCCTGAGTCTCGGGAGTGTGACTTAAAAGAAATGCTCTGTGGGAAGAAAATACAAAGATTAATGTACGTAAAGAATAAGCAATTTATAGATTACATTCTAAAATAATATATGCTGTGATGGCTCTGATTCCAGCTGGATTCACTGTGATACCAGATATAATCCAGCTGAAATTGAGTATTAAATCTAGTCTGGATTTTGTAACGGTAGTAAGCACTAAGCACATGTAAAATACCGAAGCTGCACGATCATTGGTAATAGCTCCCATACTCTAAAAGTATGCTTCAAAATTTATTAGTTATTTACATAGCATGATTTTCTTATTGATACTCACTTTTTATATGGCAATAAAAAACATATATAATGTTGTTGTATTTTTTAATTTATAAATAAGATACAATTTTCTTATTTATTAATATTAGTTCTTTAGAAAATCATATACACAATAATTTATTTTGTTTTAAAAGATAATAGATAAGATATAGCATCATAATATATGTAATATTTATTACCATGTAAAAAGGATAGGCATCGATAACAAAATAATGTTACATATAGGCATGATATTATGCAATGCAATATTTTCAATGTATCATTTAACTTGATTATTGTACATTTTGAATAATTTATGCATATTTTAACAATATAAACCCTTGGGCACATTTTTGTGCAGCGTAAACCGTGAATAGAGAAAATATGTGAAAAAGGTGAAAAAAGTATTGATTTTGAAGTATGATATGATGTACGCTTGAAATTAAGTAAATATATTATAGATTTTAATAATTTATAGATTAAAATTATAGATGAAATAGTTTGGTGTGTATATAATATTAATTGTATGAAGCGTAGTCTAGTAGTAGGGGCAGCGCGGCTACCGCGCCAGAGCGGCTCCCGCGCCACTTACCCACCGAGCACTACTTACCGTCCGTCGGTAAGGTAGGGTGCAAAGTCACCATGCGAGAGGCCCGGTTGTAGAGGGCGCATTGAACATTTACTCCATCGATAAAATGCGTACGTATGTCATGTTGCAGGGGGCATGGGACTCTGATGCGATGTTCTGAGGGTATGCTATATCCATTGTGAATATTTATGATGATATCAACATATTTTTATCCCATTCACTTACTACTTAAATCTTTTATAATCTTGTTGTTGGGGAAAGGATTGAGTTTTAGTAGAATATTTACTAGTATTATTTTTCCACGCTGATTCATTTTTTTTTACTATCGTCAGATAGTCTGGTGTATGAAATCTTGTTTGAACCAGTACAATTTTTCCATTGGGACTCAGGCTTTTGTTTTTCTTTCTGACTATTGTCAGAAAGTTTGCTGTATGGAATGTTGCTACTACTAGTACTATTTGACTGACCCATTTTGTTGATTGTTTCAATTAGACTGAGGTAATTTTAGAATTTATGTGATTTATAAACACAACTTATTTCTTAAAACTTATGAGAAAAAGGAGGGGATAAAAAGATAGGTAATAAAAAGATAATTCATTTTTTTTATAATTTATTTATTTTTCATAATTTACAAACAAATGATACATATAAATTTTTATACAAGTTTTTTAACATCACCACTAACAGGATTATATTTTATAATACGATCATGTAAAATTAAACAATAAGCACTGGTTTCTGCAGGAATATTTTCTTTGGTTTCAAATTCAAGACGGACATCCACAGCAACTTGTTTTAGAGATACATTCTGTTTAGAACAATCGATGACAATAAATGGTGTATAATTTATAAATTCTGATTTACTCAGCAAAGGATCTATTTCATTGTTGTTATAATATTCGCTTTGAAAATGTGCATACATATCATATAAAAGCGCATATTGATTATGTGTAACATCTAAATTGAGATTACCATAAGGATAGTACTGAGAATTCAAAAAAAGTTTGACATTACTGATATTACAGTGATCAAAATGACTATTATTTACATTTTTCTCACCTCTTCGTTTCGTTTGGAAAGCTAAAATTACAAAGCATGGCTTTTCTAATTGGTTAGAGGTTTTAACAGTCCATATTTGTTTTACAGTTGTTGGAAGAACAGGATATTCGTATAATTCCCATGAACGATAACTCATAGCAATAGGTATATCTTTTTGTATAAAATTAAAAAGCTGTATTTTACGTTTGTCTGATAACATAACGTAAGGCATAAGCCATTCTACTCGAGTAAGTTGAATTTTAAAATTTTCATAATTCACAGCATCAGCTTGAGTAGAACTTTGTATAACAGCATTATAATCATTTCTTGATCTTGTCAGTATAAGTTTATGTTTAACATTTACAATTATTTTACGATAATCTTCAGCAAATCCAAAAATCATGGACAAAGGTATAGAGACATCAAAATTTCCACTATTATCAGTAATTTTTCCTGTTTCTGTTACACCTATCCATCCTGCGTTCTCAAGATATTTGCTTTGGTTTAGTGAAAAAGAAACATAACCTTTTAACGTAGAAGTCAATCCAACATTTTTACATCTATCAATTTCTACTCCATTGATATCATAACGCATTTCTTCAAATAAGTGACATATAGCATTATTTACAAATGCAGTATTTGTCAGCGGAGTACCATCATTTTTTGTTAATTTACCACATATATGTAAGGTACTTTTTGATGGTAATAAGCATAAATCTTGATGCTGAATAGATATACGAATTTCATCACTATTATTAAAAGATGATGAGGTATATAGTTGATGAGCATGAAGCTCATAGTGTGAAATTGCCTCATCAAAAATTACTGGTGACTGTACACAAAGGGCTTCCTCCATTTTCTTCTGGTTTCAAATTACAGCAGATAAATACGGCAGATAAATACAGCAGATAAATATATAAGTTACTTTTTTAATTTTTTTTACTGTATTTTTTTTTACGTTTCCGTTGTTCTTTTGATTTATAATTTTTAAGCCTAGACTTTTTAGAAACTGAATGTTTTGACGTGTTAACTGTTTCGTTACTTGTTGTCGACTGATCGCTTGCTGACATACTGGAGTATTAATATAACCTTTCCAATCTTAGAGTTGTAAACTATTCCCATTATCAAACTGTTTTGATATGAAGCGAATCGTAATAACTTCACCTCGAAGATTTACTAAGTCACCGTTTTGATCAACAATGCGTAATTGTAAATGGTCGATAATTTTTACAGTGATCGGTAAATATATTATTTGCTTTGAACTTCAATAATCTTAAATCCTGGTGGCACTGCCGGAAAAAACTCGTGAATAGTATGAACCTTATTTTGATTAATATATGCACCAGTTGTTATATTACATTCGACACGTACTGCGTTCACTTTAAGAATGGTAACTGGCATGTCGGACACATGACTTATATTAGGTTCAAGAAGGCGTTTTGTAAATCCTAATAATTGACCAATAGAATCATTCTCTTGAAAATCAATTTTACGATTACAAGTAATAATACTCCGTAATGTATTATTATTAGGCTTAATATTAATTATTATTCCTTTGCGTTCGAGAGTTTTTTGTAACGTTTTTTCAATATCATCTATTTCATAACTACCAGTAGGTAACTCCACTATCTCTTTACCAACATAAAATTTATTGCAGTTCATATCAATATTTGGTATAGAATTAAAAGTTAGCAGTTCAACTAATCCCAATACATATTTTCTTTTGGGATCAAGTTCAATCGGAGGGAAATAATCAGCTGCTAGAACTGACGAAGTCCCTGACAAACTAAGAGTAAACGATTCAAACATCTTGATACTTTACGTGGAACTAACTTCATTCAATATTATTTCTTCTTATATAGATAGAAATTTTCAGTTGAATTCTATTGATTACAGTAGATAAGCTATACCGATTCTGGACCATTTCAGGTCGTGACCTGTTGGTCTAGAATCGGTATAGCTTTTTTGGGTGCCCCCCCCCCTCCCCCTTCTCCCTCCCCCGCTATTGCACGGGCGTCAATAACCCAAACAGGTCGTGACCTGTTGGTCTAGAATCGGTATAGGGTTTTGAGTCACCTGCACAATGACCCAATAACCCAAACAAGACCTATTGGTCCAGAATCGGTAGGCCGGTTCCGGCTCACCCGCGCGCCAACGAGTTGAGCCAGAACCGGCCTACCGATTCTAAATCATGTCAGGTCTTGCCCGGTTCTAGGCCAGCCGTCGCTGTAGGGTTGGGGAAGGTACCGATGGCAGCGAACGGCCATCGGCGAGCGGCGCGGCAGCTTGCGGCCAACGGGCAGCGGGAGCAGCCAGCGGCGGGCGGCTAGCGGTCGACGGTGGGCGGCCTGCTGCTTGTCAGCTTGCATGCTAAAATTTTCATACTTACCCAAATTGGACACGCATGCGACGAGCTGCTGGGCACATGACGAGGTCGAAGTGCTCTCCATCGGCGAGGGCTTCCTCGTTGTTCTCTGAAAAATTTCAAAAATTAATATTTATTTTAATCTACGTGCGCGCGTCGAACTGCCAACTGAAAACATAAAAAATTAATATTTATTATGATTTATGCGTGCGCACACGTCACTGTGACGTGGACACGCAAAAATCCCAACCCATATTATTATATATAAAAAAACGCACGAAAGAATACTAACCTTTCAAAGTCCAGTGCCTGGCATTCTCGTCACGCAGTGCGTCATCATCGCAGTAGTCCAGCGGCGATGGCTTCCACGTTGTCTGAAAATTAAAAATTTATCAGTACAGAGCGAGATGGAGAGAGAGAGAAAGAAACTGTGCCCTACAAGTAGTTTAAATGCTCTGAAAAGAGCAGTTTTAATTCAAATATACAAATATAATATGAACGTTTGTTCCAATTGCTCTGAAAAGAGCAGTTTATTACAAATATATGTATATAAATATAAAAATATATGGACGTATGTTCCAATTGCTCTGAAAAGAGCAGTTTATTACAAATATATAAATATAAAAATATAATATGAACGTTTGTTCCAATTGCTCTGAAAAGAGCAGTTTATTACAAATATATATATATATATAAAATATAAATATAAATATATCAATATAAATATAATATGAACGTTTGTTCTAATTACTCTGAAAAGAGCAGTTTATTACAAACATATGTATATAAATATAAAAATATAATATAAACGTTTGTTCCAATTGCTCTGAAAAGAGCAGTTTATTACAAATATATAAATAAAGTAATACTTAACTAAAGAAAGATAGCTTGGCCGGGCGTCCCTAGGTTAATGAAAGGCTGGCCTTCTTACATCTGAAAAACACACAAAAGCATGAAATAACGTCTACACGTGAGAGAGGGAAAGAAATGAGGAAGCACACGCGCGCGAGAAACTAACCGCGACATCGTCATCGACGAGGAAGCGCGTGAGCGAAACTTTAACCTCGACGTCGAGGAAACGTTCACACGCGCGAAACTGAAAAAACACACAAAAGCATGAAATAACGTCTACACGTGAGAGAGGGAAAGAAATGAGGAAGCACACGCGCGAGAAACTAACCGCGACATCGTCATCGACGAGGAAGCGCGTGAGCGAAACTTTAACCTCGACGTCGAAGACACGTTCACAAGCGCGAGAACGTAACCCCGACGTCGAAGAAACGTTTACCCGCGCGAGAACGTAGCTCCGACGTCGAAGAAACGTTCACACGCGAAAAAGATGTGCGGAGAGAGAGAGAGAGAGAGAGAGAGAGAGAGAGAGAGAGAGAGAGAGAGAGAGAGAGAGAGAGAGAGAGAGAGAGAGAGAGAGAGAACGTAGCCCCGACGTCGAAGAAACGTTCACCCGCGAAAAAGATGTGCGGAGAAAGAGAAAGAGAGGGACGCGTCACCCGACGTTGAAGAAACGGCCACACGCGAAAAAGATGTGCAAAGAGAGAGAGAGAACGTAGCCCCGGCGTCGAAGAAACGTTCACCCGCGAAAAATATGTGCGGAGAGAGAGAGAGAGAGAGAGAGAGAGAGAGAGAGAGAGAGAGAGAGAGAGAGAGAGAGAAAGAGATGAGCAAAAAGATGTGCAAAAGAGAGAGATGAAACTACTCACCGTTGCTGCGCCTCCTCCTCTTCATCATCCTCTGCAGCCATCGAGAGAGAGCTCTTGATCTCGGCACGTCTCCGTACCTCGTCGTCGTTGCTGCGCCTCGCGGTCGTCGGTTGCACTTCGTCGTCGTCGTCGTTGCTGCGCCTCCTCCTCCTCGTCGTCCTCTCCAGCCGTCGAGAGAGAGAGCTCTTGCTCTCGGCACGACTCCGCACCTCGTTGTCGTTGCTGCGCCTCGTGGTCGCCGGTTGCACCTCGTCGTCGTCGTCGTTGCTGCGCCTCCTCCTTCTCCTTGTCCTCTGCAGCCGGCGAGAGAGAGAGCTGTCACTGGTCACACGACTATCGCAGCGCTACTACAGCGTCGCGTATGGGAGCTCCTGCTCACACGGGGGCCGAGCGCGAAATGAATTTTCGCTCGTATGCGCGCTTGCTCCCCCCCCCCCCTCACCACGCAGTACATATACGTCTCGCGTGTATGAGAGCTTCTGCTCGCGCGGCAGCCGAGCGCGAACTGACTTTTTCGCCTTCGCGCGTGCCCCCCCTCTCCGCGGCACTCGAGAGCGGTCGCTGATACTAGTACAGGGCATTAGACGACTTTTTCGTCTTAAGCGCCGTAAAGTTGAGGATTGCCGGCGCGCTCTACGTCGCGCGACTAGAAGCGCTCGCGGCCGCTGATTGGCGCGGAGCAGCTCCGCGGAAGGGAATAAAAGTAGCGCGCTTTTTCCCGTTCGGTATCAGTTCGAGCAATGAACTCCAGTCAGGAAGAAGGAAATTTAGTCCGCGCAATGGACGAATCAACAGCCGCAGATTTTGTTCAAGACCTTCTGGACGACGACGGTTTACAACAAGTCATCATCGATGGCCTAGCAGCTTTGGAGGGCTGCGAAGCCTTTGACTTGGACGAGCTGCCGGTGCTGGGTCCAGTCGAGGACTTCAACGAGTGGTTGATGGGATTGACGGCATCATCGCCAATCCAACCACCGTCACCTCTTTCATCACCGCCACCACTCATGATGTACGAGGGAAATGGCATGTACCACGCGGTGCCCACTGACTATGTTCAGTGGGAAGGCCGAGCATCGGCGATGGAAGCAGCAGCAGCGGACGCATCGGTGATGGAGGTTTTAGTGGAGGATGAGTCGACGCCAGAACTCATAATCGTTACCGACGACGATGAAGAGGATGACGTCCAGATCGTTTGCGAGGTCACCTATCGACATCTCAAACGATTTCGAGAGCGATCACCATCACCTCCTCCTCCCAAGATGATGAAGACACAAAACTCCACCTAATCGGCCTTTTTCAAGGCCAAACACACACACACACACACACACACACACATATACACGCATATATACATATATACTCAGACACACACACACAATCGGCCCTTTTCAGGGCCCTATATATTTGGAACGAAAATGCAAATTATTTATTTATTTATATATTGTAATCAGTTCTTTTCAGAGCTAAAAATATATTTATTTTTGTATTGTAATCAGCTCTTTTCAGAGCTATAAAATATATATAACATAGCAACAAACAATTTATTAAAAAAAAATATAATCTTGAAACTCTTTTTCTCTCTCTCTATATATATATATATATATGTCTAAATAGTAAAATGAGAAATTTTTAAAATGATTCTATCATTATTTTTTAATAATTTTCTAAATATTTTTTTAACATTCATGCTCTTTCATAATGAACGTAATATTATACTGAACAAATTTTTTTTAAACATTCCATTGCATTTGGTATAATTTAAAATAAAAATTAATTGATATTAATATGATAATTTTAAAACAGAAAAATAAATAATTCGTTAGTTGACTGTAGCTATTTGATTAGTCTACATACAGAACGCGTTAAAATCAATTGTTTGAATTTTTAAAATTGATTTTTTTAGTATATGTATACTAAAGTAACTAAATAAAAAATTACATAAAAAATTATTTAAAAAAATAAAATTGTATTCAAAATTTAATCATGTTCATAACTCCAAAGTCAAAACGAGAATAAAGAATATACGCGTTGAATTTCTTATTTATACGTTTCATAAATAAAGAATGATTTTCGCATTCTTTAACCCCCCACCATTGCAGCGGTGGCGTCTCGGTCCGCGCTTTGATTATAAAAGCAGATGCGTTTGACTCTCTTGTCTCATTCGCATCGAAACATGGAGAGCGGAAACTCATCAATGCTAAGTAGCAACCTCAACGAGATGCAGTGGGCTGACGACGATTTTAGTTAGACTTCCGACTTGATGATGGATAGCGACGGTGTGCTGTCAGCGGTGGTATCGCCACCGTTGGCTACGTCCTCACCAATTACATCTCCACAACCATCATCATCGTGGTTCACACCACAACGGATACCAGAGTCGTCGGAAGTGTTTGCCCGTCAATCGCCGCAATGCCCGCTGCTCGTGTTGCCACCGCTGTCGCCGCCGTCATCGCTCTCGCCCGTGCCTTCGTGCTTTTCTCCGGGGTTCATGGAGAAGCACGAAGTAATCGACTCCTCGGGGGCGTTGTCTCCGCTGAAGATGCCAGTGAAACGACCTCGAGACGATGACAGCAGCGATAAACCATCTCCAAGGGCTCGTAGGCGACTTAATTTTACAATTTAAACAGTCCTTTTCAGGACTAAATCAATCGGCCCTTCTCAGGGCCACAAATATTTCCTAACATATGAACAAACATTCATTGAATATTATTATTATTATTATTTTTATATATATATATATATATATATATATATATATATATATATATATATATATATATATATATATATATATATATATATATATATATATATATATATATATATATATATATATATATATATATATATATATATATATATATATATATATATATATATATATATATATATATATATATATATATATATATATATATATATATATATATATAAAGAAGATGAACTCAAATTTTTAAAAAATATACATTTATTAACTTATAATAAAATTCAAATGTACATGAAATGAAAGGATTCTGTCATTTCTTTCATGTTTTTGATATGCTGCTGCTCGAGCATCCATCTTTTTATAACCAGCGCGTTTCGAAGTGCGCATACTGGAAAGTTACAGGCAGTATGGTTGGTACATGAGACTGATTCTGCAGGTAGACTTTTCAATGATGGACATCCCATCTCCTCGATATTATTAACTAATCTGAAAATTAAGAAAATATTATGAGAAAACTTTTTTATGAAAATAATTTTATAACAAAAATAGCTTACTTGTCGGGGAAAAATCTCTTCAACCATTTACTTTTCTCCAGACCCTTTACGTAAATCTCTGCTCCGAAGAGTACACCATTTAGAGTGTTTTTTAGTTCATCGTATGGGATATTGCCTGCTCTCCACATAATTCCGTGGAAATTTTGTTCAAGCCAGCGATTTTCTGACTTATTTTTCTCCAACAATTTTTCCCATGCATATGGCGGTTTAAATAGAAAAACCGATGGCGTAGGATCTTCCTCGAGAGGGACAATGGCTACTTCCTTGAAGACGAATTCATTCAAGGTAATTTTGAAACCTTGCACATCAACAATATACTTCATCTTGCTGCGGTGACTGTTCTCGATCGAGAGCCAAGGAGCGAATGAGGTTTTTTAGCGTCTTGTTGGTATTTTATACTCATCATTCCTATTTTGTTTAACCAATCGCGTTATTTTTACCCCCACCATGACACCAACAACCAATCAGAATCGATCTCTTTTCGCGAATTTTTTAGATAAAAGGGGGTGTGCGTGCGGCAGAAAGTCATTCGACTGCCTCGCGCGGTCAGTGGCTCAAGATGCTTCAATATTTTAAAAATACAGCTCTTGTGCTATGTAAATCGTATCGGCTTGCTTTAAGTGGTGCGGCTGACCAAGATGATGTGAATAATTGGATTGCGCTTGGCCGTAGAGCTCTAGTGGAAGCTGAAAAATTGGCTCAGCGCAGGCCCGAGGTGACGGACTTAACAGTGGCCGATAGGCAAAAACTGCAAGCTGCGATCGCGCTCCTAAAAAGTGTTCTACGCTTGTTGAGTGAACATCGAGTGGGTGCTGGACTACAAGCGAGTGAAAATGGCCCCTCGGTAAGCTGGGATGATGTCGACTCAGCTTTCGAGAACAGAATAAAGACGGGTGTCATTACAAACCGGAGACATCTTGATTTATTAAAGTTTATGAAAGACGCTAAGCAAGAATTTATTGAAAAAGTGCGTGAAATTCTTAAAGAACCTTTGGAAGTGAATACAGTGTTAGCAGCCGAGTACGCGATAGTTAAAAATGGTGAAGAGACAATCGAAATAAAATATTTCAACACTAAAACAGCTCCGATATATTCGACTACGGACTTGAACGAGTGGTTTGTGATGAACGTGCACAATCCCATCGACACGGATATGGAGGAGTTTCAAGAGCGCGAATCGGGCTGGACGCTCAAATCAATCTTAAATTTAGTTGTTAATATTTACAAATTTAATCCGATGAGAGGAAGCTCGTACATTGATTTGCCGTCATTCATCAAGAACAAGAAGGCCTGTATAAATGTAGAAAATCAAGATGATGAATGTTTTAAATGGGCCATTCTATCGGCACTACACCCTGCTAAGACACATGCCAATCGAGTGACGAATTATGTATCACATAAAAACGATCTCAACTTTAAGGGAATCGATTTTCCCGTTGATCCTCGAAAAGTTAGTAAGTTTGAGAAACAAAATGACGTTTCAGTGAATGTGTATTATTTGAAGAAAAAAGGAAAAGTGTTTGACGTCTTACCGCGACACTTAACATCAGACAAAAAAGAAAAGCACGTCAATGTACTTCTAATTGAAAATAATTATGTTGACGAGGATGAAGATGGCTCGTCTCTCGATGATATTGAATTTAAATTCCACTACGTATGGATAAAAAATTTATCACGATTATGTAATAAACAGCTATCATCTTACGGTCATAAAACTTTCATCTGTGATCGATGTCTGCATTATTTTCGAACGGAAGAAAACTTGATGAAACATGTGATTGACTGTGAAACAATGAATCAGTGTAAAATTACTCTTCCATCTGTGAAAAACAATACTTTAGAGTTTACAAACTTTGGTTTTAAAAATCGTGTGCCGTTCGTAATATACGCTGACTTTGAGTGTATATTGAAACCTGTGATTGACGATGAACGAGCTTACCAGCATCACGTGCCATTCAGTGTGGGCTACTTTATTAAGTGTAGTTACGATGACTCTCTCTCGGAATATAAAAGTTATAGACAAGAGGACGAACAAGCCGAAGCTCCAGCTAAATGGTTTGTACAGAGTCTCCACTCACTGGCTGCAAAGTTGGATGACTCATACAAACATCCGAAGCCGATGAATAATCTAACATCGCTTGAAAAAATTATGTTTGACGGAGCACGGCTATGCCACATTTGCGAGAAGCCATTTACTAAGGATGACAAGCGAGTACACGATCATTGTCATTTTACGGGAAAGTGAGTAATTTTTTTTTCTTAGTCTTTCTCTCTCTCTCTCTCTCTCTCTCAACTAAAAATTATAATTATTACAGATACCGTGGGCCAGCACATAACAAATGTAACCTTGGCTTCCAAGACTCGAGAACGATCCCCATAGTTTTTCACAACTTGAGCGGATACGATTCTCATCTCTTTATTAGAGAAATTGCAACGTGCTTTCCAGGACGAGTTTCGCTACTTCCACAAACAAAAGAGAAATACATATCTTTTACAAAGTTTGTGGAAGGTACAGACATAAACCTGCGATTCATCGACTCGTTCAAGTTCATGGCTTCATCACTCGACAAGTTGGCATCATATTTGGAGAAACTGAATACTTTGGAGCGTATGTTCAAAGAAGATAGTCTATGCGATGAACAAATTTCACTTTTGAAAAGAAAAGGAGTTTTTCCATACGACTACGTTTCATCGTTTGAAAAGCTAAACGAGCCAAATCTCCCTTCGAAAGATGACTTCTTCAGCAGCTTATATAACGCTCATATCAGCGATGAGGATTATGAGCATGCACAGAACGTTTGGGAGAGTTTCAGCATACAAGATCTTCGGCAGTACTCTGACTTATATCTCAAGACAGATGTTATACTATTGGCCGAAGTTTTTGAAAATTTCAGAAATAATTGTCTTGAGGCTTATGAGTTGGATCCTGCCCATTATTACACAACACCTGGATTGACTTGGGATGCCATGCTCAAAAATACACAGGTAATATATTCACTTAAATTTAATTAAAAATTCGCATTTCAAATATTTCTTTTTTACAGATCAAACTTGAGCTTCTTACCGATGTGGACATGTTGCTGTTCATCGAGCGCGGCATACGGGGCGGAATCAGTCAATGTTGCAATCGCTATGCAAAAGCGAACAACCCGTACATGAACGATGGTTACAACGCTAACGAGGACGAAAAATATTTGATGTATTTTGACGTCAATAATCTGTACGGTTGGGCAATGACTGAGCCCTTACCCTATGGTGGCTTCAAGTGGGTGCAGAATGTCAACGAACCAAACTTCTTCGACATCCCCGATGATTGCGACTTTGGATACTTTGTTGAAGTGGACCTGAAGTATCCCGAGTCACTGCATGATTCGCATAAAGATCTGCCGTTCTGTGCCGAACACATGGCGCCTCCTGGCTCGAAACAGCATAAACTTATGACGACGCTTCACGACAAAACTCGTTACGTGCTACACTATCGAGCACTTAAACAGGCTTTGAAGCATGGCCTAGTTCTCGTCAAAGTCCATCGTGCCATACAATTCCAACAAAGTCCTTGGCTTAAAAAGTACATCGATTTGAACAGCGCAAAAAGGAAGGAAGCCAAGAACGAGTTTGAAAAAATGCTGTTCAAACTTTTTAACAACGCTGTGTATGGCAAAACGATGGAAAACGAGAGGAAACGCGTTGACGTAAAGCTAGTCAACAAATGGAAAGGCCGCTATGGAGCCGAGGCACTCATCGCACGGCCCAATTTTCACAGCTCTGACATTTTTGACGAAAACCTCGTCGCTGTGCAGCTGTTGCGAACGGAGATCTGCATAAGAAAGCCCATCTACATTGGATTGTCAGTTTTGGACCTTTCAAAAACACTCGTGTACAGGTTCCACTACGACTATATGCGAGATCGTGTAGGAGACAGAGGCAAGCTGCTATACACCGATACGGATAGTCTGATATATGAGGTTACAGATGTTAACGTGTACGACGTGATGCGACGAGACATTCACGAGTTCGACACATCAGACTATCCTGTAACCAATCCGTTCAACATGCCTCGTGCCAATAAGAAAATCGTCGGCTTGATGAAGGACGAGTGCAACGGCGAGATCATGCTGGAATTCATCGGGCTGCGGAGTAAAATGTACAGCGTGAAAGTACAGAATCAAAAGCCCATCAAGAAGGCCAAAGGAGTGAAAAATTCTGTAGTCAAACTGACCATCACCCCTGACGACTACATGAAGTGTCTCCGTGAGAACGTCATCGTCACTCGGGAGCAAAGAAACATCAGGTCTCGTCGTCACAACATCAACACTAAGAAAGAGAGGAAAATTGCTCTCAGTGCACATGACGACAAACGCTGCCTGCAGCCCGGAACCACCGATACACTGCCCTGGGGCCACTACAGAGCAGGAGTGGTGGGGGAAGAGCGGGCCAATGAGAACGAAGCTGCTGGAGAGGGGGAACACGAGCCGCCGAACGCCGCAGAAGAGCTCCTATATAATGAGGCGGTGCTGGAGCAGGAGCTCATTCGAACAGTCGACTCTCTTCAGCAGCAGCAGTACCAGAAGATCTCATCCTCGCCTCCTGCAGTCTGGCAGCAGATTACTTCAGTTGCGCAGCCGCTTCTCGCTGTCTCACGGCCGTTTCTTGCTGTCTCGCAGCCGCTTCCTGCAGTTTCGCTCCTCGTCTTAAAAAGACCTTGTGAGGAAAATACTGAAAGTATTATTAAGAAAAGGAGAGAAATCTAAGGTTTGTATTTTCTTAAAGTAATTTTTTTTCTTCTATTAAAAAAAACTAATCATTTACAAAACTTTCTGTTACAGATGGATTTTTCAAAATTAAACGCTATTGCGCGTGGAGGATTCCTTCCCATAAAAAGACTGGTCGATCTGACCAAGGGCCAGCTGTACATGGTGACAAGTCTGAAGGACGTGACTACCAAGTATGGAAAAAAAGTTGTGGCTGAACTGGAGAGTGAGTTCGACGTGTTTATGCCAGAGTATCGGAGGCTCTTCAACAAGATGAAGAGTTCTACTTGAAACTCCAGGACGCCGCGAATAAGTGCGAACTATTTATAAAATATCACGGTGGTTCGAGTGTAGAATTTAGCGGCAAATAATTTTTAAGTAATGTGAATATATATAGTTAACCTTTAAGTATTGCGAAATGTTTAAGTATTTATGAAAAAATATATATTGTAAAATAGTTAAGTATTGCGAAAATATATAATTAAGTATTGTAATTTTAAAGTATCGTGAAAAAATATAGTTAAGTATTACGAAAATATAATGTTCAAATGTACATATTTTTTTAATTTATTAATAAACAAAACTCTTTGTTTAACTTGAAAAACTTTTTTATTTATCCATTTTATACACGATAATATATTACAGATCTTTTTTCTCAATCCAACTATTATGTGAATTATCAAAGCCAAGCCATTTGACAAAAATTTTACTTCCTTTTTTCTTAATTACTTTTTCAACAAGATAAATATCTGGATACTTGGCTTTGAGTAGTTCTTGCTCGTAGAAGCCACCTGAGACGGGCTGATCTTGATAGTCCTTCAGATGGTAAGTCGGAGGATTTGTAGCTGCTACACGTACAATTGTAAATATCTCTGTAGACCAATTGGGAGTATATCCTTTATCAAATACTGCTTTAGCCTTGCTCACGCGAACTTTGTCACCAATTTTAAATTTTGAATCTTCTTAGCTATTTTACGAGTAAATTTCCGCAGTATGTCTGCTTCGTTACTGGATGTTACATCTTTAGGTTTTACACCGATAGTACGATGTTTACGATTATTGTATATGGTAAGTAAATCTGGTAAAATATCTAGCCACTTGTAGTTGCCTCTCAAACTGAATTTTTTCCACATAGCACTTTTTAGCGTGCGATTGAAGCGTTCACATATCGCTGCTTTTAGATTACTAAAGGTTGAGTACAATTTTATTTTGTGTGTGCTCATAAGTTTTTGAAAATCTGCGTTATAGAATTCTTTCCCTCTGTCGGTATGGAGATTTTTTGGTACTCTGCCTTTAACAAGCGCAGATTTCATAGCTTCTGAGACATCTTTGCCCGTTTTTCTCTTTACAGGAACAGCCCATGCATATTTAGAGAAAATGTCGATTATAGTGAGCAAGTATCTATAGCCCTTATTGTCGCGAGCATATGGAATCATTTCGACGAGATCTGCTTGCCAAGTTTCGTCCAAACCACGCATGTCAAAGTTTCGACGTGTATAGTTGCGTCTTGCAGGTTTGTGCAGTTCTTCAACTAGTCTTTCGTGTTCCATGTTTGAGGAATTACTGATTGAATATTTGTGCCATACCCTCTTTTATAGCCAAAATGGCAGCTTTTATTTGAGATATCTGTGCATCAACTTCGTTTCTATGATTGACAACTATTACATCTAAATCATCCAGACTAGCTCCAAGTTTTGTAGTTATGTCAGTTATTCCTCGAATTTCTATTTGAATAATGTTTCGTAGAGTTTCTAAATTAATAGCATCGCTCGGTTGTTGGAGATCGGCAACATTACATAATTTTTTATTTTCTATGTCATAGTGATCGTCAGTTGTAACTTTAAAGCCAACGCCTGGCGGCCCTCGGCTACCTTCGGTTTTTCCAAGGTTACGTCCAAACACGTCGACGTTCATTTTAATAATGATTCATATATTCATGTGCGCTCAGTATATATAGCCCGCTTCTCGCAATTCTTCGATTATAGTGTATCTCGTTTACGTGACTTGGATTTCCGGCAGATCTTTCTGCTACTAGTAAGTGAAGCCTGTCAACGAGCTCGTTTGGATCGTCCCAGTACACATAGTCCAAAGTAGTATGTTTTTTCGCAATTTTATAACGAGGTAATGAGCCACCTTTAATCGATTCTCCGGTAATTTTTTTCGAGGTAATATTGAACATTGGAGCAATAATATTATTAAATTTATTACTATTATGAACACGAATCCTTTCGTTTTTGTTATACTACTTTTTATGAGCAGACGATAGTACTAAAATTTTGCGATATTTTTTTAAATCATCTGAACTTATATTATTTTTATTTGGTTGTTTCGCTATGAGTAACTCGAGTAATCCTATAGTTTTCGAGTATGCTACTCCATTAATTTTAATTTTATTATTATGAAAACTAATCGGTAAATTACCAATAAAAAATTTACCATTTTCGTTTCGTACTCCATAAATTTTGTCAAGATACTGGGATTGATTGAGCTTTAGGGCCTTGACGTACAAATCAGAGTCATCTTCAATATCGGTACCTGCTGTTTCGAAAGATGTCTCGTGAGCATTCTGTAAAGTATCATCGAACTCATCACTCTCATTCTGTTTGACGCTACTTTGTTCGACTGCTTTATGTTCAACGCTACTTTGTTCAATATTTTTCTGAGTTACAAGTTTTTGAAGCGGATCAACTATTGGTTTGAAGTTTCACTTAAAATTTTTTCGACATTGTCTTTTCCAAATTTTAATATTCTATATTTGCGTTTAATCGCATCTCGTGCCTTAACAAGTTGACGAAGCACGTTTTTTTCTCGTTGAAAGTCAGCCATGTTGTCGTTTCAACGTTCTGTCTGAAACTGCTGATTATTACCTATGTGCATGCTATATTTATAGCAAAATTATCAAAGCCCTTGCGAAATCTGCCATCATTTATTCCTCTATCTTTATCGATGACTAGAAAACCATGCTTATCATCTCTCCAACACTTGGAGCACAATTCTTTAAAATATATATAAGTCATATCGGTATTTACGTGATCGTCATAGATATGCTTTAGATTTACTTCATCTTGTCTAAAAATGGCAAGTAAGTTTACATTATCTCTGACGAGATATATCGTCAAATATCATGATAGAGTTTGGAAGCGCGTGGTCAGGATCGACAACTGCATCGTGCTCGCTGAACGGAAAATATTGTACACCTTCTATAGGTTCTAAGATTTCATTTAAAAATTTATATTTTGGTTGATTGAGAGACTTTGAGTATACGTATATGTTTTCAAATCTAACACCATTAGGATGCGTTATGAGAGCAAGTAAACTATTTGTTTTTCCGCAGTTTGACGGGCCGCAGAAGACGGCTCGTATACTATCAGGAAGTAGATCGCCGTGCCGTTTTGCTCGTTTATCATGTTCTACAAGTACATCAAAATTTTCTATTGGTAGCTTGACCGACTGCTCTTTGAAGTTCATGATCTTTACTCTATGACAATCAAATTACGACTGATTGCTATGAGTATAAATAGTGGTCTTATATAGCTTTCACCATCAGTTGCCCGTTGACTTTCGAAGAGTGATGATCATTCACAAACACGGACGCGGCTTAGTTAATAAAATTATCAATAAACTTCCATTTGAGCTTCATATACCTGATTATCAGTACTGCGGTTCAGGCACTAAGTTGGCAAAACGTTTAGCTCGAGGAGATCTTGGAATTAATCCTCTTGACGCTGCTTGCAAGGAGCACGACATAGCTTATTCTAAAAATCGTGAAAACGTTCAAGCGAGAAACGCCGCAGATAAAATTTTAGCTGAAAAAGCTTGGAATCGCGTTAAATCAAAAGACGCTAATTTTGGCGAAAAAGCGTCTGCATACGCTATAACTAATACTATGAAATTAAAATCTAGACTTGGCATGGGTTTGAAGAAGAAAATTAAAAAGCGAAAGAACGCTAAAAAATTAGGAATGGGTTTAAAGAAGAGAAAGCAAGAATATTAAAATTCCGCGTATTTTACCAGTCCCCGTGAAAACAGGAGGGGTATTGCCATTTCTCATACCTCTATTTGCAGGCTTGAGTGCAACTGGCGCTCTAGCTGGTGGTGCTGCTGGAATAGTAAAAGCCGTAAATGACGCAAAAGCTGCTAAAGAGCAGTTGGAAGAAAATAAAAGACATAACAAAACTATGGAAAGTGTAGCGTTGGGTAATGGCTTATATCTTAAACCACACAAAGTAGGGTTAGGTCTCCATTTAAAAGAAAAAAAAAGTTCATGAGATTACCTCAGCGAGCACTTACCGATGCGGACATATTAAAATATGCAAAACTTTTAAAAATATCTAATTTTTGGGGAGTATTTATGAGAAATGCAATGCCAACTTCTGGACCGCGCTATAGTGAATCCGCTATAGTTAATCTAGATGACGCTAGCGGCCCTGGTACACACTGGGTTGCATATAGAAAAAGAGGCAAAAATGTTGTATATTTCGATAGTTTTGGTGATCTCCGACCACCCTTAGATTTAATATTATATCTCAGAGTAGACGAAGTTAAATATAATCATGAAAGATATCAGGATTTTGACACATACAATTGCGGTCACCTCTGTCTAAAATTCTTGTGCAGGAGAGGCGGGGGGAAACATTGCGTCATTCTGATTTAAGCTGTCATGGAAGGTTCATTAACTCTGACACTTTCAGGTACATCTTCTACACTAGAAGCACAGTATTTTCCACCAATCGAGTTATCGCCAAATAAAAATTACGTTTTAGGGCTTGTTGAACTTTTAACATTTAATTCAATACCCAATATAGACAGTAACAATAATAAGTTTTACGTAGGTGAAAACATTGTCCTTCTTCCAGTTGGAAGTTACGAAATTGAGGATATTGACAAATTTCTTCGTAAAAAATTAGCGCACAACGACATTACTTTCAATTTAAAGCCAAATAATAATACTCTCCGCTGTATAATCAAGTGCAGTCAGCCTATAGATTTTCGACCTGAAAATTCTCTCGGTCGTCTACTGGGCTTCACCAGACGTGTTCTCGAACCAAACGTTGTCCATAATTCTGACTTACCTGTTACAATTCTCAAAATCAACGCTTTGAGAGTCGAGTGTAATATCACTTCGGGAGCATATATAAACGATAAAAAAGTTCATACAATTCACGAGTTTTTTCCTGCAGTACCTCCAGGGTATAAAATCATCGAAGTTCCCTCACACGTTATTTACCTTCCGATTGCCGTAAAGCGTATAGATCATTTACAAGTACGCATCATCGATCAAGACGGAGATTTAGTAAATTTCCGCGGAGAAGTTATAACTATAAGGTTGCATATTCGACAATCATAATGGGAATCGTTTACAACAAAAACTATATAAGCAGAGAAATATGTCCACCACGCATCAGTCATCATCGAACTGTGAAGACGCTAACACGTCAGAGCATAAAAAAACTAAAAAGTCTAGGATTAAAAGTAGTACTTGGTGGAAAATAACTTGCATCATCTTTTGCTGCTTTCAACGAAATGGAAGAAATTCTAAGCATACAAACACCTGTAACTTTTGATGAATCCGTAGCGCACTACGAGGTTCATGCTCACCAACCGTATACAGCATCATTTAATAACAGCGATGAAATACGCATATCTATTCAACATCAAGATTTATGTCTCTTACCTTCCCGCAGTGCACTACATATCTGCGGGCGATTGGTTAAAACTAATAATACTCCCGTTGAAAATACAAAACTTGTGAATAATGCCATTTGTCATTTGTTTGAAGAAATCAGATATGAGTTGAATGCCATTGAGATAGACAAGTGCAAAAATGTTGGTTTAACCACTCTCATGAAAGGTTGGGTTTCACACAATCCCACTCAGAGTTTTATCATTGAAAACGCGGGCTAGATTGATGTAGAAGAAACACAGAAGATAATAGATGATGCCGGTTACTTCAATGTATCGATTCCCTTGAGTCTAATTTCGGCTTCGCAGAGGACTATCGTAAAATTGTAGTAAACGCAAAACATGAACTCGTTCTCATGAGATCGAGAAATGACTTAAACGCTGTTGTACAAACAGTTACACGAGCAGCCGGAGAAGACGTTTATGAGGACTTTAAAATTGAATTAACTAGAATCGAATGGCTTATGCCATACGTAATTGCATCGAACTCTAACAAAATTCGCCTACTAGATTTTGTAGGTAAAGATCGTCCTATTGTCATGAGTTTTCGCACGTGGGAATTGTACGAGTACCCACTACTTCCGATTACGTCGAGACAGGTGTGGACTGTAAAAACATCAAATCAACTTGAAAAACCCCGCTTCGTCGTCTTAGGTTTTCAAAGTAGTCGAAAAGATCAGAAGGCAGTAAACGCTAGCCGCTTTGATCACTGCAATCTTACAAATGTAAAACTCTTTCTCAATTCTCAGTCGTATCCGTATGGCAATCTTAACCTTGATGTGAATCGTAATCAATTTGCCATGCTATACGATATGTACGCTAATTTTCGAAATTCATACTATGGTAAAGATCCTGAACCTATGTTGAAAAAGTCACAGTATCTCACTTACGTGCCTCTAATAGTGATAGACTGTTCAAAACAAAACGAGTCCTTAAAGAGCGCCCCTGTGGACATTCATCTAGAATTTGAATCAAAGGAAAATTTTCCCGCTGGAACTTCAGCCTATTGCTTGATCATGCACGATCGCATAGTTCAATACAGCCCCGTAAGTGGCGACGTGCAGAAACTTTAAGGAGTATATAAGGCGAGCGAGCCTTCGACTCATTCTCATTTGTCATTTGGAATCCGAAGTGGAATTTTACCATGGACTACGCAGTGGATATGCAGGGTTTTAAAAAGCCTGGCAATGATTTCATTCTGAAAGAGTTGGCTTTCGTGTCTCTCAACGATGACGATGCGCCAGTAGTGCACCTTCAAGCCACCATTTCCTTGGCGAAGACTAACAGACAAGTACAAACGTGAAAATTTGTGGTTAGAACTTTGCTATCATGGACTATCGTGGAATGACGGTGATTACGATTATACTGAAATTGGAAAAATTCTTCAAGATGCATTCAAAGATGCTAACAGAATTTTCGTGATTGGTGAGATAAAGAAGTTGTGGTTAGAGCGTTTTAATTTTAATGTTATCGATATCAATGAAATGAACTATCCATCTTTCGACTATCCAAGATCAGTGACTATATGTACTAACCATAATGGAGCATACAAAACTACTTGTGCTCGATACAACGTAAAGCGAATGAAGCAATTTTACCTCAACGATTCAAATATGGAGTGGGAAGACATCATGGAATGGGAAGATATTGATGAAGAATAAAAAATTTTTAAGGGCAATGGAGGGGTTGACAAACAGGTAGAACCTCACAGGATAGGAGCGAGGTGGGGCTCCTATCCCCCTTAAAAATTTTTTTTATTTAGTAGACCAGTAGATGGCGCTCGCAAGCAATCGAGATCTTATATAAGCATGTTGCAGTCGTTAGAGACTTTCATTCCCTCATAATGGGTCAAACCAGCAGCTCGACCGTTGCTCCCGAGCAACAGCGACTCATACAAAACGATCCAAAACAGTCGCAGTGGAAAAAATATACAGAAAAAATTTCCACAAACACATATTCTTTGCCCGAGCAAAAGGGTTATAAAAAGTTTTAAATTGTTGCATAATAGTTTTTAATGGTTATAGTAGATAAGAACCGCTGGCCGAGAGCTGCAGGCTGACAAGCAGCAGGCCGCCCGCCGCCGACCGTCCGTCGCTGGCCGCTACCGTTGCCCGTGCGCAGCAGGCTGTCGCTGGCCGCTCGCTGCCGGCGGCTCGCTCCCCCAGGGCAAGCTCTGACTTTGCGGCTGGTCTAGAACGGGCAAGACCTGGTCTAGAATCGGTAGGCCGGTTCTGGCTCAACTCGTTGGCGCGCGGGTGAGTCAGGACCAGTATACCGGTTCTAGATCAAGCAGGTCTGGGTCCCGTGCGGGTGACCCAAAAACCTATGCCGGTTCTGGCTCAAACAAGTCAGGACCTGTTTTGGGTTATTGGCACCCTATGCAATAGCGGGGGAGGGGAGGGGGGAAGGGGGGAGGGGAGGGGGACCCAAAAAAGCTATACCGATTCTAGACCAACAGGTCACGACCTGAAATGGTCCAGAATCGGTATAGCTTATCTACTGATTACATAAAAATTTCTAACAAAGATGTCCACAAATATAAGTATTGAATTATTGATACCTTTCATAATTGTATTTTATTTCTTTCACTTTTAAGTAATTTATGAGATTTTGAGGCGGACGCAAATCACCAAAACTATCAAAATAAAAAACATTATTTCCATTTTTTCGATAAGCTACCCAATGTGTTCCAGGTCCATCCTTATCATCAAGATTGATAATAGCACTTTCTTTATAAAGGCAGCCATTTGATGGTAATGCATTTCTCATAAATACACCTCTAAAATTTTGTATTTGCATAATTTTTACATATTTTAATAAATCGTTGTCAGTTAAGGGCCGTTTTGGTAATCTTACTGTTTCAACAAGCTTTTTTTTAATCACTTTTTTGACTTTTTCACTTTTTTTTAATTGCTTGAAACAGATACCATAACCCTTTGCATAGGGTTTTAAATATAATCCTTTTCCAAGGGCTAATTCTTCAACTTACTTATTATGTCTTTGCTGTTCTTCCATCTGTCTTTTAGCAGCATTCGCTCGATTGATAGCTTGAGCAATGCCAGCAGCTCCCCCTGCTAGTGATCCTAAAGCACTAAGACCTGCAAACAATGGAACCAGAGCAGGGAGAAAGCCACCATGTTTCGATACAGGTAATATACGGGGAACTTTAACATATTTTTTTTCCTCCTGCTCTTTTTACATGTTTGCGTGCGGTCATAAGGGCTGATTTGATTACAGATTGTGAATCTGTACTAGGACTGAGAGATTTAGCAGTAGACTTAATTAAACGTTTAAGCCCAACCATTTTTTTTCTTAATCTTTTTGTTTTACTCTTTCTTTGTCCCATACCCAACTTATTTTTTACTTTCATGATGTTAGTAACAGCGTAAGCCGCAGCTTTTTCTCCAAAACTAGCGTCTTTAGACTTCACTCTTTCCCACGCCTTTTCTGCTAAAACTTGATCTGCTGAGTTTCTTGCCTTAATGTTTTCGCGATTTTTTGAATAAGCTATATCGTGTTCCTTGCATGCAGTATCAAGTGGATTAATGCCTGGATCACCGCGAGCTAATCTTTTAGATAACTTTGTCCCTGGTACATTATTGATCCGCAGTATTGATAACCAGGAAAATGAAGTTCAAGTGGTAGTTTATTTATCAAATTATTAACTAGTCCTGAGCCTTTATGAATAATCATTACTCGATGATAGTCTTTTTATGAATGAGGAGAAAACTATAAGTATATGCTTTTATAGAAGTTTTCATCAGTCGTAATCAAGTTTTAAAACAAGATGGATGTTAAAGAAAACCAAATTAAATTACCAGTTATCAATTTTGATAGTTTAACTGAACCAAATAAAATATCTTATAAACGTCACGGTGATTTATTTCCAAACAGTATTCGTGCTGTATTTTGTGGACCATCAAATTGTGGTAAAACAAATGCTCTACTTTCTTTACTTATACACCCAAATGGTCTAAAGTTTGAAAATGTCTATATCTATTCAAAGTCTTTAAATCAATCAAAATACCGGTTCCTTAAAGAGCTTATTGAACCTATTGAAAGAATCAAATAGTTATCTTTCAGCGAACATGATCTAGTTGTTTCACCTGACGAAGCTCAAAATAATTCTATTTTCATATTTGATGATATAGCATGTGAAAAACAAAATAATGTTAAATCATTCTATTGTATGGGTAGACATAAAAATGTTGATTGCTTTTATTTATGTCAATCGTATGCACAAGTTCCTAAACATTTAGTACGTGATAATGTTAATCTATTAGTTATATTTCGACAAGATGATATGAATTTAAAACATATTTACAACGATCACGTAAATACAGATATGACGTATAAAAGATTTAAAGATATTTGCTCATCTTGTTGGGAGACTAATTATAGTTTGCTTGTTATCAATAAAGATAATGATGTAAATAATGGTCGATACCGAAAAGGATTTGATCAATTTGTCATAAATATACAATCAAGCTAAAAATAGATCATTTATTTACGAAGTGTTGAATCGTTAACATGTCTGACTTTAATCATCAAATATCCATTCTACGTGAAGTGGAGAAAGCTCGGAACGCAATAAAACGTAAATATGATTCAATAAAATCATATAAAATAGACAGTGAAAAAGCTTTTAATGAATCTTACAAGCCAATTATAGAACCTTTAAATAAATTAGTTGAGAATGAAAACGTGAAAAATAAGGTGAAAAATAAGGTGAAGAAAAAAGATAAAGTTGATAGAATTAAGAAAAAAGAAAAGGAAGAACAAAGATTCTATGAAAATCACGATCAAAACGATGAGGATGAAAATACTGCAAGTTCTTTTGAGACAGCTGATTTAGATAGTGAAGAAGATCAGAATGATGTAACAATTAAAAAGAAAGATGAAGTAACAGAATATATTGATTTATTAAATAAAGGAAAAATGAGTTCATTAGATACAGTTTATGGTGTACGTAAAATGCATGACGATACCTACAAAATTGGTGACACACGTATATACTTTGAAGATAATAATATTACTATAGGCGATAAAAAATATGAACAAAATCCAGGACTCATTGAATTATTGTTTATGAAACAACCCAATGATAAAGTTATTACTGTTAAAGACCTAAAAAACTATGAAGAGATTTTAAATAACACTAATTCATGTAAAAAATATTATAAACCAAATGAATCTTTTCGTCAACAGTCGTCTAAAAAATATAATAACTATATTTCAAAACTCATATTAAACCCTAACTTAAAGACAGGTGAAGGTTTACTACAGTCTTATAAAATAGCTCGTAAATATATGAATACTGATTATATATACTGGGATGATCAAAATGAACTTATAGAACGTCTTAGACTTCTGATAGCTGAAGTTTCAGCTGGTAATGAAAATCACGTAAATGAAATTCAATCTATTATTGAAGAACTTCGGGAAGCAAAAATTATATATTAAAAGAGTGTCGCACAAAATTTTATTTCAGTGTAAATATGAGTGTGGATCTGTTCGGACGTAATTTAGGACGAATAGAAGCTAGTCGCGGACCTTAAGGAATTGGATACAAATTTACTGTTGATGGACAGTATGATATAGAAAATAAAAGATTATGTAATGTCGCAGCTCCTAACGATAAGAATGATGCTGTAAATTTGATTACTCTCGAACGTATTGTACAAGCTGAAGTACAAAAAGTGTATCAGTCAACAGAACACTTAAAAACTGAGCTTAAAAATTTAGATGATATTGTTGACATCCATAGAGATGAAATAGATGATAAATTGAGAAAATTGGAATTTGAAATAGCAACCATACGTAAAAGTAACTCATAACCTTTGATGATGGAAAATAAAAAAGATATAGTAGAAGAATTACACAAACCTGCTCATCGTAATTACACACGTCGAAAATATGATATACGAGATCTAGATGAAACATGGCAAGCTGATCTTGTGGAAATGATACCATATGCACATAAAAACAAAGGTTACAAGTATCTTCTTACTGTCATTGATATGTTTTCTAAGTTTGCTTGGACGGTACCAGTGAAAAGTAAAACTGGAAAAAATGTATCTGAAGCTATGAAATTTATATTAAAAAAAGGACGAATACCTAAAAATTTACAAACTGATCGAGGAAAAGAATTTTGTAATAAAGAATTTGAAAGTTTAATGCTAAAATATAATATAAATCTATATTCATCCTATAGCAAACTCAAAGCCTCAATTTGTGAACGTTTTAACCGTACTTTAAAAAACAAAATGTGGAAAAACTTTAGTTTACAAGGCAGTTATAAATGGATAGATATTTTGCAAGACCTAACTTTACAGTATAATAATACTAAGCACCGAACGATTGGTATGAAGCCCGCAGATGTTAATTCTACAACAGTTAATAAAGTTTATAATCTTTTATGCATTCATCAGAAAACCTCTAAACGTCCTTGTAGGCGTGCAAAATTTAAACTTGGTGATAAAATTCGAATAAGTAAAAATAAAACTGTTTTCGAGAAAGGATATACACCAAACTGGTCTACAGAAATTTTTACAATAAATAAAGTATTACCTACATCACCATTTACATATCATTTGAAAGATTATCAAGATAAACCAATCGCTGGCGGCTTCTATGAAGAAGAACTTATGAAGATTAAATATCGTGATATTTACTTAGTAGAAAAAATTATAAAAAAACATGGCGATAAAATTTATGTAAAATGGTTAGGTTTTGATAAGTCTCATAATAGTTGATAGCTTGACATCAACGCGTTTTCTTACATTCTCCATAGTTTTACCATATAGAGCATTATTCATCAATTTGAAAAAGTTTTTTTCAAAATCAGTTCTTGCTAACGCCCTCATATTACTATTTAAATTGATGTAAGACTTAAGCCATGGAGATTGTTTAAATTTCAATACTTTATGAATTTTAACAAGCTGAAGTCCATTTTTGACAGCTTGTTTAAGTGATCGATAGTGTATAACATAATTTTTTTTATACGAAAGTGTAGCCAAAAGTTTTTCCTGTTTTGATCCCGGTGGTTTTGCTTGCTCAGGACAAAAAGGTAAGTCGTCATGAATGCCATGTATTTCTGAAGGATATTCTAAATCTACTTCTAAAATGTACCCGTAAGGTGCATCATCATCTATGAAAAAATCTAAATTTTCACAGCCGTCTATCCACTCAAAGGAATCATAAGGGAGACATTGAGTCATTGCCCAACCATATAAATTATTAGCATCTAAATATATTAGATATATATTTTCTTTATTTTTATCATAATTCTCAGTCATATATTTATGATTTGCAGCTGCGTAGCGATGAGAGCACTGACTTAATCCACCTCTTATACCTCTTTCTATGAATAAAATCATATCTATATCAGTTAATAATTTTAATTGTATGCCAGTATACTTTAGCATTGCATCCCATGCAAATCCTGAAGTAGTATAATAATGAGCTGGATCTAAACCATATACGTTTATACTTTGATCACGAAAATTTTCAAAAACATCAGCTAATAATAAAACATCTGTCTTCATATAAAGATCTGAATATTCTCCAAGGGTATGAATACTAAAGGTATTCCATACTTTTTGTGCATGTTCATAATCTTCATCAGATATGGTTGAACCATTTAGCACACTGAAAAATTTTGTTTTTTCAGGTAACTCAGTTTCATCCAACTTTTCCCACGAATCCAGGTACTCGTAAGGCAGAACGCCTTTCTTCGTTAAAAGACTGATTTTTTCTTTTTCTAAAGATGAAAACTCCTTTGAAACAATTTTATATTCACTTAAATATGAAGCTAATTTTTCTAAAGAAGATGGCATAAATCTAAATGAATCTACAAAGCGAAATTTAATATCACTTTTCTCAACATGTTTTGTAAAAAAAATATACTTCTCCTTAGTCAATGGAAGTAAATCAACATCACCTTTCATATAATTCGATATATCATTAATTATAAAGTGAGCATCATAACCACTTAAGTTATGAAATATCACAGGAATCGTTCTTGAATCTTGATAATTTAAATTACAGTTAGCATGAGCAGGGCCGCGATATTTTCCTGAGAGATGACAATGGTCTCCTTACCTTATCACTGTTTTCTAATAATTTGTTACAAATGTGACAAATTTTTGAATTGAAATAATTAATCATTTCTATTGGTGTTAAAATTGGCATAGATCGTGGGTTTGTATATAAATTAGTAATACGGTCATGTATTACCTTCAATTCACTAGCAAACCACATAGCTGGTTTAACCCCACGATAAAATCTATATTCAGATAAAGAGTCATCAAAACTGCACTTCAAATAATATCCTATACTAAACATTTCATGTTTTTGAAACGATAAAGTATTAGCCAAACCTTCATCTTCCTGGTTTTCTAGTACAGGCTTTAACAGACATTCACAATCTGCATATATTGTGAATGATAATCTTTCTTTATAATTAAAAATTTTAAAATAGATGATATCTTTACCTTTTATAGGAAGTTTCACCTTGCAATCATTAATATTCTTACATATTCTTTCATGCTCTTTTAAATTATTTTCATTAAAGAAAAAATTTAAACATCTATCACATATATATCGCTTCTTTTTTCTATGTGATAAACTTCCTCCTACTAGACGTGATAAATTTTTTATATATATGTAATGTGATTTCAGCTGTCCCTTAATTGTTTTTTCTAATAAAAGAAGATTTACATGATTTTCTTTTTTTTTCATGTGTCAAATAAAAGGGAATCACATTTTGCTCATGCAATCCGAAGACATTAACCGATATTAAAGGGTTTTGTTTTTCAAACTTGAAAATTTTTTTTATTGTAACAGGGAATTCTATACCTGTCATATTTAAATTATTTTCATACTGAAGATAATTGCTAACCCTGTTTGCTTTGTATCCAGTAAACCGTAAAAATCATCCTAACAGGGTTAGCAATTATCTTCAGTATGAAAATATTGCCCATTTAAAGCATTGATTATCTTTGTTTTGAATATTAATGCAGGCATTTTTTTTATCTAAAAATGGTGGTAAAGGTAAATATGAATTAACACTGCGCAATGGATTGAACTTATTCATATTAATTTGAATATTAATAATAGAATTTAAAGTCCATCCAGAATCTTTTTCTTGAAATTCTTCTACCTCAGCCAAAAGTTTATTTAAAACATGATTATCAAACCATTCACTTAAAGATGTACCTAAAACCACTTCAGCGTTTGGCGTATTGAAATGTTTCGTTTCAATACTTTCCTGTGAATCTTCATTTACATCAGAAGAAAGTTTCTTGAATGAACAAGATAGTACAGTGTTAATTTTCATGGCACATCGAATATCTTTCAAAATTTTCTTCACTTGTTGGCAGAACAATACTGAGACGTGCTTTAAAAAGGTTGATATATCTATATGTACAAGATTTGCAATTATACTAGTTCTCACCCTTTTATTAAAAGCACTTTCAACATCAATCCAACGAACTCGATGCTCGATTTCATCCATTTTTAAATCTGGTACTATTCCATAACCAGTTTTTCCTATAGCATCAAGCTTTGCTTTGATACTCTCAATCCTTGCTATGGCGTATAAAATAGATTGTTTTTGAGCTGTTGTCAGCATTCTTTTTCTCAATAATTCCCGAAGACTATCTAATGATAAAACACATTGTTCTACCCATTGTTCAATAACTTCGGAATCCATAGATTTATTTATTTATTTTATTTATTTATTTATTAAACCAGAACAAAATTACATAGAGTAAAGTCCTCAGAGATAGATATTAACTACCTGTACGAGGGCTGGTACATGAATACTTAAGACTATACTTATACACTAAAGCTTATATACTAAGTATTAAATATTTAAACCTTAAACATTTAATATTGTCAATAGAATTCTCAAAACTTAACGCAAGTAAAACAATATGTATACATTTGTTTATTATATATATTTTTTAGTTTATTTTTTAGTTCATGTTTCCTATTAACACTTTTGCAATAGAGCTTTTTTAAAATTTTCAATCTCACTGCCAAAGTTTGTATCACTTAAATTAAAAGTTCGTTGATCCCTCTTGCGTATTTTTGGTAGGCGAACTGAGGCTGAGGTCTTGTTGTGAGTAGAATCTAGATCTTGTTGTTATCGATCTAAGTGAAGACGAACTTCCAAGTCTGGGTTTTGCCAGTATTAATTCAGTTCCGCCCACCTGAGTTTGTAATGTAGTTGGTGATTTAGTTAACTCTTGCGTCCGTTTCTTGAAGTTATCTACCTTACCGAGGTATCTCGGTAAGTCAGGTTTTATTATATATTCAGTAGTGTTCATAGCCTTGTTTACCTTAGCATTCAAAATTTTGCATTCTTGTCTGTCAGTGGTAACATGATCAGTATTATAGTCGTTTCCAAATGTCTTATTTGAGAAGCTACAGTTGACGCAGCACTGTTTCTCTGATGTGCACTTTTCTGTTAGATGCGTTCCCGCACATTTTAAACAGGTTGGGCTGTTCTTACACCTTTGGCCATTATGACCCAATCTACCACACTTATAACATGGTTTCACATTTATTATATCGTAAACTTTGCAATTCTGATAACCAACGAATAATCTGTCTTTATTTTCTTTAATATGTTTGTGCATTTCACCCGTTATTTGCATGATGACCGTTACTTTACTGCTTTTGTCATTGCCAGCTACGTGTAATACGTTACCCTTTGATTACCCGTTAATGAATTTATATATTAAAATATTTTCCACCTCTTCAAAAATTTTCACATGTTCCTGACAAAGATCTTTAACTTCATCCATTTTTTCAAATTAAAAGACTTTTTTTTTCGTAAGTGTATTCTGAAAATTAAAAAATTATGTTATCATTTTAAATAATTATTGATAAAAAAAAGGTGAAGAGAAATTAAAATAATCAATGATTTTGTATAATATTAGATCAGCATTTGATAATATAGAAACAGTTTAGTTGTATTAGGCAGTTATAATTAGATAGATATTTTATAAGATTTAACTTACATTATAATAAAATTAAAGATTAAATGATTGGTATAAAGCCTTATGCAATACTTTTAAAATCTTAGCAGACGACGCGGCAGTGGGCCACAAGTGCGGGACGCGTGAGTGAGAGAGATATAGTGAGAATGTAGAGTGGGAGGGGGGGGGGGGATACCATCTACTCGAAGAGTTCATATATGCCCCCGTAGGGTATAAGAAATGATGCGTGGTAATTATTTTATTAAATATATTGAGAAGAGGCGTAATTGAATGCCTGAAACGTTGACAAGGTAGATCATTGAAATCATATAAAATTAATTAATAGTTTTAATACAATAATGATTATGCCAAATATAGTGTAAATATTATAAAAATTATTTATATACTATAAATAGTGAAATACTATACAAAATTATACATAAAATACTATATAAACTTAATTAAACTTTACTAACTCGCGAATTTCATTTTTTAATGTTCGCTTATCCGTTTTTCTCTTTTTTTTAAGGAGAATTTCATTTTTTAATGTTTGCTTATCCGTTTTTCTCTTTTTTTTAGGGAGAATTTCATTTTTTAATATTTGCCTATCCGTTTTAGGTTCTTCTATATTTAATATTTTTTTCATTTCTGCACGAACTTGATAGTCTATGGTAGGATTATGCGCAGGATTCGGAATTGTTATTAGCTTCGTGGGCGGTGGAAAATTCAATAAATTTAAATCGAATGGTTGTGGACTGTATGGCTCTAACGGTGGCGTTGACCAGCTACCAAATTCAAACGTAAACGATTCTGGCGTATAGCTCTCCCTTAACGGAGAAGGTGGTAAAGGTATTTCTTCTATGATATTGAATGACTCCGTGGATTGATCTATTGGTGAAATTACTTCGGGTAGAGGTCTAACTATTGGAAGAAGTTTTTTAAATATATTGGATGTTTTTTCTTGCTCCTGGTTTTGGACTAGAAAAACATTTTCACTACTTTCCTCATGGTTTTGTGATAAATTGAGCTGAAAATAAAAAATATATATTTATAATAAAACATATAGCATATGTATCATAAAAAAATACTATATTGCTTACCACTTCATTTCTGCGTATACTATACACAACAGGTGATTGCGATGATTCTTCCTACAAATAAGCATACTTTTTTAATATAATTTAATTAGAAAAATTATGCATTACTTTATGAAAAGATAAAATATTACATTATAATAAAACACTGTTATGGTATCTATCAAATCATAAAATTTTTTCAAATACAATAAAATCTATGACTATAATTTTTAGGTAGTTTTGAAAAAATAAATAAAAAAATTATAAATTTACGTTAAAATGATAGAGAAAATTGCAATATTTTCATAAAAGCTACAATTTCGCAATTCGCTGGATACATCTAAAAATAATAATTTATTTTGAAACTAATAATAGTTTTTAAACTTACCTGATAGTCCTCACACTCATTCAAAACTTCATAACATAGCGTTGGTAGAGTTCTTACAATTCTCGGGTCCTTTCTATGATCTTCTGCAAATGGACATATTTCAGGAAGATCTATAGTTTTTTCCTTTAACTTTTCCCACTCACATTTATGTTGTACACTATTTACAATGATTCTTCTGATTTCCGTCACACAGATCTCTGTACTTTTATACATTTTTAACTTTTAAAATTTTCCAAATCGGACGAAGTTGCTTGCGTGAACACTTCCTAAAGACTGAATCTTGTATATTATACGTAGCGAGAAAAGCAACGCTTTCAATATATAATGCCCTTTATAGAAAAAATTTGGATTTTGGAAAGATTTTCAATGGAGCATTGAGGGTTCTTTGTTTTATGAACGCTTCGAGAGTGACGCGCGGGTGGACGATACCGTTCACACATGAGCTGGCTCGCTAAACTGCCGTTCCGAAATTTTCTTGAATTTTACTTCTAAACTAATTCTCTATCGGTTGCTTCGCGAACTAACAATATTAATGATATTTTATTTAATCAATTGTTATTTGAATGAAGCCCTTTCATTTAGTCTAAAAGTATTACATATTTTTGGCTCATTTTTATTTTACAGAATAGTTTTACTTTATTTTTATGTAGAAATATATAATAATACATAATAGAATGTACTGTTTCATTTATAATTATCAAAGTTAATTATAGTTCGCTAAGTCTAGTATTATACATTTGAATACAAAATTTTAAATAAAATAAACACTTAATTGAAAAGGAATATTTGTGAAATATTGAAAAAATTTAAGTGGAAAAAGAATAATGAACTTGAGAAAAAAAAGGTTTAAATTAATTTATATTAACTTACCAATTCGTTTTGAACTTAACTCGTGAAAAGATAGACTTCTGCAGCAACTATCGGTATATTAGATGAAAATCTTTCAAGCTATTTTAAGACGGTAACGAAAAAATACTCTCAAAACTCAGTAGCACTTGTCAACTTGAAATAATGAGATGTATCTAAAAAATGTTCAAGTATTATAAACTAATAGTAAAGCATTAAAAAAAAAATTTAATTTTATAGAACTATAAATGATAAAGTATTAGAGAATTGAAAATTATATATGTTAATACGTTGAAAAGACTAAGTTATTATAATCGAAAACTTTAAGTTACATTAATATAATGAAGAGAAAAACTGAATCATTATAAGTTAAACTATAGATCAATAAGCTGTAAGGATTGTATATTAATAGGCTGAAAATCAAAAGTAATTATATGAAATACTTACGTTTGGTAAGGAGACTAAGCCTCATGGGACTGACGCGCAGCCTTTTATCCACTGTCGGTATATAGGTGCGCATGCGCGACAGTTTAAAGATTGATAGATGGCATTGCACCTGCACGGTATAGTTATTCATTTTAGATTAAAGAAGAAAGATCTATAGATGATCGTATGCACATACGTGGTAACGTAAAAGATTCATAGATGAGTGAGGAAAGATTGGTAGGTGACGAACTGCGCATGACCGATAAACTTTTAAGTTTGGGCTGATAAAAAGTATTTACAAACATTTCCTTACTATAAAGGTCAGGCGAGCTGGGTCCTAGCCACTCATTTCTTTTTCTTATTTCAGCTCTAATACTTTTAATATAGCATTCTTACAGGTCTTTAATAATTTCTTCTTTCAGGACTTATAATTTAAAAGTTTTAAAGTCTTGAATTTTAATACAACACTTTTCTTACAGTTATAAAAGGTAAATTCATTTGTCGAATTAATTCTAAGTTATTTTCACGTCTCATACTTAAACTTTTTCACACTATTCATACTATAAGTCCCTTAGGCATCTTATACTTACTATTTTAAACTTTCAGATACTTTAACTTTTTACGTATAATGAATTCATATTTTTTCTAAGGTATTCTCAGCTGTTGAACTTTAACTTTCCAGTCTCTTCGTAGGGACTTTAATTTTTTACATAGCACGTATCACGAATTTATAAGTTATTCATTTTTCTAAGACATTCTCAGCTATTGAACTTTAACTTTTCAGTCTCTCTGTAGGGCTTTAATTTTTTTCACAACACGTATCATGAATTTATAAGTTACTTTAAAATTTCTTACTTTAATGAATTCATATTTTTTTCTAAGATATTCTCAGCTGCTGAACTTTAACTTTTCAGTCTCTTTTTAGGGACTTTAATTTTTTACATAGCACGTATCGTGAATTTATAAATTATTAATTTTTTCTAAGACATTCTCAGCTATTAAACTTTAACTTTTCAGTCTCTTTGTAGGGACTTTAATTTTTTCACAGCACGTATCATGAATTTATAAGTTATTTTCACATCTCTTACTTTAACTTTTTCACATATAATGAGTTCATATTTTTTTTTTCTAAGATTTTCTCAGCTATTGTACTTTAACTTTTCAATCTCTCCGTAGGGACTTTAATTTTTTACATTGCATGTATTATGAATTAATAAGTTATTATCACATCTTTCACTCTAACTTTTAACACTATTATATTAACTCTACTTTTTTTCTTGAATAATATTCAAATAATGTTATCTACATTTCCAGTATATAACTTATCATGGAACTAATTGTAGATACACAAGGTTTTAAAGGTAACGACGGCAATTTTATATTTAAAGAAATTGCTTATATAGATCCTAATGCGTTAAATCCGGTGCCGTACGTTGCGACATTTCAACCACCCTGTGATTGGACTGATTTGGACCAGAATGTAAAAATTTTAAATAGATATTTACAATCCAATCTGCACGGAATTCACTGGGAACACGGAGAGGTGCCGTATTCATACCTGTCAACGGCTTTCGACAAATTGAAAGAAAAAGCGCAGGGGTCGTCATTAACAATTTGGGTCAAAGGTGAACACAAAAAACACTGGCTGCAACCCTATTTCGATAATATAAGAAACTTGGAGGATTTGGGTTGTCCATCTATAAGAACTCCTGGATTTATACGACCGCTAGCCTGCATTAATCATCGTCCCGGGTAGAAACAGAATTGTTCAGTTGAAATAGTTTGCGCTTTATACCACTGGGTGGAAGACTTGAGAGAGCAATATTCAACCACTGAAAGTTCTGATACGTCAGAATAAATAAGTAAGTAATTCTATAAAAAAAAATATATAAATAATAATTTATCATTTCTTTTTTCAGTCATGGACCTCATAAATGAAGCAGCGAGAAGTCCATCATACCTGCCTACAAAACGACTACGGGACTTGGAGCTAAATAAACAGTATAAGATAACCTCATTAAAAAAGGTATCCACTAAATACGGCTTAAAAATTGTTCTTGAATTAGACAGTAGTTTTACATTTTCCTTCCAAGTAAAGTTAATTCTTTATTACTGGAGAAGCCAGAGGCGCTTCTCAACTTAGAGTTAGAATTAGTTAATAGAGAAGTCTTCGTCAAATCTTTAGGTGGATGCCTTCTAGAATTTATATAATTATAAGTTTTTAGATAATTTTCTCTTTAACTTTAATTTTAAATTTTCAAAGTTATTTGCTAAATTGTAATACTTTTTAATTAAGATGTTCACTAGTTTCTAAATATATTTTTATAGTAAAATTGAATGATTAATTTGAAACTTTTTATACTCGTAGATTAAGATGTATTCTACTATGTATTACTTTTAAGCTTTTTTAAATAAATATGAAAAAGCTTTTTTAAATAAATATGAAATAATCTTACATATCTTTTTTATTTTCCCTTAACGTTTCCACATCCGAATGTCCTCTATGAAATATTTATTCTTATAATAGAAAATTTTCCTTAAAAACTTACTTGTTTAAATATTTTAAAGTTTCTTTTGAATTTAAAAATAGTCATTTGATATTTTTAATATAAATTTCATTGAATTGCTCATCATTAACTTTTTAAAATTTCTATGAACTTATAAAATATCTTTATAGAATCTTATACAATATAAAATATACTGATTGAATATACTAAGATAAAATATAGTTATAAAATATAAGACTACTTATAATTAACAAATTTAAACACTATATGAATATTATAAAAATATTCTATATTCACTTACAACATAACATCACATGAGGGCCCCATGCCCCCTGCAACATGACATACGTACGCATTTTATCGATGGAGTAAATGTTCAATGCGCCCTCTACAATCGGGCCTCTCGCATGGTGACTTTGCACCCTACCTTACCGACGGACGGTAAGTAGTGCTCGGTGGGTAAGTGGCGCGGGAGCCGCTCTGGCGCGGTAGCCGCACCGGCGCGGTAGCCGCGCTGCCCCTCCTACTTAGTCTAAATAAGAAAATCATGTTTTATTTATAAATAATTAAGCAGTATTTGTCTTGGTATTGAAATATTCATTACAAAACTGTTTGTGAATTAACCTTTCATTTTTACACAAATAATAATAGATTGATTATAAATTCAATTTTAAGTAGGTTTGAAATATATGAGTAGAGTGTAAAGGAAGTTTTTAGACAATAATCAAACAATTATAAATCAATGTAATTTATAATTCATAATTATTATATAAGGTTTATTGTATACGCCTGAAATTATTGAAAATAGATGTTTAATGTTCTATTCGATATTGTAACAAAATTCAGTGATTTGATCCATGATATAAGATGAAAGAATAATATTAAGTTTGTAAATCAATCATATCATCAAAAATTCTAATTCTTGGCTTTTCTTAAGATTAAAAAAAAAAATTATAAGTTTTTTCAATATTAGCATGGTCAATATCGGCCAAAAAAGCATTTTAAATGGTTTTAAAAGAAGAATTAAAAAAAATTTGTAGAGCAAAAAATATTGAGCCGCAGTCTCAATATTCTTCAATGAAGGTATAATAAAAACCAGCCAATAAGAGACATGTAAATTTCATTTAAAAAAAAAAGATGAAATATATTTTTTAGGATCATAATATCATTTAAGTGAAAAAAAATCGATTTTTCCGAAACTTTCAGGTAGATGTAACCCCCTTAAAAAAGAATTGAAGTTTAAGGCAAATAGTAAAAATAAAAATACATGTTATATAATATGTAACTTTCTTAAGCAAGTCATTACCGAACTGAAAAAACGGTGGCTGAAATATTCTGCTTTCTTAAGCGAACGCGTTCCCCCTCTCTTTTCGCACAATCGATCCGCGAGTTTTGGTAGAATATTTACACCAAACTCAGGCAACAGACCGTGGGGAGCGCTGCTGCGCTCTGCACCGTTATACCTAGTCTCAAACTTGGAAAAAATATTCCGGCGGACGTTCGCCGCTCGCATCGAGAAACACACAAGCGCGTAGGGATGCCACTACAAAATTGGAGGAAAGAAATCCTACTTGAGGTAGCGTGTTTTTGCTGTTCGCACCGTAGCGCGTTCTCCAGAGCTCGCGCCGAGATAGCGTCCTCTCAGCCGTCAATATGTTACATTGCATTCACAATTGTACAATTCATTAATTTTTTTCCTAATTTTCAAAATAACATCCATAATCAGGAAAATAATAGATTTATAATCATTTAAAATATTAATTGAAGTTATATACATTGTAATTACTTTGTTTATAACGATCTGAGAGTCTTCTTTGGCTACAGAATTGCAGATTTGCAAGTTATGTTGTGTCCTATGGGTGTCTCGCAAGCGCGCTTAGCACCGTGCATCGCTATCTATATCCGAAAAATTACTATAGTTACTTATAGGATCTGTCAGCTGTACAGGAAAAATCCTTAGAGTCTAAGAAAATGTTCATAATTCAATGGACTAAAATTTGTGAATTCTTAATTTTACCACACTATTTAGCAATTTTTCCAGTTTTTTTTTTTGTAATTGTTCTTACTTAAACTGTAAAAATTATTGTAAGTTTAATAAATAGGTCATTTGTAATAGGTTGTGGTCGGCTTCCGTGTACAAAATGGTAATTTGTATTGGGCGCTTTTATAATTTTTCCACTAATCTTTTCTCAGCGTATGAGCAGAATATAAGAAATAAAGGAAGAAGATTGTAATAAATATGTACTAAATATGTAATAAATATGATATAATAAGGATAAATACAGAGATCTCTATTTTAAGAAAATTAAGTATCATTGAAGTTGTATAACTTTGGTGCTGGACTTTATTTTTCGATAGTAGAATCGACCCTCAAAGTATTGACAAAATCCTTTTTTAAGATTATAGATTCTTTTTATAAGAAAAAGTAAAGTATAAGAATAGATTTGCGAAAATATTCCAAGATATGGTTTTAATCTTCAGCTGATTTCGCAGGAGACCGTGATATTTTATTATAACCCTGCTGAAAATATTTATGTATGTTAATACGTATTTTAATATCTATGATCTGATGTATGTTCAGACGTATGTTCATAGACATATGATCAGACGTATGTTCAGAACCATACTGCAAAATCTCACGTCAAAATCTCATCTGACTTTTTTCGTCAATCATAATTAAATTTCGCTATTAAAATTAAAGTAAAGTTCATAGAAGAACATTGTAGCACATTTATAGCGCAATCTAATCAAAATTGAACAAAAAAAATATATGTTTCATTTTGTATCTATAATTTTATTATAAATAATTAATTAAATATTATAACGAGGTTCCAAGATAAAATACGGAGAAGATAAGTATCTCGGTCCTCCGTATTCTATCGAACCCGTTAGGCTCTCGTTCCCGCGAATTCGTGTATCTCGAGCGGGTGTTGACATCGCTCGGACGATGTATTCGCGTTAGCTACGCGCGGGGCAGGCGCGACTTTGACCGTTGCTAAGTCGCGCCCGATTCTTTTTGAATCAGATTCTCTCGGGCTGTCAAACCGCGCGTACGCGAGTTAATTTGATCGTCCGCGAAGAAAACGGTATCGTGCGTCCTCGCCGGTGCAGAGCAGCGCCCGTACACGTACCGACCACGAAGAGCAGCGCACGTGAGCAATCCGAGCCACTCCTGGGGTCCGAAGCGTCTGTAGGTGAACGCTGGACGTTAGGACTCGGCCTGAACACTCCGAAGTCGACCGGAGGATAAGGCCTGACGCAGGAGCGGATTCGTGAGCGAGCGACGAGGGGAGTGCACTCCCCTCCCGGTAAGACTCTTCGCCTATTTTCCGCGCAGCGATTGATTTGTATTTTCGGCTCGCAGCGGCGAGCGGCCGGTGTCTTGATCGCCGGCCCAGCGAAAAACAATCACATCGATCCGCCCGCGCCGAGCGGCGGATCCCCCGCCTTCTTGTCAACGCGCAACGCGATGCGTTATTTTTCTGTAAAGTCTTTTTTTTTTCACTCATCTGTTACAATGGCGCCCTAACGTGTTGGGTTTAAGGAGAAGGTTAGAGGCCGGTACATTCGAAACCGGCCTATTCAAATCGCGTTTTGTTTAAATTCGCCCGCGCGCAAATCACTGCACCGGACTAATCAGCAGACGGCCAGTGGCCATAAGCCGTTACAGCTGATAGGCGCAGTGATTTAAACTCGCCGAGTCGAGGTGCCGGGCGTAAACAAACAGACAAGAAGACTCGCGGCGCGCATAGAAACATAAACACAAAACAGCAGATTGCTTGTTTTTGTAGGTGTTTATGTTTATGCTCGGGCAGTATTGTGTATACTTGTCCCGAGTCTTTTAAACTGCTGTAAAGCCAGGGCGAGAGCATTTAAACGACGATTATCGTTGTTTTCGTCGTCATATGTGGCGAAAATTAAATTCCTTTTTTTGACGCGAGGTTTAAAACGATTTTCACGCGATTTTTTTTTGGTTTGACCGTGCCTGTGCGTGCAGCCGGTCGAAAGTGAGAATACTTTCATCCTTTTTTTTTGGTTGCGGGAATTATTTAAATCGTTATCGTAACGAATTTTTTTTGGAATAGCCACGCTCTCTCCTAGCTAGCTGCATCGAGATACGTCATTCTCGAGCAGCTTGGGACAATTGTGGGTGGTAGTTAGAATTCTAACATTGTAATTTGCGTAACAGACGGCCAATTAGAGAGAGAATCTCAGCAGTTAGTTGCGCATACACACACAATTCGTCACCAAATTTTTTATATAATCGGTCTAGCTTCGCAAGATGGAATCATCGACCCCAGAAGAACTAGCCGATAGGATGGAGCATTGGCGCAAAAATCTAGAGCTGAGCTTTGAAGCTGTAATAGAAGCAAATATAGCTCTAGATTTAAGAAGCACCGGACATCTTGAGGGGGATTCTAAGCGAATCGCTCAATGGCTAATGGGAAGTTACAACCCAGCCCACTTCACACAAGAAATAAGTGGAAGTGATTACGAGCAGTTCACAAGGAGGCTCGATTGCAGGAATAAGTTCGTCAACACGACGACCCTCAATACAAGCGGCGCTCCAGAAGTGAACCGAATTGCCGATCCCTCAACCCACAGCCTGTTTCAGCAATTGGCGTCGAACAAAGCAGTCGACAACAACTTGCTAAGTTCCATAAGGACACATGTCTTGCAGATGAACCAAAGAGCAGGCAGTCCTCCCGACGTAAGACACGAGGCTCTTACGTCACCACGGAGCACTTTATCTCCAGCGGGAGGACCGGGTGATGTCCAGGTGCACCTAAGGTGCAGCACAGCTTGGGGGAGGGGAGATTCCACGATCTCATCCCAGTCCGAAGAATCTGAGAACGCGAGTTGCTCGGGGAATGCAGACCACACATGGATTTCGGACAGCTGCGCAGCAACCGCACCATCGCCATCAAATTTAGCTTCCATCCACGAATTCGACGTCGGAGTAAGCACAGCCTGGGGGAGGGGAGATCCTCCAAGCTTCCCCCTGTTCGAGAAGTCTGACACTTCACGTCGCTTGGCGTATACAGACCGCCTGAGGGCACCGAACGGCTGTGCTGAATACTCCCAAGCTCACGACGACGGAGCAAATGCAGCCTGGGGGAAGGGAGATTTTCCAAGCTTCCACCGGTCCGAAGCGTCCGATATGGCCCGTTTATGGAATACATCGGCATCGGACGGCTGTATTACTCATTCCCAGACTCCTGAAGACGAAGAGCAGACAAGCCTTCCAAGGAGCAACGAGGAAGAGATTAATAGTCTGGTGACGACACAACCGGTGGACCGAACGCTGATTACTTCGCAATTTCGCAACGTATCGACGCAAGCAGAAGGCGAGCGTCATTGCGAATGCGAATGTAATCAGACGCGTAAATTGGAGGAGGAGAAAGTTAGGCGCCTAAGCGAAGAGGTAAGGCGACTGCACGACGAGCTGCGCCAGCTACGCGCGCAAATGTCGTCACTTCATAATTCCGCTGCGCCTAACAAGAAACGAGCCGCAGGTGCAGCCAAACACTCTGCAAAGCAACCTCGATCGGACCTAGGGACTAAAGACAACAAGAAGTCGTCCCGAAGTCTTCAAAAGTCCAGCTCGACAGGGAAAAAAGAGGCGTATGCAGCGGCCATGCAACGACCTCCAAAGTTATCCAAAAGAGATAAAGGCAGAAAACCCTCGAGTGGACTGGGTTCGAATCAAGGAACACGTTCGAATCCTTGGACGACGGTAGCCTCTCGACGTTCCAAACAGCGGTATATATCCAGCAGGGGTTGGATAGTCGAGTATACCGCTCGTCAAGATCGAGGAACGCGCTCGGAGCATATAACTCCCCACCACCGAGTCCAACCAGAAAATTGTGTTGGACGTGTAGGTCACCAACGCACCTTCACTGGGCCTACCCGGAGCGGAAAGAGGGCCCGAAGACGAAGTCAAGAAGAAGGCAAGACGACCTGCCAAGTCAACCTAGGAGGAATGACGGCAGTTGTCGACCGGAGCCCCAGCGCCAGAAGTGCCAACCGTCTCCGGTCCATCAATCGTCATGGGACTGGTCCCGACCGCCGTTGGAATTCAGCGGAATTACGGTGATGAGCGACCCACCGTGTGCGTGCGCGGGACGATCCCTCGATGTGGATCGTTTGATCAGCCGTTTAGTGCACGAGCTGATCCGCGCGTATCCGGAACTGTCGTCTCTGCCGCTGATGACGACATAAACTCGAATCGAACGAGAGCCTCAGTATCGAGTTGCTTCTCTTCCGCTACGCAACGTCTGGGAGAGGGGTATAACGAGGTTCCAAGATAAAATACGGAGAAGATAAGTATCTCGGTCCTCCGTATTCTATCGAACCCGTTAGGCTCTCGTTCCCGCGAATTCGTGTATCTCGAGCGGGTGTTGACATCGCTCGGACGATGTATTCGCGTTAGCTACGCGCGGGGCAGGCGCGACTTTGACCGTTGCTAAGTCGCGCCCGATTCTTTTTGAATCAGATTCTCTCGGGCTGTCAAACCGCGCGTACGCGAGTTAATTTGATCGTCCGCGAAGAAAACGGTATCGTGCGTCCTCGTCGGTGCAGAGCAGCGCCCGTACACGTACCGACCACGAAGAGCAGCGCACGTGAGCAATCCGAGCCACTCCTGGGGTCCGAAGCGTCTGTAGGTGAACGCTGGACGTTAGGACTCGGCCTGAACACTCCGAAGTCGACCGGAGGATAAGGCCTGACGCAGGAGCGGATTCGTGAGCGAGCGACGAGGGGAGTGCACTCCCCTCCCGGTAAGACTCTTCGCCTATTTTCCGCGCAGCGATTGATTTGTATTTTCGGCTCGCAGCGGCGAGCGGCCGGTGTCTTGATCGCCGGCCCAGCGAAAAACAATCACCTCGATCCGCCCGCGCCGAGCGGCGGATCTCCCGCCTTCTTGTCAACACGCAACGCGACGCGTATTTTGTATAGTATAACTGAGAATAGATCTTGTTATAGTTTTGAATGTAACCAAGACCACTCGTTATTTATTAACCTTCACCTAACCTTCTCCCGGATACCGCCGCCTCCGCGGGATCGTCGAACCGAGACGACGATCATTCTGAGTGGCCGCGCCTCGCGTCTAGCTAGCGCGAGTATTAACCCTTTCCGGCACACGGAAAAGTCGAGTTCAATCGTGGACTCGACATTTGTAAACAGGGATCCAGAGAACATCAACCCCGAGTGCTCGTCGTAGAAGTAGCACTCGACGGCACCGTGTTCTAGGGTTCGGTTCGCGGAATTACAAAAGATTTCCCCAGGCCTCCCGTTTCAATATTGTAAATTAAATAATAATTAAATATTGTGGAATCCCGATGGTGTATGAATAAATGAAAGATAAAGACACATTAAAAAAATTTATAGTAAAGCAATAATTATGAACACATTCATTTTTATTGATAGCAGGCACTAAGACAGGCTACGGCCACGTTGGCCGAACACCGAGGGTGCGTGCATCCACCGAGCCGAAACACTACACTGAAAAAACTCTGGCACGTATGAGCGCGAAAACAAGAGAGGTATTTGCTTCCTCTGCATCTAAGAGCACTATTGCTCCGCACGGTGCTAGTGACACCCCCGCGCGATACATGCGTCGAACCGCGAAGTAGAGAAGCTCCGGTTTCCCTTTTTCGGGACATCTTTTCCGCGCACGTGCTGGAAGAAATCTACACGGCTGCAGATTTTTCCGAGATGGACTCATTTATGAGTAAATACAACTTCTCATCAGAAATTTATTCGCTTTTCAAAGGTAAGCATGTAATTAAATTATTATTTCAAAGAGCATGTATGATTTTATTTTTGCAAACTTCTTGTATATAGAATCATTTGTTTTAACCTATAAACTTAACGCATGTTTTTCGTATTACAATGTATCGTAATTTTGTAACACTATCTGATGAATTTTTTACTTAAATAGATTGAATTCATATTTAAAAAATAATAAATAAAGAACTATTAACTATTTAATCATATTTTGTGTTTTTATACGTAGAGGCTGGTACAGTAGAAAATCACTTTTTTGCCTTGAGCAATGAAACTATTTGTTCAATCTTGAAGGGGCAAGATTGCTTATTAGACTTTATTTGTAAGTTTCATTATGAAAAAGGATTATTGATAAATGTATACATGGATAAATGTAATGATGGAGCGACTGTAGTAGAATTTAATGAAATTACTTATACAAATGAACATAAATATCTGTGTGAAAATTTAATGAGCGTTGAACAAAATTCATTAGATTTATCAATAACTCGTACAAACTCCAACCTTCAACTAAATTCTTCTTCACAGAATAATATATCCTCACCAACTCCTGGCACCTCTCAAGAGTCACACAACCTAAATATCGAACCTGCAGTTCTAGAAAATTCTAATACCTTAAAGGATTCCTCCACCTTACCAGCAGGTCTATTATAAGTTTTAATCGATTCAATACTTATTATAAATATATACCTTTTCATTTTTAAAATTAATAATGTGATTTTTAGATTGTTTTTTGTTTAAATAAAATAGTTTATTTCATTTTTTAAACGGAGACTTAGAGGGTAAAGTTATTCTGGGTAAATATAAATATGAAAAAATAGTTGATCGCGCTGCCTTGAAGAATAAACTAATGTACCATGAATTGAGTAAAGATCAGTTTTTTTTTAAGTGAGTTTTTATTTGCTTGAATTTTTTTCTTTGTCTTAGCTTTTATTTTATACTTTTGCTCCATCCTATAAGTATTTATAAAAATTTTGCACTATAGTAACTTCTTATTAAATATCAAATATAAACTTTCCCTTCACCTGTAGTTAGAATCCTTATAGTACTTTCTTAGAGTAGTGGGATAAAGATATTCGTATATGTACAATAACTTATTTGTTTTTTTTTTTTTATTATCAGAGTAAAACCAGAGGTCTTCAAAACTCTTTCAGAGGAGATAGTGGAGTTATTCCCTACAGAGGATCACCAAATTTATTACATTCCATCGCAAAAAGATCCGGAAACCAATCAAATCGTTGGAGCTAGAAGATGCCTATATAACTGCTACAAAGACTTGAGAGGAGATTTTCGTGACACACGATTATTGACATTAAAACCCAATAAGAAAACTGCTACTAATAAAGGCAACAACAATGAAGGTAAACAATATTTAAGAATAATCCTTATTAAAAAAATTTGTTTAAAATGGTATAAGTACTTTCACTAAAATAATTTATTATTTTTTAGATCAAGTTTTTAGTTTGGACTGTATGAAAAATGGTTACAATGCTACCTCCAATATTACAGAATTAACAAAGAAGTGGGAATCCTCCTATGAAGAACGTTCAACTCTTTTATTAAAAAAAGAAAGATCGAAGAAAGTGGTATCTCTGAATACGTACCTTCGATCATTCCCTGAATTTCTACGCCACCCATATGGAGTTATTTTGGTAGAAAATAGTTTCACAGTATACTTGGTCTTAAGTTAATGTTGTTCTAATAATAAATCTGTTTAATTCTTTTCAACAGCTTGAAAATGATTTTATGAAGTACATCGAACACCTTAAAACGAAAAGTGTTCTATCCACAGATCCATTAAATATTTATGCTTCCATGTTCTCCATATTATGGCCTGATGGTGCAAAAAAAATCGTTGTCTTTGCTAAGAAAGTTAAGGTGCCACAAGTCAAGGAATTCGTTTCTGCTCATCAAGATTTAATTGAAGCAGGTAAATTTCATTATTATGATTTGTATAAAATAGTTTTTAAAAAGTTTCTAAGTATAATATGGTAAATGTGTTTTTATTATTATTATTATTATTATTCTAGGTACACATGCTAGCGTAGTGGTTCTTTTCTTGATGCCATACTTCATTAAAGTTTCTAAGTCATATAAAGTCAGAAATGAGACTTTTAATGTTACAAAAAAACAAATGTTCGACTGTTTTCTACTTCATGTAGAGGTAAGAATAAAATGCTATTTTGTGTTATTAAGGGGAGGCCGAAGTCCCGTCAGTTAGTTTTTCAAAGTTTTCTCTTCGAATAATTAACCGATTGGGCTGAAATTTTGGGAGAATACTTAAAATTTATATACGAAGCGCGCTCAAGTCTTGAAATTAAAAAAAAATTAAGATCTTTCAATTTCGTAATTTATAGGTTATGTTACCCGCGCAAGTTTTTCAAGGTTTTTTCGGCAATTAATTCATTGTTTGAGTTGCGATTTTGAGAAATAACTAAACATTAATATCCAAAGTGCGCTCAAGTCTGTAAAATCCAAAAGGATAAGAATTATTTCATTTATAAAATGAAAACGCGTTTTACTGATTACAGCGCCACCCTCCATTTAAAATACATTGACTCCGGCGCCCCCTTAAGAAAGTCATCGTAGATTAATATGGCCAATAATATATGCAAAGTTTGTGACGAGTGATTTTTCTTTTTAGTAAATATATAGTATCTGTATTGAAAATAAATATGCCAACATTTGCATACATTTTTTACGTAAATAATTGATGTAAATTTATATTGTTATTGTCTAGGATTCTACAAAAATTGATGAAATACAAAAGTCGTTTGAAGAATGGTTAGTAAATGCAAATCAACAGGTACATCCATATCTACTTTGTGTTGGAAAAATCGATAACCTTCAAACGTATATTGTCTTAAACAATGAAAAGTATTTTTATGGAAACACTGTAAAAGCGGTAGAAGCATGTTATAAATGCTTAACAACTTTAAATGCGTTTCCTTATTTTTGCGATTTTGCTTGGAGTTTTATTCACAAATCGATTTATAATTTTAGTTTCAAAAAAATTAATGGGAACGTGTCAAACTTAATCGTTGATATCGATACACATTATGCAAAAAATTGTACATGAGATGTTGTATAAACATGTTAATTGTGGCTATAAATGTATATCACTACGCGGTTTAGTATCAATAGTTTTTGTAAGCATTGTTTATTTTTAAGATATCTCGTTTGCGTTTTTTACTTTTATAATAAAACTTACTGCATATAGTACTTTTACTATTACTTTCGGCGTCATAGTGCGAATTCTAAAACAAGTGGCTACAGCGAATATTGTTATTATTGTAACGAGCGGTTAAATATTAAATAACTTCGAAGATCTAACTGTATTTAACATTCTTCATTAAAATGAATTTGTTACTTATCATAAATAACGTATTGAACTTTATCTTGTCATTATATAGTGATCCTAATTTACCGTGGAAAGTTGTCGATATCACCATTAATTATTTCGACAAATTTATACGTGAAATTTATTTACCTTCGTTACAAAATGATATTATGGAAGTTCTAAATGAAAATAAAATTGCTGATAGTGTTAAAATGCAAATTAAAAATATTTGTGAAAATCATAAAAATATTTTGGGAAGTGTTAAAACTGAACATAAAAGATTCGAATTACTTAAAAGAGAAGATCTAGTTAATTATGAAGAAATTGTAATTGGCAAAACGTACGTCGAAAAAATTGTTAATGGTTTGCCGATTTTTGAACAGAAAGAGTTATATGCTTTGCATATACCACTTAAACAAACGCTCAAGAAATTTTTAGAAATTCCTAACATGTTCAATCAAATTATGGATTATTGTAAAACTCTTCTCAAAAACACGTGCATTACAACAAACGTTTGCCAATTTTCTTATATTATGATGATCTGCAGGCAAAAAATCCACTAGGTAGTCATGCATTATCTAATAAATTTGGCGCCGTTTATACTTCTATCGCTTGCTTACCGCCACATATATCATCGCGATTAGATAGTATAATTGCTTGCTTGATTGTACATGTGGAAGACAAGAAAGTAGTCGGTAACAAAAAATTATTTAGTATACTCATCGATGAACTAAATTTCTTACGAAGAACAGGAATTTTTATTAATATTAATAATTGCGTTAAAAACGTTAAATTTCAGTTAGTTTTAGTATTGGGCGATAATCTCGGCTTAAATGGTATATGCGGTTTTGTGGAATCGTTTAAAGCGAATTATTATTGTAGAATATGTAAAGTCTCATCTCAAGAATCTAGTACCTAAGTTACTGAAAATCGAATGAAATTACGTACACGAGAAAGCTATGAAATTGATGTATTACAACAAAGCTATACAAATACTGGCATTAAGGAAAAATGCGTATTTAACGATGTCGATGGCTTTCATATCACAGAGAACATCACAGTGGACATAATGCACGATGTCCTCGAAGGTGTTTGCATGTATGTGATGAGAACAGTGATACAGGCGTACATTTTTAACAAAGAAATTTTTACTTTACACGAACTTAATGCAAAAATTCAGTGCCATAGTGTAAATTCTACTCAGAAATTGAATAAACCTCCAATGATTACACTTGACTACCTAAAAAAGAAATTAGATTTGAAGATGTCAGCTTCAGAGATGAATTATTTAGTTCAGAATTTTGGATTAATTGTCGGTCACTCGATTCCAAAAAATGATGACCATTGGAATTTATACAAAGAATTACGTCACGTAATGGACATTGTACTTTCTCCAAGAGTCATACCAGCAGATTCAATATCATTAGATCAACATATTCAAAAGTTAAACACGCTATATTTACAATTTACAGGAAAATTAAAGCCAAAATTTCACCTACTAACACATTACGCAAGAGTCTTATCAAGAAATGGACCGTGCATCAATTTTTCGAGCATACGTTATGAATCGTATCATGGCATTTTGAAGTCTTCCGCTCAAGCAACGAGCTGCAATAAAAATCTGTTGCACACTATTGGAATAAAAGTAACTTTGAAGATGTGCATGTATTCAGTACAATTTGAAGAACGCATTAAGCTTCGATTCATTAACAATATCCAAAATCGACATAATTATTTTAGCGACTCGTATAAGAATAGTAATTATAATTCATACAAAGAGTCGGATATCGATGGTATTATACACAAAACCGGAAGTATTGTTGTCACTGATCTATCAGATAGCGAAATTCAATTTGCAGAAATCATTGAAATAATTTCTGTGGAAAATGAAATTTATTTCTATTTATCATTTTTTGAAGATTCATTGTTTGATACGCATATACATGCCTACATTATTGAAGGTCATCAAGAAAATAAATTAGTTCATTTTAAGCAAATTCCTGCCATTGCACCACCAGCATGTATTGTAAAAGACAATATACTGTATGCAAATCCTATATATGGATTATAATAAAATCGACGTTGTTGAATCCTAAAATTATTTTTTTTTGTGAAATAAAATAATATTTTTATATGAATAAAGCATTTTATAGTACAAAAAATTTTATTTCTCTTTTTTCCATTCTCTTATACACTAAAAATGAAAATAAAATTTCGATTCGGGTATAGAATTTAATTCATTGTTCGACGAGACGTAAATAAATATACGAGGTAAAGAAAAACTCGCCAAGATGGCGGACGAGGGTGTGCTGCTTAAGCAGACCCCTCCGCCAGAAATTTATTACAAATGTCATCCCGGGACGCCAGTGGGAGTTGTGATATGTGTAGTGTGTAACAATGTCTACGATAAAAGTGATTATAACAGAAAAAGAACACAAAACTACTTATCTGCCATAGAAATAATATGTGAAGAACATAATATAGATGACATAACCTCTAAAGACCCACGTGTTACAGTAGTGCTACTACGGAGGGAACTAGAAAATCTGAGAAACCAAAATGATCTGATAATGACAAGGAACGAAATACTAATAAAAACCAATGCACAGACAAAACAAAAATTAAAACAAGCTGAAGAAGAATTGCTACTAATAAAAGCTAAGGAAATCAAAGGAAATCAAGAATTGACAAGTTTTCCTGAAGAAGAAAAAAATCTATTAAAACAAATAAGTACAGAAGTACACAATAATAATCTCATGCTAAACCAAATTTTAGACAAAGAAAACTATACCAAAAACAAAAAAACATTTGCAGAAGTGGTAGTAAGTGATAAGCAATTAGAAAAGAAGATACAAAAACTAATAGTGAAAAGAATACAGAATGATAATAAAGGAACAAATGTGCCAGATATAAAACCATATATAGCTCACTATATAAATAAAAATTCATCTATACAAGCAAAAAGTATAAAAATCAAGAACAAAGATGAAGCAATAATAAGCTTTATAAATGAGGAGAGTTTGATACAAACTGAGAATATACTAAAACAAAAGTATTCTGCCTACTACAAAATAACAAGAGAATCTATTAAAAATCCCAAGATAAAAATAACAGGCTTCGACAATTTTGAAGACATGGAGATTAAAGAAATAGAGCAAGATATTAACAAAAGGAACTTCAAACACCTAAACAGCAAATGCAAAGTGTTACATATATTTGAAAACATTAAAACAAAAATTAACACTATATTAATTGAAACACCAGCGGAAGTATATAATCAAATTGTGAGTAATAAATATAGAGTTCATATTGGTTATCAAAATTGCAGAGCATTCGATGACTTGAATTTAACCCCGTGTTTTAACTGTGGTCGATTTGGTCATAGTGGTAAAAAGTGTAAGAATCCGAAGATCTGCCTACGTTGTGCTGGAAAACATAACACAATCAACTGTACTACCCCAAACGAACACAATTGTGTTAATTGTATGTACAGTAATCATCAATATAAAACAAATTATAATACTAAACACGTGGTAAATGATACCGAAAAATGCGAGGTTATGTTTCACAAGATAAAGAAGTTAATTGCTGAAACAGATTATCCAGTGAGACCGCACATTCCAAAATATGTAGGTAAAGTAAATTTTCAATCACAGTTACAAAACACTGATACAGCTGCCGGTAAATCACCGGTCGTAACGACACCAAGAAGACAAAGTAGAATTTTTATCAGTCCGGCAACATCAGCTGGTAATTTATCGGCCACAACCTCACCAATAAATTTAAACAGAACCATATCACAAATTTATTACCCAACAGACTCAGCAACTTCTGAACTTTCTGAATTTTGAACATGGATCAACAACAACTAAATTTTGAAGTTATCTCACAAAAAGAACAAGCTTTTGGTAATGTACAAACACTCAATAAAAGTATCGATAAAGGTAAAAATTTGATTTTATGTGTAAATATTAGAAGTATAAAACAAAACTTTGAAAAACTTGAAACTTTTATTGAATGTTTAGCCGTAAGACCAAGTGTCATTATATGTACTGAATCTTGGAATGTGCAATATACTCCATTGTACAACATATCAGGTTACAAAAGTTACTATAGTGAGAGTAAAATGAATAAAGCAGATGGAGTTATGATGTATATAAAGGATGAACTATCTGAACACAGAGAAATTATAGTGGTCGACAACATACGTATCTTAAGCTCGGTTATAAAATTAATTGGCACCGAAACTGTAAGAATCTCAGCGATCTATAGATCACACAATATAAAAAAGTATGAATTTGTACATAGCCTGAAAAAATTCCTAAGAGATCAATTAAATACTAAGAACCATTGTATAATCGGGGATTTTAACATTGATATATTAGACGAAAATTTTAGTAAGACTGACTCAACAGATAACCTTATAACACAAGAATTTTTAAATGATCTCTTGGAACATAAATTTACGCCATGCTTTACTGGAATAACAAGGCCTTCATCTGATAATAAAAGAGGTACCTGCATCGACAATTTCTATATAAAAACTAAAAATATAAATATTAATTCATTTAAAATAACGAATCCATTTAATGATCACTACCCATTATTTATAACTATAGATAAATTAGAAATAAATCAGCCGAACAAATTCAATATGAAATCAATTAATTACAACAAGTTAAAACATGTTGCAAATAATTCAAACTGGTACTCAATATTGTCTATGCAGGATCCTAATCTTGCAGTTAACGCATTAATTGACATGATAAATAATTGTACTGATGCGTCCACTACCAAAAAACAATTTAAAAATAAACTTCCGAGAAAAAATTGGATTACTAGTGCTATTATAGTCTCGTGTACTACTAAAGAGACACTGTATATCTTATGGAAAAACAATCCCACTTCTGAAGCCCTAAAAAAAGAGTATACAAATTACACTAAGATATTGAACAAAGTTATTAAAGAAGCAAAATTTAAATATGAAAAGGAAATGGTAAAACGAAATAGCGGAAACTCTAGGGAATTGTGGAACATAATTAAAACTAAATTAGGGAGAAATAGTGTGCATGATAATCCAATAAAATATATATACGAAAACAATCAAAAAATCGAAAATAAAACTGATATAGCAAATGCTATGAACACCTATTTTTGTAAAATAGGACCAAATTTGAGTGCTCAATTTGCTAATATAAATAATAAACCTGAAACTTCCAGATAGGAATCCTGAATCTATTTTCTTTCGTCCGACAGATTTTGCTGAGATATACAAAATAATCAATACATTGAAAAATAAATCTGGAGGTGTAGACAATATTAACGCTAAATCATTGAAAATTCTCTCTGAATATATATGTGTGCCCTTAGAATATATCTTCAATTTATGTATTGTGAAATCTATCTGGCCTGATGCGCTCAAAAATGCTGAGGTAGTCCCTATTTACAAGGCTGGTGAAAAATCTAATATCAATAATTACAGACCAATCTCTTTAATATCGAACATTGCAAAAATTTTTGAAAAAATAATTTATAATAGATTATACCACTTTTTTGAAAAACATAACATAATATCAGAAAAACAATACGGCTTCGTTAAAAATAGGCGAACTACTGACGCATTAAATTATATATCAAATATCATATACGAAAACTTAGATAAAAGTAAACCAATAATTGTTGCTTTTCTAGACTTAGCCAAAGCATTTGACACTGTTAATCATAGAGTTCTTTTAGATAAGCTTGAACGATATGGAGTAAGGGGTAGTGCCTTAAAACTGATGACTAGCTATCTCACAGATAGGCGGCAAAGAGTAAAAATTCAAGACTGTAAAAGTGAATATAAAGAATTTACTACGGGTGTTCCCCAAGGAACTATATTAGGACCATTACTTTTTATACTTTATGTCAATGACTTACTAGGAAGTATGCAAAATGACACAATCATGTCCTATGCTGATGACACGGTTATCATATCAAGTGATAACATGTGGTCCTCAGCTCAGGAAAAAATGTGTGCTTACCTTAATCATGTGGCCAAGTGGCTTGCACAAAATAAACTGTCGCTAAATATAGATAAAACGGTCTATATGACTCTCGGAAACTACTGTGATAGTGTACCTGGCACACTAAACATCAAAATAGGAACGCAATTAATAAAAAGAGTTGAAAGTCATAAATACTTAGGGCTGTATTTCGACTACAATATGAAATGGGATAAGCATATAAGATACATCATTAAAAAAACCAAATACCTAATTTTTGTCTTTGCCAAGATAAAAAATATGATGGATACAAAAACATTAATGATAATATATTATGCTTTCTTTCATAGTCTAATCAATTATGGGGTAATTGCCTGGGGTGGTGCGTACGATAATAATATGAAACTAATACAATCAACACAAAACAAAATATTGAAAATCATAAATAAAAATAAATTCTCTCAAACTAATCCACCTCTTGAAATAAAAAAATTATTCCAGTTAGAGTCAATATCCTTACATTATTCTACATTAAGAAATAAATATATAAACAGTGCGAGCAAGACCAGAAACAAAACAATTCAATTACCTAAATGTGATAAAAGAATTAGTGATAAAAATAGCTACAATGAAGCTATAAGGGTCTTTAATGGGCTATCTAAGGATCTCAAAGTTATGAATTTAAGTAGACAATTAATGAAGAAAAAATTAAAAATGTTTATAGTAAAAGATGCAATATAATTTCAAAATAATAATTAAATCTTAACCAATATATCTAACAAATTATTTAACTGTTATTTATGTACTACAATGGATTTTATCGATGTTAACAAACACTACGCACATACCATTATATAGTTTTTAAGAATTTTGTAGTTTGTAATATTTTTTTTAGTTTGTAAGTTTTCTATGTACCAGATCTACACACAGGCAATAATATTTGCCTCAGTAGGATTTACTTACCTATGTATATTTCGTATATAATAATGTAATGTAAATATTTTCTGGAAATAAATAAATAAAATAAATAAATAATCATTTTCTTATGTATAATTAGTATCTAATAATATTTTATATTCAATACAAGCAGAAACATCACATGGAAGTTGTGATTTTAAGGTTATAATGGTATAAATAACGTAGAATTGTCGTTTTTAATATTAAGATTATTTAATAAAATAAATATATCGATAAAGAACGTTTAAATTCCCACTCTCTTCCTGCGGAACGATATTCATCTTATTTGAGCGATAAGAGTCGCCCCTTCCGCTAAAGGTCTTAGTACTCTCGTCATTTGGCACGTATACCGTGCCAGAAGCGGGTGTTTTGTCATGCCGATTACAGAAACCGCTCTCGCAGGCCGAAATACACGTATAACGTGCCAGAGTTTTTTCAGTGTAGGATACTCGGCGCGACGAGGCACGTCTTACCGATGATGTACCTATTACTGAAAAAAACTCAGCTGAGGTTGATCAGGCCTAAAAGAAATTACTTTCGGTGGTTACTTTTTTTATGTTTGAATATTTTTTTTTTAGTTCATCTAGCTACTCGAGAAAAGATGAGTTTTAGGGAATTGATTTAGCAAATTTTACCGTGAAAATCTAAGTCTGAAAAGAGCGCGAAAAATTTAAAGTTCTGACCCGAGAAAATGTCTCAACAAAGATTCGAATTTTTTTACTATTACACTGAAAAAAATTTGGCACCCCAGCTGACCCGATGAGTACAGACGCTGTGCCAAAAGTAGGGTCAAATGTTGTACCGCGATTCGGTACACCTCCTGTCCCGTACTGGCACAGCTCCTCTCTGTAAACGCACCGCGGATGCCCCCTGCCGTATCACCTCTGAACATTCGGGACAAACGCTGTGCCAAAAGGGGGAGATCTCACGCACGCAGGGAAGGGGGCGCTGACGAACTGTGATGGAAACAAATGCCGTGCCAAATTTTGTTCAGTGTGAATATTTTTAATTAATTTATGTAACGTATTCTCTATAGTATGAAACCGAATTTTTATTATTCCATTAATATGTTATTTCTAATTAGTTATTTGCAAAAGAAGTTTCTCTCGCCCTTCGTATATATAAAAACTATACTTGAAAATTTTTGAAGATTCTGTAAATTTTTTATTGAAAAACGAATTTTTCTCCCACCCTTATTGTACATCAAAAATATTATGAGAATTTTTTTCATCGATTTCACTAGCATTTCCAATTAGATATTATATTAAAAAGATTATATCGGTACTCAAATACCCTCAAATATTGCAAGATATAACTATAACTTTTTCTTAGAAAGCTAAATAATAAGGTTACAAAAATACCATTATAATTAGTTTGAGTTTTAGATTATCAAATAATTATTGAAAGAGGACATATTTTAAGATTATATATAGCTAGATGTGATATAAATGAAAAAATTGCAATATGTGATTTTATCACATCGATTAAAATAATGAAATTAGAACTTTTAGAGTCAATTATCTTGTAGTATCCTGGAAATTTAAAGTCTTTATATGGGACGAACTATCATGCTTCTTTACAATTTTAAATAGTTAGTAAGCATAGACTTTTAAATCATGTGCCTAAGCCTATCCGAAATCATATAATAAGTAAAACATGAGTTTTGGCTTCAAAATCTGGACTGAGAATATGATTCAAAATCATATTATGTTTTTGAGTAAATGTCACCTAAGGATTAAGGGAGACTCGAGCAGGTGGAACTGTAAAACACAACATACAGTGGCTAATGTTTATGTTACACAGCTCTTGTTGAATAGCTGCGTTGTATGACAAATCTCTCTTTTTCTCTCACACCAAAAACTGCATTTTAATCCATTTAATATTAATATACATTTTTAACTAAGTTTTATCCCTCTACGAAAAGTTTCTAGAAAGACGAACTTGAAATTATAAAAAATATTTAACAAACTTATTGTGTCAATACATTTGTGATAAAATTGTTACAAATTATACAAAAGAAAGTAATTAAATCAATTTGCACAAAGTCAAGTATTTACTACTCTCTCTCTCTCTCTCTCTCTCTCTCTCTCTCTCTCTCTCTCTCTCTCTCTCTCTCTCTCTCTTTTCCTCGATCAGTGACGCCCTAACCTCACTTCTGGATTACTCCTGGACGATTCCATAAGGACCATATCCGCCGTCACCTGCCGCTGGCCTCGCCGTTGTGCCTTTGCTTCGCCGCTGCTCTGCCTGCTGCTTCACTGCTGCACTGCTGCCCATCTACCAACTACATCTGTGCTGCACCTCCAGTCCTGCATCGGCTTGCCATCCAGTCGTCTGCTCTGCTCTTTTGGTTTGCTGCCTGCCTAGTGTCACCAGCAAGGTGCTGAATAGCTGTGCATCGTCGTCTGCTGGTGCGTCTACGGCCCTCGCCAGCTGTTTTTTATAGTAACTAGCTTTTTGCGTGAGTCAGCATTTTTGTTGGCTTGCGCCGCGCAGCTCATTCAGCGCAGCTTGAGCCGTGCCCGTTGCGTCAATTCGTATACCTATACCATGACCGTCGGTCTAGCTGCCGGAAACTTACCGCGCGTGCGCGCGTGTTCACCTGCCATTGAGATACGACCATTTACCATACAGCGCTCGCTACCGCTTCGTGATTGTGCTTGCGCCGGACATGAGCTCTCAACAGTGCCCCGCGTGCAACATTAAAATTGCGCGTGGTAATACCTCACTTTCCGCCTGTGCAGCCTGAAAACGCATTTTTCACGCTTCGTACCTTGCCCCTGCCGACTCTCTGCAGGCTGACGCGCTGCACTACTGCGGAACGTGTGCATCGCTCACTCAGCCAATAGTGCTTGAAACCAGCGTTGCCCGCAACAACTGCCCGGCCGACACGCCCACAGCCACTCCTCCGCGGCCATCACCGATCACACCGAGTGAATACGGACTGCTGCCGGCTCCGCCTACTAACAGCCCCGCTGCTAAGAGGCGTGCTTCCACACCTTCTCCGTCCATTACGCCCGCGCTAAAGACGCACTGCGCAGGCATGAACAGCAATCCTGCTGCGTCTCAGTCGTCGCTCGACCCACAGGAGGAGGCCGATGATTATGGTTCCCTCGTTGATGAGGCGACCAAAGCAGAGCTGAGCGAGGCGCCACCCTACCTACAGGCCTTCCTCAAATGCATTGCTCGCTCTCATGAGCGAATCGAAAACGCTGTCACTGGACTACGCACGCGTCTAGAGGACGTCGAGCGCAGAGCGCAGGCCTCGGACGAGCAGCATGCCCAGCACAGAGCCCAAATCCTGTCGCTCCGCTCTGACTTCGAGTCTATCGCCCATACTATTCCGCGTAGCGAGGCAATGGAAGGCCGTTGCGAGGTTGTTATGAAGGGAATACCAACCTCTGTCGCGTTGGAGCCTACGAAACTTGTTGCCTCTCTATTTGCAGCACTTAACATTTCGCATCTGGTGCCGATGTTGGTCGGTATGCGTGAGTGGAACCCTACTGATACTGATCCCCGAGAGGGCACGCGGCGTGTTGACGTGTATTAGCTCGGCTCCGACTTTTGTGACGAATATTTAATGTTTTAAGTGTTTTTTCTTATGTTTTTTCTTAAGTGCACCTGACAATCAGTGACTGTGCGTAAGTGTATGTGTATATCATGGTGTTATTAGTGGCAGAAAGGTGAGAATCTGCAATAGCAAGACAAGCTATTGTATGAGTGCAAGAAAGTTTCCACCTTGCTGTCCAGCCTATTATATCAACAAAGTGGCCTGCATTGTAAGTCTGGCTTTAAGTGCTACAAGTGCATTATAAGTGCTGCATATATATGCGCATATATACTTATATATAACTACGCATATTGCTACAGTCTTTTTGGGAAGTCACCAACGATCGGAGCAGAGGTTAACATAACCTTACCTGACATCATGTCGCCTACAGTGAGTTACACAATCTGTCCAGTAGAGGGCTTAACACAACTCATAAGCAGAAAAATCTGCTACGACTATAACCGTAGCCGTGCAATTCTCTTCGGAGACAGCATTACCAACGCTTCTCTGCTGGTATCAGCACATTGGCTCTCAGCATGAGTGCGAGGTGTGTCGTTTGTCGCGAAATTATGCAGCCGCGTAATTTTAATACATGCTCGGTATGCCATAAGCCATGTCACACAAAATGTGCTGGAAAGAAAAGAAATGCGCCGTGTGACATGTGTCGTGTAGCCGAGCAGAGACGCCAAAAAAAGGATGCTGCTATGCAACATAAGCGCTTAAGTGTTGAGCGTAAAGTGTCATTGTCAAGTCTGGAACGCAGCAATATATTACCAGAAGCAGAGGAGACTTCATCGTCAACGGCTATAGGAGAGGATGCTATACTAGCTACATCAGACAATGACGACACGAACGAGATACTAGGTTGCAGCCACAACATACCACCCCGGCTACCGCGCTCGCACCTCACTGCATTCATGCGAACACCAGTCATCATGTAGCGAAACCAACATTACATCATCCGTATCACTCGATTCCGCCACGCTGTAAATGGATCCATCATATCAAGCTTAGTTACATATGCAAATTCTATGCGAGACACAGTAGATAATGCGATTAGCTGCCAGCAGAGCTCTATTGAGTCCAAGCTTGTGGAGATTGCTGCTTCTTTGAATGTTTTATCCAGCTTAACACAAAAAATCAGCAATCTCGAATCAAAGGTGGACTCTCTGGAAACTCTGCTGGTTGAAAAACTGAATGTTGCGAATCAAAAATATGAGATAATGCGTGAGAAAATGATTAATCAAGCAAATACATATGACTCCAAAATTTCCACTCTTGAGAATAGTTTGTCTGAGTCCATTGCCACACTTGCAAGTATCATGAATACTACTCATTATAACAGCAATAATAATAATAACAGATTTAAAAATGATAAAAATTTTTCTGACGCGGCATCTCACATAAGCTCACCGTTAGCTGTAAGTACTTCGAACAAGGAGGAACAGAGCTTGATGGGAAGGGGAGACGTTGTCGAGCACGGTGACATGGTGATCTCATGCTCTGTAGATTGTATAAATAAATTAAAGATGTCGCCGGAAGATTTCTGTTTGCCGTGCTTGGTACCGTGTTTCCGCTGCTCAAGAAAAATGACATAGCATCTGTCTCACAATTAACAATGCAAAGACAAAACAAGCTCTGTCCTCCAATGACGCAATTACCTTCTCACTCCGTAGTAGAAAATAACTCCTTCAAAACTGACAGAGGTCACGGGGGTGTAAGCTCATTGCTAGTTAGGTTAACCAGTAGAGAATTGGCCAATCACATCTTTAACGCAAAACGTAATATTACTAGTTTTTCATTAAGCGATCTAAATCCCTCCCTTCTTGGCGAGATTCCTGGGTGATTCAAATATTTTTATAAATTATTATCTTGACAAAGACAAATACAACATGTTCAAGAGTCTGCGAGCGCACGCAAAAAAATTAGGTTTTAAATACGTATGGCACAGGGAGGGCATATTTCTGGCCAAGAAGTGTGAGGGGGAGAGGACACACATTTACGAACATTAATGACTTAAATAATATTGCAATGTTATACGAATCTTCAACTACAAGCAATAGCACAAAAAACGATAAGAACACTAGTCAAGTTAATAATAACAACTCTAAAATTTCAAATAAAATAGTTTTCAAGCCGAGTTCGAAGATCAGAAAAGTACAAAAGGAAAAGTCTATTAAAAATAAAAAACAAAAATCACAAGTAGAACTTAACAGTGTTGTAAAAACAACCAGGAAGGAGCAGAAGACAAAGAAAACAAAATGTAAAGTAGCTCAAATATCAAATGTTGAAGCGTCGCCAGAAATTGTACCTACTTCAAATTGACTAAGCCAAGTCTCTACTGGTGACCGCAAGGGAAATCGGGGTGTATTGAGATCATTTTTCATTAATGCTACTTCTTTAAAGAAGCACATTAATCAAATGCGAATTTTTCTACGTGATAACCCGTCTTACCACTTATTTGGTGTGGCTGAAACCAGGCTGAGCTCGTCTATCTCGGATGACCTCATGAGGATTGAAGGGTTCAAAATATACAGACAAGACAGAAACTTGCGAGGGGGGTGGAAAATTGCTTTATATGTACGAGATTCACTCGAATGTAAAATCTTAGAATCATCTAATACTGCAATGAGAGGCAAGCCAGGTATACCTGAATACATTTTCTGCTCAGTAAAAAGTAAGAATTCTGAACCAATGCTTGTTTCTGTCATCTACAGACCGCCAGGTATATCATTTGTTAAGGATTCAGATTTACTGGATAAATTACGGGATCTTTGCCCTTGCTATAATCGCAAAATTATTATGGGAGATTTGAATGCGGATCTACTAAAAGATGGCAATGATACTAAATTGGTTCGTAAACTGGCGGCGGAGCTATCGCTTCAGATAGCGCAGCACGGTGCAACGCATCACACACGCACCTCTCACACCTGGATAGACCAAATTCTTGTCGATGAGAACGATACAATACTTGAAGCACACAACATACCGGCAAACTTTCACAATCGATATAATATTATAGATATATGTCTTCAATGGGGAAGTCAGCCATTAAATCTAACAGAAATAAAATATCGTAATTATAAAGGGATTTCTTTCTCACAAATGGTTGATTTTCTGTCGACTTGTGACTGGTTGTCGTGTACCGACAGCTCTTATGACCCTAATACTGCTCTCACTTGCATCTGCGACAATCTCACGGTGGCAATTGAACAGCTTGCGCCGGTTAAAAGTTTTACACCTAAAAAGAGCCAGTTACCATGGATAAACTAAACTTCTAGATGAATTTCTGGCACTGCGACAGACGGTAGACGAACTGACCATACAAGTCAGAACATCATATTATCATAACCGTCTGTTTGATGCTCTTGCAAATGGTAATATTTGGAAGGAACTGAAAGACCTGGGGCTCCTTTCCAGATCTGAGGAGGACTTGAATGGCCTTACACTGGATGAGCTTAATATGCACTTTGCCGGGGTATCAGTCTCACCGCATGACGATGGTGAGGACCGTAGAAAAATTATCTTGAGTGCTACGATGGACGGGTTCCACTTTAAAGACGTCACACTTCCTGACGTTGTTCTTGCGATCTCTCACTTTTCGTCGCAGGCTCGTGGCGAGGATGGTATTCCTCAGAGTGTTATACTAAAGGCTCTGTCTATCATAGGAGAACATCGGGTGAGGTTGTTCAATTCTTCCTTTGCGCAGGGAGTTTTTCCGGATCTTTGGAAGAAGGCACGTGTAATGCCGTTGAAAAAATGTTCTGCACCGAAAAATCCCTCGGATTTTAGGCCAATTTCTATCTTGTGCTTCCTTTCAAAGGTTCTCGAGAGAATCGCCTGTGACCAAATTCAAGAGTTTATAGTATTCAAGAAGATCATGGATCCTCTACAGACTGGGTTTAAAAAGCATCACTCTACCCAGACGGCGCTTCTAAAACTGACTGAGGACATAAGACTTGGCATTGACAAGAAATACGTCACGATACTTTTACTATTCGACTTTAGTAAAGCATTCGGCACAATCTTACCCGCTCGACTCCTCGAACGGTTAAAGTTGGCGGGTTTTTCTAGAACCGCTCTCTCGTGGATTAACTCATATATAACAGGTCGGCGCCAATGCATTTATACAGATACGCAGGGCGTTTCTTCATGATTAAGTACGAACCTCGGGGTACCACAGAGATCGGTTCTGGGACCCTTGTTATTTTGCCTTTACATAAATGGACGCCCTAGATTCGAGATACATCAAGCATCTTTTGTATGCAGATGACTTACAAATTTATACACAGGTTCCCCGAGAGGATGTAGATGCGGGAATTCGAACAGTGCAGCAAGTAGCAATGGCTGTGTCGGATTGGGCAGTGGGGGCCGGTCTCAAACTTAACAAGGTAAAAACGAAAGCAATTGTTTTTGGCGGCATTAAATTTGTGAACGAATTTTACTCTGGTGCCATGCCGAGGGCGATTGACCTCGGAGACGGAGCCTGCATTCCCTTCTCTGATACCGCCACTAGTCTTGGTATTGCGCTAGACGCGAAACTATCGTGGGGAGCTCATATAAATCAGGAAACAAAAAAATTCAATCGTGTGTTGTACGCGCTCCGATTTTTTCGTCAGTACACCACTGAGACTCTGCGCAAACAACTCGTGACTTCTCCGTTGTTCCCGCATTTGGATTACTGCTCGGTGGTTTTTCTTGATGCGTCTCAAGAACGAAGGGAAAAAATACATCGAATGCAAAATTCTGGTGTGAGATATGTGTTAGGTGTAAGACGGTTTGATCATATTTCACCTCACAGATTAGCTCTGGGCTGGCTGCGCACTGATACGAGGAGACACTATTTCATGGGGGTACTTATGTACAAGATCATGCGCATGCATACTCCGGACTATCTAGAAAGTCTCTTTTCTAGGTATGTACCCAAAGCTACAGCTAGAGGTGAAATTAAAGAATTAATAATACCCCTGACGTGCACCAAAATTAGTGATAGATCTCTTCGAGTAAAAGGTGCACGCCTATGGAATTCCCTGCCTGCTGCGATAAGAAACTTTTCCTCTCTCAGCAGATTTAAAACTGCTCTGAGAAGGCATCTCCTTGACCTTGACTAACCACCCGCGAAATTCTCTATTTATGTAATACATGTTATGTATTGTCCCATGTATACAGTTTTGTATGTATGAATGTATTTATTAGCGCGAGTGGTGAGAGTGAATGTGAGGTGTAAGCTTTAATAACGATCTGATAACTTCAGTGATAGTGATTCTAGTCAATCTAATTTCTAGTTATTTTAAATTATTCTACACTACTTCCTATCTGTGATATCACGATTTTAATTCTGACTTACCACTGTATATTATATAGCTTTAAGTTTAGACTGTGATATTTCGCAAACAGTATTAATTTAAAGACTGAAATTAGGTATTGACAATTATGGAATTTTAAATAAATCTGTTTTTATATCGAGATTTGACGATGTATTTCTAAATATTATTAAGACATTAACGATGTATTTCTAAATATTATATTATTACAAGACTGTTAAATTATGAATATTATATGTAACTGCTTTAAATTTGTAAAATACTTTTACAATAAATGAAATACTAATACTAATACTAATACTGCTCGTGCCACCGCCAACGTCATGGATCCTGTGCCCTCCGCATCATTCGGCCATGCGCAGCGTGCGCGCGGACTTGTTTTCGCCCTTGCTTCTCCGCAAACTCGTGACGCCGTCATACGCTGTTCTCCCGCTCTACGCAATCTCCCGTGCCAGACTATCTTTGGTGCAGGGGGGGGCGGCCCTGCTCTCGCTGAATGCGCTCTGGCCTGGGCCGGTCTATATAGCCTGCTTAAGCGCGCGCTTGTAGTACATAAGACCATTGGTTACGAGCGGCCTATTGTAAAGAGCCTGGTCGTATGCATGCGCCCCTCAAAGACTGCCCCGCTCATCCCGATTCACTGCGCAACAGATTTCGATGCTCTCCTAAACACGTACGATTGACTTCAGTGACCACGACCGCCTGTGAACCGGCATGCGGATACCCTTGTCGCCGGTCACATTACTGTCAACCGCCTCTCCCCTACTCACTTTGCGCTTCTCGAGGCTGAGGTATCGCAGACACAATTCGACGTCTTGGCAATAACTGAGACCTTTCTGTCGCCGTGCGATAACGACGCTTACCTCAACCTCGAAAGCTTTAAGTTCTTTCGTGCCGATCGAGAGGGGTAGGGGTGGTGGCAGTGTTGGCATTTATGTACGCGATACCTTTGTTGCTCACGTCCTCGCAAGCTCTGACCCCCTCTTTGATAATATCCCCGAATTCCTCATCCTCGAAATCACCAACCACCTCACGAAGTTCCTTTTTGCCGCTGTTTATCGCCGACCTCATGCCTCATATCATCTTCGCTTCTTTAACTGTCTCTCCACTTATCTTCCACATTTCAACCTCCTTATAGTCACCGGTGATTTTAATATCAGTATGGCCACTCCTGCTGCTCCTGCCTCCATCCGCCTCCAAGACTACATCGACACAAACTCTCTCCATCTTATTCCTTCTGACCCCACTCACCACTAGGACTGGCGCGATTCGCACACCTGGATTGACCTCTTTATTACTAACTCTCGGAATCAAGTTATGGCCTACACAAAGTCATCTGCCCTCTTCATAGCGGGTCATGACCTTATCAAACTCACTCTCACTTGCTCTAAGCCACCTCCTGTGGAGAGACCCATTATGGCCCGAAATCTAAAGAGGCTCAATCCAGAGACGCTGGATCGCGCTCTCCTGCAGCACCTTCCATCGCCTCACCTCCTACTCCCTCCTGCTGACTCCTTCATCGCTACCTCTCCCACGTCAGAGTTTGTCCTGGGCCCCTGCCCGGCCGATGTCTGTCCTGCCGACCGTACGCTCACAGGAGCACTAATAGCGTCATGTGATGTGGCGGCCCCGCTGCGTAAACTCACGCTCTCGTCCCGACGTAAGCCCTGGGTCAGCGCTCAAATTAGGGCGCTAATGAGGTCTAAAGACCGGGCCTATAAGGCAGCTCGCGGCTCGCGCGCGCCTGCAGACATGGCCCGCTTTTGTGCGCTTCGATCCAAGATATGTAACGCCCTTGACGGGGCGAAAAATCGATATATCGCTTCTCGTATCGCGGAGGCACCTACTGTGGGGACAAAGTGGCAGGCACTGAGGCGCCTCCATGTCTCCGGCTTAAAGGCACCTTCACCGTTCCTCCACTTTGACGCAGCTACACTAAATGCGCACTATGCTGCAACGGTGAACATCCACCCGCCAGTCACTGAGCGCGACTTCAACAATGTTGCTGCGCTTCCCTTCAACACCTCTTGTGACTCTCATTTCTGCCTGCGCCCTGTCACTGCCCAGGAGGTAGCTGACGCGCTCCAACGCAGCCATTCTAAGGCAGCAGGCTGTGATGGCGTGTCGGTGCCCTTGCTTAAACTTCCGCACATCACCAGCCTGCTAAACTCGTCGATCACTCCAGCGACGTTCCCTCCGGACTGGAAGAAGGCACTGATGAGGCCAATTGCCAAGAGTAAATCGGTGAGCTTGCTGTCTGATACGCGGCCTATTGCTCAGCTCCCGGAGCTCTCGAAGGTGCTCGAGCGACTGGTGCATGACCAACTCCAGGGATACCTCGAAGTAAACGGCATCCTCCACCACGAGCAAGCGGGTTTTCACCGTGGGCACAGCATGCAGACTGCTCTCTTGGGCGTGTTTGATGACATTCGGTATGTCTTGGATAAACGTATGCTTACTATCCTTATACTGCGACTTTTCCAAGGCATTCGACTCCATCTCGCACGCCCTACTTCTAGCCAAATTGAGAGCCATAAACTTTTCCACTCATGCCCTCCGATGGTTCTTCCACTATCTGGCGAATCGCCTCCAAGCTGTCGTCGATGCAGGTGGCAGCATCTCGAGTTGGCTACGTGCGGCATCAGGAGTGCCCCAAGGCAGCGTACTTGGTCCGTTACTCTTCGCTATCTATATAAATGACCTTCCGGCGGCTGTGCAGTACGCTAAGATAATGATATCTGCCGATGATACACAGCTCTACCATCACTTCCTGCCGGCAGACTATCTTGGAGCCATCGCTCGACCTAGCCGTGATGCTCAGGCTGTTGCAGACTGGGCCCGGTCAAACGGCGCTCTCCTGAACCCTGGAAAGACTAAGATTGTGTTGCTCGGCAGTAGCTACTACACAAGGGAGCTTGACCCCTCGGTGCTGCCACAAATCGTGATAGACGGTGTTGCTCTGCCATATGTCACGGAAGCGCGTAGCCTCGGGGTTACCTTCACCTGCACCCTTGACTGGCAGGTACATGCGGGGCATGTGGCTCGAGGGGTGTTTGCTGACATCTATACTCTGCGTTTCTATCACCACGCTCTCTCTAGAGATCTCCGAAAGCACCTCGTTGAAACTTTGATATTCCCGCGTTTCGACTACACCTGCCCAGTGTACAGCCACCTCGACAAGGAACGGGTGAAGAAATTGGAGATTGCCCTCAACGCGTGCGTCCGCTTTGTAATCGGAAATGTAGGACGGAGTGAACACGTCACCCCCTATCGTCACGCACTTGGCTGGCGCTCTGCCCGGAGGAGGCGTGAGTACTTCGTGGCCCTCCAGGCATATAAAGTTGTCGCCAACGCTTATCCCCCATATCTGCTCGTCCGCCTTAACCACCGGGTGGATCTTGACACTACTGTGCGTCGTTCAGGCAGGCTCCCGCCGCGAGCCTTTGAGCCGCCTACGCCGCGTACTGAAGCTTTCCGCAACTCGTTTGCTCTCGAGGCCATGAGCCTCCTTAACTCTATCGGCGTGGTTGACTTCTCCCCCGCGAAGCTCTCCCTCTTTAAGAGAACCCTGCGTGAGACGCTTTTCAGTCGCGACACCACTGGCTGGAACCATGTGAGGGACGAAGACCTGCCTCCTCGCCTGCTCTATCAGTCGGACCGGCCCCGTATTCAGCTCAGTGCCCGGCTCTGACCGCACAGTGCCGTCTTCGTACTTTAGCGTTATCTGTAAGCGCCAACCTTAGTTTTAAGCCCTAGTCTAAGCTTTAGTTTTAATTTAGCTCTATTGTTTACCGTCTAGTTTAAGTGAAATTCTTTCTATATCTTAGCCTATAAGTCTTTATCACGCTGAGTGACCGCCTATGAAAGAGAGACATGTGCTCTGCACGCCGTTAACAACTCATCTCCTGGTGCTCATGCGTATTTTGTTTGTTTTTATTATTTTTTTTTATTATCTCGTGCATTACATTATATCAAGGAGCGCGGGAGCGCTCCGAAGGTAAGTATAGAAGAAGCCTGAAGGAGCGACCCGTGCTACTTATACATTGAAATGGGTTTGCAAGAAATTCAATGCGCCTATATACGTATTAGATTTGTTTGAACTATATTAACATGTACTGTTAATCGAAAGCCATTTCATTGCTCTACTCAAATCGAAAGGTTTCATTTAAAAAGATTGTCCCGTTCAAAAGATTTAGAGATCTGAATATTTGTTATGTACTACTTCCGATTCTCCATATTCTTCAGTCAGCAGAAACTATACATTTTTGTCCGACCGACTGGTAAAAGAGAGAAGAGAGAGCGAAGAGAGGGAGAGTGAGAGAGATGGAAAGAGAGAAGAGCGACAGATATAGAGAGAAAGAGAGAGAGATCCGTATATATATATATATATATATATATATATACTAGTGGGGCTTCGCCCCCCTGCTCGCTCCGCTCGCCAACCCCCGATGTGTTGTAATTATAATAAAAACTGTTTTAAATTGTATACTTAGGAATAATTTTATAACGAAAGATATAAATGTATAATTGTCAGAAAAATGTTTATAAAGATAAGAAATGTATAATATATAAGTTATATATATTTAACAGTTTTCCACGCCACCTTAGAGGTACTGTGAATAGGCGCGTTGGATTTTTTTTTAAAGTGGCATCCCTCGCCAATAGCCCTACGCAACCACTTTCGATGTTTAATTTTAAATTGGTATACTTTTTATATATGACTTATTTTACTACATATTTTTCATGTATTATTTACTAAATAATAGTTAAAATTTACGAAAATTTTGATAATTTTTCATTTGGGAAAATATTTCTTTAACATATTCTTTAATGTTTTACTTTTTTGTATGCTTTTCATAATTAGGAAACATATATTTATTGTTCCTTTTATATGTATTTTAGCATTATATGTTAACATTATGTAGAATATATATATATATATATATATATATATATATATATATATAAATATATATATATATATATAATTATTATCACTTAACCCCTTTATGGAGCCCATCCCTGTATATTAGTACCTACGCCCAGAGTTCCCGTATACAAGTGACTAAAGAAATAATCCCTCTCTGGGTACAGAAACTCTAGATCGGGCTCCATAAACGCCATATAAGAATATTTTATGGGACCCGGGCTCCATAAAAGAAAACGAGCTCCATAAATATGCTCATGTGTATAAAAGGGCTCCATAAATCTGGTAAAAGAAATGTGTGTGTGTGTGTGTGTGTGTGTGTGTGTGTGTGTGTGTGTGTGTGTGTGTGTGTGTGTGTGTATATATATATATATATATATATATATATATATATATATATATATATATATATATATATATATATATATATTAAATAATTAAAAAAATATATTAATAGTAATCATTTTTTTTTAGGTAATCAATATAATTAATCTGTAAAAAGTTCATAATAACAGAAAGAAAGGATAATGAAATAGTGGTTATGTAGGGCTCCAGGCGAAGGATGCCACTTTAAACAAAATCCAACGCGCCTATTCACAGTACCTCTCGGGTGGCGTGGAAAACTGTTAATAGTATATAAGTTATATATTATACATTTATATACTGATAATGATTAATAGAATTATTTCTAACTATACATTTATATCTTTCTAAAAAACAATTCCAAAAGAATTGCTTCTAAAAATTTTTCTAACAGGAAAATTTATATAAAGCTATTGTTAAAAAATAAAAATCCAATAGTTCCTTCAAGGTGACATAGCATTTCATTTCAATCAAAATTTTTTTCTTCCCAATATTAAATTTTACATAAATTTGTTTCCTACTTTATGACATTGTTTAAGAGACATTGAGGGGGGAGCTAGGAGGGAGCTGAGGGGGGCGCTGAGGTGGCGGTGAGGTGGGAGCGAGGGGGGGGCTGAGGTGGGGGTGAGGTGGCGCTGAGGAGGGGGTGAGGGGGGCTCTAACAGAATAAAAAGTCACGAAATAACGTAAAAAATTACAGAATTTTACGTTATTTTGAGGAGGGGGGTGAGGGGGGCGCTGAGGTGGGGGTGAGGAGGGGGCGAGGGGGGGCTGAGGTGGGAGTGAGGTGGCGCTGAGGTGGGGGTGAGGTGGGGCTACGTGGTAACATTCATCTATATAATATAGGAAGATATATATATATATATATATATATATATATATATATATATATATATATATATATATATATATATATATATATATGTTTTATGTTAGTTTCCAGGATATTCCAGATGTTTAACGTTGGTTTCGGGGACATTTGTTAGTTTTGGGGACAGTCCCTGAATCTACATATGTTTAACGTCAGTTTTGAGGACATCGGCCCCCATAAGAGACATTATTTCTTTAGTCACGTATAGGTATACAGTAACATGGGGTCCTGGGAACTAACGTTATACAAGTTTATATATATATATATATCTGGCCAATCAACCTAACCTTGTTATTTTATGTATACATAAAATAACTTTCAATATTACGCATTAGTCCGTATACAATCATCATTTATACAAGTTATGTTCAAGACTTTTTACATCATTGAAATCCGATTTAAATTGACTTGGTGTATATTATATATATATATATATATATATATATATATATATATATATATATATATATATATATATACAGATATATTTTCAGATAAGTAGCAAACTTTTATTATAAAATAAAAAAAATAATGTTATTAATATAAGTTATTGTTACTTTGTGAAATCTTTTTTTTAGTTACAGATTATATCAGAACAAGGATAATTGACAAGTAGATTATGATTAAATAGTTTGCAACATATAGAAAAGTTCAAAATCTCATTATTATTATGCATTATGCATTAAGGCCACCAAAAGATTATATTCAATTCTGTCAAAGAACGCAACCTCCTGTAGTAGAAAAAAAAGAAATACTGTTGCAGATAATATTCCTCTAGCAGAGCCTCGTTCTACTTTATGGTATAATTGTAGTGAATAAATAAAATAAAGTAGCGGTATGATGTGTTAAATGAAGTGTCTATAACAAATTTCTAACCTCTACTTAAAATCAGAATTTAAAATATTGGTCAGAGCCTTGGTTAAAAAAAAAAACATTTTTTGTCTATACTTCAAGAAACTTTGTTGATATTAGCGCTGTGCTGTTGTACATATTTATTTACTTAAACATTAATTAAAAGATTATCTCAAGTAAACATTAAAATACAGAAAAAAGAAAAAAATGATGTGTTATTGTTGTGAATAAAAGTGCTCAGTTAATCTAATTTTATAATTTTCTCATGGTGGGAGACGTCAAAATGTTTCAGAAGAGTTCTCAGTAAATATTGTGAAAATGTCTACGGATAAAAGTGCTTACGTAATCTAATTTTATAATTTTCTCACGATGGGAGACGTCAAAATGTTTCAGAGGAGTTCTCAGTAAATATTTTTCTACACAAGATTCAGATAATTATTTCAAAAAGTATACAAGAATGTTTAGAAAGCTTTTATTATCAGAAATTCTTAGTTCATAATCTGATTGTTTTTAATTTCACAAGATGTGTGGCAATCATGAGTTATTAATTTAAGCAGTTTCAGTCAATAATTATTTCAAGATGTTTTATATTTTAAAAGAATGTCGAGAAAGCTTTTTTCTCCCAATGATTCTTAGTTCATAAACTTTTATTTTTAATTTTGCAAGATGTGTCTGATTGGTTATTAATTCAAGTGGTTTCTAGTTAAAACTTCAACAAATCTAAGTGTTGAAAATAATGTAATTATATAGTGATTAGCTTATGGTGATGGGCGCCAAATGTTTCAGAGTAGCTATCTGTTCTGTGAATCTACCGTACATGAAACCATAATATATATAAATTACTGTAATGGCTACTTTTTGAATTTGCAACCAATATTTTAATTTGCTAGCGGATTGTGTTGCAGTAGTGTGGCTAGTTGCGACGTATTTATTTTATAATAAATCATTGAATGTCAGTGTTATTGAATCCGTGCACAATGAAGAAGAACAAAGTAATAATAAACCCAAAAAAGTTGTGAAATCAATTAAAGTGTAATTTAATATACTTACTAAACATTATTTATAATGTACTTTTACTCTTAAAAGATTGTGAAATCGCTCTAAAAAAATTTTTTACAAAAGTAAAAACTTATAGGCAAGAATAAGTTTGGTTACTATTCTACATAGTTTTATACTTAACAAACATTATTTACTAAATTCTCCCACCCTCTCTTTCTTCCCCCTCAATCTCTCCCTCTGTACCAAAAACTTCAATGAGGGCTTAAATATTTTTTCAAAACAATCAGCACGTTCTTTAAAAAACTAATTTTTTAAATATATTCTAACAACACAATTTGTCTGTAGTCCTTTTATTTATTCTGATCTCATCTATTCAATAAACGCTCTCTATAAATGGTAATAATTTCTTTTCATGACTGTACAAATAATAATATTGTTAACAAAACTTTCTACGAAAGTATAAAATAAGGCAAGTATAGAAATTTTTTCTGTATAATCTATAAAATAATATTTTTGATTTTTTAAAAGAAGCAAATAAATACTATAGTAAAAAAGTCTTTTACTTCTTTGAGTCAATGTATGCTGAACAAATTATATGTAAGTACATACAAATTGTTCACTGCAAATCAAACAAACGAAAGTTGTGAAATCAATTATCGATAGTCAAGTAATGCAAACCATTCTCCGAAAAACTGTATGACTATGTTCTCAGAAATGTATTTAAATTTCTTCATTCTTCTATACAAATTAAACACAAGGAAGTACTGAAATCAATTAATTATAGTCAAGTACCGGCCATAAGAACTTTTCGTACCTCGCATGTAAAATTACATTTTATGCCCACGTTGTAACTTTAAAATTATTCAGCCAGCGGGCATAAAGTGCCACATAATGATCAAGAGGCCCAATAGCTCACACAGCTCCTACAAAACTTTATAGTACCTACGTACTTTACCCCCGTGTGGGCGAAAATTATTTTATAAATTTATGAAGCTAATGCCCGATCAAGATTTCATGTAAGTAATGCTGCTAATGGGTAATACGGGCAAGTTTTTCGCGAGTGTCCTTTTTAATTAAAGGCCCAATGAAAAAAAATTGTCAAAATTACGAAAAACAATAAGTTAACATCTTATTGTAGTCAAAAAAATCAATCGAAGTGTTTCGTCCAGGCTACTAGATTGGACTCATCAGTGATGATCTAGTAGCCGTCATCAGACACTTGCTGCTGGGTGGTCACGGCCAAAGCTTTATAGACTGAGCCACCTTTTTCACTAGTAGAAAAGGAGGTTCCATCTATCGGTGAATAATTAACCCAAACACCGTATAATATAATATAAATTTATGAAGCTAATGCCCGATCAAGATTTCATGTAAGTAATGCTGCTAATGGGTAATAAGGGCAAGTTTTTCGCGACTGTCCTTTTTAATTAAAGGCCCAATAAAAAAAATTGTCAAAATTACGAAAAACAATAAGTTAATATCTTATTGTAGTCAAAAAAATCAATCGAAGTGTTTCGTCCAGGCTACTAGATTGGACTCATCAGTGATGATCTAGTAGCCGTCATCAGACACTTGCCGCTGGGTGGTCACGGCCAAAGCTTTATAGACTGAGCCACCTTTTTCACTAGTAGAAAAGGAGGCTCCATCTATCGGTGTATAATTAACCCAAACACCGTATAATATAATATAAATTTATGAAGCTAATGCCCGATCAAGATTTCATGTAAGTAATGCTGCTAATGGGTAATACGGGCAAGTTTTTCGCCAGTGTCCTTTTTAATTAAAGGCCCAATGAAAAAAATTGTCAAAATTACGAAAAACAATAAGTTAATATCTTATTGTAGTCAAAAAAATCAATCGAAGTGTTTCGTCCAGGCTACTAGATTGGACTCATTAGTGATGATCTAGTAGCCATCATCAGACACTTGCCGCTGGGTGGTCACGGCCAAAGCTTTATAGACTGAGCCACCTTTTTCACTAGTAGAAAAGGAGGCTCCATCTATCGGTGTATAATTAACCCAAACACCGTATAATATAATATAAATTTATGAAGCTAATGCCCGATCAAGATTTCATGTAAGTAATGCTACTAATGGGTAATACGGGCAAGTTTTTTGCGAGTGTCCTTTTTAATTAAAGGCCCAATGAAAAAAATTGTCAAAATTACGAAAAACAATAAGTTAATATCTTATTGTAGTCAAAAAAATCAATCGAAGTGTTTCGTCCAGGCTACTAGATTGGACTCATCGGTGATGATCTAGTAGCCGTCATCAGACACTTGCCGCTGGGTGGTCACGGCCAAAGCTTTATAGACTGAGCCACCTTTTTCACTAGTAGAAAAGGAGGCTCCCTCTATCGGTGTATAATTAACCCAAACACCGTATAATATAATATAAATTTATGAAGCTAATGCCCGATCAAGATTTCATGTAAGTAATGCTGCTAATGGGTAATACGGGCAAGTTTTTCGCCAGTGTCCTTTTTAATTAAAGGCCCAAAGAAAAAAATTGTCAAAATTACGAAAAACAATAAGTTAATATCTTATTGTAGTCAAAAAAATCAATCGAAGTGTTTCGTCCAGGCTACTAGATTGGACTCATTAGTGATGATCTAGTAGCCATCATCAGACACTTGCCGCTGGGTGGTCACGGCCAAAGCTTTATAGACTGAGCCACCTTTTTCACTAGTAGAAAAGGAGGCTCCATCTATCGGTGTATAATTAACCCAAACACCGTATAATATAATATAAATTTATGAAGCTAATGCCCGATCAAGATTTCATGTAAGTAATGCTACTAATGGGTAATACGGGCAAGTTTTTTGCGAGTGTCCTTTTTAATTAAAGGCCCAATGAAAAAAATTGTCAAAATTACGAAAAACAATAAGTTAATATCTTATTGTAGTCAAAAAAATCAATCGAAGTGTTTCGTCCAGGCTACTAGATTGGACTCATCGGTGATGATCTAGTAGCCGTCATCAGACACTTGCCGCTGGGTGGTCACGGCCAAAGCTTTATAGACTGAGCCACCTTTTTCACTAGTAGAAAAGGAGGCTCCCTCTATCGGTGTATAATTAACCCAAACACCGTATAATATAATATAAATTTATGAATCTAATGCCCGATCAAGATTTCATGTAAGTAATGCTGCTAATGGGTAATACGGGCAAGTTTTTCGCGACTGTCCTTTTTAATTAAAGGCCCAATGAAAAAAATTGTCAAAATTACGAAAAACAATAAGTTAATATCTTATTGTAGTCAAAAAATCAATCGAAGTGTTTCGTCCAGGCTACTAGATTGGACTCATTAGTGATGATCTAGTAGCCATCATCAGACACTTGCCGCTGGGTGGTCACGGCCAAAGCTTTATAGACTGAGCCACCTTTTTCACTAGTAGAAAAGGAGGCTCCATCTATCGGTGTATAATTAACCCAAACACCGTATAATATAATATAAATTTATGAAGCTAATGCCCGATCAAGATTTCATGTAAGTAATGCTGCTAATGGGTAATACGGGCAAGTTTTTCGCGAGTGTCCTTTTTAATTAAAGGCCCAATGAAAAAAATTGTCAAAATTACGAAAAACAATAAGTTAATATCTTATTGTAGTCAAAAAATCAATCGAAATGTTTCGTCCAGGCTACTAGATTGGACTCATCAGTGATGATCTAGTAGCCGTCATCAGACACTTGCCGCTGGGTGGTCACGGCAAAAGCTTTATAGACTGAGCAACCTTTTTCACTAGTAGAAAAGGAGGCTCCATCTATCGGTGTATAATTAACCCAAACACCGTATAATATAATATAAATTTATGAAGCTAATGCCCGATCACGATTTCATGTAAGTAATGCTGCTAATGGGTAATACGGGCAAGTTTTTCGCGACTGTCTTTTTTAATTAAAGGCCCAATGAAAAAAATTGTCAAAATTACGAAAAACAATAAGATATTAACTTATTGTTTTTCGTAATTTTGGAATTTTTTTCATTGCGCCATTAATTAAAAAGGACACTCGCGAAAAACTTGCCCGTATTATCCATTAGCAGCATTAATTACATGAAATCTTGAGCGGGCATTAGCTTCATAAATTTATATTATATTATACCGTGTTTGGGTTAATTATACACCGATAGATGGAGCCTCCTTTTCTACTAGTGAAAAAGGTGGCTCAGTCTATAAAGCTTTGGCCGTGACCACCCAGCGGCAAGTGTCTGATGACGGCTACTAGATCATCACTGATGAGTCCAATCTAGTAGCCTGGACGAAACACTTCGATTGATTTTTTTGACTACAATAAGATATTAACTTATTGTTTTTCGTAATTTTGACAATTTTTTTCATTGCGCCTTTAATTAAAAAGGACACTCGCGAAAAACTTGCCCGTATTATCCATTAGCAGCATTAATTACATGAAATCTTGATCGGGCATTAGCTTCATAAATTTATATTATATTCTACGGTGTTTTGGTTAATTATACACCGATAGATGGAGCCTCCTTTTCTACTAGTGAAAAAGGTGGCTCAGTCTATAAAGCTTTGGCCGTGACCACCCAGCGGCAAGTGTCTGATGACGGCTACTAGATCCTTCACTGATGAGTCCAATCTAGTACCCTGGACGAAAGACTTCGATTGATTTTTTTGACTACAATAAGATATTAACTTATTGTTTTTCGTAATTTTGACAATTTTTTTCATTGGGCCTTCAATTAAAAAGGACACTCGCGAAAAACTTGCCCGTATTACCCATTAGCAGCATTACTTACATGAAATCTTGATCGGGCATTAGCTTCATAAATTTATATTATATTATACGGTGTTTGGGTTAATTATACACCGATAGATGGAGCCTCCTTTTCTACTAGTGAAAAAGGTGGCTCAGTCTATAAAGCTTTGGCCGTGACCACCCAGCGGCAAGTGTCTGATGACGGCTACTAGATCATCACTGATGAGTCCAATCTAGTAGCCTGGAAGAAACACTTCGATTGATTTTTTTGACTACAATAAGATATTAACTTATTGTTTTTCGTAATTTTGACAATTTTTTTCATTGGGCCTTTAATTAAAAACGACACTCGCGAAAAACTTGCCCGTATTACCCATTAGCAGCATTAATTACATGAAATCTTGATTGGGCATTAGATTCATAAATTGATATTATATTATACGGTGTTTGGGTTAATTATACACCGATAGATGGAGCCTCCTTTTCTACTAGTGAAAAAGGCGGCTCAGTCTATAAAGCTTTGGCCGTGACCACCCAGTGGCAAGTGTCTGATGACGGCTACTTGATCATCACTGATGAGTCCAATCTAGTAGCCTGGACGAAACACTTCGATTGATTTTTTTGACTACAATAAGATATTAACTTATTTTTTTCGTAATTTTGACAATTTTTTTCATTGGGCCTTTAATTAAAAAGGACACTCGCGAAAAACTTGCCAGTATTACCCATTAGCAGCATTACTTACATGAAATCTTGATCGGGCATTAGCTTCATAAATTTATATTATATTATACGGTGTTTGGTTGAATTATACACCGATAGATGGAGCCTCCTTTTCTACTAGTGAAAAAGGTGGCTCAGTCTATAAAGCTTTGGCCGTGACCATCCAGCGGCAAGTGTCTGATGACAGCTACTAGATCATCACTGATGAGTCCAATCTAGTAGCCTGGACGAAACACTTCGATTGATTTTTTTGACTACAATAAGATATTAACTTATTGTTTTTCGTAATTTTGACAATTTTTTTCATTGCGCCTTTAATTAAAAAGGACACTCGCGAAAAACTTGCCCGTATTATCCATTAGCAGCATTAATTACATGAAATCTTGATCGGGCATTAGCTTCATAAATTTATATTATATTCTACGGTGTTTGGGTTAATTATACACCGATAGATGGAGCCTCCTTTTCTACTAGTGAAAAAGGTGGCTCAGTCTATAAAGCTTTGGCCGTGACCACCCAGCGGCAAGTGTCTGATGACGGCTACTAGATCCTTCACTGATGAGTCCAATCTAGTACCCTGGACGAAAGACTTCGATTGATTTTTTTGACTACAATAAGATATTAACTTATTGTTTTTCGTAATTTTGACAATTTTTTTCATTGGGCCTTTAATTAAAAAGGACAATCGCGAAAAACCTGCCCGTATTACCCATTAGCAGCATTACTTACATAAAATCTTGATCGGGCATTAGCTTCATAAATTTATATTATATTATACGGTGTTTGGGTTAATTATACACCGATAGATGGAGCCTCCTTTTCTACTAGTGAAAAAGGTGGCTCAGTCTATAAAGCTTTGGCCGTGTCCACCCAGCGGCAAGTGTCTGATGTCGGCTACTAGATCATCACTGATGAGTCCAATCTAGTAGCCTGGACGAAACACTTCGATTGATTTTTTTGACTACAATAAGATATTAACTTATTGTTTTTCGTAATTTTGGCAATTTTTTTCATTGGGCCTTTAATTAAAAACGACACTCGCGAAAAACTTGCCCGTATTACCCATTAGCAGCATTACTTACATGAAATCTTGATTGGGCATTAGCTTCATAAATTGATATTATATTATACGGTGTTTGGGTTAATTATACACCGATAGATGGAGCCTCCTTTTCTACTAGTGGAAAAGGTGGCTCAGTCTATAAAGCTTTGGCCGTGACCACCCAGCGGCAAGTGTCTGATGACGGCTACTAGATCATCACTGATGAGTCCAATCTAGTAGCCTGGACGAAACACTTCGATTGATTTTTTTGACTACAATAAGATATTAACTTATTGTTTTTCGTAATTTTGACAATTTTTTTCATTGGGCCTTTAATTAAAAAGAACACTCGCGAAAAACTTGCCCGTATTATCCATTAGCAGCATTACTTACATGAAATCTTGATCGGGCATTAGCTTCATAAATTTATATTATATTATACGGTGTTTGGGTTAATTATACACCGATAGATGGAGCCGCCTTTTCTACTAGTGAAAAAGGTGGCTCAGTCTATAAAGCTTTGGCCGTGACCACCCAGCGGCAAGTGTCTGATGACGGCTACTAGATCATCACTGATGAGTCCAATCTAGTAGCCTGGACGAAACACTTCGATTGATTTTTTTGACTACAATAAGATATTAACTTATTGTTTTTCGTAATTTTGACAATTTTTTTCATTGGGCCTTTAATTAAAAACGACACTCGCGAAAAACTTGCCCGTATTACCCATTAGCAGCATTACTTACATGAAATCTTGATTGGGCATTAGCTTCATAAATTGATATTATATTATACGGTGTTTGGGTTAATTATACACCGATAGATGGAGCCTCCTTTTCTACTAGTGAAAAAGGCGGCTCAGTCTATAAAGCTTTGGCCGTGACCACCCAGTGGCAAGTGTCTGATGACGGCTACTAGATCATCACTGATGAGCCCAATCTAGTAGCCTGGACGAAACACTTCGATTGATTTTTTTGACTACAATAAGATATTAACTTATTGTTTTTCGTAATTTTGACAATTTTTTTCATTGGGCCTTTAATTAAAAAGGACAATCGCGAAAAACTTGCCCGTATTACCCATTAGCAGCATTACTTACATAAAATCTTGATCGGGCATTAGCTTCATAAATTTATATTATATTATACGGTGTTTGGGTTAATTATACACCGATAGATGGAGCCTCCTTTTCTACTAGTGAAAAAGGTGGCTCAGTCTATAAAGCTTTGGCCGTGACCACCCAGCGGCAAGTGTCTGATGACGACTACTAGATCATCACTGATGAGTCCAATCTAGTGGCCTGGACGAAACACTTCGATTGATTTTTTTGACTACAATAAGATATTAACTTATTGTTTTTCGTAATTTTGACAATTTTTTTCATTGGGCCTTTAATTAAAAACGACACTCGCGAAAAACTTGCCCGTATTACCCATTAGCAGCATTACTTACATGAAATCTTGATTGGGCATTAGCTTCATAAATTGATATTATATTATACGGTGTTTGGGTTAATTATACACCGATAGATGGAGCCTCCTTTTCTACTAGTGAAAAAGGTGGCTCAGTCTATAAAGCTTTGGCCGTGACCACCCAGCGGCAAGTGTCTGATGACGGCTACTAGATCATCACTGATGAGTCCAATCTAGTAGCCTGGACGAAACACTTCGATTGATTTTTTTGACTACAATAAGATATTAACTTATTGTTTTTCGTAATTTTGACAATTTTTTTCATTGGGCCTTTAATTAAAAAGGACACTCGCGAAAAACTTGCCCGTATTATCCATTAGCAGCATTACTTACATGAAATCTTGATCGGGCATTAGCTTCATAAATTTATATTATATTATACGGTGTTTGGGTTAATTATACACCGATAGATGGAGCCGCCTTTTCTACTAGTGAAAAAGGTGGCTCAGTCTATAAAGCTTTGGCCGTGACCACCCAGCGGCAAGTGTCTGATGACGGCTACTAGATCATCACTGATGAGTCCAATCTAGTAGCCTGGACGAAACACTTCGATTGATTTTTTTGACTACAATAAGATATTAACTTATTGTTTTTCGTAATTTTGACAATTTTTTTCATTGGGCCTTTAATTAAAAAGGACACTCGCGAAAAACTTGCCAGTATTACCCATTAGCAGCATTACTTACATGAAATCTTGATCGGGCATTAGCTTCATAAATTTATATTATATTATACGGTGTTTGGTTTAATTATACACCGATAGATGGAGCCTCCTTTTCTACTAGTGAAAAAGGTGGCTCAGTCTATAAAGCTTTGGCCGTGACCATCCAGCGGCAAGTGTCTGATGACGGCTACTAGATCATCACTGATGAGTCCAATCTAGTAGCCTGGACGAAACACTTCGATTGATTTTTTTGACTACAATAAGATATTAACTTATTGTTTTTCGTAATTTTGACAATTTTTTTCATTGCGCCTTTAATTAAAAAGGACACTCGCGAAAAACTTGCCCGTATTATCCATTAGCAGCATTAATTACATGAAATCTTGATCGGGCATTAGCTTCATAAATTTATATTATATTCTACGGTGTTTGGGTTAATTATACACCGATAGACGGAGCCTCCTTTTCTACTAGTGAAAAAGGTGGCTCAGTCTATAAAGCTTTGGCCGTGACCACCCAGCGGCAAGTGTCTGATGACGGCTACTAGATCCTTCACTGATGAGTCCAATCTAGTACCCTGGACGAAAGACTTCGATTGATTTTTTTGACTACAATAAGATATTAACTTATTGTTTTTCGTAATTTTGACAATTTTTTTCATTGGGCCTTTAATTAAAAAGGACAATCGCGAAAAACTTGCCCGTATTACCCATTAGCAGCATTACTTACATAAAATCTTGATCGGGCATTAGCTTCATAAATTTATATTATATTATACGGTGTTTGGGTTAATTATACACCGATAGATGGAGCCTCCTTTTCTACTAGTGAAAAAGGTGGCTCAGTCTATAAAGCTTTGGCCGTGTCCACCCAGCGGCAAGTGTCTGATGACGGCTACTAGATCATCACTGATGAGTCCAATCTAGTAGCCTGGACGAAACACTTCGATTGATTTTTTTGACTACAATAAGATATTAACTTATTGTTTTTCGTAATTTTGACAATTTTTTTCATTGGGCCTTTAATTAAAAACGACACTCGCGAAAAACTTGCCCGTATTACCCATTAGCAGCATTACTTACATGAAATCTTGATTGGGCATTAGCTTCATAAATTGATATTATATTATACGGTGTTTGGGTTAATTATACACCGATAGATGGAGCCTCCTTTTCTACTAGTGAAAAAGGTGGCTCAGTCTATAAAGCTTTGGCCGTGACCACCCAGCGGCAAGTGTCTGATGACGGTTACTAGATCATCACTGATGAGTCCAATCTAGTAGCCTGGACGAAACACTTCGATTGATTTTTTTGACTACAATAAGATATTAACTTATTGTTTTTCGTAATTTTGACAATTTTTTTCATTGGGCCTTTAATTAAAAACGACACTCGCGAAAAACTTGCCCGTATTACCCATTAGCAGCAATACTTACATGAAATCTTGATTGGGCATTAGCTTCATAAATTGATATTATATTATACGGTGTTTGGGTTAATTATACACCGATAGATGGAGCCTCCTTTTCTACTAGTGAAAAAGGTGGCTCAGTCTATAAAGCTTTGGCCGTGACCACCCAGCGGCAAGTGTCTGATGACGGCTACTAGATCATCACTGATGAGTCCAATCTAGTAGCCTGGACGGAACACTTCGATTGATTTTTTTGACTACAATAGATATTAACTTATTGTTTTTCGTAATTTTGACAATTTTTTTCATTGGGCCTTTAATTAAAAAGGACACTCGCGAAAAACTTGCCCGTATTATCCATTAGCAGCATTACTTACATGAAATCTTGATCGGGCATTAGCTTCATAAATTTATATTATATTATACGGTGTTTGGGTTAATTATACACCGATAGATGGAGCCGCCTTTTCTACTAGTGAAAAAGGTGGCTCAGTCTATAAAGCTTTGGCCGTGACCACCCAGCGGCAAGTGTCTGATGACGGCTACTAGATCATCACTGATGAGTCCAATCTAGTAGCCTGGACGAAACACTTCGATTGATTTTTTTGACTACAATAAGATATTAACTTATTGTTTTTCGTAATTTTGACAATTTTTTTTATTGGGCCTTTAATTAAAAAGGACACTCGCGAAAAACTTGCCAGTATTACCCATTAGCAGCATTACTTAAATGAAATCTTGATCGGGCATTAGCTTCATAAATTTATATTATATTATACGGTGTTTGGTTTAATTATACACCGATAGATGGAGCCTCCTTTTCTACTAGTGAAAAAGGTGGCTCAGTCTATAAAGCTTTGGCCGTGACCATCCAGCGGCAAGTGTCTGATGACGGCTACTAGATCATCACTGATGAGTCCAATCTAGTAGCCTGGACGAAACACTTCGATTGATTTTTTTGACTACAATAAGATATTAACTTATTGTTTTTCGTAATTTTGACAATTTTTTTCATTGCGCCTTTAATTAAAAAGGACACTCGCGAAAAACTTGCCCGTATTATCCATTAGCAGCATTAATTACATGAAATCTTGATCGGGCATTAGCTTCATAAATTTATATTATATTCTACGGTGTTTGGGTTAATTATACACCGATAGATGGAGCCTCCTTTTCTACTAGTGAAAAAGGTGGCTCAGTCTATAAAGCTTTGGCCGTGACCACCCAGCGGCAAGTGTCTGATGACGGCTACTAGATCCTTCACTGATGAGTCCAATCTAGTACCCTGGACGAAAGACTTCGATTGATTTTTTTGACTACAATAAGATATTAACTTATTGTTTTTCGTAATTTTGACAATTTTTTTCATTGGGCCTTCAATTAAAAAGGACACTCGCGAGAAACTTGCCCGTATTACCCATTAGCAGCATTACTTACATGAAATCTTGATCGGGCATTAGCTTCATAAATTTATATTATATTATACGGTGTTTGGGTTAATTATACACCGATAGATGGAGCCTCCTTTTCTACTAGTGAAAAAGGTGGCTCAGTCTATAAAGCTTTGGCCGTGACCACCCAGCGGCAAGTGTCTGATGACGGCTACTAGATCATCACTGATGAGTCCAATCTAGTAGCCTGGACGAAACACTTCGATTGATTTTTTTGACTACAATAAGATATTATCTTATTGTTTTTCGTAATTTTGACAATTTTTTTCATTGGGCCTTTAATTAAAAAGGACACTCGCGAAAAACTTGCCCGTATTACCCATTAGCAGCATTACTTACATGAAATCTTGATCGGGCATTAGCTTCATAAATTTATATTATATTATACGGTGTTTGGGTTAATTATACACCGATAGATGGAGCCTCCTTTTCTACTAGTGAAAAAGGTGGCTTAGTCTATAAAGCTTTGGCCGTGACCACCCAGCGGCAAGTGTCTGATGACGGCTACTAGATCATCACTGATGAGTCCAATCTAGTAGCCTGGACGAAACACTTCGATTGATTTTTTTGACTACAATAAGATATTAACTTATTGTTTTTCGTAATTTTGACAATTTTTTTCATTGGGCCTTTAATTAAAAACGACACTCGCGAAAAACTTGCCCGTATTACCCATTAGCAGCATTACTTACAAAAAAATTATTTTAATTATATAATTATAATGCCTTCTTTTTATTTCTTAAATTCATAAGAATTTTTTCAGGTATTTACGAAAAGTCAAAGCCTATATAACAAAATTACATAGTTACCAACACATCACTATTTTTCATTATTCCTCCTCAATTTTGAACTTTCTATAATATTACGCATCTAGGAAGGACAAGAGAAGTCTAGAGCTACTCTAGCAGGGGTGTTCCTTCGATCTCCCGTACATACTTGGCGGGCCCGACGGTTTGCAGTTACATGGGCTACTTAAATGTAGAATACTAAATTTTTGCATAAATTCATTAACAATATTTACGAGGGTCATTTGACAAGTACCTAGCCTCACCGTCAGATGGTGCCACTATCGCACCAGAAATACACTACAGTGCAGTATCTTCATGTAAACGGTTACAGACGAAATTTCAGCCGGATCGGAGTTGTAGTTTATTTTTGAGAGCGTGTGAAAGCAAATGTGTCCGTTGATTTTTGGAAAAATGGAGAAAGAACAATATCGGTCGGTGATTCGATTCTTGTTTTTGGAAGGGAAATCGCGCAGTGAAATTAAAGGACGCTTGGATGCAGTGTATGGGGATGCTTCTCCTTCGATGGCGACCGTTAAATTTTGGTATAACGACTTTCAACGTGGTCGTACGTTGGTTTTTGATGATCCACGCCCAGGTGCTCCGAAAACAGCCACTACGGAAGAGAACGTGACAAAAATACACGATATCGTTTTGTCAGACCGCCGATTAAAGGTGCACGAGATAGCTGCGATAGTAGGCATCTCAGAAAAACGCGTGTGGCATATCCTACATGAGATTTTAGGCATGAGGAAGCTGTCAGCAAGGTGGGTGCCGCGTTTGCTGACTGCAGACAACAAGCGCATCCGTGTGACCAGTTCAGAGCAGTGTTTGGAACTGTTTAATCGCAATCCAAAAGAGTTTTTGCGTCGTTACGTGACCGTCGACGAAACATGGATTCACTACTACACTCCAGAGACCAAGGAGCAGTCAAAACAGTGGACCTTACCCGGTGAACCTGCTCCGAAGAAGGCGAAGACGGTCCCGTCGGCCGGAAAGGTGATGGCCACTGTTTTCTGGGATTCTCAAGGTGTGATTTTTATTGACTATCTGGAGAAGGGCAAAACGGTCACAGGACAGTACTACGCCGAACTATTGAGCCGATTTGACGCCGTGTTAGAAGAAAAACGGCCCCATTTGTCTAAAAAGAAAGTGCTTTTCCACCACGATAATGCACCGGCTCACACTTCTGCACTCGCCACGGCTAAATTGGTCGAATTACGCTACGAACTGCTGCCCCATCCACCGTATTCTCCAGATTTGACTCCGTGCGACTTTTTTTTGTTTCCGAACCTAAAAAATTCGCTCGCCGGGAAGAGATTCCACTCCAATAACGAAATAATCGCCGCCACGGAGGCCTATTTTGCAAACCAAGAGAAAACATTTTTTTCAACGGGGTTAAAAAAATTGGAACACCGCTGGACCAAGTGTATTCAACTAAAAGGAGACTACATTGAAAAATAAATTTTATTTTTTGTAAAATTTTGGTGTTTTCATTTGTAGGCTAGGTACTTATCAAATGGCCCTCGTATACCTATAAGTCCACCATAAATAATTACATTGGCTCTAATTTTTAATTGATGCCGTTAAGTACAACATATCCGTACATGTGCAGAATTATGATTTATATTTCATTATTAAACATATTTTTCCTTGTGTCCGTCCTTTTTAAACGAGAATAAAATAAAAAATTCATATAAATTTATAGCCTGCTCAAAAGTCCTTTACATTTTACTAACCGTTTTATAAACTACATATTTTATATCCTTCTCCCCCGTGTAAATATCATATAAGATCTCATATGAGAATTTCAGACAGCGCATATGTCGTATGAGATCTTATATGTGATGTCATATGCAATTTTACGTATTACGGGATCCCATATGAGATCTCATATGATATTTTCACGCGGGTGTGTACTTTCTATTTAAAAACAGAGTGATAGATTCATAGATCACCAGTTAATATGTAGAAGCAACCCATTTATACATTTTATCTTATCTTTAGACATATGAATATTTATATGAAAATGACCATGCCTTACACCTTGAACTGCAAACCGTCGGGCCCGCCAAGTATATACGGGAGATCGGAGGACCACCCCCTGCTAGAGTAGTTCTAGACTTCTCTTGTCCTTCCTAGATGCGTAATATTATAGAAAGTTCAAAATTGAGGAGGAATAATGAAAAATAGTGATGTGTTGGTAACTATGTAATTTTGTTATATAGACTTTGACTTTTCGTAAATACCTGAAAAAATTCTTATGAATTTTAGAAATAAAAAGAAGGCATTATAGTTATATAATTAAAATAATTTTCGCCCACACGGGGGTAAAGTATGTAGGTACTATAAAGTTTTGCAGGAGCTGTGTGAGCTATTGGGCCTCTTGGTCGTTATGTAGCACTTTATGCCCGCTGGCTGAATAATTTTAAAGTTACAACGTGGGCATAAAATGTAATTTTACATGCGAGGTACGAAAAGTTCTTATGGCCGGTACTTGACAATAATTAATTGATTTCACAACTTTCGTTTGTTTGATTTGCAGTGAATAATTTGAATGTACTTACATATAATTTGTTGAGTATACATTGACTCAAAGAAGAAAAGACTTTTTTACTATAGTATTTATTTGACTTCTTTTAAAAAATCAAAAATATTATTTTATAGATTATACAGAAAAAACTTCTATACTTGCCTTATTTTATACTTTCGTAGAAAGTTTTATTAACAATATTATTATTTGTACAGTCATGAAAAAAAATTATTACCATTTGTAGAGAGTGCTTATTGAATAGATGAGATCAGAATAAATAAAAGGACTACAGACAAATTGTGTTGTTAGAATATATTTAAAAAATTAGTTTTTTAAAGAACATGCTGATTGTTTTGAAAAAATATTTAAGCTCTCATTAAAGTTTTTGGTACAGATGGAGAGAGAAAGGGGGAAGAAAGAGAGGGTGGGAGAGTTTAGTAAATAATGTTTGTTAAGTATAAAACTATGTAGAATAGTAACCAAACTTATTCTTGCTATAAGTTTTTACTTTTGTAAAAAAATTTTTTAGAGAGATTTCACAACTTTTTAAGAGAGAAGTACATTATAAATAATGTTTATTAAGTATATAAAATTACACTTTAATTGATTTCACAACTTTTTTGGGTTTATTATTACTTTGCTCTTCTTCATTGTGCACGGATTTAATAACACTGACATTCAATGATTTATTATAAAATAAATACATTGCAACTAGCCACACTACTGCAACACACTCCGCTAGCAAATTAAAATATTGGTTGCAGATTCAAAAAGTAGCCATTACAGTAATTTATATATTATGGTTTCATGTACGGTAGATTCACAGAACAGATAGCTACTCTGAAACATTTGGCGCCCATCACCATAAGCTAATAACTATATAATTAAATTTTAACTAGAAACCACTTGAATTAAGAACCAATCAGACACATCTTGCAAAATTAAAAACAAAAGTTTAGGAACTAAGAATCATTGGGAGAAAAAAGCTTTCTCGACATTCTTTTAAAATATAAAACATCTTGAAATAATTATTGACTGAAACTACTTAAATTAATATTACACCATACTTTGTTATACTACCTACTTCTCTCTTCACTTTATTTTTCTGTAAACATGTATATTACCTACACTGAGCGCCAGACAGGGTTTTACCCCAAGGCGTTAGATAAAGATCAATCAATCAATCAATCAATCTTTCTATCTCTCCCCCCCCCCTCCCCCTACCCTCTGTTTCTCTCTCCCTCTCTCACACCAAAAACTGCATTTAAATCCGTTTAATATTAATATACATTTTTAATTAAGTTTTATAATAAAATTTTTTCATATAATTACTTTTTACGAAAGTATAAACCTAGGCAAGTAACAGTGTATTACCAGTCGCATCTATGTATTTTTTCTTCTACGAAAAGTTTTTAGAAAGGCGAACTTAAAATTGTAAAAGATATTTAAATAACTTATTGGGTCAATACATTTGTGATAAAATAGTTAAATACAAATCAAACAATAGAAAGTAATGAAATCAACATGCATAAAGTCAAGTCTTCATTACTCACTCTCTCTCTCTATATGTCTCTCCCTCTCCCTCCCTCTCCCTCTCTCTCACTCTCTCACACCAAAAACTTTATTTAAATACATTTAATAGTAATATACATTTTTAATAAAGTTTTACAAATCAAACTAATGAAAGTAATGAAATCAATACGGATAAAGTCAAGTATTTTTTATACTAATTTATCAATTTTCGGAAAAAATAAGAATGTATAGTTATTATAAAAAATTCATTCAATCACCAACACGTATAGGGTAGTGGTCCGTATTAGTGTGCCTGTCCATATTTGTGTGCCCTATTATTAAAACATATCCTAGAAGTAAACGAGTAAAAACGTAACACTAAAATATTTTTTTTCATTAAGTATAGTTAATTAAGTTTAAATAGAATTAATTACTTAATTTGTTTTCATTTACTATAACATTAAAAAAGAACTTTAAAAAATATGTTTCACGGTTTGCGGTGTGTCACCTTTGTGTTTCCTTGTCCAAACTTCCTAAGAAATGACATTTTTAAAAGTAACATTAAATAATGTTTCGGAAGGATTTTAATGTGGGATACAATTGATTATATCATAAAATAATATTATGTTATATAATAAACCTTAATATAAAGGTTTTCAATTGATTTTAATATTTAATTAATGATGTCTACTAATAGGACAGTGAAAAACGACTTATCCAGATTTGTGTGTGCACAAATACAATACGAGCATGCTCGTATCGGCGCTTGAACAGGAAAGTTAGGTTAGGTTGTCTGCGCACAAACGTTGTTTCATATCGCACTGACGACCTTAAAGCAGTTTTTACCGTATTGGAATTAATTAACATTCAATGTAAACAAGGGTTAGAAAGGGTTAGAAATTGATTATAAATGCACTACAGTTAAAATAATTTTGTTGGCAATGATAATATTATCAAGACACACTAATGTGGGGCACACAAACGAGTACATCCACATTAATACGGGGCACACAAAAATGTACTTTGTTGTCTGCTAGGGCACACAAATGCGTACAAAAATTTTTTTTTTATATTGCTTGTAACTTTCGTAAATATTAATATTTTTTTATAAAAAAAATTGTTTCGTGTAGATTATTACTTTTATTATCTATATAAACCACCCGGAATCTCTGATACCGCTTAAATAGTCTATTATTATGCGACAAAACTGAAGAGTTTCTTAAACCCACACTAATACGGACATCTACCCTATGTATGTAAATGTAGAAGTACGAAATTTATACTATTATATATTATATAATATAGTAGGCTTACTATTTCAAATACGTTTTGCCAGTAGCTATTTTTTTTCCAATTTGAAGAGCTGAATTTTATTTTCTTTGAAAACATTGAATGCTGAAATCGAAATTGTATTTAAATAACGATATTTAATGTACAAATTACTACAAATTAAACAAATGAAAGTTATGCAATCAAGTCCTATAAAGCCAACTATTTTATCATTAATCTATTTTCTTTTGCATATTTATAAATTATGCAAAAGAAAGTTGTGATATCTATTCCCAGATAGTTAAGTATTTTTATTATAATTGAATTGAATTATAACGATACTTACTTTTTCTAACAATATCTTTTACATTATATGATTGAGATGTTATCTGGTCTAGTGGAATTGCTTACTCTATTTATTATAATATTTATAATAATAAGCCAACTATCCCAAAAATTCTTAAGAATTAAAAAATTTTTTCAAAAAGTTTTCCACAGAAATTTGAATATCTTTTTACAAAACTTTGAGATACTGTAAAATATTTATATTTTTTGATAAAATAAAATTTTGTCCGTTTGATGATTGTTAACAATGATTGTTAACAATGATTGTTAAGTAGAAAAATTAAAAGAATTAAAAAAGTAAAAAAAATATGAATAGTTTATACATAAATCTTGCATGATTCCCTATACATGAGGTATGTATAGATTTAGTAAGTAATTGAACATGCATAAATTATGCATAGATTATAAAAAAACTATATACACGTGAATACATTTTAATATTGATTATAATTATCGTAATAACTGTAATAAAATTTTATTAATTTACAATTTTTTTTCGTACATATTCGATAATAAACAAATACGATTATTGAAAAACAATACTTTACCATCTACTTTACTTACAAGGAGTGTATCTCAAATCTGGGTCATGGATCCTCATCAGCACGCAGGATCTTTCTTCTTTTACCTAAAAATGACAGCCTGTGCGATACTAGATCCTAACGCTTTGAGGATTCTGAGATGCAAACCCTTGAATTATTTAAAAATTAGAAGGTATTTCCCACTAAAATTACAGTTTCGGCGGATGAACCTTCCCCTAATACCTATATATAAACAAGCATACAGACATGATTACTAGCTTGATTATGGTATCACATGGTGAAATGTATAAAAATCTCTAATGGAAGTATCATTAATTATTTTACATTACCTTATTCGATGATGTAAAAGCCCTTAAATTGCTTATTTGGCGATAAAACCTTGTATTTATACTTATAAATAAGCATTCAGACATTATTATCACTTAAGGTGATGTGAAACCCTAATTTCAATATTTTTTAAATCAACATTCAAACGTTTATTTGAAAAAAGACGGTTGTCAAGCGCTCTGTACACGTAAACACTATATTCAGAATTTTTTTTGAGTGATTCTATTAGCATTTTCGTTAGCTATGCTCGTTTGAGAGGTAGGTCAATTGCAGATTCCTACTTATCGACAGTACGGTTTTTATTTAATTAAATAAATTCTGATCATTTTTTTGGAAAAACACGTTTGTCAAGCCCTCCATATATGTAAATACTATACTCACATCAGATTTTTTTTTTGGACGATTCTAATGGTATTTTCGTGAGATGTACTCGTTTAAAAAATAACGTGGGTACTCACATCCCCTTAAGTTATGGTTTAAATGGTAAAATATATTATAATTTTTCACAGAAGTACTATTGTTAAATTTACATTACCTTGTTTGAAGTCATATAATGCCTTCAAGGCGATCAAGGCCTCCAAGGCGACAATTGCTTATATTGCAATTTTAATGAGAAATCTTGGGAAAGAAGGCATTGTATAACTTCAAACAAGGTAATGTAAATTTAACAATACTATTTTTGTGAAACATTATAATATATTTTACCATATAAAAACCATAACTTAAGTGATAATAATGTCTGAATGCTTATTTACAGCTATAAATGCAAGGTTTTATTGCCAAATAAGCAGTTTAAGGGCTTTTACGTCATCAAATAAGGTAATGTAAAATAATTAAGGATACTTTCATTAGAGATTTTTATACATTTTACCATCTGATACTATAATTAAGCAAGTAATCTTGTATGTGTGCTTGATTATAGGTATTAGAGGAAGGTTCACCCGCCAAAACTGTAATTTTAGTGGCAAATACCATTTAATTTTTAAATAATTCAAGGACTTGTATCTCAGAATCCTCAAAGTGTTAGGGTCTAGTATCGTACAGGCTTTCATTTTTAGGTAAAAGAAGAAAGATCCTGCGAACTGGTGAGGATCCATGACCCGGATCTGAGATACACTCCTTGTTACTGGAATACATAAATAACAGTGTGTTATACGAACTGGAATTATGATTTTTCCTATATCTATTCTTATTTGGGGATTAATAAATTGTGCTTCAACAAAATTTCTTGTATACTTTTGAATCAATATGTAAATAGTATTTTTAGTATTAATAAAATATCTTATTAATCCAAAATTCTGATACTCGTTCCAAGCAACAACAAAATTACTTATTTTTTTCTGTCTTTCATAGATTTCGGATGTAAAAACATGGTTTTTTACTTTTGCTCTACTGTAAACAAATATAATATTATCCTGGACAATAATCTGATTCGTATCTATCAAATCTTGAAGGGCATCTTTTTCATTTAAATTAACTAGTCTGGTTTAAGTATGGCTTTAGTCCGGCTACGGCCACTATGCCAGACTTATGATGTTTTTCTCAAATAAGTCTGACAAAAATGCCAGACATTTGCCAGACTTTTGCCAGATTTTTATGCCAGACTTGTTTCAGTGATCTTCGTTCCAAAACGATGCTCCAGGTCCTGCAGCATCAAATCAAAGTCATCGTCGTCCACATCGTGGCCTCTATAGCAGTGCAGAAAGATTCTTCGTTTCCAAGTCGTAGAGCTCTGCAGACGTGAGGCTCATACCTGCGCTACTCCAACGTGTAATCCAAACTTTGTCGTTGTCGCCGATAACGCAGTCATTGCCGTCACCGTAGCCGATGTTATCGTCGTTCCCACCGTGTTATCAAGCACTTTTTAATGCTACTTGTGTCTGGATCTGCTGCGGAAATTTGAGGTAATGCTCTAACCTGAAAATATGTATACCACAAAGTATCTAGTTTTCGTGATATTAAAAAATATTTTATAGAATAAGGGTCAACTTATCTGATAATTCTGCCATTGCTGTTTACGGAGATTCGATGTGGAACTCAATTCCTCGTGCTTTTCATTCTTCTGTAAGGTGTGCACGGTGAAAGATATTCATAACCAAAATTGAAAAAAAAAGTTGGTCTATAAACAACATGAAATTGTCATATGTGTTTTGTCGACGATCCAAGTATATGATCATAGCAACATACTCAATATAAAGAATGGTGAACTAGCTTCACGACATTTATGGACTTAAAAATATTTTCAACGCACTATAGGTATGAATTTGACTTAATAATTTCTTCACGGGTGTACACCTTACGAAAGAATGGAAAGTACGAAAAATTGAGGTTCACATCGAATCTCGGTGAACAGCAATGACAGAGTTATCAGATAAGTTGACCATTATTCTATAAAATATTTTTTAATACCACGAAAACTAGATACTTTGTGGTATACATATTTTCAGGTTAGAGCATTGCCTCAAATTTCTGCAGTAGATCTAGACACAAGTAGCATTAAAAAATTAAAATTAAAAAATTAAAAAATGCTCGATAGCACAGTAGGAACGCCCGTGTAAAAAAATTGGTCTGGCACTGGTCTGGGAGAAGTCTGGCTAAATTAGTCTGGCTGAAGTATGGCTTTAGTCTGGCTACGGCCACTATGCCAGACTTATAATTTTTTTCACAAATAAGTCTGGCAAAAGTGCTAGACTTTTGCCAGACTAGGAACTACTTTCCCTAAAAAGTCTGGTAAAACGCCAGACTTTCGCCATACTTTTTTCCAGACTTTCAGCCAAATTTTTTACGAGATTTACGTTTAGCACAAACGTAAAATTGGGTAGTCTCGTTGTAGGGCAAGTTAGAGGGAGGCTGGGCAAAACTTAATGTTACCTATAAAGTTCGAGTAACCAACGGCAATGAGCAGCGCAGGCGACGGCGTGTGGCTAACCTGCATGCGCAGCGGACGACGAGAAAGTCTCGGAGGCTGTAAGATGGCGCAGAGACGTGACAGCGGCGTAGGGGACTATCGCTCTCGACCTCTGGTTACACTTATGGTACACACATTTCCATCGTCTCCGTCATCACCGTCGCTGCTGCTAGCGCTCTCATAAATATGACGTATCACGTATAGATTATCATCTGAGACAAAAACATTTTCACAAACTATATTATTGCAACATAAATTTAATAAATTTCGTAATAAAAATACTTATCTGATAAAATCGACTTTATTTCAGTTTCCCGTTTATGCGCTTGTTTCATTAGTTGATAATTAATTCGTAACCCCTTGCTACTGTGAGATAAAAATATTCCATCTGAAGTGTTTTGCCGATAACCTGAATATGCAGCTTCCATATGTAGTTTGTTTAGCTAGTCTCATATTATTTGGACTCACGGCAGCAAGGGGTTATGAATTGATTATCAACTAATGAAAGAAGCCTATAAACGGGAAACTGAAATGAAGTCGATTTTATCAGATAAGTATTGTTATTACGAAATTTATTAAATTTATGTTGCAACAATATGCTTTGTGAAAATGTTTTTGTCTCAGATGGCGATCTACGTGATACGTCATATTTATGAGAGCAGCAGCGACGGTGATGACGGAGACGATGGAAATCTGTGTTAGCCACACGCCGTCGCCTGCGCTGCTCATTGCCGTTGGTTACTCGACGTTGCCGGCCTTTGGTACAACTTTATAGGTAACATTAAGTTTTGCCCGGCCTCCTTCTAACTTGCACTACAACGAGACTGCCCAATTTTTCGTTTGTGCCAAACGTAAATCTCGTGAAAAATTTGGCTGAAAGTCTGAGAAAAAGTATGGCGAAAGTCTGGCGTTTTACCAGACTTTTTAGGGAAAGTAATTCTTCTGGCAAAAGTCTGGCACTTTTGCCAGACTTATTTGTGAACAAATATTATAAGTCTGGCATAGTGGCCGTAGCCAGACTAAAGCCATACTTCAGCCAGACTAATTTAGCCAGACTTCTCCCAGACCAGTGGCAGACGAATTTTTTTTACACGGGCGACGATGACGGATTACACGTTGGAGTAGCGCAAGTATGAGTCTCACGTCTGCGGAGCTCGATGACTTGGAAACGTAGAATCTTTCTTCGCTGCTATAGAGAAGACATTGCCACGATGTAGACGACGGTGACCTTGATTTGATGCTGCAGGACCTGGAGCATCGTTTTGGAACGAAGATCGCTGAAACAAGTCTGGCATAAAAATCTAGCAAAAGTCTGGCAAAACTCTGGTAAAATTCTGGCATTTTTGCCAGACTTATTTGAGAAAAAAATCATAAGTCTGGCATAGTGGCCGTAGCCAGACTAAAGCCATACTTAAGCCGGACTAGTTGAACCAGACTTCTCCAAGATCAGTGCCAGACTATTTTTTTTTACACGGGCTCGTTCTTCGTAGACTATTTCATTACAAACCATGAATAATTTTTCTCTTAGACTATAAAACGCATTCACCATTTTGATCGTATTCATAATTTCGATGTCAACCTTATTAGGACCATGATTAACTCTTGCATAATATCCATTAGCGTCTTCAAATAGAAATGTTGACCAACACCACAAGGGATCCCATCGCCTCACTGCCTCTGACTTATGGTTCAGTTGGTGAACATTAAAAGAACACTTTTCTCTTCCATATAATTTTTCAATCTTTTCACTAAATCATTTGAGGAGATAATCAGCAAAATTCATTTCATTGTTGTATATCTTTGATTGTAATAAAATTCTAACGCCGTAAAATAAAAGTAAAAAATGTTCATAGTAAATATCTGGTAGAACGCCTTTAAGTAGTACAGGGAAATATAGAAGTAGCATATCTCTAATTTCGGAAGCATTATAATATTTTCTATACTTCAATCGCCTCGGTATTCTCACTATAAAGTCAGGCGGTGAAATTTTTATAGTTTTCATATCAATTACTTCACGTGCTGCCATTTTTATATAAAATTGTTGATTACTGTTTTTAGGGTCAAACCATAGATCCATTAGCATCGTCACTACTCCAGACAAAACAGCGTGTATATAATCAGACACAAAGGAAGCTGATATATCAAAAAGTAGAATCATTGCTGCTATAGAAACTGCTTTAACTCCTTTTATACAACTCTAACCTCAAAATCACAACTTTGATATGATTTTTCGGCGCTCGTGGTATAAAATACCGTTCGAAACTAGTGCGTAAGTCGATTATTTAGGTGGTGTGACTTTTTCGCACTCGCTTCGCTCGTGCAAAAAGTCACACCAGCTAAATAATCGACTTCCCCACCCGTGTCGAAATGTACTATAACATGTTCCAAATTATTATTAATTGCTGTACACGCTTATTTGATCATTCCTTCTTCCGTACGTAAACGAGGTTTGATGTTTAATTTTGGATAAATTCGTGTATGACCCTGCCCTGTTGCACAAGTACTACCTGGATGTTCACAAAATGAACAGCCACACGCACCATTGAGCTGCATTAAATTCTGTACAGCAGCTCTTGCAGGGCAATCTAAAGTCGCAACAGGCGCAACAGCAATACTATGTTCGATCAAATTGGTTGATTTATTAAGCCAATCAAAACCATTTTCATAAAGATCTTTCAAAGCGGCAGTAAATGGTTTTAAAAACCGCTGCCAATACATTGGCACTTAGCTTCCTCAAAATAATGTATTTATTCATTTTTTTTTAAATTTTTTATAACAATAATTAATTGTATCATACCCAATTTTCTTTATGAATATTCGTAATAAATTAATATATATTTTTCGAAAATTCATTCGTGTTATTCTTTTTCTCGTGCGACAACCCGATATTTTTATAAACCAATTTTTTCAAAATATTATCACATGTTCAATTAGTTTTATTTTAAACCTCGAATATCTTTCGTCGTAATAGTTCGATTTTATTGGGCAACGAATTCAGTTTGAAGATATAAAAAATATATCTCTCCAAAATTTTAGGACTATTGGTTGATTTTCTTAATATTGTTATCGCGTGACAACAAAACTCCTACTTTTCTATAAAACATTGTTTTTTTTAAAAACAAATAAAGATAATCTTTTGAAATTTCAACCAAATATATTCTTCAATGAGTATAATAAGTGGTTAAAACTTGATCGCGCTGTAAATTACCCTCAATAAAAAATAAAAGCAAGTGAACAACACGCACGCATAGCATGGGTTATTTCCATATTCTAGTATAGATATATCCAAAAAATTACGATTTGAAAAGAAGGCTAAATCAGTTTTAACCTCGAATATCTCTGAAATTCATAAACGAATTCTTTTACTCTAAAAACGCATATAATAAATAATATACACACTACATTTCCGCCAAATTAAAAAAAAAAAAATTAAAACAAGTTTTCTCTAGTTATTAGGCGACAAATAAAATAACTTTGTAAAATAGGAAAATTTTGAATATCAAAAAGTAATCGTACGATCTTGATGAAAATTCGCATACATAATATCTATTGTCACGGCCTGCCGTACGGACGTCGGTAATAAATCGGCAATAAATAAGTTCGTGGCAACGAACGTTAGATGGCGCCTCGATGCAGTATTGGAGCTGTATTGAGAGCATGACGAAGGTGCCGGCGGAGACGTAACCGGCATCAATGTTGTTGTTATCGTTCAGACAGAAACGCACGCGGAAGTGAATTCGCGGAGAGATCGCGTTTCCCGCGATAAGTAGTGAAGTGTTTTACTGTTTCAACCTCAGGAATGCAGGCGTGATGCATCCTGAGGCTAATATCATTGTTCGAGAAATGTATTATACCGTACTTTCGACGGAAACACGAGGAGAGCTCAGAGATACTGCGACAGGCTAGAACTATCTGTCGTACTCCCGAACCAGGAACATCCTAGTGCAGTAAGCATGTTCGCCTGGCACGAAAGCAGCAGAGAATATCATGAGAGGCGATACAATGAAGCCAGCCTAGCAGCGAGGATGCTTGCGAGAAACCTAGGCCACACCGTATGAATCTAACCTACAATAGCGGTAAGCGTGCACGCATTCTTCCGCGCCCCGTATCAGCTCCGCGTAACCGCTTGTCCAGGCTCGTCGCACCTGGACATCGGCTTCGAGTAGGCGTTCTCGTGCGGTGAGAGCAAGTGCGAGGAGAGAGTGTAGGCATCGGGTTCGCACTTCATCACGGTTAAACGCGAGGTCAAACCACCGGCTTTTTCAAAGCCGGTAAGTGCGCACAACAAGTGCGCACACGTGTAAACCCGCCATCTACCCTCTCTCTCACACTTATACGCGTGTGCGTCGCGCGGTGATTGCGGCTGCTCTCACACTTCGTCGCTTTACTCGATGAGCACGCTCGTAGAGTACCGCACACGTGAAGCGCATTATACCTCACTTGCGCGGCGTAAATTACCGCGAGCGTGACGTCAGTCTCCGAGGCAGCTGACGTCAGAGGTAACGTGCTGGCGCACCGTTTAGATAGGAAATACGCGAACCTAAATTCACTTCTTTTATATTACTGATCCATTACCAAACCTCAACTTCTTTTATTTAATAAACCATAGTCTTTTGTTATTAACTTTAACCGCTCGAGTTATTATTTCGCGACCTAGTAATTCCCCGCTCCCCGACGCCTCCGCGGTCGTTACGTAAGAGGATACGTTTCGTTTCATCTGAGCAGCCGGCACACGAACCAGTGACCAGGAGAGGAGTTCGAGTCACTGGTGAGAAATAAAGCGCGAGTCTTCGACTGGCGTGTTGCACGGTAAGTAACCAGATTAGGTTAACATTGCACGACGTTGTAGCGTCTGTTACATAATCTGGCTATTACATCTCTGGGAGTTGAACCGAGAGATACGGAATTGAATCGCTAAGGTACGCAGGTGAAACGTACCTTAGCCCGAAAATCCACCCCGTGACACTATATCACATACAAAATTGTCTAGAAATCTGTAGCTGATTCATAGAACCGTTCTCGAGAAATTACGATTTAAAAAAAAGTTTAAAAAATTTTAACCTCCAATATCTCTGAAATTTATGGACCAATAATTTTGTCCAAAGAACTCGATCAAAGGGCTATCCAAAATCTACCTCCACAAGGAATTTTGAAGAAATTACAACAATTTTCCCTCCGGAATCGTTGGATATACAAAACTCATTTTTTTCATTTTTCATGTTTTACGTTTTTGTTAATAACCAAAGAACCGTGATAGCTAGAAACTTTTTTTTTTTTTTTTTAGAAAATATAGGTATTTTAATTCTCTTTTAAATGCTACCTATCCCATTCTGATACATACAGTCGTTCTCGAGAAATTACGATTCGAAAAAGAGGTTACAAAAATTTTAACCTCAAAAATCTCTGAAATTTATGAACCAATCATCTATCTCAAAGAAAGGTGCAGGTGGCAACCAAAAATCTACCTCTACAAGGAATTTTGAAGCGATTAACACAATTTTACTCCCGTAAATTGTCGCCACCTAAAACACGTTTCTTTAATTTTTTAATTTTTTTCTCAAAAACTAACCAACAGAATGGATTCCATTTTATACAGATTATAGCTATTCATAATCTCCATTATCATGATTTTTCTAAAAAAAATTGACCATTTAGTTTGAGAGTTATAAGCATTTAAAAAAAACACGTTTTTGTTAATAACAAAATAACCGTGATAGCTAGAGAAATTGTTTTTGTTTTTAAAATATAGGTTTTTTTATGCTCTTTCGAACGCTACCCATCCGATTATAAAATTTAAATCCAATCATTAAAAAAAATCAAAAATAAATTTTTCGAAAATGAAAAATTCGACATAAAACAAAAACGAATCAGTTAGTCGTACAAAATTATTTTTTTTCCGAATTCGGAATCAAAAAACACAAAAAATGAAAAAACGTCCGGTTAAAATCGACCGCGTAGATCCGAAAATAATAGTAGTAAGGGGACCGGTATAGCGAGACGACCCCCCGCGGTGCGGTGTGTAGGGGCCATGTGGCACCCCGCTGTGCAGTGTGTATGGGTCCCCAAGTGTGACAAGGTGATTAACTCAAGTGTTTACAGTAGCAAGTGTGGCCACAAGCTAATTAGTGTAAACAATGGGAGGTGATTTATTACCCCATAAATAATGGTGCGCTTATGGCGCCCGCCATGACGTCATGCCGCTATATATGGTCCACGTGTGTTGCCGTATATGCCATGACTCAAGGTGGTGGGGGGGCAAGCGTTTTGGCTGTCTGCGCTACAGCATAAAGACTCATAGGGTGCGAGGCCTCTCGCAGTATAGACCGTGTGCGGTGTGTATGGGTCCCAAGTGTGAACACAAGTTAATTAGGGTAAACAATGGAGTGAATTATTACCCCATAAATAATGTCCCACTTATCGCTCGCGCCATGACGCTATGCCGCTATACCTGCCCGTCGCGTGCCGTCGTATATGCCCCGACTCGTGGTGGTGGGGGGAGAGACCGTTGGCTGTACGCGCTACGCCATAAAGACCTCTCGCTGTATAGACCGCGTGCTGTGTGTATGTGTTTCAAGTGTGACAAGTTCATTAATCCAAGTGTTTACAGTAGCACGTGTGTGAACACAAGCTAATTAGGGTAAACAATGACGCACTTATCGCTCCCTCCATGACGTCATGCCGTTCTATCTGCTCTGCGCATGCCCCCCGTGTATGCCCTGACTCGTGGTGGTGGGGGACGAGACCTTTGACTATACGTGCTACGCCATAAAGACCCATGGGGTGCGAGGCCTCTCGCTATACAGACCGTGTGTGTGTGTGTGTGTGTGTGTGTGTGTGTGTGTGTGTGTGTGTGTGTGTGTGTGTGTGTGTGTGTGTGTGTGTGTGTGTGTGTGTGTGTGTGTGTGTGTGTGTGTGTGTGTTCGCAATGAGAAGTTGTGGGGAGGGAATAGGGAGTTGGTATAAAGGAGGGGTTTACAAATAAAAAAAGCATGTTGAGGAAAAATAAATTTTTATTTATTTATTTAAACGGAGTGAAACCCCCTATTTTATGAACAGTTTTTTCTCATTAACATAAATGTTGTCCTTAAAGGGACCGTTTATTATTCGTTATATTTTGAATAACCATCTTTTTTTTGGAAGGAGAAGGAATTGGTGGAAAAGGAATGGTGTGGTGGAGAAATTTTTTTGTTTGTCCAAGAGTCTTTCTTGTCTGCCTTATTGATGAGAGGTTCTTTGTCATCTGGTTTGACCTGGTGCTTGCTGAACGGGGGCCCCATGATGTTGCCTTCTCGGTGGTCTTTCTACGAATGACTTATGTATAATGCTGTATATATAAATATATGCGTGCTAGCGCAATGAGAAGTTGGGGGGCGTAAATAGGAGTAGGTATAAAGGAAGGGTCCTTAAATAAAAAAGTGTGATAAGGTAAAATATATTTTATTATATAAAATAAAAAAAAAATTATTTATGTACATTTTTAAACTTTTAACGCACTAACAACATTTTTTTCTAGAATTGTTAAATACTCGGCATATACTTCCAAAAACATTATTTCGAGAGAACTCTCGCTAAAATTTGCAAACATTAATTGATTTAGCGAGAGTTCTTTCATTTTGGCTTCTAGTTCATTAAATACAACGCCGATGAATGTATGGTCTAGTAAATGCACGTCGTTTTTGCTAATTGCTTCTGTTTTAATAACATCGATCATTATACCGAAAACTTTGTTCACAAAACCCGACATTTCTTCTAACTTTTTTAATTTATAGTCTATACACTGTTGGAACTGTTTCAATCCGTTGAAAGTTGTATACTGCATCATAATCTTCGGTGGTTTTTCAGACTTCTTCTTTTTTGTAGTAGGTTCGTCACTGGTAGTGGAGGCGGCTGCCTCCTGATTGGCGTTATCGTCTTCAAAGTCGAACTGTTGAGCCTCGTGTTCGTACTGAAGGGTGAACGATGGCAGTGTTACTTCGGGCTTATCGGAGATTGATACGGTTCTATGACCGTAGGCTGTGATCAATTCGACGTCGTGGTGCGGTAAATATATTTTTGCATATTTGCCTTGCTTTACAAAATCGCCTGATGCCCATAGATACTCTCCGAAGGTCTTGAAATGGGTTTTTAATTGTTCCCAACTGTCGATATCCAGAGTTATATATTTATGCGGTGATGTATGCCCGCCGAACCTGATGACGGGTCGGAAATAGCCAGCAGCATAATCCAAGCCGACGTAAACGAAGTTGGAGTACGAATAGTTGAGAGCGTAAGTCGAATTGTACAGTAAATTCGGCACTAGCTTTGTTTGAGACATTTTAAAAAAATACTGACTTAACGTTGGTAAAAATGTCACGACTTTGTCGAGGTAGAGCGACTGACTGACTGAGGGTGGCGCGGCTAGGCCCCGTACTTATTCTCTCTCCAGCGCGAATCCCCTCCTTTCTACCACGAGTTACGATTGGCTGGTCGATTGTTACGTAAAATCCGAGCGCCCAATCATGAACGTTTACGCGTATGTATCGGAGAGTGGGAAGAAGCGTTGGGAAACTCGCGGAGCCCTTGAGAAACAGAAGCATAAATTTTCCCCGTTAAGGGTTTTGAGCCTCAAAGAAGAAGAAGAAGAAGAAGAAGAAAACGGCACATGTGTTTTTCACCACTTGAAAAAAGGAAACGTCTAATGGGTTTTTTACCGCTTGAAAATCCGTTACGCATATGCTTTTCGGTGACTCAAGCTACTTATGTTTCAAAGCCTCAAAGAAGAAAGCGCCTCCTGTGTTTTTCACCATTTGAAAAAAGGGAAACAGCTAAGGTGTTTTTCACCACTTGAAAAAACCGTTACGCATGTGCTTTTCGGTGACTCGATCTGATTATGTTTCAAAACCTCAAAGAAGAAAGCGCCTTCTGTGTTTTTCACCACTTGAAAAAACCGTTAAGCATATGCTTTTCGGTTTCTTCATGGAATAGTACATATTCGTTTCAAGATAAAAAAGGTAAGGAATTAAATTTAGCGGGCAAGGTCGTTAAATGAATACGATGTTTGTTTAACTTTTTTTATTGTTCGATCAAATTAAAAAAAATACATTTTAAACTTACAAATATATGAATAATATAAAATTACAAGCTAAAAAAGGCCAAGACAAACGTAGTATACAAAACCTTATAAACTAAGAAAGACGGATACACGCACACATCAGCTTTTACAATTCTAAAACTTACAATGTACATAAAGTGTAAATATAAACTAAAAATTGAATGTGTTTCTGGATAAAAAAGAAATATTACAAACTAAAAAATTGAATGTGACGTAGGATTAAATAGAAATATTATAATAAAAATTAAGTCACGCACACACACACACACACGCACGCACACGCACATTTTATATAAATGCTTTACATGTTTGAACGAACGAGCCAGCGCCCTTGGAAATAATGCTGGGAAAATTGTTCGCACGACGGAGTCTTTTTCGGTGATTTTTTCTTTTTACATTTTCATAAAATTTTGCGGCCAGTGCGTCGTTTACATGTGAATCACGTGAAAAGACGTTACAAAACGCGCGTAAAGTGCGACCGCTACATATATAGCAAAGAAACATAATACAATATTCGCCGCAAACTTTAGAATTAACACTCTGCAGTTTCTTCTCGTTCCACTTGAAGCTTGCGCAATTTCTTCGAAGTCGATCGATATGATGTCGTGACACAGGGGCGACTCCATAGCTATCGAAATATGTTCCTTTTGCATTTTTGTCTATGTAGAATGCCACCCAGTGGGATCCAGGCTTATCTGAGGTATCGACATTGGTTACAACAGCGGCTGGAAGACTCAAGCTTCTGGGGATGTGATCGGCTGCGTATACACCTATCGAGTTTGCTCTGAGGCCACTAATGGCCCTCGTGATTTGTTTCGTATTCATTTTGCGTTTTCGCTAAATGTGAAATATGTGCTGCTGTCGCTGTCACTTGCTATTTCTGGGGCCACATCCGTCTCGTCGCGGCCGTCGTCGTTCTGCTCCTCCTCCTCCTCCTCCTCAGTGGACTGCTCGCTGCCCGGGTGAAAACGGAGTAATTTTTTGCGCTGCTTCTGCTGATACTGATGAAGTGCAGTGTAGAACATTTGACTTTGTACTTGGTCTTTGTTGATCAGCTTCCACTCTTCGGGTAGTATAGAGCGCATCCACTTTTTTATTTGGTGCGCCTTGTAGAGCGCGCAAAAATCTTGTTTATTTTTAAACCTCTGAGTCGCGTGCGTAGAACATACCAGCACGTCAGAAAACATGTTGTTGAGTTTTCCGAACGTCGGCGAGTCATATTTTTCTAAATTACATATGTTTCGACCGAGTAAAGATTCCAGGTACCAGGCCTTCTCCTCGCCGCGAACGTAAATCCGTCTTGCTGCTCTTGCGATATTGAAGAGATAACAATATAGCTGTCTGAGTGATACTTCGCCCTCGAACCAGTTAATACCGTGAATATCGACAGCGCAGTAGGAATTTGTATTTTTTACGTCTTCGGGCAGCTCGATGAAATTGCACGGTGCTTGTACAATCCAGTGGTCGACAATGGGTTTCTGTAGGCAAATGATCGCCACCTCCTTTGGTAAAAACTTCCTTTCAGTGTCTCGAAACCCTTGTATATCCACGACGTAATCCATTATACATGTGTGAGTAGCGAGCGCCGAGAGAAAAGTGAGTCTTGAGGGCGCCGCCTGCTTCCTCTCGAGTCCTCGTCCCCTCACCTTTTTAACGACTAGGCACTAAAATCAGATAATATTTGGCGGGTGGAGTCTATTTCGAGAACGTTATCGTACTCGGCATAAACAACGCAATTTATTGTGCTTGTTGGAGCCGACTCAAATCCCACCTCTATGCGTAAGCTACCCAAGCGAACGAGATTCCAATGCGAGGCGCAGTGGGCCGATAAATCGGGTGTGAGATCGAAAGCCGTGAGAAAGTAGCCCAGTGAATAGTTGAAACAGTTTATGCCAAGACCCTCGTTGAGGAAATGTATACCTGTGCCCGAGTAGAGGGATTGAAATGCATCTATAAACATACTATCGTTAGCAGCAAAGCGCGGCTGTAACGGTTTGCTCGGAATTTGAGACCCATCGACGTAGAGGCAGAGGTGATTTATTGTAAAAGTGTTGAAAATTAAACGGGTTAAATGTTCGATTGCCATTGAATGCCTTATTATCGACAAATCCTATTATTATTCTTTTAGGCAATTGCTCAAGAATGGCATTATCGATGGTATCGCCATGTATACCTGCGTGAAGCGTAAAAGTTTTGACTTCTACTCTCGTGACGGGATACTTGGCCGTTGCTTTAGCGAGGGCGTTGGCGTGTGCAATTAAAATTCCCGGATTTATCTTCACGCGCCGAACGATGAGCGTGGCTTCCTTTATTTTCAGGCCGAATTTACCATCTTCGGAGGCGTCCATTAGGCAAAAGGCATCTTTGCTTCGTACTAGTCGTACTCTCATTTTTACACCATTGATGAGCATTCTGTCTTGATTAAAGACATCGCAGTGCAGATGGCCAATCATGTCGAAGGTTTTTCCATTGAGTGTGAAATGCTAACGATGGAGAGCACCCTTGTTAGATATTTCACCTTGAATGTGCGGCTGGGCTTCGAATAAACCGGGCGTATCATCGTACCACAATCCGGCCGTTAACTGTGATTCTTTTGCGATTGGCGAGTAGTTGAGCAGTGACGCTATGTATGCTCTGTAAGGATATGCATTATTGGGTGGAGAAACGAGTTTTTGATTTAGAAAAACGTCGATTTGATTAAACATTGAATGCAGTAAATTATTTACAGGGGCAACTTTTAAGTTTTCAGCAGGGGTTTCGGCATTCGGCTGTATTCTAGCTTTGACATAGAGCATGGTGTGCGCGAGATCTATATAATGTTCGCTTGCGCTCGGGATGACGAACTCTATGGGCGCGTCTCCTTCGTCGCTGAGCGAGGATACAGGTTTATAGTGTAAAAAACTACTACTCTCAATCGACGTTTGTGTCGCCGGAAGAGTGAAAATGTCGAGCTCGCTCGACATGCACTTGTTAGAGTGCAAGTGCAAGAAGGCCATTTTTTACTTTAGACCAAAAATATCGTTTATGTTGCGAAGGGCCTTCCTCTTCTTCTTCTTCTTCTTCTTGCTCGTTCTCACAGCGGGTTTTCTTTTGCCGGGTTTTTTCTTACCGCCCGCCGTGCGCGTCCGAGTGGGTTTCTTTCTCGACTGGCGCCGCCGCTTGCCATTCACGCCTGTTTTATATCCCGAGCCTTTCATTATTTCCGATATTTTGTCAGCAGCTTTTCTTTTGAGGTTGCGTCCAGATTCTTTGGCCCGTGATTTTACAGCCTCCTTGAAATTGACACCTCTGTTGGCAACGTCGTCAACAAGCTTTATACCTGCGCGTAGTGTCTCTTTACCTACAGCCTTGGCCCCGCTCGTGATGTATGGCAGGATGTGACGAAAAAGGCCTCCTAACCAGGATCCTACCCGTGACCTCTCTGAAAAGCCGAACCAGCAAAAACATTTCTCACTCCACCCCCGCCTAGCTGCTCGTCGTAGTAGCGCCCGTAATGACTCATCTTAACGTTTGCGCTTAAAGTGTAGCATGACCGTCAACGTGCCGTACTCGAATGGTATACGTTGCCCATGTTGATCTCTTATATCGATAACGATGCTACGAAAATTGTGATAGAGAAGAGGTATATAGTGAACGGGTGCAAAACGCTGTACAGTCCTGCAACCGAACTTAAAGCTGGAGTTGTCTGTAGAAACTATGCGCAGTAGGGCAGCTTGTGTGTCACCTACTGTATAAGGTTCACATATATCGGTATAGATATACATCTGGTCGGGCAAGGCTCGAGAAAGCGAGGCAGGTCTGCTGGCTGCAATGTCGCGGTAACCTTCATGCGTTGTAAACGAACCTTTTTGACCTGCTTCGTCGAAGCCGAATACACGCATGATCTTTTCGTTGAAATCCGTAATGTGTATTTGCGAGCAGTCACACTTGCGTCTTATGATGTAAGACCCCTTACGATCTTTATGGGGCTCGAGCATTTGATGCTTATATGTGTCATTCGCCGCGTTTATAGCGTCTACTAGTTGTTCGAGTGAATCGTAAATACCTACGGGTATACGACACAGTTTTTTGTCGATGAGACCCTCATTATCCTCAGCTGAGTAAAAAGTGTAACTTGCTTCGTCATCTTGAAAATGTACGATGCTGCAGGGTATGTGAATTTCAACGGGGCCCACGAGCCACTCGCCGTGTAACTTTATCTCGCGCTGCAGCTGGGTCGTAAAACAACATGTTGTATTTTCGGGAAAATACGTCATGCTGCTGTTACTAGGTAGTACCATATAAAAATCATCGCTCGTTTCCATTTTTTTTTCAGATGTTTTCAAGCTCGCTTGCTTTTACCCACGAGTTGAATTTATCAGGGTAACCGAGCCACTTAACGAGTGCTCTCTTTTTAGCGCCCCGTCCTTCTGTGCGTATGACGCGGTCGACTTTGAAACGCTTATCGACTAACACGAGCTCCTCGGGATAAAAGAAACCATCGATAATTTCTTCGTTCAAATCTTCGAGCACGTATGTATAGAGATTTTGACGCGTCGAAACGCTGATTATCTTGAACACTTCTTCGCTAAAATTTTTTTCGTATCCTCTCTCAAAGGTGTTCTTGGTACGACTGATGCGCACGAGGTTGCCCACCTTGAATTTAGGCAGCGCCGGTGGTTGCCTTCGATAATTGTAGCTCTCGCGTTTGGCTAAATTTTCGATCGCTGTCGGCGCGTTGTACAATGTGACATCGATAGAGCTCATGTGCGTACCACTGTGTAGCGTGCGATTGTAAGCGTGTACAATCTTTTGCACGACATCGATGTATCTCTTTGTGTTACTATGAGAAAAGTATCGCCAGATTCGCTCGCGTAACGTTCTGTTGAGTCTTTCGACCACAGCTGCTTTAATGTCGGGGTTGCGAGCGACTCTGAATGTTATCCCTTTTCGGCGGAGGAGCGCCTGAAATGCTGAACCGGTAAACTCTTTGCCTCGATCGGTTTGCACGCATATAGGCAGTCGGGGATGTGCTCGGTCGATAATCCGTGCGAAGGCGTCGGCAACGTTGCGCGCGGTCTTATCTTTTATCGGTTCCACCCATGCGTACTTACCGAGTACGTCAATCACCACTAGAATGTAGTTGTAACCGTCATTGTAATCTTTTATCGTCGTGAGCTGTAGCAAATCAGCCTCCCAAACATCGTCAATGTTCGTCACGTTGTAGCGTAATCGTGGAAATCGCCTTCGTATCAGGTGATGGAGCGTGTAGGCATCTTGATTGCTCAGCCACGAGTAAATATTTTTCTTTTCCTTTTTAGCGTTCAAGCGCACAAGATTGCGCGCCCCAGCGTAGCCTGCTTCATGCTCAAGGTCGTAGTATTGTTTTTCGTACGTCATTTTTTTATTTTACAAACCAAGCGTGAGCCACTTTTTTTTCGCTTGTTTTTTACTGCGAGTCTGTATAGACGGATGGGGTGATTCGTGCTGTATTGGTGTGGACAGACGTCGTTTGGCCGAGCGCTGAGGATCCGTCAATATTTGCCCAATTTTTAAAACTGCTGGATTATTAATTAAATTTCCCGGCGTTTCGGAAGTTTTGAGAAATTTTGCAAATTCAATGCGGCCAACGGGCGCCTTCTCGTCCTTACTGTTCTTTTTCTTCAATGCGTCGATGATTAACACGACCATCTATAGTAATGGTGCCTGAGTTATCCCACTTGAGACGCTGTGGTACAGTGACTTTCCAATGGCGAAGCAAGAGACGCGCTTTGCGCGCGTGTACTTTCGGTACCCCCACGAGTATGTCGTCTTCGGACAGTGGTGCAAGCACCTCTTCGACCTCGTCTATTTCAGGGTGCTCCTCACGTACAGCGCTACGCTCGTTATCACGGAAGAAAAGATAGCGACGTAAAATCAGTAGATATTTTACGCACTTCTCGTAATCGTCTCTAGCTGCTTTTGAGCGTAAAACATCGTACATTTCACCATCCACACGAGAAAAATGATCACCTGGTGTTTGCAGAGTTTTTTCATTCGTATTCCTCGCCCCCTCCTCCTCCATGACTTTAGATTGCGATGTCTCCGGTGGCGGCTCCGGCACAAGGATCATCTTACGAGCTCGCTCCATGTTTCGAGCCAAATATTTTTGAGATAAGCGCTCCTACGATCGGAGCGAGTAAGAGTGGTAAAAACGACCCGCCGTTTTGTATAATGACACGTTTCTTCGATTTCCAAGTACCGCTGCCTCTATCACCAGTACGGATCAGCTTACGCAGCGTTTGCTTATGTTTACGCAATCGGACCTTTTCGGAATCGCTTAGTTTTACGACGCCCTACAAAACGTTCAACACACACTCGCATATGCATCTGACGAGAAGTTTATCAGCTATGCGCGCTATAGCAACACGATGTCTTTTGTCCCCATGACAAAGAGCGTTCAAGAGAGCAAGGTTTCTTTTCGAGAAATGTTTACCGCAGGCTATCGCTTTACGACCTATCGGCGCCATAGTTTTTTCCCGACTGATTAACGCACGCCTCATTCACCGCGATTTAAAGTACTTGGGCACGTAGGCAACGTGCGTCCCGGCATTGGGAAATATGTTAGCTCGAAATCTAAACTCGTCTAAGCAGGCTTGAGAGAGATCGATAAAAAGATAGGAGTGAGGTTCACGCGTGGCGTCTAGATAGGCCTCACGCAAAAAAGCCGAATCTTCCGGAAAAATTTGTCTCGCGAGGTGCTGTATTTGTGCTCTGTCGCGAGGATTTTTGAACAATACCAGATACTTGGTATTCAAACTAATGTCGCGCTGTGCCTTACCTTTGTGAAATACGTTTTGCGTAACGAATATTACGCTAATACTTTTGTGATGACTACCCTTTGTAAATAAATCTAAAATAACATCGCTCGACGATTCACGCATGAGGTCGTCGAGAATGAGTAACTTTTTTTTCTCATTGTCACTCGAGTAATCCGCCATCTGTGGAAGGCCCTCTCGAAACTCGATGGGTGACCCGTTGGGTTTAAAATCTCGTCTGTACGCGTCTTGCCATTCGGTGTAATAAAATAAGACACGGTCGAAACGTGTGTCGCAGACCTCGGGCAGGTAGGCGAGAAAGCTTTTAACGAATAAAGTTTTACCGCAGCCTGTGGGGCCGCACACGCAGCAAGTAAAAGGATGCTTCCATCGCGTGTCCATGTTTACGACGCGAATAAAGAAAATTACACGCGTGCAGCCTTATTTAAACCCTTAACTCGCTCACGCGCTCAGCTGACGATGAAGTACGTGAAAAACATCACCGCATATAGCTATGCTACGATATTTACGATCCCCGCGGAGGCGGGGCGGGCGCGCGCGCGCGCGGAGATCACCATATCGCCGCGGTGGTGACTTCCGCAGTCATTAGCATACTCCGGCCCTCGCGCGGATAAGTATATTTACCGCGTTGATCAGGTGACTTTCGCGGCTATAAGCAACCATCGCTGCGTGTTTAATGCATTGTTCCGTTGATCTCCGCGGCGCGCGCGCGCGGGTTAGCTGATCTCCGCTATAAATAGGTACGTGGGATGAGGGGATATGGGGAAAAAATAATTAACACATAAAAAAAGTTTAAATATCTACAATACATTTTTATTACTATTATTATGAAAAATATACAAAAGTTACAACATTCAACGCATTAAAATATACAATTATTCAATTGCGCTTATAGCCGAAAGGAAGCGAAACGTCGTGTTGGAAATATCTTCGCTTTCTCAGAACTATGGAACAGGATTTTTTTTCGCTGCGCGTAATGACCTCATGCGTGCGAGTGCGTCTGATCGCATTGTATTTCAAAACGATGGGCGAGCTCTCGTCGTTATCGAAATACTCTGCGATCAAGCGCTCGATACTAGCGAAATTGATCTTGCTCGTATTGGCGCTATTAAGAGAAATTCCCTTTACTTTACAGCACTCGTGAGTGATGCCGGTCGATGGGACGATCGCACGAAAGGCATAAAATTTCGGATCCCCGCAGAGAAAGCTGGTAATATAAGCTCCCTCTCCGTAGCCCTTGAGCTCGTCCGTCATGCTGCCGAGAAGAGTGCCTAAAGGAAGCCTATACTCTGAAGGGTCTTTTTCGCCGCACTTGAATATACACGAATCGGTATCCAGGTAGAGAACGCGGTTGGCCGAAAGCTTTTCTATATACGAGTAAATCTCGAGACGCGCCTGCTCGGTGGTGTAGGCTGCTAGCACCACATTTGTGTTCGGCGACGACTCTACAGCGTCCTCTTTATAGCGCCAATTTGCGTACAAAAGAGCCTCGCTAACCGGGAGCACGTCGAAAACTTCCTTTTCAGGTGTCGTGAGCAGTTTCAGTAGCCCCTCGCGCATTTTGACCACATCCGTTTGTTTTAAATTTGAGCGTTGCCCAAACTTTCCCCAAAATGAATTTAAGCAGAGTTTTGCGACCGAACGTAAACCCGAATTTTTTTCAATCTTTTCCCGGTCTAACCTTATTCCTTCTTCGCGCTCGTACTCGTCAATATAACGCTCCTTGGTAGTATCGTCCGTACACCAAGACGGCCACCCGCTCGCTTGTTGTTTCAACCGAAGGAAGGTATTTACGTACGCGGCAAACAGACCACCCTCACCGCTGCACTGGTCATACTGTGTGCTCTTATATTGCCATATGACAAATATCTCAGTCACGCTGTAGCCCAATTCGATTTCTTTCTGTAACTCGTGCACTACCCATGTCCCGCTAAACTCACGCTCGGCGACTTGTTCGTGGTTGCAGTCGTCCTGACGCATTTCCTCACAGCAGGAACGACAGAGACCAAAAATAAGGCGCCCGTGCATTTTTACCGGTAATACGGGCAATAATAAATTTCGCGGTGGCAAAATTTTGCATTTGACGAGCCCTTCGACGCGCGCGAGATTGTTATTCTGGCCATTTGTTAACGCGGTGCATTCCGAGCCTATGTAAATGTGCGGGTGACCGATAGGAAAGCGGCCTCGCTTACATATATACGAGTAAAGAGAGCAAATATCAGTATATTTGATCTCTTCACCCGGCTCTACAGTGCATGAGGTGACTATATTTTCAGTTCGCCCACCGAAAAACGCATCCCGCGGATTGAGCGTTATTCTACTCATTATCGGGTGAGTATCCAGATACCGTACGAACTCGGGCTGTTGCCTTTTTATCCCATCGAATTCACACTCCCACATCTCGCGCACTTCGTAGCCGAGACTCCGCATTCGTCCGACTTTTACCTGTACACTTTCGTACGCCTGTGCATACGTTTAATTAAACTTATTTTTTACCGATTCTCGGTTATTCGTAAAACATCGCGGGCAACCGTGCACGTAACAACCTTGAAATTCAAAAACGATTCCCTTAGCTGCTTCTCTCTCTCCGGGAGGGAAAGCAGGTAGGTAGCCGTCCACTAAAAATCCCTCGGGCAAGCGAAACTCACGCGTCCTCCCTGCATGTACGATCTCCCGACCGATCTCGCGCTCGCAATACAGCAACCACTCTATTGATTTTTGCGAGTGTTTGTCAGCGCGCCTATAACCGTTCGGTGGAATTATTCCTATAGTATTCGGAACTAAAAAATTTTTACGAAAAACGTACGAACACGCCGATGCGATTGTACACGCTGATACGAACGGGTCCGTTTCGCCTACCTCGAGAAAAATTTTTCGAAATTGTATACACGCGCGCCTCAGTATTTCCACGTCCATCTGGCAATATTCGACTATCTCTTTTTGAAAGTCAAATATATAGCCAGGACTTGTATTTTCATGCCACTCAAGAAAAACGGCCCGCTCAGCTGGCGACATAGTGTCAGGGCAATAAAACTCTAGCGCTGGTAGAGGCCCAACGTACCGCTGGTTCTCAAGGGTGTTAAACAGATGTGGAAAATAGCCCTTCTTACTACTTTCGGGTAAACCGAAGGTAGCTGGTAGAGCACTCAATTTCATTTGAAAATAGTTGATGCTGTCGATAAACTTGGTTCGGCCGTACTTCAACATTGTAATATTTTGACCGTTCAAAATGACGCTGGGGGCTGTGCGCTCAGAGTTTTCGGCCAATTCTTTTAAAATGAATTGAGCATCAAAAGCCTTGGCATTGTGCGCGATGCATATAATTTCGGAAAATTCAGTGCTTTCCCGAATGCACAAGCTCAAGAGCTGTTTTACCGGATCGTCTGTGAAAATGAACTCGCGCACGCCGCATTTGCTACAAATGATTTTAAGGTCGTCCACGTCTATGCAATCCGTGCAAACCTGATGCGCGACACAGAGATTCGGCACGTGAATTCGGGCGTTTTCTCCATACGGCGTATCCTGACGGGTCTCAAAATCGTAAAAAATGTATAAAAATTTTTTTTCCGCTTTCAAGTCACCACCACCACCAATTGGTTGCATGAAACATGCATGATTGAACGGCTGCCGCTTCGAACATTGTTTGCAATAACTAATACCACACTCGTGTTGACTGTGCTGCGTATTTACTATTTTTAAAAAATTTTCGCATAGCCGCACGACGTCGCACACTTTGCGATTATTTTTTTTGTACGAACCCGCGCGCTTGTGATTAACGAAACAACCATGCCCGAAAAATTTACGTCCACACTCTGTGCACTCTATCATTTCTACACCGTCACTCCTACATGGAGGTGTAACAAAGCAAGATTCACAAGTTCGTTTACACTTGTGTTGCCCAATACGGCGAAAACCCTTGTTACAATAAGAGAAACAAAATTTTGACCCGGCCGCAGCAAATAAATTAGTGATCACGTTAAAGTGTCTAGACTGCTCCTCAAAGATTAAATAAATAACACCGTGAAGCGGTGCATTTAAATCTTGAATCTTGTTTCGACCGTCAAATAACGGGGGTTCGTCGCTACCCAGGTTACACTTTTCAAATATAACCATAGCAATACCCTCCGCAGCAAAAAAATCTTGAAACGCCGTCAACTCGCGGAATCCACACCCCTCTAGCGGTAAAATTACTCCTGCATCGTGCACGAGTTTCTCTGCGCGCTCTTTCTGTAATTTTCGCCGGCCGTCGCGGATTACGCGCCACTCATCGCGCGTCGCCGGGCATTCGGATGTTTTAAGAGCTAAGTGTGCTCTCGCTACTACGAGCGCGCGCGGTAAACATAAATTGTCCTCGTTTTTTATTGTTACAATCGAGCGTTTACGAAGACTACCTATGCTTAGCGCTTGTTTTGGTCATGGTCTCCCTGCGCCAACAGGCATTTCAACGTAATATATTTGTAAGGCTAGTGTGTCATTGATACCCAAAACTGCGTTACTTTGACTTATAGAATTTATCAAATTCCATAAATCTAAGTAACTGAAATTTTCAATAGGCCTGAACGACAACCCTCCGGGCCCCTGCGCAAACCGATCACTATGAATACTCACGCCGATTAATGTGCTAGGTGGAATGTTAGATGTAATGTATTCGTAAATGTCTCTAATGCTTTCCTCGAGCCATAATACAGGGTTTTCCCCGGCAGGTGGGTCACGTATATTAAAACTGACCGTGCGGCCGTGAACAGCAAACCTACGCATGTACTGCTCTCCCTCGGCAGCTATAATAAACCGCTCGAACCCTGCGTCAGCCTCGTCGTCGCGCGTGATGCTGCTACTGCTGCTGTGGCTGCTGTTGCTTCTGCTACGACCTTCACCAGCGCCTACCTGAAGAGGGGATTTACGGGTCTCTAAATGAATAAAATGAATTGTCGTCAGCTTGTAATATTATTTAAACATTTCTCTTTTTTAGTTATTTTCTATTCTTCCGGTGGCCAGCGAAAACTTTCGCTTACACGTACTAATAGATCCGCGAGATCTATTTCCGTATACAACGGAGAAAATATATTTTCCGCCTGATCATGAAACCAACGCAACACCTGTGCGCGTGGTGAATGGAGTATATTCAAAAACCGCTCGTAAACCCCAGGTATATCGGGAATGTCATAGGGATAGTGGTACGATATACTAGCCCGATGTCTTATGACTAAAAAAGAAAAATATTTTTTTCAACAACATGCTCTTTTTTTTACATTACAAAAAAGAAAAATTAATTTAACTTACGCTCATTTATACGCAGATGAACTTCGTCCCACGGGTTAAAGTTATTATCGTATGCTCCGGGATCTCCAAGGTAAAAATTGCTCAAGATGTTGTAGCGATTTTCAGCGGTATTCGCGATGCCTACATCTGCTGACGCCTGAGGAGGATCGCTCAAAAACGCCCGGTGAACGGCTTCCCCCGGCTCCACGTATGATGATAACGCCTCCAGTATATACTCTCGCTCATTTTCTACCGCCTCCATTTCTAGATTCGCTCTTTCATGGTCCTCCGCATTAATAAGGTTCGGGCTTACGGTGCGCTCCTCTTCGCTGTCAGACACCGTTTCTGTAGGCGGATTATCGTCGGAAAGAGGTGCGTTGTGTACGGCGGCGACCCAGATTTGCTGCTGCGAGCTACCGTCATCAGCCGCGTCGCTATCAGTGTCAAACGATAGCCTGCGAGCTACAGGATTTTGTCGTCCATCAGTGCGCGTCGAACCGCTTGCCACCCCCGACGGCCTTGGTTGAGATGGTGTATCATCGGCATTCCACTCAAAGTGAGTGGCATCACTGCTCTCCTCGTCATCAGCTTCGATATTTTCGCTATCAGAATCGCTGTCGCGCAATAAATCTTCTAAGGCTGGAAAAAAATGTTTTTAGAGAACTAAATTTTTAAAAAATTTTAGGAAAAATATTAAAAATTTTTTCACTTACCCATTAGCTCCTCGTACTCGCTCATGAGCTTTCTAAAAACAGGCAATCTGTCAAAGTTGCACTCGACCACAAATTCCCCGATGGTACGCTGTACATCTCGCGAATGCCTGAATGTACGAAATAATCTTGCTATCGCCCGATAGCCAGTCAGCCGTAACAAGCGTCGTAACTGATTGACAAGTTCCGTAGAAGACAACGTCCTCAGTCATGTATGCCACGCGCCGCCTCTACTATAGCGTGATTGCGCTGCGAGACGCAATACAGCTTGCCGTAAACTTTTACAAGCGACAAAATTCTCCATGGTGACGCTTCTCGTTCGAAAGAAAGACTGGTAGGACCGTAAGTGGCCCTCACCGCTTTTATAGCGCGACTTTTTGGCGGTGTCAACGGCGTCGAGTGTTTTGAATACAGTATACACGTGGTATCAGAAAATACCTTTCCCTCGGGGTTTTTGAGCATCTGTTTACGTTATGTACTCGTGCCGTCTCTGGAAAATCTCACCAAAGCGCAGGAGGTAACTTTTTTCCGTTAAAAATGTGTAGCTGGGTGAAAAATAACTCCGAGTATTGCTATGCGTGATCGCGCGACGGAAACCCCGGTGAGTAAGCTTTACACGTGAAACATCCTGTTGCGGGGCTGCTACCGTGATATATTGTTTCGAAAAAACAACGGGGCTTACTTTCTTCGCAGCGGATGCAAGTTTCGAGGATAACTCCTTGACATTATTGCATGGTCCTGTCACGTAGCGATAGTTTAGCTCGAAAGGTTTTCGTCACGCGTGCCGACGGGTTTGAAGAAAAATTGAGAATCCCCCGCGAAGCGGGGTACGATTACTATGGCAGTCGTACAGCTTTTCGATAAGAAAAGAAACTCTACAGATGTTAAAAAATCTCTTCCTGTAAAAACCCGAAGTATCCTTCCAAGGGTTGTTTTCTACACCTACACGTGTTTCTGTTTTTCTCACGTGCAGATACTTAACTACTCGTTCCGTGCGCGCGCTCGTAGAACCAGAAACTTCTGCGAGGCCGCTGTGCTTAAACCATGAAAGAGTAATAAAAAATTTTCATTCGGGAAAAATTTCGCCGAGATTCTCCGCGGCAAAACATATGCGCTTTCATCAGAGCGTCTGGAAACCCGGCATGTCGTAAATTTCATTTTCGAAAAGCGTCGAAATACAGTCTGTCGTGGCATCCCCGAAAGAAAGATGTACCGACGACACATTGCTTTTTTACGTTTTTTACTCATCCCCACTCTAGCTGCCCTCACTAACAGCAGTGTGTGTGTGTGTGTGTGTGTGGGTGCGTGGGTGCGTGCGTGCGTGCGCGCGCGCGTGTGTGTGTGTGTGTATGTGTGTGTGTGTGTGTGCGCTAAGTAGTGCAAGTGTCAGCATCATTATTATTAATACAAATTTTATATTTCGCGCTTAAAAACAATGATTAAAAAGTGCAACCGAAATAAAATGTTTGCGATTGACTGAATGCGTATGGTGTGCTTCTAAAATAGTAATTCGTATTATAAGTTAAAATAAAAATTGTGCGTTAGTGATGTTGATATTTATATTGCCGTAAGACCAACTGTAAAATAGTAATTCGTGTATAAGTTAAAATAAAAATTGTGCGTTCGTGATGTCGGTAGTTATGTTAACGTAAGACTAACTTTCTTCTACGATTAAATAAATAAAAATTTATTTTTTTCATCAACAGCTTTTTTATTTGCAGACCTCTCCTTTACACCAACTCCCTATTCCCACCCCCAACTTATTACGAACATACATACACACACACACACACACACACACGCAAACGCAAACACACACACACACACACACACACAAACACACACACACACGGTCTATACAGCGAGAGGGCCCGCTCCAGCACTCTATGGGACTTTATGGCGTAGAGCCTATAGCCAAAGGTCTCTCCCACCACCACCACAACCACCACGACGAGTCGGGGCATATACGGCGGCACGCGCCTGGTAGATATAGCGGCATGGCGTCATCGCGGGGGCGGTAAGTGGGCCGTTATTTATGGGTAATAATCCGACCCATTGTTTATGATTATTATCTTGTATTCACACCTGCTAATGACCTTGTCACACTTCGGACCCATACACACACAGCACGCGGTCTATACAGCGAGAGGTCTTTATGGTGTAGCGCGTATAGTCAAAGGTCTCTCCCCCACCATCCCCGAGTTGAGGCATATACGCCGGCACGCGCCGGGCAGGTATAGCGGCATAGCGTCATGGCGCGAGCGATAAGTAGGACGTTATTTATGGAGTAATAATTCTGTTCACACTTGGGGCCCATACACACAGCACACGGTCTATACAGCGAGAGGCCTAGCACCCTACGGGTCTTTATGGTGTAGCGCGGACAGCCAAAGCGCTCGTCCCCCACCACCTCGAGTCAAGGCATATACGGCAACACACTTAGGGCATGTATAGCGGCATGACGTCATGGGTGCCATAAGTGGGCCATTATTTATGGGGTAATAAATCACCCCCCATTGTTTACACTAATTAGCTTGTGGCCACACTTGCTACTGTAAACACTTGGGTTAATGACTTTGTCACACTTGGGGACCCATACACGCCGCACAGCGGGGTGCCACATGGCCCCTACACACCGCACCGCGGGGGGCCGTCTCGCTATACCGGTCCCCTTACTACTAATAATAAAGCGGTATACACACACACACACACACACACACACACACACAGACATACACACACACACGCACGCACGCACGCACGCACGCACGCACGCACGCACGCACACACACACACACACCCACACACACACACATCCATACAGACATTTTCTAAAATCGTGTGACACAAACTTCTAACACCTTTATTCATGTTTCTAGAGTAATTTAAAGAAAATTAAAATTTTACTATTACAAAGCTTCCTCTATGAGGATGCAAAAAGTGTCCATATTCGGCTTTTTTACATTACTATAATATAATCCTGCTAAAAACTGAAAATTTCTACGATTCTGAGCAAGTATATTTAAAATTTGTACTTGAATTGGCCAAATCTCCCCCTTTGAGCTTTTCGATACAGAAACTCTATCTGTATTCCATAGCAAACACAAATCATATTTTTCATGCAATCTTTCTTGTTTTATCTTTCGATATTGAGTAGCAGAATTAACGTCACATATATAATCTTCATATTCCTCAGAATCTTGGTGTTTATCTATCAAATTTGCCAAATTTCTATTTTGAAATGCGTCTATAAAAACCTGTTCAAGATTATACTGCAAACATACGCCGTTCACATCATTACTATTACATTGATTGCACATTCTTTTCTGAGATTGTTTTGAATAAATACCTAAATAGTGGCAACATTCTTCACAGATTTGATGTTTAATTATTCCATCTCTATAATTAGGTATTAAGGAAAATAATAATTTCAAAAATAAATATTTAGATCATGGAAAACTGTTTGGTTTTGGAAGAAGAATGAATAATAAAGTTATTAAATTATCTAAAGCTTTTTTTGTAATCGCATTTTACAAAAAGAAAAGCATTCTTTGGATGAACGCTTCTCCTACAGTAATCTTTCCATCAGTATACAGTTTTCTCTTTAACCAAATAAAAGATTTTTCTTCATCCATTGTGAACTCTTCTTCCAGAAATTCATAATCTACGTCTTCATCAAAGTCATTTTCGTATTCCCAAAAAATTGATTCTATAGACGATGATATGGAATTGTCCGATAAGGAATCGACCTCACTTAAGGCATCATAATATCCATCTGCATGGTCATCTTATACAAGTATATTTATTTTATGCAACGTAGCGACACAATTACTCTTATTTTACAGTTAAAAAACATGTATTTCTGTAATTAGTTCAAAATCACAAGTAACACAAATCAGATTTTACGCATGCCGTATTACAAAAGTATATAGGGTAACTGTATGAATTACTGCGAATACCCCTTCTACTGCGAATTTATACATAAGTAATAAAATTTTAATTTCCTGTGAAAATGGACATTTAAAAAAAATTGTAAAAATATTTTGAGCTTTTCTGTAAACGATTAGACATGATAATTACGAAAAATATTATTTGAAATAGTTATTAATCTACTGTCGAAAATCATCGCGTTCATGAGCACGCAAATTTGACGTATCCGAGTCACGAACGACTTTTCAAAAGATGTTATTATAATTGTTTATATTATGAAAAGCCCAACATGAATATACACATAACATAAAAAAACACTATTTTTTCATAAAATTTGTCATATATTGCATTTAAATTATTTTTTTGAGAGTATTTGCAAACGCAGTCGTTGATACCTCTTTTTTAGGGCGCGCGCCAATTATTGCGGTCTCGTGCGACATTAGGATCATAACCTCTTAACCTCTTAAGGCATAGCTGCAACTCGCGCACGTTATCGCGATCTTTTGATATTATCTACTTCTAAGTAACAGTTAAGTAGGTAATTGAAGTGCAATTAAATATGCTTAAGTAGTCTGTTTACTTATAGAGTTAGAACGAAAAAAACTTCGCGAGCTGAAAAGATTAAAGATAATCTTAAAAAGAAAAAAGCGCGATTATGCTACAAAAAAGATGGCATAAAATCGGCCATGGAAGAGGTTAAGAATAAAATAAGTTCACTTTCGGCGATATCCAGAAAGTATAATATTCCTGAGTCGACACTTCGAGCGAAAACAGATAATAAATATCCTGATAAAAATCCTGGACCTGCCACTGTGCTTACGTCTCAAGAAGAAGATGAACTAGTTGATTGGATCTTGTTGTGTGCTAAAAGAGGATTTCCAATAACAAAGGCTCAATTACTTGAGAGTGTGAGAGTAATTTGTGTAAAAAAAAGAAGAAAAAGTCCTTTCACGAATAATACACCAGGAAGGAGTTGGTATGAATCCTTCATGAAACGACACCCAACAATTTCAAAGAGAGTTGCAGAAAATGTTTGTCTAAACCGAGCAAAAGTTACTGAAGGAAGTATGCGTAGCTGGTTTAGTGTAGTTAAAGAATACCTAAGCGAAGAAAATTTACTATCCATCGAACCTGATAGAATTTTTAATTGTGACGAGACAGGTAAGAAAATAATAACTACCTATATCAGTCATGCTCTTGAAGTATTCCTCCTCGTTTTCCAAATAAAATCAGTTTTTTAACTACCTATGTTTTTCAGGCGTTGCACTAAATCCAAAATATTCAAGAGTACTAGCTGAAAAAGGGGCAAAAAATGTTAGTGTCATCGTTGGAAATAATGAGAAGGAAAACATATCTGTGCTTGTTACAGGAAATGCTGCTGGCGAACTGGCACCCAGTTTTATTGTTTTTGCTGGAAAATACTTGCCGGATAATGCTGCAGCAATGGCACCACCTAATTTTGCTTTTGGATGCAGTCAAGATGGCTACATGGTGTCAAGTATATTCTTTGAATTTGTGGCTAATATATTTGAACCATGGTTGACAGCAAACAAAAAAAAGCGCCCAGTTCTGTTATATATTGATGGTCATTCCTCGCATATGACTTACCATCTTAGCAAATTTTGTTCAGATCATCAGATTGTTTTAATATCCCTGCATCCTAATGCCACACATATTGCTCAGCCCTTAGATGTATCTTACTTTAAAGCTTTAAAACTGAAATGGCAGGCAAAACATAAAGAGTTTTGTGAGCGTTCTAAATGCATTGGAATTCAGAAGTATCAATTTGCTTCAGTTCTAGATGAGACTCTCAGTATGGTCAACAATGAAAAACTTTTGAAACAAGGTTTTAAAAAATGTGGTCTATATCCATTTGACGTTGAAGCCTTAGATTATACAAAAGTGTTCCAACGACAAAAATTTTCTGGAGCTGAAGAACCTACAGTTGAGTCAGAAAATAATACTGAAAATACAGCGGATCCCTTGAAATTTTTAGAAAGTTTGATTTATCCAGATAAATTGCATGGATTCCGCTTGAATAAGGATTCTGCATGGAGAGGATTAACAGGAGATTTAAGTCTTTATGAAATTTGGTTTAAGTTAGCTAACCCTGATCACCCAACAAATGATTCTAAAAATGAAAAGGTAATTCTTTTTAGAAAAAACTTTTTACAAATATTTATTGTTCAATTGATTAAAACAAAAATAATTTTTAATTGAAATAAGAAAATAAATAAAAACAATAAATTGTAAATTGAAATGCTTCCAGTATAAGTTAAGAAAAACCCTGAGCCTGTGTAATTTTTTTCAGATGGCGAAAGAAACAGATGAACCCTACTTAATTCTTGAAGTTGATCTAGATTTATATGATCAGGGAAGTGCACAGACTAACATTGAGGAATTAACTAGAAGTTCGAGTGATCAGCTAAACAGTATTCTTAACCAAATATCTAATGTATCTAGTGATGATTATGTTTGTAAAAAAACTATGGAAGACAAAATTGAAGACTTGAATTCCAATTGTGAACAGCAGAATGCTTGCAGTACCTTCACCAAGCCAGACAGTGATAGTGCGAGAGGGGCTGATGAAGATCTGAGCTCAAATGAGGAGTTCAATTCTAATCTTGGCATCGAAGAGAAGAAAAATACTTGTAGTGCCTTCGAAAAGCCACTCAGTGATAGTACGAGTGGTGCTGATGAAGATCTGAGCTCAAATGAGCAGTTCAATTCTAATCTTGGCTTCGAAAAGAAGAAAAATACTTGGTGCCTTCGAAAAGCCACTCAGTGATAGTACGAGTGGTGCTGATGAAGATCTGAGCTCAAATGAGCAGTTCAATTCTAATCTTGGCATCGAAGAGAAGAAAAATACTTGTAGTGCCTTCGAAAAGCCACTCAGTGATAGTACGAGTGGTGCTGATGAAGATCTGAGCTCAAATGAGCAGTTCAATTCTAATCTTGGCTTCGAAAAGAAGAAAAATACTTGGTGCCTTCGAAAAGCCACTCAGTGATAGTACGAGTGGTGCTGATGAAGATCTGAGCTCAAATGAGCAGTTCAATTCTAATCTTGGCATCGAAGAGAAGAAAAATACTTGTAGTGCCTTCGAAAAGCCACTCAGTGATAGTACGAGTGGTGCTGATGAAGATCTGAGCTCAAATGAGCAGTTTGATTCTAATCTTGGCCTCGAAGAGAAACATACCTGTAGTGCCTTCGACAAGCAACTTAGTGATAGTGCGAGAGGTGCTGATGAGAAGCTGAGCTCAAATGACCAATCTAGTTCAATCTTAGTGTCAGGGAGAAGCAGAATAGCTGTAGTGCCTTCGACAAGCCATGTGGTGATATTAGCTTTAATAAGTCCTCGAGTGATAGTGTAAGTTTAAATGATAAGTTCAAATGTGATGTTGGTGGCAACGAAGAAAGAAGAAGTACCTGTAGTAGTTTTAATAATGAAACCAAAAATATGTATAAGAGTGCACCAAAGTATTATAGCTCTGTGTCAGATAAGGCATTTAGTCACTCCAATGAAGAAACAAAATGTGATAATGATGAAGTCATTGATTTAACTATAAGTAAAATAAAGCAAGAAATTCAGCATGAGAGCCACTCTTCTAAAACATCAAATGTTTTAGGTGATATGACAAATACGCACTCAAATGGATCTATCAAAGAATATTTAACTTGGCCAGCTGAAGATAGCATAAAAAATGTTAAAAAACGCAATATTTCGAGAACGTCGTGTGTAATATCTGGAGCTGAATGGCAGAAAAATAAACGTAAAAGAGAGGCTGATAAACTTAAGAAGGCTGAAGAACTTGTGTTAAAAAAGAAAATAAAAACCGAGAAAGTAGAAGAATTGAAGGTAAAAAACTTACTGTTTGCAAAAAGAAGTTAGAAAGAGAAAAGAGAAGGATTGAGAAAGAGAAAAAAAACTATTCAAACAACAGCAAAAAATGTTACAACTAGAAGAGAAAAGAAAGGCAACAGAAGAATTTTTATTAAGAAAGAAAGAAGAAGTCAATATAGAAAAAGACATTGAAAATTTAAAAGTCAGACAATTAGAATTGCAAAAACAATCATAATTTATCGTTCCTAGATTATCCAAAATGTTGCTTTGTTATTAAATTTTTCTTTTTAAATTTTTCTTTAATTTGTATAACAAATAAATTATTATTAACAAATGTCCGTCTTTAAAATGTGTAATTTTCTTTAACTAACCTTACTTCTTTAATTAACTCTTTTTAATTACTATTTCTTTTTTTATTAATAATTATTGAATATAAATAATTATAATATAAATAATTATAATATAAATAATTAACTAATTTGTATCATTAGTTTAATTACTATATTAATTAATAAAAATAAAAGCCACTTAAAGAGAATATTAAATTTCCACAGTAATTGGCACGCAGTGATTAGGTTGTCGCAGTAACTGGTTCGCCGTAATTGGATTTTCGCATTAACTGGCTCGCAGTAAATCACGCACCGCCCTAGTAACACATGCATAAGACGACTTTTTAAAAAGGTTGTTATTTCATTAAAAATAGCTTTTTTTCATCATTTTTTGGGCCTAATATATTTAGTGATAGTTAAGCTGCTTTACTCTCCAATTAAAAAATATAGATTTTTTCGCAGTAATTTTATTCTCTCCTCTGAAGTCAGTGCTCGCAGAAAACTCGCAGTGATTGGCACAGTTACCCTATTACACACGAATATCGCGCGCGCGCCAAGCATGGAAAGTGTGTAAAGTAGAATTATTTTTTAAAAGAGTTGTGTGTATTAAAATATTACGAAACTAGAGTGCGCAAAGAAGATTATCTTAACGAGAGTCTAATTTTTGGCACGAGCGAAGTAAGGCTGATAACCGACGCAAGGTCTATAAGCTGAACGCATGTATTGCGTTGTAACGGAAAAGTATTCCGTTCCGAACCTCTCCGCCGGTCACACAAATTATTACATTTTTGAATTTTCATAGACCAATTTACAGGTGCAGACGACTTAAGGAAGCCACGAGTCGGTAAGTACGAGAGCGTGAGAGAGAGAGAGAGAGAGAGAGAGAGCGCTGACAGTGCCAGCGCGCGCGCTCAAGGACGAGCAATTAATTGGTCTCGTTTGAGAGAGCGCCGCAATAACCCGAAAAACCTCTTGTGAAGGCCACGGTGTTTCCCCAAGCGAATTGAGCGACCGATGGTGTACGGTATGTGAGTGAGTGGATGAAAGGTAGCAGCGAATATCATGTACTTCGAGCTGGCTGATTCGACAGCTACACTGCGAGCGCCAAATCAGCGGGACGATCCCGCGGCTTCCTGCGACGGGCGCAGCGCTAGTCCACTGCGTACCGGTCTTTCTCTCTCTCGCTCTCTCGCTCTCACCCTCGCTCTCTCGCTCTCTCGCTCTGTCGCTCTCACTGCCTCTCTCTCTCTCTCTCTCTCTCTCTCTCTCTCTCTCTCTCTCTCTCTCTCTCTCTCTCTCTCTCTCTCACAGACATCGGTTTGCGATCTGGGGAACTCATCCCATTTAGTAGCGAAGTTGCGAGTCTCGGTGTTACACTCGATAACAAACTAACATGGAAACCTCACATTGAACAAATTGCAAAGAAGGTTAATAAAGCCCTTTATAGTTTGAGGTTTATTAGGGCATGTACCACTGAGACCCTCCGCAAAAGATTAGTTGAGTGCCTTGTTCAACCGCACCTTGATTACTGTACAGTAGTCTATTTAGACGCATCAGACGAGCAGCGCGAGAAAGTGCAACGATTAAGCAATTCTTGTGTGAGATATGTCACCGGAGCTAAGAAGGATGAGTACATCACCCCCTATAGGAAACGCCTGGGCTGGCTTCGTATGGACTCACGTAGGCTCTACTTTGCAGCACTACTATTATACAAACTATTAAGGATATGTGAGCCATCATATTTAGCTGCCTTTTTCACGAGGCATAAGCCTATAGGCCGACCAGCAGGGGAGTGAAGCCGGAACTTCAGTTTCCGGCCTTAAACTACAAAACGGGTGATAAGGCGTTTTTGGCCCAAGGTGCCGCCTTTGGAACTCCCTCCCTACATACGTTACCTACCCTCATTTTCATCGTTCAGGAGGGCAGTGCGTCAACATTTTATTGATCTCGATCCTTAGCCTCTCTTGGTGGGAAAGGAGCGTTCTAGAAACTACTAGAAATAAGAAACCGTTTAATGTTAACCTAATTTATGGGCAGATGATAACTGCTTTATATTCTAGTCTGCAATGTTTATTATTCTAAGACTCGGCCCTTTGGCCTTAACTTGTGATAACTCGGTGTGTTTTAACCACCATAATTATATAAAATTTTTTTACATTGTATACATGTTATACAAATCGTATTTTATTTATTGTATTTTATTCGGTGTGATATTTGACTGTGATTTGACACTTCCTAGACCAAAAGTTATTTATCGTTATGTATTTTATCTATTGTATATTTTATTTTAATTATTATTGTATTATTTTTTTGCCATCTGACGGAATAAAAGGCTCTCTCTCTCTCTCTCTATCTCTCTTTTATCGACACCGTCGCTCGTGCTTCTTCGTCGACTACGAGAAACTGCGTCGTGCCCTTATAAAATATTCTCTTTAAATTTCAATAAAGTGCATATCTTTTACACGAGCCCTTGTTGTCATTTCGCCTCTCTGTTCTCATTTCCTCCTTGCACGCGGCGCGCATCGTATGGAATATACATCTCTGCCGCAGTGTGGCCAGGTAAACAATATATATCGTAATACTATGCATGTAAAAGTGGCGATTTATCGCCACAACCTGGTCACACTGCTCTGCCGCCTTTCTCGGAAGCATTTGCGCGACCCCGAATACTCATTTGCACACGCGATTATTCCCACAAATTATAGCTAGCCGACAGTAGATAATCCAATGCAGCGTTCGATATTATTAAAATGTGATTGTTTATGATACGCTTGGGAGATGCCGACAATTTGAGCGCACTAGGCAGATGACAAAAGTCCAGTTATGCATACGCATCTAGAAAAATTGTATAACCTTCGATTAGTGTGTGAAAGATGATATGTCACGTACTATTTTATTTTTTATTGAATATTATCGAAAATTTTATTTTGAATATCGATTTGATTTTTTACTTTAATAAACTAATTATATTGTAGTTATATTTTCTTACAACAAAAATCGTAGGAAATAAAATGAATTTTTTTAACGTACATACATCTAAAAAATTATAATAATTTACTTCAATATCCATGTGTTGTGGAGGCTCATTTCCATTGACTACTGGATTTTACATTATGTCTGAAAAATAAATCAAATAATTGATTGTAATATTATCGTCAAAACCTTTTAAACTAATTTTAAAATTTTGAGCTGAACAGTTGACATGAATTTACCCATATATATATGGGATATTTTAGGTGAAGTCAGCAGCTCAAAATTTTAAAATCGCTCAAAACTCGTTTTCTTTTAGTTTTTTATGAAAAAATTTTCCTCAAATTTTAGGTCGATATTTGCAAAAATAAAAAGCTATGCAAGATTGAAAATTCAATTTTTTTGCAATTTTTGGTTAAAATCCAAGATTATTCATTTTTAACTCAAAATCTTGAAACTTTTTGTATAGAACATTGATTGGCAAAAAGTTTGCATTTTTTCTGTAGAATGTACCAGTATTTATTTTATGACCCTTTTTGAAAGTGTCTGATTGGCTGCTTCCTAGTATACCTTCATCGAAGGATATTGAGGCTGCGGCCAAATATTTTTTATTCGACAAAATTTTTTTATATTCTTCTTCGAAAACCCTTCAAAATGCTTTTTTCATCAATACTGGCCGAGCAAAGGGAAAAAAGTTACAATTTTTTGAAATATCAAGAAAAATCCATAATTTCAATTTTTGATAACATGATTAATGAAACTGAATATTATTCATACATCTTATGGCATGGACCGTACCACTGAATTTTGTTAGAGCATCAAATAGAACATTATATATAACTATTTTCAATAATATTAGGCTTACACAATAAGCGATACCTAATTATGAATTAATAATAAATTAAGCTATAGAGGTTAATTACTACAAAGCTGTCAAAATGAAATCAGGCTACAGACTCATAATTTCATTCATAATTAGGTATCGCTTATTGTGTAAACCTAATATTATTGAAAATAGAGATTTATAATTTTCTATTTGATGCTCTAACAAAATTCAGTGGTACGATCCATGGCATAAGATGTATGAATAATATTTAGTTTCATTAATCATGTTATCAAAAATTGAAATTACAAATTTTGCTTGATATTTCAAAAAATTATAACTTTTTCCCTTTGCTCGGCCAGTATTGATCAAAAAAGCATTTTGAAGGGTTTTCGAAGAAGAATATAAAAAAATTTTGTCGAATAAAAAAGATTTGGCCGCAGCCTCAATATCCTTCGATGAATGTATACGAAGAAGCAGCCAATCAGAGACTTTCAAAAAGGGTCATAAAATAAATACTGGCATATTCTACAGAAAAAATGCAAACTTTTTGCCAATCAAAGTTCTATACAAAAAGTTTCAAGATTTTGAGTTAAAAAATGAATAAACTTGAATTTTAGCCAAAAATTGCAAAAAAATTGAATTTTCAATCTTGCATAGCTTTTTTATTTTTGCAAATATCGACCTAAAATTTGAGGAACATTTTTTTTTTTCATAAAAAACTAAAAGAAAACGAGTTTTAAGCGATTTTAAAATTTTGAGCTGCTGACTTCACCTGAAAAATTCCATATATGTGTGTATATATATATATATATATATATATATATATATATATATATATATATATATATATATATATATATATATTTGTGTGCTGTTTATCGTTGCCATCAATACGTTTTGTTTCTAAATATTACCAGATGACATTTCATGTATGAAACTGTAACTGGCAACATTTGATTTATAATACAAGCAATAAAAGTGTATTGTTCAAGGATATTGAAGTATACTAAAGTGAGAAAGTGATAGACAATAAAAGACCGATAATTTAAAGAGAAAAGGGAAGAGAGAGAGAGGGGAGGGGAGGGGGGGGGGGGAGAGAGAGAGAGAGAGAGAGAGAGAGAGAGAGAGAGAGAGAGAGAGAGAGAGAGAGAGAGAGAGAGAGAGAGAGAGAGAGAGAGAGAGAGAGAGAGAGAGAGAGAGAGAGAGAGAGAGAGAGAGAGAGAGAGAGAGAGAGAGAGAGAGAGAGAGAGAGAGAGAGAGAGAGAGAGAGAGAGAGAGAGAGAGAGAGAGAGAGAGAGAGAGAGAGAGAGAGAGAGAGAGAGAGAGAGAGAGAGAGAGAGAGTAACGAAAAGGCCGATCGACTGGCAAAAAGGGGCGCGACTCGATGCCGGGCGCTATACCGCAGGGTACCAATGGCAGAAAGTGTGTTGAAAGGGGCGCTTGACAGTTGGACAACTGTGAAGGCGGCAAAGGAATGGCAGCGCTTGACGAACTGCAGACAGGCGAGGCACCTCTTGGGGGAAGAGGCTCCAACCGCATCGTGTAAGGAGATACTAAGTCTCCCCAGGAGGAACATCATCATCTAGCCGTAACAGAAATTACGAAAGTGCACTCGTTGTCTTGAATCAGCACAAGGAAATACCACATATCTCCATTTTTCAAGAATAATTCCCGGAAAACCACGTAACTCCACTTTTTTTTTAGGATAACTCCCGGAAAAACCACGTAACTCTACTTTTTTTGTAGACCAATTCCCGGGAAACCCATGTAACTCTACTTTTTTTAGAAAAACTTCCGGAAAAACCACGTAACTCTACTTTTTTAGAATAACTCCCGGAAACCCCACGTAACTCCACTAAAATTTTTTTTTATTCCCGGACTAACCACGTAAGTGAAATTCGATTTTTAAAACATGAACGCTATTTTCTCTGGTTACTATGGCAAAAAATATGTTATTTACATTAGTATTCATAGACGCAGTGTTGCGTTTAATCTCACTTGTCTTGATTTATAACATCGATGCGAAACCTGCGAAACTAAAAACTCGATATACTCGAAATAATGAAAAGTGGAGATAAATGGTTTTTCCTGGAAGCCACAGATAAAATAATAATTATTCAGGAGCCGTAATTATAAATTTAATGCGAATTCATTGTTAATGGATTTTTCAATATAATTTATTAGAAAAGTATATATGTGTATGCACATTCAATATTTCTTATTTTATATTTTATTTTGAAAAATATCATGAAGATAATTCGATTTTGTGAAATTGAAATTTAACGCTTTTGGTACAAAACTATTGATTAAGTTGAATATTAATAATTACACGTATTAGGAATGTCCAACCGTTAATAGTAAAGTGTATACCTACTACGGTATGCACTCTGAATAACAAAAAAAAATATAATTATTAGTCATTTCTCTAAAATAATTATTCGCCTCTCCCTCCCTCCTTCCTTCCCCCTCTTTCTCTCGCTTCCTCACTCTCTCAACCAACCACCCAGTACCAACCACCCAGTACCAATCAGACAGTATCAAGTACCATCCACCCAGTATCAAAGACTCAGTACCAACCACCCAGTACCAATTATCCAGTACCAACCATCCAGTACCAACCATCCAGTATCAACCATCTAGCACCAACCACCCAGTACCTGTCATCCAGTACCAGCGACCCACGGCCCACCATGACCGACAGAAATCTTCTCCGCGCATCTTCCTTTCTCCCCCCCACTCTCTCCCTCACCCTCTACCTTTCCCTCTCCCTTCCTCCCTTCCACGCGGCCGTACCCAGAGGCATCTTACCTCCTGGAGCGCTCGGCTCCATCTGAGCGGAGCTGCTCTGCGGCCAGCCTTTTATACCCGCTGAGACCTGCAACTGCGCATCTCTCTCTTTCTCTCTCCCTCCCACCCACCCTGACCCAGAGGCATCTTACCTCCTGGAGCGCTCAGCTCCATCTGAGCAGAACTGCTCTGTGGCCGGCCTTTTATACATACCGCGACCTAGCTACCATGCGCCTGACCATCTGCCTCTCCTACTCCCTCTATCACTCTCTCACTCCCACCCGCCCTGACCCTGAGGCATCTTACCTCCTGGAGCGCCCGGCTCCATCTGAGCAGAGATCCTCTGCGGCCGGCCTTTTATACCCACCGAGACGTGGCTACCATGCGCCTGCTCATCTGTATCTCTCTCTCTCTCCCTCTCCCCCTCTCTCTCTCTCTCTCTTTGCTTCTAGCGTTACAAAATTTTGCGCAATGCATTACATGTCTATTTATATAGTGGATATTTAATCTGTACATACTTCATGTATAAAGAATCATACACTGAAAAAAAAACTTTTTTTGATTCAAAAAATCGATTTACTAAAAAATGAATTTTCTTGAACTAAGCAACTCATTCCTTGATTTAAGTTTCCGACATTTGATGTGAGTAAATATTTCTTTAAAGTAAGATAGCAAATTTTCTTAAATCATATTTACTAAAACCAAGTAAATAAATCTTCGTTCTAATAAACAGCTTTTAAATTAAGCTAACGGATACCTTAAAAACAGAAAATGATTTTTCTTGAATTCGACTTCCGCAAGTAAATAAATATTTCCTTAAATTGAACACATCAGTAATTTTATTCAAGAAAATAATGAATTGATTCAAAGACCAAATACAGTAAAAAAATATTTACTTAGATCAAGGACTTGAAATCATAGTTCTAACACAAAGCTTTTGAATTAAACAAACTGCTATTTCAGAAATAGAAAATTAATTTTCTTGAATTTAGCAGCAGCAGAAATAAAAATATTTATTTAAATTAAAAGCATCAGAAGCTTGATCTGATAAAATAATAATTTGATTCAAAGATGAATTAAATTAGAAAACGTTTACTAAAAACCAAGGAAATAAAATTTTAATACTAATACATAGTCTTTGAATTGAGCGAACGTCTACTTTAGAAACAAGAAATTAATATTCTTGAATTGAGTAGCCAGTTCACAATAATATATACTTAAATTAAAAGCAACAGAAACTTGACCTAATAAAATAATAATTTCATTCAAGGATCATGTACAGTACAAAACATTTACTAAAAACCAAGTGAATCAAATTTTAGTTCGAACACATGACTTTAGAATTAAGCAAAATGACATCTTAGAAACAAAAAATTAATTTTCTTGACTGCAACTCCGGCAGATGAAAGAATATTTGCTTGAATTAAAATAAAAAATAACTCAATTTAAGAACAATAATAATTTGATTGAAATTAAGAAATAGTTAAAAATATTAAGTATATCCAAAGTAATAAAATCTTAGTTGAAAAAAATATTTTTTGAAGTAAAGAAATCGATATCTTAAAACCGAAAAAATATTGTCTTGAATTTAGCAAATGCACACTAAAAAAAACATTTTTTTGATTCAAGAAAATCGTTTTACTAGAAAATGAATTTTCTTGAACTAAGTAACTCATTTCTTGGTTTAAGTTTCCGACATTTGATGTGAGTAAATATTTCTTTAAAGATAGAAAATTACTAAAAAAAAATATACTTTTCATCAAGTCTAAAACTTAAGAACATATCTTACTACAAGAAAATATCTCTTTCAAATCTAAAACTCATTTAACTAGGGGGGCTGCGCCCCCCTGCGTGCCTTCCGTACGCCAACCCCCCCCCCCCCTCACCTGCTCCACGCTTCGCTCGTCGCCCGCCCCCTCCCTATGTAAAAACTTCGTTTTTACATAATAGGCACGACCGTAATACTCAGGAGAATCTTACAATTTTGCTATTGTAAAATTTATAATAGGTACTTTATTTTCATAATTTTTATCAAAATAAAAAAAAATCGTTTTTTACAGGCCTTGATTTTAGGAATTTTTTTTAGGATTTGATATTGCATGAAATCTTTTTGAATAGTATACGGAAAACTATCGTTTTAAATGTGTTTAGTCATTAACTAGGGTGGGTGAAATGAAAACTTCAACACTTCTGATTAATAAAAAATAATACAAAGCTAAATTTTACAGTTTTAACGAAAGGTGAGCTCTAGCTAAGCCCACGCAACACGTTGTTTGAATTAACGTTAACTACAAGGGAAAACAATGTTTGCGGGTATTCCTATAATTACATAATAGATATATATATATATATATATATATACACACACACACACACTAGGGGGGCTTCGCCCCCTGCTCGCTCCGCTCGCCAACCCCCCTGCATAGCGTGAATTGTTAAAAAAAAATATTATAACAAAAGATAATGCAATTAGGTAAATATAAACTGAATTAGGTTTTTAAATCTAGAAATATTAATGATGTTTTTCTTTATTTAAAAAAAAATCTTTTCTTTTTTTAAATTTGTTAGATATGTTCGAATACAATTATGAAATATATTTACATGTAACAAAAGAATACATATTTATGTTGTTCATGTAGGTTTATTATATAAAAAATGATTAACAATAATTTTATATGATTTTGGCATGTCTCATTATCATATATAATTATTATTATTTATTATATAACACGCCCATAACAGTACCTCAATGGTGGTGCGGAAAACTGTTAAATGTAATAAATAAAACTGAAAAACTTACTACGCAAGATATCTATAATGAATTATATGTAAAGGAGGAGTAGATAGAGGGACCGGTGAAGCCGGTATGGATCGCACATGAAGCGGGGTGGAGCCATTTTGAATTTTGAAAATCTAAATTATAATGTATCCGTTTAATAGCGAATCCAGATACTCTTTATACATAATTTGCAGCAAAATTCATTAATATTTCACCATCTTCGAATCTACCATTTTGAATTTTCTTAATCTGAGTTCAGATTCGTAATAATCGACTCCAGAAAACTTCTATATACCATTTTTAGCAAAATCCAGTAAAATTTCATTTTTAACCACCGTTATGCGTCGTCATTTGGAGTTTTCAAAATCTGAGTTCAGATTCCTAATCAGCGAATCTCGAAATCCCTATATACAATTTTCAACTAGATATCTATAAGAAATTAGTTGTAGTGGGGTAGGTGGAGGGGAGTGGAGGGGAGTGGAGGAGGTGGATGGGCAGACACCCTTCAAAATAACGTAAAATTTGAAAGAATTTAACGGTAAAAAGTGGAAGGGTGGTGGAGGGGGGTGGAGTGGGTAGGTACCCATTTTTGCCCTTACAACTATATAATATAGGAAGATATATATATATATGAGTACATCCACCGAATTTTAAATTTTGGGCATGAAAAAAAAGTTTCTAAATTTTTTTAAGGCACACCTTCTGAAGCACTTTTCTTCATTCTATATAGGTCAAAAGAACATGAAAATAAAAGAGTTACTCATTTTTTATAATAGCTATTTTTTATAATAGGTTTTACGCGCTTTTTGTTTACGTACGATTTTCTATATGTTCGTAAAATTCAGAGAAATGTTCTCGCGTGACTTTATAATCTCGGCACTGTAAAGTTGAATGACATTTTAACATATGGATAATATCTTTATAAATGATCAAATCTATAGTTCACATCTATGCTAAGGATGATATTATGCTTTCTGTGGATGTGCCACCCAATAATACACTTTTTTTAAACAAGTTACGCTTCGATCTAGTCTTCTTTCAAATGCTGTAGATTATTTTAGAAATAAGGCACACATATTTGCAAGGCGTCATTTTTTTCGTTAGTCCAAGAAGAATATTTTACGCTTTTTATATTTACAAAAAAAAATTGCTATTTTTTTTAAACGGTATAAATAAACATTTTTTTTTTAATTTATAAATTGTAGTACGATGTTTCAATTATTTTTATTTCAGTTTTGAAAACAGGCACACCTTTGGGGGTTGTTTTTTTCTGAAAAAATATAATGTCAGGATGATCTAAAAAAATTTTGGTACTGTTTGGAGGATAGCTATTTTGTTTTAGACTATTTAGTGGAAAAAACTTGGTAAAGTACACGTGAGGCTCCCCTAATTCTGACCATTCAAGACATGTTTTAGTCATGATCGCCACTGTTGATCTTGATACAAATGAAGTGCGATTTCAAGAAAATTTTGTTTAATAGTTCTATGTATTTGAACGTTAACTAGGTTCATTTATATGAAAGATCTAGCTCAGTAACACGAAAATTAAAAATTCGGTGGATATGCTCATATATGGGACGTTTCACGTCAAATCGATCAAGGCTCTCGCCAAAATTTGGGGACACTTACAAAACTGATTTTTTGCTGAAAAAATTTGTCTTTCCAAGTACTTTAAGATGCTATATGGCAGAATTCATAAATCCAATATGGCGGCCCAATATGGCGCCTGGAAGTGTAAAAAAAAATCAAGATTCATCCAATAAACTACCGCCAGTGAACATATTATTGATGAATCCCCCTCCAAATGACCTTAATAGGGCTTTCGAGATCGCTGTTCATAAACCTTGTTATTTTCAGACGATTCAACATTTTTATATAACTGCTTAGTAAACCATAAATCACAAAATTTTTATGCAAACAAAGATCAATGGTCGATTTTACAGACAAAACAAGTTAGGGTAGTCATTTCGTATGTTTTTAAAGTCAATTAATCATAAATTTAAGTCAGTTCGATAGTATCGTATCACTTTGTGATCCTAACCTCAAAAGATATTGAGAAATCAGGACTTTATATTCATATCGCGAATTAAATCATTAGAGACTACTTATTTCTCATATTTTTGGGACTGATAAATCGTAATTTAAAGTAGGTTCGATAGTAGCATGCCAGGTTCTGATACTAACCTCAAAAAGATTTTTTTAATCCTCGTAATGCTCGACATTCTTAACCTAAACACCAAAAAGCCTTGACAGTAGCTATTTTTCCCACTAAATCGTGTAACAATGTAACAGCTTGATTTAATCAATGCGCAGTCCAACCATTAAGAATGTCGAGCATTACGAGGATTAAAAAAATCTTTTTGAGGTTAGTATCAGAACGTGGCATGTTACTATCGAACCTATTTTAAATTACGATTTAGCAATCCCAAAAATATGAGGAATAAGTAGTCTTATCGTAAGTAGATTTAATTCGCGATATGAATATAAGTCCTGATTTCTCAATATCTTTTGAGGTTAGGATCACAAAGTGATACGATACTGTCGAACTGACTTAAATTTATGATTAATTGACTTTAAAAACATACGAAATGACTACCCTAACTTGTTTTGTCTGTAAAATCGACCATTGATCTTTGTTTGCATAAAAATTTTGTGATTTATGGTTTACTAAGCAGTTATATAAAAATCTTGAATCGTCTGAAAATAACAAGAGTTATGAACAGCGATCTTGGAAGCCCTATTAAGGTCCTTTGGAGGGGGATTCATCAATAATATGTTCACTGGCGGTAGTTTATTGGATGAATCTTGATTTTTTTACACTTCCAGGCGCCATATTGGGCCGCCATATTGGATTTATGAATTCTGCCATATAGCATCTTAAAGTACTTGGAAAGACAAATTTTTTCAGCAAAAAATCAGTTTTGTAAGTGTTCCCAAATTTTGGCGAGAGCCTTGATCGATTTGACGTGAAACGTCCCATATATATATATATATATATATATATATATATATATATATATATATATATATATATATATATATATATATATATATATATAATACGAACTCAATTACGAAAAAATACTGACGCCGCACAAACTATACTAATACGGTAAAAATGAGAGAGAATAAGAAAAGGCTATAAATAAGTACTAGCGCACTCGGCAACGGGTGGATCTGGCTCTTCTTTTCTGCCTTCGCGCCTTGCGACTTTACCGCCGGCCGCCGCGTGCATGAGCGAGCGCGCGAAATACTATTGCCGCAGCGACGGTTGCGTGCGCACTGCGCAGTGCGCATACTGCATATGCGTATTCTGTGATCTCCTACTGTAAAAGAGAGATAGCGATTTATTGTCGAATTGAAGCTTAGAGCCAACTTCAGAGCGTTATCAAACAATTTCATTGGCTAATAGTATAGATAAGATAGGTTAGTGTATACAGGCGCGCGTAGCATGCTCTGCTTTAAAATCTAGTAACATAAACAATCGCATCGCCCGGCTCCCAGCGTCTGCTCATTTCCCAGCGATGACAGCGGCTGCTGTAGTACGATGTCCTGGTGGACGTCGTCCCTCTCGTCGTACTCATCGGGTGGTGGTGACTCGTCGGAGTCAGCAAGGCAGCGGGATCGATGACGGAAGCAGGTTTGGTAAGCTCTTTATCTCGTTTCTAACCTCTCTGATGGGTGGGCGTACTTTTCTCTTGTTGCAGGTATCTGTAGCAGGGACGAGACAAACTATTACGGGCATTGCTGCAGACTGTCTCTTGAGTATGGTAATATTGTCTACATCATCTATTTTTTCTTCTATTTATTAAAATTTCTAAACCTTTTACATGCTTTTTAGTTACATTTTAATGTTATATTATAAATGTTATATTTAAAAAAATAGCATTAGCATCAAATTAATTAGTATGCTCAAAATAATTATATGTCTGAATTTTACAATGTTGTTTTTTAGTTGTTACAATGAATTATATTTGCAAATCAGAAGATTTAAGAAACAAATTACACAAACACGTACAAACGCTTTATAGTAGATTCACATAAAAGATTTTCAATTTATAATGGAAGTTAAAATTTTAATTTAATTGTTTTATCAGTTTTTCATATTTTAATTCATATTGCTAAATTACATGATTTATTTATTAGCCAAATGTGATTTTCAGATAATCAACTCTTCCAGCTTGGCTCTCACACTAGTGACTATGAATATAATTAATCTGCTGTTTGTGCCTTAGCCGACCCCAGGCTGAGACTGTCTCCGACAGTGAATCGAATGAAGGTCTCCACCAGTCTTTCTCCTCCAGCAGATGGTGTGGTCTATTATTCTATCCCGACTGATGTCCTTGAAGTAGCGCCAACCTGGACTGGCCAGCCCTACTTTGTTGCCCTACAGCTCCAGCAGTGATTTAAGAGTGCCAGTGCATCAGAATGTGTGAGAATAGGGAGAAATTTTAAAAGTGTAGTGTGTGTGTGTTTAGATGCGCTATGGGTAGGAAGGTAGTTATTGGATACTGGGTAGATTAGTCAAATTGATTTATAAGTTTAGCTAGGATATGAGAACTCGCCTCAGAGGGTAAGATATCTCCCTGCTCGCATCTCACTCAACTAACGGCCGCAGGAAAGGCAGCGACAGGTCTGTGTGACTGCAGGTGTCCACGAGGGTGGACAGTCGAGAAGGATGGCGGCCGGAGGGTCAGGCGAGGGAGAAAAAATGGGTATGTAATAGTGTCTAATATTGAAGGTGAAGTGAATGATGTGAGTGTAAAGTAATAAAGAGACAGGCGGGCGTGTACAGTAAAAAGAGATAGACGCAAGTAGAAGCCGGGGGAGTCGAGAAAATGCGACAAGGGAATTTGCCGAATTCCCGGAACCGGCCGGTAGCGCAACAGGTTTGCGCGAGAAATTGCACGTGAGCATGCGCGCGCAGTGGGCCAAAATGGCCGCCCCGCAGCTTTGTCGAGTAGCTGCGTCTTCTTCTTCCCAGTGCGCGCGCGTTGCGCCATGTTAAGTTAAGAGCATGGTGGGCGCGGGGCGCGAGGGGAGAGGGAGGCCGCGCGAGCACGGGAGAGACGTGGCGCGTGAAGTCGGAGACGGAGCTCGCGCGCAGCCGTGCCGCGCAGAGAGCCGATAGTTGCGCGGAGAAGGGGCGCGCGGCGAGAGAGAGAGGGAGAGCCCGATAGTCGCGTGGAGAAGGAGTGCGACGGCAGGCACACAGCATCGATCGATAGGCGCGAGGAGAAGGGGGAAAGCACCGTGTGCTGTGCGGGAGCTGCGCTGAGACATGGCGCGCGGTATATAGTATAGAGAGTGTATGTGTGCGCGGGATGGGGAACGCGTACGGCAAACAGCACGCGTAGAGAGGGCTCGCGCAGAGAGAAGCACACGAGGCGCGCTGACGTGAACCGCGCGCGGCGCGATGCATTGTATAAACACACCGTAAGTGTGTAGTGTACGAGAAAAGAGAGAGCGCCTTTGTAACATACGACCAATTGCTTGCTAGCGGCATTGTGTTAGTGTGAGCAGAGGACGCAAAACAACACGGTTTCGAACTAGAGAGAGAGATGAGACGAGAGAGATGAGAGTGTGCACACGCCGAGATGAGTTTATTTAAGTCGCGCAATTAAAGACGAGGACGTCACATCTAGTTCGAAGAGAGATTGTAAGTCGCCTTAAAAGAATTGTCATGACGAGATAAGCTGTATAGTAGATGAGTAGTTTGACAGCAAAAGCCGTGTTGTTGGAGAAGGCGCAGACGATGAGATGAGGAGATGAGAAAAGTGACGTCACGATTCGAATCGGTGAAGAGATAAGAGATGTACATATAGCTATATGAAAAATAAGAGATGAAAATGAAATGAGAAAGAAATAAGAACGAAAGTTAACGGAAGTTGGAGAGTAAAAGCTAAGAAAGAGAGTATGACTGAAAACTAATACAATTGTGTTTTTCAGGTTGCTTTGACGAACTGCAACGAGTGTTTGGAGATGTGTGGAACCAGGAGCTGATGCACCTGGAACACAGGGGTGAAAGTGTGTTTGTCATCAGGAAAGATGATAGGACGCTTCACTTCATGTTCTCGGACCGGAAAATAGTAAGGATCGACCATAAAATGAGTGACGAGCAATTTTGTTATGTCGATTCAATCTGGCCAGTCGAGTCAAAAGTTCTGCCTTTTGTCATTCCTCCATTGATTGAGACAAAAACGGAAAAACCTCCGGAGAAGGAGGGAGGTGCGGTAACGGTGGAAATGGTGCAGAAAATGCTTCAAGAACAGAAGCATGTACTCGAGAAGGAGATGCAGGAGCAGCTGAAACGCACTCAATTGGAAACAATTTCGCTACAGCGAGAGATGAATAAGCAATTGATGGAAGGACTTGTATCTAATTTTGGGCAGATGCTGCAGGCATCACTGTCTGGGGGCAGTGTGATACGGCCAAGTATTGAGGGTACAGCCCAAATTACTGAAGTACCAGTAATCAAAGAAGAGAGAGAGAAAGAGAAAAGTAGGCCCAAAATCAAGTCCAACATATTGATAAAGGCCAGTACCAGTACAGCGACAGATGTTGGAGACGAAGTCGCAACAAAGAGACGAGACCTAACATTTACGCAGGAGGAGATTGATTTGATCCCCGATATGAGCACTCCCAAGAGCAGAGATGTGCGAGATGAGCCTGACCCGAACTGGGTCAACATCCAGACGGTAAGATCTCCACGCTCACCTCCGTCCAGTATCTCAGCTACTGAGGAGGGAGAACTGCTGAACTATGAGAGGGAGGAAGATTGGGATGCGGAGGATGGTAAAAGGTGGAGATGAGTAAAACCGAGACCAGTGGTGAGTAAAACAAATCATTCTGTTGAATCAACCGAACATAAAAGAGACGAGACTCACCAGGTGCGTGAAATTAATGTAGAAGCATTGATTGAAAAGAAAGTTTCAGAAAGAGTAGAAAGTTTTTTTGAAAGAACAGAATAAAGTAAATGAAAGTTTGAATTCGTTTGTAAATTTAACGGACAAAATACAAGTAGAGGTGCTTGAAAAATACTCTGGTACAAACCGAGTGTATAAATTAACTTCTAACAATAAGTTTGACATGTTTGATGATTATTTGAGATCGGAGTTGAGAACAAAAAAACTAGAATACATATTGAGTACAGAACTGTCTAAAAATGTGTCTGAATCAAAGATAGCTGATGATAAACACAAGGTGAGAGACATAATAATAAATCACATCGATGAGAAATATTATGCCAAGATCCTTGACATAAAAGAGCCTAAAGAGATTTTAATTAAATTAAAAGAATACAAAAGATGAGAATTACAAGCGTGTCAGCTAGGAAAGACTTGTATGAGATGAGATTCAATCCAAAGAAAGAAAAGGCCCCAGAATTCTGGGACAAATTCGAAGAAAAAGTTCGAATGTATGAAAATGTCCCAGATGCTGGGAAGATGTCAGGAAAAGAAAAGAGAGATATTTTTATGCTGTAAGAGATGCGGCGCCAGGCATTGAAGTATTCAATTGTCTTAACAGACAAACAACAGGGCAAGACGTGCCCTACTCAGGACTAAAAGATTATCTGTTACAGGTGGAATCATCAACCAGGAAAAAAGCCCCGAAGACAGCAATGTTTTCAAGGTGGGGGTACCGTACTGGTGACAGTCGAGGTCGAGGAGACGCGAGGGGAGCTGGAAGAAGTGACTCAGCCTCACCACAGACCAGGTGCTACTCTTGCGGCCGTAATGGCCATCTGGCCAGAAACTGCCCCACACCCGGGCAGAGGGTGTGCTATGTGTGTCAGAAACCTGGCCACGAAGCAAGAGAGTGTACAAGCCGAAAGAGAGAGGGGGAGCGACGGGCTGAGATCCCAGAAAAGTCCTCAAGAGGAAGCAGTACACGCCGAGAGACGGGAAGCGAGTCATCTGAGGGGCTCTTCGAGCAGAGCAGCTCGAGGTGGAAATGATCACCGAGGGTCCAATGACAGAGGACGTGGCGGCAGAGGTCGTGGTGGCCGTGCTCCACCGGGCTGGTTACTGATGACTGCCAGGGACGAGTACCAAGATGAAGATGAGCAGAAAGAGGGTAATGTAATAAATAATTCTACAGTTAGTAATAAGAATAGAGCAGATAGTAACAAAGGTAATGTGATTGTTAAATTCATAGCTGACTCTGGAGCGACAGAGCATTTGAGTAGGATGGAATTGATATTTGAAAAGTTGGATGATAATATTAATCATACTGTGAGATGTGCTAATAAAGGTAGTTCGCTAAAAACAGTAGGCTCGGGGTTAATTAAATTCAGAACAGACAAAGGTGGCGAATTTGTATTAAAAGATGTTTTGTACTCAAAAGAATTGTCAGAGAATTTGTTATCACTAAGACAATTTGTTGATCAGGGATTGCAGATCTACTTAGATAATAAAAAGATAAATATATATGACCCGTTGACTAAAGAAAGAATAGTATCAGGAATATACAAAAATCCCTTCTGGATTATTAAATTAAAAGTAATTAAGAACAAAGATGAGATTAAAGAAAAATATATGTCAAGCGCATTAATTAGCAACGAAAGTAAAGAAAAAGGCTATAACACTAGGAGTAAAAGTAAATTAAACTCAAACAAAAGTAGTCAACCGAGCGAGTCAGAAAAGGATAAGTCAGAATTTAAAGCTGTAGAAGCCTCAGACATAGTATCTACAGGCAATAATAGGAAAGTACATAATGTTAATTTTAAAACAGAGTACATAAGTACAACACCCCCTTAATGTTAAAGTAACGGTTTCTTGTTTCAAGAAAATATTCCTTAAATTTAATATAGTACTAGTACATGCCCTTTAAATTAAGCAAACTGATATCTTATTGTTATATCTATATATACTATATAGATATATAGTACTAATACATGCTCTTTGAATTGATTGATCTTCTATATCTTAAAACAAGACATTAATATTTTTGTATTCACGAGCCGCAGTCACAATAGAATATTTACTTGGATTAAAGGCATCAACTTGACCTGATATAATAATAATTTGATTCTAAGATGAAATAGATTACAAAATGTTCATTAAAAACCAAGTAAATAAAATTTTAGTACTAATACATGATCTTTGAATTGAGCGATCTACTATTTTAGAAACAAGAAGTTAATTTTCTTCAATTTAGTAACCGGAGTATATAATAATTCTTACTCAAATTGGACGCATGAATAACTTAACCTAATAAAATAATCATTTAATTCAAAGATGAAATGTAATACAAAATATTTACTAAAAACCAAGTGAATAAAATTTTAGTTCCAACACATGGTTTTAAAATTAAGCAAACTGACATCTTAGAAACAAAAGATTATTTGATGAGATATTTGATTTGAATAAATATTTATTTTATGTAAGATAGACCATTTTCCTAAAGGATATTTACGACCAAGTAAATAAAATCAAAGCTTTTAAATTAAGAAATTAGAAATAGAAAATTAATTTTGTTGAATTTAGCAGCAGAAGTACTGACACGATCCCTACTTTACCGGTATCTGAATTTTATTTTTTTTATTGTGTTTGAACAAACATTTTAGAGCAAAGCGTTCTTTCACGCCCTCCGGAATACCATTAGATTTTTCCAAAATAGATTTTGAAATATTTGAGGCTTTGTTGTAATTAATTACTAATTTCCAGAACGTTTTTGCAAAAATTTAATGGATGGAATCATATGGAAATTTAATAGAGTATTGAAAATAAAATTTTGAAAAATATAAACTATTTATATAGCGCTCTAGAATAAAGCAAATATTGTAATCAATAAAAATATAGTCGTTTTCATACCAAAGAAGAAAATTTAAAGAATGTTTTCACTACTGGTCTGATTTCTACTTTACCGGCACAAAATTTGTTCAAGCAATCGAATTCAATTAATTAATGTCTTATTATAAGTCACTCATTTTCTTAAAATATTGAGTAAATATAAATAATTATTAAAAACCACTAATATATTAGACAAATAATTAAAATGAAATATTAATATTGAATAAATACGGATAATGCAGCTTAAGTAGATGAAAATGTCCGAATTCTTTCATGCGAGCGATAGCGTAACGGATAGCGTGCGTGCGTAGTAATCCAAGGATCGTGGGTTCGATTCTCGATTAGGGCGAAAATTTTTATGTAAGTTTTTTTCTGCGATAATAAAAGTGCGATTAATTTAGAAACCAATTCTCTAATAAATATGCGAAAATGTTATAAATAATGAAAAAAGTTGTTAATAAATAAATTAAGATTCTTCGTACAACGCAAAAGTGGGTAAGTAGTATATATAAAATTAATATAAGTGTATGATAAATTTGATTCAATGTAATAATATAGCAATTTACAAACCGTGACTTTATTTATTATATTTATTGTAATTTTTTTTAATTTTACAAAATTGATAAATTTTAAAGAATAATTTTTTGAATCAAAAAAATAATATTTTTAAACAAGGAAAGAATGTTTAGTAAAAATTGGTTATATTTCTAAGTAAACCTGATTCATAAAACAAATTTTCTGATTTAAAATATTAATTTTTTTAAATAAAATTATATTTACTTATAAAAAGAAATTATGCTCTGAACACAGTATTATATTTTTTGCATTTTATCAAACTATGAAAGACATGTTCTATATATCAAGAAATACTTCTTTAGTTGAAAGAAATATTGTTTTAGAGTAAAATTTGAATTTTTTAATAGAAGGTAGAATATTTTCATCTAAAAAAATATTTTTTTACATAAAGAAGCGTTTTCTTACTTCTGATATGCAAATAAAAACATAATTTTGATAAAAAATTATATTTACTCATTTCAGGAGAATATTTTTTAAATGTACAAAATGAAAATTCAAATTAAAATCTCAATAGCTGTACACAAAATAGTATAGAACACAAAATAGGACCGTCAAAGCCAATTATTCATTACTGAAGTAATATGCAGCTGTCGTTAGAATCTTAACTACTATCAAGCTTACAACGTTGGGTCTAACAAAAAACGTTGCTGTGCAGCTCCATACATCTTTGCAGCACTCTGATCCCGAGGAAATATCATCATGACGGAAAACTCGGTGAATTATTTATATAATATTCTAAGTGAACGTAAAGATACGAACTTAATGAAAGTTATAGTGTTTATTTCAAAGTCGCTAGGTTTTTATGTTAGCACAATGTGTCAAAGGTTTTCAAATCTGTTGTACGACGAAAAAAGTATAGATTGCAATGCAAATTTTTGATTAACTGCAGGTTTTACAATCTGATTCCGATACATATTCAAAATAATTTCAAGAGTATTGAAAATATTCATATGTTTTCTGGATCTGGTTATAACAAACTAAAAAATAATTTACAAAAGGCAAAGAAGAAAATATTAAATTTAGAAATTTTAGATATCAATAATCATATTCAACACATAAAATTTGAACTAGATAGATTGAAAAATAAACTGATTACGGCTGGATATCAAAAACTGACAGCTCTATTTGAATCCTACTATTTTGATAAGTTAAAACTAATCATAAATTCATACGAAAAAAATTTGGATAAAAAATTAGACATGCTATATTTAAACAAATATATGAAACCGTTAATCAAAAATACATACATAATAGAGAATAAAAGAAAGAATAATAGTATGACTAACCAAGACACAGCACAGGTCAATATACTTGACAATAACACACGGTGCGATGAACTCTCGAACGTAGAGAATAGATGGATCGTTAACCTTTCTGATGTTATACTACCGAAATATGTAATTAATGTGTTAAAGCTAGGCGAAAAATTTAACTTCAATGATAAGGTAGACAATAAGATTATCCTCGAAATGATTAAAAATTTAGAATTATACTTAAACAAACATACTGACTTTAAACAATCAAATAAAATACGTAATCACTTTCTCTCAATTATAAGCAAATTCCAAAATAGAATTCTGTCCAATAATTCAACCTTTGAAAAACAACTTAAGATCGACATACAATTAACAAAAACATTCATTAAAAATAATAAAGACCTTCTTATTACTAAGGCCGACAAGGGTAATGCAACGGTTATTATTAAAAAATCCGTATATTTGGAAAAAATGACTATGTTATTTAATGATGAAAAGTATTATGAGAAAATAAAAAAGAATCCGTTAGCAACATTAGAGAGAAAAACTAGATTACATATTAACAATTTAAATGATATGAATTTTCTGATGAATGGTAAAAAAATTCCACGAGTAGCACAAAAATGTAATGTGTCAAAAGGTTACGGCCTAGTCAAAATACATAAAGAAAACAATCCAGTCCGTCCGATTATCTCCGCAATAAATTCGCCTACTTATAACTTGGCTAAGAGTTTATCCAAATTCCTTTACGAACATTTGAAAAAACCGTTTTCACACATTAATAATAGTCTTCAATTAAAAGAAAAAATAGAAGGTACCATAATTCCTGATGGGTTTGAAATTATTAGCTTAGATGTGATTAGTTTATTCACAAACGTACCGGAATATTTGATTTACGCGGCTATTGAGAAACGTTGGACTCAACTTTTTAATCATACATATTTATCTTGCAGTGAATTCATAGAATCTATAAAATTTATTCTACAAAATAATTTTTTCCAGTTTAATGATCAATTTTATAGACAAAAATTTGGTTCTGCTATGGGAAATCCTATCAGCCCAATTTTAGCGGATATTGTAATGCAAGATTTAGAAACGTACGCCCTAAGTAAACTTTGTTTTGATAGTACCTTTTATTTTAGATATGTTGATGATATATTATTATGTGTACCAAAGAATTTAATAAATTATACACGAGAAGTTTTCAATAGTTATGATGAAAATTTACAGTTCACAACCGAAAAGTCGATTTATAATAAAATTAGTTTTCTTGATATAGAAATTATTGTTAATAACAAGAACATAATAACAAACTGGTACAGAAAACCAACATTTTCCAGTAGGTTATTGAATTACAACTCACAACACCCACAAAAAAACAAAATTGCGATTATTTACTCACTAGTTGACAGAGCAATTAAACTTTCACATACTTCGTTTCATAATGTAAACTTAAATTTAATAAAACAGTTCCTAATCAAAAATGATTATCCAATATATTTGATAAACAAATATATAAAATTAAGATTTAGAAGCATGAATTACACTAATGAAAAAAGAATACAGCGTGAGAAAAAATTACACATAGTGATCCCTTACATAAATGAAATAAATCCGATTATCTCAAAATTTTTTTAAAAAATATAATACTGAAGTGTTAAATAATACTGTAAATAAATGGAACTGTTTTATAAAATTGGGTAAAGACGTGAGTTCTAAAGATGAGAAAACCAATGTCGTTTATCGGATAGAATGTAATGAGTGTGCGGCTACATACGTAGGTCAAACAGAAAGACGATTATGTATTAGAGTTAAGGAACATAAGAAAAAATGCGAAAACAAAGATCGAGGTTCGGCAATTTACACTCATATGGAAGAAACTGAGCATAATTTTAATTTCAACAATGTAAAAGTATTACATACGGAACAGTTATTAGGGAAACGCAAATTAGCCGAAATGTTGTTTATACATGCACAACCACAATATATTAATAATCAGCAAGATACAAAGACACTTAGATTTGAATATAAGACATTTATAAATAAAAATCACTTCTTACAATAGAAATTCTCATGAAAGCACGATCAATATCATTGTACAGTATTAGGAAAGTATGAAAGTAAAGATATGACCACGCCCATTTGCCACTTTTGAATAACGAGTAGTATTAGCCCACCCCCCACCTGGGCTCTTTTACATATATTCGCCTAATACTTGCGAGACCGCGTAACACTTAGAACCACCCCGCGCGTTTGATCAAATGGTATTTATATATATGTGTAACGCACACAGGCATTCTATGTAATATATAAAGCCCGAATGTTCATTATTGTAACAATTGACTGGTGATACTGAAGCGATCACCTACGTAACTTTAAGAGACTGCCTAGACTTTGTAAGTAAATCTTGTTCGTTAATCGTAGATGCGATTACTATTGTTTAGTTTATAACTTTCATTTATGTGTATTTTATTATTTAAATTTGTACTAGTGTCTTGAGAAGGAGTTTAAATAAAAACTCGAAACGTCGACGATTAATATATCATCGTGGGTTGTCATTTCGTCATCCTTGACTTACCCTTCCTTTGGACAGCAGGACCGTCAAAGCCAATTATTCATTACTGAAGTAATATGCAGCTGTCGTTAGAATCTTAACTACTATCACAAAATAGTATTTACTATATCCAATAAAATATTAACTTCGTGTAAAGAAATATTCTTTATATTTTAAAGGTAAAATTGATTAAGAATACTAATCTTATGAAACAAAATTGTATATACTCAAAATAAGAAATTATGATCTGAAAACAAGAACATAATTTTTACATTTGGCCGAATTATCAAAGACACGTTCTATATTTCAAGAAAAATTTTTTTCGTCCAAAGAAATATTTTTTCAAAGTAAAAATTGAACTTTTTACTTAAAGATTAGAATATTTTCATATAAAAAAATATTTCCTTAAATCAAGTAAGCGTTTTCTTACTTCTAATTTATAAATAAAAACATAATTTTGATAAAAAATTATATTTACTCTATTCGAAAGAATATTTTTTAACTGTGCAAAATGAAAATTTAAATTAAAATTCCAATATTTGTACACAACATAGTATTTACTATAGCTGATGATATATTAATTTGTTTCAAGTAAATATTCTTTGGGAACAAAAAAGCCTTAAGTTCTTTTCAGTATGCATATTGTGGCTGTGAAATATCATTTTTTTGAATCAAAAAAAGGTTTCGCTTGAATCAACGTAATATTTACTAGTATTAAAATTATATTTCGTTATTTTAAACAATACTATTTCTTTAATTCAAACAAATATTTCCTTGAACATATTGAAGGAAGCCATTTTTTGATTCAAGTAAATATTTTTTGAACAAAGAAAATTATTTTTTCCGTGTGAATGATTTATATATAAACCATTCATAATTTTTTTACTTGGGAAGATATAAAAATAAATGTTTCTGATAAAAAAATTTATTTACTCCGAAAATAGATTAATGATAAAATACTTGACTTTATAGGAATTGATTGCATAACTTTCATTTGTTTAATTTGTAGAAATGTGTACATTAAATATCGTTATTTAAATACAATTTCGATTCCAACATACAATGTTTTCAAGGAAAATAAAATTCAGCTCTTCAAGTTGGAAAAAAATAGCTACTGACAAAACGTATTTGAAATAGTAAGCCTATATATAATAGTAGAAATTTCGTACTTCTATATTCACATACATATACGTGTTGGCGATTGAATGAGTTTTTATAATAACTATACATTCTTATTTTTTCCGAAAATTGATAAATTAGTATAAAAAATACTTGACTTTATGCGTATTGATTTCATTACTTTCATTAGTTTGATTTGTAAAACTTTATTAAAAATGTATATTAATATTAAATGTATTTAAATAAAGTTTTTGGTGTGAGAGAGTGAGAGAGAGGAAGAGGGAGGGAGAGAGAGACAGATAGAGAGAGTGAGTAGTAAAGACTTGACTTTATGCATGTTGATTTCATTACTTTCTATTGTTTGATTTGTATTTAACTATTTATCACAAACGTATTGACCCAATAAGTTTTTTAAATATCTTTTAAAATTTTAAATTCGCCTTTCTAAAAACTTTTCGTAGAGGGATAAAACTTAATTAAAAATATATATTAATATTAAATGGATTTAAATGCAGTTTTTGGTGTGAGAGAGGGAGAGAGAAAAAAAGGGGGAGAGAGCGAGAGAGAGAGAGAGAGAGAGAGAGAAAGTAAATACTCGACTTTGTGCATATTGATATTATTATTTTATCAAGGGGCGCGGGAGCGCTCCGAGGGCAAGTACAGAAGAAGCCTAAAGGAGCGACCCGTGCTACATATACATTGAAATGGGTGTACGAAAAATTCAATGCGCTTTTACGTATATTGCGTTAGTTTTTACTATGTAACATATCCCTCTTAATCGAAAGCCATTTCATTGCTCTGCTCAAATCAAAACATTTTATTTAAAAAGATTATCTCGTTCAGAAGATATAGAGAGCTGAATTTTTTTATGTGCGATTTCCTTTTATACTTTCTTTTCCTTATTCCGGCGTCCGGTTTGCAGCTCTTACGACACTTCCTGTTGTCGTCTATCTTACGCTTGTATATCTATATATATATACACACCCGTATATGATCGATCTAACCTTACATACAACATGTCAGTATCTTTTTATATACAAATGTTATCATATCGTGAGTTAGTTAATAACACATTTCAAAGATCTCAAGAAGTTGCTAGATTGTTTAGGTTAAGAACTTATTCTTAGCAATCTAAGAAGAAGAATTTTTATCTATCTATTATTTTATAGATATACATTTTACAAATGTTATCATATCGTGAGTTAGTTAATTAGTTATGTATTTGAAAGATCTCAAGTTGTCAACTGGTGATGAGAAAAATTGATCTATTCGTCTATCAATCAACGGGGAAATAACTTTCATTAGATAAGTACTTACTAGCTAAATGTTAAATGGCTAAAATCATTTTTTAAACTTGATACTTTGTGAGATTTTTTATTTTTACAGATATTATACCAGAAGATTTTTTTCGAGTCATTTTGAAGATATATATAATTATAGCCAATAATGTTGAGGAGTTCTAATTGTGTACTGTCTGAAAAATCTAATTTTGAATTAACAAAAATGAACGAGTGCCCTCATGACCCTTGGAGTTATTATTAATAAACAAGAAAAAATTATTTTAATACAAGAACAGACACGTACTACTCAAGATAGAAAAACCAAACCAATATTACTATGGGGCAAATATATTATTATTTACGACACAATATTTTTCAAGACATATCTATAATATAATTATAGTGAAGTCAGTGCAAGTTTTCAGATCAGATATAATAAAATGTTTTGTATAATAAATGAAATAAAGTAGCGGTATGATGTGTTAAATGAAGTGTTTATAACAAATTTAAAACCTCTACTTAAAATCAGAATTTAAAATAATGTGAGACGTTAGAGCCTTGGTTAAGAAAAAGCATTTTTTGTCTATACTTCAAGAAACTGAGTCGATATTAGTGCTGTGCTCTTGTACATATTTACTTAACCACGAATTAAAAAATTATGCCAAATGAACCTTAAAATACAGAAAAAAGCAAAAATGATGTGTTATTGTTGTGAAAATTTCAACAAATAAAAGTGCTCAGTTAATCTAATTTTATAATTTTCTCACGGTGGGAGACGTCAAAATGTTTCAGAGGATTTCTCAGTAAATATTTTTCTACACAAGATTCAGATAATTATTTGAAAAAGTATACAAGAATGTTAAGAAAGCTTTTATCAGTAATTATAGTTCATAAACTGATTGTTTTTAATTTTACAAGATGTGTGCGGCAATCATGAGTTATTAAATTAAGCTGTTTTATACTTTCTACTATAAAAGAATATGGAGAAAGCTTTTTTCTCCCAATGATTCTTAGTTCATAAACTTTTGTTTTTAATTTTGCAAGATGTGTCTGATAGATTATTAATTCAAGTGGTTTCTAGTGAAGACTTCAACGAATCCAAGTGTTGAAAATAATGTAATTAATGATTGGCTTATGGTGAGGGCACCAAATGATTCAGAGGAGCCATTTGTTCTGTGAATATACAGTACATGAAACCATAATATAAATTACTGTAATGGCTACTTTTTGAATCTGCAACCAACATTTTAATTTGCTAGCTGATTGTGATGCAATAGTATGATTATTAGATCTAGTACCCTTGCAAGTCTTTGATAAAATATTATGAAAAAGAATTATGTGGATATCAAAATAATGAAATGAGTTCCAGCTTTAGAATGTACAATAAAAGGCTAAAGGTAAATTTTAGCACACAAATTTAATAATGTAATAATAATTTGTCAAAAAACAAAAGCAAATGGATGCATAAGAGTGTTTTGTAAAAAACTTAGTATCAGGTTCTGTTACGTAAGGGTAGTTAACTTGGCAAACTTTGAGCTTCGCATTTTGTAAAGGCTAGAGGATTAGGTGATTTCAGAGAAATAGATGCGAAAGAATAGTTTTTAAAAAACTTTGTACCGCCTGCTGCTATGGAAATGGCAGTTAACATCAGAACTCAACTTCTCAGCCAACTTTGAGCTTCAAGTTTTATAAAAGCAAGAGAATCAGGTGATATAGAGATTTGAATTGTAATTCTGAGAACTTGTACTTTTTTCTTTTATTCCTTGCGCTAGCTACAAAGAAAAAATATATTATTGTTATCGTTTTTAACAACTTTAAATTCTCTGTCGAAATACTAATAAAAGTGTAATGTTTTTATCCAAACAATCTTGCTCTCAACAACTGTCCAACTCTCTACAAAAAACTTGACTGAAAGCTTAAATGTTTTTTGAAACAATTATAATAAACACTTTTAAAAACTATTTTTTAAAGTATTTTCTATCTGTAAACTATTCATTATTATATTTTCTCTACAAAATATCTCAAAAAATGGTCCATTTCTATATCTTTTAAAAAATCCATTAATAAATTATTTTACAAAACTTCTACAATCCTTTACAAACTTTTGCAAGCAACGAGAAATTCTTTTCCAAAACCTTTACAATCACTTTACAAAAACTTTTACAAACGATAAGAATTTTTTCGTAAACCATAAGAATTATTTTCCGAAACCTATACAATCTCCTAAAAAATTATTTACGTTTTATTTTATGAAAAGGAATTCTACGAATAAATAATAAATGTTTGCGTTCTAAAGTCGAAATAAATTTCTTTCACGCGGATACTGAAAGTCAAACCCAAAAAAGTTGTGAAATCAATTAAAGTGTAGTTTTATACTTAACAGACATTATTTACAATGTAGTTTTACTCTTAAAAAGTTGTGAAATCTCTTTAAAAAATTATTTTACAAAAGTAAAAACTTATAGGCAAGAATAAGTTTGGTTACTATTCTACATAGTTTGTACTTAACAAACATTATTTACTAAACTCTCCCACCCTCTCTTCCCCCTCTCTCTCTCTCTCTCTCTCTCTCTGTACCAAAAACTTTAATGAGTGCTTAAATATTTTTTCAAAACAATCAACACGTTCTTTAAAAAACTAATTTTTTAAATATATTCTATCCACACCATTTGTCTATAGTCCTTTTATTTATTCTGATCTCATATATTCAATAACCACTCTCTACAAATGGAAAGAATTTTTTTCATGACTGTACAAATAACTTTTATTTATTCGAATCTCATCTATTCAATAAGCACTCTGCAAATGGTAATAATTTTTTTCATGACTGTACCAATAATAATATTGTTAATATAAAACTTTCTACGAAAGTATAAAATAAGGCAAGTATAGACGTTCTTTCTGTATAATCTATAAAATAATAATATTTATGTTTTTTAAAAGAAATCAAATAAATACCAGTGAAAAAGTCTTTTACTTCTTTGACTCATTGTATGCTGAACAAATTATATGTAAGTAAGTACATTCAAATTATTCATTGCAAATCAAACAAATGAAAGTTGTGAAATCAATTATCGATAGTCAAGTAATGCAAACAACTCTTGGAAACAACTGTATGACTATTCTCAGAAATGTACTAAAATTTGTTCATCCTTCTATACAAATTAAACACAAGAAAGTACTGAAGTCAATTTATTGTAGTCAAGTACCCATAAGTTAACTTGACTGAATAATACAACTTTTCGTAACTACTTAAAAATATTCAGTCAGCGGTCATAAAGTACTACTTAACACCTAACAGGCGTAATAGCTCCCATACTCCTACCAACCTTTATAGAACCTACGCACTTTACGCCCGTGTGGGCGAAAATTATTTTAATTATATAACTACTATGCCTTCTTTTTATTTCTAAAATTCATAAAAATTTTATCAGATATTTACGAAAAGTCAAAGCCTATATAAAAAAATTACATAGTTACCACCACATCTCCATTTTTCATTGATCTTTCTCAATTTTGAAATTTCTATAATATTACGCATCTTAGGAGGACAATAGAAGTCTATAGAGCTGCTCTAGCAGGGTGGTCCTCAATCTCCCATCCATACTTGGCGGGCCCGACGGTTTCCAGTTTAAGGTCTAGACATGGTCATTTTCATATAAATATGGGCTCAGTATTGAATTTATTACTCTTGTTTGAATAGAAAGTGCAAACCCGCATGAAAATATCATATGAGATCTCATATGAGAATATTGGACATCAGATCTCATTTGGGAATATCGGACATCAGATCTCATAGAGAATATCGGGCATCAGATCTCATATGAGATCCCATAATATGTAAAATTGCAGATGACATCACACATATGATATCTCATATGAGACCTCATATGATATTTACACGACGGAAAAGAATAAAAAATAGGTGGCTTACAAAATGGTTAACAAAACCTAAAGCACTTTTGAGTAGACAATAAATTTATATGCATTTTTTATCCCATTCCCGCTTAAAAAAGCCGGACACAAGGAAAAATATTTTCGGTAATGAAAGTAAATCATGAGATTCTGCACATGTAGGGATATTATATTTAAACGGTATCAATTATAAATTAGAGCCAATGTAATTATTTATAATGGGCTTTTAGGTATAAACATTGTTAATGAATTTATGTAAAAATTTAGTATTCTACATTTACAAAGCCCACCAGTAAACTGGAAACCGTCGGGCCCGCCAAGTATGTGTGAGAGATTGGAGGACCACCCCTGCTAGAGCACCTCTATAGACTTCTATTGTCCTCCCAAGATGCGTAATATTATAGAAATTTCAAAATTGAGAAAGATCAATGAAAAATGGAGATGTGGTGGTAACTATGTAATTTTTTTATATAGGCTTTGACTTTTCGTAAATATCTGATAAAATTTTTATGAATTTTAGAAATAAAAAGAAGGCATAGTAGTTATATAATTAAAATAATTTTCGCCCACACGGGCGTAAAGTGCGTAGGTTCTATAAAGGTTGGTAGGAGTATGGGAGCTATTACGCCTGTTAGGCGTTAAGTAGTACTTTATGACCGCTGACTGAATATTTTTAAGTAGTTACGAAAAGTTGTATTATTCAGTCAAGTTAACTTATGGGTACTTGACTACAATAAATTGATTTCAGTACTTTCTTGTATTTAATTTGTATAGAAGGATGAACAAATTTTAGTACATTTCTGAGAATAGTCATACAGTTGTTTCCGAGAGTTGTTTGCATTACTTGACTATCGATAATTGATTTCACAACTTTCATTTGTTTGATTTGCAATGAACAATTTGAATGTACTTACTTACATATAATTTGTTCAGCATACAATGAGTCAAAGAAGTAAAAGACTTTTTCACTGGTATTTATTTGATTTCTTTTAAAAAAACATAAATATTATTATTTTATAGATTATACAGAGAAAACGTCTATACTTGCCTTATTTTATACTTTCGTAGAAAGTTTTATATTAACAATATTATTATTGGTACAGTCATGAAAAATTATTACCATTTGCAGAGTGCTTATTGAATAGATGAGATTCGAATAAATAAAAGTTATTTGTACAGTCATGAAAAAAATTCTTACCATTTGTAGAGAGTGGTTATTGAATATATGAGATCAGAATAAATCAAAGGACTATAGACAAATGGTGTGGATAGAATATATTTAAAAATTAGTTTTTTAAAGAACGTGTTGATTGTTTTGAAAAAATATTTAAGAACTCATTAAAGTTTTTGGTACAGAGGGAGAGAGAGAGGGGGAAGAGAGGGTGGGAGAGTTTAGTAAATAATGTTTGTTAATTTATTATTAATTCATAATTAGGTATCGCTTATTGTGTAAGCCTAATATTATTGAAAATAGATATATATAATGTTCTATTTGATGCTCTAACAAAATTCAGTGGTATGGCCCATGCCATAAGATGTATGAATAATATTCAGTTTCATTAATCATGTTATCAAAAATTGAAATTATGGATTTTTCTTGATATTTCAAAAAATTGTAACTTTTTTCCCTTTGCTCGGCCAGTATTGATCAAAAAAGCATTATGAAGGGTTTTCGAAGAATAAAAAAAAAATTTATCGAATAAAAAATATTTGGCCTCAGCCTCAATATCCTTCGATATACTGAGAAGCAGCCAATCAGAGACTTTCAAAAAGGGTCAAAAAATAAATACTGGCACATTCTACAGAAAAAATGCAAACTTCTTGCCAATCAATGTTCTACACAAAAAGTTTCAAGATTTTGAGTTAAAAAATGAATAAACTTGGTTTTAACCAAAAATTGCAAAAAAATTGAATTTTCAATCTTGCATGGCTTTTTTATTTTTGCAAATATCGACCTAAAATTTGAGGAACATTTTTTTTTCATAAAAAACTAAAAGAAAACGAGTTTTGAGCGATTTTAAAATTTTGAGCTGCTGACTTCACCTGAAATATCCCATGTATCTACTTTATAGAGATTTTTGTAATTAGTTTAATGAAAGTTTTACCAATACTAGCTACTTTTAGCGCGCTTCGCGCGTATCATTTATCTCTTTGTTTTTTTGTTTTTGAGGTTATGAACATGATCAAGTTTCATTTTAAAAGTTTGTTTTAAATAGTTTAAATTATACGATAATAACGTAAGTCTCATAAATAAAATCATGAAATTTTTCTTATACTATTCAGTTTTAAATATTCAAAGTCAAGAATCCAATCTTCAAAATTCAAACATACTCGATTTTGGCGCTTATTCTATGTAGACCAATCAAATGAGCCAGCAACAACCAATCAAAACAGTCTTATTGTGATGACAGATTTCCTCCATCACTTTTTTAAGAGAGGATATTTATGACATTCCAATTCATATGTCATACAATTCATTAAAAATACGCCTCTGCTAAACGTAAGTCAGTTCTGACGTACAAATAAGCATCAAGCTAGGGAATTTTATACACGAATGAAAGACATGAGTGGGCAACTTCAGGTCGTTGCTTGTAGGGTATTTTAACGTGGTGGCGCTAGCGACATGAACGCGGTAATTTTAAATTTACTAATAATCTCCCTAAAATAACACTTTTTAAAAAAGTAAAACTTTGGCGAGTATAAGTGTATTTGTAATCTCTCTCCCTCTCTCTCCCTCCCTCTCTTTTCCTCCTCTCTCTTTCTCTCCCTCTTTCTCTCCATCTCTCTCTTTCTCCCCTCTCTCCCCCAAAGGAATATCATAGTTTAAAACAAACACATGGAAGAAGTGGAATCAATTATTATTTTATACAGACAAGTACATTTTTGTGACATAGAAATATGGAATTATTTTCATAACAAAAATCATAAGTACTACTAAAAATAAACTCATGAAACTGGTGGAATCAATTAAGTGCAGGCAAGTCAATTATTATAATAAAGAGAATTTTTAAAATAAAATTTGTTTAATATATATTTACTATAAAAATTTGTATAAAAAATAATTACGTCTAACAAAAAATATTACACAAATACTAACATAATAACTGTAATTGAAACACAAAAAGTAAAAAATTTTTGAAGTATAGATCATAGAAGTCACCACCCTCTCTAAAATAGTTTAACCATGAGCTGTTATACATCATAAATTCATGTAAGTTTTTCTTACACAAATCAATCTACCTATTATCTGCAAATATGAATTTTAATTAAACATCTTCTTAAACTGTTAATGTAATTTTTAAAATTTTGGGAAATTTTCTTTAAAGACAGAAGATACTTGCCGGACGCATCGTTTTGTAGTTCAAGGTGTGTAGGACGGGAATCGCAACCTTCTATGTATTTAGTTATTGATCACGTAGTATGTAAATAATTAAAATAAAATGGTAATAACAATTCAAGAAAATAAGTATATTTCGATATTTGACTAGATTAGAACTTACACAAAACTTGTTCGTTATATAATGTTAGGAACAAGCATACGTAATATATAGATGTACATACGCAATGTAAAAAAAATATTATTATCTTATTATAGAATTAATAATAATTCAATTTGTATAATGAATTTGTATAATGAATATATTATACATGGATGAACTCAGGAGGCAACATTTTTCCCAAAAAGAAACATTTTTCTGAAACTTAAATACGGTTTCCTACAAAATTTTGAAAAATACCTATGTTTCTTGTAGAGTTTGGAGGTTATAATAATTGATTTGACAATACTCTTCACTTTTCACCTAATCTACATTTAATTAGCTATAAGTACAAACAAAAATCATCCGAATCGGTGGTTTCTGTGTAGAATTACTTTTCTTCTAAATCAAAATAATAAGCTAATCTCTAAAAAGGTTTAGGTTATGGTCATTAAAAGTTTGTAATGTTACAGATCACTTATTTTGTCATAAATACTTTACAAAGTTATAGTGCATTACAGATTATCGTATTAACCTGACTTAGCGGCGAAGTATTCATCTTCAAGTTGTTAGGTTATGGTTCACAGGTATAGAGGTTATATATTATGCATGGATGTACAGAGGAGGCAACATTTATCCCAAAAAGAATCATTTTTCTAAAACTTAAATACGGGTTTATACAAAATTTAGAAAAATACCAATGTTTCTTGTTGAATTTGGAGGTTATAAAAATTTATTTAACAATTTTCTTTATTTTTCCTCTAATCTACATTTAATTTGCTATAAGTAGAAACAAAAATCATCCAAATCGGTGGCTTCTGTGTGGAGTTATTTTATTTTGAAAAAAAAATCGGGTTTTAGTCCACTGTGCGCACACGCGGGACGCTCAAAGTATATTTTTCCCAAACACTTACTTAATTATTTGTTATTAACTTTTGAGTTTCTTCTATCGCGATTTCTTTTAACTTGTATGATAAAGGAAATTGTTACACGTATACGGGTTTATCATGCGTTAAATTTATTTCATGTTGTTCTACATTAGATGATCCTAAACTATCTCCCTCTAGCCAAAATATATCTTTATTTTTCAATACTAGATCTCTAATCATTGTTTTACTATTTTCAGATAAATTTTGATAATGTATTTTTTCTAGTAATTTTCCTTCTCGATTAAACTCCTTTAAATCTTGTATTAAATCATTTTTTCCTATAAAATTTATTGATCCCAAATTTAAAATCTCGTTTTGTCTATGTTAAAGACCTCTGTTATTTGAAAACCTTCAGGAAAATTGTCTATTTCATAAGAGATAAAGTTATATTCTTTTTCGTTTCCATAAAGTTGATTATACTTTTCGAAATCTACTTCAATCTTTTTATTTATTATTGTCAAAAATTATTTATGTAGTTCAAATAAAATACTTATAAAAATACTTATACGAATATCATAATGTTCCGCCAATAGGCTAAAATAGAGAGAGGTAAAGAGATATAGGGGAAGAGAGAGAGGATATTTCTAAATAAATAAACATGAATTCATAGTAGACCATCCTTCTTGAAAGCACCACGCTCCCGATGCGAGACAGTTCCGCGCCGAAGTCGCACACTTTCGCGACTTCCACGCGCCAAAGTTACAATCCGCTGTATCGTATATGGGGTTAGGCTATTCAAAACATTGTTCACAGAGCTTTCGGTCACGAGTGAAACAAGTATCGCACGCAGTGGGAAAAAGTGCTTCTTCTTCTAGTGTAAACAAACGGCGAAAACGCGTACTTTCGCCCGAGGACTAGAGAAAATGAATTTTTCTATTTTCTAAAATTATAGTAGAAGGTATCTGATTTCTTTTGATAATATTTAATTGAGCTCCACTATCTACAAGTAAATTACATATTTTACTTGTGAATGGACTCTCTATTGCGATATACTGTAGTGAGTTTTCCAATTTCAGAAAATACATTGCTATCTTTGTCGCCGTTATTTTTTCTTGTATTTTTCTTTCTTCAACATTATTTATTTCGGGTTCGTTAGAATCACTCAAATTTATTTCATTAAAGTCCTTACATTCAGATTTATTGGCCCTCTGATTTTTCTGCTGTTTTCATTAATATTGCTCACCTTTTTTGAGTCAGCTTCTTTTGCTTCGTTGTAGTTCGTGCTTATCATATTATTTTCATTAATTGTACCTATTTGAATGTTTTCATTATTTTCGAGTGTTTTTCTATTAATCCTTCTAGTCCACTCATTTCCAGAAGAATTTATTAGTTTTCCGAGTTTTGTTGAGAGAATACTTGTCATGGAGCGCATTCTTCGGTTGTGTGAATCGTACTATTACATATTTTACAATATTTATCTGATCGATTTTTGAGCAATTTAACTTCATGGCAATTTGTCTATTTGATGTCCGTTTTTGCAATAAGAGCATTTAATTTGTGCTGTCAAACTTTTTAATTTTCTACAATCGTCCAACGTATGCCCGTTAAATTTACAATAATCGGATTTCATAAATAGTGTATTAAAATTTCCCCCATAATTACTATTTGAATTATTTGAATAATGATGACCATTTTGATGATTTATTGTAAAAATCCATTTCTATTTTTATCCCGGTGCTCATAGGGTTTATTTGAAGGATTGTAATTGTTCTACAAGTTTCCGCTGAATATCCCGGCATGTCGCAAAATTGAAAATTTCTCTATTCTGAGTGCTTTATTGTGTACTTTGCATAATTAAAATATTTGCACTCTCACAATTTGAGGTTTCGTGACCTTCGTTTGTACATATCGCGCACCATATCGTTCTTTTGTTTATCGAGCAGTATTTCATCGTGTACCCGAGGTTGTTGCACCTCCTATATAATACTGACGGGCAATTTTTAACCGTGTGTGACGCGTTGCCACAGAATTCGCATGCTTCCGTAATTCTTGTCGAATGACTACATGTAAGCGGATCGTGTCCTCTTTCCTTACATTTCCAACACAGTTTATATTCTGTAATAGTAGGACATTGTATAACCTCGTGCCCTGTATTTTGGCAATATTGACAATGGTTACTCGACATCGTACTTAATTTACACGCGTCTACTGAGTGGCTTTCCGTACTACAAAATTTGCAAATTAATTTTATTATATGTTTAGCTGTTCTGCGATGATATAATACATGTTCCTTAGTTTTACAGTAGACACATGCAGCTTTCATGAAAAATAAAGCTTCGTGATTTATTTCACTACATAATTGAAGAAAAAAACTGGTTAAATTTTATTTGGATTTGGGGTTTCGAAATTAATCATTCCTTAAGCTATTTTGCTTTATTAAGTTTGGTTCAATTCCAATAGCTTTTTGTACTGCGTTATCCATGTTTTGGTGTTCTCCAAGTTCTATTCGAATTTCTTGTTTTAATCCTCTTTTAAAACTGCTAAGTATGTCGTTTTCTAATTGTGTTTTAAATGCTGTTAATATTTCTCTTGTTACGTTTGGTTATAATTTTTTTAATTCAATTATTTGTGTGCCTAATATTCGTAAATTGTTTGCAAAACGTAGTACATCTTCATCTGATTTTTGAATTTGTTGTGTTAGTTTCCCGTATAATGAATGTATATTATCCGTCGATGGATATAATTTACGTATGATTTGAATAAACGTCTCAATATTTGCGATCTCTACATTTGGTAAAGCTTTATAAGTTTCTCCCCTGAGCTTTATTTTGCGAATCTAAACTAGGTTCTGCTCGTCATTATCCGAGATTATTCTTTTTGCTTGTTTTAACTTCTCTATGTATTCATCAAGTGAAATATTTTCCCCGTCAAAACAGATTCTAATTTTGCAACTTCTTTAAGTGGTAACTTTAATGGTTGATTTGCCATTTGTGCTTCGAAATTTATTAAATTTTCGTTTATTTGAATTGACGTCGGCTAATCGTTGACAATACACTTTCGACATAATTCGACATAACCTATAAGCATTTGGGCTTCCCCCCACACCGCGCCCGATCACACTCTGACAATCGCCCTTAAATCATGAACTCGTTTTTTTTCAATAAAAAAAATATTTCATTAACTCTAAATTATATTTCTTAAATACATTATTCTGACAACAGTAGCACATTTGTTTCGAAGAATTGTTCGCGTTACTTGACTATTCATAATTGATTTCACAAATTTTGATTGTTTAATTTGCACTGATTATTATTCTACAGATTATACACAAAACACTTATACTTGCCTTATTTTATACTTTCGTAGAAAGTTTTATAACAATACTATTTGTTTCACTGATTGTTTAAAAAACATATTTAGGTTCTTATTATAGTTTGTGGTACAGAGTGTGGCAGATGTTGAGGGAGTACTGTAAAGGAGGGTGAGAGCGAACAAGAGTAGATTATACAGAAAAAACTCATACTTGCCTTATTTTATACTTTCGTAGAAAGTTTTATTAAGGCGGTCTTACACCTAAAAATTTTGAAAAAATCAAATTTTTTTTATTGAATTTTTTGATTATATGTTATTTCGAACCTAAAAAAACTATAGTTTGGATCAATAATTAAAAAAATTTTAAATAAACCGCTGAAAGGGCTTACTATCTTTAAAATGACGAGAAAATTGATTTTCTTGTTTTTTGCCTTTTTTATAGACTTCTGATAGGAAAACGTTATTTACTTAAATGTGTTATAAAATATCAAAAAACATTATTTATATAAGTATATACTTATATAAATCCTTATATAAGGATAAAAAAAATAATTAAATTCACATACAGTATTTATTATAAAAATTAAATAAACCATATTGTGGAATTCGAAATCCAGTGGAATCGTCTTGTGACCATTTCCCACTTCTGCTTCTAGTAAAGTGACCATTCCGTGACCGAAATTTGACAGTAATTCACTATCTTAATATTCCCTTTTGTACCTATACCTATATATATAACGAATGCCAGTGTAAACACAGTGGCACAGCCGCACAGCTGACAGCTCAAAAGCTCAAATGAGCAGAGATACATAACTATGTGATTTCAACAGCTTGTTTTGCAGAGTTTTGGCTTCTTCAAATAGAAAGATTTTTTCATAATGTTTCATTATTTGTATTCATAAGTGAATTTAGGACTGAAAATTTAATGAATTATATTTGAAGATATATATGTAAAAGTATTTATAATTGTGATTATAATACAAGCGTGCAGTGACAGTTTTGTTTAAATTTGGAAATTATAGCTTCAGTTCAAGATGCATGAGATTGCTGTATGAAAGTTAATACAGAAAAACAAGTGGATTTAGTTAAGTATTCGAAAGAAGAAGCTGTAATAATTCTTAACGGATAAAAATAAATACATCTTTTTTCTAATAAAGATGTAAGTGAAATAATTGAGTTTAGCTTACTATAGGATATAATTCAGTTCAGAAGAGTTGTGAATTACAATAAGTGTCAAGATGTATCTACGCAGAAAAGCGACAAGCCTGCTTAGCACACAAGAAATATATAATACAGGCTTGAATTCAAGATATATTTAATATACAATATGCGTAATCAAGTGATCATTGACAAAATGGACTTATCGGCTTTTATGTATTTATGTACTTTTGGCCATAACAGTGATGGCTTCTTAAGTTGCGATTAGGATTTCATATTTCATAAGACCTGCTGCATATTCTACATTAATCTTAGTATAATAAATAATAATATAACTCAGTACAATGTGTTAAAAAGTGACTCAACAGTAGATGAATCAAAAGTACAAAAGCGAAGGACAGATTGTTAGCAATAATTTTGAATGGAACACATGCTGTTAGATTAGCAATAACTTTTAAAGGAATGGATGCATGCAAGGTGCCAGAGCTTCTGTTTCAACATATTTATATAGAACATATCTTAGGTGTACAGGAAACTGAGTTTCACGAAGGGAAAAAAATTGGGAACCTAATGGCTGGTTATTTTTGAAGTTTTATGGTATTTTTCTTTGTAGGCTTATTTTTCAAAATGTCATTTTTTAAAGTTTGGCGTTACTTTAAAAAAAAAAACTATTCTATTGATTTTGATGGGAGAGGGCCTGAATTACTTGAAATTTATTCATCTATGGCAGGAAGAGTTGGAAATATGAAAAATATTTTATTAAATAATTTAAAATGGTAAAATCCACAAAAAAAATATAAAAATTCATAAAATTCATGAATTTAAAGCAGTTTTTTCCATAAAAAAATATTAATTTTCAGAAATTGTATTTTTCCAACTCTTCCTGGCATAAGCATGAATTTCAAGTAATTTAGTTCGTCTCCCATGAAAATCAATGGAATAGTTTTTTTTAAAGTTACGCCAATTGAAAAAAATTGAAAATGCTATATCTCTGAGTAAAATTGGTCTAGAGATTAAGTCTTGGGTCATATTATCAGAAATAGTGTATATTTATAGTATATATATTGTATTTTGTTTAAACTACATTTTTCTTTTTTTTCTAGCTCATTTTGACCTCAGAAGCCACTAGCTGTAAGACCGCCTTAACAATACTATTTGTTTTATTGACTGTTTTAAAAAAATATTTTGGCTGACACATGTTAAGGGAGAGGAAGGGGGAGGGTTAGAGAGAGAGAGAGAGAGAGAGAGAGAGAGAGAGACAGAGAGAGAGAGAGAGAGAGAGAGAGAGAGAAACTTGACATGGAAGAATTTCTGAATTGTAAGAAAATGTGTAAAAATGTATTAAACTGTATTAAACTGTATAAAAATGTATAAAACTGTATAAACTATGTCCAAAAACCAATAGAAAGGTTCATTTTTATACGTTTTTATACGTTTTCCTACGGTTTGATACATTTATTATTTCCATACGGGCCTCTACAAAATGCGAAGCTCAAAGTTTGCCAAGTTAACTACCCTTACGTAACAGCACCTGATACTAAGTTTTTTCACAAAACACTCTTATGCATTCATTCGCTCTTGTTTTTTTGACAAATTATTATTACATAATTAACTGATAAGAATTTTTCTATCGGTCTTACAGTCTTACAAATTAAATTAAAATAATTAATATTTATGGCAGTCAGATTGCCCTTGTTTATAATCACCCCCGCAGAATCTGAAATAAAAACTTAATTAAAACCTGGAAAAAACTTTGTTGGCAAAGGACGATCTGACTGCCCACCTTGCCCACATTGTCCAACGTTTCGAGCCCGCTCCGGCTCCTCCTCAGGGACTGAAATTATTTTAATTTAATTTGTAAGACTGTAAGACCGATAGAAAAATTCTTATCAGTTGATAGTAAATTACAGTCGACATAAGTAATATTTTTAACGATTACATAATTAAATTTGTGCTAAAATTTACCCGGGATCGCCCAGACTCCACTCGAATCGACTTCCCCGACGATGGCCTTTTAACTATTTAATATGTGCGTCGATTATTATACCAAACTCTTTTGGAATCACCATCACGGGTGTAACACTTGTCGTCTTGGGGAAGTCACACAAAGTATCTACTTTTTATTTTCTTAAATTTTATATATGTACTGAAATATTTACGGATCAAATGGCTCCTCTGAAATATTTGGCACCCCCCACCATAGTCAACACTTGGATTTGTTAAAATTATTACTATAGAAACTACTTAAATTAATAACGGATTATTGCTGCACATAATTTTGTAAAATTAAAAACACAACCAGTTCATGAATTAAGCATTATTATTATCTGAATCTTGTATAGAAAAATATGTACTAAAAACTTCTCTGAAACATTTTGACATCCGTGAGAAAATCATAAAATAGATTAACTGAGCACTTTCATTCCTTAAAATTTTCGCAATAATACATTATTTTTCCTTTTTTCAGTATTTCCATGTTCATTAGACATAATCTTTTCATTTTGGCACTTGAATAAATGTATACAACGCACTGATATCGACTAAATTTTTTAAAGATGATAGATGCTTTTTAAACCAAGGCTCAGACCAACATTTCAAACCTGCATCATAAATTATATTGTATATTTCGACGCCTCCTGTTCATATAATTCTAACTCACGGAAGAGTGCAACATAATTCTAACTCAAAATTTTATGCAAGATAATTCCAACTCGAAATTTCGTGCAATATAATTCTAACTCGCAACTCCGTGCATTAAAATTCCAATTCGGTCCAATACAATATGATTCCTATTCAAACTCACAGTGCAATATGATGCTAACTTGTGCGGCAAAACGATATAAATCTAATTCAAATAATCCTGGACATTATTTCTTATGACAAACAATTCTGTACTCAAGCACTTCTAATAAGACGGAAGAGAATAAGTAGCACCTTATTTATCAATTAATCTGATGCTTTACATATACTGATATCCATACATAATCATGAAATGGAGATATAAACGCAAAAAAAAACACGATTTTTCACAGAAAATAGGGGTTACTAATTAAATAAGCTTTACTCGAACATAAAGAAACCACCTTTAAAAGTTGAAATAGATTGGGTGCACGAGGAGACGGGCTCTCGAAAACGAGCTACTTACGCGTGCTTATATTCAAAGCGAAATTACTGGTCAAATTAAAAGTAGCTTAAGCCTACCAAATTTTTTTGTCAAATGACTAGTAAATTTTTATATATATAGTAGTACAATATAATGTACCATATATGAACCTATTATATGTTATGATACATCAAAATAACCACAATAAATGCGATATATATGCGTGTAAAAAAAGCACGATTTGCAGTTTTTATGAAATTAAATTTTAATTTTTCTGGTGACTTGATATTTTCTTCACAGAAAAAGATTTTGCAGCTCAAAATGCTATACTCTCTAGGTGATTTTATGAACAAATTATCGATTTTCATTAAATGACGAGAAAAAATGTTTTTCTCTCCATAACAGTTTATCGAGGGAGCAGTACAAAGAGTACCAAGAGTACATACGAGAGTGCAAAAAGTACAAAGAGTACATCCGAGAGTACAAAGAGTACAAAGAGTATATACGTAAAAGTGTGACACGATTATTTAAATAATTTTTAAACCCAAGCAGCCGGGGGATACGAGGTCCACGCGTATATGAGAATTACGAAGACGAGCAATACAATTATTTAAATAATTTTTTGTAATACATGCACTATTTTCACCCTTTTCGGCCTAAAAAGAGGTTCTAAAGTGATTTTTCACCACACGGCGCATAAAGTGCGTACTGTACGTTCTGCGGGCGAAAAACAGCCTACGCATTTTACGCTCCTCGTGAAGAAAATTAGTACATGCACCACAGGAGTAAGTAAAGAATAGCCTAGATCGCATATTTATATGCGATAATTATATGCGATCTTATACATTCTTTACTTTTACCGTCTAGGTGCATAATCTACTATTTTTTGACAGATTGGATACAAAAATACTATATTAGCCCGGCGGGCACATAAGTATCTTTTGCAGATACTTTTGCGCTCGCTACTCTAAAATTCCATAATACCGTAATGTTTGAGAATTCCATAAATTATAATGAGGACATGCTGTGGGTGTTTACAAAATAAATTGAGAGTCAAACACTTCAGTCAATTAAATTTCAATCTATTATAAACTGTCTATAAATTATTTTCTATTACATAGTTACATGAAGTTATTTAAAAATTGATATAAAGGTTGGTGCAAATTTAATATTACTGTGTGAAAAAGTTACAATAAATAGTTGAGTGTATGACTGTTACATAATTCTGAGTGTATGAGTGTTACAAAATTCTGTGAGTATTGGTGAGTTTGCTGTTTGAGTGTATGAGTTTTCTGTGTGACGTTGCGAATCACTGATGAGTGTACTAACCATACAATAAGCAACACAATCAATTATTATTGAGTTGATTGTGGTTGAGTTTTCAATGAGATGACACGATTAGGTATTACTGACCTAATCGTGCCTGAGTATTTCCTAATTATACCGCGTGGCTATGCGTTCCGTATAGCAGCGCAACTTTGTATAAATGGCCGCATGTAATTGAGTATTTCCCTTCTCGTACGTAGCGTTCTATTAATCGCTACGCTGATGAGGTGGTCGAGTGATGGTGATTCAGCAACGACGATGAGCAGTTGAGAAGAGCCTTATGTTGAGCATGATGATTAAAATGAGACAGCCGGTGAGATGAGTGTGAGGATGCGAAGCAGCCGATGAGAGAGGCCATATCAGCAATCCTGTTGAGTTTTGCGTAGCAGTTGCTGAGATGTGTCGCCTCGTTGCTAGCTAGATGCAGCAAGCCTTCCTGGGTTGCGCACTGCGACACAACCCTGCTGTAAGGAGTTGCGATATGAGAATGTCCGGGTGAGAAGCTGCCTCGTGGTATGCTCAACGCATCGAGCGCCGTGAGAAGAATCCCGCTTGAGTATCACCGCCGTGTGAGAAGTTTCCGTGTGAGAACACCAGTGAAGCCTCCTCCTTGAGAGCAGCCTCCAAAGTGCAGCAGATGCCGTTTGAGTTTCACCGCCGTGTGAGAATCACTGCCGCACTAGAAGATGCCGCACGAGCAGTCCAAGCACTTCGTGGCAAGCACGCAATGGACTATACCGTGTGAGAGCTGCTGCTGTATGATCGTAGCCACGTGAGCCGATGCCGTATAATATCCATGTGGAGAGAGTGAGCAAGATCACACTTGAGTCCATCCGATGAGAATTGCCGAGGACGTCCGCACTGAATCTCCACGTGGCCCACCGCTACAGGAGTGGAGCCTGAGAAGAGCAAGAATGCCACACTTGAGTCCATCCGGTGTGAGAGCTGCCGAACTTGTACACTGAAACTCTCCACGAGGCCGACCGTTTCAGAGCGAGAGTTTGACTAGATTGAGCGAGAATACCGTGAGAGGCGGCCATGCGGCCTCGTGGCGAGCACGCCGTTCAAACTTTTTCTAGCGAATGACTGAGTGAGCACTTCCGTCTTCTTCCTCGTCTCGTTGTTCCCGAAGAGTGAGTCAAATCACCGTCTCTCTCATTTACATTTGCAAGCATGAGAGAGACAGCATGATTTTTGCCGTACTCGCCTAACCAGTGTAGCGATTCAGCTGTTCCGCAGAGAACAGCTGCTGAGTGCTGCCGTCGCGCGGCCGCCTGCTGAGTTATCCCTCAGTCGCGCAACCGCGGGAAATTCAAACTTGATATTTCCCAAACACGTAAAAAATAAACTAAATTCACTATAAATTTGTGAATGCATACTTTTTATGACTTTTCTTATTCAGAGATAAATCCAGTATACTATTTTCATTTGAAAATAAACATATTCACATTCGCACAAATTTGTGGCAGATTTTTGATTATGTTTAACAAGTTTTTTTTATTATTTATTTCTTCAAGTATTTCGTTGTCGTATAAAGCAAAAATTAATTTAGCCTTGCTTTTTAGGCTCAAAACCCCAAAAATCAATACATGAGTCACTAAAAATATGGTGTGCACGTTGGACTTAGTGGGCCTTTTGACCTCGTGTGTTTGCAGTACTCGTCTTCGGTTCGCAAAACGCACTCGCCTTCGACTCTTGCTGGCTCACCTACGACTCGTACTTCACACTCCACATTCGGTCTCTAAAAGCCCACTTTGCGTCCTAGGTACACAATATAATATTTAAACCTAAGTAGCCGGAGGATATGAGGTCCACGCATATTAGGGAACAACGTAGAAATGTAACAAAACGATTATTTAAATAATTTTTAAACCCAAGTAGCTGAGGGATACGAGGTCCACGCATGTTAGGGAATTACGTACGCGGAAAAAGAAGTAAATCACGCTGTTTTGCAGAAGTTAAATCAACTATGTAAGGCAAAAGTAGAAACTGCTTTAAAAAAAGTAGAATTCACTTTTTTTTTAATTTTAAAAGTAAAAACTACTTTTTATTTGAAATGCATATCAAAGCATAATGCCAATCTTACTTTACTAAAAAGTGAATTCTACGTTTTTTAAAAGCAGTTTCTACTGATTCTTAGACGTACAACAGTAAGCAAGAAAATAATTTAATTATTTTTAAGCCCAACCAGCCGGGGGATACGAGGTCCACGCGTATATGAGAATTACGTAGGTGTGCAATACGATTATTTAAATAATTTTTAAACCGAAGTAGCCGGGGGATACGCGGTCCACGCATATATATATATATGGAAATTACGTAGACGTGCAACAATATGTAAAACAATTATTTAAATAATTTTTAAACCCAAGTAGGCAGGGGATAAGAGGCTCACACATATTAGGGAATTACGTCGAAGTACGACAATCTTACTTTACTAAAAAGTGAATTCTACGTTTTTTAAAAGCAGTTTCTACTGATTCTTAGACGTACAACAGTAAGCAAGAAAATAATTTAATAACGAAAGTAATACGATTATTTAAATAATTTTTAAACCTACGTCTCCGGGGGATAAGAGTTCCATGCATATTAGGGAATAGCGTAGAAGTAAAACAATAAGCAAAACAATTATTCAAATAATTTTTAAACCAAAGTAGACGGGAGATATGAGGTCCACGCATGAAAGGGAATTACAAAGACGTACAAAAACGACCTCCTATCTCCCCGGCTACTTGAGTTTCAAAATTATTTAAATAATTGTATTGCACGTCTAAGTAATTCTCATATACGCGTGGACCTCGTATCCCCCATCTACTTGGGTTTCAAAATTATTCAAATAATTGTCTTTCTTATTGTTGTACATCTATGTAATTCCCTTACATGAGTGAATCTCATATTCCTCGTCTACTTGGGTTTAAAAATTATTGAAATAATTGTTGTGCTTATTGTTTCACTTCTATGCTATTCCCTAATATGCATGGACCTCGTATCCTCCGGCAACTTGGGTTTAAAAATTATTTAAGGTGGCTTGGGTGCTTTGTTAAACAGAGTTAAATATTTTTGAAATTTAACACAAATATTCTTTGAACATTGAACTTTTCATTTATATCAAGAAAATACAAGGTCAACGACCAAATTTTAGAGAAAACTAGGTTTCTAAAACGTTTCTTTTAACATGTAACCTTATGGAAAAAGACATTAATTTTGTATTTATTCCATTATTAAGAGATAATTTTTATCAAATGAGGTATCAAATTAAACATTTTTTAATGTAGATTCCAATGCTGTCATCATAATTATGTGTAAACGACCAAATTAAAGAGATACTAGCGATAAACTTTGTAAATGTGCTTCTGCGCATGCACACTGCGCGCAAATACACGAATAAGTAATAGGAATGGCGATTTTTTCTGTTTTGTAACAAAACCCAGATTTTTTAAAACTTTCTAAAGTAGTTCGGAGGTGATTATTCAAAATTAAAATTTCGGAAATTGCAAAAAACAAAGAAGGCTCCCACTGGGGCCCCGACTTGATACGGCACCACGCGCCCAAGCCACCTTAAATAATCGTATTGCTGATTGTTGCACTACTATGTAATTCCCTAATACCCGGGGACCTCTTATCCACCGTGTGCTTGGGTTTAAAAATTATTTAAATAATAGTTTAGCTTATTCTTGCACTTCTACGCTATTCCCTAATAGGTGTGGACCTCTTATCCCCCGGCTACTTAGGTTTAAAACTTATTTAAATAATTGTTCTGCTTATATTGTTCCACTTATACGTAATTCCATAATATGCGTGAACCTCGTACCCCCGGCTAGTTGGGTTTAAAAATTCTTCAAATAATCGTATTGTACGTCTACGTAATTCTCACATACGCGAGGACCTCGTATCCCCGAGCTACTTAGATTTAAATAGTATATTGTGTACATAGGGCCCAAAGTGGGCCTTTGTAGACCGAGTGTGTACTCGTCTTCGGTTCGCCAAATGCACCCGCCTTCGGCTCGTACTAGCTTACCTACGGTTCGTACTACAAACACACGAGGTCAAAAGGCCCACTAAGCCCTAGGTGCATACCATATTTTTTGTAACTTATGTATTGATTTTCAGCGTTTTTGAGCCTAAAAAGCAAGGCTAAATTGATTTTTGCTTTATACGACAACGAAATACTCGAAGTAATAAATAATAAAAAACTTGTTAAGAATAATCAAAAATCTGACACAAATTTGTGCGAGTGTGAAGATGTTCATTTTCAAATAAAAATAGTATACTGGATATATCTCTGAATAAAAAAGTCATAAAAAACATGCATTCACAAATTGATAGTGAATTTAGCTTAATTTTTGCGGTTTTACGGAATTTTAGAATTGCGGGCGCAAAAGTATTTACAAAAGATACTTATGCGCCCGCCGGGCAAATATAGTATTTTTGTATCCAATTGGTCAAAAAAAGTCACTTTAGAACCTCTTTTTAGGCTGAATAACGTCTTTTCCTCCCGCTCTTGCGGGAGGCCTCGCTAGACGCTCGAAATGTTCGATTTTCCGTTCACTTTTCTACGCAGAAAATGGGCCTTTTTCATGCACGTGTTGAAAAAAATTATTTAAATAATCATATTGTTGATTGTTCCACTTCTACGTAATCTAATATGCGTGGACCTCGTATTCTCCGGCTGCTTGGGTTTTAAATTATTTAAATAATCGTGTTGCACTTTTACGTAATACTCTTTGTACTCTTATATGTACTCTTTGCGCTCTCGTATGTACTCTTAATACTCTTTGTACTTTTATATGTACTCTTTATACTCTCTATATTTTCTTCTTTTAAGGGAGTAACGAGAGCACAAGAGAGTATAAGAGAGTAACATTAGAGTACAAGAGATTATTTTAAGAGTATTTTTTGTGCAAATAGAAGTGCTTACTATGCTTTCTCGATAGGCTCTTACGGAGAAAAAAGCATTTTTCCTTGTCATTTAATGAAAATCAATAATTTGTTCATAAAACCACTTAAAGAGTATAGCAATTGAGCTGCGAAATCTTTTTCTGTGAAGAAAATATCAAGTCGCCAGAAAAATTAAAATTTAATTTCATAAAAATCGCAAATCGTGCTTTTTTTACAAGCATATATATCGCATGTATTGTGGTTATTTTTATGTATCATAACATATAATAGGTCCATATATATACACTACATGATATTGTACTACTTTAAATAAAAATTTACTGCTCATTTCACAAAAAAAATATTGGTGCCCCCTCCCTCCCGGGCCACTCATAGATACCCACATAAAACGAAATATTTCTGAAAGGTTTCGGAAATGTTTCGTAGAAAGGATGAAAACATTTTAAAAATATTTCCCAGAAAGGTTTCTGAAATAAGTTATGTCCGCGATAGAAGCCATCAAAAAGGTTTCATGATATATTTCAGAAAGGTTTTATAAAATTATTTTAAGAAATGTTTTTGAAACATTTCTGCAACATTTTGAAACTATTTGAACTATCTCTTAAAATGTTTCAAAAACATTTTAGAAACCTTTCTAAAAATATTTTTCTAAATATTTCTGAAATATTTCCAGAAAGGTTTCTGAAATAATTTATGTCCGCGATAGAAGCCATCAAAAAGGTTTCATGATATATTTCAGAAAGGTTTTATAAAATTATTTTAAGAAATGTTTTTGAAACATTTCTGCAACATTTTGAAACTATTTGAAATATCTCTTAAAATGTTTCAAAAACATTTTAGAAACCTTTCTAAAAATATTTTTTAAATATTTCTGAAATATTTCCAGAAAGGTTTCTGAAATTATTTATGTCCGCGATAGAAGCCATCAAAAAGGTTTTATGATAGATTTCAGAAAGGTTTTTTAAATTATTTTAAGGAATGTTTTTGAAACATTTCTGCAACTTTTTGAAAGTTATTTGAACTATCTCTTAGAATGTTTCTAGAAACCTTTCTAAAAATATTTTGTGAAAGATTTTGGAAAGGTTTCCTGAAAAGTTCTGTGAAATATTTTTGAAAGGATACAACAATGTTTTACGGAAGTTTCTAAGAGGCCTCAAAACCATCAAGTAAGATTTTTGAAACATTTTAAAAGATTTCAAAAAATATTTTTCAAAAGTTATCGGAATTAGAAATTTTTTAATAATATTTTATAACAATTTTTTTTTAACAATTTTGAAAACCAGTTTTTTCCTTGTAGTTGATGATCCTTCCTGAACTCCTGCAACTTAATATATCTGAATAGTTATTATATCAGTTATGTTTTTTAATATTAAATTATTGTATATTTGCATTAATTTATAATATTATCGTTCGCAATTTCGCATTTACAAATTATCTTACAGAAAAAACGCAGAAAAAATTTTGACCTAAGGTGGGATCGAACTCGAGTCCCTCGGATTACAAGGCTGATGCCCTAACCACTACGCTACGCAACGCTTCTACCGTACAAAATTTTAATTTTAGCTAAGTATGGAGTAGACTTGAATAAAAATGGCAAACATTTGATTAAAAGACAACATATTGAGTACTTTCGACTATGATATTTAATAAACTCAACTAATTCTTTTGTTAAGGCCATGTGAAGTACCGACACAATCCCTACCTTACCGGCACCTAAACTTTAATTCTTTTATCGTATTTAAACAAGAATTAAAAAAAAAAAAGAGTTCTTCATGCTCTCCAACATAACATTAAGTGAAATGCCCTATTAAATTTTTAAATCATTGTATTAATTAGATTTTTCTAAAATGGATTTGGAAATGTTTAATCCTTCGTTCTAGTTAATTACTAATTTGAAAAACGTTTTTGGGAAAATCTAATGGATGGAATCATTTAGAAATTTAATAGGGTATGCTTAATCCCATTTCGGTGGGTGTGAAAAACGCTTTTTCCTAAAATTTTTGTTTAGATGTGATAAAAAACATAATATTTATGTACCGATAAGTTAGGGATCTGCGGTTGAGTTAAACATGGCTTTAAGACCGGAGGGCGTGAAAGAATGCTTTTTTCTAAAATTTTTGTTTAAATACGATACAAAAATTCAAGTTTAGGTGTCGGTAAGGTATGAATCGTGTCGGTACTTCGTATGACCTTAAATTCGTACTCTTGTCAATTAAACATTCACTTGATTTGCCAAAATATTTGCAAGATCAAATAAATAAGTATTGGATTTGATTAAATAATTAGTAGAACTAATAAGATAACCAATAAAACACAACTAAATATTTAGTTAAATCAAATTAATATTTATTGTAATCTAAGAAATATCTCTATATAAAAAAGTCATGACCGGATGTTGTGAAGCCAAAATAAACGTTATGTGATTGGCTCATGTAGTGCGCATGCGTCTAAATCAGGAAGTCGAACCGTTTTCTAGCGGTTAGGGCGCGCAACGCGCGCTGTTGAAATCTCTAGTTTAGTAAAATCGAGGAAACCTTTGATTGACGAGAGAAGGGTGTGTGAGAAAAGAAAACCTGATACAAAATCTTTTCAAAACCTTCACATAATATTTCATAAAATGTTATATATTTCTTTGTGGAAAGGTTGTAATAAACTATTCTTGAAAGCTTTGTAAAACCTGGCCCTGATATGACTTGAAATTTTTTATGGCGTCAATACCATATGATAAATGTTGCTAAGACATTTCGTTAACTATTAACGCAATGATACATTCAATTTTTTTAGTCTCCTCATAACATGACGTAAAATGTTCTTGCAAGCTTTTGGGGAATATTTTATTATAGTTTCTTTACCTAAAGAAACTTTCCAAGAAATCTTTACAAAACGATCCCATAATATTTCATGAAATGTTATGTCTCTTTGGAGAAATGGCGACAATACCGAATTAAATTGATGCGAAAATATTTCAAAAACATTTTACGCAATGATACTAGAAATTTTTTTTTAAAGGTTACCTTAATAATCTTTCATAAAATATTTTTACAAGGTTTTAGGAATATTTTTTGTTGTTTTTGTTTATGTGAAAAAAAAATATTGCAGAAAATCTTTTCAAAACGTTCCCCTAATATTGTAAGAAAAATTTCGGGAATGCTTTGTAAAACCTCGAACTAATATCTCTTGTAATATATTTTTCATGGTGTCAATAACGAATCAAAAAGGATGCGATAACTTTGCTAAAACGTTTCAGGAAATGATACGGGAAAGGTTTTTGAAAGCTTCCTTATAACTTTTCGTGAAATATTTTTGAAAGGTTTCGGAAATATTTTTCACATTTTAATTATCACAAAATAATCCTTCCTAGAAATCTTTTTGAAACCTTTTCGTAATATTTCATGAAGTGTTTCTCTAGAGAAAGTACGCGAGAAGAATTACGGGAAAGCTTTGTAAAACCTTGCAGTAATATTTCTTGAAATGCGTTTTCACGATGTCAATATCGTATCCAAAAAGTAGCGAAAACTTTGCTCAAACGGTTCAGAAAATGATACAGGAAATGTTATTTGAAAGCTTCCTTATAACTTTTAGTGAAATATTTGTGCAATGTATCAAAAATATTTTTTACATTTTCAGTTTTATAAAAAAATCCGTCCAAGAAATCTTTTTGAAACCTTTTCGTAATATTTTATGAAATGTTTTTTTAGGGAAAGTTTGCGAGTATAACTTCGGGAAAGCTTTGCAAAACCTTGCGGTAACATTCCTTGTAACTGGGTTTTCACGTTATCAATATCGTATCGAAAACGTTGCGAAAAGTTTTCTAAAACGTTTCAGAAAATGATACAGAAAATGTTCTTGAAAGCTTCCTCATAACTTTTCGCAAAATATTATTGCAAGGTTTCGGAAATATTTTTTTACATTTTCAGTTTCGTAAAAAATCCTTTCAAGAAATCTTTTTAAAACCTTTTCGTAACATCTCATGAAAGGTTTCTTTATGGAAAGTTTGCGAGAAAAATTTCGGGAAAGCTTTGTAAAACCTTACAGTAACATTTCTTGAAATGTGTTTTCACGATGTCAATATCGTATCCAATACGTTGCGAAAACTTGGTCAAACGTTTCAGAAAATGTTACCGGAAATGTTTTTGAAAGATTTCGTTATAACATTTCACGAAATATTTTTGCAAGGCTTCGGAAATATTTTTTTATATTCAGTTTCATAAAATAATCCTGCCAAGAAATCTTTTTGAATCCTTTTCGTAACATTTCATGAAATGTTTCTTTATAGAAAGTTTGCTAGAAAAATTTTGGGAGAGCTTTGTTAAACCTTGCAGTAACATTTCTTGAAATGTGTTTTCACGCTGGCAATATAGTATCCAAAACGTTCCGAAAACTTTGCTACAACGTTTCAGAAAATGATACAGGAAATGTTTTTGAAAGCTTCCTTATAACTTTTCGTGAAATATTTTTGGAAGGTTTCGTAAATATTTTTTCACATTTTCAGTTTTATAAAATAATCCTTCCAAGAAATCTTTTTGAAACCTTTTCGTTACATTTATGAAATGTTTCTTTATAGAAAGTTTGCGCGAAAAATTTTGGGAAAGCTTTGTAGAACCTTGCAGTAACATTTCTTGAAATATGTTTTTACGATATTAATACCGTTTCCAAAACGTTGTTCCAACTTTGCTAAAACGTTTCAGGCAATGATACCGGAAATGTTTTTGAAAGGTTTCCTTATAACCTTTCGTAAAATATTTTTGCAAGGTTTTAAGAATGTTTCTTGAATGGTTCTGTAGGAATAAAAACATCTTTTTGAGAAATTTTTTCAACACATTGCCATAGTATTTCATGAAATATTACACGTTTCTTTTCAGAGACGTTGTAAGAAAGATTTCATAAAAGCTTTAAAAAGCTTGCAGTATTATTTTATGAAATGTACTTTCATTGTCTACTTTCAACATTAATTGAAATGCTTCTAAAATGTTTCTGTAAGGTTTCCTGAAATCTCACTGAAAATATTTTTGAGAGGTTTCTGTAATATTACAGCAAGGTTGTGGCAAGCTTTTCATGAAATATTTCTTAAAAGGTTTCACCAAAACTTTTCATGCCATGTGGGAAAGGATTGTCCACAAATAACACCATATGCCATGCTTTCTATGCCTTCAATGCATAGAGGTAATAAGTATAGAGGAGGGGAGACATAGGCACATGTGTAAGCGGTATCGTCCGCTCGATAGAAAGAGAGAAAAATCAGAGGGCCCTCTTTGTCTCTATTAATGCATGCGCGTCTGACAGAGAAAGAGAGGACCTCTTCGTTCTCATTCTCTTTCTACAACGGCGGACATATTTTCAGCGGACTCCTCTACTCTATAGTTAGGGCGCCTCTACATGGAGTCTGGCGATCTCGAGAATGACAGTCTAACTCCATGAGATTGAGAAGGATAGAGCACATTTGAAAATTGTCTGTCTTTGTTGCTCTCACAAAGTTAGGTATGCCAGTCTGCCATTCTCGAGAACGCCATACTCCATGTAGAGGCGCCCTTACTTATTACCTCTATACTTCGATGGCGTTGATTCCGTTGGACCGTTCCACTCATTCGTTTGTCTTGTACTCGTATACATACATCCACACACGCACTTACAAATCTTCCAAAAATATATCACGTTATATTTATACGTATCTCCTAATGGTAAATTTATAAGAAATTATTGAGATAAGTTTTTAAAAGCTTTCTTAATCTAAAAAAGAAATATTTTTAAAAGACTATACGAATATTCAAAAATTTTAGGAAATTTTCGAGAAATAATATTGGAAATATTTACAAAAACTTTCTCGTAACATTTCTTGAAATATTACTGCAAGGTTTCGAAAACATTACTTGACTAGTTTTGAATCGGAATAATGCACATCTCAATTAACCTTTCAAAAACGTTTCCAAAAAATTTCATGAAATATATCATGCTTTTTCGCTGCATATATTACTAAAAAGGTTTGGGAGAATGTTTTCGGAAGGTTTTTGTAATATTGTTAGAAATACATTTAATACCAAGAGAGAGATGTTTTTGAAACCTTTTAAAAACCTTTCGAAAAATAATATTGGAAATATTTATGAAACCTTTCTCGTAACATTACGCGAAAATGTTACTGCAAGGTTTTAAAAACATTACATGACAAGTCCATGAGTCGGAATAATAAACTTTTCAAGTAACCTTTCAAAAACGTTTCCAAAATATTTCATGAAATATATCATGTTTTTTCGCTGTATCATTACTAGAAAGGTTTCGGGAAAGGTTTTAAAAATCTTTTTAAAAGATTTTTTGAAATGTTTTATTTGTGGTAAGTTAAAACTTTTACGAAATGTTTTTAAAAGTTTTTGGTAATGTTTTCTTGAAATATTTTTGAAAATGTTTTTACATCTTTTAAGATATATTTTAGCAAGGTTTTTGCAATATTTCATCAAATATTTCACTGAAATATTTCATTTTATGTGGATGTGTAAGCGGTATCGTCCGCATACCTCCATACTTCTATACCTCTACACTTCGTTGGCGTTGATTCCGTTGGACCGTTCCACTTATTCGTTTGCCTTGTACTCGTGTACATACATACACACAGGCATACAAACACACACACTCACACGCACTTACAAATCTTCCAAAAATATATCACGTTATATTTATACGTGTATCCTAATGGTAAATTTATAAGAAATGATTGGGATAGGTTTTCAAAAGCTTTCTTAATCTAAAAAAGAAATATTTTTAAAAGGCTATACAAATATTCAAAAATTTTAGGAAATGTTCGAGAAATAATATTGGAAATATTCACAAAACCTTTCTCGTAACATTTCTTGAAATGTTACTGCAAGATTTCGAAAACATTACTTGACTTGTTTTGAATCGGAATAATGCACTTCTCAATTAACCTTTCAAAAACGTTTCCAAAAAATTTCATGAAATATATCATGTTTTTTAGCTGCACATATTACTAGAAAGGTTTCGGAGAATATTTTCGGAAGGTTTTTGTAATATTGTTAGAAATACATTTAATACCAAGAGAGAAATGTTGTTGAAACCTTTTAAAACCTTTTCGAAAAATAGTATTGGAAATATTTACAAAACCTTTCTTGCAACATTTCTTGAAATGTTACTGCGAGGTTTTAAAAACATTACTTGACACGTCAATGAGTCGGAATAATAAACTTTTCAAGTAACCTTTCAAAAACGTTTCCAAAATATTTCATGAAATATATCATGTTTTTTCGCTGTATCATTAGTAGAAAGATTTCGGAGAATGTTTTAGGAAGGTTTCTGCAATATTGTTAGAAACAGATTTAATACCAAGAGAGAAATGTTGTTGAAACCTTTTAAAAACTTTTCGAAAAATAATGTTGGAAATATTTACAAAACCTTTCTCGTAACATTTCGCGAAATGTTACTGCAAGGTTTTAAAAACATTACTTGACACGTCAATGAGTCGGAATAATAAACTTTTCAAGTAACCTTTCAAAAACGTTTCCAAAATGTTTCATGAAATATATCATGTTTTTTAGCTTTATCATTACTAGAAAGATTTCGGAGATTGTTTTAGGAAGGTTTCTGCAATATTGTTAGAAACAGATTTAATACCAAGAGAGAAATGTTGTTGAAACCTTTTAAAAACTTCTCGAAAAATAATGTTGGAAATATTTACAAAACCTTTCTCGTAACATTTCGCGAAATGTTACTGCAAGGTTTTAAAACATTACATAACTCGTCCATGAGTCGGAATAATAAACTTTTCGAGTAACCTTCCAAAAACGTTTCCAAAATATTTCATGAAATATATCATGTTTTTTCGCTGTATCATTAGTAGAAAGGTTTTGGAGAATGTTTTAGGAAGGTTTCTGCAATATTGTTACAAACAGATTTAATACCAAGAGAGTAATGTTGTTGAAACCTTTTAAAAACTTTTCGAAAAATAATGTTGGAAATATTTACAAAACCTTTCTCGTAACATTTCGCGAAATGTTACTGCAAGGTTTTAAAAACATTACTTGACACGACAATGAGTCGGAATAATAAACTTTTCAAGTAACGTTTCAAAAACATTTCCAAAATGTTTCATGAAATATATCATGTTTTTTCGCTGTATCATTAGTAGAAAGGTTTTGGAGAATGTTTTAGGAAGGTTTCTGTAATATTGTTAGAAACAGATTTAATACCAAGAGAGAAATGTTGTTGAAACCTTTTAAAAACTTTTCGAAAAATAATGTTGGAAATATTTACAAAACCTTTCTCGTAACATTTCGCGAAATGTTACTGCAAGGTTTTAAAAACATTACTTGACACGTCAATGAGTCGGAATAATAAACTTTTCAAGTAACCTTTCAAAAACGTTTCCAAAATGTTTCATGAAATATATCATGTTTTTTAGTTGTATCATTACTAGAAAGGTTTCAGGAATGGTTTTAAAAATCTTTTTAAAAGATTTTTTGAAATGTTTTATTTGTGGTAAGTTAAAACTTTTACGAAATGTTTTTAAAAGTTTTTGGTAATGTTTTCTTGAAATATTTGTGAAAAGGTTTTTACACCTTTTAAGTTATATTTTAGCAAGGTTTTTGCAATGTTTCATGAAATATTTCATGAAATATTTCATGAAATATTTCACTGAAATATTTCGTTTTATGTGGGTATGGCCCAACCCGACGGAGCCACCTTAAGCGAAAGCACGCGATCGAAGCTCGTCTTCGAGAGCCCGCCTCCTGGTAAGTTTAAGCTATTTTTATTTGGATCAGTAATTTCGCTTTGAATATAAGCAAAAGCACGCGTAAGTAGCTCGTTTTCGAGAGCCCGTCTCCTCGTGCGCCCAATTTATTTCAACTTTTAAAGGTGGTTTATTTATGTTTGAGTAAAGCTTGTTTCATTAGTAACCCTTATTTCTGTGAAAAATCGTGTTTTTTGCGTTTATGCCTCCGTTTCATGATTATGTATGGATATCAATCTATGTAAAACATCAGATTAATTGATAAATAAGGTACTACTATTTCTCTCCCGTGTTATTAGAAGTGCTTGAGTACAGAATTGTTTGTCATAAGAAATAATGTCCAGGATTATTTGAATTAGATTTATATTGTTTTGCCGCACGAGTTAGCATCATATTGCACTGTGAGTTTGAATAGGAATCAAATTGTATTGGCCCGAATTGGAATTTTAATGCACGGAGTTGCGGGTTAGAATTATAGTGCACGAAATTTCGAGTTGGAATTATTTTGTATAAAATGTTGAGTTAGAATTATGTTGCACTCTTCCGTGAGTTAGAATTATATGAACAGGAGGCGTCGATTTATGTGTCCTCATGTGTCACTCAGCAATGTTTTCTTCTATGCCAAAGCATTATGAAGTGTATGAACCTCATAACGCGTAATTATTTATCAATACACACTTGTTCTATTCTCAAAATATTTGAAACTGATTTTTAATAGAAGTTTTAAATTTTGGTTATAAACACTTTATGTAACACATCGTACCAGTACTTTATTTCATTTATTACACAAAACACTGAAAATTATATTGTATATTTATTATAATCTCGCGTGACACTCAGCAATATTTTCTTCTATGCAAAAGCTTATTATGAAGTTTATGAACCTCATAACATGTAATTATTTATTAATACACACTTGTTCTATTCTCAAAACATTTGAAACTGATTTTTAATAGAAGTTTTAAAATTTGATTATAAACACTTCATGTAACACGTCATACCAGTACTATATTTTATTTATTATTACACAAAACACTGAAAAATATATTGTATATTTATAACCTCGCGTGTCACTCAGCAATATTTTCTTCTATGCAAAAGCTTATTATGAAGTTTATGAACCTCATAACACGTAATTACTTATTAATACACACTTGAGCTATTTTCAAAACATTTCAAACTGATTTTAAGTAGAAATTTTTAAATTTGATATAACACTTTATGCAACACATTTTACAGGTATTTTATTTTTTTATATTACAAAAAATACTGATTAGATGTCATTTTTTAATCACAATGTTATTTGTTATCAATAACATTTGATTATATATGCACTTCATGCAACACATCATACCGGTATTTTATTTTATTTATTACGCAAAACACTGATTAGATGTCATTTTTTAATAATCACAACATTTTTATTATCAATATAATTTTCAACTACATAGACGATCTATGAAAATCACAATTTTCTTTTCTTATTTTGAAAAACTTACTTCAAAACATAATACTTCTTTCGTACTTTGAGTCCAATACTTTCCAAATAAACATCTTAGTTGTTGTTTGTTTTATGTGTGATTCATTGAAAGTAATGAAACTCTCATTTTCTTCATTGACATCCACGTACTCTATTCGTCCTGTCAAATATGAAGACAAATTTTTAATATTCTTCTAAAATTATATCTCATGAAAAATTTTCATGTTGAGGATATATATAGAATACATCTCGAAAAATACTGTGTCGTAAATAGTATTTGCCCGCTCTTCCATAATAATATTGGTTTGGTTTTTCTTTCTTGAGTA